>OX596234.1:31864247-33176747 GCA_951394345.1 Salicornia ramosissima | reverse complement strand
TAAACAAGCTATGTTTGAATGCAATTGACTTTCATTTGATTCAATAAGCTTTATTCGGATCAAATTAGCTTTGATTGAATGTAATTGAGTGGAAACTTAATCATTAAGCTTAAGCTTTAATAGAAAGAATTACCAATTTTTGAAAGAAGTTGATTTTCATTTGATTCAATAAGCTATGTTTGAATGCAATTGACTTTCGTTTGATTCAATAAGCTTTATTAAAATAAATTAGCTTTCTTTGAATGAAATTGAGTGGAATCTTAATAATGAAGCCTAAGCTTTATTTGAAACAATAACCATTTTTGAAAAATATAATTGACTTTCATTTGATTAAACAAGCATTGTTTGAATGCAATTGACTTTCATTTTATTCAATAAGCTTTATTCGAATCAAATTAGCTTTGATTGAATATAATTGAGTGGAATTTTAATCAATATGCTTAAACTTTATTTGAAAAAATTACCAATTTACGAAAGAAGTTCACTTTCATTTGATTCAAAAAGCTATGTTTGAATGCATTTGACTTCCATTTGATTCAATAAGCTTTATTCGAATAAAATTACCTTTGTTTGAATGAAATTGAGTGGAATCTTAATGATGATGCTTAAGCTTTATTTGAAACAATTACTATTTTTGGAAACTGTAGTTGACTTTCATTTGATTAAACAACTTATGTTTGAATACAATTGACTTTCATTTGATTCAATAAGCTTTATTCGAATAAAATTAGCTTTGTTTGAATGAAATTGAGTGGAATCTTAATGATGAAGCTTAAGCTTCATTTGAAACAATTACCATTTTTGGAAATCATAGTTGATTTTCATTTGATTAAACAAACTATGTTTGAATGCAATTGACTTTCATTTGATTCAATAAGCTTTATTCGAATCAAATTAGCTTTGTTTGGATGCAATTGAGTGGAACCTTAATGATTAAGCTTAAGTTTTATTTGAAACAATTACCATATTTGGAAAGAATAGTTGACTTTCATTTGATTAAACAAGCTATATTTGAATGCAGGTTACTTTCATTTGATTTAATAAGCTTTATTCGAATCAAATTAGCTTTGATTGAATGTAATTGAGTGGAGTATTAATCATTAAGCTTAAGCTTTATTTGAAAAAATTACCAACTTATTAAAGAAGTTTACATTCACTTGATTGGATAAGCTATGTTTGAATGCAATTGCCTTTCATTTGATTCAATAAGCTTTATTCGAATAAAATTAGCTTTGTTCGAATCAAATTGAGTGGAATCTTAATGATGAAGCTTAAGCTTTATTTGAACCAATTACCTTTTTTTGGAAACCATAGTTAACTTTCATTTGATTAAATAAGCTATGTTTGAATGCAATTGACTCTCATTTGATTCAATAAGCTTTATTTGAATAAAATTAGCTTTGATTGAATGTAATTGAGTGCAATCAGAATCATTAAGCTTAAGCTTTATTTGTAAAATTTAATAGGTTATGAAAGAAGTTGACTTTCATTTGATTCAATAAGCTACGTTTGAATGCATTTGACTTTCATTTGATTCAATAACCATTATTCGAATAAAATTAGCTTTGTTTCAATGAAATTGAGTGGAATCTTAATGATGATGCTTAGGCTTTATTTGAAACACTTACCATTTTTGGTAATTGTAGTTGACTTTCATTTGATTAAACAACTTACGTTTGAATGCAATTGACTTTCATTTGATTCAATAAGCTTTATTCGAATAAAATTAGCTTTGTTTGAATGAAATTGAGTGGAATCTTAATGATGAAGCCTAAGATTTATTTGAAACAATTACCATTTTTGGAAACCATAATTGACTTTCATTTGATTAAACAAACAATGGTTGAATGCAATTGACTTTGATATTATTCAATAAGCTTTATTCGAATCAAATCAGCTTTGATTGAATATAATTGAGTGGAATCTTAATCATTAAGCTTAAGCTTTATTTGAAACAATTACCATTTATGGAAAAAAATATTTGACGTTTTTTTTTGGTAAATAGAGAAATTTTATTACCAAAAGGAATAAAGGTATAAATCCCCAAAACTCCACAAAACTACACATATCCCAGATGCTAGCGCCTTGATAGGAGGGGTTTTCTTACCAAATAAAAACCCTCGTAGTATGAGTGGGGGTGTCGAACACGGGGAAGGTCCAGCCGCTTAGCCTAGGCATAAGAGCGTCGAACAAGCTAGGTCAAAGGATGGTCGCGAGAGGCGGAGGAAGAAACTACGAAAACAGCTAAAACTAAACTAAGAAAGCTAGGATAAAAGGGGACTAGGGTTAAGAGATCACAACTCATGCCACCATGAATTGTGAATCAATCAAACTTAGACTTAGGTCGTGGATAAGGGGAGGTCGTTCTATGATCGTACCACTCTTTCAAGCTAGTACGATGACCGGAAAGACATATACAACTCACTTTCGTGCAGTGACACATCTAACAAGTCCTAAGCACAAAATCACGAAGACCGGTAACTTTCCCTTGATCGAAGGCCCAACTTTCGTGGTGCTTCCATCAATCGGGCAAAGGAAGTCATCACCCACGTTCACCTTTCGGTCCTTCGGTGGGGATTCTTCAATGAATCCTATGCTAGCTACACACAAGACTCAACATAATCGAATCCTAAGGTACCGACACTATCACAACCAAAGCCAAGAACAACTAATCCACAATAATGGAGGATTTGAGAAGTTTCACTCAAAACCCTAGAAATTAACTACTCAAACATAAATAAACAAAACTTAATTAAAACTATAAATAAAAGCATAAATTAAACCTAAAACTAAGAACAACAAAACTAAGCAAAGAATTAAAAAATAAGAACATAAACAACAAACATAAAAACATAAAAATAAAGAAAGCAATAAAATACCTTGAGAAGAGAAGAACAAGAATGGGAAGAAGAAGCTAAGGAACTTGCATAAATTAAGAGCAAAAATATAAATTACAAGAAGATTAAAGAAGAAAGCAAGAAAAACTAACCTAAAACCCTAAATGAGCCTCTAACATCAGCTGGCAAGGAAAAGGGAAGAGGGGTATATATATAACCCCCCAAAAATGTGAGCAAAAACAGAAGAAAAGTAATAAAAATCTCGCAGAAAAGCATCTCAGCGGGCGCTGAGGCGATGACAGCGCCCGCTGACCCCTACTTTCATAGGCTTGCAGGCTCAGGAGACTAAAGTCAGCGGGCGCTGAGTTTAGGTCAGCGGTCGCTGCAAGCTTCTTGGGAAGCTACTGCCTCAGAACAGGGGAGGGGAACAGCGGGCGCTGAGTTGGGGTCAGCGGCCGCTGTTCTTCCCTTTGCACATCAGGTGGCCTGTCAACTTCATGATCAGCGGCCGCTGGGAATGCATCAGCGGCCGCTGCCTTGGCCAAGATAACCTTCTACCTTAAAATTGTAGAAATTGCCCTGAACAAAAATACATCTCAGCGGGCGCTGAGGAATTCTCAGCGGCCGCAGAGGCCTTCTGAAGAGCTACTGCCACTAAGTCATGTACATCTCAGCGGGCGCTGAGGGATTTCCAGCTCCCGCTGAGGCCTTTTTGGCCTCAACAATGGCATAGAGGACTTGTGTTTTCCTCGAGGTTCCCGGCTCGCTTCCTTGGGTTCCGAAATTGACTCGGGACCTGCAAAAGGGGAAGAAAACGCAGAAACAAGGAAAAATAGAGGAAATCACATAGGAAAAAGGGGAAGGGGACTACAAGAGCAAAACTAAACTAAAAAGCCTAAAAACGCTAACAAAAGCTAAATAAAATAAGAAAATAAACTAATAAAAACTAAGAAAATAACTACCAAAATACCACTTATCACGCCTCCAAATAAGACCATGACCACCTTCTAGGAAGGGTCCCATAGTCTCAACAAATCACTAGCAGCATACAGGGGATGACACATCTAAAGACACTTACATCACTAGCAACCTTCTACCTGCATCATCACAACGACAAGCAGCTAAGAAAATAACCTCCCTAACAATGCTATCAATAGACCTTAGAGACCCTCTAAAAATTACATTATTTCTGTAAAGACCGATAACATATACAGCCTTAGTAAAAACAACAGCTAAGGTCTTAGCCTTACATCTGCCCCGCTTCATAATGAAGCACAACCACCTAACCAGATCCGAGAAAAAAAAGAGTCGGGTTCTTGCTTTCACCATATCTAGCAACCTCCACCAAACCTGCATTGAAAAACTTCAATCGAAAAACAAATAGGGAATAGACTCCACAGCCAAACCACACAAAGCACAGTTCAGATCATCTACATGACCCCATTTGAAAAGCCTATCCCTATTCAACAAACCATCATGAAGAGCTAACCAAAGAATAAAGATACTCTTTGGGGAGGCTCCATTGTGACACACAAGACTCCTCCAAGGAACCACCTGCACCTGAGGTCGAAGAAGCCTATAAATATGTTTGATTTTCAAAACCCCATGATGAAGAACCTGACTCGATCCCCCAAGCTGATCTATCATAGCACGATATTTTAACACCTTTTTCAACGCCAAGAATATTTGACATTCATTTGATTAAACAAGCTATGTTTGAATGCAATTGACTTTCATTTGATTCAATAAGCTTTATTCGAATCAAATTAGCTTTGATTGAATGGAATTGAGTGGATTCTTAATCATTAAGGTTAAGCTTTATTTGAAAAAATTACCAATTTATGAAAGAAGTTGACTTTTATTTGATTCCTTAAGCTATGTTTAAATGCAATTGACTTTCATTTGATTCAATAAGCTTTATTCGAATAAAATTAGCTTTGTTTGAATTGAATTGAGTGGAATCTTAATAATGAAGCTTAAGCTTTATTTGAAACAATTACCATTTTTGGAAACTATAGTTGACTTTCATTTGATTAAACAAGCTATGTTTGAATGCAATTGACTTTCATTTGATTCAATAAGCTTTAATCGAATCAAATTAGCTTTGTTTGGATGCAATTGAGTGGAACCTTAATGATTAAGCTTAAGCTTTACTTGAAACAATTACCATTTTTGGAAAGAATAGTTGACATTCATTTGATTAAACAAGCTATGTTTGAATGCAATTGACTTTCATTTGATTCAATAAGCTTTATTTAAATCAAATTAGCTTTGATTGAATGTAATTGGGTGGAATCCTAATCATTAAGCTTAAGCTTTATTTGAAAAAATTACCAATTTATGAAAGAAGTTGACTTTCATTTGATTCAATAAGCTTTATTCGAATAAAATTAGCTTTGCTTGAATGGAATTGAGTGGAATCTTAGTAATGAAGCTTAAGCTTTATTTGAAACAATTACAATTTTTGGAAACCATAGTTGACTTTCATTTGATTAAACAAGCTATGTTTGAATGCAATTGACTTTCATTTGATTCAATAAGCTTTAATCGAATCAAATTAGCTTTGTTTGGATGCAATTGAGTGGAACCTTAATGATTAGGCTTAAGCTTTACTTGAAAAAATTACCATTTTTGGAAAGAATAGTTGACATTCATTTGATTAAACAAGCTATGTTTGAATGCAATTGACTTTCATTTGATTCAATAAGCTTTATTTAAATGAAATTTGCTTTGATTGAATGTAATTGGGTGGAATCCTAATCATTAAGCTTAAGCTTTATTTGAAAAAATTACCAATTTATGAAGGAAGTTGACTTTCATTTGATTCAATAAGCTATGTTTGAATGCAATTGACTTTAATTTGATTCAATAAGCTTTATTCGAATAAAATTAGCTTTGTTTGAATGAAATTGAGTGGAATCTTAATGATGAAGCTTAAGCTTTATTTGAAACAATTACCATTTTTGGAAACCATTGTTGACTTTCATTTGATTAAACAAGCTGTGTTTGAATGCAATAAAATTTCATTTGATTCAATTAGCTTTATTCGAATCAAATTAGCTTTGTTTGGATGCAATTGAGTGGAACCTTAATGATTAAGTTTAAGATTTACTTTAAACAATTACCATTTTTGGAAAGAATAGTTGATTTTCATTTGATTAAACAAGCGATATTTGAATGCAATTGACTTTCATTTGATTCAATAAGCTTTATTCGAATCAAATTAGCTTTGATTGAATGTAATTGAGTGGAATCTTAATCATTAAGCTTTAGCTTTATTTGAAAAAATTATCAATTTATGAAAGAAGTTGACTTTTTTTTTGTAAGTAAAAAGAAGATGACTTTCATTTTATTCAATAAGCTATGTTTGAATGCAATTGACTTTAATTTGATTCAAATAGCTTTACTCGAATAAAATTAGCTTTATTTGAATGAGATTGAGTGGAATCTTAATGATGAAGCTTAAGCTTTATTTGAAACTATTACCATTTTTGGAAACCATAGTTGACTTTCATTTGATTAAACAAGCTATGTTTGAATGCAATTGATTTTCATTTGATTCAATAAGGTTTGTTCGAATCATATTAGCTTTGTTTGGATGCAATTGAGTCGAACCTTAATGATTAAGCTTAAGCTTTATTTGAAACAATTACCATTTTTGGAAAGTATATTTGACTTTCATTTGATTAAACAAGCTATGTTTGAATGTAATTGACTTTCATTTGATTCAAGAAGCTTTATTCGAATCAAATTAGCTTTGTTTGGATGCAATTGAGTGGAACCTTAATGATTAAGCTTAAGCTTTACTTGAAAAAATTACCATTTTTATGAAAGAAGTTGACTTTCATTTGATTCAATAAGCTATGTTTGAATGCAATTGACTTTAATTTATGGAACATATCGAATCGAGGAACAAGTTCCAGGATCGATTATGCCTACAAATTCATCTACGAACAAGCTAAAAAACATGCAATTTTGTATCTCACTTTGTGGACAAACACGTAAAGTCTAAACCAAATGAAAAGAATCACTCTTAACACTCAATTTAGGCTAAAACTACTATAAATACAAGAAAGCTCCAAAACTCCATTCGTCTTGCACTGTGCCTGTAGTCAGATTCATAATCTCAGAGAATAAAAAATATACAGCAAACTAAAGCACAATTAGACTGATTACAGTGGTCAGTCACTCATCACATTACTAAATTTATTATTGAGTTTCAGCATTAGACCTGTAACCTGCAAGACTTATCAGTTATCAAATGTAGCAAGAGAAATTTCAATTTCACTTAGAAGAATTTCTTCCAGTTGGGATGGATAGGGGCACTTGATCTGAATTCAAGATACTCCTAGGCAAAAAGCTGGGCCATCTCTTAACAAGGTCTGAACCTTGCTCAAGTTGCTACACTTGATACTAGGAACTTTACCTGTCCTATTCCCCCTTTTGGCATCATCAAATGACAAAAACAATCACAGCATAAAAATTAGGAGAAGGCAACAAGTAAAGTCATAAGCATAATATACACACAACATTCTAGAGATGCTGTCCCAAATGTGAGTACCTGCAACTCACAATCCCAAACTGTTCAAGTGCACACAGAAGTTAATACAATATACAGACCCGGACCATTCTGCAGAGAAGTTGTTTAGCAGAAATGGTCAAAAACTAAAGGTAGCAATTGTTCAGAGAAACCAGAGTAATTGTTTAGAGAAGCTAAAGAAAAGAAAGTTTGAGATCAATGTTAGTAGGGAAGGGGGTAGTCTAAGAAGAAGTGGAGTTAGCATCATCATCAGAATCCTCAGTGGAATCCTCATCCTCTTTTTCTGCACTCTGCTCCTGCTGCTTCTTCCTGACTTGGGCTATGATGGGAACTGGTCTCTTGGTGGTCTTGGGCTTGAAGCTGGAAGAGGAGGCAAGCTTTTCTTCCTGGGAGTCCAGTCGTGCTGTTATGTTCTTTATAGAACCATCCAGAGAAGTGCACAAAGCATTGACACTAGCCATTATCTGTTGCAGTAATTCCCCATGTGTCTGCACCTGTTTGGATAGTGAATCAGTAGCTTCCTCAGACCTGGAGCTGCTTGTCCTTCTGGCCCCTGTGACCCTGTCTTCATCCCTCATCTTGAGCATACCTCCCTCAAAGGTCATCCCCTTCTGACCTAAGATCTGGTTGGTGAGGACAGACATTTTCTTTACCTCACCACTCAGATGAACCTTTCTACTTTGGAAAACCAAAGTAAGCCAGGCTCCATAAGGTAGAGAGTGGTTGGACCTTTCCAAAATGCTAACCATGTGAGCTAGCATCAGACCAGGGAGACTCAACTTAATTTTCTCATATAGACAATAAATAATCACAGCATCCATCTTCCTAACATCCATTCTGCCCTGAGCCCTGGGGAGTACTATCTTAGAGGCAACTGTATGGAACAGCCTCATTACTGGTTCCCTTAATTGGCCAATAAAATAGCCAGCACCATCAGTTGGAGAACCAGTAAAGAGAGTGGTCTGTATGTGTTCTGTACTGACCTCAGGAATAGTTGGCCAGTTGTCCTTGGAATAATCACAGAATCCACCCCTTGGTACACCCAGTACCTCCCCTAGACTCTTCTTTGAAAGAGTGATGTCGATCCTCTCGACCTCACTCCAGACCTTCCCCTTCTCTAACTTCCCCAATTTAGAGTAAAATTCTTCAACACAGGTTTCAAAAACATCAAGCCTCTTATCAAATAGCCCTTCCCAACCCTGGAACTCTATGGCCTCTTTAAATTCTTCTAAAAATGGTTGACTCATCCAAGACATGGGACATGAAAAACCAAATAAGACACCCCTACCACTTAGTTCATACAGTGGTTCAGAAGTGGTCTTACCTTTCTTCTTGGCAGGAGTCTTGTCAGAGGTAGAGGCAGCTTTCCTTTTCTTTTCTGTTGGGAGCTTGGTTGCAGGCTTGGGACTTTCTGAGGCTTTATCCTTCCTGGCAACACTTTTCACCCTTTTCTTCTTTTCATCCTTCTTCTCTTCAGAAACCACTTCAGCAGGTTCCTTCTTGATTTCTTCCTTACAGACCCTTGTCCTCAAGGGCCTGGTTCTTTTTCCTTGTTCTTTTTCACCTTGTACAACACCGGTGATCTCGACATCCATATCCTGAACATTGGTGTCATCAACCTTCTTTTCCATTTCTTCCTTTTCAACTTCCTTCTCTTCAGTGCTTGACACTGGTTTCTGTGTGGTATGTGGTGATGATGTGGGTGAATTTTCTGATGGTGGAGAGGGTAATGGGGTTGTTTCTTTTTGTGGTGGAGAGGATGGTGGAGTTGTGAATTTCATTGGTGACTGTGGGGGAGGAGTTTTGGCTTTTGTGGGAGATGGTGGTTTTAGTGGAGGAGAAGATTTTGTAGGCTGTGACGAGTGTTGTTTGGGTGATGGAGAGGATGATTTCTTAGATGGTGATGGTGTTCTCTGAGGTTGAGGTGGTGGTGGTTTTTGTGGAGAAGGTGGTGGTGATGATTTAGGGCTTGGTGGAGGAGTAGATTTCTCATCGGGCTTGCATGTGCCTTTAGACTCAGCAACTGTTTCTGTTGTGGTTTGATCCTTGATTTTTTCTTCCTTTTCTTCTGTGTGGTGGTGTTCAGCAACCACTACATTTTCTGATTCTATCTCAGCCTTAGAGGGTGTGAAATTTGGAGATTGGCTTAACCCACGACTTTTCTTCCTTGCAGCCTTGCTTTTCTTTCTTCCCATTTTGATTAGATTTGCAGAGTTGATGAAGGAGAGAGTAAGAAACCGAATTTGAATTCTTAAAGAGGATTTTGATGATGATGCTTAGGGTTTGAAAGAAAGGATTACTTTGAGAGAGAAAGAGACAGTTAGATAGAATTTAATGTGATAAAATGAATTAAGATGGAGAAAACCGGCAGTTATTCGAACAGATAAAGTAGAAGTAACTTCTACACTGTTCACAACGGTCATGTGTCAGAACACTTAACTCCTCAATTTCAAAATCGAGAATTCAGCAGTAACTGATATAGCCGATGTAGGGAACTGGTCTTACGATGGTCTGACGCTGATCTGTATAAATTAAAAACTTTAATGCAACTTCCAATTAGGCAACTTAGAGATACCACACATTGGAACAGCATCAGCATAAGAATTTTGAGACCACTTGCATCAATGACATTAAGAGTTAACCAGCCCTGCTTATTTACACTAATGATCAAAAAGTCAAACATGGCCAAAAAGAGAAAGATAAGTCCTAAGGAACTAGGATCTAATCCTTACCCTACCAAGTAATGTGCGGAGTTTGACAAACACTTCCCTGCTCAGGGGTTTAGTGAAAATATCAGCCAATTGTTCTTCAGATCTGCAAAATTCAAGATTCACATTTCCTTTTTCAACATTGTCTCTGAGAAAATGATGTCTGATTTCAATATGTTTGGTTTTAGAGTGCTGGACAGGATTTTTTGAAATGTTTATAGCACTAGTGTTATCACACAATATGGGAACACTTCCGGAACAGACCCCAAAATCCTTAAGTTGTGTCTTTATCCAAAGCAATTGAGCACAGCACAAAGCAGCAGCTATGTACTCTGATTCAGCTGTGGATAAGGCCACTGAATTTTGTTTCTTAGATCCCCATGAAATGAGACAAGAACCTAAGAAGTGAGCCATTCCTGAAGTGCTCTTCCTGTCCACACTAAAACCAGCATAATCAGCATCAGAGTATCCTAAAAGATCAAAATTGCTTCCCTTTGGATACCATAAGCACATGTCCTCAGTACCACTTAGGTACCTAAAAATTCTCTTAACAGCTTTTAAATGAGACTCTTTTGGGTTGCTTTGAAATCTTGCACACAACCCAACTGAGAACACTATGTCTGGTCTACTAGCTGTTAAGTAGAGAAGTGAGCCAATCATACCTCTGTATAGCTTATCCTCAACACCCTTTCCTTTCTCATCTAGGCTCAGTTTAGAAGAGGTAGGAATAGGTGTGTCATAGGACTTGCTATCTTGCAGACCATATCTCTTGAGCAGCTCCTTGAGATACTTCTGTTGATGGATCATGATTCCATCATTCACTTGCTTGATTTGAAGCCCTAGGAAGAAACCAAGTTCTCCCATCATGCTCATCTCAAATTCACTTTTCATTAGGTCTGCAAACTCATCACACAAAACAGAATTAGTAGCCCCAAACAAAATATCATCAACATATACCTGGACCACTAACAGATCTGTTCCCCTTTTCTTTAAGAATAGAGTTTTGTCCACTGAACCTCTCTCATAATGATTTTCAATAAGAAAGCTAGAGAGTCTCTCATACCAAGCACGAGGAGCTTGTTTGAGGCCATAAAGAGCTTTGTCTAACTTATAGACATGATCTGGACAAACTCTATCCTCAAAGCCAGGGGGTTGTTCCACATACACATCTTCTTTCAAATAACCATTTAGAAAAGCAGTTTTAACATCCATTTGAAAGAGTTTAAAGTTCATGTGGGCAGCAAATGCAATCAAAATTCTTATTGCCTCAAGCCTGGCTACTGGAGCAAAGGTCTCATCATAGTCTATTCCCTCTTGTTGGTTAAACCCTTGAACCACTAGCCTGGCCTTGTTTCTGACTATGGTACCTGAGTCATCCATTTTGTTTCTGAAGACCCATTTGGTTCCAATAACTGACATCTCATTGGTTCTTGGTTCAAGATGCCAAACCTGATTTCTTTCAAACTGGTTCAACTCATCTTGCATGGCCAAGATCCAATCAGGATCAGTTAGAGCAATCTTATAGTCAGTTGGTTCTATGTGAGATAAGAAGGAGAAATAAGCACAGAAGTTCTTCCAAACAGAATTTCTAGTTTGGACTCCTTTTGATAAATCACTGATGATTTGATCAGAAGGATGAGAGCTTCTTTGCTTAAACATACTCTTTCTTACGGCATTAGAGTCACCTAAGTTAGAACCAATGTCTGTACTGGTTCCCCCTATTTCATTTTCATTTTGAGAGGGTGGACCAGTTTCTTCAGTGTTCTCTCCCACATCATCTTCAGATGGATGGGCAGGAGAGTCACTGAGTTCAACAACCTGCTTAGCGTTTCCTTCTGCTGCACCAGACTCATTGTTGTTTTCAGGAGGAGTTGGAGAGTCTGGTTCAGCAGTGTTCTCTGGTTCAGCTCCAGTGAAATTTGTCATCCCAATTTCAAAGCCTTCATCATCATCTACCTGCACAGGCTCGTTGAACATGTTAGTTTCATCAAACAATACATGGATACTCTCTTCAACACACAAGGTTCTTTTGTTGAAGACTTTATATGCCTTGCTATGAGGAGAGTACCCTATAAAAACAGCTTCATCACTCCTGGGATCGAACTTGTCCAAACTGGTCTTACCATTGTTGTGTACAAAACACTTACAACCAAATATCCTTAAATGTTCAATATTTGGTTTTCGACCCTTTAGAAGTTCATAAGGTGTTTTTCTTAGTATTGGTCTTAGCATAACCCTATTGAGTATGTAGCAGGATGTACTCACAGCATCAGCCCAAAATTTCTTGGACAGACCACTCTCTAGAAGCATGGTTCTAGCCATTTCTTCTAGAGTGCGATTCTTTCTTTCAACAACTCCATTTTGTTGTGGAGTTCTGGGGGCTGAGAAGTTGTGAGAAACACCATGCTCCATACAATAGGTTATGAAGCTAGCATTATCAAATTCTGACCCATGATCAGATCTGATAGATGCTAACTGATGATTGATCTTGTTCTGTACCTGCTTCACTAAGATTTCAAATTCATCAAAAGTTTCATCTTTGAATTTCAAGAATATAGTCCAAGTGAAACGAGAGTAATCATCAACTAAGACAAATACATAGCTAAAGCCATTTCTGCTTTGTACACGCATAGGTCCACATGAATCCATGTGTACAAGTTCAAATGGTCGAGAGGAACTAACCACTTTCTTTGGTTTAAAAGATGATCTTACATGCTTGCACTTTGCACACTCTTGACAGAGATGGTCTGCCACATATTTGATGTTAGGTAAACCCAATACCAATTCTTGTGTTCTCAACTTGTTGAGCAAAGTGAAGCTAACATGTCCTAATCTTTTATGCCAAAGCCATTGGTCATCCTCTACAACACTAAGGCAGAGGGCACTGTTCTGTGGAAGTTGATTTAAGTATGTAATATACACATTGTTATGCCTTGTTCCTTCACAGACCAGTTCCCCTGTCTTAGAGTTCACTATGTGACAAGTGTTTGATTCAAAGTTCACTTTATTTCCCTTATCACATAGTTGAGATATGCTCAGAAGGTTATGTTTCAAACCTTCTACATAGTAAACATTGTCAATTGCTTGGGAGAGTGACTTACCAACCTTACCTACTCCTTTGATAAGTCCTTTTCTATTGTCACCAAATGTCACGTGCCCTCCCTTGAATGCAGTGAGTGAAAGGAATTGTTCTTTATCCCCGGACATGTGTCTTGAGCAACCACTGTCCAAATACCAATATGGCTTTCCTTTCACTCGCACCTGCACAAGCAAACTAAAGGTTAGTTTTAGGAACCCAGACCAGCTTGGGTTCCTTGTTCTTTGAAACATTTTCAACCTTGACCTTCCTAACCCACACTTGTTGGGTGTAGGCTTTATTTTTCTTGTCATGTTTCTTTTTGGTGAAACATTTGTTAGCAACATGACCACTTTTACCACAATAGGTACAAACATGCATATCCTTGGCAAATATATACTTGCCTTTCTTGAATTCATTCAACCACGTGTTGTCTCTGCCAAGAACAGTTGTAGAACTAGATCCAGAATACCCTAATCCAAACCTTTGAGAATTTCCAGGTTGGGATGTGAGGATGTTTAGGGTTTTCTGAGCATCTAACATTTTGTTTAATTGGTTCATACAATCTGTTAGCTCATTTTCCTTGTTCTCAAGCCTCTTAAGTTGAACTTCATTTTGTTTCTCAAAAGATTTTAAGTCAATTCTAGTCTTTTGAAGTTCATCTTGTAGTCTTGAGACCAGGGAGGGATCTGGTTCGTCACTGGTCTTCTTGATGTTTTCTTGTTTTAGCAAGATGAGTTCAGCCTCAAGATCACATATCTTGGCTATACACTCATCATGTAAAACATCCAAAACCTCATCAAAGGCAGTGGGAGAACCAGTCTCTTCAGAACTCTTGAGCTCACAATGTTCCTTGTGTAAATCTTCAAGTTTTTTAATTAAATGCTCATATGCAAATATGACATCAGATTTACTCAAGGTACATGTATCTTTTAGCAGTTCAAAGTTTGAATTATGTGTGATAAATTTCTTGAGCTCATTAAACCCCTTTTCAATTTTTTCAAAAAGTTCATCCTCTTTAGGAACTGGTTTGGAGTTTAATGTCTCAAGTTCCATTTTATGATGATCTGCTGTTATTTCAAGTTCAGAAATTTTTTCTTTAAGTTCTTCACAAATAACCTCAAGTTCAGCATATCTAGCACCACATATTTCATACTCTCGAACTGTTTCTTTTAATTTCTTTTTGTTGTTCTGATAAGCAGAACCAACACTAATACATTGATCAATTGTGAATTCAAGATAGTCAAGCAGTTCATCTCTATCTAGATTATGCATATTTGCCTTTAAATCATTAAAACATACCTGGTTGTCATCTGAAGTGCTTCCACCAGCCATGAGACAGAGAACTTCTTCTTCTAGCAAACAGTCCTCAGACTGGTCTGTGCATGTGAGAGCAGTCAGACAGAGATTTGCTTCTTCTTCATCTTCCTCATTTTCTGAATCTGAATCTCCCCAAACTGCAGCCAACATAGCTCTTTTGAAAGCCTTCTTCTCAGTTTGGACTCCAGGATTTCCTTTGGGATTTTTCCATGTTGGACACTCCTTGATTCTGTGTCCCATTTCCCCACATTTAAAGCAGCCAGCATTGGAACTAGTTTTCCTGAACTGTCCAGAACTGTTCCTTCCTTTTACAAACTTACCTTTGGACTTTGTCCTAAGGTATTTTTCAAACCTTCTGGCCATGAGACTTATATCATCTTCATCATCCTCAGATTCCTCTGCTTTGAGGACCATTTCCTTGTTTTTTGAGCTAGATTCAGCCTTTGAATCTACCAACATCTCATGAGTCATCAAGGAACCAATAAGTTATTCTAGAGATAGTGAGGACAGATCCTTTGCTTCCTGTATGGCTGTAACCTTGGGCATCCACTTCCCTGATAAGCTTCTTAACATTTTCCTCACCAGCTCTTCACTTGAGAAGGTCTTTCCCAATGACTTTAGTTCATTTACAATGGTCATGAACCTTGTAAACATGTCCTTTATATTTTCATCTCTAGTCATTTCAAAGACTTCATATTTTGACATAAGCATGTCAATTTTCGACCTTCTCACCTCAGAGTTGCCTTCATATGCAAGCTCTAGTGTATCCCATATTTCTTTAGCAGAAGAACAAGCTAGAATTCGATTCACCTCACATTCTGCAATTCCTTGTTGGACAAGTGATATTGCCTTTGCATTTTTCTCTAGCTTCTTGTAGTCTTCACTTGTGTACTCTTCTTCTTTCTTTGGAACCATGAGCCCTTCCTGACTCTTCTTGTGGATGGACGTGGGTCCATTTTTGACAATCATCCAGCACTCATAATCTATTCCAATGATAAGATTTTTCATGCAATTTTTCCCCCAAGAGTAATTAGTGCCATTGAACTTGGGGAGTCTTGAACTGTTTGATTCTTGAGTAGACATTTTCTTGCTCCTCTAGGTAGTTAACCTTTTGAGAAGTTAGGCTCTGATACCAATTGTTAGTTCAATGTATACTCAAGAAGGGGGGGATTGAATTGAGTATGTGTGTGTGTTTTTTTTTTCTCGTTTTCAAGTTTTGTTTATGCTTTTGTGAGAACAACGAGAGAACAGTAAGCAAAGAATAAGGACACCAAGATTTAATGAGGTTCGGCTTCTAAACAAGCCTACGTCCTCCACTCTCTCACCAATATTATTAATCAACTCAGAATAATAACAAGGTTACACACTCAATTGAGTGCTACAACTATGTAACACTTAATTCCCCAACTGTTAACTCTAACAGTTCACTCAGTGTTCACAGAACACTCCCCAACCACTTCCCTCTAAGTGGTTCAAATATTACAAACTTAAATCTCCGTAAGTTTTTCTCTTAAAAGATGGATATGGAGATAGTTTTGGACTAAGGATAGACTCTCACAAAATATTACTTGGTTTTCTTTAGAGAGCAAAAGTCATCTAGGGTTTTTTGCAAAGATTGTTTATATAGACAAGGAAAACCGTTCCCTAGAAGTGTGCTGGAAGCTCCCCTAAATTGTGCAAAAGGATCAGCTGACACAAGTGAACAGTTAACTGTTCCAGACTTTTGTATACTACCACTGTTTGCAGCGGTTAATACTCAAAAGATCAGCTGACACAAGTGAACAGTTAACTGTTCCAGACTTTTGTATACTACCACTGTTTGCAGCGGTTAATACTCAAAAGTCCAACAAGTACATTGTATTTAATGAGCTGATTTTGCAAATCAATTTAGCAGATTTCCAGGACACAAGTGATCCAAATTTTTCAAAGAAATTTTCAAAAAGATTTTGAACTCGAAATTCTGTACGGATCACGTGCGTAATACTGAGGTCTGTTCCCACAGTGGTCTCAGTACTACTAAGTTTACGTCTGGCAAAGGGAACTGTTCCAAACTTGTTTTGTGCCTGTTCTTAGCTTGTTCTTGGGCTGTTCTCTTTACTGGATATAACTTAAGGTCTTTTTACTCTTTACTTAAAAACAATAAGAATATTTTCCTAAGCCTATTTTACATGAAGATCCTAGAACTATAAAAATAAAAAGGCTTTAAGCTCTTGGCTTCTGATCTTCAAGTATTTCAAGGTCTTCATGATTGCCTTGATGAGTCCTCACTTGATTCAACCTGTTCATATACAATTATACATAGATATCAAGTATAGAGGACTGGTTTGTCATCATTCAAATCAAACATGGTTCAACATAGCTAACATAGGATTCATTGAAGAATCCCCACCGAAGGACCGTAAGGTGAACGTGGGTGATGACTTCCTTTGCCCGATTGATGGAAGCACCACGAAAGTTGGGCCTTCGATCAAGGGAAAGTTACCAGTCTTGGTGATTTTGTGCTTAGGACTCATTAGATGTGTCGCTGCACGAAAGTGAGTTGTATATGTCTTTCCGGTCATCGTACTAGCTCGAAAGAGTGGTACGATCATAGAACGACCTCCCCTTATCCACGACCTAAGTTTAAGTTTCGATTGATTCATAATTCATGGTGGTATGAGTTGTGGATCTCTTACCCTAGTCCCTTTTATTTTTGTTTCCTTAGTGTAGTTTTAGTTAGTTCTCTCCGCCTCTCACGACCATCACCCGACCTAACTTGTTCGATGCTCATGCTTAAACTACTGCGAAGTACCTTCCCCGTGTTCGAGACCCCACTCATACTACGACCGGGGTTTTTATTTGGTAAGAAAACCCCTCCTATCACAAGGCTCGTCCATGGTCGCGCATGCTCCGTTTCGCTTCCTTGCTCGTGTTTCTAGCTCCGTTACACATGCTAACTTAACTAATGCTATAAAACGAGACTTTAGACTACTTATTACAACCCGAAAAACACGATAATAAGCGAAAAACAAGAGTTAAAAACTATCCAAGTACATGTGAACAAAATTGAAGTCGTTGAACGTTGAAGTCGCTCGTGGGACCATCCCGTTCTGCATCAAACTCCTCTTCTAAAAAAGGATTTGCCCTCAAATCCTCGCCTTCAACAAGGAATGGAGAGAAAACAACCATCAACAAGCAAGACCCAAGTCCACTAAACCCAGTAGCTAGAGCTAGAGAAGAACAAACCAAGTCCGATTACCCAACAAGGCCACCCGGATCATACACCATTATTACCAAAACGAGTAACACCACCAATGCCAACCGACAAACATCAACCAACAAAGCAAGCAAAACATGGGCGCACCTAACCCGCCAGCTCAAAAATCCATATTTCAATGACATCGAGACCAATAGAGTTCTTCCAATGCAACAATATGTCAAAGAAAATGAGACATCATCACAAACACCCTTATGAATTCTAGACCAACCACAATCTCCATGAACACAAGATAGACCAAACAAAGCATCAAGGAGTAAAGAATTTCGTTCAAACGTTAGTCTTGATTCACTAATGCCAACTTCAAAATAAGCTAAGCAAGAATTAAGCTCAAGAGAATCATCATATACCACACTAGAAATTTCTAATTCATTATTAACCCAAGAAGTCTCATCACCATCACCATGATCAACAATAGTAAAATCATTACCATGCATATCATCCATGTTCATCATTTCATTTAATTCATGCTCAATAAATTGATCATCACAATCCTTTACAGCGTGAATATCAAAAACCTCATCATAAGGGAAGAAGAGAGAAGTGGATTCTTTTATCTCGCTTTGAAGATCACCATGAACCATAGGCAATGAACCCTCATCATTTGCTTTGGACACCTCTTCATTACAAATGGGAGTCTCATGCTTGACCAAGACCTCTTCCACGTCATTCAGAGGCAAAGGGTTTAGGACAATCTTCACCCGATTCCACTTGAAAGAATATGTGTTCTCACAAGAATCATGGATGATATTTCTTCTCATCAACCAAGGTTGTCCAAAAACAATATGACAAGCATCCATTTGACTCACCATACAAGTAAGCTCATCAAAATAAGACTTCCCAATAGAAAAAGGAAAGGTCACTTGATTAGGAAAACCCAAGGCATGTAGTTCAAGTTTATCAACCATGTATTGGGATACCAAGTTCTCTCTAGCATTTGGGTCAACCATGAAATTACAAGCCCTACCCAAAACCGTACATCTAGATTGAAACTCTTGAGGTCTTAACTCCTTAGCCAATTTTTGTTTTGTCTCAACCATTTGGTCAATTGAGTTGATCATTTGTTTGCGCACATCCTTTATATACTCAATCTCCCTCATTGAAAAAATGTTACTAGACAAATCCATTTTCAAAAGATGACAATAGGCTAGAAATTTGTGGTGCTAGGTAAAGGAGGATACTACTTTATGTGGAGTTAGGGCTTACTTCAATTTCCTAGTATGATTAGACAAGGAATTATGGGTTTTAAAGCAAGAAAATATCACCTAGACATTTCATCAAATACCTTGTGTGCAAATAAAACACTACAAAATTTTCAGAAATTTTGTTCAATGATTAACCCAAGGATCATGGAGGTATTGAAACCTCAAGCTCTTGATACCAAGTTGATTTAGGATGGGGTCTCAGAAACAATCAAAACTCATAAAAATTCAGAAATTTCGTAGGTCTATATTAAACTCCAAAAATGAACACCAAAACTAACATAAAAATGGGATATGAACTTGAAAATTAGCCCACTAAGTACTAATAATCAAGAGCTAAACAAAATCTAATCAAAATCACAAAGGTAATGATTAGAAGATGACTTACCAATCACATATTTTAGCAAGATTTGCAACCACAAAGGAAGTTGAGCTCACAAAGAACACCATAGAGAGAAAATCTCAGATTTTTAATTCATCAAAAGTTGATTACAAATGGGGCAAAGCATGCTATTTAAATACTAAGCAACCCCTAATGAAGCATCTAATCTAGACCATTAATCTCTAAGCAATCAAGGGTCAAGATTAGAAAGTCACTAAACAAAAGAAGAGAAAATAAGCAAAACATGAAAATATACGTGCAGGGTCGTGCAGGGTCGTGCAGCACAACCATGCACGATCGTGCAAGCCAAAAACCCCCTTTCTGGATCATGCATGTTTGTGCAGGGTTGGCCTGCACAGTCGTGCAACATAGGTTGCTCGGTCGTGCAGCCTAACTTGCACGATCGTGGCGAAATCCTTCGTGCTTGCATGTTCGTGCAACTTTAGCCTGCACAGTCGTGCAAGCCTGGATCTTGCCTCTGACTTCTGCACGGTCGTGTAGAACTTAACTGCACAGTCATGCAGTCCTTCCCAGGCCATTCTAAGTGTTGCACGACCATATGCACGGTCGTGCAAGGCTCGTGTATGGTCGTGCATGCTCTGTTTCGCTTCCCTTGCTCGTGTTTCTAGCTCCGTTACACATGCTAACTTAACTAAGGCTATAAAATGAGAGTTTGGGCTACTTATTACAACCCGAAAAACACAAAAATAAGCTAAAAACAAGAGTTCAAAACTATCCAAGTAAAAGTGAATAAAATTGAAGTCGTTGACCGTTGAAGTCGCTCGTGGGACCATCCCGTTCTGCATAACATTGGGTGAGCCTGGTTCCGCTAGGTCTTCAGTGCCTTGACCAGTTGGTTGTTCTCCAGTGAATCCCATTAAACCAATGGAGTTAGCATGTGTTACCTGTGAAATTTCAGAGGATATGTTAAATTCATCAAAAATCATATGAACACTCTCTTCAGCACACATTATTCTCCTATTGAAAACTCTGTAAGCCTTAATTTGTGGAGAGTATCCAAGAAAAAATCCTTCATCACTTCTAGGGTCAAATTTATTAAGCTGTTCTTCCCCATTATTGTGCATAAAACATCTACATCAAAAAATTCTTAGGTGTACAATATTGGGTTTTCTACCCGTTAGAAGTTCATAAGGTTTTTTCTTTACCAATGTTCTTAACAAGGCTCTATTCAGAATATAACAAGTTGTGTGTACAGCTTCTTCCAATAAACCTTTAGGGAGACCACTTTCAATCAACATTGTTCTGGCCATCTCCTCCAATGTTCTGTTCTTCCTCTCAACTACTCCATTTTGTTGAGTTGTTCTTAGGGCAGAAAAGTTGTGACTTACTCCATTTTCTCTACAAAACTCAATGAAGCTTTCATTGACAAACATAGTACCATGATCTGATCTTATGGCAACCAGTGTAGTGTTCAGCTGGCTCTGTACTAGTTTGATCAAGGCTTCAAACTCATCAAAAGTCTCATCCTTCGAGGATAGAAACAATGTCCAAGTGTACCTGGAAAAATCCTCAAACAAAACACAAACAAACCTATGCTCATTTATACTTTGCACTCTCATGGGTCCACATAAGTCAATACGGGTCAATTGAAGTGGTCTGCTTGTGCTGATCACTGTCTTTGGTTTAAAAGAAGATTTTACATGCTTGCCTTTAGCACATTCAAGAGAAACTCTATCAATTTCATACTTGATATCAAGTAGACCAACAACCAAGTCATTTGACTTAAGCTTGTTCAGAAGAGTCATGCTAGCATGTCCAAACCTCTTATGCCAAAGCCATTGATTCTTATCCGTTACAGCTTTCAAACAAATGGACTTGTCCTGAGGAATTGGATCTAGACAAGTATCATAGATGTTATCTTTTCTAGTTCCTTAGCAGACCAGTTCCCCTATTTGATTGTTAACTATGTGACAGAGGTCGGCTTGAAATTCAACTCTGTTGCCTTTGTCACATAATTGAGAAATACTCAAGAGATTATGTTCCAAGCCTTTAACATAATAAACATCGTTTATAGCTTGGGAGAGACACTTACCAAACTTACCTAGGCCAACAATAGTACCCTTATTGTTGTCCCCAAATGTTACTCTTCCTCCATCATGGGCTACAAGTGAAAGGAATTGTTCTTTATGTCCAGACATGTGTCTTGAGCAACCACTGTCCAAATACCAGTGAGTATTTCCTTTCAACTTTCCCTGCAAAATCAGATCAAACGTCAGACCTTGGAACCCAAACTGCTTTGAGTCCCTGTTCATAAACAGTTAACTCAGACTGGTTCTTCCTAACCCAGACCTTCTTAGCATGTTTATTGTTTCTTTCCTTGCTCCTTTTCTTGTGGATGCAATCATCAATTATGTGACCACCTTTTCCACATTGATAGCAAACATGCATGTCCTTGGCAGTCACATATTTTCCCTTCTTAAAATCAGTTAACCAGGTGGTCTCTCTAGGTGACCAGTTAGGCTTAGCTTTCCTTCTGGTGTACCCTAGACCAGCCTTACCTTTGTTGCTCTTCAGAGACAGAACTTGACTTAAGTTCTTTTCTGCCTTTAATAGTTTGTCCACAAGTTTGACTATTTTGCAGTCATATATGGTATTTGGTTTAAACAATCTTGATTAGACGAATGTTCTTGTCATCTAAGAATTTAAAATCACTTTTCAAGTTTACAAATTCTGATCTCAGATCTGAAACCAAAGACTCATTCAGATTGTGAGCAGACTGTTTTCTGTTTTTCTCTTTTTAAGCTCGATATGTAAATCACATATTTGAAATTCATAATCATCAATCATCCTATTTACCTCATTGCTTGACTCTATATTAACCATGGTGTTTTTTGCTGTTCTGGCTGAGACAAGCTCCTTATGCAAATCTTTAACTTCTTCTAGGAGAAGACAAAAATTGTACATAGATCAAGCATTACTTAACTCAATACATAGATTAATTGGATAAGTTAATTAATCCATCACAGAATCTTTTAATTTTTTTTACCTCTTTAAAAGCATTACTTAACTCAATACATAGATCAAGCATTGTATCTAAACATTCAAGCATATTATCTCTGGCATACTCATACATGTCCTCATGGATTTTAGAAATTGTTACCTGTTGAGAGCTTAATCCAACTGTTTTCCCCCATGAGGCACACATGTGATGAATTGTTCTCCTAAACTGTTTCACCACTCTGTTCTAGGATGGCTGTCATACACTTCTCGTCATTAGGGGTTTCTTCTTCTTCTTCATCTGAACCAGAGTCAGAATTTCCCCACAGAGTTGCTACCATAGCTGTAATGCCCCAGACTTTGGGCTATTTTCGTGATTGGTTTGCTTGTAGCTATCTTATTGCGGTGCATGGTCTAAATTTATTTAGACTATTTTTATTGCTTAAATGTAACCATTTTTATTTAATGGTTTATTACTTCCTAATTTTATTTGATTTTAATTAATTAGAATTTTATTATTTAATTTTCTAATTAATTAATTAGTTTTGGGCCAAGTGCGAAATTATTCATGATTAGTCATGAATTAGTGCAAATGGCCCAAGTGATAATCTTGGCCTTGTTTAAACCCATAACCGGCCCTCCTTATGTTTGATGGCAAATTTTGCCACTTGTTTCATGTTCACACCTTAACTAAACTCTATATATAGAGTAGTTAGTAAGGCTTGATGATCCCTTTGCTCATGTGCTCATATCTTACCATCACTTTTAAAAGCCAAAATATTCTCTCCTTTCACCATCTTCCACACGCCATTTT
This sequence comes from Salicornia ramosissima, assembly GCA_951394345.1. NCBI lineage: Eukaryota > Viridiplantae > Streptophyta > Magnoliopsida > Caryophyllales > Amaranthaceae > Salicornia > Salicornia ramosissima. The sequence goes on along the minus strand of OX596234.1, from coordinate 33,153,654 downwards.
TGGCTCTAAACACCCAACTTTGTTCATCATCTTTTCTAAACCAAACCTTAAAGATTCAACATCCTTTGATCTTTAAGTAGCAAAACTCAAACTAAACCCCAATAATTTCATGCAAGAACATTAGTTAGGTGTGGTTTTGGGCATGGTTCATGTGGGTGTTCGTGGGTGCTCGTATGAGACAGTGCAGGTCGTGCAAGTGCAACAGTGCAGGCCGTGTGTGAGCAGCTGTGCACCATGTGCAGTGGTGCAAGCAGCCGTGCAGGGCAGCAGGCAGTGGGCAGCTGTGGTGGCCGTGTTGGCTGATGTTTGGCTGGCTCGTGGTGGTGTGTTATTTGTCGTATTCGTGTGCGAAAGTAGTCGTGTGATAATGGCCGTGCAAGACTCTTTCCGGGCAGCAAGTTCTTGGTACATTTTGGGGTTAATCTTGGTTAAGGTAACATACTTTCTCAACTTAATTGGTATACTATGATTATAGTATAGATTAAATGCATGTATGGGTTTATTTGTTGAAGTTTAATCATGTTTTTTGTATGGATTATAATCTGATTTTTGAGATGATTTTATGATGATTTTAATGTTTCAAAATGATGATTTCATGATTAAAGTTTATTATTAAGTTTTATGAAAATCGTGTTCAATTTTGGTGAAAGTTGGATGATTGAAAGTTGATAAAATTGTTGTTTAAAAGTGTTGTTTTATGCGTGTAATATGATGATTATTATGGGTTTAATTCTTGATTGAAGATCTTGAATCTTGATTGAGTTCTTGATAGAAGATCTTGAATCTTGATGAGTTCTTTATGAATCTTGATGAGTTCTTTATGAGTTCTTGGTCGAGTCTTGAACGTTAAAGAAAGTAGTATTGATTAAAGAAAGTCAAAGAAAATGTTACAGAAAGTTAAAGAATGGATTAAGAATGTTGATTATTGTTGGTTAGACTCAAGATTAAGGCATAAAGGCAATTCTTGAGGATAACTTCGTGTTTTAAGTGATTATTTTTTAGAATCAAGGCGCAAAGGCAATTCTTGAAATTAATTAAGTTACGATTAAGATTTTAAAAATTTATTTAAGGATTAGCTTGATTTCGTAGCTAGACGCCTAAAACTTAGAGTAAGATTCTATGTTTTTGGGTTAAGACGTTGCCTCTATTCCATCCGCGGTATTGGGATAGTTGGAGTCTTACTATGTTGTCTTCGGATGTGGATTTCCAGTAAGATTGGTTTCACGGGACTTGGGAGTAAGATTCTCATTTTCTAACATAGTAGAAAGTTCGAATGCGTAAGATGCGTTCGTACGAGCGTAGTCCGGTCTAGTATATGAATGATTGCGCCAAAGATAAGTTTGGATAAGATATTTGAGTCGAGGTTGTTGTTGGATGATTTTCACATGTTTTGATGATTGGTTTGGTTATTTGATTTGTGCTATGTTCATGTGTATTCCCATTAGGGTGATTCAGTTATGTTACTCGCCACTGATGGTGGACTGTTGTTTATTTTTCAGGTAATTCTGATGATGAGGCTCTTGCTTAGTTTTGGGTTGGGCGAGCGCCGATATTTTGATTTGGTTGTATTTTCATTGTTTATTGATTTTTGGTAGTATTAGACCTTGGTAGTGACTTGTATACATTTGTTTTGGACTCTGACATGTGTTTGGAGTTTCGTATATTAGGTTTGATAGTATGACTTTTGGTTTAGTATTGTACAAACTTGTGGGTATTTGTACTTTTGGGTCTTAATAATAATATCTTGAGGTATTTGTTTTAATTTTTAAGTATTTGAGTTGTTAGTTATGACTATTCGACTGTCGGTTTCTTCCGCGCCGATTTAAGCGAGTCGGGTCGTCACAATAGCTCTCTTGAAGGCTCTCTTATCTTCCTTCCTGGACTGTTTATCTTTCCACTTTGGACAGTCACGAATGATGTGACTTGTTTCTTCACACTTGAAACGTCCAGTGGTGAAGTTGGTTTTTTTTATGAACCTTTGTTCCTCATGTTTTTCCTTTGAGCCCTGAAGTGTTTCTCAAATCTTTTTGCCATCATAGCAATGTCATCCTCTTCTTCAACTGTTCCCTTCATTGCAACACTCTTGATTTGGTCTTTTTCACTCTTTGAATCAACTAGCATTTTATGGGTCATGAGGGAACCAATCAATTGTTCTAGAGCAAGAGTTATAGATCCTTTGCCTCATAGACTGCAGTACTAACCTTTGTTGTCCAAGACCCTGTCAGACTTCTCAAAAATTTTCTAACCAAGTCTTCATCAGTGAAGGTTTTTCTAAGAGACTTAAGATCATTTACTATTGTCATAAATCTTCCAAAACAATCATTAATGTTTTCATTCCTATTCATATTGAAAGATTCATATTTAGACATTAATAAATCAATCTTGGAACGTTTTACCTCACTGGTGCCTTCATAGGAAAGTTCAAGAGTGTCCCAAATCTCTTTAGCTAAAATACATGCTGATATTCTATTTATCTCGCTTTCACCAATAGCTTGTTGAAGGATTGACATCGCCTTTGCATTTTTCTCTAATTTCTTGAAGTCTGCACTTATGTACTGGTCTTCTGTTTTTGTAACAGTTCCAGTCGCCACTGATGGTGATTTGCAACGGACCATTCTTCACGACCAACCAACACGCATAATCTATACCAATAATGATGTTCTTCATTCTATTTTTCAACTAGGCATAGTTCTTGCCATTAAACTTGGGTGTCTTGTTGTCATACCCCATTGCACTTAACTCATGGGAAGCTATGGATCTTCTTTTCTAGTTGTTACCCTTGCGAAAAGCACTTTCTATGATACCAATTGAAGGTCCCAATAACACTCAAGAGGGGGGTGAATTGAGTGTTCCTTTAAAATTTTATTTATCACTTTTTCTTGATTTGTTCTAGTAATAGAACCAGAAATCTGGTTTAGCAGCGGAAATATCTAGAATGGTAAAGCAATAAATGTAAAGCAAATAAAGAACACATAGATTTAACGAAGTTCGACAATTGTGCCTACATCCTCATACTCTCGCTACCAATCTTTTATTAATCAACTCGGATGAACAAAAGATAGTACAATTGCTATCGTAAACTCATACGACAGACTTTCCTCACTCTCAACCCAAGAGTGTTGTTTCGCAATTGAACTCACAAGCACTCACAAATGAACTCTCAAATGCTCCTAATCACTAACCCCTATGTTAGTGACGAATTACAGAAAGTTTCTCTCAGAAATTTGCTTCACAAAAGCTTACAAGAGATGAAGTTAAGATCTGGGTTTTTTCGAATGCTCTTGTAGTTTGTAAACTGTTCTGTTTGATCTTTTGGACTCTAAAAAATATTGCTCAATGAAGTTTGTGGAGAGTCTTACTACTTGGCTTAGTTTTTGTTCATTAAGTGCTACTATATATAGGTAGTTAGAAAAACCCAGATTATTCCAATCAAGAGGTTTTTGTAACCATAATGATTAAACCCATTTAATGTTGAGATCAAATATTCGAAATCAAGAATCTAAAAGATTTGCTGAGATCTCATAAAGATACGTGGGTTTTTAGCACTTAGCAGTGATTACCAAACTGACTTAACCACGTGCAAGATCTTTAAAGAATTCAAGAATTGAATTCTTTCAAATTATTTCGTGGGTCAGTTTGTTAACCAGCTGGTCTGCTGAACTGTTCTAGGAATTGTTCTTCAGATCAGTTGTGTTACAATCACTCGATACTTGTCTGGTGTTTGTAACAAACTAAGATAAAACATCACAAAATCTACTAAACTACTTAAATATTCTATACAACAAAAAGACAAAGTAAAAACCCTAAGGCTACTCTTCAGTCTTCATGTTCTTCACTACTTGGACACTTGGATTCTCCATTGTTAGAACACTTCAGTTTTGATAAAGCTATTTTCCATGTCTCAAGTACTCAAATACCTGTATGTCAAACATGTACAAAACAATATATAATATATGACATGAAAGGCAATATTACTCAAAGAGAGTAACTCAGGAACAGTACACTTCAGTTGTTTCAGTACAGCTGTATAAACTCATTCAATAACAACTGCTCTTGACAACTGTTTTTAACATCTGTTTGTGACAACTATTTGTCACACCTGTTTGACTCATCTGTTTGTTATCACTCAAAACATCAAGGGTCTCAACAGGCCAGCAGTCTTAAACTCTTATCTGTATGTTGAATTCGGGCCCAAATAATCCCACTTGTTTCCTTCCCATAATCAGGCCCCCATATGTTTTTCTCCATATTATTTCTTTCCTCTAAAGCCCACAAAAGACTTTAAGATTGTTATTGCTTTATAAAAACCCTATTAGCCTAACCTTGTTATAATCACAAGATCAACAAGAACACAAAAGAAAAACCCCAAAACCCGCTCTAAAACTCACGGAACCCTCCTTCCACCTTCAACCAAATTTTGCTTTTTACTTCATCAAATCAAGAACTAACAAGAAACCTTAAACTCTAATCTTTAAAAAAAATTTGCCACTCAAAAAATCAACCTTTGGGTCATGGTTCCTGTGTGGGTGGTTTTCGGTTTTTGGCGCAAGTTTGGAGGAGGAAAGGCTTGATTTTTGTGCTTTGATTATTAGGTAACTAGCTTTTTCATTTAGTAGTATAAAATAAATAGATTTGATAGAAACATGCTGATGATTGTTGTTATGCGTGTATTAGCCGAATATATAGCTTAGGGTGTTTTAATTCATTTCTTTGTTTAATTTGAATCTTGATGAATCTTTAAATGTTTATGTGTTGCTTAATCCTTATATGATGATTTTACATGAATCTTAATTGAATTGTTAAACTTATTTGAATCGTTATCAGTGATCAATTGGCGCATGATCATGTTATTATAAAGCATGCATTTTTTAATCTTTAAATGCATAGTTTGAAAGCATGAATTTTTTTTTTAATTCGTGAATTATAGTAGAAGAATAAAGTTTGCTTTTTTTACTATTTATTCCATGCGCATATTTGGATTTAATGGCCAAGATTGAATCTTTATGTTGTGATATTTCATAATCTTGAATTCTTGATTTAATTTATGAAGTTTCTTGATTGTTTTATGTGAGTTGATGGATTTAACTTGATCTTGATTTAGATCTTTGATGATCGAATAGAATAGATAGTTAAGGATGATTGTTTTCTTGATTACTCACCATGCAAGTTTTAACCTTTGTAAATCTTTTATGGAATTATTGAATCATTGTATGAATCTTGAGTTCAAATGAATTTTTTTTTAATTTAAATCGTTGCATTAATTTCTTGTTTTGGGTCTATGATGGCCGAATAATGCTAGATTATTATTGGGTTTCGAATCAAGGTATCTTGTTTTTTAAAGGATAAAAAACGAACCTATATGATTATTTATGTTTTAGTATTGCTTGTTTATCTAATTCTATGTCATTTTACGAATTTCTTGCGATCTTGTTGAGTGAATTCAAGTTTGATATCTTATGAATGGCATGTTGTGCATATGAGTTGATGAATCTTGATGATGTTTTGCTTGAGTCCTGTGCTAATGATTTGAACTTGTATCGACATCTAGTCGTGTCGTTTGTTTGTATCGACTTTGTTTGTGTCGTTGTTGTATCGACTTCAGTCGTATCGAGGAATTTGTTTCTTTTCCCATTAGAATAGTTTGATTAGTGTTTTAATTTATAGAAAGTTGGTTTGTTTTGTAGAACTTTTCCCTTTAATCTTTTAAGCTGTTATTTCAAGTTTCTAAACTTACTTTTGCATTCTACTTCAATAAGATTGTCCATTTTCTTTGAATCTCTAGTTTATTCCTTGTTGTTTTGTTAGTGACAACCTCCTTTTGAATTTAACTCCACTAACAACGTTGCACAAAAAACGGGGTGTTACAGATTGTATCAGAGCTTAGATTAAGTCCTAAAGTCTCCATAAGTAACCTAAAAAATGAGGGCTTTATATTGCCATGAGTGTAACCGAGATCACTTAATCTTGAACCTTAGTGTGAGTTGACATGGGTTAAGATTAATTTTACACTTATTTATTCCATGCGCATATTCCATGCGCATATTTGGATTTAATGGCCAAGATTGAATCTTTATGTTGTGATCTTTCATAATCTTGAATCCTTGATTTAATTTATGAATTTTCTTGATTGTTTTATGCGAGTTGATGAATTTAACTTGATTTTGATTTAGATCTTTGATGATCGGATACAGTAGATGGTTAAGGATGTTTGTTTTCTTGATTTTCTTGATTACTCCCCATTCAAGTTTTAACCTTTGTAAATCTTTTATGGAATTATTGAATCTTTACATCAATCTTGAGTTCGTATGGATTATTTGCTTAATTTAAATCGTTGCATTAATTTCTTGATTTGGGTCTATGATGGCCGAATAGTACTAGATTATTATTGGGTTTCGAATCTTGGTATCTTGTTTGTTAAAGGATAAAAACCGAACCTTTATGTTTATTTATGTTTTAGTCTTGCTTTGTTTGTCTAAATCTATGTCTTTTTACTAATTTCTTGCGATCTTGTTCAATGAATTCAAGTTTGATATCTTATGAATGGTGTGTTGTGCGTATGAGTTGATGAATCTTGATGATGTTTTGGTTGAGTCCTGCGCTGATCTGATGATTTGAACTTGTATCGACATGTAGTCGCGTCGTTTGTTTGTATCGACTCTGGCCATGTCGTTGTTGTAAGGACTTCAGTCGTGTCGGGGACTTTGTATCAACTTTGGTCGTGTCGTTTGTTGTATCGACTTTGGTCGTGTCGGGGACTTTGTATCGACTTCGGTCATGTCATTTATTGAATCGACTTCGATCGTCTCGGAGACTTTGTATCGACTTCGGTCATGTCGGGCACTTTGTATCGACTTCGTTCATGTCGTTTCTTATATCAAGTTCGATCATGTCGGGGACTTTGTATCGACTTCGGTCATGTCGTTTGTTGTATTGACTTCGGTCATGTCGGGGACTTTGTATCGACTTTGGTCGTGTGGTTTGTTGTAGCGACTTCAGTCGTGTCGGAGACTTTGTTTGATGTCTTGTTTGATTGTGATGAACGTACTTTGATGATGAGATGGTTGATTGAGAATTGCGAGCTTTGTATGATATTTTTCGTTGATCTGTTTTGATTATGATATTGTTCCGCTGCGTATTTCTAATATATTATCTTTAATTATTTCAGTGTTTTATTGATATTGTTATTGTAACTGGAATCTTATTGCTACTGCCTGTTGTTTGAACTGTTATTTTGTGTGCTAAGTTCCACTACTAAATGGAACAACCTAGTGACTCGCCACTGACGGTGAACCCCCTCTTATTTTTCAGGTGAGCAAGTTGATGAGTAGTGCCCGAGCTGGTGTGATCAGTGATGAGTCCTAGGCACCTGTTTGTTTTCCCATTAGAATAGTTTGATTAGTGTTTTAGTTTATAGACAGTTGGTGTGTTTTGTAGAACTTTTCCCTTTAATCTTTTAAGGTGTTATTTCAAGTTTCTAAATTTTCTTTTGGATTCTACTTCAATAAGATTGCCATTTTTCTTTTAATCTCTAGTTTATTCCATATTGTTTTGCTAGTGACGGCCTGTTTATGACGTTAACTCCACTAACGTCGTTGCACGAAATACGGGTGTTATAGTTGGTATCAAAGCTTAGGTTAAGTCCTAAAGTTACTTCTCCATAACTAACCTGAAAGCTGAGCGCTTTATGTTTCCATGAGTGTAACCTAGATCACTTAACCTTGAACCTTAGTGTGAGTTGACTTAGGTAGTGACCTGGGTTAAGATTAATTTTACACTTTTCTAGTGTTCTATTTGTTGAATTCTAACGCGTTTGTTTCCTTGCTAAAATGGCATATCCTGCTCGATCCCTCAATTCCCGCAACCGTCGTCCTGCATTAGAGGATGCAATTCTCACATTGGCCCAAAGGGGAGTTCAGACACCGAGAGGTAAATCTTCTTTTGACCGAATTGCTCAGCATCGACCCCCGACCTATGGTGGCATGGCTGACCTAGTGATCCTGGAGAATTGGGTTCGGGAGATGAAGAAGCTTTTCGAGGCGACTGGATGTCCGGAAGAAGAAAAGGAAGCTTTTCGAGGGTGTTGGACCTCGAGTACGGTTTCTGAACAAAGGTACTTGAGGGTGATGGACCTCGAGTACCCATTAGGCTTGTAAGCCAAGGTAGGGTGTTGGACCTCGTGTACCCCTTAGGTTGGTTAGCCAAGGTACTCGAGGGTGTTGGACATCGAGTACCCCTTAGGTTGCTGAGCCAAAGTACTCGAGGTTTTTGGACCTCGAGTACCCCTTAGGCTGGTGAGGCAAAGTACTCGAGGGTGTTAGACCTCGAATACCCCTTAGGTTGCTGAGCCAAGTTACTCGAGGGTGATGGACCTCGAGTAGCCCTTAGGCTGGTGAGCCAAGGTACTCGAGGGTGTTGGATCTCGAGTACCCCTTAGGCTGGTGAGCCAAGGTACTCGAGGGTGTTGGACCTCGAGTACCCGTTAAGCTAGTGAGCCAAAGTACCGAGGGTGATGGACCTCGAGTACTCTTTAGGCTGGTGAGCCAAAGTACTCGAGGGTGTTAGACCTCGAGTACCCCTTAGGCTGTTGAGCCAAAGTACTCGAGGGTGATGGACCTCGAATAACCCTTAGGCTATTGAGCCAAGGCGCTCAAGGGTGATGGACCTCGAGTACTCCTCAGGCTGGTGAGCGAAAGTACTCGAGGGTGTTGGATCTCGAGTACCCCTTAGACTGGTGAGCCAAATTACTCAAAGGTGTTGATGACTGGTGAGGCAAAGTACTCGAGGGTGTTGATGAGCCTTATATACTCGAGGTAAGTAAACTCGAGGGACCTGGGGGCTAATGAGCCTCAGCTGCTCGAGGTAGGTAAACACGATGGCCCTGGGGGCTAATGAGCCCCAGCTGGTCGAGGTAGGTAACTCGAGGACCCTAGGGGTGGGGATCCCCTGCTACTCGATGTGGTTGACTTAACCTTCCCTCTAACCTTCGACAGGGTGCCTATTAGCTTAGGGCTATTATGTGAGCCTAGAATGTACGCCTTTGAGGACCCTAGGGCTAATGAGCCCTAGCTGCTCGACGTAGCATCCCTGCAGCCTTCCCCTTAACACTCAACGGGGGTGCATACAAGTGTAGGACTTGCAAGCCTTAGACATTTGAGATTGCCTGCGGCTCAAGGGTACCTGAGGCTAAATGTCTTTTAACCACTCGAGGTAACCTATGGCTTTCCCAACTGCTCAAGGTAGCCATACCTCGAGGTCCTTGGGATCACTGACCTCCTACCAATTTAGGATGGAAGTCTGGTTTGGTTTTGGTAATATTATCACCATATATTTTCATTTGACTTATGACTCCCGACACTCTTGATAGAAAATTTTGAATAGATTCTTTATCTTGTATTGCCATACTCTCAAAACTACTACGAAGTGTTTGTAATTTAACTGTAATTACCTTCTTATCACCAAAAAATTCTTGTTTAAGAATATCCCACGCTTGTTTGGCGGTTGACGCAGCGGAAATTCGCTGGAACACTTCATCGCTCAATGCAGATTGGATGTGAAATAGGGTCTTCGCATCCTTCTTTCGACTTTCTCGCAACTTTTGGTCGGGTGTAGATGGAGCTTCATTTGGCTCTTCATACCCTTGCTCCACAATGTCCCAAGCTCTTTAGACTTAAACATTGTCTTCATTTTCAAACTCCATAAATGATAATTTTCACCCTTAAATATGGGAATTAAGGGCTGCGACGACATATTTGTACCATTAATTGTCATGGTTTCACTCTTTGTGTTTAACACTTTTTGTTTTTGGGTTTTTCTATGTAGTGCCCCTGTGGTATAGCGTTTTCTATGATGTACCCCTTCAAATTGAGACTTCTACATGGTACCCCTAAGAAACTACTGTTCACCACTTAATACCCTCTAAATTATTAATTACGTAATTAACAATCTAAACTTGATTATTAGTGCACTAACCGTCATAATTAATATAATTTGCTGCTAATTATTACTAATTATGACTAATTATTACCAAAGAATTACCAAAAAATACAATTAAAAAACACAAAAGACTACTGAATTTTTTTAAAAATAGCAATAATTAGCAATTATTTATATTAATCATGAAGGTTAGAGCACTAATAATCATGTTTAGTGTGTTAATTACGTGATTAATAATTTATAGGGGTACTATGTGGTGAGCAGTACTTCCTCGAGGGTACCATGTAGAAGTCTCATTTTGGAGGGGTACATCGTAGAAAACGCTATACCACAGGGGCACTACATAAAAAAACCCTTTTTTTTTTTGAAATACTTTGTGTTTAACACTAAAATCTTACACCACTCAAAAAAAAATTCTCACGACTCTGATTTTTTTTTTATTTTTTATGTAGGCCTAGGATCAAACCATCGGCTCGGATACTATGTTAGTAAAATAACATAAAAAGAAAAAAAGATAAAATTTAATATAACTAACTATACGAAGTATGTAAATCAACGAAAACTACTACTACATTAAAAGCAAATTGTCAATGTAGAATTTGATAGTAACTTACTATACGAAGTATGTAAATCAAAGAAAACTACTACTACATTAAAAGCAAATTGTCATGCCTATATATAGGCTACACACCAAATACTAAGTCTACCTAAACCCTAAAAAAATAAAACTAATTATATGAAAACCGTGGTCACATACCCCCACTTACCCACTAATTCCACTACATAACTACATTCCTTTGACTCTAATTTTACGTAATATAATGACCAACAATACTCCTAATAATACTTATTCAACTATTGACTTAACTACCTAAATAATAGATAACTAATTTTTGAATCAATTACTCAACACCATATAGGGTAGGGTATGGACACAAAAATGGAAGACGATAAATCTGAAAGATTTACACCAACAAATAGTAAAATATAGTGCGAAATTGTTCCAGATTGAGTACAAAATAGCATGGAATTCATGAAATTCGAAAATTTCTCAATTGGCTTTTCTAAAAATTGGCAACATAACAAAAACCTAAAAAGCATCAGAAAAGCACTGATAATACAATATCTTCTGGTTCTAAAATCAAACTGTAGTCAAGTAAAAAATAAGTTACAACACACTTGAACCAGACAACACTGAAGGATATACACTGTATTTTCAATACCTACGTACTCCATATCAACAAGAGTATACAAATTAAAGGAAAGACAGCCTTAGTAAACTAGATACATTCTTCAAACTTCTCGTCAAACTCATACGCAATCGATCTAATGATTTTTACTCATCCATTGCAACTTTAAGGGTATTGATTTCATTCGTTCATATTAGATCATTCTGACAATTGTCATCCAAATTATCATAGCATGAGGTATATTCAGCATAGAAAGTGGTGATATAGGACATCTGTGTTCCTACTGAGATGCCGACAACAACTCTTTGATATCATAACCCTGGAGCTGCAAAAAATAAAAACAAGACGCAACATATAAGGGCATGCCAATATTTTAGATTTAAAAACAGGAAGCATTTCACAACCACCTCCATCATGATAATTGCCCCATTTTATAGATCTTAGCATGGAATTAAAACTCGGCCGTTCCGTTACGTAACGGCCGTTCTGTAACCTATTTCTGAGTTGCTGATACGCGAAATGCCGTTATAACACTGAGAGTTGGAACTCACACAAAAATCGCCGCGATGGCGTTCCGTAATGGTAAAATGTCCGTTCCATAACGTGTTTTCAAGAAATGCCCGTTTTTTATAAAATAAAATAAATATTAAAGAAGAAAAGGCTAAGAGAAGTCATACTTGTACTTTGCAATAGTTAAATTTTTAATAAATAAGCTTGATTATTAATAAATTTTAATAAAAATAACTAATAATATTTTTTTGACATAATGTGATACAAAAACAAATAAGAATGAATGAAGATTGATAAAGCTTAATATTGATCTTATGTGCTTTTTTTGATAATAATAATAATAATAATAATAGTAATAATAATAATGTTGTTGGTGAAGTAGTGTTGAAGAGGATAATTTGTATTCGTAAGAAGGAAAAGAAGTAATTCTAGGAAACTACTACCCGCATTTGGGGTAATTCTTCATCTCATTACAACATCACTACAACATCAACTTGCAACCACCTTCACCTCCCTTCATTACTCTATCCCAATTGTTACTCCCCTAATTCATTATCCATAATTAAGCATGCCCAAAATGTTGTTTTAAATCAAATGATAGCAGGAAATGAGAAATTTCGTAATCTTAGTTAAAGAAGACTACAGTTTTACAGTTTTATTCATTAGAAAAAACTACAAGACAAGAGTGATCAAAGACACAATCGTCTAGAGGTCATAATATATCATCATTGTTCATTTCTTATCATAATTCTATTTTTTGGGTACACAATGGACTAGTTATAAAGTGGGTATGGAAGGAGCAAATCACATATAATAGTCATGAGCTTTATTGTTTAAGCTAATCTACTATAAAACAAAAGAGAAACACATCCAAGATATCTACCTGAAGAAATGTAAGGAACAGGATTACACCAGAATTCCAGAAGGAATGAATTGTGATAGGAGTCATTAAATTGCGAGTTTGAGCATACGAAAATCCCAAAGCAGTACCTACACAAAGTACAGACTTGTGATGCATGATGATTTGATATGTAAGCATCTCCAAAATATACAAGTTCTACATATAATATAACTCAAAGAGGCCGACAATACTTTATGCAATTAGGCATCTATATTGCCCCATAGCCTCTTCCCAAGGTTTTGAATCTTTGTATTAATTATAAACTATGGTTTTGGACAGAAATAATATATGTACTCAAACCAACAAGAGTATTGACATGGCTGGACATACCAAGAACAAACAACTGGGGGAACTCTCCAGGTGTCAAATGAGCAACTGCAAAAGCAGCAGCACTAATTATCACAGCTACCGGAGTTGGAATCCTGCAGGCAAAAACAAAAAAAACAATATTTGTTTGACAGCAGAAATGCTATACACAAAACATACAGATAAAAGCATATTTGTTCCCAAATTTACCAAAGCCTGCAATGATGTGAACCTACAAATCATTACGAGTACATATTTATGTGGGGCCACAGGGGTATTTGCATGGGCACTTGATTAGTTGATTGTATGCATTAATGGCTAGCTTTTGATTAGACAGAAGATAAATTCAGAAAACTTTGGGACTCAGGATGCGTACAAAACTACAAACACCAAATGCAATCTCCAAATCAACTCTCAGCTCTTAAATACCAGCCAAGAAGTTACCATATAGGAGTAAAAAATATATATATTTGTAAGAATATGCTAGAGTGATAAACAATATAATATTCTGATGAACAGAAAAGACAAACTGAGTTAAAAGTGCCGGTAAAAAGGGGTTAAAAATTAGTCCCTTTTTAAATACTACATAGAGAAATTATGTGATTTTTAAGGTTGTAGTTAGTATAGGTGGGCCATAATATCAAAAGTAGTAAGTTTGAATATGTAGGTGGGCCACAATATCAAAAATAGTAAAAGTAAAATTAATTAATGTTATATTAAGGGTATAAGTGTAATTTTATAGGTAATGTAACATTTAATTTGGGACATACAAAAATAGGAATGTGTGGTTAAAAAGTAGGAGAGAGTGTCCCAAAATGAAATAAAGCACACTGCACATAACATTAAAAATCGTTCAAATGAGAAAATTGCACAGAACATTAAAAATCACATGGAGTAGCAACAATCATATTCTGATATATTTGGTCTTACAAATACTGTGCAAAAAGTTCTTGAAAATACATTATTTGCTACGATGACTCTCAAAACTCCCCAATTACCTCAAAAAAGTTCTCAAAATCTTTTGTATTATTTCAACATTCTTAGTTTAACCAATCAGCTCATAACCAAGTAACTACTTATTAAAAGACTAATACTCCCTTCGTTACGAATTATTATCAACAATTTCCTCTTTTCCTACTTTTGGTAAAAAAGTTCACAATATTTACAACAATGCCATTACTTTTCCCAACTAATCCAACTTATCTACTCTCCATCTCTTACTTTTCCAAACAAATTTTGTCTTATTACTTTTCTCTCTCTTACTTTTCCCAACTATTCTATATTCTTTCTCATACTTTCCCCACCTAACACACTTTAATCATAATTAATGAAATTTTGCCTAGGAAGTAGTGTTAATACAAATGTTGACAATAAACCGTAACGGAGGGAGTAATAACTATAATGTCTTCTTAGTGTTAAATCAATGCAACCTTTTTACATAATAAATTTTGTTAACGATATATTTAGAAGTACCTTTTATAACAATGCATTTGTGACATAGCACCACTAATCAAATATTATGTCCCAAAAATAATCTATAAGACAATATAAAGGGTTCATAATGACCAACTGAAAGGTAAAAAGTCTACTCACTAATTGAACTAACCACTGTGACTTTAAAATTTTAAATCGAATTCATCAATTGGATGATAGTATGATACCTCAGACAATATATTAATATCCCCCTACATTGAACTAGTGCTTAGCTAAAAATCCATCATTTAATCCATCAAGCAAAATTTCGCAACAAAAGCTAAGCAGCAGCAACAGAGAAATACAAAAGAGTACAGAAGAATAAACAAGACCAATAAAGAAAAAAACAGATGCTAAGCATGCCTTCGGGCAGTCATACAGAGGCTTCTTGCCCCTTTTCCCCATTCATGATCCAATTTCCACAGTTTTTTCTTACTTTCTTTTTGTTATTATTTGAAAAATTATTATTAGGTTCTAGAATTTTTTCCCCCTTTATATTGTTCTTCCAAGCACAAGTACTTTTTTTTAGGGGTCCAAGCACAAGTATATAACTACACACTTGCGGTGCGTTCTCTTCACCTTATATAAAATTTAAAATATTTTTCAAAAATTTATATCAGGTTTGAAAAGTTAATATCATGTCCCATACTCTAGAAAATAAGCTCCAATCAAAGTTAATCGTCATAAGTTTAAATCAGTAGGGTACTAGGGTCTAATAAGATGAGGTAGACACACCCATTGTGAGCATAAAGTAAGAGAATATCCACAAGACCAACATTTAGCTCAACTAAAAGTCTATTCTTTTCAACTCATATTGATTCTTATAAATATCAATTTAAGCTTAGATGACACAACTTATACACATATGCTAATAAGGTCTAATAAATTCAAAGAAGTTCAGTTTAGATAATGTTTGATGTTATCAAATTTGGGGTGACGTTATCAAAAGTGACCACCTCTTATCTTAAGACAAAACTTCCACCATTTCTTCCATTGATCTTCTTTTGTCTTAAAAAAGTCATTAATTCAATTTAGTCTTTTTTATTGTCAACTCAATACTTGAAACAATCACACAAGTGATGCCACCAATGAAGTGGGTGATGTCACCTTTGGATTGATGTACATGTGTAGAAGTCTTAATTGAGTGTGAGGGGTGAAAAAGTCTTTTAAAGTATACAACACTTTAAAAATAATTTAAAGTTAATGGAAAGTTGATGTTGCATTTGAAACAAGTCTTAAGACGAGACAAGCTAAATGCTCTTGTTAAAATTATTAGAATAGATTTTGAATGGTTTTCTTTTAAGATGACTAAACAGGGCTTAAGAGAAGCACTAATCCTCACTTCAACAATTCACCAAGCCCTTTATATGCTAAAACACACAATTTTAGAAATAAATTCAAATAAGATACAGATTTGTGAAGTACCAAAGGAGCTTAAAGTCTTGAGACATACTAATCCATTTTAAGCATACCATTTCGTCATGGAAGCCATAAAAAATCCTCTGAATACAGTTTCTTCGAGTAGTGGAGCAAGGATGCCAGTGATTCCCAACAAGCTAAATGTGCTGGAAGCAAATTTTGAAAATATAAGATAAAATAACAAATAAAAAATGAAATATAGATATAGATAAAAAACATAAACATGAGCAAGTTACAAAGATTTAATAATATTAACAATGTCAATGCCTCATAGTCAATTTATCATCGCATGTGCCAAGCCCAACCCAAACACTGTAATGATGTAAGGACAGATAAGAGCAAATGGGTATGCTAAATATTCAATTAAAGTAGCGGTAGGAAAATAGACTTGAAAGTAAGTTCTAATTACTAGGAGATGCCTTCGATTTAATCGAAATTGATAGTACTAAATGCAATCGAGGACAACCTGTTAGCTTGTTTTGTTTGATACACAGGGGAGGTTGATGAGAGAAAAAGGTAAGAGTATTACTTTGTTGTGGAGTGACTAGCCTTTAAAAAAACTACTCCCTAGTTATCTTTTGACTCTAATTAGAACTTTAAATTCTTTTATAAACTTCCTCATCTTAGCATGCACAAGTTCACTTCTTATGACTCTAATTGGACCTCTAAATTCTTGTATAAACTTCCTCATGAGTCAACATGGGAGGATTTTGTTGCCACTCAACTACAATGTCAAGCCTCCGAACTTGAGGACAAGGTAGCTCTTTCAGGTCGAGGTATTGCTAAGCCCTTACTAATACACTATACCCATGTACGTTGAAAATCAGTTAAGGGCACTATGTGAAATGAGACTCAAAGTACAGTTAGCTCTATTGGCTGATGCCATAGGGGTTGAAGCTAATGGCATAGAACTGTCGATTAAGAAAACATTATGTTACCTTGAAAGCTAGTTATCTTTTGTTACCAATTAATCAAATCTCTTGACCTTCCTCTTATATTCCTTTATTTTTGTGAATCTCGATGACAGAATCATATATAGGGTATGTTCTTTACAACTTCTTTTCAGGCTCAAAATTCACATAAGCAAAAATAAGGTAAGAATTGAACATGTGAACTCAAGGACCACGGGGACGCACTCGACCAGCTGAGCCAACTCCCATTCCTATTTAGTTTGGGTCTAATATATTGAAATAAATTCATATAAATTCTAGATCCAAAAAAAAAAAAAACAAACTTGTAATATGAAAATATAAAAGGATTCGGGTGTAATTTTACAAAAGTGCTGCACACTAGCTCCAGACCACCGCGGAATGGAGTTTCTTGGCTTTCGAGAGGCCAAGTTCTCTCCTAATTTGCCTTTCGAGTGGACAAATTCACTCCTAAAAGTTACTAAACTCTTATTAATTCCAACATATCCCCTATTACACACACTAATCACTTATTTATAGACTAATGACAACTCTAAAAATAACAAACTACTAACAAACAATTATTAAAGGACTAAACTACCCTTATCACTAAAATACAACAAAATAACGAAAATGCCATTATTATTATAATTAGCTAGTGTATAGCAATACCACCCTCCCAAAATTCCACCTTGTCCCCAAGGTGGAAAGAAAGAAAAATGGCCAGTGAGGGTCCGATACGTATGACGCATGAGTTGTCGAAACCCATTTAGAGTCTTGAGTGGTAAATTCAAGGAAGTGGGCTTGAAGTTAGAAAACACAACTTCACTTAATTCCCAATTAAAAAGATCCAAGTCTAGTTTAATTGGACTTTTAATATCCTCAAAAATTGGGTTAAGTGGGTATGTATTCCTTTTTGGCTTGAAAACTTTATAATGTCTGGCCCAATTTGTAACAAGTGGGGACAAGGGTTTTGACCCATACATTTCTGGATCCCCTCTAAACATTTCTAGGGTTTTCTCACAACCTTCACAACCCATCTGCTCAGCCCGCGGGTCCCATCAGAATCCACCCTTCGACCGTCGTTCCTGGCCGCCGCCGGCTCGCCTCTCGCCCCCAGTAGCCGATCTTTTCCTTACCACGGCTCTCTCCTTTCTACCCTTCTCCTTTCTTTTGATTCTTTTCGTTCTCCTCCACCGCCCACCGTGGGAGCCACCACTGCAGCCGCCGTCAACTATCATGACTCGCAACCCCATGTCGAGCTGAGGTCCCTCCTCCTTCCCTTGAGTTCGTTCTCGTGAAGCCCCAATTTCTAACCCTAATTCTTCTCTTGCACATTTTAGGGTTTTGACTATCTCCATTCGCCTCCCTCCACTGGGTGCGCCTCCCCCCACTGCGCCGCGACTGACATCCGAGGCTCGGGCTCGACCCACCATGGCCGGCTGAGATTCATACCCCCACCCTTGAAGCTTCTCTCCCGTAGCCCTAAATTCTGGCCTAAAATCTTCTTGGCCATTTTTTTGGGTTTCAAATGGCTTGGCAATCCCTTCTTCGAAACGTCGGATGGTGGCCAAGACTTCACCCAAAGAATGCCCTACCACCACATCAGACTCCTTCTCCTTGTTTTGGGGGTTAATGCGTGCAATTTGGGCAGAGATTTCAACCCTAAATCGTTCTTGTTCTTCTTGGTACTTCAAGATTCTCTCCTTGAATTGTTGCAGAGAAGTTTACACTATTGCAAAGTGGTCGGCCACGGTCGTCTTCAACGTAGGAATCTCCGAATCCACCGCGTCCAGGCGTTGCGACTTTGTTGAGCCACCCATCGGCCCACCAGAACCGACCGCTCTGATACCATGTTTGCTGCACACTAGCTCCGGACCACCGCGGACTGGAGTTTCTTGGCTTTCAAGAGACTAAGTTCTCTCCTAATTTGCCTTTCGAGTGGACAAATTCGCTCGTAAAAGTTACTAAACTCTTATTAATTCCAACATATGAAATATTACACACACTAATCACTTATTTATAGACTAATGACAATTCTAAAACTAAGAAACTACTAACAAACAATTATTAAAAGACTAAACTACCCTTATTACTAAAATACAACAAAATAACGAAAATGCCATTATTATTATAATTAGCTGGTGTATAGCAAAAAGCTACCTCACTTTTGATGACCCAATCAAGGGTAACAAACGAACCAGAGCATCAGTCTGAAAAAGAAAAAAGTTTGCATCCCTATCAAAGTCAAAATTCAATAGAACTGTGAAAGTCATGAGAAAACATATTGAAGTCTTAGAATGTTAACCAGCATAAGCATGAATCCTCCAATTTACTTTAAGGAAACTTGAATGCAATCAAAATCTTATAGAAGTATTATCTTATGCATCTTGAAAAAAATTAAATAAAAAGAACAGATTTTAAATTGGGCTACATAAGCATCATAGTCACATTTAGAATGCCATCTCTTCAAAAAAAATTCCAAGTTCGTTTATCCGACGAAATAACATGTTTTGAAGTTAATTTTCCTAAATAGATACAACTATACAAACCATACAATGAGCTTTAGAAACTAGCCTGCTGCAACAGAAAAGTATAGCAGGAATTTTAGTCTATAGTTTTGAAAAAAAAAAATGTGCGCTCTTTATTTGAAAACTCATGAGCTGAACTTATTAAATTATTAAATTTGATTGACCCGTATTTGAGTGTAGTATCATACAGCACATGATTTGAACTTATAGGACCTTTTTTTTTAAGGTGAAGAGAGTGCACCCTAATTGTAAAATATATGAGACGCATAATGGTCAAATATGTATCAATAATATATATTATATACTTCGTTTTTGTTTTTAAAAAGTCCACAGCACATACATGGTTGGATGTTAAAAGTTACAATACTAAGTTCACTTTGAACAAGGATTAGACAAAAAAAAAAAAAAAAAAAAACAGTATGGCGTATAATGGTAACCTCTCTTTCTGGACTGTCACCACCAAACAAGGACAAAGCTACTCCTGTCAAGGCAATGGCTCCAAGAGCCCCAGAAAAACCAATTGCTGCCCATAGTACCCATCCTTTTTGAAGATTGAATGGTTCCTTCAAATCTGACAACATTCATTCATGAAAAAGCTATGACAGATACCATAATAACATAAACTAATTCCATAATATAATACATTTTTCAATTAAAAATTAGCAAAGAAAATTCTTTGACTCTAACAGCTTCTTTCTATAGCCAAAAGGGAGGGAAAGTGAGGGAAAAAAAAAAGAGGGAAGGGGGAGGAAAGGAAGGGGAGGGAGAGAACAAACATATATTTTCCTTCCAAATCTCTCCAACAATGGAGGGATTTGATTATAGGGGAAGAAAAATGCATCTATCCATTTCCCTTCCCTTCCCTCGGGATGTGTTATCCAAATAAAGTATGATGTATCTCTCCCTTTCCATTCCCTCCCCTTCCCTCCATTTCTCTCTATCCAAATAAAGTGTAAATTAAGACCATTTATTTTGAAGACGAAAATAGTTTGCACAACATACAATTCCTTTGTTACTATTTCAATCATCCAAATCACATGATAACTTTGATAGTTTAAACTACTAGAGCTAAATTGAACTTGTAAATATAAATGACAACGGCTATTAAAGTGATACCATATCGATAGAGGTCATCAGGGAGTGGCTGAAAGGACTTCGTTAGACTGAAAAGGACTCCTAACACAGCTGCTGTAGTTAAACTGCCAAGAAAAAATGGTACAATGAGTTAGCCTCACAAACTCTGAGATCAAAACTAAAAATCTATGGATAATTAAGTCTAATTACAATACGGTTGTCAATGCATTTAGTCGTCAAGAGCAGTTATCAATGTGCATTAGGTATATGATGACAATTGTATGAATGGCATTCAGCGTACATAAATGTTTTCATACTTTTCAAGTTAGATGATGGGGTCTTTGATGACAGTTCAACAATAAAATTATAGAGTTTACGTAACGGCAACATTATGCATTACCTTGCCAAACACGCCCTATTTATACAGCTATACAAGGCAACCCGCATACTGCTACTGTCCAGGGGTCGTATGGTTCACACAAAATAAAGGAATGAAATCAAGAAATTCTCCTTACAATCCTCTATTACTGTTTGTTTAGCTAAGGAAAATTTTAAGTTAACATCAGATAAATATAATAAAAACAGGTAGTTTGTGAATTAAAGTTTTGTCCACTTATTTCTAAAATAAATCAAGTTTTTAATCAAACTCAAAATCCAGAAACATGATATGAATAATGCTATGCAGTAAATGAAATTCTTCCAAAATCTTACCCTTGATCTAGAAACAGGAGTTCTGCCTTCTGATCTAATGACAAATCCACAATGTTGATTCCAAGATATGGTAATGCTTCAGTCTCTACTAAGCCTGTCACCACAAAACTGTCTGAAATCACGTTAGTAACACCTTCCCCTGATCTCATCAACATAGAAATCTCCATAAATGATGACATTCCAAGACAAATGTATCGCCACATAGGTGCAAATTTATCAACTATTACTCCTAAGAAATAGCTACGACCAATCCAAGTCAGTTTGCATTCATAGTATTCTTTGTTGCATTAGTAGAAAGATCAGAATATTGAGTTAAAAAAGGCAAGATGAAAATGGGAAGAAAACAACCATATTCCACAAGCAAGGGATGTAAGAGATATGGTTTGCCATGGCCACGGCACATCCCAACGCTTCAAGATTGGCCAATCCAGCCCACCTCCCTGCATAAGAGCAACAATCAAAAGCACCAAAGTTATACCGGCTAACATACACATACATAATCGCTTTATCGCTCCATTGTGCTCCTATAAGGAGCAATGTGGTACATTTCCCCATTTAATTTAGGACATCTTTGTTTAAGGTTTAGGACATTTTTTTGTGGTTTAGGACATCTTTCTTAAGAGTTTAAAACATTTTGGGTGAAAGCATGTAGAATACCATGCACCCGGAAACATGGAAGCATGGTAGAAATTTTCAACACATGCACACCTACATGAAGATTCATTGATATCTCACAAACACTCAATTTTGGGAGCTTATACTTCATTAGCACTCGTGACCACCTATGTTACCTCTACCCCCTCATTGTCACGCACTACATGACACTTGAATACTAGCTTTGTAAGCTTATACTCAACTAAAAACTTGACTAATTTCTACAAAATGGCCGACTCGCTATAAAATTCATTTTATTATCCTAACCAATCTCAATTCTTAATTCAATTCTTTTCAAGATTTAGCGTTCAATAAACAAATAGATGATACAATAAAGGTCAACCTTATTCAAATCAAATGACTGAATTCTTTCCCCAAACAAGAAAATACATTAAACATGAAGTAATGAACAACCAAAAATTAGGGTTTTGGATGTTTACATTGTGTTCCGAACCATTTTTTGAACAAGAAACTGTAGTTAGTAAACCCAGGTTTGACCTTCGATTGACTGTAACTCTAAGCCTGGGTAGCTGATTGTTGTTGATTAAAAAGGGGATGCTTTCTTTTGTTCTAAAATTAGTCAAAGAGGTTGAGTTTGACTTTTGATAAGTAGCAATTTTGCAGGAGAAAGTCGAGCATATAAGAGTTGACGCCATTTTTATTATTTTTGTGCTGGAAAAATTAAAAATATGACGAGCGTTGCTGAGGTTAGAAGACGATGAGTGAATGAAGACGATGAGTGAATAGAGTGATAGATGTTTGGGCTACGTTATCTTCGTTTATTGGTTGATCTTTAGAAATAACTAAATAAGTTGGCCCAATATAATACTACTTTGGACCCACTTTTTGATTTACTCCAGTCTTAGGTACTTCCAAAGTTCCAAATGCAATTAAACTTTGGTCCATTATAACCGCTTTATCAATTAGTCCTCTCGATTTTTTTGGGCTACAATTTCAAATTTTGTTCTTTTGAATGTTGTTTTTTTGACACGAACAAAACGATTTTATTCATAAAATAATCATACACTAGTTACAATTAAAACTAAAAACATCCCAAATTTGATTAAAATTAGTTTTAATAAAAGACTTAATTTGAAACAATACAATTTGTGAGCTCGTTCTGATTCAACATAAATTTGTTAATATGTAGTGTTCCTGCTCAGGAACTTCTCTCTTTGATCGAGTATGTTTGATGTGTTTGAGTTGACTTCGAGGGCTCCTCTTCGAGGGTTTGACCTGCAAAACAATGAAAGGTTGCTAACCTGGGGTGGAACCCAGGAACGCCCCTCCGATGCTTAAATCAAAGATCGGAATGAAAAGGAGTCAAAAGTATAGAGTTCTATGAATTATGTATTGTGTACCTGATAAGTGATTTGACTGGTCCTTTTATAGGCTTGCATACCCGGCTAGGGTAGCAAATAAGTCGGTTACAACTGATACCTGGGCCTAGCCCATGACACGTGTCGTTTACATATCGGTCCTCTCTTATCTGCTTAATACCTAACTCTAGACTTTTTACAGCCCGTTTGGTTGTTGGTAATAAATTGTGGTAATGGTAATGAATTTATAGTGTAATTTTGTAAAGGAGAAACCTTATAATCTTAATGGAAAACAACTTTTCATTCTCAAGCTTCAATTTTCTTTTCATTTTTATTCCCATCTATTCCCATTGGGGAGGGTGGTATTTGATGGGAATGGATATTTGTGAAGAAAATTAGATAAATTGGAGCTAAGGTAGCACTACCATGTGAATGGATTTTGATATCCCTTCCAAATTTAGTTATAAATTCATTCCCATTACCATGATTTATAACTTGCTACCAAACGGGCCGTTCGGGTTTAGGATATTTGGTACTTTCTGGGCCTAACGGGTAGGCCAGAACAATTAGCTCCACACTTGACGTTTATAGAAGCTTGTAATCACAAGCTACGGTGAAGAAAGTTTGCAGCAAAATGTTGAAGATAATAGCAGAGGAAGAATAAAATGTATTATATCAGAATAAGAGTAAATTGTTTCTAACAAATAGCAAACTTACTTGATTAAGACAAAAGGCCAAAGGACTTATTTATAAGAAGCCCAAAACAAAAGAAACATAAAGGCCCAACCAACTTAACTGAAAAAAGAATAAAAACATCAAACCAAAAATACACTCTTATACACCCCCTTTATGCTTGGAAGCTGAAATAATCCCAAGCTGGAACAAAGACTATGATGTTGTAGACTAGCAAAAGGTTTGGTGAGTAAATCCGCTAGTTGGAGATGACTTGGAACATGTTTGGTAGAAATGAAGCCCGTATCGACTTGCTCCCTTATGTAATGAGCATCCCTTCTTATATGCTTTGTCCTTTCATGAAATTTGGGATTTTAAGCCAACGTTTCTGCAGACATATTATAACAATATAAGGGAATAGGCAAAGGAACAAAATCTAAAGGTCTTGAAGAATACCTTCCAACCAAACCAACTCACTAGCAGTGCTAGACATGCTTCTATACTTTGCCTCAGCAGAACTCTTACTAACAGTACTTTGCTTTTTCGTTTTCCATGAAACCAAATTATTACCAATAAAAACAGTATAAGAGCTGAGAGACTTACTTGAAAATAGGCAACAATTCCAATTAGCATCGCTAAAAGCTGACAAAGAGAGGTTAGCATCACAAGCATACAACAAACCATAATCAACAGTTCCCTTGAGGTATTTAAGGACATGAAGAACAGCCCTAAGATGTGGAGCCCTAGGAGCATGCATAAACTGACTTAAATGTTGTATACAATATGAAAGATCTGGCCTAGTCAGACCCAAGTATAGCAATCTACCTATTAACCTTCTATAGATATCAGGATTAGGAAGAAGATCACCAATATCTAAAGCAAGTTTTAAACCAGTTGGCAAGGGAGCTGAAGGAACAGCACAATTAGTGATATTAGAAATTTAGAATCAATGAGAATATCATTAGCATATTTTCTTTAGGTTAAAAACATTCCTTTCTTACATTTCACAAATTCAATTCCTAGAAAATAGCTAAGATCACCTAAGTCTTTTATAGTAAAGGCTTTATCTAGGGTTTGTTTTATTTGAGAAATTTGCTCATCACATGTCCCTATTATCATGTCATCAACATACACAAGAATAACAATGAATTGATTATCCTTATTCCTAGTGAAAAGAGAGTAATCTTGAGTGGATTGAACAAAATTCAAGGAAAAAAGTAATTTTTTTACCTCTTATTCATTGTCTTCAAGCTTGTTTCAAGCCATAGATAGATTTTTTCAATTTACAAACTTGACCATTAACACATTTAGTATAACCAGGAGGAGGAACCATGTAAACCTCATCTTCTAGAAAACCATGTAAAAAAGCATTATTAACATCTAACTAATGCAACTTCCATCCTTTCATAGTGGCAAGAGAAATAACAACTCTAATAGTAGCAAATTTAACAACAGGAGAAAATGTTTCACTATAGTTCTCCCCTTCAATTTTTTGATACCCAATAGTAACCAACCTAGCTTTGTGTTTCTCAACAGAACCATCAACCCTCAACTTAGTTTTAAAGACCCATTTTGATCATATAGCCCTTTTATCACTAGGTAACCAGGTTAATAATTCTTTGTTCATTAGTTTCTAGAGCCAATAATTCTTTGTTCATAGCCTCAACCCATTCAGGAACACATTTATCTTGTTTGTAAGTACTAGGTTAAAAAATTGTTAGAACTAGCAGACAAAGACATAGATTCTGAATCAATATTTTTAGAATCAATTCTGTGAGGTCTATAACCAATCTCAAAATCCTGAAGTTTCTTAGGGGTTTTAATATTTCTAGTAGTTTGAAGAAGGAGAAACATCTATGTCAAACCTGCCCTGATCCAAAGAAGTAGGTAACATATGAAGATTATCTAAGTCAGAAACATTTCTGCTAGAACTGCCCCTTTTCTGATCAGCATCAATAGGAATGTGAGCAAAATTGATAACAATAGAAGCTGAATCAGGTCTGTGATGATCAATCCCATCCTGTCCTGAATCAACATTGCCCTGAACAGCAACTTCTGAATGCAAAACAGAACAGTCATTATCATTAATCTGTGCAGGAGTGCTATGCAAGGTACCTACTACATGATTATACTCTTGATTGGCAATTATTTATTTATCTTTATGGGGAAATAAATTCTCATAAAAGACAACTTCTCTAGAAATAATAATAGAAGAAAAATGCAAATCATACAATTTATAAGCCTTCCTACCATAAGGGTAACCAATAAAGATGCATTTTTTTGCCTTAGAATCAAACTTATCCTTACTTCTATCAAAATTATAAGCATAACAAAAAAATCCAAAAACTCTCAAATCATCATATAAAACAGGTTTCTTATGAAGAACTTCATAAGGAGTTTTCCACCCAAGAATTTTTGAAGGCATTTTATTAATAACATAAGTAGTAGTTAATAAGCAATCACCCCAGAATTTTTTTGGCAAGTTAGCATGTAACCTATAAGCTCTAGCTACTACAAGAAGATGTTTGTGTTTCCTCTCAACTCTTTCATTTTGTTGAGGAACACCAACCACTCTTCTTTGATGCACAATACCCTTTTCACAAAATCAGCTAAACATTGTTCTTGAATAAATTCTGTACCATTATCACTCCTAATGATTTTAACTTTCTTGTAAAATGGAGTATAAATCATGTTAAGGAAATCTGAAATGGTTTTAAACACTTGCATATTGTTATTTAACAAGATGGTCCAAGTACTTCTACTATGATCATCAAGAATAGTCAAAAAATAACTCGCTCCACTAATAGAATTAACCCTATAGGGTCCACATAAATCTATATGCAGTAAATCAAAACAAGATTCAGCTCTTTTAATACTATTCTTGAAGGGTAACTTCTGAAATTTAGAAAGTAAGCAAACATCACAATTATATTCAGAAATTCCTTTACAATTATAAGCATCAATGTGTTTCATTTTAGACAAAGAAACATGCCCCATTCTATCATGTAAAAGATTCAGATTATTTAAACTAGATTTCTTATTCACAACACTACTAGCTATTTGAACAAAATTAATATGTCCACTACTAATGACAGTACTACAACTGGAATTATTCCCCAAATAAACCTGTATTCTTAGCTTGAATATTATCAGCATGAATACAATATAGTCCACCTTCTTTTCTAGAATAACAAATCACTCCTCCATTTGATTGGTCCTGAAAATAGCAAATATTTTGACTAAATTCAATTTTAACATTATTATTGTTAAGCAACTGTCCAACAGATAATAAATTGTGCTTGAAATCCTCAAATAACAAAATATTTTGAAGTTTCAAATTGCTATTAATATGCACAGTTCCAACCTCAAACACTAATTTTACACTACTATCAGGAAGACCAATCTTTATAGGTTTATTTAATTTTCTTTTATCAACAAATAAATTTTTATCATACATCATATGATCTGAAGCTCTTGAATCAACAATCCAAACATTATTCAAATTAAAATTTGAATTAGCACAACTTAAGAAGGAAGTAGCATTACCTGCAAAATTAACAAGAGCATTTTGATTGGCAGAATTATCAATCTTGGAACCTTGACCATCTCCATTCAAGGCTTTCTTGATCTCTTGTCTAATGGCAAGCAGCATGTTGGAATTGACAGCTTCATCATTATTGTCCAAAGGAGTTTCCACTTGAGTATAGGCAGCCACCTTCTTCTCCCCTTTAGATCCTTTGAGAGCATGATACCAATCCGGATACCCAGCTATCTTGAAACATTGATCAACATTGTGACCCCTTATTTTGTAATGAGTGCAAAATCTTTCCAATTTTTCTTTCTTCCAGTCCTTCCTAGCAGTAGTACCCTATTTTCTATAGGCTTTCCCTGATCCTTGTGAAACCATAGCACTACTATCACATGTTATTTCTTGAATCGAAATTATTTCATTCTTCTTCTCCACCTTTTGTGCCATAGCAAAGGCATGATTAACCGAACGTAGAGGCTCCATGGTTATCACATTAGTGACCGAATTATCATAGCCACTGTTCAATCCCATGAGAAATTGATGTAATTTCTCATCTTCTTCAAAATCAGCAAGTTTCTTGAAAAGCCCACAAGTGTAATTTTTCATGGCTCCACATACACAAGTGGGTAATTGCCTCAAATCCTTTAATAAATCCCACAATTTCTTGAGCTTGCTAAAGTAATTCAGCAAAGTTAGGTTTTCTTGCTTCAAATTCCGAATGTCTTTCTTCAATTGATGAATAAGAGGTCCATTACTTTGACCAAACCTTGCTCGAAGTTCTTCATATAACTGAATCGAAGTAGCAACCGATTCAAAATCCTCAGCAATATCACCATTCATCGAGCTCAAAATCCAGCACGACACCATGGAATCAGCATTCTTCCATTTTTCGAAGTTTTCATCAGTTTCTTGAGGTTCTTTAATGGTTGAATTGATAAACCCTTCTTTGTTTTTCACTCCAAGAGCCCTCTTAACCGCACGAACCCACTTGCTATAATTGTTGTCATTAAAAAGAACTTTTACCAAAGAGGTATTAGGGTTATTTGAATTTGATATGAAATAAGGGTCAATATAGTTGTTTGAAGAAGAATTGATAATGGCGGTTTCAGCTTTCTTAGTGACAACATCAGCCATACTAGATCGAAAAGAGGAAGGAAGAATAAGAAAAACTTTAATCTCGAATGAGATCAAGCTCTGATACCATATAGAAGCTTGTAATCATAAGCTATGGTGAAGAAAGTTTGCAGCAGAATGTTGAAGATAATAGCAGAAGAAGAATAAAATGTATTATATCAGAATAAGAGTAAATTGTTTCTAACAAATAGCAAACTTACTTGACTAAGACAAAAGGTCAAAGGACTTATTTATAAGAAGCCTAAAACAAAAGAAACATAAAGGCCCATCTGACTTAACCAAAAAAATAATAAAAACATCAAACCAAAAATACACTCCTATAACGTTTGATGTGGCTCTTCCAAACACAAATGTCGAGCGGAATTCTACTCTGATCACACCCTGTATACTAACAGCCGCCATATCTTTCAATGTAGTGCTTTGTCATCAACTCGATGATGTTGCATTGTCGCCCAACCTTGCATGTTGTTAATGCTTGTGTCTTCGATGTATGTGTTCCATCAACTTGGTGACATGGCTCAACCTTTCCAAAAAAATGCACTAAATGCATGTTGTTGACTTTGATGCATTCTATTGAGGTGATTTTTGATTCACAACAATGTTAATGTTTTATGGGCTGAGAGCTAGTTCAAATCCACGTAAATGGGCTCGTTGATCTACACAAAGAACAAACGTGAGCTACCCCCGGAGGTGTTCCGGGGAAAGACTCTCCGACGCTCAAGTCAGTAAAGTGATCAAATGTAGAGAGAGAAAGTGAGGGTGAAGTTTGAGATGTGTTTAGTATTTTTTGGATACCTTGACATTTGCATGGCATGGAGTATTTATAGTACCTTGAGAATGTGGGAGTAAATTGCCCCTGGTAGGTTGAATTGGACCTGGTAGGCTAGGCTGGACCTGGTCAGTCGCCCTGGACCTGGTAGACGTTCCCTGGACCTGGTAGATGTGATCTGGACCAGGTGGCTGTTCCCTGGACCTGGTAGATATGATCTGGACCAGGTAGGTGCTTGAGCGTGGATTCAGTGGATCAAGCCTCTCGTAAAGTCCTCCTCTTGTATCTGGGCCTGATGGTCTTTTGTGGGCTTTCCTTATAACGTGCTTTTTACATGTGCTGATAGTTGGATTGGGCCTTGTCTTTTGGAGTGGCTGGCCCAATAACTAATGGGTGCATTTTGCCCCATCAATTTGCCCCCCAAGTCCATAAAAATTATGAAGGAATCTTTATGGATTTTGTTGAGTGGGACCTGGCCCTGGTAGCAGGACCTTTGAAAGAGTTGAAGAGATTTCAAAATTTATTCAGAAAAAACTCTTCACTCTCAAATCCTCTTTCCTTTCTTTCTCTCTCCCAAATTCTCGAAGCTCTTCACTTTCTCTTCCCCTTAATTCCTTCAAGGATTACTCTTTCTTTTTCTTCGAAAATGGCCGAGCACCCAACTACCTCTAATTTCTCAATTACCCTCAACGAGGCTAGAGACGAGATTTTCGATGATGGTCATGACGTCAGCTGCGACGCCATCATTGCTGAGCAGCTACAGGAGATGGAGAGGAATCTCCCAGAACAACCTGAACAAGGGAGAGCCCTTGTAGTAAGAAATGAGGACCACAGGGTCCAGGCGAGGATAGGGGGTCCAGTTGATAGGGACCATTATTTGGACGCTTCGAACCACTGGGTCACTGTAAGGTGGGAGGACCCTGAAGCTCTCTCAGGGGTCATGAACATCAGGCCCTCTACTGCTTTTTTGGGGAAGATGCACCAGGCGAGCCTGGTGACCAGGGCAAATGTTCTGACTGTAGCCCCTGGTTTGGACGGATATTGCTTTTCTGCAACAAATTCTGGGTCCTGTGCATGGGATCCTGAGCCGGGCCACATTCCTGTTTTCTGACCCACCTGAACTCTGGAATCAGGTTCCCCCTGCATCCTTTCATTGTGGAGGTGTTAGGGGTTTGGAATGCGCCTATCACAACTGGTGCCCAACGCCATCCAGAGGCAAGTTGGGTTTATTTGGGTGTGTGAATTCAGAGGGCTTCCTCTAAGTTTTAGAGTTTTCAGGACCATGTATAGGCTTAAGCCTTACAGGGGGTCCAATGTGCCCAAGGGTTGGTGGACAGTGGAGGTCTTGAGGCAGGATAATGAGACGTATGCCACCACCTACCCCAAGCCCAGGGAAATGGGGCACTGGTACTATGAGTTCCTTTGGTTGGGGGTTCTGTAACGACCCGACTTTTATACGCTGTCGATTTACGAAGGAAATCGACAAATGGATCATTACCAAACAAAACATATTAAAATATTATAAGTTCAAGAGTTTATTTTATTGATTATTAACTAATGGAAAGATAAAATGTCCAAAAGTCCAGCAAACTATCAAAATCCATTACATATGAAGTCTAGACCCAACAGGCTGGGTATACTTTAAATAAAAGAGAATAGAAAATAGCATAATGTCCGGGTTTATTCTAATAAGCTTGCAAAAACACAAAGCCCGACCCATGCGATAGCCCAATTATTCTTCTGCCTCATCACCTGTAATAGGGGGGGGTCCACCGTCAGTGGCGAGTAACTAGACTGTCCCACTTAAATGTGGAACCATAAACCATATAATATCATAGAATCAACCAAGAATACATACAAAAATTTCATGTATAAACGTCGAAAAATACATGCCAATACATATAAAAATACATACAAATACATATGAAATTACGTACAAAATACGTATAAAAATACCTGCAAATATGTATGAAAATACATACAAAATACGCATAAAATACGTACAAATACGTATAAAAATACTGGCAAATGCGTATAAAAATACATACAAAATACATATAAAATACGTACAAATACGTATAAAAATACCTGCATAGACGTATAAATATACATACATATACATACATAAATACATACATTTCAGACGTACATAGCGGAAGACTTAACATATTATACTTATAATATTACATAAATAAATCCATAAATTCATACTTAAATATCATAACATCATATAAACAATATACCAACCTGTGGATTACATAACTTATCATATTATTTCCCGTATCCCAACCTAACCATCTTCTTATGTTCATGGACCGGTCATTATAGCTCGTAAGGATGCTCGTGTACATCCCAACTTTCCTAAAATGCGCCGGGAGAACTTGTGTATTCTACCCGTAGCTCTTTTTTGCAAGAACTAAGCCTAAGATATGGCCATAACTCCTAAATAGTAGCCCGTGTACTACTACTTAGACGACTACACATTTTAAGATCCAGAACTGCCCAGAGACCGTAGTAGGGTACTGACTTCGACTTAACCTAATCTGGTGACCCGTGTATCACCAAATAGGCGTCCTCTTCTTATCTTATCTTATCGACATGGCCATCATGAGTCCAATACTTCTTATCATCTTATCAATCCTTTTCTTGTTGTTACGACTTATCTTCTTATTTCCTTTTATTCCTTTAATTAAATTAAATCCTTAAATCATAAACTAAATTATCACAAGCTAAAAATTAAATTAAACTGACCATGTTACACTTAGGGTCACTCGACATTTTCGATCCATCAACATAAATAAATAATTAAAATCAATTTCTTTAAATACTTACATAAACAATTCAATAGATCAATCAAATTATCAAATAAATATATAGGCTAATAATTATCAATCAATATTGCATAAAACATGAGGAAAATACCATTGTTCATCATCATGCCCATTCGACTTTTATACCATAAAATAACAACATTAGTACTTTAATTTAATTAAACACAATTATCATAAAACAGTCAATTAAACTTAATAATAATTAATAAAATCATAAATTAAACATTGAATTAAAAAAACATGAATCAAAACAAGATCAAAATTTTCCCTTTTTCATATATTATCACTCAGCCATCATAGTAACAATAATACTCGAAATTCTTGATTTAAATTCTATTCTTAATTGCCATAATTTAATTAATAAAGTAATAATATAAATCATAAAATTCTAATCTAATTATCAATCACGATATTATGCTACACATGGATCCAAAAATCAAGCTTTTAAACTATATAAATATTCGGCCAACAAGAAATAAAGCATGGTCAAGATTAATTTCAAGAACTCATACAATCATATTATTATCTTGTTAAATTATTTTTAAAATTACTATTTAATAAATAAATCAAGATTAGGAATATAATTGAACAAGAAAAATTAGAAATTTAATTCTTGAACATCAATTGGACCACTCGACATTTAAAGAAAATAAGAGCAAAATTATAATTATAATTCACTATTTTATTAGACAATTAGATAATTCAAGATCATACTTTTAATTCATGAAAACATCATAAAATCAACATAAAAATTCATGCCAATAACTCGACATATACACGTATATAGCAAGGATACAATTCGAAATTTATCATGCAATTATTCTAATCAAGACATGTATATTAAAATAGTAATCATGCATATTAATTAAAATAACAAAGATTAACTAAAAGATCATAAAGAAATATCAAGAACATACTAGACATGTATATAACATGGTTCGAAATTTATTAACTTAAGCATGATACTAATTCATTCAATTTTCCTAGTTTAATCCTAATCAACTATAATGAAAATTAATTCAAGGGAGATAGTCTAGTTACCTTGAATTAGGAAGAAATAGTGAAAATTTTCCTTTGATTTGGTTCAAAAACTCAAGGCACCTTAGGTGTTTTAGTGGGTTTATTTTGTGAGTTTAGAGTTTGAAGTTAGGAGAAAAGTTATGAGTAGTGTCCCTTATATAATTATATAGAACAAGGAATTAATTAAAAGAGAAATAAAATAGAGGGGGCCGTGTAGAATGAGAGGAAATAGGAGGGGGTTGAGTGAGGATAGGAGACTTTGTAAAGGTTAATTAAAAATAAGATTTTTTAGATTGATTAGGATCTTCAAGATATAAAATAGATATTTAGAAATTAATTATCTAAATAATAATTACAATAATTGAAAGAAAATAATCTTTGGCCACATAATAGGGAGGCCGGCCAAGAGGAGGGAAAAATTGGGTCATTGGGCCCAATTTTAAGACAAGGAAAAGGATTAAAAATTAAACAGTCCAAATAGTTGGGCCTTTTGGACTTAGAATACTAAAATAATAATGATTAACCACGAAATTTTCTGGCCTAGAATTTCGGGTTATTACAGGTTCCTTTGGAGAGTGTTGACCCCAACGTTTATATGCCGAGAACCGAGTGGACCAGGCCCATGAATACGGAGTGGGTCGCCTTTGAGACTTTAACTGCTGCCGAGCAGGCTGTGGTCAGTGAGTTTGTTGCTTACCCCTCCTCCAGCAGTACTGGGAATGCCTCGCCTGTTATCTGGCTCCCCCATCTTGATCTGATCAGGAATGAGGCCTGCCTGGCCCTGTGCAGCCTGAGCTGCAAAATGACCAAAGGTATCCTCTCCTAACTATTTTTTGTTGCATGATCCCTTTATTTCAATTTATTTTGGTCATGTTTCTTTGCTTTATAGGCCCTGGTCGTCTTGATCCGGGCCATCTCAATTATACCCCTGGTCTTACCATATTTTGACCTGGTTGTGGCAGCTGAAGGTCGAGAGGTTGTGGACTACGACAGGTTAGGAGTAGACGAGGATGGGAAACCTTCCAAGGTTATCCCTCTGGACCCTCGAGTAAGGATGAAATATGTCCTTCTGGGGAATCACAAGAGCATCCCTCTTCATCCTGCTCCTAGGTTCGTGCCCTTCGAGCCTGATACTATTTTGACTACTCCAAGTAGGTTGCCCCCTAGGCCCAAGGTTGATGTTGATGCTCCCTCCTCTATTGCTGCCAGGTTGGTGACTGGACTAAGTAGGAGGTCCAGGAGGAGTGCTGGGTTAGCTCCTCCTGTAGCTGGGAGTGCCAGGGCAGCTGTGACTAGGCGCCAAGGATCTTCCCTGGTGATTAATGAAGGTGGGCCCCTGGCAGGTAAGAGGTCCAGGTCTCCTAGTGACGCCGAGGAGGGAAGCAGGAAGGGCAAGGAGGTGGTAACAATTGATGATGATGACCATGATGATGATGACCATGATGATGATGATGAGGATGAGGAGCCTTTGAGGCTGAGGAGGAGAAGGAGAGTCCAAGAGGAGGTGGGACGTCGTACTGCCATGGCCATCCATGAGGATGAGCTGGCTCAGGGGGATCTTGGATCTTTTGTTGGTGGGGATGAGTTCCTTCTTGGGAGCCATCCGTCTGATGGGGCAGGGCTATCCAGCATGCCTTCCTACTCCCAACTTTCAAACTGGAGTGGGAGGTCTGCTGAGTTGGCTGGCCCTCACAGTTCTATTACCCCTGCCCCCATTGTGGGGGTAGAGAAGTTAATCCTGGAGGCACCTGGTGCCTCCACAGCTGACAACCAAGCAACAACAACAACAACAACAACAATCCCAACAACAACAACAACAACAGCAGCAGAGCAAACACAAACACCACTAGCTCATGATACCCTTCCATCTTACAATCTGCCATCAGAGTTGGCAGCCCTGTTTGGCTCAGAGTTTCCTGTTCCTGACGAGGGGAGGTTTGATGTTGCTCTTGGTGTGGCTTCCAATAAGTACATCAGGGGGATACTGCACCGTGCTCTAGGACCTCAGGACAGACCTTCCAGCTCTGTGGCCGACCCTGGGATCACTCTGTGATGGGTGATTGGGCAGGTATGAATTCTTCCTGCCTTCTTTTTACTTTGATTAGTCTGCTATATATTTTATTTTTAAACTTGTAAACTATTGTCTCTTTGCAGGTGGTGAAGTATGGGCTAGTGGCCAGTGAGTTCTTGACTTTTGGCCTGCCCTATCTGACTTATGTAGGAGAAAAGATACGTGGCCTGCAAGATGAAGTGCTCTCCACTAAAGAGAGCTATTTGGCTGTCCTCAGTGAGCAAAATCAGGCCTTTGAGGGTTTCTACGCAAAAATTGCAGCTACTGAACAGGCCAGGGATGAGGCTCTGGATCAGCTTAGGGGGACTCAAGCGCAACTTGCAGAGGTCAGAGAGCAGGTAGAGCAGGTCAGAGTCCAGGCTTCTGAAGAGAGGGACAATGCTGACCAGATCAGGGAGAACCTTCAGACCAGGGTTGAGGACCTGGAGGAGGCTGGTAAGAGAAAGGATGAGCAGCTGACGAAGCTTGAGCAGAACAACCAGGCCAAGACTGAGGAGGTTCAGGCCCTTGGGGCCAGCAAAGAGAGACTGACAACTCAGCTGAGGGAGCTTGAAGAGGAGCTGGAGTCTAGGGCTCACCTGACTAGGACTGATCAAGAGCTCAACGACTATTTCTTTGACGTTTGGCTATCTGCTTTCAGATGTGTCAAGCATAGGTACCTAGATGTGGATTGGGAGGTGGTGGAAGA
Organism: Salicornia ramosissima; assembly: GCA_951394345.1. Classification (NCBI taxonomy): domain Eukaryota; kingdom Viridiplantae; phylum Streptophyta; class Magnoliopsida; order Caryophyllales; family Amaranthaceae; genus Salicornia; species Salicornia ramosissima. The sequence continues at coordinate 33,118,011 of OX596234.1, read as the reverse complement.
GTGCTACAGAGCTGGCCAGGGTTCAATATCCCTGGTTGGTGAAGTGCTTCCTTCTTCTATCCAAGAGTACCTGAATCCTTTGAATCCTGTTACACCTGCCACCCCAGCACCTGAGGATGCTCCAACTCCTGCTCAATCTGCTGTTATAAAGGACCCTGCTCACCCTGATGTTCAAGCTACTGAACCTGTTGCTGCTCATCCTACATAAGGAAGTCCACCATAGTGTAGCTCATAATTCAAATGTTCCCACTACTGAAGTGGAAAATGGTCAAGGAGCTGGTGAACAGGACAGACCAGCTATTGAGGATGAACAGAGTGCTCCTGTGGGCCAGGATAGCAGGGGGTCACCCTCTGCCTAGGAAGTTTGGCGATCACCTGGTAACCTGGGGAGTGCCTCTTCCTGTTCTAGCACATCTGGTCATGCTTTTGGCTGACCTGTTCTGGAGCATGTTGCTGGTGTCCTCTTGTGCCCTTCAAGCTCTTTTTTGTTTTTTCTTGAATTGTCTTCATTATTTGTAAGAAGAATTTATTTTGGCCTTTGCTTGGGCATTTTTGAGCCAGGTGGTCGTCGTACCTGTTAATAGTAAACTTGTATAATTTTCTGATACTCTTTTTACCATCCACCAGGGGGTGGCTGTGTTTTATCCTGCTTTTGAATATTTGGCTAACACTTTATTTTTATGAATTTGTGGTTTTTGCATGAATTTTTGTCTCTGCAAATATTTATATGTGCTGTATATATGTTGTATATACTCTCTGCCCCCCTGGTTGGAAGGTGACAAAGTGACCTTCTGACCAGATATGGGTTACAGGACTTTCTAACGGGTGGCTGAGTAAGTTGATTTGCTTTGCAAATTTTTTATACTTACATCTTTTTTGAGTGCTCGATATTTGTGAATGCATGTATTTTTGTATGACCAGGGGCCAGATAAACACATGGACTGGCTAGGGTATTTGGGTAAGTGTGTTAATTTGCTTGGCAAACTCGTTGCACTACCCTACCTAAGACCAGGTCATTTGAAGCATATCCCTTTGTATGACCTGAGGCCAAATAGGCATATGGACTGGCTAGGGTAAGTGTGTTTGCTTGGCAAACTCTTTGCACTACCCTACCCAGGACCAGGTCATTTGAAGCATATCCCTTTGTATGACCTGAGGCCAAATAGGCATATGGACTGGCCAGGGCATTTGGGTAAGTGTGTTTGTTGGGCAAACTCTTTTCACTACCCTACCCAGGACCAGGTCATTTGAAGCATATCCCTTGGTATGACCTGAGGCCAAATAGGCATATGGACTGGGCAGGGCATTTGGGTAAGTGTGTTTGCTGGGCAAACTCTTTGCACTACCCTACCCAGGACCAGATCGTTTAGAGCATGCACTTTTGTATGACTTTGAGTCAAAGAAATGCATGGACTGGGCTAGGAATGGGACCAGGTGTGTTTGCTGAGCAAACCTTTTTCACCTGCCCCCACCAGACCAGGACTTTTGATGCGTACATTTGTGTATGACCTTAGGCCAAACAAATGCATGGACTGGGCTAGGAAAGAGGCCAGGTGTGTCTGCTAAGCAAACCTTTTTCACCTGCCCCACCAGACCAGGACTTTTGTATTCCCTTGAACAACGAGTTGTAGCAGCAAAATTGAATTTTCATTGATGATTGAAATTGTTTGTACATTTTTACAATGGTTCTTTGGAAATAGTAAGTAGGAAAAAACCTAAACATAGTATTTCTTGAGCTGATCAGCATTCCATATACTAGGGAGCTGATTCCCTTCCAGGTCCATGAGACGAAATGTTGATGTGGACAACTCTTCATAAACTTGATAAGGATCGTCCCAGGTTGCTGACAATTTCCCATGAATTTATCTTTTTGAACAGCAGCAGCTTTTCTTAAGACCAGGTCACCTGTTTTTATGGGCCTGTTCTTAACTTTTCTGTTGTATTACCTGCTTATCCTGTTCTGATAAGCAGCTAGCCTGATTGCAGCTTCTTCTCTGACCTCGTCGAGCAGGTCCAGGTTCTCAGAGAGGACCTGGTCATTGGTTTTGGCTTCATAAAGGTGGACTCTTAAAGAGCTGCTTCCTACTTCCACAGGCAGTAGGGACTCAGTTCCAAAGACAAGGTTGAATGGCGTCCTGCCTGTAGATTCTTTGGAGGTGGTCCTTAGTGACCATAGCATGCTGGGGAGTTCTCGTAACCACCTTCCTTTTTTATCATCCACCCTCTTTTTTAAAGCAATCAGGATCTGCTTATTTGCTGCTTCAGCCTGGCCATTGGATTGAGGATGGCATACTGCAGAGTAAGCAAATTTGATGTGGAACTGGGTGAGGTAATCCCTGAGAGGCTCGTTGTCGAACTGCTTCCCATGATAAAAAACCATGCACCTGGGCACTCCATATCTGGTTATGATATTCTTCCAGATGAACTGCCTGACATTGTTTTCTGTAATAGTGGTCAAACCTTCCACTTCTATCCATTTTTTGAAGTAGTCAATACTCAGTATCAGGCATCTCTTCCCCCCCTGGGCGTTGGGGAAAGGACCTAGTAGGTCCATGCCCCATTGAGCAAACGGAATAGGGTTGAGGATGGGACAGAGCTCGTTTGCTGGTTGTGATATGGTGGGTGAGAACTTCTGGCACTTGGAACATTTCTTGATCAGGCCTCTTGCATCTGCTAACATGGTTGGCCAATAATACCCAGCTCTGAGGCTTTGTGGGCTAGGGTTCTGCCCCCATATGGTGACCACAAATGCCTTCATGAACCGGTCTAAGGACGTAATTTCCTTCATCCATGTCAACACATTTTAGCAGGGGTTGGTCTGTGAAAGATTTTCTATATAGTTCCCCATCAACCAGGGTGTACCCGGTAGCCTTCCTCCTGATCTTCCTGGCCTGGCTCCTTTCAGTTGGGAGCTGACCTGTTGTTTTAAAGTTGATGATTTCACTCATCCAATTTGTTGATAAGTCCACCTGGTAAGTGCACTCTTTTACTTGCTCGATTGATTTTGTGGGCAAGATCTCCATAAAAACCCTCCTGGTCAGTTCCTGCAGGGTGGAACTGGCCAGCTTTGCTAGTGCATCAGCTTGCACATTTTCTTCCCTTGGGATCAGCTGTACCAGAAACTCCTCTAGTTTAGAGGACCGGTCTTTCATCAGTTTTAGATATTCAACCAGGGTTGGTTCCCTTGCCTCATATACTCCGTTGAATTGGTTAGCAACCAGTTGTGAATCTGTGAATAGGTGGACCTTAGTGGCTTTCATTGTAGAGCATTGTTGAAGGCCTGCTAAGGCTGCCTCATACTCTGCCTCGTTGTTGGTGGCAGTGAATTGAAATTTCAAAGCATACTCAATCACGTCCCCATCAGGTGAGATCATGACCACCCCTGCTCCTGATCCTTGTTGCTGAGACGAACCATCTGAATGAATAATCCATGGACCAGGGGCTTCTTTTGCCTCCTCGTGATAGGAGCATTCAGCTAGGAAATCGGCCAGGGCCTGTGCCTTAATGGCATGTCGAGGTTGGAACTTGATACCAAAGGCAGTTAATTCCAGAGCCCATTTTGATATCCTACATGACCTGTCCAGTTTCTCTAGTGACTTCTCCAGGGGCATGTCTGAGTGGACCACTACTTCGTGAGCATCGAAATAGGGCCCGAGCCTTCTTGTTGCTAGAACAACTGCATAGGCTGCTTTTTCTATCAGGGGGGTACCTGGTCTCAACTGGGACCAGGGCCTGACTTACAAAATAGATTGGTTGCTGAACTTTTCCTTCCTCTCGAAGGTGCACTGCACTGACAGCTGCTTAGCATACGACTATGTACAGGTATAGAACTTCACCTGGTACAGGCCTGGCCAAAGTGGGAAGTGTTGTGAGATGGCTCTTTAACTGCTTGGAAGCTTCTTGTTGTTCTTCTCCCCAGGTGAATTGTTTGTTTCCCTTGAGGACTTTGAAGAAGGGTTGGGTTTTCTCTGAGGACTTGGCAATAAACCTGGACAGGGCTGCCATTCGACCAGTTAGCCTCTGAATGTCCTTGACCGATCTGGGCTCTGGTAAGTCTAGGGCTGCCTTCACCTTGTCGGGATTTGCATCAATTCCTTGTTTGCTTACCAAGAATCCTAAGAACTTGCCTGATCTGACCCCAAACACACATTTTTTGGGGTTCAGTTTTACATTGTGCTTTCTTAGGTTGGCAAAGGTTTCCTGTAGATCCTTGACATGATCAGCTGCATGCACGCTTTTGACAATGGAGTCATCGACGTACACCTCCAGGTTCCTACCTCTTTGGTCTTTGAAGACCCCGTCCACCATTCTCTGATATGTTGCCCCTGCATTCTTCAAGCGGAATGGTATCATGACGTAGTTAAACACTCCACAGCTGGTGATAAAAGCTGTCTTATGTTTGTCTGCAGGGTGCATGAAAATTTGGGGGTATCTACAGTAGGCATCCATGAAGCTCAACATGGCATGTCCACTGATTGAGTCTACCAGCTGGTCTATCCTGGGCAAAGGATAGAAATATTTAGGGCAGGCCCTGTTCAGGTCCGTGAAGTCTACGCACATTCTCCATGTTCCATTGGACTTCTTGACCATGACCACGTTGGCCAGCCATTCAGGGTATGCATAAGGTTCAATGAAGCCTGCCTTAATCAACTTGTTGACCTCTGCCTCAACAGCCTTATTCTTATCAGCAGAGAAGTTCCTTCTCTTTTTCCTACCCCCTCTTCCAACTTAATCTATTCCGTGGCTTGACCAGGTTCTCTAATTTGTTCTTCAGTTGGCCTGGCTTCTGGGTCCAGGCGTGGGTCTATCTACATTGGTATGCTGGTAGTAGTGTGACTGGTGGTGAAGATTTTGTTTGGTTCAGGCTGCTCTTCTCCCGTCAGGCGAACTTTGTTGGGGCTTTTTTGACTAACTCAGATAATTCCTGGGCTAACCTTCTGGTCCTGGCCACTTCCTCAGGCCTGGATTGCTTGATTTGGGTCAGGTTGCAGCTTTTGGCAGCCTCTGGAGATCCCTTGAGGGTGGCTACACCCCCAGCATCAGTCATATATACTTGAAGCATAGATGGAAAGTAGATGTTACGCCTTCAAATTGGTCTATGAAAGTTCTGCCAAGAATGGCATTGTATGGTGAAGGTGCATCTATCACATGGAATCTCACCATGCAAATCCTTTCAGAATTTTCCTGTCCCAGCTTGATAGGTAGGTTTATTTCTCCCTTGGGTACTATTAATTCACCCATAAAGCCTGATATTGGACCAGGGGAGGGGACTAACATTGTAATAACCCAAAATTTTGGGCCAGAAAATTTCGTGGTTAATTAATACTATTTTAATATTCTAAGTCCAAAAGGCCAAATTAATTTAGACTGTTTAATCTTAATTCTTTCCCTTAACTTGGAAATTGGGCCCAATGACCCAACTCCTCCTCCCTTGGCCGGCCTTACTAGTTGATGGCCAAGGAATTATTTTTCTTCTATTCACTATTATTACTATTATAATTTTATATCTAATCATTTGATTATTTTATCTTAAATTAAAAACCCTATTTTTAACTACTTTTACCAAGTTCCCCAATTCCACTCAACTTCCCCTATTTTCCCTCATATCACACGGCTCCCTCCCTATTTTTATTTCTTTTTGATTAATTCTTTTTCTCTTGTTAATTATATAAAGAACAAAAACCCTATATTTTCTTTTTCCTTCTGATTCAAGGTAACTAGACTATCTCATTTAAGTTTGGAACAATTTAACTATATAGTTAATTAGGATTAAACTAGAAAAAATTAATAGAATTAGTGTCATGATAGGTTAATAATGTTCGAACCATATGATAGGTTAATAATGTTCAAACCATATGACAGGTTAATAATGTTCGAACCATATGATAGGTTAATAATGGTCGAACCTAAGTGAGTGAAGCCATGGGTAGAAGCCTGGGATAAGATATATTATCGTTTTTCGCGTTTCTTGACGTTAGTATGTGCATGTGTTCTTAATAACCTGAATCGTTGTTTTGTAGCATGTCGACTCCAGAACGCAATTCTCGCTTCAGACGCCGAGCTTTGGAGGATGTTATCCTCACTTTAGCTCAGAAGAGTGTCCAACCTCAAAGCAGTCAGTCGTCTTTCGATCGGATTGCATGACTCCGACCACCGGTCTATGATGGGGTAGCAGACCCGACCGTTCTCGAGAATTGGATTCGAGAAATGCGAAAGCTGTTTGATGCCCTAGCATGTTCTGAGCGGGAAAGAGTCCCGATAGCGTCATATTATCTAAGGAGTGAAGATGACAACTGGTGGAGTACATTACGGGCCAATCCCGAAACAGAACTAGCGCTGAACTGGGAAGACTTCACCGAGAAGATGCAGGAACGGTTTTACCCTGATGAGCTGAGATGGCAGAAGCAGGAAGAATTCCTCACGCTCACCCAAGGCAGCATGTCCGTTCAAGCTTACACGGACAAGTTTACAGAGCTTTCTCGGTTCGCTACCGCGGTCATTCCTTCTGAAGCTGAGAGAGTCAAGCGGTACATAAAGAAGATGGACCCTCGCATTTGGGTTCATGTGATCAGTAGCAGAGTGACGACCTTCCAGAAGGCGTACGAGGTAGCTCTAGAAATTCAAGGGTCGGTCTCCGATGAAGAAACAACTAAGAAAAGGGTACCTTCGGTTCCTACTCCAGCACCAGCAGAGAAGTCTCGGTACGAGTCTACTCCGAAACCTCAGCAGAGTGCTCGACCAGCTCCAAGTCAAGGCCCGAGGATCTGTCAAGGCTGCAAGAAAGAGTATCACCCGGGCAGGAGATGTGATGGGTCGTCGATCGTGTGTTTTGATTGTGGTCAAGAAGGTCACAAGTCGGTGTTTTGTCCTAAGAAACATCCAGCAACAACAACACTAGCCTAGCACCGGTGAAGAACATGATCTTCTGCATGACTCAGGAGGAGGCGGATGCTCAGCCAGACGTGGTCACGGGTACCTTCCTTGTTTATGATATTGATGCTTATGTTCTGTTTGATACGGGTGCTACCGTGTCTTTTGTTGCTAGATCTTTTGTTGTGAAAGCTAACCTGACTGGAGAGTCTCCGGTCAAATCTGTGATAACTCTTTCTGCGGGAGAGGATTTTTCTTGTCATCGGGAATACAAAAATGTTCCTATTGTAATCTCGGGAGTACAGTTTGAAGCTGATTTGAAGGAATTTCCGATGATCGAGTTCGATGTGATCTTAGGGATGGATTGGTTGGCCAAGTATCAAGCAGCTTTTCGATGCCAAGATCAAGCCGTCACTTTGCGTGGTCCCAACGCAAAAAGGGTAACCCATGTTGGGAAGCCCATGAGTAAAGGTGTGAAGATAGTGTCCGCAATGAAGATGCGCAGTCTGCAGCGCAAAGGTGAGGCGGTGTACTTGTGTCAAGTCAAAGACATGACCAAAGAAGAGCAGTTGGAAGCTATTCCAGTGGTTCGTGATTATGCAGACGTGTTTCCAGAAGAGTTGCCAGGGATACCACCGGAACGGGAAGTGGAATTCAACATCGATTTGGTGCCTAGAACTGCTCCAATCTCGAAGGCCCCATATCGTATGGCTCCGGCAGAGCTGAAAGAGTTGAAAACCCAGTTGCAGGATCTGATTGATAAGGGTTTCATAAGGCCCAGTGTGTCCCCTTGGGGTGCTTCGGTGTTGTTCGTCAAGAAGAAAGACGACAGCATGCGGTTATGTATCGATTACCGAGAAATCAATAAGGTGACAATCAAGAACAAGTATCCTTTGCCCAGGATTGAAGATTTATTTGATCAGTTGAAGGGAGCTAGTGTGTTCTCAAAATTGATCTCAGGTCAGGGTATCATCAGATCCCAGTGAAGCCGAATGATATACCGAAGACCACTTTCCGCACTAGATATGGGTACTATGAGTTTGAGGTAATGTCGTTCGGTTTGACTAATGCTCCTGTTGTTTTCATGGATCAGATGAACCGAACATTTCATCATCTCTTGGATGTATGTGTGGTGGTGTTCATCGACGATATTCTCATATATTCGAAGAGTGAACAAGATCACACTCAACATTTACATATGGTGTTAGGTGTCTTACGAGCCTAGAAGTGGTTTGCCAAGTTGTCTAAGTGCGAGTTTTAGCTCAGGGAAGTAGCCTTTCTAGGGCATGTGATCAATGCGGACGGTATCAAGGTAGATCCAGCTAAGGTAAAGGCAATAGTGGAATGGCACAGTCCTAAGAATGTGGCCGAAATCCGAAGTTTTCTTGGCCTAGCAGGTAATTTAAAGCATTTGACAAAGCAGAATTAGCTATACAAGCATGAATATTTACCTGTGAAATTTCTGTATCAGGTTACTATCGGAGATTTGTAAAAGACTTCTCCAAGGTAGTAGCACCTATGACCAAATTGCTACACAAGGATTGCAAGTTTGTGTGGACTGATCAGTGTTAAGAAGCATTCCAGACCCTCAAACAGAGTCTGGTATCTGCACCGGTACTTGCTTTGCCAAATGGAGGTGTGGGGTATGAAGTCTACAGCGATGCGTCCAAGAAGGGTCTAGGTTGTGTTCTGATGCAAGAAGGCAAGGTGATTGCATATGCTTCGAGACAACTCAAGGTTCATGAGCAGAACTACCCTACTCACGACTTAGAGTTGGCAGTTGTAGTGTTCGCTCTGAAGATTTGGCGACATTACCTCTATGGGGCTACTTGCAAGCTATTCACCGATCATAAGAGCTTGAGGTACATTTTCACTCAGAAGGAGCTCAACATGAGGCAGCGACGGTGGCTTGAGTTGATCAAGGATTATGACCTCTCAGTGGACTATTATGAAGGAAAGGCCAACAGGGTGGTAGATACCCTTAGTCGTAAGGATCACCATTCGCTTAATAGGATGGCGGTTTTACCTAAGGAAATCTGTGCTGATCTGCGCAGGATGGAGATTAAGATGGTAATGCTGGGTAGCACGCGAGTTTACCTGAATGCCATGAGGGTTGAACCCCGCTTATACCAAGAGTTACGGGAGATTCAGAAAGAAGACCCGCAGCTCGAGAAGATTCGTGAAGCCAAACTTCAAGGCAAGGCAGAAGACTTCACGATTAATTCAGACGGCGGTATGAAGTTTCGCAACAGGTAATGGAGTTAAAAGTTATAGTGAGACTGTTTTCACCTAATGGATAATAAATTTTACTCCGCAACAGGTGGTGTGTGCCCTAGAATTCGAGACTGAGAAATCGAATCATGGAAGAGGCTCACAATACTACCTATTCGGTGCATCCAGGTGGTGGGAAGCTCTATAAGGACCTGAAGGAATTTTTTGGTGGCCGAGGATGAAGCAGGAAGTCGCAGACTTCGTTGCGCGGTGTCTTACCTACCAGAAGGTTAAGATTGAGCACCAAAGACCAGGTGGACTGTTGAAGCCATTGCCGATACCCACATGGAAGTTTGATTCCATATCCATGGATTTTGTAGTGGGCCTACCAGCGACATCTACGGGTTTGGATACTGTTTGGGTAATCGTGGATCGTTTGACTAAAGTCGCCCGATTCATTTCGATGAAGGTAACTTGGTCGATGGAGAAGATGACGGAAGCTTACTTTAGGGAGATCATACGGTTGCATGGTGTACCTAAGGATATCGTGTCCGACCGAGATCCCCGATTTTTGTCACGGTTCTGGAAGTCTTTGCAAGAGGCTTTTGGGACTAAGCTTAATTTGAGTACACCATTTCACGCAGCCACGAATGGGCAGACGGAGTGGACCATCCAGACGCTAGAGGATATGCTACGGGCTTGTGCGTTGGATTTCCAGCAGACTTGGGTTAAATCATTGAGCCTGGTGGAATTTTCGTACAACAACAACTATCATGCTAGTATCAAGATGGCTCCTTATAAGGCGTCGTATGGGCTCAAGTGTCGCAGCCCTACTTGTTGGAGCGACATCAGCGATGCTTTGGTGATTGGTCCTGATCATATCAGGGACACAATGGAGCAGATCAAGATCATCAGGGCAAGATTAATACTATTTGAGCTTCTTTAAGTAAATTTCGAGGTCGAAATTTATTTAAGGAGGGGTGACTGTAATAACCTGAAATTTGGGGCCAGAAAATTTCGCGGTTAATTAATACTATTTTAATATTCTAAGTCCAAAAGGCCCAATTAAATTGGACTGTTTAATCTTAATTCTTCCCCTTAACTTGGAAATTGGGCCCAATGACCCAACTCCTTCTCCCTTGGCCGGCCTTACTAGTTGATGGCTAAGGAATTATTTTTCCTCTATTCACTATTATTACTATTATAATTTTATATCTAATAATTTGATTATTTTATCTTAAATTAAAAACCCTATTTTTAACTACTTTTACCAAGTTCCCCAATTCCACTCAACTTCCCCTATTTTCCCTCCTATCACACGACCCCCTCCCTATTTTTATTTCTTTTTGATTAATTCTTTTGCTCTTGTTAATTATATAAAGAACAAAAACCTTATATTTTATTTTACTAACTCCAAAACTCTAAACTCTCAAAAGAACTCTCTAAACCCTAAGTAGCCGTGTGAAACTCGAACCTCCAAACAAGAATTTTCTTGTTTTTCCTTCTGATTCAAGGTAACTAGACTATTTCATTTAAGTTTGGAACAATTTAACTATATAGTTAATTAGGATTAAACTAGGAAAAATTAATAGAATTCGTGTCATGATAGGTTAATAATGTTCGAACCATATGACATGTTGATTATGATATTTTTCTTGATATTCTATGTAATCTTTATGAATCTTTAATTGTTTTAATTAATTCTATACATGAAATAATTTCTTTAATTGTATGTTTATATTGAATAATTGCATGATAATTTGTTGAATCTTGTCCTTGGAATTTCGTATGAATGTTGAGTAATATAAAATAATTTTGATGATAATTTCATGATATTTTCTTGAATTAAATTAATGATCTTGATTATTTAATTATTTAATTAAAGAATTGAATTAAAATTATTATTTTGTTCTTGTTGCTTATGATTGTCGAGTGGAGTATATTAAAAAAAAGGGAATTAAAAATCTGATTTTTCTCGATGAATCTTGTTAAATCTGGAATTATTATTAGTAACCTTGACATAAATCTTCAATATAATCATGTTATTGCAATTCTTGAAATTTATCTTAATATTGTTACTAACCTATAATAGCCGTGTGGTTCATGTATAATAAAGGATTGATTTTGATCTTGTTTTGGTTCAAATTTGATGATTTAATGTTTAAAACATGATTGTATTTCTTATTATTAGGTTTATATGATTAATAATTGATAAATGTATTTAATTAATTTAAAGTATCAATTTTGGTTGTTTTATACATAAATGTCGAGTGGAACAAAATAAGAAAAGGAGGATTTTTATCATATTTTAGGTAATATTAATTGATGATTGATAGTTTATATGATTAATTGTTTATTTAATTGATTTATTAAATTGTTTATATGATTATTTAAGGAAATGATTTAATTATTGTCCTATTGTTAAAAATGTCGAGTGATGCATAAAAGGCTAAGATCAATTTTAGTTTAATTTTTGGCTTATGATAATTTAGTTTGTAATTTTAAGAATTAATATAATTAAAGGAATTAACAAGATAAGTTACAATATGTAGGAAAGGAATAATAGATGATAAGGATAAAGTTATAAGATGATAATAAGTATTGGTCTCACGATGGCCATGTCGATAAGATAAGATAAGAAACGGACGCCTGTTTGGTGATACACGGGTCACCAGATTGGTTAAGTCGAAGCCACTACCCTATTGCAGTCTCTGGGCAGTTCTGGATCTTAAGATGTGTAGTCGTCTAAGTAGTAGTACACGGGCTACTATTTAGGAGTTATGGCCATAGCTTAGGCTTAGTTCTTGCAAAGGAGAGCTACGGGTAGAATACACAGGTTCTTCCCGGCGCATTTTAGGAAAGTTGGGATGTACACGGGCATCCTTACGAGCTATAATGACCGTTCCATAAAGTTAAGAAGCTGGTTAAAATAAGGGTTTTGGGTAATAATATGATAAGATAAGTATTATACGGGTTGAATATGATTATGTATATGTCAACGTATTTATATGTATGTTATCTATGTATTGTTTAAATATAATATGTTAAGTCTTCCGCTGCATATGTCTGATAAGTATGTATTTAAGTATGTATTTAAGTATGAGTTTATTAATGTATTTATGTATGTATATATGTATATAGTTGTATGTATCCCGATACGTATTTCACAGGTATTTCTATACGTATTTATACGTATTTTGTATATACTCGTATGTATTTCTATAGGTAATTCACAGGTACCTTATACATACTTTATACGTATTCCTTACGTATTTTATGAGTATTTTTATACGCATCTCGTATGTATTTTTATACGTATTTCGTATGTATTATTGTACCTATTTCGTATGTATCTTTATACGTATTTGTATGTATTTTTATACGTATTTCGTATGTATTTTTATACATATTCCGTATGTATTTTTATATGTATTTTCATATATGTTTGTATGATTTTCTTGTTTAATTCTATGATATTATATGGTTAATGGTCCCTCATTTAAGCGGGACAACCTAGTTACTCGCCACTGATGGTGGACCCCCCCATTTCAAGTGATGATGCAGACGCATAAGTGGGCTTATGTTTGGTTCAGGTTGTTTGCTTTGTTGAGTTTTGTAGAGAGAACCCGTAGTCTATCTTATGCTATTTTATTTCTTTAGTTTTTAGTTCCGCCCAGCCTGTTGGGAAAGACATTTTAAGATGTATTTTGGATTTATTTAAGGACTTTTGAGACTCTTTATTTAATTATTAGTTAATAAATGGAATAATGAACTTTAATATTAATAATGTTCTTTAAGTATTGTTTTGGTAATGATCCATTTGTCGATTTCCTTCGTAAATCGACAGCCTATAAAAGTCGGGTCGTTACAAACATGCTGTCCTTGAGGCCCATCTTATGGAAGCATGTAGCATATAAAATGTTGATGGAGCTGCCTCCATCAACCAGAGCTCTTCTCACCAGACTGTGAGAAATTTGGACTGAGCAGATCAGGGGGTCATTGTGAGGGTAGGATACTCCCTCACAATCCCCTGGTCCGAATGAAATGGTGGGCAAAACAGATGGTCTGCTATTTGGCAGATCTCTGACCTGGTACGACCTGCTTGTTCCCATGGCTTGCAGGTCTTCCTGTAGGGAGCTACTGGAAGGCTGGTCTCCAATGATAACTGCTATGATATTGTAGGGTGTCTCTGGAGTCTTCTTCTTCTGTAGCGCCTGGTCACGCTTTTTCTCGTGAGCAGGGCCTCCCTTTTCGCGAGCAGCCTTCTAGTCCTTGTATTACTTGAAGTACCCTCTACTAATCAGGTCTTCAATGTTATCACGTAGGGTCCTGCACTTTTCTGTGGCATGACCGGGGCAGTCATGAAAATCACAGTACAGGTCCCTCTCTCGCCCAGCTGTCTTCATGGGTAGTGGTCTACACCACTTGTCCTCATTTTTGTGGGTAGCATAAATCTCTGCCACTGATACGGTTAGGGGGGTGTAAGAGTCAAAAGTTGGAAAATCATTTTTCTTTGAGTCCTTTTGCTCCTTTTTCCCTTTATCTGCCTTATTTTCTTACTGTCCTCTCTTTTCACCAGGGGGAGCCCGTAGAGCTTTGTTGAACTCCTCCGTCCTAATGAACTTGTCGGACTCCTGCATTGTCTCTGTGGGGGTGGAGATATTTTCCCTAACCAGGTGGTCTCTGTATGACCCTGGTTGTAGGCCATGTTTCAGGGCCATCATTACTATGTCTGTTTTGAGGGGAGACACAGCTATGGCCTCCCTGCTGAATCTAGCCAAGTTTTCTCGCATGCTTTCCTCCCTGCTCTGCTTGACACTCATGAGCTCCATTAAGCTCTTTTCTCTTCTTCGTCCACTAATGAAATGACTAGTGAACTGTTCTGTGAGTTGGGTGAAGTCATATATGGTAACAGGTGGCAGACTGTGGAACCAAGATTGGGCCAGGCCTATCAAGGTGGTAGGGAAGTATTTGCACCAGGTAGCATCTGTGTAGGGACCCAGGTACATATGTCATTCATATAGCTGGATGTGGTCATTAGGGTCCCCCGTCCCGTCATATTTGATATTACCAGGCAGCTTCACCCTGTTGAACCATGTTTGATTTCAATGATGACAAACCAGTTCTCTATACTTGATGTCTATGCATATTTGTGTATGAACAGGTTGAATCAAGTGAGGCCTCATCAAGGAAACTTTGTAGGCCTTGAGATACTTGAAGATCAGAAGCCAAGAGCTTGGAGCTATTTATTTTTTATATTTCTAGGATTTTCTTGTAAAATAGACTTAGGAAAATATTCCTTGTATTTTTAGTAAAGAGCAAAAAGATTTTAAGTTTATATCCAGTAAAGAGAGCAGGCCAAGAACAATCTAAGAACAGGCAAAGAACAAGCTTGGAACAGTTCTCTTTGCCAGATGTAGACTTAGTAGTACTGAGACCACTGTGGGAACAGAACTCAGTATTACGCACGCGCACATAAGTGATCCGTACAAATTTTGTGTTCAAAATTATTTTTGAAAATTTATTTGGAAAATATTGATCACTTATGTTTTGGAAATCTGCCAAATTGATTCACCAAATCAGCTTTGCAATGTACTTGTTTGGACTCTTGTGTACTTTCCACTACATGTAGTGGAAGGAGACAAAGGTCTGAAATAGGTGCCTTTGTACTTGTGTTAGCTGAGGTTGTTTGCCCAATTTAGGCAAGTCTCCAAGCACATTTCTAGGGCACGGTTTTTCTTAGCATATAAAAACAATCTTTGCAAAAACCCTAGCAAGACTTTTTGCTCTCCAAAGAAAACCAAGTCATATTTTCTGAGAGTCTATCCTTAGAGCAAAACTATCTCCATATCCATCTTTAAGAGAAAAACTTACGGAGATTTAAGTTTGAAATATTTGAACCACTTAGTGGGAAGTGGTTGGGGAGTGTTCTGTGAACACTCAGTGAACTGTTAGAGTTAACAATTGGGGAATTAAGTGTTACAAAGTTGTAGCATTTAATTGAGTGTGTAACCTTGTTATTATTCAGAGTTGATTAATAATATTGGTGAGAGAGTGGAGGACATAGGCTTGTTTAGAAGTCGAACCTCGTTAAATCCTTGTGTCCCTACTCTTTATTTATTGTTCTATCGTTGTTCTCACAAAAAGATAAACAAACCTTGAAAACGATTCAAAAAACACACATACTCAATTCAACCCCCCTTCTTGAGTATACATTGAACTTACAATTGGCATCAGAGCCTAACTTCTCAAAAGGTTAACTACCTAGAGGAGCAAGAAAATGTCTACTTAAGAATCAAACAGTTCAAGACGTACTCCCCAAGTTCAATGGTGCTAACTAATCTTGGTGGAAGAATTGCATGAAAAATCTTATCATTGGGATAGATTATGAATACTGGATGATTGTTAAAAATGGACCCACGTTCATCCACAAGAAGAATCAGGAAGGGCTCATAGTTCCAATGTCAGAAGAAGAGTACACAAGTGAAGATTACAAGAAGCTAGAGAAAAATGCAAAGGGAATGTCACCTGTTCAACAAGGAATTGCAGAATGTGAGGTAAATCGAACTCTAGCTTGTTCTTCTGCAAAAGAAATATGGGGTACACTAGAGCTTGCATATGAAGGTAACTCTGCGGTGAGAAGGTCAAAAATTGACATGCTTATGTCAAAGTATGAAGTCTTTGAGATGACTAGGGAAGAAAACATAAAGGACATGTTTACAAGGTTCATGACCATTGTAAATGAACTTAAGTCATTGGGGAAGACCTTCTCAAGTGAAGAGTGTAGGGGTCGTTTTTTACCCGGCCGCCTACGGTCTCACGAGTGCATTGAATGCTCGTTAACGCCGTATATGAATACGGACTAGTAGGAGTCCCCACCGTGGTTTTAGAGGTCCACGGACACCGAAGAAGTACCAAAGCCAGGAGCAATTGGTCCCATATGGTCGTGCACCAGAGTATGGGTTCGGGGACAGGTTACGGGCCAATCGTGCATTGGGCTCGCCCGCCTGTGAGCGGTCTCTACTAGGTCTCTTTTTGTGGTCAAATCATTATTAATCCCGAATACAAAAATATCTCAATTTTACCCTATGAAACGTATATTACTAAGTGGGTTTAAATTTATTTACAAATCAAAACTAACTTTTTGTGACCACTTTAAATTAAATCCATATTAAAAAAACCTAAGAAGATAAAACAAATAAAACAAGAACAAGGCATGAAATAAAAATAAATAAATAAAAAGCAATAAAAGCATAAAAATAATAAAATAGAAATAAAAATATATATGTGCAGGTTCAACCAATAAAAATATAAATAAAACATATGTGAATTAATTAATGTGACTTTTAATACTTAAAATCAGATGTCATGTCAATGTTAACAACAATAATTGTGATTTCATTCATAATCAGGCCGGATCTAAAATAATTCATTAATTAATCAGATTTATTATCATTATTATTGGAAGTATTCAAATTAATAAATAAATCATAATATTGAGAAATAAATTTATCAACAACATAAAAAATGAAGTTGTTAGAGAAGATTAACATATGATACCAGATCTGAATGAGTCATGAAATATCGATATTAGAAAATTACAATCTACGGCCGATTTGATTAAAACAACAATTAAAGTTCTAACATTAATATGACATACATGAATTTAAATACTAAAATTCACATTACAAAAACAATTCACATAAAACAAATCAGATCAATGAAAATGTTAACCATTATCAAAAATCACCATTTTAAACGAATTGAAAATATAAAAATAAACTTGGAATGAATAGATTTAAAATAGAGACTTCAGGATTCGTACCTCAAGAATGCAATCAATAGATCAGCAACCAGAATGCACTTATTAAAATTTTTTTTTTTAATCTTTTTTGAACTTTATAAAACAATATTATTTTGTGGAGTATGAATAGTATAGTATAATAGTATAGCAGTGAGGGAGTGTTTTTGCTCAGAATCCGTTTTTTCTTTTTTTAAACTCGTCCAATCAGCTGGTATTTATAGGCCAAAAACGCCAGCACAACGCCACGTCACGTTACACGTCTGCGCCTAGACGCAGACGTTGTAACATGACCTGCGTCCAGACGCAGGCTTTGTAACACGACCTGCGTCTAGGCGCAGGTCCTTGTATTACGTCCTGCGTCTAGACGCAGGGCCCGCTCCTCTGATCTGTCTGCTGACTCATCCACGCGTTTAGTTTTGATCCGGGTATCTTGACCCCCTAGGCTATTCCGGAGTGTTCCGGAATTTTCCGAGCGTCTTAGTATATCCGTGCTGTTCTAAAAAAAAAATAAAAAATTAAAATAAAATAAAATACAGAAAATATAAAAATGCTATTAAAATATATATATATTTTTTTTTTTTTTTTTTATATTTTTTTATTTTTATTTTTATAAGGTGCTAACAAAATACTATTATGAGTATGAAAAATATAAAAAGTAACGAATCTCATAAACGCTGTGAATGCTATTAGTGGCCTACTTTTTTCATTTTTTCTTGCATTTTGGTCGCTAATTCTATTTAATTGGACTTCTTGGTGTTTTGATAGCTTCATCATTAGTCTCTATGTCGGGGAGACACATTCAGGTGTCTACAGAAGCCCCCACTTTGACTGAGTCTGGAGAGTAAGTATAAACTCGTAAGACGAAAGTCAAAGTATTCCTGTCGGGACGGAGGATAACTCAAGACGTTCTGCGACCTTGAGTCACCCTTTTTAACGCCGGTACCTGCAAAACAAATGTTAGTTTTACCTGCAACCGCGCCCCGTGCGGTTTAATCCCTGGATCTTCGGGATGATGGAGGATAAAGTATTTGGTCCCTCTGGATACGCTGGATCTTTTGGAACCTTCTCTTTGGGTAAGCAAAAACCCTCGGAGTGTAAAGGCCGTATAGGCAAGGTTGAGCGAAAAAGCGAGTAGGCATAAACTCGTGAGGAATTGATTTTTTGGGTAGGTATAAACCCGTTGTAGGTCGAGAGTAAGCATAAACTCTTGGTAGAAATTGTGACGAGTCAAGAGTAAGCATAAACTCTTAGGAGAAGAATCAAGAGTAAGTATAAACTCTTGAGAAATGGGGGAAGGTATGGGGGTAAGCATAAACCCTAAGCAAAGTGATGTGTTAAGAGTAAGCATAAACTCTTAATAGGAGAATCAAGAGTAAGTGTAAACTCTTAAGAGGAGGTATGAGGGTAAGCATAAACCCATAAGTAAAGTGAGTGGATCAAGGGTAGGTATAGACCCTTAGAAAACATATGTAAGCTTAGGGTAAGCATAAACCCGTAAGCAAAGTCAGTGGATTAAGGGTAGGCATAAACCCTTAAAAGTAAGATTTGTAAGATTAGGGTAAGTATAAACCCCTGAGAAAAGTAAGTGAACTAAGGGTAGGCATAAAACCCTTAAAGGAATTTTTGTAAGATTAGGGTAAGCATAAACCTTGTTAGAAAAGTGCTTGTGAGTGATGCCTTTGAGGTGGAAAAATGTGTAAGGGAAACATATATGTCTGATGAGAAGCCCCCACTTTGACTGAGTCTGGAGAGACGAATGTTCTCGCAAGACGAAAAGTCAAAGTATTCTGCCTGGGAAATTAAGGGTAAACCCTTATAGAATTAGGGTAAGCATAAACCCGTGAGAAAAGTAAGTGAATTAAGGGTAGGAATAAACCCTTAGAGTGATACTTGTGAACTTAGGGTAAGTATAAACCCATGAGAAAAGTAAGTAAATTAAGGGTAGGCATAAACCCTTAGAGTGATATTTGAGATCTTAGGGTAAGCATAAACCCTTAGAGTGATATTTGAGATCTTAGGGTAAGCATAAACCCTATGAATAAAGTAATTGTAAGCTTAGGGTAAGCATAAACCTGTAAGCAAAGTGATTGTGAGTGAAGGAAAACGATGTGGGTGTCTGATGAGAAGCCCCCACTTTGACTGAGTCCGGAGAGATGAATGTTCTCGCAAGACGAAGGTCAAAGCATTCTTGCTGGGGAATTGAGGGTAAACCCTTAGAGGAATTAGGGTAGGCATAAACCCGTTAAAAATGATGAGGTCGTTGAGGCGGAAAAAAGTACAAGGAGGTGTGTGTATGATGAGAAGCCCCCACTTTGACTGAGTCCGGAGAGACGAATGTTCTCGCAAGACGAAAGTCAAAGTATTATGGTTGGGGCGAGGCAGTAGCATGTGTGGGCTGCATGAGCAAAGATATCAAGGAAAAACTGTACATAGCCATATAGGCATACATGCGTGCATGGGTGCATTACCACGAAAGTTATTCAAGACAATAATCGCATATGGCGATTCAAGGAATCAACAAAGATGGGCTCTAGCCTTGTGTGCTTTGTGCTTTGTGATATATATATGTACAATGTGTGTGATGCTTATGAATGTATATGAATGCATGCATGAAATGATTATGATGCCCGATATGCTTGTGGTGCATGATGCATGATGTGATTGGTGTTCATGAAATTTAATGCATGTGGAATGATATGCTATGTATGACAAGGAAAACAATGACCAAGGGGATCTGGCAATAGTATAGTTATTCCTTAAAATGGGGATGGAGCGGTCTTAAGCCCCCAATCAACAAAACCTTTGATCATGAGCAAGCCCCTAACATGTGGGGAAGGTTATATTTGAGGTGGAGTAGGTGAATATGTAAGATAGCACTGATGCGGGTAAGGCTATATTTGTGGTGAAGATGATGGATAAGGATTTTGTGAGTCTCAAGTTTGTGGTGGAGCATACGGATAGGTAAGCCCCCAGCCTGTAGGCTAAGGATGGGTGAAGGAAAAGTTGTTTTGTGGATTGCATGAGGAGGCCGAAGCATTTGATGAAAGAGGCTAGCTTAAGTCATGAACTTGAGTTAGATTTCCCGGCAAGAAGAGGACTGGCCAATTGATGAAGTCTTATATGGAATATGAAGCGCCCAAATGGGAGAACACTAGAGTCAAATCAAAGCTATGAGCTTAAGAAGAGTCAGAGAAAGTCCCAAGGGTGTGGAAAAGAGAAAGGTTGTCGGTGCAAGAAAAAGAAAGGCTAAAAATTTGTGACAGAAGGGTGATGATGTAGGGAATTGATGTGGTTGGCTGAATTAATGTTGGTTCAAAACTCGAGCCTATGACGGGTGGTGAACTAATGGTTTGTGCTTGAAACCCTAAGTTAATTGAAGGAGTGGACCTCAAAAATCCATATATTAATTGGGTCGAACCTCGAGAAGAGGCTTCCTACGTATCCTTATGGAATCAGACCATCGTAGTTCTTGATGATTATTTGGACAATGCTTCAGGGGAGAGGGCTTTTGTGGTTGTAATGTTTGGCTGGGGTTGAGGGTTAAGAAAGAAAAGGGAAAGAAGGCTCAAAGTTCCCAATTTAAACCCCCATGATGCGCAGTGTGCTTTTTGACTTTTTTTTTTTTTTTTTTTTTTTTTTTTTTTGAATTGGATTGGGACTGAGTAGAAATATTGGACTGGATTTATTGAATTGAGCTGGATTTATTGAGTTGAACTGGATTCATTGAATTGAATTGGATTTATTGCATTGAAGTAGCTTTATTGACTTTTATGGCTGCTGAATTTTTGAACTTGTATTTTGATTATGATTGTGTTTGAATTGGGAGCTTTGACTCGACTTTCATAATTGCTTGATGTGTGTCGAGTATGAATTTTACTTCTTTTTTTTTTTTTTATTTTTTTTTGTTTTTGAATTTTTTTTTTTTTTTTTTTTTTATTTTTTTATTTTGTTTTAGGCACATGTCTTTTCCTACGCACCACTTGATCCCATGGGTGAGGTAGATGTGGGTAAGGAAGGAAAGTAGGCTTATATATGTTTCATGGATCAAAGGGCTGCAATGGATTGAATGTGTGCCGGTGATAGGAAAGGGGATGATTGTATTTGTGGAGTTCAAGAAAAGAAGGCCTCTTGGGCAATGTCCATTTATTATGCTCAATTTTATTGATTATGAAAATTTGAGGTCATGAATTATGTTAGAGTTTAAAGCACAAATTAAAAGTGAAGGCTAAAAATAAAAATAAAAAAAACAAGAAATTTATTAATGTAAATGAAATTACAAGGCTCAGGAATGAAAAAAAAAAAAATAATAATACCAAAAAAAAATCCTAATGACATAGGCTCTAAAGAAAGAAAGGAAATGCAAACGTCTAGGTGGAGGGACTCTCCGACTCAACCTAAAGAAACAACTCTGATTGACTCTTGACTATGAATGGGGTGCGCTGATGCTGTTAGTGCTCATCGAGTTCTGGTGAGCTTGACATATCACCCTTTAGCAGATCGTCCTCTATGTCAACTCCAATGTGATAGACCTTTTGGAAGGTGGTAAGGCCTAAGTACTTGAGGTGATCTTGGTACTTTGGCTGTAGACTGGAGATGAAGGTCTTGACCATTTCTGGTTCAGTAGGAGTAGTGACCATTTGGGCTGCAACTTGCTTCCATCTTGTCAAATAAGCAGTGAACCCTTCTTTCTCACCTTGCCTCAAGATCTCGAGTTCTCTCGTTGAGGTTTGGGCTTGGATGTTCCCCTTGTAACGGGTCATGAAGGCATGCACAATGTCTTCCCATGTAGATGTGTCCTTCTCAGAAAGAGAGTAGAACCACTTTTGGCAAACTGGTTCAAGTGAGAGTGGAAAGACTGTAGGGAATAGTGCTGGTTCAATACCCTTAAGGACCATGGTGACTCGAAATCCTTTGAGGTGATAACGAGGATCATCTGTGGCCTTGAACTTTGGGAGATCCTTGCTCGAGAATTCCTTAGAAAGCTTGGAGGAAAGGTTAGGGTCAATGGAAAGTGTTTCTTGGTGGAAGGCAGAGTCTCTTGTTTTTTTGACATGTTCGGCTAGGTTCTTTATCATGGATGAGCTTGGCGTTTTTTCTAGATCGCTGACCTTGGCCTGGAGCCCTTCGAGTACAGCGGTCAATTCATCGAAACGCTTAGTGAGTTGTTTGAGTTGGTCCTCTTGATTGGCCATTTGTGGTGTTTGGGTTGTGGGCTAAAGATGTGGGCTTGAGTGATGTAAGTTTGGGATATGGGCTTGAGTGATGGGGTTGAGTGATGTAGGCTTAAGATATGGGCTTAAATGGTGTAGGCTGGGTGTGAGCTTAAGTGATGTAGACTGGGTATGGGCTTAAGTCTTTTGGGTTTGGATGAGTTTGAGTGAGGCTGAGGTGGTGTTTAAATGAGGTGAGGTAAAGTTGGGCTTGAGGCTTGCTCGGACCTCAGCTATGCTTTGGGTCGACTTGGAACTGTTTAGACAGCTCTGAATTGAAAAGAACCAAAATTTTTAGTGAACCCCCTTGATCATGGATGCAAATGCGGATGTATATGCATGTCCTAATTTTATGGTCATCTTCCCTAAAATGCATGGATGCAAGGTGCCCTTTCCATTTTTTTTTATTTATTTATTTATTTATTTTTTTTTTAAAAAAAAAATTGAATTTTCTTTTTGAATTTTTTTTTTTTTTGAACTTTTTTTTTTTTTGATTTTTTTATATATATATTTTTTTGAATGGGCACCATGAAATATGCAATGTATATGAATGGAAATGCCTAAATAAGGAGTGGACCTAAGCCCATTTAAAGGAACGACTAAGGTTTTGGGCCAAAACCTATGGTCAAACTAAGGTCAAAGCTTATATGGACTATATGCAAGGACACTAAGGCCCCAAAAAAATGGACTACATGAACTAGAAGATAACCATGACTATATGAAGTGTGAGTGAATAGTGAAAATTAAAATGGCTAGAGCCCATAAAAATAAAAAATGCACACATAGTCACATAAGTACACTAACCTAAAATATATGAAAGGTCTCTAAAAGTCAGTCTTGGATGGTCATAAGGTACCATGGCTAAAGAAAAATGAACCGATATGATCATTCTTCATTTTGAATGACACACGGTTAATAGATTCCTTATTGTGATCTCATCGGGCATGATGATCACGCGCCATGGCTGGGATGGGCCGGATATGGTCATTGTGGTCGGGCACCAACAAGTAACCATAACCAAACCCCCCGGGGTCGGTCTCGAGCATAGAACATGCTCATATGAGACAGAATTCTATAGTGTGGCACCTATTCGGATGGGCCACATGCAATATGCTTACAAAAATTCGGGAATAATAATAATAAGACCACGAGACTTTTCAAGTTTGTCCACACCACTAAGGAGTGATATTCCCCAGTGGAGTCGCCAAACTGTAGGGGTCGTTTTTTACCCGGCCGCCTACGGTCTCACGAGTGCATTGAATGCTCGTTAACGCCGTATATGAATACGGACTAGTAGGAGTCGCCACCGTGGTTTTAGAGGTCCACGGACACCGAAGAAGTACCAAAGCCAGGAGCAATTGGTCCCATATGGTCGTGCACCAGAGTATGGGTTCGGGGACAGGTTACGGGCCAATCGTGCATTGGGCCCGCCCGCCTGTGAGCGGTCTCTACTAGGTCTCTTTTTGTGGTCAAATCATTATTAATACCGAATACAAAAATATCTCAATTTTACCCTATGAAACGTATATTACTAAGTGGGTTTAAATTTATTTACAAATCAAAACTAACTTTTTGTGACCACTTTAAATTAAATCCATATTAAAAAAACCTAAGAAGATAAAACAAATAAAACAAGAACAAGGCATGAAATAAAAATAAATAAATAAAAAGCAATAAAAGCATAAAAATAATAAAATAGAAATAAAAATATATATGTGCAGGTTCAACCAATAAAAATATAAATAAAACATATGTGAATTAATTAATGTGACTTTTAATACTTAAAATCAGATGTCATGTCAATGTTAACAACAATAATTGTGATTTCATTCATAATCAGGCCGGATCTAAAATAATTCATTACACTAGTAGAAAAAAATTCTTTTGCTGCATATGAAATAATGCGGTTTTTTAATAAACCGTATCTTTTAAATACAAAAAACCAAAAAAAAATTCAGAAGATGCGGTTTTATAAACAACCGCATCCTTTAAATACAAAAAACCAAAAAAAAATTCAGAAGATGCGGTTTTATAAACAACCGCATCCTTTGAATTACAAATTAAAACTGATATAATAATATACTGTAAATTAAAACATTCAAAATCAAAACCTAACATTCAATTTCCCTCTCTTCCTTGCTACGAAGTACGAACGATTCTCCATCTCCATTCCTTCACCATCAATTCCTCCTGCCTTCACCGTTGCTGCCGCCGGCGCCGCCGCTCGTGCTTCGAATTTCTCTGCTCTGCTCGACTGCTCGTGCTTCGGTCTTCTCTGCTCTGTCGCGTCTTCGCTGCTCTCTGTCGAGCTGCTCTGCTCGTTGCTTCGAACGTGTGCTCTGCTATTCTCTCCCTTTAAGGTATAATTTCAACCTTTAAGCTATAATTGCTGCAAACTTGCTCTCTCTCTGTTCAATTTTTCAATCTGTTTGCCCTAATTTGGGGTTGGATGGTTCGAATAGGGTTTTGAGCAGGTGGGGATTTGGGGCGTGGTGGTTTCGGGTCATTTGGGTGGTGGGGTGTAAATGTGTGGTGGCTGGGCATGGGGTGGCGGTTGGGGGCAAGGGGTGGCAGTGGCTGGGGTCAAGGTCTGGCGGGGCAGTGGCTGGGCTGGGGGATTGAAATGGAGGTAATTAGATGATGATGATTATTGTGGTGAAATGGAGTTTATCTATCAAATGGGAAGTTGGTTTCCCACATAAATAATTTTTTTAAAAAAAAAAAACTAAAAAAGTATAACACAGTTCATTTTTTTAATTCGAGGGTCATGTTTTTGATTCCTGTTGTGTTCATGGCAAATAATTTAATTTAATTCAATAATAAGATTAAGGGCATTGAAAATTGTAATGTTTTTGAATGGATGTTGTTACTTGTTTGACTTTGCATATAGTATTACTTTCCTTGATCAAGTGGTATAATGGTGTCTCTTGCTTCAAGTTTTAGTTTCTTGGATTTGCTATCTGGGTTTGTAGTCTATTGATACCCTATTGAAAATCAGTTTTTGTTTTAGCATAATGTATATATCCAGCATTTTAAGTTATGGACTTTTATAGTTAAAATTTGGCTTGTATTTAGTTGGGGTGGTTAATCTCAGACTGTTAGAGTTCAAGGTATTGGTCATGATTGTAAAATGGAGGTAATTTGATGATGATGATGATATATTTTTTGTAAAAAATGTTTTTAGGTAGGGAATTTTCTTTAGAGAGGTTGCTTGTTTGTGCCTTGAATTATTGTCAGTTTGTGAGTCGTTTAGAGATTACATTTGTGTTATACATTTGATGAGAATCAATTAGGATAGGCTTACTTTTGTGCTTGAGAAGGTGAAGCAACGGATTTATTTGTTGTATTTTGGTGCTGATCTCCTAACATAGTTTAGTATGACAATGTGGGATGATGTCATTATTAATTGTATAGATTTGAGTAGTAAAGTTTAGTTTTTAAAGTAAGAGTTTCTGTAATAATAATTGTGTAAATAACAAGTGTGTGCATAAAAAAATAAATACATTAACATGTGTCTATATATATATATATTTTTTATACTGATTGATACAACATTAACATGTGTTTAATTCAAGGTCATTTAATTTGAATGGGAAAAGATCGTAGTTGGATGTATGGTGGATCTACCACATCAGATGAATTCTTGAATGGGTTGGCTGAATTTTCTAATTTAGCCTTAGAAAACCAAGCTAAGACGGGAGCTAATGGGTTTTATTGTCCGTGTGCCAAGTGTGCCAATGTGGGTTGGGTCAATTCAATTTACAAAAATACAAATTAGGTTGATTGGTTAAAAGATGGGAACGAAAACTACCAAAAAGAGCAAAAAATGGCTTATTTGGTTTATTTTTGTTCCAAAACCCTCTAACCTTTCCCAAAATCATGCAAATAACTTATAGAATGTTTACATAAATGTTATGGGTTGTGAATGAACCTTAAAAACATGAACTAAGCTTATCGAGGCCAAGATGGGAACTATAATACCAAAAACGACTCAAAAATGGCATGTTTGGCTCGTTTTTGTTCTAAAACGATCAAAATTTGTCCGAAATCATGCAAATAAGTCACATAAAGTTTACATGTATATTATAGGAGATGAATGACACTTAAAAATAGAAATTAGGTTGATTGGTGAGAGGATGGGAACGAAAACTACCAAAACGAGCAAAAAATGGCCTATTTGTTTTTTTTTTTTGTTCCAAAACCCTCTAACATTTCCCAAAATCATGCAAATAGCTTATAGAATGTTTACATCAATGTTATGGGTTGTGAATGAACCTTGAAAACATGAACTAGGATGATCGATGCCAAGATGGGAACTATAACACCAAAAATGACCCAAAAATGGCATGTTTGGCTCGTTTTTGTTCTAAAACGATCTAAATTTGTCCGAAATCATGCAAATAAGTCACATAACGTTTACATGAATATTATAGGACATGAATGACACTTAAAAATACAAATTAGGTTGATTGGTTAAAAGATGGGAACGAAAACTACCAAAAAGAGCAAAAAATGGCTTATTTGGTTTGTTTTTTGTTCCAAAACCCTCTAACATTTCCCAAAATCATGCAAATAGCTTATAGAATGTTTACATCAATGTTATGGGTTGTGAATGAACCTTGAAAACATGAACTAGGATGATCGATGCCAAGATGGGAACTATAACACCAAAAATGACCCAAAAATGGCATGTTTGGCTCGTTTTTGTTCTAAAACGATCTAAATTTGTCCGAAATCATGCAAATAAGTCACATAACGTTTACATGAATATTATAGGACATGAATGACACTTAAAAATACAAATTAGGTTGATTGGTTAAAAGATGGGAACGAAAACTACCAAAAAGAGCAAAAAATGGCTTATTTGGTTTGTTTTTTGTTCCAAAACCCTCTAACCTTTCCCAAAATCATGCAAATAACTTATAGAATGTTTACATAAATGTTATGGGTTGTGAATGAACCTTAAAAACATGAACTAAGCTTATCGAGGCCAAGATGGGAACTATAATACCAAAAACGACTCAAAAATGGCATGTTTGGCTCGTTTTTGTTCTAAAACGATCAAAATTTGTCCGAAATCATGCAAATAAGTCACATAAAGTTTACATGAATATTATAGGACATGAATGACACTTAAAAATACAAATTAGGTTGATTGGTTAAAAGATGGGAACGAAAACTACCAAAAAGAGCAAAAAATGGCTTATTTGGTTTGTTTTTTGTTCCAAAACCCTCTAACCTTTCCCAAAATCATGCAAATAGCTTATAGAATGTTTAAATCAATGTTATGGGTTGTGAATGAACCTTGAAAACATGAACTAGGATGATCGATGCCAAGATGGGAACTATAACACCAAAAATGACCCAAAAATGGCATGTTTGGCTCGTTTTTGTTCTAAAACGATCTAAATTTGTCCGAAATCATGCAAATAAGTCACATAACGTTTACATGAATATTATAGGACATGAATGACACTTAAAAATACAAATTAGGTTGATTGGTTAAAAGATGGGAACGAAAACTACCAAAAAGAGCAAAAAATGGCTTATTTGGTTTGTTTTTTGTTCCAAAACCCTCTAACCTTTCCCAAAATCATGCAAATAACTTATAGAATGTTTACATAAATGTTATGGGTTGTGAATGAACCTTAAAAACATGAACTAAGCTTATCGAGGCCAAGATGGGAACTATAATACCAAAAACGACTCAAAAATGGCATGTTTGGCTCGTTTTTGTTCTAAAACGATCAAAATTTGTCCGAAATCATGCAAATAAGTCACATAAAGTTTACATGAATATTATAGGACAAGAATGACACTTAAAAATACAAATTAGGTTGATTGGTTAAAAGATGGGAACGAAAACTACCAAAAAGAGCAAAAAATGGCTTATTTGGTTTGTTTTTTGTTCCAAAACCCTCTAACCTTTCCCAAAATCATGCAAATAGCTTATAGAATGTTTAAATCAATGTTATGGGTTGTGAATGAACCTTGAAAACATGAACTAGGATGATCGATGCCAAGATGGGAACTATAACACCAAAAATGACCCAAAAATGGCATGTTTGGCTCGTTTTTGTTCTAAAACGATCTAAATTTGTCCGAAATCATGCAAATAAGTCACATAACGTTTACATGAATATTATAGGACATGAATGACACTTAAAAATACAAATTAGGTTGATTGGTTAAAAGATGGGAACGAAAACTACCAAAAAGAGCAAAAAATGGCTTATTTGGTTTGTTTTTTGTTCCAAAACCCTCTAACCTTTCCCAAAATCATGCAAATAACTTATAGAATGTTTACATAAATGTTATGGGTTGTGAATGAACCTTAAAAACATGAACTAAGCTTATCGAGGCCAAGATGGGAACTATAATACCAAAAACGACTCAAAAATGGCATGTTTGGCTCGTTTTTGTTCTAAAACGATCAAAATTTGTCCGAAATCATGCAAATAAGTCACATAAAGTTTACATGAATATTATAGGACATGAATGACACTTAAAAATACAAATTAGGTTGATTGGTTAAAAGATGGGAACGAAAACTACCAAAAAGAGCAAAAAATGGCTTATTTGGTTTGTTTTTTGTTCCAAAACCCTCTAACCTTTCCCAAAATCATGCAAATAGCTTATAGAATGTTTAAATCAATGTTATGGGTTGTGAATGAACCTTGAAAACATGAACTAGGATGATCGATGCCAAGATGGGAACTATAACACCAAAAATGACCCAAAAATGGCATGTTTGGCTCGTTTTTGTTCTAAAACGATCTAAATTTGTCCGAAATCATGCAAATAAGTCACATAACGTTTACATGAATATTATAGGACATGAATGACACTTAAAAATACAAATTAGGTTGATTGGTTAAAAGATGGGAACGAAAACTACCAAAAAGAGCAAAAAATGGCTTATTTGGTTTGTTTTTTGTTCCAAAACCCTCTAACCTTTCCCAAAATCATGCAAATAACTTATAGAATGTTTACATAAATGTTATGGGTTGTGAATGAACCTTAAAAACATGAACTAAGCTTATCGAGGCCAAGATGGGAACTATAATACCAAAAACGACTCAAAAATGGCATGTTTGGCTCGTTTTTGTTCTAAAACGATCAAAATTTGTCCGAAATCATGCAAATAAGTCACATAAAGTTTACATGTATATTATAGGAGATGAATGACACTTAAAAATAGAAATTAGGTTGATTGGTGAGAGGATGGGAACGAAAACTACCAAAACGAGCAAAAAATGGCCTATTTGTTTTTTTTTTTTTTGTTCCAATACCCTCGAACCTTTCCCAAAATCATGCAAATAAGTTATACAATGTTTAACTCAATGTCATGGGTTGTGAATGAACCTTGAAAACATTAAATAGGCTTATCGAGGCCAAGATGGGAACTATAACACCAAAAATGACTCAAAAATGACCTATTTACCTCGTTTTTTGTTCATGAATTCTTGCTTTTAGTATGGCGAAAACTAATCACGTCATTTATGTGATGTATTTTTCAGATTTTCAACACACCAAGAGAAGGTCCATTCACATCTACAGAGATCAATGAAGTTCGAGACAAGTGTGCAGCTATTATTACTGATACATATTTGTGATTTCTTGTATTATTACTTGTTTGATACACTTTTAAACGTTATTTGTAAGATATTTTCATGTATAATATATATGAATAATTATTGCTTCTACTTCGACCCCGCTTGATGACGTGGTAATGATCATGAATAGCATCCTCGAAGATGTGTGAGAATGGGGTTCCATATCAATAGGAATCACCCTTGTACCGTTGAATTATTTATATAATATATATAAATTTTGAATTTATATTTTAAAAAATATTTCAAAAAGATGCGGTTTTAATAGCTTTTCAGTGTTCTAATTAAATCAGAAGATGCGGTTCTTTCTACTAAATAATGCGGTTGTCATATGGTAAATTTTAAAAAAAAAAAATTAAAAGCTGCGGTTGTTTTAAAAACCGCAGCTTCTTGATCACAGAAGATGCGGTTAAACAACCGCAGCATTTAGATAATATCTAAATAATACGCCTATAAATACTGCGGTCAAAAACCGCAGCATTTACGATAAAAACAACCGCAGTATTTAAATTATTTTCTACTAGTGTTAATTAATCAGATTTATTATCATTATTATTGGAAGTATTCAAATTAATAAATAAATCATAATATTGAGAAATAAATTTATCAACAACATAAAAAATGAAGTTGTTAGAGAAGATTAACATATGATACCAGATCTGAATGAGTCATGAAATATCGATATTAGAAAATTACAATCTACGGCCGATTTGATTAAAACAACAATTAAAGTTCTAACATTAATATGACATACATGAATTTAAATACTAAAATTCACATTACAAAAACAATTCACATAAAACAAATCAGATCAATGAAAATGTTAACCATTATCAAAAATCACCATTTTAAACGAATTGAAAATATAAAAATAAACTTGGAATGAATAGATTTAAAATAGAGACTTCAGGATTCGTACCTCAAGAATGCAATCAATAGATCAGCAACCAGAATGCACTTATTAAAATTTTTTTTTTTAATCTTTTTTGAACTTTATAAAACAATATTATTTTGTGGAGTATGAATAGTATAGTATAATAGTATAGCAGTGAGGGAGTGTTTTTGCTCAGAATCCGTTTTTTCTTTTTTTAAACTCGTCCAATCAGCTGGTATTTATAGGCCAAAAACGCCAGCACAACGCCACGTCACGTTACACGTCTGCGCCTAGACGCAGACGTTGTAACATGACCTGCGTCCAGACGCAGGCTTTGTAACACGACCTGCGTCTAGGCGCAGGTCCTTGTATTACGTCCTGCGTCTAGACGCAGGGCCCGCTCCTCTGATCTGTCTGCTGACTCATCCACGCGTTTATACGAGATTCGAAATTTTTGTTAAAAAGTTAAGTTTTGATCCGGGTATCTTGACCCCCTAGGCTATTCCGGAGTGTTCCGGAATTTTCCGAGCGTCTTAGTATATCCGTGCTGTTCTAAAAAAAAAATAAAAAATTAAAATAAAATAAAATACAGAAAATATAAAAATGCTATTAAAATATATATATATATTTTTTTTTTTTATTTTTATATATTTTTTATTTTTATTTTTATAAGGTGCTAACAAAATACTATTATGAGTATGAAAAATATAAAAAGTAACGAATCTCATAAACGCTGTGAATGCTATTAGTGGCCTACTTTTTTCATTTTTTCTTGCATTTTGGTCGCTAATTCTATTTAATTGGACTTCTTGGTGTTTTGATAGCTTCATCATTAGTCTCTATGTCGGGGAGACACATTCAGGTGTCTACAAAGAGTTGGTGAGGAAAATGTTGAGAAGCTTGTCAGGGAAGTGGATGCCCAAGGTCACAGCCATACAAGAAGCAAAGGATCTGACCACACTATCTCTAGAACAACTTATTGGTTCTTTGATAACTCATGAGATGTTGGTGGATTCAAAGGCAGAATCTAGTTCAAAAAACAAGGAAATGGTCCTCAAAGCAGAGGAATCTGAGGAAGATGAAGATGATATAAGTCTTATGGCCAGAAGGTTTGAAAAACACCTTAGGAAAAAGTCCAAGGATAAGTTTGCAAAAGAAAGGAACAGTTTTGGACAGTTCAGGAAAACCAGTTCCAATGCTGATTGCTTTAAATGTGGTGAAGTGGGGCACAGAATCAAGGAGTGTCCAACATGGAAAATCCAAAGGGAAATCCTGGAGTCCAGGCTAAGAAAAAGGTTTTCAAAAGAGCTATGCTGGCTGCAGTTTGGGGAGATTCAGAATCAGAAAATGAGGAAGATGAAGAAGAAACAAATCTCTGTCTAACGGCTTTCACATGCACAGACCAGCCTGAGGTCTGTTTGGAAGAAGAAGAGGTTCTTTGTCTCATGGCTGGCGGAAGCACTTTAGATGAGAGTCAGGTATGTTTTAATGATTTAAAGGCAAATATGCATAACCTAGATAGAGATGAATTACTTGATTATCTTGAATTCACCATTGATCAATGCATTAGTGTTGGGTCTGCCTACCAGAACAACAAAAAGAAACTGAAAGAAACAGTTCAAGATTATGAAACATGTGGTGCTAGATCTGCTGAACTTGAGCTTATTTGTGAAGAACTTAAAGAAAAAATTTTTGAACTTGAAATAACAGCAGATCAGCAAAGAATGGAGCTTGAGACATTAAACTCCAAACCAGTCCCTAAAGAGGATGAACTTTTGAAAAAAATTGAAAAGGGGTTTAATGAGCTCAAGAAGTTCATTACACATGATTTAAATTTTGAACTGCTAAAAGACACATGTACCTTGAGTAAATCTGATGTCATACTTGCATATGACCACTTAATTGAAAAACTTGAACATTTACACAAGGAACATGGTGATCTTAAGGTTTCTGAAGAGACTGGTTCTCCTACTGCCTTTGATGAGGTTTTGGATGTTTTACATGATGAGTGCATAGCTAAGATATGTGATCTTGAGGCTGAACTCATCCTGCTAAAACAAGAAAACATCAAGAAGACCAGTGACGAACCAGATCCCTCCCTGTTCTGAAGACTACAGGATGAACTTGAAAAGACTAGACTTGATTTAAAATCTTTTGAGAAACAAAATGAAGTTCAACTTAAGAGGCTTGAGAACAAGGAGAATGAGCTAACAGATTGTATGAACCAATTAAACAAAATGTTAGATGCTCAGAAAACCCTAAACATCCTCACATCCCAACCTGGAAATTCTCAAACGTTTGGTTTAGGGTATTCTGGATCTAGTTCTACAACTGTTCTAGGAAGAGACAACACATGGTTGAATGAATTCAAGAAAGGCAAATATATATTTGCCAAGGATATGCATGTTTGTACCTATTGTGGTAAGAGTGGTCATGTTACTAACAAATGTTTCACCAAAAAGAAGCATGACAAGAAGAACAAAACCTACACCCAACAAGTGTGGGTTAGGAAGGTTAAGATTGAGAATGCTTCAAAGAACAAGGAACCCAAGCTGGTCTGGGTTCCTAAAACTAACCTTTAGTTTGCTTGTGCAGGGATGAGTGAATGGAAAGCCATATTGGTATTTGGAAAGTGGTTGCTCAAGATACATGTCCGGGGATAAAGAACAATTCCTTTCACTCATTGCATTCGAGGGAGGGCACGTGACATTTGGTGACAATAGCAAAGGACTTATCAAAGGAGTAGGTAAGGTTGGTAAGTCACTCTCCCAAGCAATTGACAATGTTTATTATGTAGAAGGATTGAAACATAACCTCTTGAGCATATCTCAACTATGTGACAAGGGAAATAAAGTGAATTTTGAATCAAACACTTGTCATATAGCGAACCCTAAAACAGGGGAACTGGTCTGTGAAGGAACAAGGCATAACAATGTGTATATTACATACTTAAGTCAAATTCCACAGAACAGTGTCCTCTACCTTAGTGTTGTAGAGGATGACCAATGGCTTTGGCATAAAATATTAGGAAATGTTAGCTTTACTTTGCTCAACAAGTTGAGAACACAAGATTTGGTGATAGGTTTACCTAACATCAAATATGTGGCAGACCAGCTCTGTCAAGAGTGTGCAAAGTGCAAACATGTGAGATCATCTTTTAAACCAAAGAAAGTGGTTAGTTCCTCTAGACCATTTGAATTTGTACACATGGATTTATGTGGATCTATGCGTGTACAAAGTAGAAATGGCTTTAGTTATGTATTTGTCTTAGTTGATGATTACTCTCGTTTCACTTGGACCATATTCTTGAAATACAAAGATGAAACTTTTGATGAATTTGAAATTTTAGTGAAACAGGTCCAGAACAAGATCAATCATCAGTTAGCATCTATTAGATCTGTTCATGGATTAGAATTTGATAATGCTAGCTTTATAACTTATTGTATGGAGCATGGTGTCTCTCACAACTTTTCAGCCCCTAGAACTCCACAACAAAATTGAGTAGTTGAAAGAAAGAATCGCACTCTAGAAGAAATGGCTAGAACAATGCTTCTAGAGAGTGGTCTGTCTAAGAAATTTTGGGCTGATGCTGTGAGTACATCATGCTACATACTCAATAGGGTTATGCTAAGACGAATTGTAACGACCCGACTCGCTTAAATCGGCGCGGAAGAAACCGACGAGTCGGATAGTTAGAAACTACAACTCAAATACTTAAGAAATTAAAACTAATTCCTCGAAATATTATTATTAAACCACAAAGTACAAATACCCACAAGTTTGTACATAACTAGTCCAAAAGTCAAACTAAAAATACTAAAATACGAATAACTCTAACCACACGTCAGAGTCCAAACATAACGTATAGAAGTCCATACAATACTCAAAACTATCTAAAAACAGCTGAAATAGAAAATACAATAAAAACAACAGTAAACGTCGCTCGTCCAACCCAAAGCTAAGCAAGAGTATCGTCATCAGAAATACCTGAAAAACATACAACAGTCCACCATCAGTGGCGAGTAACATAACTGACTCACCCTAATGGGAATACACATGCACATAGCATAAATCAAATAAATGACATCAAATCAATAATCCAGAGTACAAGATCAACCCAAACATAAACTCTACTCAAACCGACTTAACCAACTATCTTTGGCGCAATCATTCATATTCTAGACCGGACTGTGCTCGTACGAACGCATCTTACGCATTCGAACTTTCTACTATGCTCGGATTTGAGAATCTTACTCCCAAACCCCATGAAACCAATCTTACTGGAAATCCATGTCCCGTGAAACCAATCTTACTGGAAATTCACAAAAGATCACATAGTATGACTCCAACTATCCCAATACCGCGGATGGAATAGGGGCAACGTCTTAACCCAAATACAATGAATCTTATTCAAAGTATCAGGCGTCTAGAAATGAAATCAAGCTAATTATTAATTAAATCTTTAATCATCTTTTTATTCCAACATAACTAAATTAAATTCAAGAATTGCCTCTTATGCCTTGATTCTCGAAAATAATCAGTTAAAACATCGAAGTTATTCTCAAGATTGCCTTTAAGCCTTGATCTTGAGTCTAACCAACCATAATCAATCATTTAAACCCATCCTTTAAACAACTTAGACACATTCTTTAACTTTCTTTAACTCTTTAACCCTTTCTTTAATTTTCAAGATTCGACCAAGAACTCAACAAGACTTATCAAGAACCCATAAAGAACTCAAAGAACTCATAAAGAACTCATAAAGAACTCATTCAAGATTCAAGATCTCCAATCAAGAACTCAATCAAGATTCAAGAACTTCAATCAAGAACTCATCCAAACACCAAACATCACACGCCTATCATCATCATCAATCATTCGAAAAGTCAACTTTAACTTATCCAAAATTCATCAAACTTTAACATAATTATCATGATCATAAAACAACATAAATTCAATCATAAAATCATCAAAACCATCATCAAAATATCATGAGAACCACATAAAAATCAGATTAGAAACAATACATAAAATCATGATTAAACATCACCAAACAACCCATAAATGCATTTAATCTATACTATAATCATAGTATGCCAACAAGGTTGAGAAAGTATGTTACCTTAATCACGAATAACCCCAAAACGTACCAAGAACTTGCTGCCCGGAACGAGTCTTGCACGGCCATCAACACCCGGCTACACTTGTACACGAACATGGCAACTAACACACCACCACGTGCCAGCCAAGCACCAGCCAGCACGGCTGCTTACTGCTCACACACGGCTGTCCAGGCTGTACACACGGCTGTCCGCACAACCACTGCACAACCACTGCTGCCACTGCACGGTCCTCACTGCCGCACCTTGCACGGCCCACTGCTGCTCCTTGCACGGCCTACTGCACACACGTCCTCCTCTTGGACCACGTACCAAACCCCAACCAAACCCGAACACTCGAAGTCTTGATTAACATGATGAAGGTTAATGAAATTTTAGTCACTTAAAGATCAAATAGAGGTTGAATCTTTAAGTTTTGGGTTAAGGAAAAAGATGAACAATTGTTGGGTTTACTAGCCATAAAATGGCGTGTGAGAAGGAGTGGAAAGGAGAGAGAGTTTACCTTTTAAATGTGATGGCAAGGGATGATCAAATGTCAAATGGTGATTAAATGAGCAAATGCCCTTAAGGCCTTACTAACTCCTCTATTTATAGAGGTTAGTTAAGGTGTGAACATGAAGCAAGTGGCAAAGCTTGCCATTAACACTAAGAGGGCCGGTTGGGCTTAGAAGAAAAAGGCCAAAATGATCACTTGGGCCATTTGCACTAATTCATGACTAATCATGATTAATTTTGCACTTGGCCCAAAACTAATTAATTAATTAGAAAAATAAAATATCTAATTAATTAAAATAAAATAAAATTAAGAAATACTAAACCATTAAATAAAATGGTTACACATAAGCAATTAAAATAGCCTAAATAAATTTTAGACCATGCACCGGAACAAACTAATTACAAGAAAGTAAACACGAAAATAGCCCAAAATCTGGGGCGTTACACCAATACTGAGAAAAACACCTTATGAACTTCAAAGGGGTCGAAAACCAAACATTGAACATTTAAGGATATTTGGTTGTAAGTGTTTTGTACACAACAATGGTAAGACCAGTTTGAATAAGTTCGACCCCAGGAGTGATGAAGCTGTTTTTATTGGGTATTCTCCTCATAGAAAGGCATATAAAGTTTTCAACAAAAGAACCTTGTGTGTTGAAGAGAGTATCCATGTGTTATTTGATGAAACTAACATGTTCAACAAGCCGGTGCAGGTGATGATGATGAAGGCTTTGATATTGGGATTACAAATTTCACTGGAGCTGAACCAGAACCCATTGCTGAACCAGACCCTCCAACTCCTCCTGAACAACAATGGGTCTGGTGCAGCAGAGGCAAACGCTAAACAGGTTGTTGAACTCAGTGACTCTCCTGCCCATCCAACTGAAGATGAAGTGGGAGAGAACACTGAAGAAACTGGTCCACACTCTCAAAATGAAAATGAAATAGGGGGAACGAGTACAGATATTGGTTCTAACTTAGGTGACTAAAATACTGTAAGGAAGAGTATGTTCAAGCAAAGAAGCTCTCATCCTTCTGATCAAATCATTAGTGATTTATCAAAAGGAGTCCATACTAGAAATTCTGTTTGGAAGAACTTTTGTGCTCACTTCTGTTTCTTATCTCACATAGAACCAACTGACTATAAGATTGCACTAACTGATCCTGATTGGATCTTGGCCATGCAAGATGAGTTGAACCAGTTTGAAAGAAATCAGGTTTGACATCTTGAACCAAGAACCATTGAGATGTCAGTTATTGGAACCAAATGGGTCTTCAGAAACAAAATGGATGACTCAGGCACTATAGTCAGAAACAAGGACAGGCTAGTGGTTCAAGGGTTTAACCAACAAGAGGGAATAGACTATGATGAAACCTTTGCTCCAGTATCCAGGCTTAAGGAAATAAGAATCTTAATTGCCTTTGCTGTCCACATGAACTTTAAACTCTTTCAAATGGATGTTAAAACTGCTTTTCTAAATGGCTATTTGAAAGATGATGTGTATGTGAAACAGCCCCCTGGCTTTGAGGATAGAGTTTGTCCAGATCATGTCTACAAGTTAGACAAAGCTCTTTATGGCCTCAAATAAGCCCCTCGTGCTTGGTATGAGAGACTCTCTAGTTTTCTTATAGAAAATCATTATGAGAGAGGTTCAGTGGACAAAACTCTATTCTTAAAGAAAAGGGGAACAGATCTGTTAGTGGTCCAGGTATATGTTAATGATATTTTATTTGGGGCTACTAATTCTGTTTTGTGTGATGAGTTTGCAGACCTAATGAAAAGTGAATTTGAGATCAGTATGATGGGAGAACTTGGCTTCTTCCTAGGGCTCCAAATCAAGCAAGTGGATGATGGAATCATGATCCACCAACAAAAGTATCTCAAGGAGCTGCTCAAGAAATATGGTCTGCAAGATAGCAAGTCCTATGACACACCTATTCCTACCTCTTCTAAACTGAGCCTAGATGAGAAAGGAAAGGATGTTGAGGATAAGCTATACAGAGGTATGATTGGCTCACTTCTCTACTTAACAGCTAGTAGACCAGACATAGTGTTCTCAGTTAGGTTGTGTGCTAGATTTCAAAGCAACCCAAAAGAGTCTCATCTAAAAGCTGTTAAGAGAATTTTTTGGTACTTGAGTGGTACAAAGGACATGTGCTTATGGTATCCAAAGGAAAGTAATTTTGATCTTTTAGGATACACTAATGATGACTATGCTGGTTTTACTGTTGACAGGAAGAGCACTTCAGGAATGACTCACTTCTTAGGTTCTTGTCTCATATCATGGGGATCTAAGAAACAAAATTCAGTGGCCTTATCTACAGCTGAGTCAGAGTACATAGCTGCTGCTTTGTGCTGTGCTCAATTGCTTTGGATAAAGACACAACTTAAGGATTTTGGGGGTCTATTCCGGAAGTGTTCCCATATTGTGTGATAACACCAGTGCTATAAACATTTCTAAAAATCCTGTCCAGCACTCTAAAACCAAACATATTGAAATCAGACATCATTTTCTCAGAGACAATGTTGAAAAAGGAAATGTGAATCTTGAATTTTGCAGATCTGAAGAACAATTGGCTGATATTTTCACTAAACCCCTAAGCAGGGAAGTGTTTGTCAAACTCCGCACATTACTTGGTATGGTAAGGATTAGATCCTAGTTCATTAGGACTTATCTTTCCCTTTTTGGCTATGTTTGACTTTTTGATCCTTAGTGTACATAAGCAGGGTTGGTCAACTTTTAAATGTCATATATGTAAGTGGTCTCAAAGTTCTTATGTTGATGCTGTTCCAATGTGTGGTATCTCTAAGTTGCTTAACTAAAAGATGCCTTAAGTTTTTAATGAATACAGATCAGTGTCAGACCATCGTCAGACCAGTCCCTTACAACGGTTATATCAGTTTATTGCTGAACCCTCAATTTTGAAATTGAGGATTTAATTGTTCTGACATGTGACCGTTATGAACAGTGTAAAGTAACTTCCATCTTATCTGTTCTAATAACTGCCATTTTTCTTCATTTCAATTCATTCTTTCACATTGAAATCTCTCTCTAACCGTCTCTCTCTCTCTCTCTAATTGCTCCTCTCTCAAACCCTAAGCACCATCATCAGAATCTCTTTTCAAGAATTCGAAATCAGTTTCTCTCTCTCTCTCTCTCTCATCAAACTTACTGATTCAATCAAAAATGGGAAGAAAGAAGAACAAAGCTTCATGGAAGAAAAGCAGAGGACTAAGTCAATCACCTAGTTTCACACCTTCTAAGATAGAGAAGTAATCGAGTACTGCAGTGGTTGCTGAACACCACCAAGCAGGAGAGAAGCAAGAAGAGGTCAAGGACCAAGCCACAACAGAAACAGTTGTTGAATTGAAGGATGCATGTACGCCTAAAGAGAAATCCACTCCACCACCAAGCCCTAAATCACCACCACCATCTTCACCAAAATCTCCACCACCTCAACCTCAAAGAACTCCTTCACCATCTAAGCCATCACCCTCTCCATCACCTAAACACCCCTCTCCACAGCCTAGTATCTCTTCACTTCCACAAAAATCACCATCACCCTCAAAAGCCAACACTCCTCCTCCATCCTCACCATCAAAGTCCAAAACCCCACCACCCTCTTCACCACAAAAGGAAACAAACCCATCACCTTCTCCACAACCACAAAAGACACCTTCACCAACCCTTCAGACCACAGAGAAACCAGTGCCAAGCACTGAGGAGAAAGAAGTTGAGAAGGAAGAGACAGAGAAGCAGGATGATGACACACATGCATAGGACATGGATGTCGAAATAACTGGAGTATTACAGGGGGAAAAAGAGACTGAAAAGAGGACAAGGCCTTTGAGGACAAGGTTCTGTAAGGAAGAAATAAAAAAGGAGCCTGCTGAGAATATTCCAGAGGGAAAGAAGGATGAAAATAAGAAAAGAATGAAGAGTGTAGCAAAGAAGGGGAAATCTTCTGAGAGCCCCAAGCCTGCAACCAAACTCCCAACTGAAAAGAAGAGGAAGGCTGACTCTGCCCCAGAAAAGGCCTCTGTCAAGAAGAAAGGTAGACCACTTCTGAACCACTGTTTGAATTAAGTGGTAGGGGCGTCTTGTTTGGGTTTGCATGTCCTAAGTCCTGGATGAGTCAACCCTTTTTAGAGGAGTTTAACGAGGCTATAGATTTCCAGGGTTGGGAGGGGCTGTTTGATAAGAGGTTGGATGTTTTTGAGAACTGTGTTGAGGAATTTTACTCCAAATTAGGAAAATTAGACAAAGGGAAAGTCTGGAGTGAGGTCGAGGGGGTCGACATCACTCTTTCAAAGAAGAGTCAAGGGGAGGTACTGAGTGTAGCAAGAAGTGGGTTCTGTGACTATTCAAAAGACAATTGGCCTACCATTCCTGAGGTCAGTACAGAACACATTCAGACCACTCTCTTTACTGGTTCTCCAAATGATGGTTCTGGCTATGTTATTGGCCAACTAAGGGAACCAGTGATGAGGCTGTTCCATACAGTAGCCTCTAAAATAGTAATCCCTAGGGCTCAAGTCAGAATGGATGTGAGAAAGATGGATGCTGTGATTATCTACTGTCTGTATGAGAAATTTAAGTTGAGTCTCCCTGGTCTCATGCTAGGCCATATGGTTAGCATTCTGGAAAGGTCAAACCACTCTCTACCCTATGGTGCATGGCTTACTCTGGTTTTCCAAAGTAGGAAGGTCCATCTGAGTGGTGAGGTCAAGAAAATGTCTGTCCTCACCAACCAGATCCTAGGTCAAAAGGGAATGACCTTTGAGGGTGGTATGCTGAAAATGAGGGATGAAGAGAGGACCACTGGGGTCAGAAGAACAAGCAGTTCAAGGTCTGAGGAGGCTACTGGGTCACTGTCCAAGCAGGTGCAAACACATGGGGAACTACTGCAACAGAAGATGGCTAGTGTGAATGCCTTGTGCACATCTCTGGATGGATCAATAAAGAACATATTAGCATGGTTGGACTCCCATGAAGAAAAGCTTGCCTCCTCTTCCAGCTTCAAGCCCAAGATCACTAAGAGACCAGTTCCCATCATTGCCCAAGTCAAGAAGAAGAAGTAGGAGGAGAGTGCAGAAAAGGAAGATGAGGATTCTACTAAGGATTCTGATGATGATGCTAACTCTAACTCCTCTTAGCTTACCCTCCTACCCTACTAACATTTCTCTCAAACTATCAATTCTCTAGTTTCTTTGAACAATTCCTATCTCTAGTTTTTGACCATTTCTGCTAAACAATTTCTCTGCAGAATGGTCCTGGTCTGTATAATTATTTAACTTCTGTGTGCACTTTGACATTTGAGATTGTGAGTTGCAGGTACTCACTTTTGGGACAGCATCTCTAGAATGTTGTGTTTATATTATCCTTGTGTTGACTTTACTTGTTGCCTTCTCCTAATTTTTGTACTGTGTTAATTTTGTCATTTGATGATGCCAAAAGGGGGAATAGGACAGGTGAAGTTCCTAGTGTCAACAAGGTTCAGACCTTGTTAGAGATGGCCCAGCTTTATGCCTAGGAGTACTTTGAATTCAGATCAAATGCTCCTATCCATCCCAACTGGAAGAAAATATTCAAAGTGAATTTAAAAATTCTCCTGCTACACTTGATAATTGATAAGTCTTGCAGGTTACAGGTTTAATGCTGAAACTCAATAATTAATTGTGTAATGTGATGAGTGACTGACCCTTGTAATCAGTCTAATTGTGCTTTAATCTGCTGTTTGTTTTTTTATTCTCTGAGATTATGAATCTGACTACAGGCACAGTGCAAGACCAGTTCCTCTGAACAGTTGTTTTATTTTGAAACAATTGGTTACTGTTCTCAGGGGGAACTTCATGGTTTGTCATCATCAAATAGGGGGAAATTGTTGAACTATGTTTGATTTGAATGATGACAAACCAGTTCTCTATACTTGGTGTCTATGCATATTTGTGTATGAACAGGTTGAATCAAGTGAGGACTCATCAAGGCAACTTTGAAGGCCTTGAGATACTTGAAGATTAGAAGCCAAGAGCTTGGAGCTATTTATTTTTTTATATTTATTGGATCTTCTTGTAAAATAGACTTAGGAAAATATTCCTTGTATTTTTAGTAAAGAGCAAAAAGATTTTAAGTTTATATCCAGTAAAGAGAGCAGGCCAAGAACAAGCCAAGAACAGGCAAAGAACAAGCTTGGAACAGTTCTCTTTGCCAGATGTAGACTTAGTAGTACTGAGACCATTGTGGGAAGAGACCTCAGTATTACGCACACGCACTTAAGTGATCCGTATAAATTTTGTGTTCAAAATTATTTTTGAAAATTTATTTGAAAAATATTGATCACTTATGTTTTGGAAATCTGCCAAATTGATTCACCAAATCAGCTTTGCAATGTACTTGTTTGGACTCTTGTGTACTTTCCTCTACATGTAGTGGAAGGAGACAAAGGTCTGTAATAGGTGCCTTTTTACTTTTGTCAGCTGAGGTTGTTTGCACAATTTAGGCAAGTCTCCAAGCACACTTCTAGGGCACGGTTTTTCTTAGCATATAAAAATAAGTTTTGCAAAAACCCTAGCAAGACGTTTTTCTCTCCAAAGAAAACC
The DNA here is from genome assembly GCA_951394345.1 of Salicornia ramosissima. Lineage (NCBI taxonomy): Eukaryota > Viridiplantae > Streptophyta > Magnoliopsida > Caryophyllales > Amaranthaceae > Salicornia > Salicornia ramosissima. The sequence continues at coordinate 33,075,213 of OX596234.1, read as the reverse complement.
AAGTCATATTTTCTAAGAGTCTATCCTTAGAGAAAAACTATCTCCATATCCATCTTTAAGAGAAAAACTTACGGAGATTTAAGTTTGTAATATTTGAACCACTTAGTGGGAAGTGGTTGGGGAGTGTTCTGTGAACACTGAGTGAACTGTTAGAGTTAACAGTTGGGGAATTAAGTGTTACAAAGTTGTAGCATTTAATTGAGTGTGTAACCTTGTTATTATTCAGAGTTGATTAATAATATTGGTGAGAGAGTGGAGGACGTAGGCTTGTTTAGAAGCCGAACCTCGTTAAATCCTTGTGTCCCCACTCTCACAAAAAGATAAACAAACCTTCAAAACGATTCAAAAAACACACATACTCAATTCAACCCCCCTACTTGAGTATACATTGAACTTACACACCCTCTGGGAAGATTCGAAGATGACCGAAGCATGGAACTGTGACTTCGTGGGGGTTCTTATCTCTAGCCTTGGTGGCCTGCCTGCTCTGAGACTCGTGGGTGGTCCTGGAGTCCTATGTTGGATAGGTTCCAGACCTGATCTATCTGCGGAGGCTGGGCCCAACTTATCCCTAACAGGTATTGGCTCTCCCAGCCTGTCTTGGATGGAGATTGGTGCACCCAACCTTTGATGTACTGGCGTCCTCCCGCCTAGCCTATCATACACTGTGGTCCGGTAGGAAGACCCCGTGTTAGCTTCCTCTCGGACAGTGGTACGAGGCGACGGAGACCTACGACGACGATACTTCGTCTCCTGAGTAGTTGGTGGTCTTCTGACCACCTCTTGGGTTGCCTGGACTGTTTCGTCCTGCACCCTCGTTTTATTTGAGGTCAAGAACCAACTAGGGTGATGTCGTTCCTCCCTCGTTGTGTCCCAATCACTTTCCTCCCACCCCCCCTGGAAGAGATACAGGTTGGGTGGATCGATGCTTATTGGTTGAAGCTTTTTGACTTCCCGACCCCCGTGAGTAGTTTAACTTCCTACGCACGCGAGGTTGTTTTGGATCGTCTTTGGATGGAGCTTTTGAAGTAGATGGCCTTTTGGTGCCGACGGAGGAGGATGGGCGTGACGGGGCTACTGAGTAGTCCTCGTCTGGCGGCTCATCCTCATCCTCCGATCGCTTGGCTGCACTAGGTTCACTTAGTTCTTTTTCCTCGTTCAGTAGGGATGCTGCACGAAGAATTTGAAAAGCTTCTTCAACTTGAGAAGGTGTTGGCATGACACTTACACTACGGTGACTTGGTGTCACACGAGACGTATGCACATTACCACTCTTCTTTTGGCTCGAGCGTTGTGGGCGTTTGCTAGGACGGTCACCAGAGTCACCGTGTTCAGACATGATCTTAAGACGTTGGAGGTGGAGAATGAACTGAATATGGCACTCTTACCCTCCTTCTAGCGCCAAATTGTTGAGGTGATTTTTGGTTCACAACAATGTTAATGTTTTATGGGCCGAGAGCTAGTTCAAATCCACGTAAATGGGCTCGTTGATCTGCACAAAGAACAAATGTGAGCTACCCCCGGAGGTGTTCCGGGGAAAGACTCTCCGACGCTCAAGTCAGTAAAGTGATCAAATGTAGAGAGAGAAAGTGAAGGAGAAGTTTGAGGTGTATTTAGTATTTTTTGGATACCTTGACATTTGCATGGCATGGAGTATTTATAGTACCTTGAGAACGTGGAAGTAAATTGCCCCTGGTAGGTTGGATTGGACCTGGTAGGCTAGGCAGGACCTGGTCAGTCACCCTGGACCTGGTAGGCGTTCCGTAGACCTGGTAAATGTGATCTGGACCAGGTGGCTGTTCCCTGGACCTGGTAGATATGATCTGGACCAGGTAGGTGCTTGAGCGTGGATTAAGTGGATCAGGCCTCTCGTAAAGACGTCCTCTTGTATCTGGGCCTGATGGTCTTTTGTGGGCTTTCCTTATAACGTGCTTTTTACATGTGCTGATAGTTTGATTGGGCCTTGTCTTTTGGAGTGGCTGACCCAATAACTAATGGTTGCATTTTGCCCCATCACATTCCATTTAATAATGTTTTGCGTATTATCTTCGACCACGTGTACGCAGGAGGGTTTTAATGAAATTTACTTTGCATGCAATTTCATTTTAAGGACATGTGTTTCATGTTGACTTTGATGCTAGTTACCAATTTACTTCGACGACCTTTTGTATTCTTGCAGCTGGATTTAATTCATAACTAGTATTTAGGCCCGGGCGTTGCCCCGGGTCATACATTTTTTCATTGTTTCAATTTTTTTATGATTTAAAAGTAATATAGTATAATGAGGGTTGTAAAATACCGAACGGAATTTTGAAAGATAGTACAATATGGAACTTGATACTTTTACTAACGTATTGAAAATTGGTTATCATCATCATCATGGCTTCCTCCGTTTCATTTTCAACACAACAAACGAATATTTTATATTTCACAAAAAATACCCCTTTCATGCGTTTAAAATGAAACAGATGAAGTATCATCATCATTAATTTGATCGAATGATACGCTACCTTTTTGATCTTGAGACTCAAGTCCAGAAAACAAAGGCAACAAAAATTTTTAACAATGAAATTTATAATAATTCTTTATGGAATAATTGATAATGAAATTAATATAGATTAGTGGTTAAGTTGTGACTTTTGTACTTAAGGCTTTTGTACTTAAGGGATTATGGGTTCAAGTATGCTTAGAAGATGCGTTTTAGAAGAAGAGTATAGATTACATGGCATAATTAATAATTATAATGTTATGTTGTGGCGAGTAATTACATAATATTTGAAATGAAAAAAATGCACATCATTTTTCCTTTTGAAGAAAATTTGTGCGAGTCTTTTGAATTTAAAAAATATTTGTAAAATAAAAAAATATTGTTATTGGTGTTGTTGTTCTTACTACCATTGTTTCCCTTGATTTAAATATGACAAAAGATATTTCATAATGATGGTCAAACTTGTAACAATAATATTAATATTTTTTTTATAGGAACAATAAAATGAATAATTAGTATGGATTAATGATTTAAATTTAACTTTTTTGTCAAATAGTTATCATGGAAGGTAAGTATTAGTATTAAATCTTATCCAACGCCCAGCTTTTGCCTTATTAATAGTAATATTGTCTCTTTTGTTTGCGCCTAAAAAAATAAGGGATCTATAAATTTATTAAATTTATTGTTAGATAATAAACTAACATTAAGTGTCCTCGAACAATAAAACAATAAGTTTTAAAATAGTGAGAATTTGAGATAATAATAAATGTTGGGTGAGTTGGTAAGTGTATACTATTAATGTGTTATAGTCTCCAGTTCGAATCTCACTATGAACATTTTTTAATAATTAAACACCCAAACTAAAATCCTACATGGAAATATTGCATATGTGGCGAAACTCAGGCGAGAGATGATGCTTGTGTGTCGGCTATGTGCTAGCTTACGTGTCGCATAACTGGTGTTTCGCGCACCTCTTAATATATTGTATAGATTCTCGATGAAGTGTGGGTGTACATGAAATTCAGTTGTCCTTTTCCATATCTTTTCACGCTAATTGCCTTAGGTCCTCGACGTAGTATAAGCTAAGTATCACCATATATATTGTATTTTGGTGCTCGACGGTGATGGACCTCGAGTACCCCTAGGGCTGGTGAGCCTGGGTGCTCAAGGGTGTTGGACCTCGAGTATCCCTAGGGCTGATGAGCCTGGGTACTCGAGGGTGTTGGACCTCGAGTACCCCTAGGCCTGGTGAACCTGGGTACTTAAGGGTATTTGTAACACACCCCATATTTTTATACCATTTATTTAGTTATTATTACATTAAATAATTTTACTAAAGTAATTTTATATCTCTTTTTATTAAAAATAATATTTTCCACTTTCACTTTAGAAGTGATCAATGGTTCTTAGATCTCTAATTAGGTCCCTAAGTGGTAAGGAAGTTAAATAAGTAAAATAAAAATGATATATATATATATATATAGAGAGAGAGAGAGAGAAGGTATTGTGTAAGACCAGTCCGACATAAGGTTACTGTCAGACCAGTTCAACTGGACCTGGACACATATTGTCGAACATTGACAAATTTTGTTGAACCTGGACACATGTTGTTAAACCTGGACAAGTGTTGTTAGCCCTGGACACATATTTGTAAACCTGAACACAAATTTGTAAACATGAAAATATATTTGTAAACCTGGACACATGTTGTTAAACCTGGACACATAGTATTAAATCTGGACACATAGTACTGAACCTGGACACATATTATTGAACCTGGACATAAATTTGTAAACTTGCTGAAACTTATTGAACCTGGAAACATATTATTTACCCTGGACACATGGACCTGGACACATATTGTCGAACCTGGACAAATTTTGTTGAACCTGGACACATGTTGTTTAACCTGGACAAGTGTTATTAGCCCTTGACACATATTTGTAAACCTGAAAATATATTTATAAACTTTGACACATGTTGTTGAACCTGGACACATAGTATTAAATCTGGACACATAGTACTGAACCTGGACATAAATTTGTAAACCTGGTGAAATTTATTGAACTTGGAAACATATTGTTTACCCTGAACACATGGACCTGGACACATATTGTTAAACCTGGACATATATTGTTAAACCTGGACATATATTATTAAACCTGGACACGTTTTATTGAACCTGGGCATAAAAAAAAATACAAATGTTGGACGATCCGACGGTCGGACCGTCCGACACAATACTTTCACATATATATATATATATATATATGTATATATATATATATATATATATGTATATATATATATATGTATATATATATATATATATATATGTATATATATATATATATAAGGTATTGTGTTAGACTGGTCTGACAGTAACGTTTCTGTCAGACCAGTCCCCTAGACCTGGACACATATGATTGAATCTGGATTCATATATGTTGAACCTGGACACATATTGTTAAACCTGGACATGTATTGGTAGACCTGGTCACATGTTTGTAAACCTGGACACAAATTTGTAACCCTGGAAACATATTTGTAAACCTGGACACATATTGTTGGACCTGGACACATGTTGTTAAACCTGGACACATATTGTTGAACCTGGACACATATTGTTAAACCTGGATATGTATTGGTAGACCTGGACATATATCTGTAAACTTGGACACAAATTTGTAACCTTGGAAACATAATGTGGAACCTGCACACATATTGTTAAATCTGGACACATATCTCTCTAACTTGGACATATATTGTTAAACATGGAAATTTATTTATAAACCTGATGACATTTGTAAACCTGGTGAAACTTGTTTAACCTGGATATATATTGTTAAACCTGGACAAATGTTGTTGGACCTAGAGACATATTTCTTTGACCTGGACACATATTACTAAACCTGGATCCCCCATAAATTGTTAAAAAAATACAAGTGTTGGACGGTCCGACGGTCGGACCGTCCGACACAATACTTTCACAAACACACACACACACACACACATATATATAGGAAGAGGATCAACTAAAAACGTTTTCAACCTAAAAACCCCTACATTAGACACTTAAAGGGGTACACGTGTGATTACTAATGGCAATCTTTGTAAATATTAGTAACCTTCGCTAAAAAACCATTTGTACCCCTTTACACATCTAATGTACCCCCTGCGACTGCTAATGTACCCCTTTAAACCATTTTCTGTCTGGTTTTCAACCATCTTTTGGTTTTTAGCTAATCCTTCCTCTCTCTCTCTCTCTCTCTCTATATATATATATATATGTATATATATATATATATGTATATATATATATATATATATATGTATATATATATATATAACAATTAAAAAAAAGAAAAAAAAACAAAAAGGGAAAAAGGGGAAACGAAACTTAATGTGTTTCAGTAGGATTCATTTGAAGTTTTCTCTGCCGCAGCCCTAGCAGGTTCGTCCCCCTCCTTTCTCTTTTTTTTTTGTTATTTTATTTCTTTCTCATTCTAGTTTACCACTTCAATCTCATTGTAGTCATCTAATCACCAAAATTGGTGTTCAAGATCCTTTGTTCGGGTTTATTTCAGGAATGGTTTGAATGGGGTATTCGTGTGTGAGGTGGCTCGTGTGCAAACAGTGCATGGGTCGTGTGGCAGCCGTGGGTGTTGCTCTTGGTGGCCGTGTGATCAAAGTATGGTGGTCGTGCATGGTGTTTGAAGTAGCCATGTGGTGTTGGACGAGTGGGACATGCGGTTCGTGATTTGGGTTTGTGTTGGCTCATGTTCATTTTGCTTTTCGCTTGGATATTTCGATTAGTCCAGGTAACTAGTTGTTTTATCTAGATTTGGAAGTCAAATTCACATAGTATAACATAGGTTTAATATTGAAAATATGATTATATTATATTTGAATCATGGATTTATGTATGATTGATGTTCATGTGTTGAATCATGCAAATATTTATTTTATAATTTAATTTTCTTTAAAGTTTGTTGACCAACTTTATGTTGTTAGTAAATTGTATGAATTTAATTCTTAGTTGAATCTTGTTATTGTTGAACCATGTTTGATTTGATTGATGACAAACCAGTTCTCTATACTTGATTGATATGCATGTTTGTGCTTAAACAGGTTGAATCAAGTGAGGATTCTTCAAGGAACTTTGAAAGCCTTAAGATACTTGAAGATCAGAAGCCAAGAGCTTGGTGCCTTTTTATTTTCTGTTTTTCTAGGATCTTCTTGTAAAATAAACTTAGGAAAATATAACTTGTGTTTCTAAGTAAAGAGCAGAAAGGGTTAAAGTTTATGTCCAGTAAAGAGAACAAGCTAAGAACAGGCAAAGAACAAGCTTCGAATAGTTCTCTTTACCAGATGTAGACTTTGTAGTACTGAGACCACTGTGGGAACAAACCTCAATATTACGCACATGCACTTAAGTGATCCGTATCGATTTTCATGTTCAAATTTTTTTTTGAAAATTTATTTGAAAAATATTGATCATTATGTTTTGGAAATCTGCCAAATTGATACACAAAATCAACTTTGCATTGTACTTGTTGGACTTTAGTGTACTTTTCCACTACATGTAGTGGAAGGAGACAAAGGTTTGAAATAGGTACCTTTGCACTTGTGTCAGCTGAGTTTTTTGCACAATTTAGGCAAGTCTCCAAGCACACTTTTAGGGAACGCTTTTCATTTGCTTACAAAAACAATCTTTTGGAAAACCCTACAGGTGACTCTTGCTCTCCAAAGAAAACCAAGCCATATTTTCATAGAGTTTATCCATAGAGCAAAATCATCTCCATATCTATCTTTAAGAGAAAATTTAAGAAGATTTGAGATTGTAATTTTTGAACCACTTAGAGGCAAGTGGTTGGGGAGTGTTCTGTGAACACTGAGTGAACGGTTAGAGTTAACAGTTGGGGTATTAAGTGTTATAGAGTTGTAGCATTTAATTAAGTGCGTAACCTTGTTGTTGGTGACAGAGTTGATTAATAATATTGGTGACAGAGTGGAGGACGTAGGCTTGTTTAGAAGCCCAACCTTGTTAAATCCTTGTGTCCCTACTCCTATTTACTGTTCTGTCGTTGTTCTCACAAAAGATAAACAAACTTCGGAAACGATTTGAAAAAACACACATACTGAATTCAACCCCCCTTCTTGAGTATACATTGAAAATACAGTTTTTTCTTGATGAAATTTTGGTTGAAGCTTATATACTAATTATAGTTGATTACAGAATTATTTTGTGGCCAATTTCGTCCTTTAAGTTCTTAAAACAGTCGAATTTGTCAAACCGGTAAATCTGCCCAGTTTTAGTAATTGAATTTAATAGTATACATAATCAAGTCCGATGACTACGAAAATTTATATGAACATCAGAATTGGTATAAAGTAAGTCGTTCTGAAATTTTATGATTTTTTGAGTTCGTTTACTATGTCGAATAATTATGATACTGATCATGGACGAATTTGACCAATTAGTTATAAAATCACTTAAAATTAGTAAATTATGTTATTTTTGGTTGAAACTCATGTAATACCATCTTAGTATCCATTACTAACTATCACGAAAATTATCAGTACGTTCGAGGTCTTTAAATGGTGATTCTTTAATTTAACTTTAATAAATCAGATTGTGTAAAAAGGTGTAAATTAATTATTAAAAATAGTTGCAATGGGATTTGGATGAAACCTTTGGACTTGATTTATCCTATGGGAATATTTAAGTTTTATCTTGACTAAAGTTGGATAATCGACTAAAGTATGTGCCTTAATGAATTATAGTTGGTATCTATTGTTTGTTCGGAATTTTGATCTTTCTTGTTGGTTCTTTGATGTTCTTGTCGAATCTTGAAGTTTCTTGTTCAGATTTTGTTGAGTTCTTGATCGTTCTTAGTAACTCTTGATTGTCTTTGATCTATTGATTTGGTTCTTGAAGTTCTCTTAATTAGTCTTGGTTTTCGTATTGAATTCTTGGATGTTGAATGTCATTTGATTTATTTATCCTGGTGATCATGTCGTTTTATTCATTGATCCTGGAGATTATGTCATTCTACTTATTGATCCTGGAGATCATGTCGGTATTGTTTTGATTTGTTATATGAAAGGTCGCCTAATCTAGCAACACATTGGTTGCTAGTTTGGGTTAAAGTCGTAGCCACTGCCCTGTGTTCGATATTTGTGGGGTAGTTCTTGATCTTAGGGAATGTTTTCGTCTAGGTTAGTGACGCATTGGTTGCTAACTTAGGGGTATAGGCCAGTACCTAGGCATAGTTCTCGCATTATTTGAAGGCTACGGGAAGGACGCATTGGTTCGACCCGACATGTTTTAGGAAAGTTGGGAAGTGCATAGGTGGACCAACGAGCTAAGACCAGAGTGTCAGTTGGTTTTCGAGGTCGCATTGGACTCTCAGTTTTTAAGTCGTATTAGACTGTCGATTTGGACTTTCGAGTCTTCGGTTTTATTTCGGATTTGGTTTACGATTTCGGTTTTGATTAGGTTTTTTATTTGATTTTGGAAGGAAAGGACACAAAGTAGAAAGGATCTGGCATTGCAGTTCCGATTACATACACCTATTACTTCCGTTACATTCTTTTAAAGAATTATTTGAAATTGTTTTGATTTTCTTTTAAAAGAAGGACTTTATGTTTGATTAATGAATTTTTTCGTATTTCGATTATCGTTTATGGTTCGTGTGATTATTGATTTGATTTGTTTGTTATTAATGGATATTGCGGCAAAGGATGTCAAGTATGCATTTGTGTGTTAATATGCGTTTGTTATCATGTTGTTTAGTTGTATGATCATGTATGTTCATGCGAGTACATGTATGACCGATGCCATTAATGTATGTATCATATTTTTTTATCGGTTTTCTTTGCTATGTTATGTGACTTGGGTTCCATATTTAAATGGAACAACCTAGTTACTCGCTACTGATGGTGGACCCCCATTTCAGGTGATGGTGCTGAGTAGCTAATAGTTTCGCAGTTGCGAGTCAGTGTGTGTTGCGAGCATTGATGTTAGTGTACCTAATGGCCTTTGATTAATATTGTCGTTTTATTAGGATTTGTTAGTCGTTGAGTTTTCTTCTTTTGGGATTGACTTTGTAGTCGCGGTAGTGTTTATTTGGGTTTGTAATAATATTTATCTTTGGGGATTTTGTTTTGAATCGTTTAGTTTTCAGTTTTGAGTTGTTTGGTGGCTGTCTGACTTGTCAATTATTCCGCAATCAATGTTGCTAAAAGTCGGATCGTTACAATTTTAGTATGTTCATTGTTGATTGTGATTTTAACATAGTTGATATATTATAATTAGATATGCAACTTATACTAGTGTTTTTAGTATACTAATATTGTTAGTATATTGGTGTTGTTAGTATATAAATGTTGTGTACCTTTACAAAAGTAGATTGATTTTAATAGAATAGTAGTAACTAGTGTTTCATTGTGATGTGTGAATTGATTGTCAAGTACCATTATTATAATTTTGGGTTATAGGTTGGTGGTATCTAGTAATATTTGGTTAATGTATGAGTAAATTCGGATTAGTTTGGATAGTTTGTATAGTTGAATTATAATGATTTTTGTTGTGTACCAAGTATAGGTAGTTTGTAATTCAAGTGGGTTATACACTATTATTATGTTGTAGATCGCGAGTTTGTTGAAAAACCTTTTTTACTTCACATTTGAGGTTGATTTGTATTTTGTTGATGACAAGGTAAGATTTCTTACTAAACCTTTACAATTATAATTAATATTTATTTGACAATATTTTAAGAACTTGTATTATGAAAGTATTTTATATTCAAACGAGGAAGTTCCTCTATGTTACCAAGCTAAGATTTTGAAAGGAGGAAGTTCCTCACCCTTACGAGGGTTTCTAGATTTTATTGTGGAGTTGCCGGTAAGCGGTATTCCTCAAGTTTGGAAGTAGGTTGAGTTAACAGTGTCTCAACCATTTTATATAGTAGCTGGGGGTACGTTGATCAGTACTCTTGCCAGTTGTCTTTCTTCTTGGTAGATTATCAAGTAAGGGGTATACATACTAGGGACTTTGGTGCGTTTATTCAGTGAGCCTAGCTAGCTCATTGAATTTCTTATTTAATACTTCCTACTCATAGATTTCGAAAGTAATATCTTATGTTTATGCAAATTGTGTTAGAAAGAAAGAAGGATTTTGACTTGAGTTACTTAAAAGTAGATTAAAGTTTATTTGAGCAATTGCTCCTATTGTTATTTAACCCTGTACAGATTGGAAATGGATTTGCAAGATATTCCTATTTGTCTTGCCTACACATTGGTTAGTTTTATTAGAGTGTGAAATCTTGCTCAGCCTTTGGCTAATATTGCAATGATCAATGTGTAGGGGCTTGATGGTCTTCGGCTTGTTGGGTTAAAGAGTGCGATCATCTCTTTTGGATTTTAGACTTTATTAAGGCTTCCGCTGTCATTTAAGTATACTTAGAATTTATTTCTGGGTTGTAATAACTATTTTAAGTTTACTATGTTGGACTGTAATAGTTAGTGAATTAATCTTTTAATTATTAGTTTTCAGGTAGAACCACTAGCCTTGCGATGACTATAATTAGTTATCGTGGCATAACAACCATGAGATTTTCTGAGTTATTGTTTCAGGTGATAATTTTTATTTCCATATCGGAAAATTCAGGTTTATTACAGTTGGTATCAGAGCCTAGGTTACTAAGACTTAATTAATACGACCTTAAGTAAGAATAGCTAAATAAAATGGTTAAAATTTTGAAAGACGTTGTGAGTTTGAGATATGGGGAATAATGAATAAGTAATTGGTTAATTTAAAAAAATTATAGTTGTTAGTAATGTGTGAACTATCTTTGTTGTTTTATTCTCTTTTAACAATGGATTGTCAATGACAATTCATTTTCTTTATTTTGTTCTGTTGCAATATTAAGATGTTGAGTAAATAGAAACATGGTAAGCTAAGTGCTCAAGTTCAAGTCAAATGATGCGCCAAATAGCTCAATCCACTCAAGCCTTAACTGAAGCTATGTAGAGTCTTGCTGCAGCGCAAGCTAATGCCATCAATACTCCTGCTAATCCTACTCCTGATGATGCTAGCACCAAGACTACGACTATTTCCAAAGTAATTGACCAAAAGAAACCTCCTACATTTGATGGTAAAGGAGATCCCATAAAGATGGAGAACTGGACCAGGGAGTTTGATAAGATCTTCACATCCCTCAAGGTCCCTGATCATATGAAGGTTGGTTCTGCTTCCTATTATCTGCTTAAGGATGCGGATCTCTGGTGGACTCACAACAAGTTTGATCTAACTATTAAGGTCATTGTGGATGAAGAAGGAGAAGAGCACATGGAAGAGAAAGAGTTTGGTTGGACAGAGTTCAAGAAAGCGGTCCGCGATGAGTTCTTTTCCAGCTCACATGAGAAAGAGAAAGAGGACGGAATTTAATGACATGGTGCAGGGAGACATGAACTTTCATGAGTTCTACGTCAAATTTCAAGAGTTGTCTCGATTTGCTAAAGGGCTAGTTCCCAATGAGCAAGAAAGAGCTGTGAAATTTGAAAAAAAGTTAGATCCCGAGCTCCATTCTATGATGGGTGCTGGCGAGTATAGTACGGTGAAAGAGGTGTACATTTATGCTTGTAATGTTGAGAGGTTCGAGGAGAAGAGGCAAGCTATGAAGAAGAAAAAATCCACTCCTTCTGGGTCTACTCAAATGGCAGATAAAGGGGAGACATTTGGTTCCAATGATCACAACAAGAGTAAATGGGGATTTAACAAAAATCGAAACTTTAGGAACCGTGATTCTAGTGGTCGTTTCAACAAGGGAGGTTCTAGTCAACAGTATTTGAAGGACAATAAGAATTCCATGAGCTCCCAGAGCCAACCCCAAAGCCAAAACCAAAGGACGGAACGGATATTCTACTGCAACCATTGCAATGTGAACCACCCTGGTAAACATTATGATGGTAACTTTTTAGAGTGTAACCATTATGGCAAGAAGGGGCATCATGCTTATGAATGTTTCACCAACCCTAGGTCTAGGAGTTTCCGACCCGAGCTGAGTTTGAGAAATGCAGCACAACCAGGTAGGAAACCTCAGAATACCAACAACATTCATACACCTTCTAACTCAGTAAATGCAGCACCTAATCGCATTGTTGGGACCGCCAATGCTACTCATGAAAGGAAAGGAGAGATGCAAGGAAAGCCACAGGGCAGCTACATGTGATGAACCAGACTGAGTTAAATGCTAGAGGCAATGTGGTGACTGGTACATTCTCTATCCATTTAATACCTGCTTATCTTCTATTTGATTCTGGTGCTTCTCATTCTTTTGTGTCTGAGTCATTTGTGAAAAAGTCACACTTAGAAAATCCTATAACTTTTGAGACAGATATCTCCACACCTTCTGGTGTTATTATAGCTTGTCATACCTTGTATCTTGATGTCCCTATTATGTGTGGTAGTACCACCCTAGTAGCTATTTTGATAGCTTTTCCTTTACATGATAGATTGTAAAGCCAAGATAGATTGTGAGAAACAAAATGTGTCTGTAGTTTGTCCTAGTGGAGTCCATGAGTTTTACAAAGGATCTTCTTTTAAAATCAACTCTTCTTTGATTCTAAAATCATACTTGAGGAAGGGATGTCCAATATACTTGTGCCACGTTCATGATACTAGCAAGGAAGAGCCACGTATTGAAGATGTTCGAGTTGTCAAAGAATTTTTAGATGTCTTTCCTGATGAGATTCCTGGCATGCCTCCGAAACGTGATGTTGAGTTCAGTGTTAACTTGATGCCTGAAACTGGACCTAGTCCTAAGCCTCCTTATAGGATGGCGCCTGCTGAGATGGAAGAGCTTAAGGCTCAGTTAGAAGAGTAGCTTGACAAGGGGTGCATTCGACCTAGTGTATCCCCATGGGGTGCACCTGTTTTGTTTGTGAAGAAGCAGGATGGGAGTCTTCGTCTATGTATTGATTACAGGGAGCTCAATAATGTTACAGTGAAAAACAAGTATCCCTTGCCAAGAATAGATGATTTGTTCGATCAGTTAAAGGGAGCTGGAGTGTTCTCTAAAATTGAACTGAGATCTAGATATCACCAACTTCGTATTGCGGAGAATGATATTCCGAAGACAGCCTTTCGAATTCACTATGGGCACTATGAGTTTATAGTTATGCCCTTCGGATTGACTAATACTCCAGCTATTTTCATGGACTTGATGAATAGAGTTTTTTGGTCGTATCTTGATAAGTTTGTGGTTGTGTTCATTGATAATATACTGATTTATTCAAAGGATCTTAGTGAGCATGAAGAGCATCTTCGAACTATTCTTCATGCCTTTAGGAAGAATCAATTGTATGCGAAGTTTTCGAAGTGCAAATTTTGGCTTGAGAAAGTATCTTTTCTTGGTCATATCATTTCTAAGGAGGGAGTCTTTATTGATCCAGCAAAAGTTCAAGCTGTTTCCAAGTGGCCTACTACAAAGAGCGTGACTGGCATTCGCATTTTCTTAGGCTTAGCTGGTTATTATAGGAGGTTTGTGAAGTATTTCTCGAAGATAGCTCGTCCATTAACTGCATTGATGAGAAAAAACACTAAGTATCATTGGGATGGTGAATGTGAGAAGGCATTCCAAGTTCTAAAGGAACGTCTTACCACAACTCCTGTATTAACCTTACCTAATGAAAACTTAGAGTATGAAGTGTTCACAGATGCTTCAAAGAGTGGTCTTGGTTGTGTGCTTATGCAAGATAAAAAGGTTGTTGCTTATGCTTCAAGGCAATTGAAAAACCATGAGTTGAATTATCCAACCCATGATCTAGAGTTGGCGGCAGTTGTTTTCGCAGTTAAAATTTGGCTACATTATCTTCTTGGCACATCATTCAAGATATATTCAGACCACAAAAGCCTAAAGTACATTTTTACTCAAAGAGAGTTGAACATGAGAAAGAGGAGGTGGTTAGAATTGAGAAAAGATTATGATATGGAGATTCAACACCACGAGGGCAAAGCCAATGTTGTTGCAGATGTACTTAGTAGGATGTCCTCTCATTATTTGCAGACCTTGCCTTCGAGAAATCGACTTCGTGAAGAGTTTCAAAATCTTGATGTGGAGATAGTACGACTTGGAGCCCAACTTAATTCTCTTACGATCCAGTCCACCCTATATGATGAGATAAAAGAAGCACAAGTGCATGATCAATTCTTGAAAGAAAAGCAAGCTAAGAAGCCTGGTAATTCTATTGTTGCTGAGGATGGTAGTGTGAGGTTCCAAGGGAGATAGTGTGTTCCTAATGTTCCTGAATTAAAAGAGAAGATCCTAGAAGAATCTCATACAACCCAATATTCTGTTCATCCTGGGGGCGACAAGATGTACAAGGATCTTAAGTAGACATTTTGGTGGCCTGGTATGAAGAAGGATGTTGCTATGTATGTCTCAAGATGCTTAGATTTTCAAAAGGTCAAGAGTGAGCACAAAAGGCCTCAAGGAATGATTCAACCTTTAGAGGTTCCCGAGTGGAAATGGGATTCGATCTCTATGGATTTCATTTGTTGACTTCCAAGAACTCCAAAGGAGAATAATATGATTTTGGTTATTGTTGATCGTCTCACTAAATCTGCTCATTTTTTTCCCATAAAAGATACTTGGAAGCATGAAATATTGGCTATTGCTTACATAAAGCACGTGATTAAACTTCATGGTGTTCCTAGTGATATTGTTTCACATAGAGATAGCAGGTTCTTGTCTAACTTTTTGTAAAAGCTCCAAGAAGTATTAGGGACTAATTTAAATATGAGTACAGCTTTTCACCCTGCTACAGATGGCCAGACAGACCGCACTATTAAAACATTGGAAGACATGTTGCGGGCTTGTGCCTTAGAGTTTCAAGGTTCTTGGGAGGATAAACTGGATTTGATAGAGCTCTCATACAATAACATTTACCATTCTAGCATTCAGATAGCTCCATTTGAAGCCTTGTATGGTCGGTGATGTCGTACTCCCTTATGCTGGAGCGATATTGGTGAATCTATTGTGATTGGTCCAGAGATGATTCATGAGACTATTGAGCAAGTAAAGCTTATTCAGCAGAAGTTGAAAGAAGCACATGATAGATAGAAGAGTTATGGTGATAAACATCGTCGGCATGAAGAGTTTCAGGTGGGAAAGATGGTGTTGCTTAGAGTTTCCCCTATGAAAGGAGTGCTGAGATGTGGGAAGAGGGGTAAGTTGAGCCCAAAGTTCATTGGCCCTTATGAGATTTTGGAGAGGATAAAGAAGTTGCTTATAGATTGGTGTTTCCACCTAGGGTCGATCGTGCACATAACGTATTACATGTATCTCAACTTCGAAGATACATTAGCTAGTGTGTAATAACCCGAAAATTTGGGCCAGAAAATTTCGTGGTTAATTATTAATGCTTTTAAATTTCTAAGTGCAAAAGGCCCAGTTAACTGGACTGTTTAATCTTATTTTTTATCCTTGTCTTAAAATTGGGCCCAATGACCCAATTAATACTCCCCTTGGACGACCCTCTCCTTATTTGGCCAAGGATTATTTTCTTTTTATTATTATTATTATTTAGATAATTCTATATCTAAATATCTAGCTTATAATTATCTTAAAAATCCTATTTTTAACTAAACTCATACCAAGTCTCCTAAGTTGACTCAACTTCCTCCTACTACTCCTCATAACTCACAGCCCCTTTCTTTTATTTACTTATTCGATTCTTTTGTTCTATATAATTTATATAGGGAACAATACTCATAACCTATTATCCTAACTTCTAACTCCTAAAATTAATCTCAAAAATTCACCAAAAACACTCTTGTTGCCGTGTGTTATTCGAACTCCCAAGCAAAGAATTCTCTTTGTTTTCTTCCTAATCCAAGGTAACTAGACTTACCACATAGAATTAGGAATATTAATTTACATAATTTGTTAGAATAGGATGCTAATTATAGATTTTGGTCATGAAATCCTTGCTTAGTGTTCGAACCATGCGTGTAGTAACATGATCATGTTCATGATGAATTCTTGATTTGCTTACATGTTTCTATATGGTTTATTTAATTGTTTATGATTTAATTCATGAACTATGATTTTAAATTGCTTGTTTTAATTTAAAGAAGTGCATAGAAATTATTGTTTTGTGTTAGAACTACTCGACATTCATGAGCATGTTTGCAAGTATGAATTTTATTATGATCTTGGTGATTCTTTATAATTCCATATGATTCTATGTAATCCTTTGATGTTAATCTGATTTAATTCAAGACTTATGATATGAATTTGCATATTTCTTTGCTTCTTGATCTTAGAATTTAGATGTCTCCTTCTCTTGAGATTTTCGAACCTAGTATGAGTAAGAGAATTGATTTTTATTTCGTTCTTGAATTGATTCTTTAATTTTAAAGCATGATTATTTGATTTAATTGATATTAGAATGTAATCTTGAATTAAAAATTGTTTCTTGCTTGAACATTTGAATTGTCGTGTGAATCCATGAGGTTTTGGGATCAAAGTGTCTAATTTTATCATTGTTTAAATATAAAAATTGAATCTTTATTTTATTAGTCTAATTACATGATCATTCGAAGCTTTGATTGATTTCTATTCTTATTTAACTGGTATGATTTAGTATTGCCTTCTTGCTTGTACATGGTCGAGTATAGTCTTTGGCGAAATGTTGGATTTTTATTTACTATTTGCGTTCCTAAGCATGAATATATGTTGATTACTTGATTACATAATGGTTAGATAATTTATTATGTGGCTTTGAATACTATGAGCAATTTACGTGTTTGATTTAAGTAAGAGTCTAATATGTGTTATCGACTTCGGTCGTGGTGATTGTGTGTTTATCGACTTCGGTCGTGGCGAATATGTGTTATTTACTTCGGTCGTGGCGATTGTATGTTTATCGACTTCGATCGTGGCGATTGCGTGTTTATCGACTTCGGTCGTGGTGATTATGTGTTATCGACTTCGTTCGTGGCGATTGTGTGTTTATCGACTTCGGTCGTAGCGATTATGTGTTATCGACCTCGGTCGTGGCGATTGTTTGTTTAGATTGCAGTCGAGTCAATTGTATGATTGAATTCCGTTGAGTCGGTTGATAAGTGGTATTTTGGTAGTAATTTTCTTAGTTTTTATTAGTTTATTTTCTTATTTTATTTAGCTTTCGTTAGCATTTTTAAGCTTTTTAGCTTAGTTTTACTTTTGTAGTCCCCTTCCCCTTTTTCTATGTGATTTCATCTATTTTGCCTTGTTTCTGCGTTTTCTTCCCTTTTTGCACGTCCCGAGTTGATTTTGGAACCCGAGGAAGCGAACCGGGAACCTTGAGGAATCCACAAGTCCTCTAGGCCAATGTTGGTGCTGAAAAAGGCCTCAGCGGGCGCTGCAAATCCATCAGCGCCCGCTGGGATGAGTCCTGGTGATTGAGAAAGAGGCAATAGTAATGAAGAAGGCCTCAGCGGGCGCTGGACATTCCTCAGCGCCCGCTGAGATGATATTTTTGTTCAGGGCCATTTTCTAAGAACTTGAGGCAGTAGCATTTGATGGCGCTTCAGCGCCCGCTGACCCTGAAGCTGCCAGAGCACTCCCAAGCACCAAGTGAAGACAGCGGCCGCTGACCCCAACTCAGCGCCCGCTGTCCCCTTCCCTGTATTAAGGCAGTGGCTTCACAAGTGAAGAGCAGCGGCCACTGACCATTTTTCAGCGCCCGCTGTCCCTCTTCCCTGTTTTGAGGCAGTAGCTTGCTAATATCAGCGCCCGCTGACCATTTTCCATAGCAGGCTGAAGGCACGTGAAAGTAGGCCTCAGCGGCCGCTGATCCCATTTCAGCGGCCGCTGACGTGCTACTGCACGTTTTATTTAGCGATTTTGGTCTGTTTTTTCTCGAATTTTTGGGGGGTTATATATATACCCCCTCTTCCCATTTCATCAAGGAGCTGAGGTTAGAGGCTCACTTAGGGTTTTAGGTTAGATTTTGTTGCTTTCTTCTTCAATTTCCTCTTGTAATTTACATTTGCTCTTCAATTTATGCAAGTTTCTTAGTTTCTCTTCCTCTTGTTCTTCAATCTCTTCAAGGTACTTTTATTGCTTTCTTTATTTGCTTGATTTCTTGTTCTTTGTTGCTAGTTATTGATGTCTAAGTAGTTGATAGTTGTTGTTGTTGTTTATTTAGTTAGTTTATTTGTTATTTTTCATGTTTGTTTAGTTGTTTATTTTGATTTCATTGTTGTTCTTGGTAGTTTAGTTTGTAGTATTCTAGGTTTTAGTTGTTGGTTTTAGTTGTTGTTTTTGTTCTTCTTAGTTTTAGGTTTAATTATGTAATTAGTTGTAGTTTTTATTATGTTTTTATTAATTATGTATGAGTAGTTAATTTCTAGGGTTTGAGTGAAAATTCTCAAATCCTCCATGATTGTGGTTTAGTTGTTTCTTGACTTTTGGTTGTGATTTTGTCGGTACCTTAGGATTCGGTAATGTTGAGTCTTGTGTCTAGCTAACATAGGATTCATTGAAGAATCCCCACCGAAGGACCGAAAGGTGAACGTGGGTGATGACTTCCTTTGCCCGATTGATGGAAGCACCACGAAAGTTGGGCCTTCGATCAAGGGAAAGTTACCGGTCTTCGTGATTTTGTGCTTAGGACTCGTTAGATGTGACGCTGCACGAAAGTGAGTTGTATATGTCTTTCCGGTCATCGTACTAGCTCGAAAGAGTAGTACGATCATAGAACGACCTCCCCTTATCCACGACCTAAGTCTAAGTTTCGATTGATTCATAATTCATGGTGGTATGAGTTGTGGATCTCTTACCCTAGTCCCTTTTATTCTTGTTTCCTTAGTGTAGTTTTAGTTAGTTCTCTCCGCCTCTCGCGACCATCACCCGACCTAGCTTGTTCGACGCTCATGCCTAGATTAGTGCAACGTACCTTCCCCGTGTTCGACACCCCCACTCATACTACGACGGGGTTTTTTATTTGGTAAGAAGATCCCACCTATCAAATTGGCGCCGTTGCCAGGGAAGGCAATGCCATTAGTTTAGGTTGAGTAGAATGGTTCTAGGTCTTTCTTTTTCTTTATTTTTGTGAATATTTGGGCCTTATGGCCACTCCTTTGATCGATCCCCAATATGAGCATGAGCTGTTTTGGGTGTATTATGACAGGATCAGAAGCTCTCTTCCGCCTAATCATAATTTTGGTAAGTGGGATATATGCAATATGTTGTATGAGGGTTTGAACTATGAGACGAGGAATTGGATAGAATACCTATCTCATGGCGATTTCTTAGCTCTCGACTTGGATCGAGCTTGGCTCTTATTCGAGTGTCTCGCTAAGGACACCTATGAATGGGATATAACTAGCCAAGGAATACATGATTATAGTCATGAGTCGAGTGCACTTGAGGAAAATGGTTTTAATCAACCATCACCTCATGCCACTACCTTTGATTTTTCTCATCATTTTTCACATGAATCGAGTTCACTTAATCATGTTCTTGATGAGTATTTACAAGGTCTTGGCATGAACATAGTTGATTCACCTCATATTGCCCTAGGTGAGACCTTCGATGATGACCTTAGTCATGAATTCGATCCCTCACCCCTCATAGTCGAGCACACCATCTCGACTCGCATAGAAGATGGCATTTATTGGCAATGTTGTGATGAGAATCATGACACTTTCATATCGTCATGTGATGTTGTAGAGGATGAGGCCCTTATAGCAGAGTCGAGTGAACCCGACGAGGTAGTTAATGTGGAGGATGTGGCTATACCACATTCTCTTATTCCTTTTGTAGGAGGATTTAACCTCGTCTATTCACATCCCACTCCACTTCCATCCGTGCTCATATCACCTCCATCCGAGGGCATCATCTCTTGTCTTGACTCCCATGTTTCTCTTCCAGAAACCAAGGCAAGTGAGGTGTATGGAGGTGTTCCCCCTACTTTATTTGATGTTTCTTTTTGTAGTTTTTGTTTTAATTTACCTCCCTGTGGGCACTCACTCCCACATAAGCATAGGATGCCGGTATTTAAACCGTTTTCTTTGCTTAATTTATCTATCGCTTATGTGGTTTTTAGTGAGTTGAGTGCCAGTGTGTTTGACAAGCTCTTGCGAGCTTTGCGGGGCTATTTACTGAGCCCCGGGTGGTTGTTCCCGCTGGATGACTTTGACATAGTTTTTCTTCTATGTCTTAGTCCCTGTGTCCAGCTCCTTTGTCAAGCTTAAGACGTTAAAACAAGCGCTTCTCGGGAGGCAACCCGAGTCTTTTTCTTTTTCCTTTTTCTTTTATTTGTAATTATTTTGTTTTTTGGAGTTTGGTTTCTTTTCTTTCTTTTTTGCAGGTTAAATGAATAAGCAACTCTCATGGACATGTATGGTACTAAAATGCAAAACGGAGGTTGTATGCTTACTTTATAGCCTGTTTTGGTGAGATCATTCCAAATTCCCTTTCTTTTATTTTTCTTGTGTGCTTAGTTGTAGGATTAGTTTTAGGAGGAGATGATTGTTCGAGGATGTTTGGCTTTCAATTTTTGGCTTTTGAGCCCTTGAGGACATTTGGATATCGATGGCGTTGGGCCTCGATTTATTTATTTGTTTGATGCTTGGTTGCTTGATTGAGAGTCATTCATGCTTGATTTTATTTTCCTTCCTTTTGTTCAGATTTTATTTCTATTTTCCCTTTTTCCTCTTCTTTTTCTTTTATTTTCTTTTCAAGGCAAAGTGTGTTTTTGTTTTATTTGTAGTTTGGACTTGGTTCTTAATTTCTTGGACTTTGAATGCATTCCTTCCTAAGTGTTAGTGGTCCACATGGTTTTAGATGTTGGGGTTGATTTTCAAATACTACATGCTAGGTTTCAGAACTTTGGAGTTCATCAAACCTAATGTCTTGGCTTGTAGTACGATTGACAAAGCTTTGCTAGCTAGTTGAAGCCCTTGAGGTAGTATTTGCAATTCACTACCCTTCATATGTGAGAAAATTGTCAAATCTTACTAGCCTTCATCATTTTGTTTGAGTGGCAATAGGATCCTTGTCATAGTATAACTTGATCAAGAACTTGATTCATGACTTTCCGAGACTGTGACCGAGCTAATCTAGGGGAGGACGGAGGCATTCATTTCTTAGTTATTTTCCATTTTTGCCTTTTCTTTTAGCGTCTTGCTTCTTTTTACTTTTCTAGGTGTTTGTTTTACATTCATCCTTTGAAACCCTTTGAGCTTGGCCCTTCCTTTCTTCTAGCCACGTTACAAGCCTTGATTCCCATTGTTTTGTTTTGTACCCTTTGGGTGTAGTGAAGCAATTGAAGCGTCTTGGTTCATATATGTTTTGTATTGAAAATTTGTGAAGTAAGGAGTTCACCCAAGCAAAAGTGTGTTAATTTGTATGAATTAGAGCAAAAGCCGACCTAAGTTGTAAAAAAGGCAAGGTCATGTAAAAAAAAAACAACCAATTATTCCTTCCTTTTTCACAATGCGGATATTGTGTCATTCAAGCTTGGGGGGAGGAATAGTTCGAGAAAAAAAAATTAATTTGATGTATATTTTTTATTTTTTCATTTTTCATATAGTTTTTTGAATAAGCTTGGGGGTTTTTGGTGTATGTGTGCGAATTTGAGGAGTTCGTTTGCTATTTGATGCTCATTTGTACTTATTGCTTCACTATTTAGGTTTGGGCACCACAAGCCAAATTGATTCCTACCCTAGCCTTACATTACAACCCTAAAGCCCTCTGGATCCTAGATAGTTGAGTCCTTTTCGGTTGAGGAAGTCATGTTTCAAGCATATTGAGCGGTTTGCTATGATGAGATGGCGGGTAGCCTAAATTGTTTCTCCTTTTTGTTTTTCCGACTCCTTCGTGGAGTTATGAGAAGCTACCTTTATGGGTGGAGACGACACTAGCTTAGCATGTTGATGCTTGGTTGTTGAGCGAAAAGGGAATGTTCCTCTCTAGTTCTCCAATC
This sequence comes from Salicornia ramosissima, assembly GCA_951394345.1. Classification (NCBI taxonomy): domain Eukaryota; kingdom Viridiplantae; phylum Streptophyta; class Magnoliopsida; order Caryophyllales; family Amaranthaceae; genus Salicornia; species Salicornia ramosissima. Next base: position 33,052,739 of record OX596234.1, on the reverse strand, counting down.
TAGCATGTTTTATTTGACTATCCACCCTTGACATCTTTGAGCATGTTTTCCGTTAGTGCTTAGAAAGGTTCGCATTCAATTGATCCTCGGTCCCTTGACAAGTCCAACTAATTGTTTTTGTTTTGTTTGGTTTTCCTTTTATTTTCCTTTATTTTTTGTTTTTCTTTTCTTTTGTTTCTTGTGAACCTTTGCCTTGGTTTGTTTTTGAGAGTGTTATGGGTTAAACTCTTTGGAAACCCTTACGAGAGCATACTCGTCCTCCTTGGCGACTTTGAGGTTTAAATGGCTCGTTGTTTTTGCTAAAAACAACCGTGATTCCTACGAAAATGAGTTAGTGTGAATTATTAGTGTTTTGTTTTCTTTTCTAGTTTTACCTCCTATCAAGCTCTTCCATCACTTCTAACTTAAGTTTTGCTCGGGACAAGCAAAAGCTAAGCTTGGGGGAGTTTGATAAGTGGTATTTTGGTAGTAATTTTCTTAGTTTTTATTAGTTTATTTTCTTATTTTATTTAGCTTTCGTTAGCATTTTTAGGCTTTTTAGCTTAGTTTTACTTTTGTAGTCCCCTTCCCCTTTTTCTATGTGATTTCCTCTATTTTGCCTTGTTTCTGCGTTTTCTTCCCTTTTTACAGGTCCCAAGTTGATTTCGGAACCCGAGGAAGCGAACCGGGAACCTCGAGGAATCCACAAGTCCTCTAGGCCAATGTTGGTGCTGAAAAAGGCCTAAGCGGGCGCTGGAAATCCATCAGTGCCCGCTGGGATGAGTCCTGGTGATTGAGAAAGAGGCAATAGCAATGAAGAAGGCCTCAGCGGGCGCTGGACATTCCTCAGCGCCCGCTGAGATGATATTTTTGTTCAGGGGCATTTTCTAAGAACTTGAGGCACTAGCATTTGATGGCGCTTCAGCGCCCGCTGATTGACCTTCAGCGCCCGCTGATTGACCTTCAGCGCCCGCTGATTGACCTTCAGCTTGCTAAGAGCTATCAGCACCCGCTGAACCGTACTCAGCGCCCGCTGACCATTTTCCATAGCAGGCTGAAGGCCCGTTCTCAATCTGAATGGCAATTTAGACGGAGAAGACAACGAATAAAAAATACTAGAAGATCAAGGCTACAACACACCCCACGAAGAAGATGATCAAGGAGTGACCCTAACCCCCAGAGACATACGAAACATGAAAAAGCAGTATACAAAGAGATGAAGAAAATGATGTCCAGGTCCTCTGGTTCACACGAACACGACATGTTCAAGAAGCAGAAACTATACTCACATAGCCCCTTCACTGCTGAGATAGTGGAAACTATACCTCCAAAAAAGATCAATATACCCTCCTAACACGACCTTTATAATGGAACCATAGACCCTCTAAACCATGTGAACCATTATCACCAAAAAATGATGTACCTCCCAATACCCGCCAATAAACTAGACGCAGCTCTCTGCAAAACCTTTGGAGGCACCCTAAACGGACCCGCCTTGCAATGGCTTATTAACCTGAAAGCAGGATCTGTCCCCGACTTCACCAACTTAGCTACTAAATTCTGCAACCAATTCTCCAGTAGCAGAGCACTCGAGAAACACTCCAATGACCTATACCGTGTTGCCCAACGCGAAGGAGAATCAACCCGAGACTACCTAGACTGTTTCAACAAGGAGATGATCAAAATACCAGATGTCGATGCCCGAACCTGTGTAGAGGCTTTCAGAAGAGGACTCCCTCCTGCTTCCAAGTTGTACCAGGAACTGACCAGGTACCCAGCTACAAATTTCGAGGACGTAAGGCGAAAAGCCATGGCGGAGATCCGCTTTGAAGAAGATGAAACACCACGGGTCGGAGGACCAAAACCTAGGAAGCAGCAAAGCAGAACCTGGAGACACCAGCCCTATCCCAAAAGGGAACCAGATCAGGTGAACTCTGCTACACCGGATCAATCAATAACTGACTACTCTGTTTTGGCTGCTGCAGGTAACCCGCGATCAACCAGAAAACATGTGGATTACCCCATTCTATCCTCATACCAGTTCAATACAGACGCATAAGGTATAGTGGAAGCCCTAAGGCGAGTAGGCGAGAAGGTGAGGTGGCCCAAGAAAAGTAACAAACCAGACTTAGAAAAAAACAAATCAAAATGGTGCAGCTATCACCAAGATCATGGACACGTGACTAGGGAGTGTTTCCAGCTGAAAAAAGAAGTAGCTTGGTTATACAAGAAGGGACATCTAGACCACTTGACGCAGGCGAAAGAAGCAGTAACTAACCAATCCGAGGCACCACCACCACCACCGCCATCCGGAAAGGTATTCAATTCCATAATAGGAGGTTCTGATTTATGTGGACTAACATATTCTGCAGCTAAAAGAGTAGCCAGAGAAACCGGGTCGGTATCGAGCGTAAGCAGAAGACCACTACACGAAGCAGAGAAGAAGTTACTAGAGATGCCGGTCAGCTTCGAAGCAGAGAACCTGGAAACAACAGAGCATCATGACTGTATGATAATTTCCCTACGTATCAGCAACTTCTTAACCAAACGAGTCCTAGTGGATGAAGGAAGCACGATAAACATCATCTTTATGGACGCACTGGAAGCCATGGGGTTAGGAGAAGCAGACGTGGTGAAGAATACCAAGACCCTGGTAGGATTTAGCGGAGAAAAAAAGCAAACAATTGGCGAAGTAACGTTGCATACCTGGGCAGGAGGAATAAACATGTCAAACATCTTCAACGTAGTGGATTGCCCGTCAGCTTACAACATCATACTCGGAACACCATGGATACACAAGATGAAAGCGGTGCCGTCAACCTTCCACTAGGTAGTGAAGTTCCCAACACCATGGGGGATTCAAGAAATCAGGGGAGAGAGAAAAGCAGCCAGGGAATGCTACAACAGCAGTTTGAAACCAAAGAAGCAGTTAGCATAGCAATTACAGCAGAGTCCGGCCCCAATCGTACCAGAAGAGATGCTATTGGACGAAGTGGAGCTGGACCCCTCCCAACCAGAGCGCAAAGTTCTAATTGGTGCCACCCTCACCATGCCCCAGAAAGAAGCCATAATCCATTTTCTGAACAAGAATCCAGATTTCTTTGCTTGGTCACACGAAGATATGGTCGGAATCAGTCCTGAAATTATTACTCACAAGCTGAACGTAGACCCATGTATAAAACCAGTGAAGCAGAAAAGGAGGAAATTCGCACCAGAAAGGAACAAAATCATAAATGAAGAAGTAGTCAAACTTTTGGAAGCAGGAAAAATCAGGGAAGTGAAGTACCCAGAATGGTTGGCCAATGTGGTCGTTGTAGGGAAGAAGAATGGAAAGTGGAGAGTCTGTATTGATTTTACAGATTTAAACAAGGCGTGCCCAAAAGACCCATTTCCTCTGCCCCACATTGATTCGATGGTAGACGCAACAGCCGGACATGAGATGCTGTCATTCTTGGACGCATACACGGGTTACAATCAGATATTGATGCATGCAGAAGACCAGGAGAAAATAGCTTTCTTCACTGACAAAGGTATATATTGTTACAAAGTAATGCCATTTGGTTTAAAGAATGTAGGTGCAACTTACCAGAGATTGGTGAACAGGATGTTCGAGAACCAACTAGGAGATACTATGGAGGTTTACATCGATGACATGTTAGTAAAATCAAAGAAAATCGAAGACCACATCCAGCATAACCGATACCTTCGGGATACTCATGAAGCACAACATGAAGCTGAATCCCACAAAATGCTGCTTCGGAGTCGCAGCCGAGAAGTTCCTCGGGTACATAGTCACGCAGTGGGGCATCGAAGCCTACCCCGACCAGGTAAGAGCTATCTTAAACATCAGGTCACCTGCTAACTTAAAAGAGGTACAAAAACTAACTGAGAGGGTAGCTGCATTAAATAGATTTATATCCAAATCTTCAGATAAATGTCATTTGTTTTATAACGTTTTATGAAAAAATAAAGGGTTTGAATGGACAGAGGAGCATGAAAAAGCACTCCAGGAACTCAAACATTACCTGGCATCACCCCCTCTGCTATCCAAACCCAACCCGGGGGAAACATTGCAGCTATACCTATCCGTTAGTGAGCAAGCAGTAAGTGTGGTGTTAACCAGAGAAGCTGAGAACCAGCAACTCCCTATTTATTACGTAAGCAAAATACTCTTGGATGCCAAAACCAGGTATTCCTCTTTAGAAAAACTGGTCTTAGACCTGGTTACAGCGTCCAAGAAACTGAGGCATTATTTCGAGTCTCACATTGTAGTAGTAATGACCAATTACCCGATAAAAGCAGTTTTGAAAAAACCTGAACTTTTTAGAAGAATGGGTAAATGGGCCATCGCACTAAGCAGTTTAGACACCAGATACCAGCCGAGATCAGCCATAAAATCGCAAGCACTAGCAGATTTTGTGGCAGATTTCAGCCCAACCCTGGAGCCTAAAGCAGACAGCAAAATGTTGCAACTAAACCAGTTATCTGGTCCTCAAATATGGATTTTATACGTGGATGGTTCATCAAATTTCAGAGGAGCAGGGTTAGGGGTTATACTAAAATTTCCACAAGGGGAGATGATAGTGCAATCCATAACCTGCGACTTCTCCGCTACTAACAATGAAGTAGAGTATGAAGCTTTGATTGCAGGAATGACATTAGCCAAAGATTTTGGATCTACCGGGTTGAACGTCTTCATCGATAGTTTACTAATAGTGAGTCAAATTCGTAGAGAATTCACAACTAAAGATTCAAAGATGATCGCCTACCTAGCAATAGCCAAGCAGAAAGCAGAGAAGTTTCAACCATTCACCATTACCCAGGTACCTAGGGACCAGAACACACAAGCAGATGCGCTCGCTAACCTAGGATCAGCACTTAAGAACTGCAACTTTGACAACATACCTTTAATACACTTATCAAGCCCAGCTATAACCAAACCCGAACAAGACATTCTCCCCTTAAATTCTACTTCCCAGAGTACACCCTGGTTCCAAGAAATCCTCGACTACTTACAAAACCAAACACTACCACAAGACAAATTGGAGGCTTGGAAAGTAAAAACAAAAGCAGCAAGCAAAGAAGTACAAGAAGGCGCTTTATTTAAGATGTCATCTAAAGGAATTATGCAGAGATGTTTATCAGAAGCCGAATGGCCGAACATTCTATCAGCGTTTCATGACGGTCAATGTGGATCTTACATAGCGGGAAGATCATTACCCAACAGAATCCTAACATACAGGTACTACTGGCCAACTGTCCAAAAACACACCCACAGGTATGCATCCAAATGTGATTAATGCCAAAAGCATGCAGGTTTATCGCACCAACCAACCCAACAACTAAATCCAATCCTCACACCGTGGCCCTTTATGAGGTGGGGAATTGATATAGTATGGAAGCTACCAGAAGCACCAGGTCAGAGAACATAGATGCTCGAAGTAACAGATTACTTCTCTAAATGGATAGAAGTTGCAGCCTACTCTCAGGTAAGAGATAAGGAAGTTATATCATTTTTATGGAACAACATCATATGCAGGTTCTGAATTCCATCAGAAATCATATGCGACAATGGATCTCAGTTCATGAGCGACAAGAAGAGAGACTTCTGCAAAGAATGGAACATAGACCTACATACGTCAACACCAAGGTATCCCAGACAAACGGGCAAGCAGAGTCAAGTAACAAAGTCAACATCAACGGCATCAAGAAAAGGTTAGAAGCAAAAAAAGGAAGGTAGGTAGAAGAACTCCTGAGGATACTATGGGCCAACAGGACTACACCTAGAACTACTACAGGCCAGATGCCATTTTCTTTGGTATACAACTGTGAAGCTGTACTGCCAGCAGAAGTGGTAACTCCCACAACAAGATATGGGTTACTCACACCAGAGAAGAATGTAGAAGAAATAATATGCGATCTGGATACCATAGAAGACTTACGAGAGAATGCAATGATAAAGAACGCAGCGTACCAAAGCATTGTGTCAAGAAGCTTCAACAAGAATGTGAAAGCAAAGATGTTCCAAACTGGAGATTGGGTCCTCGGGAAGGTATTTCAAAACACACAAGAAAGAAATGCAGGAAAGCTGGGGGCAACCTGGGAAAGACCGTCTCAAATAGAAAAGGTAGTTGGAAAAGGGGCGTATTGCCTAGTAGACTCACAAGGTAAGCAAATCCCTAGAAGCTGGAATGCAGTGCACTTGAAGAAGTATCACTTCTAAAAGTGCGCTGCAGGGGGCAACCATCCCCAGCTATTCAGGTGTACTACTTATATAAAATAAATTCCTGAATTTCTTTTTCTGAATAATAGACTGACTTAGGCATCGGAGGGCCGTTGGTGGAAACACCAATGGTCGTTCCTAACTAGTGTTATGTTTAAGAGTTACAATAATTAAGAATAAGTAGAAAACAGATCAGGACATCTGAATCCTAGGTACCCAGGTTGGTAGCTTACAATGTTGACAGGTACACAGGTTACCAGGTTATGTTTAAACCCCTAAACACTTATGTAAATTTAACGTATCATTCAAAATTTCTTTTCAAAAGCCATTACTTACTTAAGCATCGGAGAGCCGTTGGTGGAAACACCAACGGTCGCCCCTAACCTGTTTATGGATGCAGACACACGCGAGAAGTAATAAAGGCACACACATGATAGTAAAAGTAAACAACACAAGCAAACATCGAAAGTGAACAGGAAAAGCAAAGAGCAAAGGTGGAAAAGCTAATGCTAGCACACAATCAGAGCAAACACTCGCATATCATCAAGTACATATCAAAACACCTTGGCCCCTTAGCCAACGGTAAAAAGAAAAGTTAAGTAGTTAAATTGTTCAAACAAGAACAACAGAAGTAATTGTTCAAGTAACCAAAAGATTATAAAAACTAAGTATCAACATTATCATCTACGTCCTCGTCACCCTTCCTGCTCGACCCCTCACCAGCATAGGCATCTTCAACAACTGAAGGAGCTGGCCCCAGATCGGACATCGAACCTATCTGAAGGTACGAGTCCATATATCCCTAAAGTGAGACTCAGGCAGCTTCTGGATGAGGAATTGATGAGAAACCTGAGCTCTCACGAACATCGTGACCTCAGCCTCCACATCCTTGCACTCCTCCAAGGCTTCCTCCTTTAGCCTCTGCTCCTCAGTAAGCTCCTTTCACAGCTCTTTTTCCCGCTCCTCAGCTGCTCTGGTAAGTCCCCCCTTCTGCTTTTCCAGCTCCGTCTTCTTCTCCTCCTCAGCTTTGCTGACAGCACTCTGTAGCTCGCTTATACGCATGTTAGCCCTGACCTAAGCGACAGTAAGGCTCTTCAAACGCTCGATGACGACCAACTCATTTTGCAAACCCTCACAGATAAAATAATCAAGCACGATACCAAAAGGCTGTAATGCGAGAAAATTAAAAGAAACATCGAAAGCAAGAAAACCCAGTATACAGGAGATAACGACGCATACCTGGAGGAGGTGTCCCACGGTCTGAGCAAGAAGGACCTCTGTGTCACAGGGGTCCAACCTCTTCCTAGCATTGGAAAACAGAAGCTGAGAAGTTGCGGGCATAATCCCGTGGTCTACCCCATGATGAGAGAGGAAGTCGGATGGAATACCAGGGAACCCGGAATCCTGAGGCTTGGGAACGCGAGGAACAGGAGGAGGAGGGGGTGATCAATCACTACAACATCGTCAGACTTCGCCTTCTTGGTCGGAGTCTCAGCACCCGAACTAGCACCAACCAAAGGGGTCGTGTCGGTGCTCGAAGTGGTAGCCCCACCTCTCTTCCTCCTTAGTCGTTGGGCCCTCTTGAGAATTTCGTCCTCAGAACCCGAGAAGCTGCGAGGGGCTGGAAGAATAAAATTGCCAGGTGAGATCCAGAGTACTAGGTAACATGTAAACAAGAAAAAGAGAAACAACCACCAAGATCAATAGAACATACCCATGGAATCAGAAGAGCCGGGGAGCAGGTTTTAGTAAGGAGGAGGGTAAGCCCTAGAGAATGTTCTCCGACTTTGAGAAATCTTCAAGAATTTGACGACACGTTCCCTGGTAGGTTCAGACTCCGGGGTGGGAATGTCAAGATCTACAACATGCAAAAATAAGTAAGAAAGCATATAGGTTAATATAGTTGGGTAAAATCAGACGAAACAAACATGTTAGTTATACCTCCATAATTCCAACCACCTCGAAGCCAATCCCCTGCTTCCCCCAAACTCGACTTCGTGACGAAAATGTAGGATTCTTTCCATTTCCTATCATTGACGTCTTTGTCCACAATCAAGTAATCACATCCTACATGTTTCTTGAACGAGTAGGTGAAGTCCAGAGCCCTTTTCACCCCATACACCGACATCAAGTCGTCATACGTGATAGCCTCGTCACAACTAGGTGTCAGGTGTTCAACTAACGCAAGAATCCTCCATGCTTACGATCCTAATTGCCCTGGGTTTACATCCCAATTAGTGAGAACGGCTTGGGTTAGTGGGGAAAAGGGGAATTTGTGACCCAAATCAAAGGCATAGGTGTAGAAAACACAAGTGTCAAGGTCGACTAACTCAGGTTTATGGTTAGGTTGGGGAGCGATTACAACGTCTTCAAGGGGGAAGTTAGCCATTTCTTTTATTTCATCTAATTCACTTTCTTGAACCTTACTAGCGTAGTGTTCTTTTGCGTTACCCATTTCCCAAAAAATTTCGAATTATCTTGCACTAGAGATTTGAAAAAGAAACAAACGACCCAAAATTCTCAATTGCAAATCAGAATTCCCCAAAGACTAGTTCACTAGAAAGAAAGATAAAGTGGAATTACTAAGTGTTGAACAAGTTAGAGCCATGAAACTAAAGAAGCAAAAGCAAGGAAGATAGTGGTTACCTGAAGGGACGAAAATGGAGCCTCCTGAGAATCGCTGAGCAGAGAGAGGTTTCAAAGAGAGAGAGTGAAGAGTGTGGATGTGAGATTAAGTGTGGATAGGGGAGATGACGGTTGGAATTGGCCATTTAATATAAGACGGTTGGAGAAATTAATTGCATGCACAGTTCATCCCCCATTCGTCGCCTACCACGCGTCCCACTAAAGAGGAGAGGGAAGCTTCAATTTTGAATTAATTTGAATCCTTTTGAATTAAGTTGAGTTATTTCAAGTTTGATTAATTATTTTTGGACAGTTTTATACGCTGAATTGCTGATTGATTATTTTTTGTCACTTGGTTAGTAAAATTGTGAATATTTTTGGCTTAAATCGCCTGTTCTTAAATAACTCGCAGGTTGCATCATACGGAATTTTCCCACCCAACGAGTTGGGGGCAAATTGTTATGGTCAATTTTACCTAACCTGAGTACAGGTTGAAAGCTGAGAAACAAGTTAAGCCGAGAAGTAGAGGTGCAGGTTAACATCGGAAGGATGTAGAGGACGAAACAAGTTTAAATTAAAAGTGAAGGAATAAGTTAAGGCTAGTTTGCATGAAGAATAAGTGTGTGCTGAAGTGGCATGAAGAAGTCCATCCCACTTGGTCTCACGCATCCCAAGAAATTAGGAGGTTGTTCCTAATTTAATGTAACGGCTAGTTTGGCGGATTAGGGAGTTAAATAAGACAAAATCAGTTGTAAAAAAGGCAGATTATTATTATTCATCATCCTCCTATGCATTGTAATGAAAAATACTCATAGCTTTATTCGCATTCAAGTTTACATTGTTATTCTCACGATCATTGTAATCACAAAAAAATATGCATATAGTGGATTGGTGACTTAAACCTACCCGCAGTTTTCCCTCTATTTCGAGGTTTCTGCGTCATCACCCTCTCGTGTTACCCCCGTTCCCGTTTTTTACTTTGATTCGTATTTTCACGTTTTTCCACTCGTACATCTCACATAGCACATATTCGACATGTCACAATCCAGCTGTGGTTCGTACCAGCTTAGTCCCATACCTGAGTAGGGATTTCGCATAAACAGTAAGTCCTATGACACACCTATTCCTACCTCTTATAAACTGAGCCTAGTTGAGAAAGGAAAGGATGTTGAGCATAAGCTATACAGAGGTATGATTGGCTCATTTCTCTACTTAACAGTTAGTAGACCAGACATTGTCTAGTGTTCTGAGTTGGGTTTTGTGTTAGATTTCAAAGCAACCCAAAAGAGTCTCATCTAAAAGATGTTAAGAGAATCTTTAGGTACCTGAGTGGTACAGAGGATATGTGCTTGTGGTATCCAAAGGGTAGTAATTTGGATCTTTTAGGATACACTGATGTTGACTTTGCTGGTTTTAATATTAACAGGAAGAACACTTCAGGAATGGCTTCATAGGTTCTTGTCTCATTTCATGGGGATCTAAGAATCAAAATTCAGTGGCTTTATCCATAGCTGAGTCAGAGTACATAGCTGTTGCATTGTGTTGTGCTCAGTTGCTTTGGATAAAAACACACCTAAAGGATTTTGGGGTCTATTCTAGAAGTGTTCCCATTTTGTGTGATAACACCAGTGCTCTAAACATTTCTAAAAATCTTGTTCAACATTATAAAATCAAGCTTAATGAAATCTAACATCATTTTCTTAGAGACAATGTGGAAAAAAGAAATGTCAATCTTGAATTTTACAGATCTGAAGAGCAATTGGCTGATATATTCACTAAGCCCCTGAGCAGGGAAGTGTTTGTCAAACTCCACAAATTACTTGAATTGGTATGGTAAGGATTAGATGCTAGTTCCTTAGGATTTATATTTCCCCTTTTGATCAGTTTCGGCTTCACTATTCCTTAGTGTACATAATAAGTAGGGTTGGTTAACTTTTAAATTGTCAAATATTCAATTGCTCACAAAGTTCTTATGATGATGTTGTTCTAATATGTTGTACCTCTAAGTTACCTAACTGATAGGTACCTCAAGTTTTAAATGAACATAGATCAGCGTCAGACTACTGTCAGACCAGTTCCCTATAATGGTTATTTCGGTTCAATTCATAAATTTTCAATTTTGAAATTGAGAAGTTAATTACTCTGACAGAGGACCGTTGTAGTACTTATGACATTTGTTAAATAACTTCCCAAACTTCTCTTTATAACTGTCAACTTCATTTTTCCTTATTTCATTTTTCATTTTTCATTTTCACATTTTCATATTCTAAAAATTGTCATAAGCTAAAATAAAACCAAATTATCCTCAATATTAATCTTAAACCATTCAACCCTTTTGAATAAATAAACAAAATTTAATACTTTTCATTATTCACATAAACAATTCAATTAAATTAATTGTTAAACAAAAATAAATTAAAGATTCATCAAACATCAATTAGTTATACAAAACAAGATCAAAATAACTCCTTTTTGGTACTTTTATCACTAGGCCATCATGACTTCAACTCTAAAATTCATAATTTTTGTTATCAACTATATTATAATCTCAATTAGTCACAAATTAATTATTAAAACAATTAAATTAATTCTAAAATCTTAAAATAACAATTAGTTTGAAAAACATGATTCAACATTGACCAAAAATTAATCCTTTATCCTCCTATAGCATTCGGCCATTATGGACAAAAGAAGAACAAGATTTGATTTTCAAGATTTTACTTATTTTGTTCATTAAATCATGATATAAATTTTAGTTAATAAATTATTTATAAAATAATGATCAAGATTTAAATTTGAATAAAATTACATAAGCAAAATCGAAACTTTATTCCTTATTCTTCATCATCAATTCGGCAATAATGTGAATAAACAACAATATTTATATTTCAATTCAAGACTTAAATTAAATAATTAAATAAATCATGTAGACATGCTTTTATTCAAGAAACATCATAATATACAATAAAAAAATCATGCTTGCAAATACTACATGGTTCCAAATTCATAAACCAAGTGGACAACAATTATCTTGAAATTTTATTAAATTAAACCATACAATTAACAATTGTAATTAGGAGGGTAAAAGCAATCACTATGTGAGAATCGTGTCTTCATCATCCACGAAATGTTGCCTAAAAACAATGAGGTAAAAGCAATTACCATCTTTTTTTTTTAGAACTCAACTTCCTAACAATTATCCTCTTTATAATTATTTATTTTTTTCCAATTGTTTTTTAACAGAGAAATAAAATTAAAAATGCTTGAAGAATTATCACACAAACCAGCACAGATCCACCAATTCGAGCTCATAAATACAAAATTTTGAACTAATAAATTCACTAGACCAAAAGCCCTAAATTGACTGAAAACACAAATAACCGATAGCAAGTAAACTTCATTCAATCATCCAATAAGTGCTTAAAACACAAAGAACCCTAAGTCCCTAAATACCATAAAAATTCATCGATAGCAAGTAAACTTCATTCAATCACTAGTAGCACTGTATAAAATGTTTTATACTTATCATGTGAGTAATTGAAAAGTTTCTTGACAGCGCGTGTGTTTAGAAGTACGGGGATTAAGATTAAGGGTCTCAGAACTTATCAGGTTTGAACAGATCAAGTCAGGTCAGGTTTGATAAGTTATAATCAGGTCATGTCAAGTCTAAGAAGTTATAATCAGGCCATATCTAATAAGTTCCACCACAATTATTACACAAAATTAATTCATGATGTGAATAATACGAAGTCCCGATGTTCAGAAGTTAATACATAATGTTTACATATTATGAAATTATATTTAGCATGAAACCATTTTACTTTAAGTCTCTTGATGTTCGGCTTGTACCAATTACTATCTTTTAACAATTATGTTTTTCCTTTTTAAAAAATATTATTAATAGTCTTATTGAAAATAAATATAATGACAATTAAAAATTTTAAGTGCATTTAATTTTAAAATTGTTTTATTCAAATTCCTTTAACACTAAAAATTTATTCATAATTTATTAAGAATTAATTTATTCAACTTGCAATATACTATTGTTAACAAATACTTTAAAATTATGGCAAGCATTTCATGCATAAAAAAACTACTTTAATCATGGTCAATCAGCTCCAACAAGTTATAATCATGTCAAATCAAGTCCAATAAGTTCTAATCAGGTCAGATCAGGTCCATGCCAATAAGTTATAATTAGGTCAGGTCAGATCATGTCAGGTCAGGTCATGTTTAATCAGGTCAGGTTGGGTCGAATAAGTTGAAGAGAACACACCCTAAACGGATTAAATAGGGATGACGAATTGGTGAATGAGATTTGACTAATAATAATAATCCATATGTTTTGTTTCATTGTTAGGCAATTAATTGGTGGAATTAAATGAAAAAAGATGTTTTTCTACAATGAAAAATCTAATCTCTATCATAATACTGTACTTGCTTCCCACAGGCATAATTTGAAAGGATTACGAGGGTATTAATCGACATCGCATTCACTTTTAATGACTAATGTCTCCAAAATAAACAAGGAGATAACTATTTTAGTGGATAAACTTCCTAATTTTCATGCCTTGCCCCTCAAATTAAACACTCCATGTAGAGCTGTCAGTTTGGTTAGGAACTGTTGGTTGAACTGTTAACCTAACTGAATTAAACTGAATTTAAATGAAATAAAATGAACCAAGAATCAAATGACTGATAACTGAAATTCCAACTGAAACAAAATGAACTGAACTTAATTGAACTGAAACTTAATTGAACTGAAATCAACTGAACTGAAAAAGTTGCTTATATCAAATTGTTTTTAAGTAATCATAACTGAACCATAACTGAATTGAAATTAACTATAAATTGTTTGGTTTTGTTAGTTTATTATTTAATTTAACTGTTTTTAACTGTTGATCAACTGAACTAAAATAACTTATAAATTGTTATCATTAATATAAATTGTTATCATTAATTCATTGTTGTTGTTGTTGTTGCTAATTGCTATCATTATTGTTATGATCGTTGTTATCTCCAATTCAGTATCACCCATGCATCATCATCTTCACCATCATTTACATTCAATGTTAATACTTGATACAATCTTACACATTTACACATAATATTAGTACAATGATAAATTGATCTAAATATAGATTTTATACATAATAAATAACATTAACGGTGCACCTTAACTAAATAAAAAATAAATAAATTAACCCATTGTAAAACAAAATACTTCAACGGCTAAACCGAATATGATGCGCTCATATTATTTAGGGGAATAACACAAGAAAACTCGGGCAAACCCATTAATACTCGATATCTTCCTCGATCAGAACCTTTAAAGATATCCTTATAAAACTGAAAATAACCATAATGTAATTGAATATAATCATTTAAATTAACTGATAATAATTGAATTCGTATGGATAGAACTGTATTTACCCATAACGTACTGAATACAATCGGAACCGATATATCAACCGTTCAAAATGAACTAACATCAATTGAAATTGTACGGGTAAAACCAAAGACCAACCATAATGTAAACCGAATATAATCGGAACTATTATGTCAATCATTCACAATGAACTGGCAACAACTGAAATAGTTTGGGTAAAACCATAACTGAACTGATTTAAACTAAAAATAAGAATAACTGAACTGTTTTGGAACGGAAACTAAAAAGCTAAAACTGCATTGGTAAATTTGAAAAACATTAACTGAAGTCCACTGAACTTAAGTCAAACAAACTGTAACACCCCGTATTTTTGGGGTTAGAATTTTAGGTAATTAGTTTGTCTTTCCTATCGCCTTAAAAATTTATTTCGAAAACTATTAGATTCTCTGTTTTGTATTTGGAAAATCTTTTAGTAGTTGTTTTCCGGGAATTTATGTTATTAATATTTTATAATGTGTCAAACTAATTTTATAAAAATGGGTTATCTTACATTCTCCCCTTTGGCCTCAACCTATTAGGTTCTCAAATCTTTACCTTAAAGCATTTCAAGGTTGTGGACCGACTAAAACTTAATGTTGAATTAATGACGAGTCGGCTAAGTAGGGGTTAGAAGTAATTTTAGTCCCTTCTTGGTAACCGGACTTGAAACGCCTCTTCATTTGATTTCTGGTCCATTGATTCAAGTTGAGCCCACCTAAAAGTCGAGCCCAAAACTTTTACCTTGCCTTACCCAAAATAGGGCCAAAGCCCAGCATCACTTGCCACATAAGCCCACACAACAACCCTTCTTTTTTATTTAATTATCTTCCAAATCTTTTAATTAGATAAGGAATTAACCAAAAATCCTATTTTTAATATTTTCTACTTATTTTTAGGAGTTCCCTCAACCAACCAAAGAGTCTATAAAGACCCCTCTTCTACTACCTATTCACGACACCCTCACTAAGAAAACAACAATCATTATTTTTCTCTTCTCTTCTTTTCTTTCTCAAAACAATTGATCACTAAAGAATTTCGAAACTTTGTTCCATCAATTTAAGGTAATTAGATGTTTTGCTTACTTTTAGAACAAGATTAAATATATAATTGTTAGAACATTTTTAGAATTTCTAAAGATTGTATTTTTGATGTTTGAATTATTATTATTGATATTCAACAATTGAATGATTATAAGTGTGTTGTTGAGTGTATGAATTTATTTCTTGATCAAATCTTGTTATTTCTTGATGAATTTTTCGTGGGAGTTTCTTTACTGGTTGATTATGAATCAAGATTTATTTCGTGGCAAAATTCGTCCTTTTCTTGCTTATAATAATTTAATCTGTCAAACCGGTAAAACTGTCCAGATTTAGTTTACGAATTTATTAAAATAGTTATTCAATTCGGATGGATATGGAAATGTAGTTGAGAGTTCGAATTAGTGTTTTACATCTTGTGTTAATTTTTCGTAATTTTTAGAGTCCGTTTGCTATGGCAGAAAATTATGAAACTTTTATAGTCTAATGTGATCGGTTAGTTATAAAATCCCTTAAAATTAGTAAATGATGTTATTTTGGACGAAGCTTATGCACGTTAAACCTTGAACCTAGAGTTAACTTTCATCAAAATTTCCAGCATGTTAGAGACCTTTAAATGGTTGTTCTTTAATTTAAATCGGTAAAATCAGATTGTGTAAAATAGTGTGATTGAATTATTAAAATACTTTTAAAGTATATCTTGTCGAATCTCTTGTTCAAATTATAATTCTTTATGACTTTCTTGATTTAATTTTACTAAGTGAATAAGTTCTTGATTTAATTAATTAAATTCTTTAATTATGTTTTATTGATTATTATCTATGAAGATGCCGTGAATATTTTTTATTAATAAAGTTTACATTTTTGTTTAATTATCAGATGATTGAAATCTATATATTGAACTATGTATTTTTACGAATTATTTGTTTTGCTTTGTGATCATGTTGAAATTATCTTTGTTGAATGTGTGTGATGTTTTCGAGTGATTGAAGTGCTTGGTTATTGAGTAGTGGATTGTCTAAGTTGTTATTGAGTCTAGAAGTCAAAGTTAGGGTGTTTGACCTAGAGTTGACTAAGTGATAAGTTGAGTTGAGTTAGCGTTAAGTTGTAAGCTTAAATAATTATTAATAACATAATAATAATGGAGGAAAGGAAACAGAGTAAGAGGATATTGTCTTGTTTCGATCTCTGGCTAGGAAAGACTTGGTATTTAAGATGGCCGATATACGTGCCGCACCTCTCTTTCCTAGGATTTCGAACAAGTACTTCCAATTATGTTATACTCTACCGGGTTTAAGGAATTGAAGGCTGGCATATACTGATAATTGGAATTGACGGACAGTTATGCCGATAATTAAGGAATTGACGGCCGGTATGAGCACCATATAAAATACATAATAAATGATGAGGAAGGATGATGATGAGAGTGAGATAAATGAAAGATAAGTAAGCTATGAAGTGACCGCTCATCTAGTGACCTAAGATTCCACGAACATGCGTATAGTCGAAGCCACTGTCCCGCTGCGGAATGGCGACAGTTCTGGAACCCAACGCTCGGGAAGTAGATCCTTTGTAGTTGACCCGGCATGAGACAAGGAAAGTTGGGGAGGTAAATTCTTTGTGGTTGACCCCTACGAGCATATGACTGTGTCACGGAGTAGATACCTAAAGTGAACTGGAACTTGAAAGTTTTCAATAAAAGTTTAGAGTCTAGATTCAGTACTAGCTTGAATGGGAGGTCTGGTCATAGCTTGGTCTTGTGTATGTTTCCGCTGCGTATCTTGAGAGTTGGATATATTTTTATGTTAGTGTTGAACTCGTCGACTTGTGTGGACTTTCTGTTTGACTTGTTCTGATTATTATATGTCTAATTGTGTTCTACTATTAAGTAGAACATTCTAATTACTCCCCACTGACTGTGGACCCCCCAATCCCCTTTCAGGTGATGAAGAGGAATAAGTCGGGTGTTAGCGAGGGTTGGGATTCGTGAGCTTGCAAGCGAAGCAATTTAGCTACCCAATTTAGTAGTCCTAGACTAATGTTAATATTTATAGCTTGTAATAGTATTTTAGTGGTTTAATGAAAACTTTGGGATATCTCTAGTTTTGACTGGATAATTTTGATTAATAAATGGATAAGTTTTAGAGCTTCCGCTTTAGTTTTAAGTTTTGATCATTATAATTTCGTTTATTAATGATCCGTCTTGTTGTTTTCTTCGAAAATAACGTTGCTAAAATACGGGTCGTTACACAAACCATTTGGGTCCAACCATAACTGAACTGACACCTCTTACTCCATGATTAATTGTTAAATTTTAAAGGAAAAATTGCTTTTATAGGTCCAAACTATTAGCGTTTCCATTTCACAGGTACCGACTTTTGTTTATTTTCTATCGGCATAAACTATTACATAAATTTGTAACAAATGGTTCATGACCTGAAGGTAACCTGTTGTATAGGTTATAATGCACATGTGTCATGTTTTTATTGTTTAATAAATTACGGAGTAACTTAATTTTAATTTAATATTTGTTTAATATTTTCCATCAAAAAAGTCCAAACAAAACACCACCACCATCGTCGTCTACGCACCGCCGCCGGTGACCCACAAACCACCGACCTTCTGGGGCGGATCTAGAAATTTTAACTCAATGGGGCACTCACAAATGTATAAAGGGATACAATAATTATTATAAAAATTAAAATTACACTAAAGAGCCATAATTGAAGTTCAAATACAACCTAAAAGTACCAAAAAATTTATTACAATTTTTCTCGTCGAGTTCTCATGTTTTGAAATTAACTTACAATATCATTAATGGGAACTTGCAAAAATAAATCTTTCTCTAGATAAGTAACCAAACAATCATTTAATAATTGGTCACCCATGCTACTACGCAATTTATTTTTTATGTGAGTCATCCCTGAAAATGCTCTTTCAACACTTGTTGTAGCCACAGGAAGAAGCAATACTAGTTTCAAAAGGAGGTATACTTTTGAATGAGTTAGATGTTTTCCTGTCTCAAAAAGTTTTGTAGTAAGTTCGCTGAGATTTGTCACATTTAAAAATCGTTCATCTTCCCGAATATGAACAATGAAATTCTTAAGAGATCGCTCCAGAAAAGAAAGATCAAAACTTGAAAAATCCTCAGGGTAAAATTCGGCAAGCCGAACTAATTTTCCTATGCCAAAGGATGAATAGGTTTAAAACAAGACATACATATAAGCAATTCTTTACTTTTCTCATCGAACCGATTTTCAAGTTCTTGTAATTGTAGATCAATGAGACTCATAAAAACTTCAACTTGAAAATGGTTTACTTGTGACATGCTATCACAAAACCTTCTCCTTCCAGGTACAACATACCTTCCCTCCATATTTGGAATTTCAATATCATATTTCCTTACAAATGAAGTAACTTTACTAATATGATAATCCCATCCATCATCCTTCATCTCTTGTAAGTATCTCTTAGTCACGTCAACCATTGTCATAGCATTAACAATATCCCGATCACTCTTTTGTAGTGCCAAGTTCAACTCATTTGTAATAGCAAATATATCCTTCATTAAGTGCGCTACAAAAATAAAATCAAATGACATCAACAAGTGTGTAAGTGTCTCAGCTTTGTTGTTATCAATCTTGTCAGAATTATCACCAATATCATCAAGTGACTTAAGTATCGTGGGATACAAATTAAGCACATCAGAAAGTGTTCTAAAGTGAGAACTCCAACGAGTATCACTAGGTCTACTTAAGTTAATCCCTTGGTTTAAACCAGATCCAAATTGAAGCTCTACCTGAGATAATGCCTCTACAACATGTTGAGTTTCTTTTTCGAAGAAATTCTTTCCGCTTAGGCGAACCACCCACAAAATTCAAAAAGGGCACAAGTACATAAACAAATAACCAACCACAATCAGCATTTTTCTTAGCAACAGCAACAAATGTCAGTTGAAGTTGATAAGCAAAACAATGTACACAATACGCAGATGAATATTCATTCATAATCAAAGTTTTAAGGTCGTTGATTGTACCTTGCATATTACTTGCTCCATCATAACCTTGACCTCGAACTCTAGAAAGACTGAGGGAGTGCTCCATTAGCAATGATTCAATTGCTTCCTTAAGTGCTAAAGATGTGGTATTAGGAACATGTACAATAAAAAGAAAACGCTCAACAACTTCTCCTCTTTTGTTAACGTATCGTATACAAAGTGCTAATTGTTCTTTGTCACATATATTAGCAGACTGATCGGTCCATTTTGGACCCATTTTGCGGCTTCGTTTCACTTGTCTTTCGGACCTTTTAGACTTTATTCCATTGGTTTTTAATCTTTTGTTATAGAATTAGCTTATTTCATGGTTTCATTCAATAATGTTGTGTTTTGTTTGTATTCTTGAATAATTAGGCTAAAATTGGAAGCATTTCAAGTGCTCTTGCATATATAGGCTGATTCAAAGACTCATATATTTTTTCTATAACTCTTTTTCACGTGATTCCCCTTGGAGAAGATTCCTTATTCCAAGAGCTTTAATTTGATATATTATATGCTCAATTTTGCTAAGAAAAAAAGGAGATATAAGCATTTGAAGACCGAGTGCGCAGATCTGCACGACCGTGCAACACTACCTGTAGGGGTCGTTTTCGGCCGCCTACATCACGAGTTGTTTTTGTAACACCCCGCATTTTAGCAACTACGTTATTATTAGTGATAACGTCGTAAACAGGCAGTTACCAATCGATTTATAAAACAAAAATATAACTAAACTCGTGGAAGTAATACTTTTATTAATAATAATAATGGAATCCCAAATTACAAAAGGTTAAACTAAACCATAAATCTAGTCCTAAAACTATAAATAAAACCTATTGCAAACACAGGAATTGAAAACAGGGGCCTGGACGCTCAACAACTTATCCCGCTTCTAGCCTATATCCTGCTTACCTGCAAAATAGATTTGGGGCTCCACCATCAATGGCGAGTAACTAGACTGTCCTACTTAAAAGTAGGACCACATTACATATAATAATAGGGTTTGAAACACATGATACAAGTACTACAACAGAGTTAGCAGCGGAAACATAACAACCAATAAACATCATATTCAAAGATTACCATGCTTACTTATCAATACAATTAATCTACATTATTAAACATCAAGAATATTTCCGACACGACTGAAGTCGATACAAAAAACAAGTCCTCGACACGATTCATCACAGATGAACCGATTCGACACGGCGCAAGGCCGATAACAACAAACAAGTCCCCGACACGATTCATCACAGATGAACCGATACGACACGGCGCAAGGCCGATAACAACAGCAAGTCCCCGACACGATTTATCACAGATGAACCGATACGACACGGTGCAAGGCCGATAACAACATTGACACGACCGACTCAAAGCGATAAATGAATCAACTCAAAATAAGTATCCAATGACACGACTCAAACCAGACAAGCATCAACAATCACGTATGACTCTTACAATAATGACACATCAAGCTCAACAATCCAAATAAGCAATTATGCAGACCAACCAGACAGCGCATGAATAACATGAAATAAACATAAAGGTTCAATTTTTATAATTAACAAACAAGATTTCAAGAATTAATCACCAAACAAGATAAAAATTCAAGCTTGACAACATGCTATCACACGCATAACATAATCGAAAATACCAAGCAAGAACATTGTCAAATTATCAAGATTAAATACAAGAACAAAAATTGATCAAACAAGAAAACAAATCTAACAAAGTAGACATCATGTTTTATACGAAAATCATAACAACAATAACAACGTGATTCTAAGCCTAGTATCCTATGTAACATAATCCTATTCCTAAGAAGAATAGCTAGTTACCTATAGGGGAATGCACACACATAAAACCACGCGCATCCTCGCCCATTCGTCCCTTAGTTTGACCCAAGCCACACCCAAGGTTAGGTTTGTATTGATGAACAAGGTTGAAGGTCTTGAATCAATCTTCAATGGTGTCTTTGATTTGATGAAATAAAAAGAGGATTGGGTTGGGAAATCTGATGAGATGTCGTGATATGTAGTGGGGAAAAGGAGGAGTTTTTATTTGTAGTTTAGAATTGGAAAAAATAAATAAAATAAAAGCAAAGGGGCCGGCTAGGGAGATGCAAAGTAAGATTTTTTGGATGTTCCTAAAATGTAGTAGGGTGGTTAGGGAAAATAAAAATAGAGTTTTTTAAGTTTTACACAAAATAGATGTAATTGGATAATTAAGGTAAATAAATAAATCAAATTAAATTAAAATATAGGAAAGGCCGGTTAGGAGGGAGTCAAAGCAAGGGCTTTCGGCTTGATAAATTAAATTAAAATTAAGTCTTTGGGCCCAAATCGAATAATTCAGACTTTAAGGCTTAATCTTGGACGAAATTTTACGGCCTAAAAATTCAGGTCGTTACAATCTCCCCTCCTTAAGAAAATGTCTTCCTCGAAATTTATTAGGAAGAACACATAACGCATAAACAAATAACATAACACCAAAGAAACTTAGAACAACTAAAGGATAAAATTATTCCTAACCCAGGTTAGTACCCAAAGTTGCTCACACTACTGTTTCAGGGTTTTGTGATCTAAATTACACTCTTGATTACATAAAGCACTCAACTCGCAATTTACTTATGAAGAAGTAAACTCATGATTAACCTAGAGCTCTGGTACCAACTGTAACACCCCGAATTTTAGCAATGACGTTATTAGTGATAACTTCGTAACCAGACAGTTACCAATCGATTTATAAAACAAAAATATAACTAAAATCGTGGAAGTAATACTTTTATTAATAATAATAATGGAATCCCAAATTACAAAAGGTTAAACTAAACCATAAATCTAGTCCTAAAACTAGAAATAAAACTAATTGCAAACACAGGAATTGAAAACAGGGGCCTAGATGCTCAACAACTTATCCCGCTTCTAGCCTCTATCCTGCTTACCTGCAAAACAGATTTGGGGGTCCGCCATCAGTTGCGAGTAACTAGACTGTCCTACTTAGAAGTAGGACCACATTACATACAATAATAGGGTTTGAAACACAGGATACAAGTACTACAACAGAGTTAGCGGCGGAAACATAACAACCAATAAACATCATATTCAAAGATTACCATGCTTACTTATCAATACAATTAATCTACATTATTAGACATCAAGAATATTTCCGACACGACTGAAGTCGATACAACAAACAAGTCCCTAACACAATTCATCACAGATGAACCGATACGACATAGCGCAAGGCCGATAACAACAAACAAGTCCCCGACAGGATTCATCACAGATGAGTCGATACGACACGGCGCAAGGCCGATAACAACAAACAAGTCCCCGACACGATTCATCACAGATGATCGAACCGATACGACACGACGCAAGGCTGATAACAACATTGACACGACCGACTCAAAGCGATAAATGACTCGACTCAAACTAAGCATCCAATGACACGACTGAAACCAGACGAGCACCAACAATCACGTATGACTCTTACAATAATGACACATCAAGCTTAACAATCCAAATAAGCAATTATGCAGACCAACCAGACAACGCATGAATAACATGAAATAAACATAAAGGTTCAATTTTTATAATTAACAAACAATATTTCAAGAATTAATCATCAAACATGATAAAAATCCAAGCTTAACAACATGCTATCACACGCATAACATAATCGAAAATACCAAGCAAGAACATTGTCAAATTATCAAGATTAAATACAAGAACATAAATTGATCAAACAAGAAAACAAATCTAACAACCTAGACATCATGTTTTATACGAAAATCATAGCAACAATAACCACGTGATTCTAAGTCTAGTATCCTATGCAACCTAATCTGATTCCTAAGTAGAATAGCTAGTTACCTATAGGGGAATCCACACACATAAAACCACGCACAACCTCACCCATTCGTCCCTTAGTTTGACCCAAGCCACGCCCAAGGCTAGGTTTGTATTGATGAACAAGGTTGAAGGTCTTGAATCAATCTTCAATGGTGTCTTTGATTTGATGAAATAAAAAGAGGATTGTGTTGGGATATCTGATAGAATGCCGTAATATATAGTGGGGAAAAGGAGGAGTTTTTATTTGTAGTTTAGTTTTTATTTGTAGTTTAGGATTGGAGAAAAAATAAAATAAAAGCAAAGGGCCGGCTAGGGAGATGGAAAGTAAGATTTTTTGGATGTTCCTAAAATGTAGTTAGGTGGTTAGGGAAAATAAAAATAGAGTTTTTAAGTTTTACACAAAATAGATGTAATTGGATACTTAAGGTAAATAAATAAATCAAATTAAATTAAAATAAAGGAAAAGCCGATAAGGAGGGAGTAGAAGTAAGGGCTTTGGGCTTGATCAATTAAAAAATAAATTAAGTCTTTGGGCCCAAATCGAATAATTCAGATTTTCAGGCTTAATCTTGGACGAAATTTTACGGCCCAAAAATCCAGTTTGTTACAGTTTTGAATGCTCGTTAACGCCGTAAGTGAATATCTTCTAATAGGAGTCGCCACCGTGCATTTTATACGGTCCACGGACACCAAAGAAGTACCGAAAGCAAGGAGCAATCAGCCCCATATGGTCGTGCACCAAAGTATGGGTTCGGGGACAGGTTACGGGTCAATCGTGCATTGGGCCCGCCCGCCTATAAGCGATCTCTACTAGGTCTCTTTTTGCAGTCAAATTATTATTAATCCCGAACACATAAATATCTCAGTTTTACCCTAAGGAACGCATATTATTAAGCGGGTTTAATTTATTTACAAATCAAAACTAACTTTATTGTGACCACTTTAAATTAAATCAGTATTATAAATCAAAAAATGAAGACAAATAAAAACACGAACGAAATACAAAAATAAATGCAATAAAAGAATACAAAATAAATATGTGCAAATTCAAAGTGTGTTCCAGGAGTATGTGGTTTGATGTGCTGTTGGGTTAGTAATAATATACAATTATGATGATTAATGACAATGATTATGATAACAATTATAAAAAATATATGCAACTTTATACATGATTAATACGATTTAAGGTGATTTCCAATACTTAAAATCAATTATGATATTAATTGTCAATTTTATTATCCGTTGGGCCAGATCTATATATTTGACTCTTCGATAATATGAATTAATTAAGATTTGTAAAAAAATAAATATCAACAGATCTATTAAAATGTAGCGATCGTTTTATGACATGGAATTTAAATGACAAAAGCCATGTTATATAGATCGCGTTTTGAATCGAATAGTGAACAAAATTAAAACATTATTATCCTGAATTAAGAATTAATATGAGAGTCAAATTTAATATACGATTATGCAAAATACATGAATGAATCCGAGATCATTACACATTCAAATTGCATAACACCACATATCATAGCCAATGAGGTTATAAAATGACAATCGATAATGTTATGATGAAATTAATTAAAGTATCAAAATTCATATGAATAATCCGTATTATTTGTTATATTAACCATTATCATAAATCATGTCATTAATCATCATATATAAATGAACAAAAGAATCTAAGTAGAGACTTCAGAAAAGGTGTACCTTGTAATGCCTTTAATCAAAACAACAAAGGGTAGTTGATGATGATGAATGCAATATGCTTGTTTGAAGTTGATTGAGTTGGTGTTTTGTGATGTGTTTAATGATGTTTTGGGGACTGTTTGATGGGATATGAGTGTTTAGAGTTGGAGTATGCAATGCAGAAGAGGGCTAGGAGTTGTTGGTGTCTGTTAGAATGCTTGGAAGGACGTGTATTTATAGGCCAAAAGGAGCAACGTTCGACCCGGAAGAGCTACGGACCTGCGCCTAGGCGCAGGTCCAGTAATATGTTACCTGCGTTTAGGCGCAGGTCCTGATATGGGACCTTCGTCTAGGCGCAGGTCTGGTCAGATTCGGGTCGACGATTTTGCTTGATTTTGCGCGTGATTTTCAGGATTACGATCCGATTTTATGCGATTACGAAAATATTCTGTAATATTTTCAATATTTTAGAATATTTTTGGGTGTCCCGGGATGCTCAGGGATGTCCCGGAATGTTCTAGAATGTTCCAGAATGTTGCTGAATGCCCAGAACGTTCCAGAATGTTCTAGAAACCTCCAGAAGCTCGAAATAATTACAGAAAAATTATTAAAAATGATGAAAAATTATGAAAAGTATGAAAAATTATGAATCTATAAATTAAATGATGAAAATGCCCCTAAGCATGCAAAAATCCTAAAAAAATCTATAAAAAGCTCTAAAAATATGATAAAAAATATAGAAAAATATGAATAAATTATAAAAATATTTTTGTAATTTTTAAAAAAATTTATGATGCAAAATGACAATTTTTTTATGGATATAAAATATGGAAAAAATGCACAGAAAAATTCCTAAAAATGGTAAAAAAAAAATGGATAAATCCCGTAATCATCGCAAAACCTAATATTTGCTTTCCAAGGCACTTTAAACACAGTTTAGGTAAATGTTTGAGGTGTATTATTCATTTTCATCGTCAAATCCCCTCGGTTGGATCTTATGGCAATACGGTACGTTCATCATTAGTCTCTACCACTAGTAGAAAAATCGTCATTGGATGCGGGGGTTTTAGGCCCTTTGGATGCGGTTCTGGCCCGCAGCCAATGTCGTAGCAGCCATAAGTCTATGACCTATGGCTGCGGTTCCACCCGCATCCAAAAGTTCTTTTGGATGCGGTTCCTACCAGAGCCGCATCCAAAGCTTGGTTGCCTCCAAAAAAAAGGAGGACTTATGGATGCGGCTCTCCCCCAGATCCGCATCCATAAATCCTCCTTTTTTAAAAAAAAAAAAAAACAAATAATTTTTTATATATAAATATAGTTACAATATATATCATGCAATAATAATTAAATACATCGATATATATAGATAAATTGCAAACAAAAATGTGGAGCAAACATCTCTACAATTCAAACGCTTATCAAAATATAACATTCAAACGAACCAATAATAATGTTTTGTACATACAAAATAAATCCCTAAGTATATATCACAAACAATTTTCTGTAAGAAAGCTAGCGCATTTGTCTCGAACCACACTAATTTCTTGAACAGCAAAATGTCCTTCCCTTGCTGCAGCATCAATAATCTAGGTGTAAGAAAAAACAAAACAGTACAAAAAAAAAACAAATTATAATTGTTAGAAAAAAAAAATATGACCACGAATACGCAAAAAGTACGAAACATGCCCGAATTTTAAACAAAAAAAATGGTTCATCAAAATCATGGAATTAAACTCAAATATGCTTAATAAAACTCAAATAGGCAAGTAATCAAGAAAAAATACAAAAACTTATAATAATCTACATAAATGTGGCCAAAACCACGCAAGAAATCATGAACAAATAAGCATACATTCAACATTCAATCCATATGTGGCCAAAACAACACAAAAAGGCCCAAATACATTTAAATAACTTCAAAATCATGTAAACAAACTCAAACACGCCTAATACACCTAAAATAGGAAAGATATCATTAAAAAAATACACAAACACGCAACATTCAACACACATGTGGCCAAAACAACACAAAAAGACCCGAATGCATTTAATTAACTTTAAAATCATGCAAACAAACTCAAGCACGCTTAATAAACCTCCAATAGGCATGAAATCATGAAAAAATATACAAAATACAACATTCAACCCACATGTGGCCAAGAGAACACAAAAGACCCGAATGCATTTAATTTACTTCAAAATCATGCAAACAAACTCAAGCACGCTTAATACACCTCAAATAGGCAAGAAATCATGAAAAAATATACAAACATCCAACATTCAACCCACATGTGCCCAAAACAACGAATAAAATACCCAAATACATTTAAATAGCTTCAAAATCATGCAAATAAACTCAAACATGCCTAAAACACCACAAATACGAAAGAAACCATCTGAAAAAACACAAACATGCAACATTCAACACATATGTGGCCAAAACAACGAAAATAATACCCAAATGCATTTAAATAGCTTCAAAATCATACAAATAAACTCAAACATGCCTAAACCACCTCAAATACACAAGAAATCATGAAAAAATACGCATACATTCAACATTCAACCCACATGTGCCCAAAAGAATGAAAAAAATACCCAAATACATTTAAATAGGTTCAAAATCATGCAAATAAACTCAAACATGCCTAATACACCTCAAATAGGCAAGAAATCATGAAAAAAAATACACAAACATGTAACATTCAACCCATATGTGGCCAAAACAACGAAAAAAATACACAAATGCATTTAAATAGCTTCAAAATCATGCAAATAAACTCAAACATCCCTAATACACCTCAAATAGGCAAGAAATCATGTGAAAATACACAAACAAGCAATAGTCAACCCATATGTGGCCAAAAACAATGAACAAAATACTCAAATGCATTTAAATAGCTTCAAAATCATGCAAATGAACTCAAACATGCCTAAAACACCTCAAATACGCAAGAAACCATGAAACAATACG
This sequence comes from Salicornia ramosissima, assembly GCA_951394345.1. Taxonomy (NCBI): domain Eukaryota; kingdom Viridiplantae; phylum Streptophyta; class Magnoliopsida; order Caryophyllales; family Amaranthaceae; genus Salicornia; species Salicornia ramosissima. The sequence continues at coordinate 33,024,885 of OX596234.1, read as the reverse complement.
CATAAATTCAACATTCAACCCATATGTGACCAAAACAACGAAAAAATACCCAAATGCATTTAAATAGCTTCAAAATCATGCAAATAAACTCAAACATGCCTAATACACCTCAAATAGGCAAGAAATCATGTAAAAATACACAAACATGCAATATTCAACCCATATGTGGCCAAAACAACAAAAAAAAAAAAATAAACTCAAACATGTCTAAAACACCTCAAATAAGCAAGTAAAAATCCTAATTCTCCACTACCTATCTACGCCACAAATCTAAACCGCCTATATTATCTGCAACTGAAATAAAGGAAGACAGTGTTCATAATTGTCCCCTCTCCGAACTACAATAATCCCAATAAATCTCCAAACACCACCAGTATAATCCGCATTAAGCGAATGCCAAGTGTGTATCCTAACAATCTCTAAGTTCCATTCGTACAAGTTCCAACCTATTTTCCTTTGACAAGAAATATGTAAAATGCAGTGTATGCTACGTACCTTTTGTAGGTCTTCCGACTTCAAGCAAACAGAGACTACATCATGTATGTATCTCATCACACAGTACCCACACTCAACACCATTTTGTTGTTGCGCACACTAATATAAAATCATGTGGAAAAAAAACACATATATATCAATTCAATGAAAAGAAAATATTATTAATGAAATCAAAACGTATTTCATTTACCTTTACTGATATAATCTGAGGAGTAGCATCTCCTGCATGAAAATGTGATGCTCGCATTTTCTTCATGACACTGTAATTTCATTGACATATCAAATGTAAAAGATTTATCCTAATTTAACAACATTAACCTTTATATAATCGCTAAATGAAAATTATCATACCTTTTCATTAATGTCAAGATCAATAACTTGCGTGGTGGTTCTACAAGACACGAGTCAAACTTGTATATTTTGTTGGTGGAAGGTGATAACACTAAAAGAATCCAATGCTTACTACACTCAAATTTTAAACCATTTATAAATCAAACATGGTAAATTAATAATATGATGAGATATAATATTATCGTATAATCGAAAAATAAGCAAATACTACTTATGCTTCAAGGTAAGGAGCCAAAATCAAATTGCACTTATCTCGCTCGCATGCTCTTAAGCTATCTTGAAGGTACAATTTGACATCTGGTTGGTTTCCTAAGCATCTTTCGTCATGAATCTCTTGTGGATCTAACCACCCAAGCTTTAAAACCAGAACACATGCTTTTAAATCCTCATACATCGCACTAATCACACAAACATTAAACATGTGCTTAAAAGGCATTACTTCGTAGAATTTTCTAAATTAATAACAATGCAACTTAAAATTAAAGATAAAAATCACCTCATGAAAGCATGTATCAAAGATATGTTCAACATATTTCCATTACGGAACTCTGCAACATCCTCTTTGGTTACCCAAGTGAAAGAATCCTCGAAATAATGGAACTGTGACTTGTCCAAAGAAACCTTTAATGGATTTAAATCGGGCTCATCCTTGACACAAGTATGCAACCACTTACAATCTTTTGTCAAAGAATCGTGGACGTCTTCGTCAATAAGCCAATTGTCTTGAGGATTAGAGCCCTTAGATGAAGCCTTTTTTTTGGACCTTCCTCGATACGTTTTGATTGGTCTTTTGGTTTCTCCTTGGATTGTATACCATTATCTTTTCCTTCCAAACCCTTCTTGTTCACATTTGATTTCTCACATGGAGATTTCTTTAATTTTTCCAACACCTAATAAAAAATTATATTAATAGTTTCCAAAATAAATTAATCATTCTTGTAAGTAACTTTTAAGAAATAATTGAATTAATTATTACCTCTTTTGAAAACCACACCCAAGCACGTGGCCATGTTACAAAGCTTCCTTGTGCATTTAAAAAAGTCAAGATACTCCATTCTGGTCTGGGTATAGGAAGTTGAACATCTTCATTGCCAGCAACAATGGAGTCCAAGGAAACACTAACTTGTCCACCTTCTACGTGCAACATATGCACAACTGGGCGCTCCTTTGAAGGTTGTACATGGCCATAAGCAACTTCAATCAAATGTCCACCTTCCACATCCGGCTTAGGCATTAAAAGAGTACATGGGGTCTCCTTCTTAAAAATTAAGAACATATGATAGGTAATTAATCTGAATGAATAAAAGTAAATTAATCAAATTAAAGTACAAAATTGTTCACCTCAACATCAGGTATTAATGGCTGTTCAGGTTCCAATACCAACATGCCACTTGGAGCTGCATCATGATGGCTTGATTTATCTGTTGGTTGAAAATTGAACAATGTGTCCACATTTGACAAGCCTATGTGCTCTAAGAGGGCTTTGAATTGAGTTTGCACTCTTTTGTCAACTAACGCTTGAAGCTTCTTCTCCATATCCTTGTCCACATGGGACTCCTTACTAGAAGTTGATGAGCATGCATGTTCACCAAATACCTTTTTCTTACCTACACGTACACCCCTTACACCTTTCACACGTCCTTTGTGATCGTTACCTAAAATCATAGTTAAGGCATCAATTGGGCCTTTAGGTGTGAACTCGCCTAAAGACTCCTTGTACTTTAATCCAAGCTGCAAATTCAATAAATTTTAGTCCAAAACAAAACAAATAGTGATACAACATACAATTCGAAAAGAGCTCAAGCCAATTCACTTACGATTGCATCAACCTTTTTCTTCAAGTCCGGATCTGAAATTGTCCTCCGACCACTCGAATCTCGACCATTTTGGCCTGATGACTATAATAATAACAATTAGGGAGCACCATCAATCCAACACCCGGTCTCTAGGGAGTGTTGTAACTGCTGAAGTAGATGCATTGCCTGATGACAAGGCTTCTGGTGGCACCACCTGTGGGTATAAGCCTTCTCTTATCCATTTTGGCCTCGAATTGTCATAAATACTCCGGCCCATATGGTGAGGATCTTTTCTTTTACTTGCACTTTCAGAAATTTTTTGTCTCTTTGGCTGTATTAAAATTTTTAGTGCAATTAATCAAACGATACACTTTCAACCAAATTAAATAGTTAGTTAAATGTTAATGCTTACAATTTATTTTGGATCAGTCTTTAAGGCAACAAATTTTTCCCAATCATCACTACTAATGAAAGGATAAACTTCCCATGGCTTTCTTTCTGGCTCTACATTTTCATTTGAATCCCCATCTCCTTCTAGGCCACCATCACTTTTGCTCTTCCCAGGACCACTTCTTATTTTCCTTTTTTTTTGTGATCCATGTACTCACTAACTTAGATTTGAAGTTTCTAAAACTTTGTGCAACCCCTGACATGAACACCTTCTCTTTATCTTTGTCTGCTTCAATATGAAAAAGATTTTAGTGTACAAAAAAGTTAGATTGTACACGATATTAAAAAAATATATAATAAGAAAATGAAAAAAAAGTTGATACACTAACCGCAGTATCTTCCCATAATGCCTTTTTCAAACCTTCATCTATCTCATTCCATCTTTTCAAAATTGAAAGTTTCCTCACACACAAACCAAGATGTGTCCCATACTTTGCACGCCACTTCCCACATGGTTGTCCGAGGTGGTTGTACTCAAGGAGCATGTCTTCATTTGGATGGACGCCTTTTGCCAAACCCCTTCCTTTCCTTTGTTTTGATCCTGTTCTTGAATTTTTAGATGTGGTTGCAACCCTCTTGTCATTATCTTGTGTAGTGGGATTATTCTCATTCTCTTCAAGAAGTGGAGCTTGATCATTGCCCATATCAACACCTTTTGCCAAACCCCTTCCTTTCTTTTGTTTTGGTCCCGTTTTTGACTTTGTTGATGTGGTTGCAACCCTCTTCTTATTAATTTCATCATTTTCCGTATGGACTACCTTCCTCTTCCTTCCAACCTTACTTATACTCTTCTCCCTTTCAATGTCGTCAGAATCACCTTTATCCTTCTCTTTGTTAGCATCATACAACGGATCATCAAACCAATCTGAAGGGTGTGAAGATAACCTAGTACCACTGCTACTGCTTACTTCGTCATCACTCTCCATGAAAGTGAACCTGAAATCCAAAACATATAAAACTACACAAACATGCAAGATTCTTCACATACAAACTAGCAAGATCTAATTTTCTATAATTTATTTTTTAATAGTGAAGCAGTGGCAACGAAGAAACTCACAAAGTTGGAATCCTATCTCGAAAATAATAACAAACTCACAATTAACAAATAAAAATAAGTCACTATAATAATAACAAGAACAATAATAATACTAATGCAAATTAATAACTAATCAAATCATGTATTTTTTTCCAAATTTAAATTGAATACTATATCATTGCATAATAATTAATCAAACAACATAATGAAAAACTAAGATTCAATTCTAGTAAAACAACCACAACTCGATGAACAAGTAAAAATAAAGATTCATGCTTTTGAACTAGGAAAAATTGCCAAGAATAAGCCAACCTTTGGCCGATCTTCCACAAATAAGTCAACCTTTTGAAAATCCAGAAATAAGCTAACCTTGTTATCATTTAAGCCAAAAATAGGTCAAATGATTATTTAACATGTTAATTTCTATTGTTTTTTATCACTATTTTACAATCATTCAACCTATTTTTTGCTTTAAATGATAACAGTAACTTAAAATAACAGATAACTAATACATTAAAAAATCATTTAACCTATTTTTGGCTTAAATGATAACAAGGTTGGCTTATTTCTGGATTTTCAAAAGGTTGGCTTAATTGTGGAAGATCGGCCAAAGGTTGGCTTATTCTTGGCAATTTTTCCTTTGAACTATGAAACCACACGCATGTTTTATCATCAAAGAACAATTTAAGAATGCATAAATTCATAACAAGATTAATACTAACTATCATAAGAAGATTAAACAACTAATAAACACTCCAACATTAATCATGATACAAAATTAAACAAGCAAAGAAACTAGGAACACTCCCCATGCCTCACGGCAACATACGAACAACAACACTAGCAACAACAATCTATCCAATTTAGTGGTGTTCCAAAATCAGCAGTAAACAACAACACAATTAGCAAAAAAAAAAAGCAATTTCACATAATTTGCAAAATACATGAACTAAATCAAATCGGGGCAAAATTTAGGGTTTTAATTTCTCCAATAAAATCAATTTGGGGCAAAAAACAAATGTTACCTTTAGATTGGCAAGGAGGGCGGAGATTGGAAACGTCTTCGCTAGGGCTTTCGTCTTCGCTGTGGTCAGGCGAGTTCAGGTGACTTGGGCTGGAGCGAGTTCAGGTGACTTGGGCTGGAGCGAGTTCTGGTTGTGGAGGAGGAGAAAGCGAGTTCAGTCGAGGAGGAAGAGTGAGTTCTGGTTGCGTGGTGGCGTTCGTCTGCGTCTGCGTGATGGCGAAGAGGAGGAGCGAGTGCTGGAGCGAGTTCGATCGATCTGGTTCTCTGCGAGGAGTTAAGTTCTCTGCGTGGTGGTTTTTTTTATTAAATGTGGATTGACGAGCATAATGAGGAGCAGTATTGGCTTAGTGCATCAAATAAATTCCGTATTTTAAAAAAAAAAAATTCTAACTACCACTAGTAGAAAAAAATTCTTTTGCTGCATATCAAATAATGCGGTTTTTTTATAAACCGTATCTTTTAAATTCAAAAATCCCAAAAAAAAAAAAAAAAATTCAAAAGATGCGGTTTTATAAACAACCGCATCTTTTAAATTACAAATTACACATAGCAGATAAGCATTACTCGTGTTTTCAATTCAAAACTTAACATTTCATTTTCCCTCTCTTCCTCTACACGCACGGGTTCCTTCTCCAATCTCCATTCCTCCACCATCAATTCCTCCTCCTGCCTTCACCGTTGCTGCCGTCGGCGCCGCTGCTCGTGGTTCGAACTTCTCTGCTCTGCTCGTGCTTCTCTGGTCGTGGTTCTCTGCTCGTGGTTCTCTGCTCTGCTCGTGGTTCTCTGCTCTGCTCGTGCTTCTCTGCTGCTTCGAAATTCTCGTGCTCTTCTCTCCCTTTAAGGTATAATTTCAACCTTCAAGCTATAATTGCTGCAAACTATCTCTCTATGTTCGTTTTTTTCAATCTTTTTGCCCTAATTTGGGGTTGGGTGGTTCGAATTGGGTTTTGAGCAGGTGGGGATTTGGGTGGTTCGAAATGGGTTTTGAGCAGGTGGCCTGGGGATTTGAGTGGTATTGGGTCATTTGGGTGGTGGTGGTTTTGGGTCATTCGGGTGGTAGGGTGCAAATGTGGTGGCTGGGCAAGGGGTGGCTGACTGCTGGGGGCAAGGGGTGGCTGGCTTCTGGGTCATTCGGCTTTGGATTTATTTTTGATTATTTTTAATAATCTGATTGATTAGAATTTTAGCACTTTTATTGTTGTTGATTATGCCCTAATTTGGTTTGTTTTTAATTTGATGCAAAAATCATGATTGTTTTAGTGATGTGTTGTTTGAAGCCCTAATTTACCAATTTTAATTAGGATTGTTCTAGGTTGTAATTTGATGCAAAGATTATGCCCTAATTTTTTATAAATTTATAAATATATAATGACTTATTGATTATTAATTGTATAAATTTGAGTAGTAAAGTTTAGTTTTTTATGTAAGGGTTTTTATAAGATAGTTGTTGAATATTTTTTTTAAATAAATAATAAAGTTTATACAATATAAGTAGTAGCAAAAAACTTTGGTTATAATTTGGTTTTGGATTAATGAATTTGTTTTTTTGCTATATAATGTTTATATTCGAAAATAATTGTGTAAATAAGAAGTTTGTGCATAAAAAGATAAATACATACTAGTGGGATTAGATGTCCAAGGATGGATTAGGTTGAAGTGATAAGGACCCTTGGACTACATCCATATTTTGCTTTTTTGTGTGAAGTGTCTATATATATATATATTTTTTTTATACTCATTGATACAACATTAACATGTGTTTAATTCAAGGTCATTTAATTTGAATGGGAAAAGATCGTAGTTGGATGTATGGTGGATCTACCACATCAGATGAATTCTTGAATGGGTTGGCTGAATTTTCTAATTTAGCCTTAGAAAACCAAGCTAAGACGGGAGCTAATGGGTTTTATTGTCCGTGTGCCAAGTGTGCCAATGTGGGTTGGGTCAATTCAATTTACATTGTTAGGGAGCATGTGATTCGCAACGGGTTTAGGCCTCAATACCAAGTGTGGGTGTGGCATGGTGAGGAGGGGGTTTATGAAGGGAACCGCACTTTGACTGATGGTCATGAGCAAGAATGTATGATTCAAGTACATGAGGAAGATTGTAACATTGAGAATGAATTTAGTAATGATGATTGTGAAGATGATGCTGATGAGAAATCAAATGATGATGAAGGAGATTATCTTGAAGAGATGATGGAGGGGGTTGAGGACGATTTGGGAAAACATCCTCGTGTTTTCCAGTCTTTGAATGAGGCTTCTCAGAAGCCATTGTATGCTGGGTGCGAAAAGTTTACCAAACTTTCAGCTGTACTTACATTGTATAATATCAAGTTAAGGTTCGGCATCAGTGACATTGGTTTCACTGCTTTATTGGAAGAACTAAGTGAAATGTTTCCCGAAGGTAACGAGCTTCCCAAGTCAAATTATTATGCCAAGAAACTGATGTGCCCCTTTGGCTTAGAATATAAAAAGATTCATGCTTGTCCAAATGATTGTGTGCTGTTCCAAAATGAATATGAAAATTTGGACAAGTGTCCTAAGTGTGGGGAGTCCCGTTACAAGCGTCAAGGCCGGACTGGTGATAAGAAAGGCCCCCCTGCTAAGGTATTGTGGTATCTTCCTATAATACCAAGATTAAAGCGCATGTTTTCATTAAAAAAAGATGCTAAGAATTTGAGATGGCATGCTGATGGAAGGAAAAAAGATGGTTTGCTCAAGCATCCCGCTGACTCTCCCGAGTGGAAGAACATTGATAGGCTGCATAAGACATTTGCGAGTGATTATCGAAATTTGAGGCTTGGCTTGTGTACAGATGGGATGAATCCATTCGGAAGTCTCAGTACTAAGCATAGTACATGGCCAGTGCTTCTTACGATATACAATTTGCCTCCATGGTTGTGTATGAAACGCAAGTACATCATGCTATCTCTTCTTATATCTGGGCCTAGACAGCCGGGAAATGACATATGTGTTTACCTTCAACCCCTTGTTGATGACTTGATAAAGTTGTGGGATGAGGGGGTTAGAGTGTTCGATGCATATAAGAATGAGATGTTTACATTACGGGCGATGCTTTTCTGTACCATCAACGACTTTCCAGCTTATGGTAACTTATCAGGGTACAAAACCAAAGGTAAGAAAGCATGTCCGATTTGTATGGATGATATGAGTGAGGTGTATATTAAAGAGTGGAGTAAATATGTTTACATGCCTCATCGAAGATACCTCCCCCCCAATCACCCTTTCCGAAAGAAGAAGAAGGCATTTGATGGTTGTGTTGAAGAGCGTCGAATGCGGGCACCATTGACAGGTAGTGAGGTCTATGACCAGGTTAAAGATGTTGATACGAACTTTGGTAAAGGGAAGAATGTCATTGATCATAACAATGAAGAGAAATTAAGCCTTTGGAAAAAGAAGTCTATTTTTTGGAAACTTCCTTATTGGAAAGATCTACAAGTGAGACATTGTCTGGATGTTATGCACATAGAGAAAAACGTGTGTGATTCGCTTCTTGGGACACTTATGAACATTCCAAACAAAACAAAGGATGACAAAAGGACGAGAAATTATCTGAAGAGAATCGGGCTTCGTCAAGAACTTTGGCCTCAGGAAAGGGTTCTAAAAAGAAAAAGAAAGGAATGCATAGAATCAGAGGGCATCGAGTCTGAGGGAAAAGGCGCAAAAAAGGGCAAGGCCAAACTGAAGGGTAAGGGTAAAGGTAAGGGAACGAGAAAGGGGAAAACAAAAGATAAGGTTGAAGAAAGAGCCAAGAATGGTAGCTTTTTGCCACCAGCTTGCTACACAATGTCAAGAGAAGAAAAGCGAGCATTTTGTGAGTGTTTGTACCACATTAAGGTTCCAACAGGGTATTGCTCAAATATGAAGAGATTTGTTTCCTTAAGTGGTGACTTGGCATTAGGAAGCATGAAATCCCATGATTGTCATGTTATGATGCAAGTTTTCATACCCATTGCGATCCGTTCGATATTGCCAAAGCATGTGAGAGTAGCTATCACAGAATTGTGCTCATTTTTCAACATAATATGCAGCAAAGTGCTTGACCCCGACAAACTTGATATTCTTCAGGCCGATGTGGTTAAGACCTTGTGTAAGTTTGAAATGTTTTTTCCACCTAGCTTCTTTGATATAATGCCTCATCTTGTTGTCCATCTAGTTCGTGAAATAAAGTTGTGTGGTCCCGTTTTTTTGAGGTGGTGTTACCCTTTTGAGAGAGAAATGCATAGCTTACAAGGCAAAGTCAGGAATCTGGCACAACCTGAAGGCAGTATGATTCAAGGGACAGTGACTGAGGAAGTTGGTAACTTCATAGCAGAGTATTTGCGTACGGCCGAGCCTATTGGACTGCCAACATCCCGGCATGACGGGAGACTTGAAGGTAAGGGGACATCTGGGTCAAAATTGATCACACCTTCTAGTGATAGATTATTAAAGGCTCACTTGTTTGTGTTACATCATGTTATTGAAGTTCACCCATACTTGGATGAGCATATGAATGAGTTGCGTTCTCAATATCCTACAAAGGGAAGCGATGCATTGATGCAGTTGCATAACAAGACATTTGTTGAATGGTTTCATAACCGGATAATGAATGGACTTGATGATACTGTATCATCCACCGTTAAGTGGCTAGCGTATGGTCCTCGTGAAGGTGTCAAAACCTATGATGGTTATGATGCTCTTCGGAGAGATTCAATCCCTAAATGGAAGTCGATGAAGGTGATTTGCAATTTTGTAACTCTTGTTGTTATTGTTTAGAAGACCGATATAGTTAGGTAATTTTCTTCTAACAATATAAATCATTTTGTGTGGATACTATGTCATTTCAGTGTGCACAACAACAAGGTGATGTGGAATGTGGATACTATGTCATGCGCTACATTTATGATATAGTTTCGTCTTCCGTTGAAGTAAAAGATCTAGAAACGGTATGTGTTTCTCTTTTAGACATGCAAATAAGTTATAAGTTAAAAAATGCCTATTTGGTTTGTTTTTTGTTATACAACATGAACTAGGATGATCGAGGCCAAGATGGGAACTATAACACCAAAAATGACCCAAAAATGGCATGTTTGGCTCGTTTTTGTTCTAAAACGATCAAAATTTGTCCGAAATCATGCAAATAAGTCACATAAAGTTTACATGTATATTATAGGAGATGAATGACACTTAAAAATAGAAATTAGGTTGATTGGTGAGAGGATGGGAACGAAAACTACCAAAAAGAGCCAAAAATGGCTTATATGGTTTGTTTCTTGTTCCAAAACCCTCTAACCTTTCCCAAAATCATGCAAATAGATAGCTTATAGAATGTTTACATCAATGTCATGGGTTGTGAATGAACCTTAAAAACATGAACTAGGATGATCGAGGCCAAGATGGGAACTATAACACCAAAAATGACCCAAAAATGACATGTTTGGCTCGTTTTTGTTCTAAAACGATCAAAATTTGTCCGAAATCATGCAAATAACTTATAGAATGTTTACATAAATATTATGGGTTGTGAATGAACCTTAAAAACATGAACTAGGATGATCGAGGCCAAGATGGGAACTATAACACCAAAAATGACCCAAAAATGGCATGTTTGGCTCGTTTTTGTTCTAAAACGATCAAAATTTGTCCGAAATCATGCAAATAAGTCACATAAAGTTTACATGTATATTATAGGAGATGAATGACACTTAAAAATAGAAATTAGGTTGATTGGTGAGAGGATGGGAACGAAAACTACCAAAAAGAGCCAAAAATGGCTTATTTGGTTTGTTTTTTGTTCCAAAACCCTCTAACCTTTCCCAAAATCATGCAAATAGCTTATAGAATGTTTACATCAATGTCATGGGTTGTGAATGAACCTTAAAAACATGAACTAGGATGATCGAGGCCAAGATGGGAACTATAACACCAAAAATGACCCAAAAATGGCATGTTTGGCTCGTTTTTGTTCTAAAACGATCAAAATTTGTCCGAAATCATGCAAATAAGTCACATAAAGTTTACATGTATATTATAGGAGATGAATGACACTTAAAAATAGAAATTAGGTTGATTGGTGAGAGGATGGGAACGAAAACTACCAAAAAGAGCCAAAAATGGCTTATTTGGTTTGTTTCTTGTTCCAAAACCCTCTAACCTTTCCCAAAATCATGCAAATAGCTTATAGAATGTTTACATCAATGTCATGGGTTGTGAATGAACCTTGAAAACATGAACTAGGATGATCGAGGCCAAGATGGGAACTATAACACCAAAAATGACCCAAAAATGGCATGTTTGGCTAGTTTTTTGTTCTAAAACGATCTAAATTTGTCCGAAATCATGCAAATAAGTCACATAACGTTTACATGTATATTATAGGAGATGAATGACACTTAAAAATAGAAATTAGGTTGATTGGTGAGAGGATGGGAACGAAAACTACCAAAACGAGCAAAAAATGGCCTATTTGCTTTTTTTTTTGTTCCAAAACCCTCGAACCTTTCCCAAAATCATGCAAATAAGTTATACAATGTTTAACTCAATGTCATGGGTTGTGAATGAACCTTGAAAACATGAAATAGGCTTATCGAGGCCAAGATGGGAACTATAACACCAAAAACGACTCAAAAATGGCATGTTTGGCTCGTTTTTTGTTCATGAATTCTTGCTTTTAGTATGGCGAAAACTAATCACGTCATTTATGTGATGTATTTTTCAGATTTTCAACACACCAAGAGAAGGGCCATTCACATCTACAGAGATCAATGAAGTTCGAGACAAGTGTGCAGCTATTATTACTGATACATATTTGTGATTTCTTGTATTATTACTTGTTTGATACACTTTTAAATGTTATTTGTAAGATATTTTCATGTATAATATATATGAATAATTATTGCTTCTACTTCGACCCCGCTTGATGACGTGGTAATGATCATGAATAGCATCCTCGAAGATGTGTGAGAATGGGGTTCCATATCAATAGGAATCACCCTTGTACCGTTGAATTATTTATATAATATATATAAATTTTGAATTTATATTTTAAAAAATATTTCAAAAAGATGCGGTTTTAGTAGCTTTTCAGTGTTCTAAATAAATAAGAAGATGCGGTTCTTTCTACTAAATAATGCGGTTGTCATATGGTAAATTTAAAAAAAAAAAAATTAAAAGCTGCGGTTGTTTTAAAAACCGCAGCTTCTTGAGCACAGAAGATGCGGTTAAACAACCGCAGCATTTAGATAATATCTAAATAATACGCCTATAAATACTGCGGTCAAAAACCGCAGCATTTACGATAAAAACAACCGCAGTAATTAAATTATTTTCTACTAGTGTACCTATGGCTGCGATTCTAAAACCCGCAACCATTAGTTTGGGAACCGCAGCCATACGTATCTATGGATGCATTTTTTAGGAACCGAATCCATAAGTAGTTATGGCTACGGTTTTTTACCCCGCAGCCATAAGTAGTGAATTTTTTAAATATTTCATTACTTTTCGATGCGGTTCCAAAAGAACCGCATCCAATGTGGCGCAATATATGTGGATTTTTCTACTAGTGTACATTAGGGAGACACAATTAGGTGTCTACAGAAGCCCCACTTTGACTGAGTCTGGAGAGTAAGCATAAACTCGCAAGACGAAAGTCAAACTATTCCTGTCGGGACGGAGGATAATTTAAGAAGTTCTGCGACCTTGAGTCACCCTTTTTAACGCCGGTACCTGCAAAACAAATGTTAATTTTACCTGTTACCACGCCCCATGCGGTTTAATCCCTTAGAAGAGTCTGGATCCTCGGGATGATGGCATATGAAGTGTCTGGTTCCTCCAGATGCGCTTGGATCCTTTGGAACTACTCCCTTGGGTAAGCATAAACCCTTGCATTGGGACAATGACGGGAAGTCGCATAGGCGGGAGCAATCAAGAATAAGCATAAACTCCTGAAAAGATGTGCGCGAGTAAGCATATACTCGCGAGAAAATATGTGTTAGGGTAGGCATAAACCCGTTGTGTGTCAAGAGTAAGCATAAACTCTTGCTAAAAAGGTAAGATGTGTATTTGGGTTAACATAAACCCGTGAGAATGATAAGGAATAATTAAATTAATAGGTACCAACTATTGCACTTTTTATTTTATAGGTACCAACTTTTGATTATTCACCAGTAGCACGAACTATTACATAAAGTTGCAATGATAGGTATATGGCCTAAATATTGTTGCAACTTATAGGTCACCCATACCGATTTATAAGTCATCCATACCTATCGTTGCAACTTTATGTTATAGTTCGTGCTGCTGGTGAATAATCAAAAGTTGGTACCTATTAAAATAAAAAGTGCAATAGTTAGAACCTATTAATGTAATTATTCCGAATGATAATGTGCTAAGAGTAGGCATAAACTTGTAAAGGAAGAAACAAGAGTATGAATAAACTCTTGAGAGATGAGGGTAAGCATAAACCCATGAGCAAGGATGATGTGTTAAAAGTAAGCATAAACTCTTAGGAGAAGAGTCAAGAGTAAGTATAAACTCTTGAGAGAAGGTATGAGGGTAAGCATAAACCCTATAAACTCATAGAAAAACATATATAAGCTTAGGGTAAGCATAAACCCGTAAGCAAAGTAAGTGGATTAAGGGTAGGCATAAACCCTTAGAGGTATTTTTGTGAGCTCAGGGTAAGTATAAACCCGTGAGAAAAGTAGGGGAATTAAGGGTAGGCATAAACCCTAAAATGAACTTTTGCAAGATTAGGGTAAGCATAAACCCTATGAGGAAAGTGCTTGTGTGCAAAACACTGTGAGCTCAGGTTAAGTATAACATAAGACTAGTTATATGTTATATCTGTGGTTGTGCAAAAGTCTTAGTCATTCTTACATTAGTTTATGCAACATTGTTGCAACATCTCTGCAAGTTTGCAAAGAAGTACAAATTTTGTGCATATGAAAAGTCAATTAGTGTTACAATTCTAGTAATGGAGTCAAAGACGTTATTATTAATTAAGGGTTTCAACATAAGTTGTTCATTTTAAGGAAATTTCACACTCCTTTTGAGGTTTTTCTTCATACTTTATTAACTATAAGTAGGGATTGTGTCAGCAACATGGTTGCTATGATTTTGCGAGCACAAATATGTGCATAGTTAGAATTAAGTACTATTGCAATTTCCAGTTGTAGGATAAAAATGTTCACCTCTAATTAAAATATTAAATTAAGATTGTCCAAAGTTTCGGGACGAAACTTCTTTTAAGGGGGGTAGACTGTAATACCTCGTATTTTTGTACATTTATACATGTATTTTTATACGTATTTTATAACCTATACACGTATTTTATACGCCTAAAGGAATATTTTATATGCTTAAGAATTAGGATTAATAAAATGGTTTAAAGTTAATATTTACAAAATATTATTTATTGGGTATTTAAATAACTTATGTATATTTGTAAAGGATTTTATAAAATTATATTTAGAAATAATACTAAGGGTTTCAATTATTTATTATAGGCATCGTTTATAAAAATAAAATATTCTGATTCGAAAAAGGTTAAAAGTTTTATTTCCGCTGTCACAAGCCCAACCCAGCGGGAAATCCAAATCGGACCCTAGTAGTATATATATCTACAGCGTAAAACAAAACACGTCAAAACCCTAAACTAAAAAAAAAAAAGAAAAAAAAGAAAACCAACTCTTTTACTCGTACTCTCTACGAACAACAACAACAACAATCAACACCCACGATGCAGCCACGCCTCAACCACCACTGGAGCCGCCTGCGACCGCAGCCTTTGCCGGAGTCTGCTGTCTCGCCGGAGTTCCACCAGGGCAACCACCTTCCCCTGCACGGTGTGAGTGTCATTAAAAATCAACATTGCGTATTCACCCTCACGCAACACCACCGGAGGCCGCCACCGCTCGCCGCCTAACCTGCGTTCCAATTCGGCCTCCACCGCGCCACTTCCTCCGTGCTCTAGTGCCCGGCTGTCGAGCCACTGCCATTGCCGTGTTCTTCCCTTGTGTGAGTTTTCCTAAATATAACTTTTCTTTTAATTATTTAATTCTTGATTTATACTTGATTAATTTCTGATTTTTATGTGTTGATTAATTTCTGATTTTTATAATGATGTTGATAAAAAATTTCACATTTAAAAAGGATTTAAAAATTTAAAAAAACATATTTGATATATGCGGTTTTATGTTTTTTGTGTGTCGAAATTGTTCAAAACGAAGCGGGGTTTGAACTATAATATTTTTATGTTTTAAAAAGTATGTTTACGACATATAAAGGATGTTTGAATGAGTTATAATATTCTGAAATTTTATTTAAACCATAATATATAATGTTTTCTTGAGTATTTTTGGGTAAAAATATGTCCTACGAAGCGTGTTTGTGTTTTATGCGAAGTTGGACTTAAAACACTGATTTTATAGATTTTATTTGGTTCAAAAGTTGCTATGATAGGATTTTGGGAAAAATAGTATAATTTTTCAAAGATTTTAGTTGTTAGTTGCGTATAAGGGTTTCCGGTAGTCTTAGGAACATGTCGGGTGTTGTTAAAACTTTAAAATTTGATTTTCGGGACGCTTCGGAAGGGTTTTAAATGTTTTATCGGGGCTGAAATTTTTGAATAATCACGCCTACTCGATGCTTTATCTATTTAATTAAACGTCAGCTTGGTATTTTAAACAGAGGCCACAATGATGTAATTTTTGAATTAAAAGAAATGATTAAAAATAACTTTTCAAATTTTATAGAAGCTGGAATTTTGTAATATATACTTAGGATAGTTTATATGTTCATGGGAATTAATTAGTCCCATATTTTATTGTAGGAGACTTTGAATTCAGCGAATTCCGTTAATTGTGGCTAGTTGGAATTATTATACCAGGTACATATGTACACAGGAAGCTGCTTGCATGAAGTATCATGTTTAGGGTATGATTCGTACTGTGGTGACTAGTTATATGTTATATGTGTGGTTGTGGAAAGGAAAAATTATATATTATTACAACATGTTGTCCTGAGTTACTTATTTTACCACGGTTTGGAATATGAGTTCAATTATGAACCTTTATACCACGTAATGTGGGGCCAGTAGGCATTAATATTATTTTACTTCATTGTGTGGGGCCATGGGCATTAAAGGACTGGGTAGGATCTTTACTCGCTCCCTCTGGAAGAATGAGACTCGGTAGAAAGATTGGCTAAATAAAATTGGTTATGTGATCACCTAGACCTAGAGGATTTAAAAACGGAAAGTGTGTTGTGTGTTGCATTGATGTTGTGTGTTGTCTTGTGTGGGGCTGAGTCTTCACAATTACTAACTAAATATGATAAATCACGTAAAGCGAAAGAGGATTCACACCAAAACTCTTGGAACGTATACACCTTGAGTATGAACACATGGGGGGAAGCTAAATAGCTTCCTACAAGGGGTACAAGACATTGTTCACCCTTGTTTATTTTTATTATTTTGGCCTGGGATCCCGCCACTCTTATGTGGCATGGTTTTTACCACTCGACTTGCAACGGAGTGGTGCTCTGGTGGGCATGGTTACTTATCTTTGGAAACCCGTTCGATGTTGAATCCAAATCTCCTTATAAACTAATAGAGTCTAGGAGTGTATGGGATTGGTCATATAGTGTATAGCAGGTTATCATTTGCATTATTTATTCATGTTATATTATATGTGCATATCTTGTTGTATATATGTACTCAGCTTTTGCTGATTACGTGCTTTTGTGTGTGTCTTCTTTGGTCATGGCCCTCGCCTTAATGACCCTGTGATGAACCAATATATACACTTGTATTATTGGGGAGAAGAATTGCACAGGTTAGTTTGATGATGTGAAGTTTTCAGCATACGCATGGTCTTGGAATTGGTGTGAAGAGAGATTTTACTATTAATGTATTTAAGCTTATTTTAAAATATTATTTTATTTATTTTGAATAACAATTTTATAATAAGTAAGGGTTTATAATTTGACTGGACAGTAAGCTTTAATTAGTTAGGTTTATTTTTGAGATTAAGTTCGAATAAAGTTTTCTTCCGCTGCAAAATTCTAAATAAGCCGAAACGTTTTCACACGTAGCGGTAATACTTTGGAAATTTCCTTTCAAATATATTTTATGTCGTAATTTTGAATAATACTTAGAGTTTTCAAGTAGGGAATTTTCAGGGTGTTACATTGTAAGTGATGTCGTTAAGGTGGGGAAATGTGTAAGGAAGTATACATCTGATGAGAAGCCCCCACTTTGACTGAGTCTGGAGAGCGAGGAAAATGTTCTCGCAAGACGAAAGTCAAAGTATTATGGCTAGGGAATTAAGGGTATTCCCTTAGAGGAATTAGGGTAAGCATAAACCCGTGAGAAAAGTAAGAGAACTAAGAGTAGGCATAAACCCTTAGAGGAATTATAGGGTAAGCATAAACCCATGAGAAAAGCAAGTGAATTAAGGGTAAGCATAAACCCTTAGAGTGATATTCTTGTAAACTTAGGGTAAATATAAACCTGTGAGAAAAGTAAGTGAATTAAGGGTAGGTATAAACCCTTAGAGTGATACTTGAGAGCTTAGGATAAACATAAACCCTGTGAGAAAATTACTTGTGAGTGAGGGAAAAGGAATTGCGTGTCTGGTGAGAAGCCCCCACTTTGACTGAGTCTGGAGAGACGAATGTTCTCACAAGATGAGAGTCAAAGTATTCTTAAGGGTAAACCCTTAGAGGAATTAGGGTAAGCATAAACCCATTAAAAAAGATGATGAGGCCGTTGACGCGAAAAAATGTACAAGGAGGTGTGTGTATGATGAGAAGCCCTCACTTTGATTGAGTCCGGAGAGACCAATGTTCTCGCAAGACGAAAGTCAAAGTATTATGGTTGGGGCGAGGCTTTATTGACTTTGGATGGACTTTGATTTGAACTTTTTTTTTGCATTTTTTTTTTGCTTCTTTTTTTATTTTATTTTAGACACATGTCTTTTCCTACGCACCATTTGATCCCATAGGTGAGGTAGATGTAGGTCAGGAAGGAAATTAGGTTAATATGTGTTTAAGGCTCAAAGGGTTGCAAGGGATTGAATGAATACAGGTGATGAGAAAGAAATTGATGATTTTTGTGGAGTTCAAGAAAAGAAGGCCTTTCGGGCAATGTCCTTTTTATTGAGTACAATTTATTGGTTATAAAAATTTGAGGTCATGATTTAAGTTAAGGTTAAAAGCACAAATTGGAATGGAGGCTAATAATATTAAAAAACAAAATTATTAATGTAAATGAAATTACAAGGTAAGAAGTGGAAAAAAAAAAATCCTAATGACATAGGCTCGAAAAAGAAAGAAAAGAAATGCAAATGTCTAGGTGGAGGGACTCTCCCGCTCAACTTAATGACCCTGACTGACTCTTGACTAGGAGTGGGTCGTGCTGACATTGATGTTGCAAACCATCCTCTATGGCTACTTCGATGTGATTGGTCTTTTCAATGTTGGTGATGCTTAAGTACTTGGGGTGTTCGGGTTTAGGCTATGGATATGGGCTTGAATAATTTAGGCTTGGAATGTGGGATTGAGTGATGGGCTTGGGTATAGGCTTAAGAATTTTTGGGTTTTGATGAGTTTGATTAAGGCTGGGGTAGTGTTTAAGTAAGGCGAGGTAAGGTTGGATTGGGCTTAGGCTTGCTCGGACCTGGGCTATACTTTGGATTGAATGTGAACTGTTTGGACAACTCCGAACTGTTTTCAAAACCCTTGGTAAACTACCTTGATCATTGTGATATGGATGCAAATGCAGATGTATATGCATGTCCTAATTTTATGGTCATCTTCCCTAAAATGCATGAATGCTAGGTGCCCTTTCCACTTTTTGATTTTTTTTTTTTTTGAATTTTTTTTGAAATGGCACCAAAAATACATGAAATATGCAATGTATATGAATGGAAGTGCCTAAATGAGGAGTGGAACTAAGCCCATTTAAAGGAATGACTAATGTTTTGGGACCAAACCTATGGTCAAACTAAGGTCAAAGCCTATATGGACTACTATAGGGGTCGTTTTTACCCGGCCGCCTACGTCTCACGAGTTGTTTTGAATGCTCGTTAACGCCGTATGTGAATACGGACTAGTAGGAGTCGCCACCGTGCATTTTATACGGTCCACGGACACCGAAGAAATACCAATGCCAGGAGCAATTGGCCCCATATGGTTATGCACCAAAGTATGTGTTAGGGGACAGGTTACGGGGCAATCGTGCATTGGGCCCGCCCGCCTGTAAGCGGTCTCTACTAGGTCTCTTTTTGTGGTCAAATTATTATCAATCCCGAATACATATAAATCTCATATTATACCCTAAAGAACGCATATTACTAAGCGGGTTTAATTTATTTACAAATCAAAACTAATTTTATTATGACCACTTAAAATTAAATCCGTATTAAAATTCCAAGAAAATAAAAGTCAAATAAAACAAGAACAAAATACAAAATAAAATAAATAAATAAATAAAAGTGATAAAAGCATGAAAATAATAAAAATACAAATAAAAATAAATATGTGCAGGTTCAAAGTGTGTTCCAGGAAAAGTGGTTCGATGTGCTGTTTAACCAATAAAAATATAAATATGAAATAATTATATGATGAGACTTTTAATACTTAAAATCAGATATCATATCAACGTTAATAACAATAATTGTAATTTCAATCATGATCAGACCAGATCTACTATGAATCATAAATTAATCAAGATTATTATCATGATAATAATTATTGGAAATATTAAATTTAATAAATAAACCATTATATTAAAAAAAAAAATTATCAATGACATAATAACTGAAGTTTTTCTATTAAAATAATACATGATAACAGATCTAATTAATATGAGTCATAAATTATTATGCATCAATATTGAAAATATACAATCAATGGCCAACCAGATTAAAACGACAATTAAAATATTAACATTAATGTGACAAACATGAATTTAAGCACTAAAATTCACATAAAACATTCAAATTTTCAAACACATTAACCATTATCAAAGATCATCATTTTGAATGATTTATAAATATACAATAAAATTAAAATGAGTAGATTTGAAGTAGAGACTTCAGGAATTGTACCTGGTAATGCCTTGATAGAACAACCAAGGAGGGAGCAACGATGATGAACGCAATATGCTTGTTTGAAGTTGGTTGAGTTGGTGATTTGTGATGTGTTTTATGATGTTTTGAGGGTTGTTTGATGGAAGAGAAAGGTATAGGATGTAAGTATGCAATGTAGAAGGATGGTTCGTGGTATCGGTGTGTCCTAAAACGCTTGGAAGGACTCGTATTTATAGGCCAGAAGCTGCAACGAAGCCCGGGGGAGGACCAGAGCTGCGCCCAGACGCAACCCACCTGCGTCTTGGCGCAGGTCTGGCCGCTTCCGGATGCTTTCGTAGACGTTTTTGGCGATTTTGCGCGATTTTCGGGATCATGATCTGATTTTATGTGATTACGAAATATTCTGTAATATTTTAATATTTTGGAATATTCCGGGGTGTCCCGGATGCTCCGGGATGTCCCGGAATGTTCTAGAAATCTCCAGAAGCTCTAAAAAATTATAGAAAAATTATTAAAAATCGTGAAAAATTATGAAAAGTATGAAAAACACTAATATGCTTTGCGGAACAATTTTCAACATTCGGAAATGACGAAAATGCCCCTAAGCATGCAAAAATCCTAAAAAATTCATAAAAAAATCTAAAAATATGATAAAAAAATATAGAAAAATATGAATAAATTATAAAATTATTTTTATGATTTTTAAAAATATTTTATGATGCAAAAATACATTTTTATTATTTTTTTATGAATATAAAACATTGAAAAATGCATGCAAAAAATTAAAAAAAAATATCTAAAAATGAAGAAAAATTACGAATAAATACCGTAATCATCGCAAAACCTAACATTTGCTTCCAAGGCACTTTAAACACGGTTTAGGCAATTGTTTTTGGTATATTGTGCATTTTCATCGTCAATTTCCCTTAGTTGTCTCTTTTGGCAATATGGTACGTTCATCATTAGTCTCTACATTAGGGAGACACATTTAGGTGTCTACAACTACATGCAAGGACACTAAGGCCCAACATTGTGAACTATATGAACTAGAAGATAACCATGACTATATGAAATGTGAGTGAATAGTGAAAAAAATGCATGGCTAGAGCCCATAAAAAATGCACACATAATCACACTAATATGATACAACATGAATGGTCTTCTAAAAAGTCAGTCCTGGGTGGTCACAAGGTACCATGGCTAAAGAGAAACTCAACCGCTCTAGCCATTCTTCATGTTAAATGACATGTGATTAGGAATATCTTATTATGACCTCATCGGGCATGAGAATCACGCGCCATGGTTGGGATGGGCCGATTATGATTATTGAGGTCGGGCACCAAAACTAACCATAATCAAACCCCCCGGGGTCGGTCTCGAGCATTAAACATGCTCATATGAGACAAGGTCCTATAGTGCAGCACCTATTCGTAGGGCCGCATGCAATATGCCTAAAAAATTCGGGGATGATAATAATAAGACCACGAGACTTTTCAAGTTTGTCCACACCACTAAGGAATTTCCCCAGCAGAGTCGCCAAACTGTAGGGGTCGTTTTCGGTCGTCTACATCACGAGTTATTTTGAATGCTCGTTAACGCCGTAAGTGAATACGGTCTAGTAGGAGTCGCCACCGTGCGTTTTATATGGTCGACGGACACCGAAGAAGTACCGAAAGCAGGAGCAATCAGCCCCATATGGTCGTGCACCAGAGTATGGGTTCGGGGATAGGTTACGGGCCAATAGTGCATTAGGCCCGCCCGCCTGTAAGCGGTCTCTACTAGGTCTCTTTTTGCAGTCAAATTATTATTAATCCCGAATACATAAATATATCAGTTTTACCCTAAGGAATGCATATTATTAAGTGGGTTTAATTTATTTACAAATCAAAACTAACTTTATTGTGACCACTTTAAATAAAATCAGTATTAAAAATCCTAGAAAATGAAGACAAATAAAAACATGAACGAAATATAAAAATAAAAGCAATAACAGAATACAAAATAAATATGTGCAGGTTCAAAGTGTGTTCCAGGAGTATGTTGTTCGATGTGCTGTTGGGTTAGTAATAATATACAATTATGATGATTAATGACAATGATTACGATAACAATTATACATGATTAATACGATTTAAGGTGGCTTACAATACTTAAAATCAATTATGATATTAATTGTCACTTTTATATCTGTTGGGCCAGATCTATATATTTGACTCTTCGATAATATGAATTACTTAAGATTTATAAAAAAATAAATATCAACAAATCTATAAAAATGTAGCGAACGTTTTATGACACGGAATTTAAATGACAAAAGCCATTTTATATAGTTTGCGTTTTGAATCGAATAGTGATCAAAATTAAAACATTACTATCCTGAATTAAGAATTAATATGAGAGTCAATTTAATATACGGTTATGCAAATTACATGAATGAATGAGAGATCATTACACATTCATATTGCATAAAACCACAGATTGTAGCCAATGAGATTATAAAATGACAATCGATAATGTTATGCTGAAATTGATTAAAGTATCAGAATTCATATGAATAATCTGTATTATTCGTTACATTAACCAGTATCATAAATCATGTCATTAATCATCATCTATAAATGAAAAAGAATCTAAGTAGAGACTTCAGAAAAGGTGTACCTTGTAATGCCTTTAATCAATACAACCAAGGGCAGCTGATGATGATGAATGAAATATGCTTGTTTGAAGTTGATTGAGTTGGTGTTTTATGATGTGTTTAATTATGTTATGGGGAGTGTTTGATGGGATATGAGTGTTTAGAGTTGGAGTATGCAATGCAGAAGAGGGCTAGGAGTTGTTGGTGTCTATTAGAATGCTTGGAAAGACGTTTATTTATAGGCCAGAAGGAGCAACGTTCGATCCGAAAGAGCTACAGACATGCGCCCAGGCGTAAGTCTTGATATGGGACCTCCATCTAGGCGCAGGTCTTGGTCAGATCCGGGTCGACGATTTGGCTTGATTTTGCGCGTGATTTTCAGGATTATGATCCGATTTTATGCGATTACGAAAATATTTTATAATATTTTGATACTTTGGAATATTCAGGGGTGTCCCAGGATGCTCTGGGATGTCCCGGAATGTTCTAGAATGTTCCAGAATATTGCTGAATGCCCATAACGTTCCGGAATGTTCTAGAAACCTCCAGAAGCTCTAAAAAATTACAGAAAATTTATTAAAAATTATAAAAAGTATGAAAAGTATGAAAAATACTAATATGCTTTGCGGAACAATTTTCAACATTCGGAAATGATGAAAATGCCCTTAAGCATGCAAAAATCCTATAAAATCTATAAAAAGCTCTAAAAATATAGAAAAATATGAATAAATTATTAAAATATTTTTGTGATTTTTAAAAATATTTTATGATGCAAAATGTTTTTTTTTTATGGATATAAAATATGGAAAAATGCACAAAAAAATTCCTAATAATGGTAAAAAAAAAAGGATAAATCCCGTAATCATCGTGATAGGCCGTCGTCGAGCCTACCAAAAGTAAATTTCCTAACTCGAGCTTACTAATGCTAGTAAGGGCAAGTAAGGGTCGAACCCTAGAGAATAACGTTTTCTGACCAAAGACAATGAGTATAGACAAACTAAGTCGAAATTGGATTCAAAGATTGGAAGTCAATTAATTACAATACACTAAAATAGGGGTCTAAAACAAGGAATAAAATATTAAGGTTAGAGGATTAACGACTCGATACCACCATGAATTATGGATCGGTCAAAACTTAGACTTAGGTCGTGGTTAAAGGGGAGGTCATTCTATGATTACACTACTCTTTCGAGCTAGTGTGGCGACCAGGAAGACGTATACTACTTACTTTCGTAATAGACACACCTAACAAGTCATAAGCACAAATCACGAAGACCGGTAACTTTCCCTTGATCGAAGGCCCAACTTTCATGGTGCTTCCATCAATCGGACGAAGGGAGTCATCACCCACGTTCAGCTTTCGGTCCTTAGGTGGGGATTCTCCTATGAATCTAATGCTAGCTAAACATAAGACTCAACATCAACGAACCTTCGGTACCGACATTAACACAACCAACGCCAAGAATTGACTAAAACATAAACATGGAGGATTTTGAGAGGTTTCACCCCAAACCCTAGCAATGAGACTACTCACACATGACTAGAATAATAAAGGAAAACATAATGAACATACTAAAAAAAACACCAAGCATGAAAATAAGAACAAACTATGAATTTAAGCAATATTCAATCACAAAATATCAAAGCAATAATTAACTAAATGTAAAAATAAAGGAAAGAGTAGAGAAATGTTACAAGTGAAGCTTCAATATCAATATGTAGAACAATGGGATGATCAATGTAATTTCCAAACCAAAAGTTTGAACTTCTACAATTAATCTAAAACTTGAAGATGAAAATCTATGGAATTTTAGGAGACAAAAGGGAGAAAAACTAAATAAACTAGGTTTACTATTCTGAAAAATGTAATAAATGTGATGTTGTTACAAAAAGGGAGTATAAAGGTAATTATACCTCTCCTAAAAATTAAAACAAATAAGCTAAAAATATGAACAGAAGCATTTCAGCGGGCGCTGAGGCGATGGCAGCGCCCGCTGACACCTATATTACTAGGCTTGCAGGCTGGGAAGAGTTGTGGCAGCGGGCGCTGAGTTGGGGTCAGCGGCCGCTGCCAATCCTTGGGATGCATCTGCCTCAAAATAGGGGAGGGGAACAGCGGGCGCTGAGTTGGGGTCAGCGGCCGCTGTTCTTCTATGTGTGCTCATAATGCCCTGTTAGCCTCAAAATCAGCGGCCGCTGGGAATCCATCAGCGGCCGCTGCCATGGCCTAGAAAACCTACTGGCTTTTTTCCTTACAAAATGCTTGAAACACATAAACCATCTCAGCGGACGCTGAGGAATTCCCATCGCCGGCTGAGGCCTTCTTGACTCCAACATTGGCAAATGAGTCTGTGGCTTCCTCGAGGTTCCCGGCTTGCCTCCTCTGGTTCCGAAATAGACTCGGGACCTGCAAAAGGGGAAGAAAACGCAGAAACAAAGCAAAATAGAGGAAATCACATACAAAAAGGGAAAAGGGGACTACCGAAACAAAACTAAACTAAAAGCCTAAAAATGCTAACAAAACTAAATAAAAAATAGAAAATAAATAAATAAAAGCTAAGAAAAATACTAACTAAATACAGACAATCAAACTCCCCCAAGCTAACTCGTTGCTTGTCCGCAAGCAACTACCGCACGAAGATTTCGACAAATCCCTCAGGAGAGGAATTCTAAAACGGACTAAAGACTCTTATTACAGTCTTAAGGCGCACAAATCCCAATTCTAGGAACTAACTAAACTAAGGACTGAAACCTTTCACACATTAGAACCTTACAGGACTACGACGTATCCAAGCCTAAACAACCTAACAACCGTCAAACACCCTTGAATAATCTCAGACATAAGTCAGTGGCGGGAAAAATACTCCATGAGGGAGTCATGAAGAACAAAGGAATGGACACTCACGTCTCGCCGGAGTTAGCATCTCTCGAAATTTGACAAGTGATGCCACATACCAAAGATGAGACCTTTCGAGAACATGAAATCAATAGGGCCTAAGGTCATAGCATCTTACATACAAGGTCCGAAACTATAAATAACTACCGATCGACCGTTAGGATAATTTACAATAGGACACTGGTCGACTAAGAAAACTACTATCTCCTTCTCTAATTATGTACGTTTTTTCTTTTCTTTTTTTTAAGAAACAAAAAGAACAAGCGTATAAACAATTAGAACTAAAAACACGACATAATAAATATAATTAATTATTTTTATTTTTTGTTATTTTTAGAGAAGGAGTTACAATACTCGAATAATTACACTATTACAAAATTTACAAGGACCGAAAATAAAACTTGATGCTATGACGTAAGATGGTGCCTAAATCATGTTCCAAGTCTCGAAAGGGCGGTAGCAATTCATAAGTAAAAAATCAGAGCCAAAAGAAACAGATAAACTAAAACCGACGAGGGATACAATGCGACGCTCTGAAATGAATAACCCTAAAAGAGTCTAATTAAGGCAGGAGCTCGAAACCTCACCTAGGTTCAAAAACCAGCGACTCAGCGTCAACTAAACAAGGGAAAACCTTGTACAATAAACCGACATGGATACACATCTAGTCCTAAAGGGTTCTCCTAAAAGGGAAAAGTATTCTATCCTAAGAGTTAGTAAAAAGCATTGAAAATTGTGCGGACTCGAGACTCTAAAGGAAAGAAAAGTCCTTATAAGGACTCCCCTAGTTTCGTCATCCGGAGACGACTAAACCTAGAAAAATAAAAGGAACAAAAGAAAATAAACTATGAAAATAAGCTACATACAAAAATGGAGAAAAATAAAAGAAAATAAACTACAAAAATAAACTAGTATACAAAAACTAATAATAAGAAACTAAGGAAAATAAGAAAAGAAAAATAAACTACGAAAATAAACTAGTATGCAAAGCAATAAAATGCATTTGGATTTTCAAAATGGGAGCAGGACTTGGATATCGCCCCAATGACCACTATATTATCACACACACTAAGAAACACAACCACAAACAAGCACAATCAAACATACCCCAAGAGAAGCTCCCCCAAGCTAGCTCCTCTACCCCAAGACCACGACTATAAGAATGCATAAACGTTCTAAACCCCAGGTTCACTTTAATACAAGTGAGAACTTACCTGTAGAGGACATGATTCGGTTTGTCAGGAAACCTGTAGTCCAGGTGCACCATTGACACTATTAAGGCACCTTTAACGCTACCGAAATCATGCCTCGATCGAGGCTCTAGTGCTTCACCCTCACTAGCTACGGGTCCAATTAAAAAAAAAGGTAACCGGACCCAAAGGGTCTAAACCCCCCCAAGCTGGAACGAAAGCATCGTCCCGAGGCTATGGGTGGAGAGGTCTAGAGCTCGGGGTCATCATGGGGGGGAAAGAAGGGTGTCGGAAGAAGTGACCTTCCGACATGTGATAGTCGTACATCTGGTTAGATTGTATACGGAGACGGTCCAATTCAGAACGCATCTCCATAATGTTAGCATTAATACACGCATAGGCAGCGTTTTGCTGCTGGGATAGGGCCTCGAAGGTGGCCGCAAAGTTAAATTGCGGCTGGGGTGGGGTGGGTTGTGCTTGTAGTGGTTCGGGTGCTGGTTGTTCGACTTCCTGAACAACAACAACAGGGAGCCCCTGAAACAAATCTGCATCACGCTGAGCTATGGGTTCCGCGGGGATCACGAATGGGTTATCCTGATCAAACCTGGTTATCTCGGGATTAGGCAAATAATAGTGGTATCTCCCGCGGACCAGGGCACTTTGTGTGCCATCCCGGCTGGTGTTCTTAATGAAAGACTGGTTGAGGAAATCGTATTTGTCAAAATACCGGGTTTGAGAAAATTTTTCTAATTGATCAATGAAGTGCGAATACCCCAGTTTCCTAGCCATGATAGTCACAAAGCCTCCTAATGTGATGTCAGCGGTCATCATGGGGTCTCTTGTTTGGGAAGCATACGCTTGACCAAAAAGTGACCCGTGTTCACCTTACCCAACGGGGATGGAGTTGTTGCTAAGTAAATACAAAGCAACTCGTCCTTATTGATCTTCCCAACATCCTTTTTGGAGAAGATTGAGTAGGTCAATAACCGATGCAACAGTCGGAGGGCAAGGTGATGGATCGCGCTGGCAACCGCCCACATAGACTCAAAACGATCCTCACCCGTGATCGCATGCCAAAAGGCAAGCGGGTTAAAGTCAGGAAAAGGTTTTAGGACTAAAATCAATAATGAGGTTGGCCGGGTCACATCCTAGAAATTCATTTAACTAGGAAGTGGTAATTGTATGTCGATCATTGAACAATCGGAATGATAGTTGGTATTCCGGTACGTTAGTGGTGGACACTATCTCAGGCCAAAGGTGGGTATGTATAATCAGCCATGTTGGGGTCAGTCAAGTTCTCCCACCCAAACTTTGTGAATAGGGTTTGCATTTCCCTGGTGATCTGTAGCGCCAGACAAGGGCGCGCATCGTAAAATCGGGTAGGGCGAAATGTTCGCCTCAACAGGTTGTCATACTTGGCCCGATTAGCCTGTGGAATCCTAATGGGTGGTGGTGGTTGTGGTGGTGCATCGTCATGTTGGTTCTGGTATGAGGTACTGGGTCGGTCATTTCTTTTCTTTTTACGGGGTTCAGACATGATTGGTCAAATTAGGGCCAAAAACTAACTAAAAAATTTTTTAAAAAAAATTCAGCTAGATTACTTCCCTAACCAGTCAATGAATAAGAGGCCTAAACCCAAGTGCCTCAAGTTCACAAAATCACAACAGAAAAAATTCACCAACACAAATCCAAGTCACAAAATTCAACCAACACAAAACAAAACAACAATCTAAGACTACAATTGCAAAAATCTAAGACTCAAAAATTCAACAGAAAATTGCAAAGTATAAATGAAAACCTAAGATTCGAACTAAGGTTAAAATAACAAAGTTAGAAAATTAGGGTTTTAGAAAATACCCAACTAGAGTATGAAAATACTCTAGATGATACCTCTTGTTGTTGTTGATGAAAAGAGCCCAAAGTAACCCAAGATCCTTGCCTTGTTCGTGTTTTCCCTTTTTCTTTTTTCTTTTTTTTTGTGAATTTTCAAACCTAGGGTTCGAATTTGTGGGGAGAAAGGGAGAGAAAAGTTTGATGGGAAGGAAGAAATGCACTAATAGAGTGAAAAAGAAGATGAATGATGAAGATTTGAGTGAGTTTGAGTGAGATTTGAGTGAGTTTGAGAGTCAGGGTTTGAGAGTAGAATGTAGAGAATTCGAGTGTTGTGTTTTTGTTCGTGAAAAATGAATAATTCTGAGCTCGAATTTTTTATATTATACGCACTCAGCGGGCGCTGACTTAATCCCAGCGGCCGCTGACCCCTTCTGAACTGATTCTGGATTTCTCAATAGAGCACATCAGCGGGCGCTGAATTGTTTTTAGCAGGCGCTTCCCCTCTTCAAAATGTTTCTGCCTGTTTACATAAAGCTCATCAGCGGGCGCTGAGAATGGGCCGACGCCCGCTGCCATCAAATTTTTTGGCTGGAAGGGAAATGCAAATTGAGTCTCAGCGGGCGCTGATTTTCTTCCAGCGGGTTCTTCTCCAGTTGTAAAAATTACTGCCTTTCCAAGAGACCTTTCAGCGGGCGCTGAAAATGGGCCAGCGCCCGCTGCTACCAAATTTTTTGCCTACTGGAAGAATTTGGGCATTGTGCAAGCGGGTGCTGATGGAAATTTAGCGGCCGCTGCACCTGACCTGTAGCCAATTTTTGCAGAGGATTGAACTCAAAAAATGCACCAGAATCTCAGGTGTAGAACATCTTCTCTTGATTGCATCCTAAGGGATATATCAACATTTATAGTGGCCCAAAGGGCCAGAATCACACTCGTTGATGTATTCGGAAGTTGCAATCAAGGAAATCTCTCGCTTTCTTTTAACTCACCCATGATATTTTTTCTCGAGTGCTCCCTTTTTCTAACACACATTCATGGACATATGTAAAAATCTCATATATGCACAAATGTGTGAAGGCACTACTCAATCTTTTCTGTCATCATTTGTTTTTTTTACAATGCATTGAAATAAACTATCCTAAAAAGCAATAAATTGAGGGTTGCCTCCCACAAGCGCTTGTTTAACGTCCCGAGCCTGACAAAATGACCGAGTCGGCCCTACTCCTCAACGGGAGTAACATCAAACTCGTCTAAGTGAATCACAAGGGCAGCTTCTGGAGGTTGGCCTCCATAGTAGGCTTTTAAGCGTTGCCCATTAACTTTGAAAGGGGCGGTTCCATCATTTCCAATCTCAACCGCTTCGTAGGGGTAGACTTTCCGAACCGTAAAGGGACCACACCTCGACTTGAGCTTTCTAGGGAACAACCTAAGCCGAGAATTGAATAATAGGACGTTGTCCCCTTCATGGAACTCCCTATGGAGAATATGCTTGTCATGCCAAGACTTGGTGCATTCCTTGTAGATTCGAACATTTTCGTACACATCAAGCCTTAATTCCTCAAGTAAATGCAGGTCGAGCATCCGCTTCTCCCCCGCAGATTGGAGATCGAAGTTGAGTGCTTTTGAAATGGCCCAGGTTTTTCGGTATTTTTGCCATCTATTTATTTGTTATTAATGTGGTTCTATGTATGGTCCAAAATTTATTTTGGACTATTTATTTTATTTTATGTGAATAATTTCGATTAAATTCGATTATTTTGTTTTTGGTTGATTAATATTTATTTTATTATTATTTAATTAATTAGAATTTTTATTATTTAATTTTCTAATTAGTTAATTAATATTTTTGGGCCAAATGCGATTTAAGCATGATTAGTCATGCATGAGTGCAATTAGCCCAATTGATCACCATTAGGCCCATTTGAGCCCTATTTGAACCGGTCCCCCTTGTCATGTGGCCTATTTAACCACTTGCCTCATGTTCACACCTTAAACCACTTCTATAAATAGAAGGGGTAGTAAGGCTTATGATTCATTTTGCCATTCTAAACACTCTTGCTCACCAAATTAAAAGCCAAACACCCTCCAATTGCTCTCCATTCCGCACGCCATTTTTTTGGCTAATCCACCATCACTTTTGTTCATCAAATTCTTCAACCCAAAACTTAAAGATTAATCCTCCATTGATCTTTAATTATCGAAACATAAATTAAACCTCCATAATTCCAATCAAGACTTCTAGTTCAGTTTGGGTTTTGGGGTTGTTCGTTTAGGTACGAGTTCGTGGGGTGGTCCGTGTGGCTTGTATTGAAGACGGTGGTGCAGTTGGTGGTTCGTGCAAGTCGTGTTGAGTGGTTCGTGCAAACCGTGCCCGTGTTCGTGCAAGTTGTGCCGTGTTCATGTTGCACCGTGTGATAGGGCCGTGTGTATAAGTTTTCGGGCAGAAATTTTTGTGTATATTTGTGTTTAATCTTCATTAAGGTAACATACTATCTCAACCTAGTTTGTATACCTTGATTCATAGAGTAGATTAGATGATTAGATTAGACCGTATTGAAGATTGTCACCCTTGTTTATGCGTGAACTTGGGCTGATTTTTGGGTGGTTGTTTTATGATGTTCTTACCATGATTCTATGTATATTATGTTTACTTTTGATAATTTCATGTTTGTTGATAATTATGTTCAAGTTTTTATGCTTGTAAGTTGATAAATTGTTGGTTGAAGATTGTAGTTTCATGCGTGAATTTTGATGATAAGTATATGGATGATTTCTTGATTGAGTTCTTGAATCTTGATTAAGTTCTTGAATCTTGATTGAGTTCTTGATTGGTTTCTTGAATCTTGGTTGAGTTCTTTATGAGTCTTGTTAGCTCTTTATGAGTTTTTGGTCGAGTCTTGAAAGTTAAAGAAAGTTAAAGATAATTAAAGAAAAGGTTAAAGAAAGTTAAAGAATGGTATATGAGGTTCAACGATTTGTTGATTTACATGTTATTCTTAACTCAAGGCGTAAGATGCAACTTAAGATTAACTAAGAATGTAAATTAAACTTAAAGATTAGCTTGATTTTACTATTGGACGCCTAATCTTAGAGTAAGATTCTAAGAATTGGGTTAAGACGTTGCCCCTATCCTATCCGCGGTATTTGGATAGTTGGTGGTCTTGCTATGTCGTCTTTGGATATGGATTTCCCGTAAGATGGGTTTCATGGGGTAGGGAGTAAGATTCTCAATCCTGGCATAGTAGAAAGTTCGTTCGCGTAAGATGCGTTCGTACATGCGTAGTCCGGTCTATTATGTAAATGATTGCGCCAAAGTTTAAGTATGTTAATTAATGGTTAAAGTTAGTCTAGTCAACATGATTACTTGTAGTTATTATGATTATTGATATTATGATATGTGGTTCACATGATGGTGTTGGTATGTTTGATTTGATTGTTTGATTTATGCTGTGATCTTGTGTATTCCCGTTAGGGTGGGACGGTTATATTACTCGCCACTGACGGTAGGCTGTTGTTTATTTTCAGGTAATTCTGATGATGAGGTTTTTGCTTAGCTTTGGGTTGGGCGAGTGCCGATGTTGTTTAGATCTTGTATTGTTGTTATACGATTTCTAGATTAGACTATCGCAGTTGTAGTTCATATTTTCTAACTCTGACATTGTTTTGGAGTTAATATTGTTTTTAGTAGTATTGATATTTGGGTTTAGATATGTACAATCTTGTGGGTGTTGTACTTTTGGTTTAGCATATATTCAATTTGAGGTTTTGTTTTAATTTTTAAGTATGTTAGAATTGACTATTCGACTCGTCGGTTTCTTCAGAGCCGAATAGGTTTTAAGTGAAGTTTTAGGATTTGAGTTAAACCCGGGAGTTGAGAGCTTTACTATTCCCGAGTGATGAACCCAAATTAAGGTTAAGTAGAAGGGAGAAGAGTTCGGGTAGAAGAACCGGGATAAGACTCTTTTTCTTTTCTTTTTCATTTGATGTTGTGTACTTGACTATGGTGGGGATGTATGACTGACACTGTTCTTTGGTATGTCTTTGTTTATTTGCCTTGCAGCATGTCTACGCCTCGCCGGTTGAGTACGGGACGACAGAGGTTACGAGCGCTCGAGGAGGCGATCCTTACGTTGGCGCACCATAGTCGTCATACGCCTAGTACGCAGTCGACGTTCAATCGTATCGCACGTCATCGACCTCCGACCTACGATGGGGTTGCCGACCCCACTATCCTGGAGAGTTGGATCCGCGAGATGGGGAAGCTCTTCGACGCTACATTTTGCGCCGAGCACGAGAAGGTGCAGATCGCCGCCTACTATCTACGTGGAGAGGCCGATAACTGGTGGACGGTAGCTAAGGACGCGTGCTTGCCCTTACGTTCGATGTCGTGGACCGAGTTTGTAGATAAGATCCAGGAGCGATTCTACCTCGACGAGTTGCGGTGGCAGAAACAGGAGGAGTTTCTTACTCTTACTCAGGGTAAGATGACAGTTCAGGCGTACACCGACAAGTTCACGGAGTTATCGAGGTTTGCTACGTCTGTAGTTCCCTCAGAGAAGGAGCGGGTCAAGCGCTACATCAAAAAGCTAGATCCGAGGATTCGCGTTCACGTGATCAGTAGTGGAGCGAAGACATTTCAGCAGGCCTACAAGGTGGCACTCGAGATTCAGGCATCGACGATCGAGGAGGATGCGAGCAGGAAGACGACTCAGGTTCCGGCGACGTCGTCTCCTTTTAAGAAGCCTCGATTTAGTGCTCCTAGCAGTACCCCTCCGACCACGAGTTCGCATAAGGGTTCCGACGGCTCGAGATGCAGAGCCTGCGGCAGGGACTTCCATCCAAGGAAGCGGTGTGACGGTTCGCCCATAGCTTGTTTTATCTGCAGGAAGGAAGGCCATAAGGCGTCAGTTTGCCCCGAGAGGAAGTCAGACACCGAGATCAAGCAGCTTCCGGCACCGACTAAGACTCCGGTGAAGAACCGAGTCTATTGTATGACTGAGGCAGAGGCCGAGGTTCAGCCCGACGTTGTCTCAGGTAGATTTCTTGTCTCTGGTGTGTTAGCTTTTGTTTTATTTGATTCTGGTGCTACTGTCTCTTTTGTGGCTAGTAGTTTTGCCTCGAGGTCTAATCTTCGTGGCAGCATTCCTGTTAGTTTTGTTATAACTCTCCCGTCCGGAGAGGATTTTATTTGTCAGCGCAAGTTCCGAGGAGTGCCTATCGTGATAGCTTGGGAGCAAGCGACGGCCGATCTTAAGGAGTTCCCGCTGATGGAGTTCGATGTTATTCTTGGTATGGACTGACTGTCGAAGTACCTAGAGATCATTCGTTGCCGAGATCAGTCAGTGACATTCCGAGGATTACAGGGAAACCGAGTTACCTACTCTGGGTTCGTCCTTAAGAAAGGAGTTAAGGTAATCTCAACCTTGAAGATGAGGAAACATCGCCAGAAGGGCGATATGGTGTACTTATGTCAGGTAAGGGACTTGACTGAGGAGCGTCTGTTGGACAATATACCTGTAGCGAGGGATTTTAGAGACGTATTTCTTGATGAGCTACCAGGAGTTCCACTCGAGCGCGACGTCGAGTTTCATATCGACTTAGCACCCGGGACAGGGCCGATTTCGAAGGCACCTTACCGGATGGCACCATCGGAGTTGCAAGAGTTAAAAACGCAACTCTAAGATTTGATCGACAAGGGCTTCATTAGGCCAGGCGTTTCTCCATGGGGAGCACCTGTGCTCTTTGTGAAGAAGAAAGACGGTAGTATGCGCCTATGCATAGACTACCGAGAGTTGAATCGGGTAACTATCAAGAATAAGTACCCGTTGCCTAGGATTGAGGACCTGTTCGATCAGTTACGAGGAGCGAGAGTTTTTTCGAAGATAGATCTTCGATCTGGATATCATCAGATTCAAGTCAAGAAAGAAGACATCCCGAAGACCGCTTTTCGTACGAGATACGGCCACTACGAGTTCGAGGTGATGCCCTTTGGCCTCACTAATGCGCCAGCCGTTTTCATGGACCAGATGAACCGGACTTTCCATCACTTACTCGATAAGTGCGTCGTAGTATTTATAGACGATATCTTAGTATATTCGAGAGATGAGTCTGAGCATGCGAAGCATCTCCGGATGGTACTAGAGATATTACGTAGGAATAAGTGGTTCGCGAAACTCTCCAAGTGTGAGTTTTGGCTTCGCGAAGTAGCATTTCTGGGTCACGTAATTAGTAAAGAAGGCATTAAGGTAGACCCGGCAAAAGTTAAGGTTGTAGTTGAATGGAGTAGCCCGAGAAATGTGGCGGAGATTGGTAGTTTTCTGGGTTTGGGCGGATACTATCGACGATTCGTCCAGGACTTCTCCAAGATTGCTAGGCCGATGATTAGTCTCCTACAGAAGGAGATCCGATTCTTTTGGACGGAGGCTTGCGAGCAAGCATTTCAAAAGTTGAAACAGAGATTAGTCTCTTCTCCGATTCTTACCCTTCCGAACGATGAGGAGGATTTCGAGGTTTATAGTGATGCATCTAAGAGTGGCCTAGGATGTGTGCTCATGCAAGGCGGGAAGGTCATCGCTTACGCATCAAGGCAGCTGAAGGTGCACGAGCGTAACTATCCCATGCATGACTTGGAGCTAGCAGCTGTGGTGTTCGCGCTTAAGATTTGGAGGCACTATCTCTAGGGTGGTTCGTGTAGAGTATTCACGGATCATAAGAGTCTCAAGTACATCTTTACTCAGAAAGAGCTCAATATGAGGCAAAGACGATGGCTTGAGCTTATTAAGGACTATGACCTGACGCTTAACTATTGCGAGGGCAAGGCGAACTTAGTCGCTGACGCGCTAAGTCGCAAGCATCGATTGAGCTTCAGTAGAAGCTGTAGTTCCGTTAGACTTCGTCTGACATCTATGATTGTTGAGCCTGATTTACTTCAGAAATTGCGCGAGGGTCAGCAGTATGATCCGCAGTTGGCTAGGATTCGAGAGGCTTTACGATAAGGAAAAGCCGTAGGTTTCGAGATCCCTTCCGATGGTAGTCTGTGATTTCGAGGGAGGTGGTGTGTACCGGACAATTCTGATCTTAGGAACAGAATTATGTCTGAGGCACATAACTCGCCCTACTCTGTTCATCCTGGAGGTAACAAGTTGTACCAGGACCTTAAGGGTCGATTCTGGTGGCCTAAAATGAAGAGGGATGTAGCAGAGTTCGTAGCTCGATGTTTAGTCTGTCAGAAGGTTAAAATCGAGCATCAGAGACCTGGAGGTCTGTTGCAGCCACAACCGATTCCAACCTGGAAATTTGAGTCGGTTTCTATGGACTTCTTGGTTAGCCTACCTACCTGTAATGGTTTGAATGCCATTTGGGTAATAGTGGATAGGTTGACCAAGGTCGCTAAAGATGACCTGGTCTATGGAGCGCCTGGCAGAGGCTTATACCCAGGATATTATCCGACATCACGGAGTTCCGAGGGAGATCGTTTCTGATCGGAATCCGAGATTTATGTCTCGTTTCTGGAAATCAGTTCAGTAAGCCTTTGGGACGAAGTTGAAGCTGAGCACCGCTTTTCAAGCGGCGACAGATGGTCAGACTCTAGAGGATATGTTACGAGCATGTACTCTGGAGTACCATCAGTCTTGGGTACGCATGCTCTGTTTGGTAGAGTTCTCCTATAATAATAGCTATCAATCTAGCATCAATATGGCTCCGTACAAGGCCCTGTATGGCAGGAAATGTCGGAGTCCGATTTGTTGGAATGATATCAGTGATACTGTGGCTTTAGGACCTGAGATGGTACGAGATACCGTAGAGAAGGTCTGAGTCCTTCGATCTAAGATGCAGGCCGCTCAAAGTCGTCAGAAATTTTACGCCGATAATCGATGTAGACCGCTGGCTTTCGAGGTAGGTGACAAATTCTTGCTTAAGGTTTCACCATTCAAAGGAGTGGCACGCTTTGGTCAAAAGGGGAAACTCCGACCGAAATTCGTGGAACCTTACGAGATACTGGAACGAGTTGGGGAGGTGGCATATCGGTTGGCATTAACACCTAGTCTGTCTAATGTTCACGATGTGTTCCATGTTTCCCAGCTAGGGAAATATGTACATGATCCTACCCACATCATCCCAGTGGAGTCGGCCACGTTTGAGCCGAATCTGACTTTTGAGGAGCGACCCATCCAGATCTTGGATCGAGAAGTGAGGACCCTCCGGCCTAAGCAAGTCCCGCTCGTCAAGGTGTTGTGGAGAAATCAACACCATGAGGAGGCGACTTGGGAGGCAGAGGTTTCCATGAGGCAGAAGTACCCTGAGCTTTTTGTGGGTGAGAAATCTTCTTTGCCTTAAATTTCGGGACGAAATTTCTTTAAGGAGGGGATGTTGTAATGGCCCAGGTTTTTCGGTATTTTTGCCATTTATTTATTTGTTATTTATGTGGTTTTATGTATGGTCCAAAATTTATTTTGGACTATTTATTTTATTTTATGTGAATAATTTCGATTAAATTCGATTATTTTGTTTTTGGCTGATTATTATTTATTTTATTATTATTTAATTAATTAGAATTTTTATTATTTAATTTTCTAATTAGTTAATTAATATTTTTGGGCCAAATGCGATTTAAGCATGATTAGTCATGCATGAGTGCAATTAGCCCAATTGATCACCATTAACCCATTTGAGCCCAATTTGAACCGGCCCCCTTGTCATGTGGCCTATTTAGCCACTTGCCTCATGTTCACACCTTAAACCACTTCTATAAATAGAAGGGGTAGTAAGGCTTATGATTCATTTTGCCATTCTAAACACACTTGCTCACCAAATTAAAAGCCAAACACCCTCCAATTGCTCTCCATTCCACACGCCATTTTTTGGCTAGTCCACCATCACTTTTGTTCATCAAATTCTTCAACCCAAAACTTAAAGATTAATCCTCCATTGATCTTTAATTGTCTAAACACAAATTAAACCTTCATAATTTCAATCAAGACTTCTAGTTCAGTTTGGGTTTTGGAGTTGTTCGTTTGGGTACGAGTTCGTGGGGTGGTCCGTGTGGCTCGTGTTGAAGACGGTGGTGCAGTTGGTGGTTCGTGCAAGCCGTGTTGAGTGGTTCGTGCAAACCGTGCCCGCGTTCATGCAAGCCGTGCCGTGTTCGTGTATATTTGGATAAGATTGGATAAGTTTCCGGGCAGCAAGTTTTGTGTATATTTGTGTTTAATCTTCATTAAGGTAAAATACTATCTCAACCTAGTTTGTATACCTTGATTCATAGTGTAGATAAGATGATTAGATTAGACCGTATTGAAGATTGTCACCCTTGTTTATGCATGAACTTGGGCTAATTTTGGGGTGGTTGTTTTATGATGTTCTTGCCATGATTCTATGTATATTATGTTTACTTTTGATAATTTCATGTTTGTTGATAATTATGTTCAAGTTTTGATGCTTGTAAGTTGATAAATTGTTGGTTGAAGATTGTAGTTTCATGCGTAAATTTTGATGATAAGTATATGGATGATCTCTTGATTGAGTTCTTGAATCTTGATTGAGTTCTTGATTAAGTTCTTGAATCTTGATTGGTTTCTTGAATCTTGGTTGAGTTCTTTATGAGTTCTTTATGAGTCTTGTTAGTTCTTTATGAGTTATTGGTCGATTCTTGAAAGTTAAAGAAAGTTAAAGATAATTAAAGAAAAGGTTAAAGAAAGTTAAAGAATGGTATATGAGGTTCCAAGATTTGTTGATTTACATGTTATTCTTAAGTCAAGGCGTAAGATGCAACTTAAGATTAACTAAGAATGTAAATTAAACTTAAAGATTAGCTTGATTTTACTATTAGACGCCTAATCTTAGAGTAAGATTATAAGAATTGGGTTAAGACGTTGCCCCTATCCTATTCGCGGTATTGGGATAGTTGGTGGTCTTGCTATGTCGTCTTTGGATATGGATTTCCCGTAAGATGGGTTTCATGGGGTTCGGAGTAAGATTCTCAATCCTGGCATAGTTGAAAGTTCGTTCACGTAAGATGCGTTCGTACGTGCGTAGTCCGGTTTAATATGTAAATGATTGCGCCAAAGTTTAAGTATGTTAATTAATGGTTAAAGTTAGTCGAGTCAACATGATTACTTGTCGTTATTATGATTATTGATATTATGATATGTGGTTCGCATGATGGTGTTGGTATGTTTGATTTGATTGTTAGATTTATGCTATGATCTTGTGTATCCCCGTTAGGGTGGGACGGTTATGTTACTCGCCACTGACGGTGGACTGTTGTTTATTTTCAGGTAATTCTGATGATGAGGTTTTTGCTTAGCTTTGGGTTGGGCGAGTGCCGATGTTGTTTAGATCTTGTATTGTTGTTATACGATTTCTAGATTGGACTATCGCAGTTGTAGTTCATATTTTCTAACTCTGACATTGTTTTGGAGTTAATACTGTTTTTAGTAGTATTGATATTTGGGTTTAGATATGTACAATCTTGTGGGTGTTGTACTTTTGGTTTAGCATATATTCAATTTGAGGTTTTGTTTTAATTTTTAAGTATACGATACTCGAGCTCAATCGGTAGGTGACAAGACTTGCCATAGACCAACTTGTAAGAGGTTGTGCCTATGGGAGTCTTATATGCTATCCTATACGCCCAAAGAGCGTCATCAAGCTTAGTTGACCAATCTTTTCGAGACCGATCGACGGTCTTTTCAAGGATCAATTTGATTTGCCGGTTGAAAATTTCTGCGTGCCCGCTCGTTTGAGGGTGATAGGCCAAGGCAACCTTATG
The DNA here is from genome assembly GCA_951394345.1 of Salicornia ramosissima. NCBI lineage: Eukaryota > Viridiplantae > Streptophyta > Magnoliopsida > Caryophyllales > Amaranthaceae > Salicornia > Salicornia ramosissima. Next base: position 32,985,314 of record OX596234.1, on the reverse strand, counting down.
CTTAACACCATATTTGGAGAACAAGTATTGGAGTGTCCGCTTGGCAGAATGTGATCCTCCATCGCTAATGAGAGCTCGGGGAACACCAAACCTCGGGAAAATGATAGTTTTAAACAACTTAATAACTACCTTTGCATCATTGGTGACCGAGGCAATGGCTTCCACCCATTCAAACACATAGTCCACCGCGACCAAAATGTATTGGTTGCCATAAGATGAGGGAAAGGGTCCCATGTAGTCGATGCCCCAAACATCGAAGATTTCAAGTTCAAGAATTCTGTTAAGGGGCATCTCATGACGGTTCGAAATATTGCTGGTACGTTGGCACCGGTCACACGCATTCACCATGCTCCAAGTGTCCTTGAAAATGGTAGGCCAGAAAAACCCAGATTGCAAGATCCTTGATGTAGTCTTGTCAGCACCCATGTGTCCTCCACAAGGAGAAGAGTGGCACATGCTAATAACACTTGCAATCTCATCATCGGGGACGCACCTCCGAAAAAGTCCATCAACACCTCTTTTGAACAGAAGAGGGTCGTCCCAATAGTATTGACGAACGTTATGCAGGAAACGTCGCCTTTTTTTATACCCCCAATCGGAGGGCATAATCTCACAAGCAAGATAGTTAACAATGTCCGCATACCAAGGAGCAGGGATTGCCAAGGCAACAAGGAGGTGGTTATCAAGAAATGAATCGTTGATCGGAATGACCTCACCCTCCTCGCATAAAGGTAACCGAGAGAGATGGTCGGCTACAACATTTTCGGCCCCGACTTTGTCTCGGATTTCAATATCAAACTCTTGTAGCAACAAGATCCAAGGATGAGCCGAGGTTTACCGTCTTTCTTGGCCATCAAGTACTTCAAGGCTGAGTGGTCGGTAGAGATTATGACTTTGGAACCGACCAAGTAAGACCTAAACTTTTCCATGGCATGGACAATTGCAAGAAGCTCTTTCTCAGTAGTGGCATAATTGCGTTGAGCTTCATCTAGGATCTTGCTTGTGTAGTAGACGGGATGCAGCTTGCCTTCCTTCCGTTGTCCGAGCACTGAACCTACAGCATAGTCCGATGCATTGTACATTAGCTCAAAAGGAAGCTCCCAGTCCGAGGGCTCAATGACAGGAGCAGTGACGAGAGCTTGTTTCAGTTCCTGAAATGCTACACAACAATCATTAGAAAACACAAAAGGGGCATCCTTATGCAACAATTGAGTCAAGGGCATGGACACTTTTGAAAAGTCTTTTATATAACGGCGGTAAAAACCCACATGTCCAAGAAAGCTCCTAACCCCTTTGACAGTGGTGGGGGGTTGGAGACGCTCAATGACATCAACTTTAGCCCTATCGACCTCGATGCCCCTAGCTGATATTACATGCCCGAGAACAATACCCTCTTTGACCATGAAGTGGCATTTTTCCCAGTTTAGAACCAAGTTCGCCTCTTGACATCGTTTCAACACATTCACCAAGTTAGCAAGGCAGGTGTCAAAAGACAAACCACAAACAGAGAAATCATCATGAAAACTTCTATGGATGTTTCTAACATGTCAGAAAAAATAGACATCATGCACCTTTGAAAAGTCGAAGGTGCATTACATAGCCCAAACGACATCCTTCGATATGCGAAGGTACCAAAGGGGCATGTAAACGTGGTTTTTTCCTGATCATCAGGATGAATCGGGATTTGGAAAAATCCCGAGAATCAATCCAAAAAGCAATAACGGCTATGATTAGCCAATCTTTCCCAAAATTGATCAATGAACGGAAGGGGAAAGTGATATTTACGGGTTCATTTGTTTAGTTTTCTGTAATCAATACACATTCTCCAACCCGTAACCAATCTTGTCGAAATAGCTTCACCCTTCTCGTTCTTAATGACGGTCATGCCTCCCTTTTTAGGGACTACTTGAACTGGGCTAACCCACTTACTATATGAGATAGGGTAGATTATGCCAGAGTCAAGCAATTTAATAACTTCACCTCTCACGACTTCCTTCATCGAAAGGTTTAACCTTCGCTGATCTTCAATCGAGGAGGCATGATCATCATCAAGCAATATACGATGCATGTAGAGGGTGGGACTTATTCCTTTAATATCGGAGATGTTATACCCGATGACACTTCTATATTTTGTCATAATAACCAAGAGTTTGTCAAGAGAAGTGTCTTCGAGTTTAGCATCGACAATAATGGGATAAGCCTCATCGGCATCCAGAAAGACATAAGTAAAGAGGGAAGTGGTTTCAACTCTACCTTTGGAGGAGGCGTAGTCCTCTATTCCTTACCCTCGACCCGGAGGACCACGAGCTCAACATCAGTGCTAACCGGGGTGTTATCAAGAATTTTTTTATACCCCCGGCTTTCATCAGTGTCGAAGACCGCCCCGTCAGAGATCAATGATCGCAATGGATCTGCGACCTCGATCATTTCAGAAAATTCCACCGTAGTAGTATCGATGGTGTCGATGCGAAGGATTGCATCCCTAATAGGCATTTTCATTGCCTTCCAGAATGAGAAAGTGATCTTTCCATCCCCGAAATTCAGACTCAAACGACCATCCTTCATATCGATAACGACGCCTGCCGTTTTCAAGAAAGGCCTCCCCAATATCAAGGGAACCTTGGCATCTTCCTCCATATCCATTATGACAAAATCACAAGGGATAAAAACTCGTCCCACTTGCACCGGGACATCTTCTAGAACTCCTAGAGGTAATCTTACCGAGCGATCGGCAAGCTAAATAGACATCCTTGTGGGCTTTAGGCCGCCCATATTGAGCTTATGGGCCATAGTCAAAAGCATAAGACTCACACTTGCTCCTAAGTCACATAGGGCATTTTGGCTTTGAAGATCACCGATTTTCACCAGTATAGAGAAACTACTAGGATCACTAAGCTTCTGGGGAAGCTTGTTCTGAAGAATAGCACTCACCACCAAAGGAAGCGAAATGGTGGCATGCTCCTCTAATTTGCTCTTTCTCGAGAGAAGTTTCTTCAAGAATTTGGCATAAGCCGGCATTTAGGACAAAGCATGAAGAAAAGGGATGTTTACTTGAAGACCCTTCATGACCTCGAGAAACTTATAAAATTTCTCGCCTAACTTCTTCTCAACGATCCGATGGGGGAAAGGAACCGGCAGCACATATGGTTTCATCGGTCCTTTTACAACAATGTTCTCTTTTGGAGTCGGAACACTATCCTCACTTTGTAGCTCACTCTCAGTCGCTCCGCTCTCAAAATCAATCGACATATCGTCAACAACTCCCTCTTTACTCACTTTTGTGGCGCCCTCATCTAAAACCATGGATGGACCCGCATAATCCTTACCAGATCGCAGTGTTATTGCCTTTGCCTGTTCCTTAGGATTAGTGATCGGTTGCCCCGGAAATTGAGAATTTGAAGAATTGTTGGAATTCCCCACTTGTTGGGCTATTTTAGCAAGTTGATTTTCGATCATTTTGTTATGTGTTTGCAATTGATTGATCGAAGTACTCATCTCGTTCATCTTCCAGTCACTATCAGAATTTGCCTTGGTCTGATGTTGTGTGAAGGTCTCTAGGACCGTTTCAAGGCTAGACTTTTGAGGAACGGAGGGGGGGGTATATGGTGGCCTTTTAGGAGAGGGACCCTGATTGAAACCCGGAGGACAGTAAGGTGCCAGAGCTTGTTGGTCCCTCGGTTGATATGGTTGTTGTTGGCAGTATTGTTGTTGAAAAGGTGGTTGTTGTTGATTGTTGTTCTTCCAGCTGAAATTGGGGTGATCCTTCCAACCGGGATTGTAAGTATTAGAGTACGGATCATTCCGTGCTCCCATGATGGCAACTTGCTCCATCGAGGAGCTGCAATATGAAGACAGGTGGTCGTTTCCGGCACACATGTCACAAGAAAGAGCAGGTTGAGATTCAGAACTTGAGGCGGCGAAATGCGCTTTCTCAAGTCTCCGAGTTAAGAAATCCAAGCGAGCATTAAAATAGTCAAGATTTTGATCGGATCGAGATGTTGTCTTGGGAACAACATGTCTCAACCCACCCCATGAAAACTGCTTAGCTACCTCCTCGATCATAGGCCTAACTTTAGAAAGAGGGACTTTCATCAACCGACCACTCGTACCGGAGTCCAAATGAACCCTAGAAACAGGATTGAGGCAATCGTAAAATGTCATGTAAGCAATGCCATCACTATAACCATGGTGAGGGCATGAGCGTAGGAGTTCTTTAAAACGCTCCCAAGCCTTCCCGAGAGTTTTATCCTCCTCTTGAGAAAAACCCGAGATTTTTCTCCTCATTTCCGAAGTTTTCTCCGGAGGACAGTATTTTTCAAGGAATGCTTTGGTGATAGCATCCCAAGTAGTCAAAGATCCCTCGGGGAGCGAGCAAATCCAGTGCTTTGCCTTATCAGTTAATGCGAATTGGAACATGTGCATCCGTATGAACTCTGGTCGAACGTTGTTGTCCTTAATTGTGGAGCACAGTTCCAAGAAGTTGTCAAGATGAGAAAAAGGATACTCGGTCGAGTTTCCCCCAAATTGTGAATCTTTCACTGTAACACCCCGTATTTTTGGGGTTAGAATTTTAGATAATAAGTTTGTCCTTCCTGTTGTCTTAAAAATTTATTTTGAAAAATATTAATGAGTTCCCTGTTTTATAAATGGAAAATCTTTTTAAAATTATTTTCCAGGAATTTATGTTATTAATATTTTATAAAATGTGTCAAAAAAATTTCCCTTTTGATGGCTATCCTGTATTCTTTCATTTGGCCTCAACCCGTTAGGTTCCTAAAACCCTATCTTAAAGCAATTCAAGGTTGTGGTCCGACTCAAATTTAATGTTGAATTAATCACGAGTTGGCTAAGTAGGGGTTAGAAGTAATTTTAGACCCTTCTTGGTAACCGGACTTGAATAGCCTTTTCATATGATTTCTGGCCCAAGTTAAAAGTTAGCTTTGGGAATAATAATCCAGTTCAGGAATTAATTTCAAGCCCAAAAACTATTCAGTGTTTGGACCATATTTCTTACCTTGGTCCCAAATGATTCAAGCCCACTTCTTTTCCCTCTTTCCATATGATCAGCTTTCTATCCCTTTAATTATCTTATTATCCCATTTTATTCTATTATATCTTTTAATGGATGTAACCCCATATTTTCCTAAAGGTGGTTACACATTTATCGTAATTATTTCTTCTATTTGTTAACCAATAATACCCTTTAATTATATCATTCCCTATTTTCTCTAAGCGGTTACCCTTTTCCTCCTTATAATTATTTGGACCAGGATCATCTTATTTCTCCATCATTTTTCCCTCTACCTTTCCTTTCATTTTCCTTTAATCCTTTTATCCTGATTATTTTATTTATTTTAGTTATTCTAACCATTCCTTTTAGTTTCTTTTAATACCTTTTAATTAAATCTGCCCCTATTCTTTTCCCCTTCCTTTTATTTATTTAATCTTATGACCTTACTTTATCTCAATCATTAAACCCACGACCCCTTATTAATTTATTTTATTTATTTTATTTTATTCTATTCTATTCTATTTTCATCCAAAATTAGCAATCTATATCTATTTTTTACTCTTCCTAAAAATCTGCTTTTTATCCTAACTTCCTTACTAAAGTTTAGGAAGTGAACTATCCTCTTGTTGATTATTCCACACGGCCCCTTATTTTCTTTCCATTTAATTTTTTTATTTTATTTTTAACCAATAATACCAATTCATATATATAATTGACCTACACCTAAAAAGTCACACCTTTTATACTAAACACACTACTAAAATTGAGGAGAAGAAAACAATTCCCTTTATTCTCTTAAACTACACGGCCAACAAGAACAACTTGCTACAATTTTACTCTCTCTCAAAAAAAACAAATAACAAAAACACCCAAAGCTCTATTAATCCATCAACCAAGATTTGAAGCCAAGAACCGTGACTAGCTTTCTTTGAAGTTCGAACCATATTCCATCACCACTAGGTAATTAGTTTGCTCTGTTTAATCTTTAGGATTAATTAGTTATATAATTTTTAGAATAGGTTTTGAACATGTTTAGGATTGTTTAGAATTGCTTAGAAATATTGTTGAATTGATGAAACTTGCTTGTTGATAATATATTATGATGGTCGAATGTTATACGTATTTTTCGAGTGGTTTAAACTCTTCAAGAATTGATCTTTTGGTCGTAATCTTGTTCTAAGGATGTTCGTTAAGGGTTTTCTTGATAAACTTGTTTAATTAATTAATTTCTTGAAATTTAAAATATTAATCTTGAATAATTATCAAGAATGTTGAGTGGTGTTGAGTATTTTGGCAGAGGTAAAATTTGAAATCTTGGACTATTAATTAAAGTATGGTTTTTTTTTAGTTAATCTAATTTAGTTGTTTAAATTAAATTATTTTCGAATAGAAAAAGAAAAGATTAAATTTTGGTTTATAAATATTTTTCCTTATAATGGCCGTGAAATTAATATGAAGAAAAGAGATGATTTTTACCGGTTTCCTTGATAAAAGATTTGTGTTTGAACTTATTCTTGAAATTATTTCAATTAATGATTAAAAGCTTATATTTAAATTGGATTAAAAATCATAAATCTCATCAATAAAGCTCGAAAATGTGGAGTGTAGTAAGAAGAATAAAAGGCTAAATTTTTATTGTTCAAATTAAATTAAAAGACTAGAATTTAATTATGTTCCTAGAGTTATTTTAGTTAGCTTGAACTTGTATTTTTATGCCGATGATTGAATTGATTTATGAATTATGATGATGGATTATTGAATTTTATATTGCAAAGGAGCCGCGTATATTTGGTAAGTAACGGGTAAGATTTCGACATCGGAACTTTTGTTTTCTTGATGGATTATGTCGTTGAATTATGATTCTTGCATACCTTTATGTTTGAACTTGTTGAATTGAATGAATATTGTTGTTTGATGTTTTAACGTGTGGTGATTGGTCAATGTCGAGTATAATGAGTCATGGTCTAGATTTTTGAGTCATTAAAGGTTGAACTAGAATTGAATAGAAGTCAAGTCATGTTATTGAAAGTCAAATTGTGAACTAGAAAGTTGAACTTCAAAAGATAATAAACTATGAAGTGACAGCCTATCTAGTGGCTAAAGTGCCATGAACATAGGTATAGTCGAAGCCACTGCCCCTTCTGCGGTTTTGGGACAGTTCTGGATCCCAGTGCTCGAGAACATGACCCTTCGTGGTTGACCGGCATGAGACAAGGAAAGTTGGGGAAGAGTTAAGGTTTCCCCTACGAGCATATGACTGTGTCACGAATTAGCACTTGAATTGAACTAGAACTTGAAAGTCAAAAGTGGAGTCTAGAAGTCTAGAATCTGGGTTAAGCTTGTCTTGAGAGTCTTGATTAGATTTTCTATTATAATTTGTTTCCGCTGCGTACTTGAACTTGAATGTATTTGAATGATTTTCATGTTGACTTGTTGACTGTTCTGTTGATCTATTCTATTTATTATGTTTCTAATTGTGTTCTACTGATTAAGTAGAACAATCTAATTACTCCCCACTGACTGTGGACCCCAAAATCCTTTTTCAGGTATAGGAGATGTTTGATTGGGTTACGCAAGGGCTGGGATTGTGAGCAAGCGAGAATAGTAGTTTAAATGTTTTGATGGCAATTTTCGTAACAGTTTTAGTGAATTTCCCGTAATTGATTAGTAACAATGGACTTTGATGATATAGCTATTTTGGTTCATTAGTTGTTTATATGGAATAACTTGAATTATGTTTCGAGCTTCCGCTGTTATTAATGAATTTGTCATTAAAAGATTGTGGTTATTAGGTTACAAAATATTTTGTAGATGTGTTAAAAAAATATTTTGTAGATGTATTAAAAGATTGTTATTAAAAAACATTTTGTAGATGTATCTGCGTTGTTGTTTTCTCCGAAAACAATGTTGCTAAAATGCAGGTCGTTACATTCACCATCCTGATGAGATGTTGTGAAAAGTCATGGTGATTTGCAGCCGTAGCGGGCACATCAATCCCGCTGCGCAATTCGAAGGATTCCGGGTGGCAGAAATCCCTCATTGTCTGTTGTGGAGGTGGTGGCGTATGAGCCATAACTGAAGAAACAGAATAAGAACTCCCCGGTGACTTTGATTGCAACTCAGATTCGAGTTGCTCATTGTTATGTGCACTAGTAGCCTTTCTCAGATCCCTCAAGTAACGGGTCGATTTCTGGGATTAATGGGATGACTAGTAAGCTACGAGTCCTGCGTGTCATAAACTGCTAAACAAACATGTTAGCAATACCAATTCACACAATCAAGTAGAAAATGAGTTAACGGAAGACAAAGTCACGTCAAACTGAAGTAAATCTATAGCAACAAATTCCGTTACTCCCCGGCAACGGCGCCAAAATTTGATAGGCCGTCGTCGAGCCTACCAAAAGTAAATTTCCTAACTCGAACTTACTAATGCTAGTAAGGGCAAGTAAGGGTCGAACCCTAGAGAATAACGTTTGCTGACCAAAGACAATGAGTATAGACAAGCTAATTCAAAATTAGATTCAAAGATTGGAAGTCAATTAACTACCATACACTAAAATAGGGGTCTAAAACAAGGAATAAAATAATAAGGTTAGAGGATTAACGACTTGATACCACCATGAATTATGGATCGGTCAAAACTTAGACTTAGGTCGTGGTTAAAGGGGAAATCATTCTATGATCACACTACTCTTTCGAGCTAGTGTGATGACCGGGAAGACGTATACTACTTACTTTCGTAATAGACACACCTAACAAGTCATAAGCACAAATCACGAAGACCGATAACTTTCTCTTGATCGAAGGCCCAACTTTCGTGGTGCTTCCATCAATCGGGCGAAGGGAGTCATCACCCACGTTCAGCTTTCGGTCCTTAGGTGGGGATTCTCCTATGAATCTAATGCTAGCTAAACATAAGACTCAACATCAACGAACATTCGGTACCGACATTAACACAACCAACGCCAAGAATTGACTAAAACATAAACATGGAGGATTTTGAGAGGTTTCACCCCAAACCCTAGCAATGACACTACTCACACATGGCTAGAATAATAAAGGAAAACATAATGAACATACTAAAAACAACACCAAGCATGAAAATAAGAACAAACTGTGAATTTAAGCAATATTCAACCACAAAACATCAAAGCAATAATTAACTAAATGTAAAAATAAAGGAAAGAGTAGAGAAATGTTACAAGTGAAGCTTCAATATCAATAAGTAAAACAATGGGATGATCAATGTAATTTCCAAACCAAAAGCTTGAACTTCTACAATTAATCTAAAACTTGAAGATGAAAATCTATGGAAATTTAGGAGAGAGAAGGGAGAAAAACTAAATAAACTAGGTTTACTATTCTGAAAAATGTAATAAATGTGATGTTGTTACAAAAAGGGAGTATAAAGGTATTTATACCTCTCCCAAAAATTAAAACAAATAAGCTAAAAATACGAACAGAAGCATTTCAGCGGGCGCTGAGGCGATGACAGCGCCTGCTGACACCTATATTACTAGGCTTGCATGCTGGGAAGACTTATGGCAGCAGGCACTGAGTTGGGGTCAGTGGCCGCTGCCAATCCTTGGGATGCTACTGCCTTAAAAGAGGGGAGGGAGACAGTGGGCGCTGAGTTGGGGTTAGCGGCCGCTGTTCTTCTATGTGTGCTCATAATGCCCTGTTAGCTTCAAAATCAACGGCCGCTGCCATGGCCTAGAAAACCTACTGGCTTTTTTCCTTACAAAATGCTTGAAACACATAAACCATCTCAGTAGACGCTGAGGAATTCCCAGCTCCCGCTGAGGCCTTCTTGGCTCCAACATTGGCAAATGACTCTGTGGCTTCCTCGAGGTTCCCGGCTTGCCTCCTCTAGTTCCGAAATAGACTCGGGACCTGCAAAAGGGGAAGAAAACGCAGAAACAAAGCAAAATAGAGGAAATCACATAGAAAAAGGGAAAGGGGACTACCGAAACAAAACAAAACTAAAAGCCTAAAAATGCTAACAAAACTAAATAAAAAATAGAAAATAAATAAATAAAAGCTACGAAAATACTAACCAAATACAAACTATCATTTTTTTTTATGGATATAAAATATGGAAAAATCCACAGAAAAATTCCTAAAAATGGTAAAAAAAAATGGATAAATCCCGTAATCATCGCAAAACCTAACATTTGCTTCCAAGGCACTTTAACACAATTTAGGTAAATGTTTGAGGTGTATTATTCATTTTCATCGTCAATTCCCCTCGATTGGATCTTATGGCAATACGGTACGTTCATCGTTAGTCTCTACATTGGGGAGACACATTTAGGTGTCTACAGTACACTGCACGACCGTGCAGCATCCAGAGAGCCCCAAATCCATGACACGACCGTGCAGCTTATAATTGCACGGCCGTGCACGGCTGCAACACATGTTTTTGCTCTGTTTTGGCCGTGTTCTTAATACATATTTCGGGTTTTGACTTACTAATGGAAGGAACTTTTAGACCATACTTAGGGTAGTATTAGGAGTTTCTCTCTCTACTTTCTCTCTCTAGATTAGGCTTGATTTCTTGAATTTCTCTTTGATTTTCATGTCAACTACTCCTCTCAAGGTACTTAATCAATTTCTTTTGCTTTTACTCTTCTTTCTTTCATATTTTGCAAGTAGATTAGTGTTTAATTACTGCATTTAATTGTTTTCTTATTAAAATTGGTTGTTTGTTTTTAGTTTTAGGTTTAATTCATGCTTTCTTGCTTAGAATTCCACTTTAATCTCTTCTTCATGTTTTTCCCCAATTATGCTTGAGTAGTTAGGTTTTCTAGGGATTAGATGATTTGATTCTATAGATTTTGGAGGTTGATGATTGGAATCCATGAATGCTTGAGTTTATTAGATTGTTACTTTTCCTAAATTTCTTGTTGCTTTTCATGCTTGCTTGGTGAAGTCATCATGTTGAGTTCTAGTGATTTTGGATTAATTTTCATGATTGCTTTCAAGATTTTCTATGGAGAATTTTCCTAATTGCTAGAGATAGTAATTGGAATTGGGAATCAATAAAAGATTTGACAAATTTGGTTTTTAAACTTGTTAAATTAGCTAATCGAGAGAGGTTGATTTAGCTTGTTTTGAGATTTCCTAATGTCTATTCGAGAGAGGGCTTAGGATTGGATTTGTTAACTATTTTAGAAGTTTACTTGGCAATTTAATTCATCATAGCATAAAAATGGTTTTCAATGATCAAAATCCTCTAATGAAGTATATTCAAGGAGTTTTTTCCCTAGATCTTTTGCATTGATTCTCGCATTTTTGTTTTTTTTTAATTGATTTGTTTAATAGTTAAATTTCTCACAATTCAAAGAAAATAAAAATAGAACCTCGATTCGTTAGATTCTCTAAAATCAACTCCAATCCACCTACTTCCTTGCGGATCGACCCTAGCTCCACTAATACTACGTATTAGTTTGTTAGGGTTTTTATAAATTGTATATTTGATAGGCGACTAGGGCCACGACACCCTAAGAGCCGATCAAATTTTGGCGCCGTTGCCGGGGAAGTACGACTTGATTGGGATTGTGTTTTAGGATTTCCTAGCATTTTGAGTTATTGCTTTCATTTTTTTTCTGTTTCTTTTAATTTTTTTCCCCTTAATAATTGTTGCTTGAATTTTTGTTGGCTTTTGGTTTCATGATGGCTAGTTTCTTTATTCCTCAATTTGAAGGTGAGTCGTTTTGGGTGTATTTTAATCGTGTTCAAGGTTCACTTCCATTTGACCACACTTATGATTTGTGGCAAATGTGTGAAGTCATATATTCGGGTTTGAATGCTTTTACTTTGAATGTTGTTGAGTCTATGCATAACGGTGAGTTTCGAGCTTTGACCTTAGGTAATGCTTGGAATTTTTATTACTGGCTAGCCCAAGACACCTATGAATGGGATATGGGTACCCATTCTAGAAAATTTCAACCCAACTTTGGTTTATTTTCTCATTTTTCTCCTAATTGTAGTGATGTGCATCCTAATTTTCATTCTTCACATGATTACACGCATTACAAACGAGATTCTCATGTTTCTAGTGATGAAATTAGCTATGACCCTTCCCTTCTTGATGAATATCTAAGTCCTTCTAACTTTGTTAATACAATTGTTTGTACTCTTGAAGTGATAAAGAGCTATAATAACTTGATTGACAAATGTTTTAAGGTGCATAAACGTCTTCCAATAGGAGGAGAGGGGAGGCGAGTTATCTTTGAGCAAATAAGTAAACTAGTAAAGAGACTTGAGATAATTGAATCTTGCTTAGAGGATGAGATGGATGATGTAGGATTTACGCACTACTACAAAAACACCTATCGTGTCCCCTCTAAATGGCGTATCGTGCCTAATTTGTGGGGACACGATAGCCACCGACACTATATGTAACAACCCGCATTTTAGCAACGATGTTAATGGTGATAACGTCGTAAACAGGCAGTTACCAATCGATTTATAATGTAAAATATAACTTAAACTCATGGAAATAATATTTATTATTATTAATAATGAAATCCCAAATACAAAAGGTTAAACTAAACCAAAAATTAAGTCCTAAAAACTAGAAATAAAACTAGCTACAAAAGCAGGAAAGGTAAACAGGGGCCTAGAAGCTCATCAAACTCATCCCGACTCTAGCCTCTATCTTGCTTACCTGCAAAACAGAATTGGGGGTCCACCATCAGTGGCAGTAACTAGATTGTCCTACTTAGAAGTAGGACCGCGTTACATAAAATAACAGGTTAGAAGACACAGGAGAAATACGTACATAGCAACATATAAAAACAACATCAAAGTTACGCAGCGGAAACAACATAATCATAATCATTCGGTAATCAATCATAACTCAATAAACACAACATTTCAAGATCAATTCACAAAACAATGACAAGACTCTGCTCGGTCTATAACCCATAACATGATCAACAAACAAACAAACTTGCCCCGCTCAGTTCATCACCGATGAATCGATAGACCCGTTCAGTTTATCACAGATACACCAATAGACATGACCCGCTCGGTCTTCAACCGATAGACACGACACGACTCTGAATCGCAAACAATCACACAAGACTTGCCCCGCTCAGTTCATCACCCATGAACCGATAGACCCGCTCAGTTTATCACAGATAAACCGATAGACATGACCCGCTCGGTCTTCAACGATAGAAACGACACGATTCAGACTCTCAAACAATCACACAAAACTTGTCCCACTCAGTTTATCACCGATAAACCAATAGACTCTCGATCTTCAACCGCTCGACCCGACACGATTTTGACCAAGACTCAAAGACCAAAGACGCCAAATAACATCAAACGAAACAATACACGCATGAAATACCAATCATTAATTCAAGAAATCACCCAGCTTATAATATATATAAACTCACGCATGAAAACATAACAAAGTGCAAGGTTGCTACTTCCACTAAAAAGTATGATTTCAAGGTCAATGCTTAATGTTTAAATCACAAAATCATGCTTACGTCAATCATCAATTACACGTATAAACCCAACAAGGAAATGCTTCAAGAATTCATCATGATTAAACACCAAAACAAAATAAAAACCCATACTTTGGAGCAACAAATTCATACGCATGAAACAAGAAAGCAACGAAAGAGCCCAAGAACGTGACAAAAATTTATGGCTTCATGACTACAAGGTTAACCAAGCATCTCCAAATCAAGTTTCATCAAACAATCATGATAGATTAACAAGTAAAACAAAGATCATGCTTTTAAGTAATAAAAATTCACACTTACAATTGACCTAAAATAACCGGTCCTAAACTCCTCTAGTTACATCAAGAATTAAACCAAAACATTAAGTAATGATTAACTAAAGCACATAACATTTATAAGTTTACGAGATGCAAGATCAACAATCAAGAACTCAAGCAACCCTTCAATAACACTCGGCCAATACGTATAAAGAAGACAAACATCAACAACACCATCTAATCCTATCACTCTATATAATCTAATCCTAATCTTAAGAAGAAAAGATCTAGTTACCTTAATTGAAACAAAACACACAAAAGCACGCCTAAGACCCGTGGGAAAAGAAAGAGGAGAAAAGAAAAGATTTTGTTTAAAGGTTTGATCACATAATGATTAAGGGATAAAGGGTGGGTTTTTATGATATAAATAGAATAGGGGTTTACTAGATTTTAGGACTTGGTTACTAGATAATAGGAGTTAGATTAGGAAAGAAAATAAAAGTGGAATTGTTATGGAGAGGCCGGCCAAAGGAAATTAAAATGGGGGTTTGGGTTCCTAAAATTTAGTAAAGGTTGTTAGGAGGGAAAAATAGGATTTTTAGGAGTAGATAGAATAAATATGAATGGTTAATTATGGAAAATAAATTAAATTGATTAAGTAAAAAGAAAATATAGCAAGGGGCCGGTTTTAGGAGGAGTCAAACATGGGTTTTGGGCCTGATAAATTAAATAAAAATTAAGTCTTTGGGTCCAAATTGGATGATTCAGACTTAAAGGCTTAATTTTACACGAAATTTTACGGCCCAAAATACCGGGTCGTTACAATCTCCCTTCCTTAAGAAAATTTCATCCTCGAAATTTCATTAAGAAGAACACATAACACATAAACAAATAACATAACACCAAAGAAACTTAGAACAACTAAAGGATAAAATTATTCCTAACCCAGATTACTACCCAAAGTTGCTCACACTACTGTTTTCAGGGTTTTGTGATCTAAACTACGCTCTGGATTACATAAAACACTCGACTCACATTTTACTTATGAAGAAGTAAACTCAGGATTAACCTAGAGCTCTGGTACCAACTGTAACAACCCGCATTTTAGCAACGACGTTAACGGTGATAACGTCGTAAACAGGCAGTTACCAATCGATTTATAATATAAAAATATAACCTAAACTCATGGAAATAATATTTATTATTATTAATAATGAAATCCCAAATACAAAAGGTTAAACTAAACCAAAAATTAGGTCCTAAAAACTAGAAATAAAACTAGCTACAAAAGAAGGAAAAGGTAAACAGGGGCATAGAAGCTCAACAAACTCATCCCGACTGTAGCCTCTATCTTGCTTACCTGCAAAATAGATTAGGGGTCCACTATCAGTGGCGAAAAACTAGACTGTCCTACTTAGAAGTAGGACCACATTACATAAAATAACAGTTTAGAAGACACAGGAGAAATACGTACATAGCAACATATAAAACCAACATCAAAGTTACGCAGCGGATACAACATAATCATAATCATTCGACAATCAATCATAACTCAATAAACACAACATTTCAAGATCAATTCACAAAACAATGACTAGACTCCACTCGGTCTATAACCCATAACATGACCAACAAACAAACAAACTTGCCCCGCTCAGTTCATCACCGATGAACCGATAAACCGCTCAGTTTATCACAGATAAACCGATAGACACGACCCGCTCGGTCTTCAACCGATAGACACGACACGACACGACTCTGACTCGCAAACAATCACATAAGACTTGCCCCGCTCAGTTCATCACCGATGAACCGATAGACCCGCTCAGTTTATCACAGATAAACCGATAGACATGACCCGCTCGGTCTTCAACTGATAGACACGACATGACTCTGACTCTCAAACAATCACACAAAACTTGCCCCACTCAGTTCATCACCGATAAACTGATAGACTCGCTCAGTTTATCACCGATAAACCAATAGACTCTCGATCTTCAACCGCTCGACCCGACACGATTTTGACCAAGACTCAAAGACCAAAGACGCCAAATAACATCAAACGAAACAATACACGCATGAAATACCAATCATTAATTCAAGAAATCACCCAGCTTATAATATATATAAACTCACGCATGAAAACAAAACAAAGTGCAAGGTTGCTACTTCCACTAAAAAGTATGATTTCAAGGTCAATGCTTAATGTTTAAATCACAAAATCATGCTTACGTCAATCATCAATTACACGTATAAACCCAACAAGGAAATGCTTCAAGAATTCATCATGATTAAACACCAAAACAAAATAAAAACCCATACTTTGGAGCAACAAATTCATACGCATGAAACAAGAAAGCAACGAAAGAGCCCAAGAACGTGACAAAAATTTATGGCTTCATGACTACAAGGTCAACCAAGCATCTCCAAATCAAGTTTCATCAAACAATCATGATAGATTAACAAGTAAAACAAAGATCATGCTTTTAAGTAATAAAAATTCACACTTACAATTGACCCAAAATAACCGGTCCTAAACTCCTCTAGTTACATCAAGAATTAAACCAAAACATTATGTAATGATTAACTAAAGCACATAGCACATATAAGTTTACGAGATGCAAGATCAACAATCAGGAACTCAAGCTACCCTTCAATAACACTCGGCCAATACGTATAAAGAAGACAAGCATCAACAACACCATCTAATCCTATCACTCTATATAATCTAATCCTGATCCTAATTAGAAAAGATCTAGTTACCTTAATTGAAACAAAACACACAAAAGCACGCCTAAGACCCGTGGGAAAAGAAAGAGGAGAAAAGAAAAGATTTTATTTTGAGGTTTGATCATATAATGATTAAGGGATAAACGATGGGTTTTTATGATATAAATAGAATAGAGGTTTACTAGATTTTAGAAGTTGGTTACTAGATAATAGGAGTTAGATTAGGAAAGAAAATAAAAGGGGAATTATTATGGAGAGGCCGGCCAAAGGAAATTAAAATGGGAGTTTGGGTTCCTAAAATTTAGTAAAGGTTGTTAGGAGAAAAAAATAGGATTTTTAGGACTAGATAGAATAAATATGAATGGCTAATTATGGAAAATAAATTAAATTGATTAAGTAAAAAGAAAATATAGCAAGGGGCCGGTTTTAGGAGGAGTTAAACATGGGTTTTGGACCTAATCAATTAAATAAAAATTAAGTCTTTGGATCCAAATCGGATGATTCAGACTTAAAAGCTTAATTTTACACGAAATTTTACGGCCCAAAATACCGGATCGTTACACTATAGGTGCTCACTTATTGTGTCCCTTCCCAAGGGACATATTAGGTAGGCATACGCGTCCCCTCAATGCTAAGAAGGGACACGATAGCCTTATTAAAGATGAGCATTAAGTTCCCTAATGTGTCCAACATTACAAAAGAAGGGACACGTTAGGTAGGCTAACGTGTCCAACCTCACATATGAAGGGACATGATAGCCTTATTAAAGATGATCATTAAGTTGCCTAATGTGTCCAACATTACATAAGAAGGGACACGTTAGGTTGACTAACGTGTCCAACCTCACATAAGAAGGGACACGTTAGGTAGGCTAACGTGTCCAACGTTATATAAGAAGGGACACGTTAGGAAGGCTAATGTGTCTAGTATTACATAATAAATTACACGTTAGGTAGGCTAATGTGTCCAATGCTACAAAATAGGTGATGCATTAGGATATAAATTTATTTTTGCCAAATTCATAATGATGTCGTACAATATAAACAATAATATATTAAATTCAAAATATTTAAATACTCATTAAAATATTCCAAATATCATATATATTTTGATTCCGTACATAATTAGAGTAGCTAACAAATAAATACGGCAAAATTAATCATGAATAGTTGGCTTAAATTAGTTACTAAAATCCTACAATAATAACACAGAAATGATTGCCAAAAAGTTACAACAATCAAAGATAGACATCCTGAAATTGAGTTTTAAAGATAAAGACTATACAAACTCTTTCAAATGCCTCCATCCCACCTCATGAAATTTCATAGACATCATCCCAACAATGAATTGCAACACATGAGGTTCACATGTATCAATCGCAGACTCCATGGAAAGATGATGATTTGGTTTGCAAAACATAACTGCCACAACATCCTCAACAAGTGCACTTTACTTTCTTAAGCTGGAGACCATTAGAAAGGCATGACATCCTTCAATTAGAACCTACTAGGCTATGTATATAACAAAATGTTAGCAACTCAAGAGACTGTTCTCCCATAACAGATTGACGTAATATACAGATTTTTAGCCCATTTCTCCTGCATAGACCAACAAGCAACAAATACAAAATCCTAAGCAAAACTAGGAAACAAAAACCAGTGAAAATTTGGTTGAATACAGATGTTAAGAATTTAAGATATATTACTTTAACATGAGTGCTAGGAAATGCTGAAGTTCGTAGAGTTTATTGGGTTTCATCCGTGGGCTTCCTTCTAGGGACACTAATCACTCCTCTACAGAATGGTTCCAAGAGAAAGAGGATACTTACCAAGTGGCCTCGGGTGAAATTGCTAGCAGCTTTAAGTCCAGCTAGAGTCTCTGTGGCATCCAACACTTGCAACTCATCTTTGCATGCATTAAATGCAATAGAACTTGAAGATTTTTTAGTCGCCATAGAACTCAATTGTGAGCAGAGTCCTTTAACTCCCAAAATTTCAACTTTTTCAGGTGGCAATGAGTTCTGAAGTGCAATGAACTGCAACAGTAAACATATAATGATGCTTAGTAAATAAGCATGAATTAAAGCGGTGGAAAAAAATTAAAGTTAGCCTGTAATAACAGAGAATAGAATGTGAAACCCTGTAAATAATTTTAAATTGATATTCTAAGTTAAGATCAGATGATTTACTTCGCATAATTGCCCAACGGATAAGGCTGGCCTGCCGCTCAAGTAGGAGTGCTGCAAAAGTGGTTCTTTATGCTCTTCCAGAGAAACAAGCACAACCTGGATATCCAGCTGGAATAGATGAATCAATATCAGCATCCTTGACAAAAGACATTCTAATAGCAATTGAAACCATTGATACAAATTGACATACCTAGAACTTATTCTAATTGTAAATTCCAAGTAGACAATAAAGTAAATTAAACTGAGCGTCTTAGAGCAGGAACAATCAATTTATATTTTCACTAAATATATCTAGATTATTTGTCTTACTAAGTACGATCTCTTGCACAGATGCAACCACAATATATTACCTCACTGTCAGTCTTGTCCATATTTCGAAGGTGCTCGTTCAACCTTGCAAGGCGGCTACGGGAATGCTTGCCATTACAACCACTACCACTTCCATATCTAGTGTTACTCCTTATACCACCCTTTCCCCAAACAAGCATTCCTGAGGTTCCAACGAATGTTGCTGGTAAAAATCCAGCTTCCCTGTTCACCTCCTGTTCATTTTCGTTGCCAGCTCCATCTCCACTAGCAGCTGCTGGAGAAAGCTGACCTCTCCACATCTTTTGTTTTTTAGGTTTCGGCTCAGTGCAACGTTCATCGGCAGAAGATGAATCTTTTTCGCCATCATGACCATTAGTATCCTCTTCATCTTCAGACTGATAGTTTCTTCTTCTACGATAGCTACCATGTGATCTTCTACATTTACGGCTAAGGGCCTCAGTCTGTCGTTGAACAGTTTGGGCAATCGCAGATTGAATCTGATCAATGATTTTCTAATTTAATTACTTGGACGCAAAAACAAAACAAATTCGAGTAAAGACTAGATAATTAGCCATCATTTTAAAATAAATCCAACAAGTAATGCAAGAGATGGTTATTAAAACTTTATTTTTGCAAGAATATAAAACATGTATGTGCAGTATACAGCAGTCATTGGGCAAATAAAGTAATACTATACCTACTTGTTTCGGACCTTTTCTTCTTCTTGAAAAGCTAGCTCCTGTTAACAATTTACTATTAGATTTGGCAATAATAAGACAATGGAGTACTTATTTTCTGGGTGAATACAGTGCTCCTTACAATGCATCTAAATTTTTAACCATAACCACAGGATTTTTAATCAAATAATTTTTAACTAGAAGAGAAACACAATTACACAGCTAATTCAAGCACAAAAATCCTAGCAAAATCGAGCACGATTTCAAATAAATCAGAATCAGAACACAATTTGCCCTAACCATAAACCCCCAAATTAAACATTTAAATCAAAACAGAATAAAAATCAAATCAGAACAAAAAGTCTAACCCTAACCCTTACCCTAAACCCCCAAATTAAACATTTAAACCCTAAAAAAACATTCAATCAATAATTCAAGCAAATTTGAGCACAAAATAACAAAAATAGCAGCAAAATTCACAGAAAGATTCGAGCAAAGATTAGTAGAAATATTTGCGCAAATATCCGCAGAAAATATCAGCAGCAAATTTCGAGCAAAAGGTCAAGCAAATTTGAACAAAAAACAGCAGCAATTTGAGCATGAATTTAAGCAAAAACCCTAGAAAAATTGAAGCAAAAATCGAACGAAATCCCAAATTAAGCCCTCACACATTCCAGCACAACTTCAATCAATAATTTGAGCCATAATTTGAGCAAATAATTCGAAAAAATAATCAGGAAAAAACTGAAAATTGACACCAACATTTAGAGTGATTAGAGAAGATATACCTTAGAGAGAGAAAGTTTGCGACATAGAAGAGGCACGTAAGCTGAAGAAGCTCGTAAAAAGCTTGAGAAAGCTCCAATGGAGGAGAGAGAAAAGGAATAAGGAGAAAATGTCAAAGAAGAGAGAAAATGTCGAAGCTCCTAAACTTGGGTTTTCTTCTTTTTTGAAAGGCGTAAACTTGGGTTTTGGTTGTATTTCAAATCCCTCTTTTTTTGTTATGTTTAAATACGTCATTACATGTTTATGTGTCCTTTATTTAGTGAGGGTGGACACAATAGTCTTAAGTTATCGTGTCACATATTAAGTTAGAAGCGACACGTTAATTTTACGCGTCTCATATTATCATAGAAGGGATACAATATGTTTATGTGTCTCTTGTTTATTTAGGGGGGATACGATAGCTTTTATCTATTGTGTCCCAAATTATATTAGAAGTGACACAATAACTTTACGTGTCACATGTTATCTTAGAGGCGACACGATAGGGTGTTTCAAAAAAATTCAACAACCTATCGTGTCCATTATTATAAAATGAAGGGACACCATAGCTTTAGGCGTCCCATATTTTATGCATGGGACACAATAGGTGGGTCACCTTAGGTGTTTTTTGTAGTAGTGACGGTTAACCATGAGGGTGGTTGTGGCAAGAATGGCTCAATCCCTACTTTGAGGAATCCGATTCAAGAGGAGGTAGATGTTGCTCTAAAGGACTATGCCGAATCCTTTGATCCCGTTTTTGCTTCTCCCTCTTCTCTTGAGCCCACTACTCCTTCCTTTCTTTCTTCACCTAAATCATCCAATCTCCATGTTTCCATTGAGGAGGAAGAGGTTTTTCTTAGGGTTTTAAATGAATGTGATGGTGGCATAGCCCATAGTGATGACTCTAGTGATAGTGAGGATGAGGAGTTTTGTTTTGATTATGAAAATCCTCTCTTTGAGAATGATGGTACCTTTTCTGAGTTTTTAAATCCTCTTTTTGAGGATGATGAGGAAACTCGTGAGTATCAAGATTCTCTTTCAGAGGATGATGATGTTAAGCCTCCTGTTATCATTGAGTCTCGTTCTTACCCCACCTCACCTAGGCTGTGTGTCCTAGCTTCTTCATCACCCATTTTTCTTCCACCCTATGTTTGTTGTCCACCATTTAATGGGTCTTTCCCCCTTCTTTTACCCCTTCTTGAGCCTCATGAATCTTCTCTTGATGCCATAGCGACAAAAGTGTATAGTAATTATAGTTTTTCTTCTTTTTCTTATTTTGATGTTGATGTTATTTCTTTTAGTTTTTATTTTTCTTTTAATTTTGTTCCCCTTCCCCCACATAAGAAAAGGATGGCATTCCATTGTCATTTTCCTTATTTCCTTCTTTTTGCTTATGTGGTGCTTTCTAGATTTAGTGGCGATGTCCATGACACACTATTACGAGCTCTACGATGCTATTTACTATATGGCGTCTGTGTTCCTTGTACATAGTTGTCCTTGGCTTTCCCCTCTTTTCTTTCTTTTTTTCCCTTTGTTTTTTTTTTTTTGGTTTTTGGAGTTTGGTTCTTTGTTTATTTTCTTTTGCAGGTGTGACGATTGAGCAACACAATTGGATAGATGATGGTAATGAATGTGGAATTAGAGTTTGAGTTGTTTTAATTTGAAGCTTGCTTTGGTGAGATTGCTCAAAACCCTACTATTTTTTATTTCTTGTTTGCATAGTTTTAGGTTTAATATTAAGAGGAGATGATATTCAAGGATTTATGCCTTTTATTTTTTGGCTTTCAAGCCCATTTAAGGAAAATTGGATATAGATGGCATTGGGCCTAGATTTTATTTTATTGGTTGCTTGAATGCTAGATTTGAGTTGTGCATGCTTGTTTACCGCCTCGTCTAGTTTGGTTTTGTTATTTTTATTTTTAGTTTCTTTTCTCTAATTTTTATTTTTATTTTTTTTCTTTTATTTTTTTTTCGTTTTTTTTCCTTCCCTTTTTCTTCCTTTTTTCCCTTTTTCTTTTCTTTTCTTTTTATTCTCAGTTAGCCGACTTTATTGAGTTTTAGTTTGTGCATATTTGAACCTTTGTTTTCTTTTTCTAGTGAATAAGGCATGCTTAGGAGCTTTTCTTTTGACCTTTTAGGAGTTAGCGAGGTTTTGAAAACTTGTACAAACTTTTGTGTACTAGGTTAGAGCTAGTGGTAAGATTGGTTGAACCTTTGGGGAATTTGAAGCCTACTAGGAGTATTTGCACCTTGGTGAAGATTTTAGGTAGCCTTCTACATTCATTATTAGATTTTGAGCGCTTATTTCCTCTACCTTTGAGCCTTGATCGAGAGTTTGGCTAGAATTTTCTGAGTTTCAAGTGACCGAACCGCCCTTGGGGACGACGAAGGCATTCACTAATTAGTTAATTTTCTTTTTCTCCCTTTTCATTAATTTTTTTTTATTTTTCCACATTTTTTGATTAGGTCTTTCTTTGTCGTCTTGGCTTTTGTTTTTTATTTTTTCTATTCACCCGTGAAGCCCTTTTGAGCTTGAGCCTTTCTTTCTTTTAGCCACATTACAAACCATTTCCTTTACTTTTCTTTCCCCTTTTAGGTATAGGTGAAGTTAGGGGATCTTGGTGTTGCTTAGTATGGTTGTGAGCTTTGGAAATGTAAAGTCCAAGCATCTTTGGATCACTTTTTGTGAATTTTCATGAGAAATAAAACCCGACCAAGTGTGAAAAAGGCAAGGTCTTCATTAAGTTCAATAAAAAAGCAATTCAACACAAAGGAAGAAAAAAAAATTAGAAATTCCACAAAAATTCCGAAAAAATCAGAAAATTAAAAAGTTTCCACCTTCCATTTCTCACAATGAGGACATTGTGTCCTTCAAGCTTGGGGGGAGGAATCCAAAAAATGTTTTATTTTTATTTTTTTGGTCCATTTTGTGTAGGATTGTTCTTTGAATAAGCTTGGGGGAGGTTTTTCCCGGTATTTTGGTTTTAGCGTAATCCCTTGTGTTTTGTACTTCACTTTAGGGCACCACCACATAGCCAAATTTTTTCACACCCTTACCCAAGCCTTACATTACATCCATAAGAAGTCCTTCCGACCCATGTGGGGTTGAGTCCTCCTTGTCATTTGGGAAACTAGCCAAGTATATTGAGCAGGTGAATAAGGAGAGTGATTGGGATAACTCCAAAATAAATGATCCATTCACAACGGATCCGTTTTCCCTTTTTCTTTCCGGTTCCTTCGCGGAATCATGAGGCACTCGTAGTTAGGTGGATTTGAACTATTTGGTTGGTTTGAGGTATGATTGGTAGAACTAGCTTAGGACTATTAGGTTGTACATAGTTTTCTTTGTTTCTTCCTTTTGGGTCAATTTCTTAGGTCTTTAGCATGCCAAGTTTGGTATATTTAGGAAACTTTGTGTTCTCTTATGCACATTCTCATGAGACGGCTATAGTGTTTTTTTTTAATTTTCTTTCCTCTGTTTCTTTTCTTTTTTATTTTTTCGTTTTGCTTTTCCTCTCTTCTCTTTTCCTTTGATTTCTTTAGGTTTCCTTTTCCTTAGTTTTAGCATAGTTTATAGTTGCTAATAGTTATGGGTTAAACTCTTTGGAAACCCTTACGAGAGCATACTCGTCCTCATTTGGCGACTTTGGGGTTTAAATGGCTTGTTACTTGTGCTAAAAGTGACCTTGATTCCTACGAAAGTAAGTTAGACTTTTGGTTTCCATTTTTCTTTAGTTTTCTTTGCTTGAAGACAAGCAAAAGGCAAGCTTGGGTGATTTTGATCTGTCCATTTTGGACCCATTTTCCGGCTTCGTTTCACTTGTCTTTCGGGCCTTTTAGACTTTATTTCATTGGTTTTTAGTCTTTTATTATAGAATTAGCTTATTTCATGGTTTCATTCAATAATGTTGTGTTTTGTTTGTTTTTTTTTTTTTTAATAATTGGGCTAAAATTGGAAGCATTTCAAGTGCTCTTGCATATATAGGCTGATTCAATGACTCATTTTTTTTTTATAACTCTTTTTCATGATTCCAATAGTAGAAGATTCCTTGTTCCAAGAGCTTTAATTTGATATAATATACGCTCAATTCCGATAAGAAACGAAGGATATATGAGTATTTGAAGACCAAGTGTGCAGATCTGCACGACCGTGCAACACTACACTGCACGACCGTGCAGCTTATAACTGCACGGCCGTGCACGGCTGCAACACGTGTTTTTGCTCTGTTTTGGCCGTGTTCTTAATACATATTTGGGGTTTTGACTTACTAATGGAAGGAACTTTTAGACCATACTTAGGGTAGTAGTAGGAGCTTCTCTCTCTACTTTCTCTCTCTAGATTAGAGTAGATTAGGCTTGATTTAGGCTTGATTTCTTGAATTTCACTTTGATTTTCATGTCATCTACTCCTCTCAAGGTACTTAACCAATTTCTTTTGCTTTTACTCTTCATTCTTTCATATTTTGCAAATAGATTAGTGTTTAATTACTGCATTTACTTGTTTTCTTAGTAAAATTGCTTGTTTGTTGTTAGATTTAGGTTTAATTCATGTTTTCTTGCTTAGAATTCCACTTTAATCACTTCTTCATGTTTTTCCCCAATTATGCTTAAGTAGTTAGGTTTTCTAGGGATTAGATGACTTAATTCTATAGATTTTGGAGGTTGATGATTGGAATCCATGAATGCTTGAGTTTATTAGATTGTTACTTTTTCTAAATTTCTTGTTGCTTTTCATTCTTGCTTGGTGAAGTAATCATGTTGAGTTCTAGTGATTTTGGATTAATTTTCATGATTGGTTTCAAGATTTTCTATGGAAAATTTTCCTAATTTCTAGAGATAGTGATTGGAATTGTTAATCAATAAAAGAGTTGACAAATTCGGTTTGTAAACTTGTTAATTTATCTATTCGAGAGAGGTTGATTTAGCTTGTTTTGAGATTTCCTAAGGTCTATTCGAGAGAGGGCTTAGGATTGGATTTGTTAACTATTTTAGAAGTTTACTTGGCAATTTAATTCATCATAGCATAAATGGTCTTCAATGATCGAAATCCTCCAAATGAAGTATATTCAAGGATTTTTTTCCCTAGATCTTTTACATTGATTCTCGCATTTTTGTTTGTTTTAATTGATTCGTTTAATAGTTAAATGTCTCACAATTCAAAGAAAACAAAAATAGAATCTTGATTCACTAGATTCTCTAAAATCAACTCCAATCCACCTACTTCCTTGCGGATCGACCCTAGCTCCACTAATACTACATATTAGTTTGTTAGGTTTTTATAAATTGTATATTTGATAGGCGACTAGGGCCTCGACTGTAACGCCCCAGATTGAGTTATTTGCTTTGATAGCATTACATGTATTTATATTTATTTTGTGCATGGTCTAAAATTTATTTGGACTATTTTGTTGCTTGAGTGTGATTATTTTATTCTATGCTATTTGTTTTATTATTTTTTTATTTTATTTTATTATTAATTAGAATTTTATTTTAATTTTCTAATTAATTGATTTTGGGCCAAGTGTGAATTTAATCATGATTAATCATGCTTGAGTGCAATTAGCCCATTAGCATTTGATGGCCCATTTTGGCTTGCCCATAACCGGCCCCTCCCTTTGTGTGGCTTATTTGCCACTTGCTTTGTGTTCAAACCTTTCCAACCTCTATAAATAAAAGGTGTTAGTAAGGCTTAAGGATCATTTGCCCACTTAATCATCCTTTTCCCACAATCAAAAACTAAACACACTCCCTCTTTCCCTCCATTTTACACACACCATTTTTGGCTTATAATCTCCAACTTTTGTTCATCAATTTTCTTCAACCCAAAACTTAAAGATTCATCTCTTATTGATCTTTAAGTAATAAAAAACAAGTAAACCTTCATTTCTATTAAGCAAGAGTTTGCGTTTGGTTCGGGTTTTTGGGTTTGGTTCGTGTGGTTCGAAGGGTGTCGTGTGGTCCGTGTCGTGGTGACCGTGTTCGTGTGTTGAAGCCCGTGCGGATTGGGCCGTGTTCGTGAAGTGCAACCATGTGGTCCGTGATGGTGTACGGTGGTCCATGTGATTGTGCCGTGAAGAATAACGTGTTTGGGCAACAAGTTTTCGTTATCGTTTGCAATCAAGTTTATTAAGGTAACATGCTTTTTCATCCTAGATTGAATACCATGATCATAGGATAGATTAGGTGATCAAATTAGGCCAAAAAGTTTGATGAACTTAGCCCCATTTTCTGCGTGATTTCTGGGCAGTAATTGGAGTTGATTTTGTGATGTTCTTGCTTAGTTTTCATGCATGTTTTGATTATTTATGATAGATTCATGTTTGCTTATGTTTATGAACAATTTTCATGAAGTATATATGAAGTTTTGCTGCATATAATTGATGAATT
The DNA here is from genome assembly GCA_951394345.1 of Salicornia ramosissima. NCBI lineage: Eukaryota > Viridiplantae > Streptophyta > Magnoliopsida > Caryophyllales > Amaranthaceae > Salicornia > Salicornia ramosissima. Next base: position 32,958,504 of record OX596234.1, on the reverse strand, counting down.
AGTTGCTGAAATTTGTCTTTATTGTGCGTGTAATTTGTTATTGATTATGATGGTGTTCTTGATAAGTCTTGATGAGTTTTATGGGAATCTTGGAATGATAATTCATGTATTAAGTTAAAGAACGTATTCTTGGTTTATATATTTGAAGTTTCTTGAAGTGTCTTGATGATTCAATATGATTCTTGATTTTCTTTATTATGGTTATGTAGTCTTTGAGTATGGATTATGTGGTCATAATTAAAGAAAGTTAAAGATTGTTTGAAGAAGTTCAAAGGAAGTAAAGTTCATAGTTAATCTCAAGTAAAGACGTAAGATCTAAACTTGAGGATAACCAAGATATAAAGAAACATAAAAGATTAGCTTGATTTCGCATGTAACACGCCTAACCTTAGAGTAAGATTCTGAGACTTGAGTTAAGATGTTGCCCCTATCCTAACCGCGATATTGGCATAGTGTATACTTATTATGTCGTCTTTATGATATGGGTTCGTAAGATAGGTTCATGGGTATGGGAGTAAGATTCTCATTCCCGGCATAATAGAAAAGTTCGATCACGCGCGTAAGATGTGTTTGTACGAGCATAGTCTGGTCTAATATGCGGATGATAGCGACAAAGATAATGTTAAGTTAAGTTCGGATGAGCTATGATTGTTTTACGCATATGATTGTTTGGTTTGTTTATCTGATCTGTTGTATGTTCACATGTATCCACTTTAGGGTGGAACTGTTATGTTACTCGCCACTGATGGTGGATTTGTTGTATTTCAGGTAACTCTGATGGTGATGTTGATGCTTAGCTTGTGAATGGGCGAGCGTCAATTTACTTTCCTTTGTTTAGTTTATTTTCTGTCATTAGATTTTGGACAATTAGTGGATTGTATTTTCTAACTCTGATTACGATTTTGGAGTTAACTTTATAGTATTGGTTTTTTTTGAGGTTTTTGTTTTGTACAAACTTATGGAATTTGTACGTTTGGGATTTTTAGTAATATAATTGAGGTATTGATTTTAGGTTTTAAGTATGTTTGTTTGTTAGTTGGACAATTCGACTCGTCGGTCCCTTCCGCGCCGATTTATACGAGTCGGGTCGTCACAACGACACCCTAGGAGCCGATCACAGACTCATCAGCAAGTATAGCATATAAATCATCATCAAGCTCCTCAATAAGTTTTTTTTTGTTGTCTCCTTTGCACAAGCATTAATGATATCCTTTTGTATTGAAAGGGCTATCAATTGACAATTAGCAGGAGCATTTCCTAACACTACTTCATTAATATCACTATTTTCCATCGCAATAAGTTTTAGTAGTTCAAGAAAGTTACCCCTGTTTAGTGAAGTTTCCCTCTCATCATGACCCCTAGTAGGCAAACCTTGAAGCAAAAGCCATCTCAAACATTTAATGGAAGTCAATAATCATTTTCGATATTAACACTTATTTTCCTTATATTGTTGAGCGAATCGAGATGGAAGAGAACCTTTCTGATTTTTAAAATCATTTAGTCTCCCCACAGCTTTATTATAAGCACTTATTTGTTCTCCAACATGTGTCTCATATGCTTTTGTTTTGTTCCAAGCTCTAAATCCCGCACTAACAAAAGCATCTCCACCAGGAGAATTTTCATCTTTAAATAGATAACATGGAAAACAGAAACATGCATCCTTTTCAATACTATACTCAAGCTAAGATGTGTACTTATCAAACCATTTAGGATTAAAACGACGAATTTTATTCCTAAAAGGTCTTTGAGGAAACTCGTGAGTTTTGGGTTGACAAGTTGCCTTTGAAGGTATTCTCTTCTAATTATATCAACATCATCTGGATGAAATTCACCCATTCTTATTCTTTTTCCTGGGTCTTGAGGAAGATTCATAACATCCATAACTGTCAATCTCTCCTTATATGAGGCTTGAATATTAGGATTTGAACTAGCGCCAACTTCAGGTTCATCTCTTTGATTTCCATGATTATTTTCTGTTTCTTCTTGTGACGGGGGATTGTTGATAGATGGGGTTGGATTTGTATTAGAGATATCTTTGTTGTCTATGTGAATTCTTTATGTAAAGAAACTAGTAATATCTCTCATGTTTGTTCTCTTCATTCTGTAACAGATTTATAAATTCAATTATTCCAGGGTCTATGTATAATAATATCATTAATCCCAAATAAATTATATTTTACTTACAATTTATTTTTTAAAGTAGTAAAGAATATTAACAAATTGACCGAGTAAATTAAAATTTTCCATGAAAATATGGTTAACTTCGAAAAATCAACCCTAAAACCTATAATATTGTATATATTTGAAGTACAACCATTAATAATTTAATTCACAAGCTAAAATCCTCAATAACATGGAGTAATTTAAAAAAAAAAAAAAAATAAAAAAAATATATATATATATATATATAGAATTTGCAAAAAAAAAAATAAATTTGGAACATACCTTACTACCTTAGCTGGACAAGAATTCTGAATGAATGTAATTTATAATATCGTGACCCCCCGAAATGTACTCCTACAGTGCACCAGTGCCGCAGTGCGTCAGTCGGGTTAGGGCCGTCAGGAAAAGAATAACAGAGACGGGGGGTGAGGTAGAGTGCTTGGCTGCTTGCGTATATTTGTGAACAAAAAGGGTTTCCTTTACAAATTATTATTTTTTATTCAAAATTATTTTGTACTCCCTCCGTAACGAATTAATTTTACCATTTGTTTTTTCACGAATTTTGAGGAAGTGATTTAAGGGTGTAAACGACCAAATTAGTCAAAGTATTTTTTATATTAGTAACTTATAATCACATTCTTGCTTGTACTAAAATCATTTTGATTAATTTCTTTCGTTTACACCTTTAAATCGCTTTCTCAAAATACGTGAAAAAATAAAGGGTAAAATTAATCTGTTACGGAGAGAGTACTTTTGTTTTTATTCAAAAGTTGGTCAGTAAAGTTGTAAACTTTACAACTTCATCAATTAATTTCCTACTTTTACGCATGATATAGTACTACTACCTACCTAAAGTATTTTTTCACCTAGTTTTGGACTGATGGGGTACGCGCTTACCAAAGCCCAATATTTTTTTATTTTTTTTTACTAATAGCCTTTAACTTTACTGAATTTTTTTTTAAGGGAATCCTGGGGCACGTGCCACCCAGGGCCCTTAATAGATCCGCCTCTGCCAACCTTCTTCCTCCTTCCTCACTGCAGCAACCGCTGCTCCCCCCATTGCCGCTGCTCTCCCTTATCTCTTAGTGCTCCCGTTATTCTGCCCCATCGTACTCCCACCTGGACGACCACCCAACTGCTGTCGGTCGTGGATGACCTTCCTCCGCCGCCGCTGCAACGTGTCGCCGCGAGCCAGCTACTCTTCTCTTGCTCTTACTTCCTTTGTGCTTCCCCTGCTTCTTGGCTCTTCAAAAGACCAACTTTGGCTCTTCCCCTACTTCCCCACAAAATCAGATGAAGAGATAGGAGAGAGAAATATAGTTGGATGGCTGGTTTGGTTATGATTTTTAGTTGATGATGATAATTATACAATAGTTGGGTTTGATTTGATGACAATTTGAGCAGTTTGGTTTGATGTTGAATTTTTGGTTGTGATGTTGTTGATGATGGAGAGATGAGGGAGTAAAGAGAAGGGGTGGTAAGTTATTGATATTGAGTTTTGTTTTAATAATTTTTTAAAAAAAAATTATAATTTCACAAATTTATTATTACACTAATCTGTGCTATTTAATTTTTGTTTTCTAAAAAAACTCTAATTTTACCTATTCAATCAGTCATAGGTTATGTGAACCTTAAATGCAAAGATATATCATAGCTTATGCTGATGGAGAATAATAAAAAAATTGATACCTATAGAATGAAAACGCGAATACTATGTACCTATAAAAACAATTTTTCCAATTTTAAATAAATTTGGGCGCAACTTGTTCCATTACTCATATATTGGTTTTTTATAAGCTTTATAAAAACAACTACCTCACCTATAGTAACAAAGACAAGTTTTACGAAGTATTATTTTTATTATTATTTTTACTATTTGTCCAAAACACGAATATATTATTATGATGATGATGGTGATGGTGATTGATGAGAATGAAGAATGAAGTGTGCATATGTTGATCCACTCTTTATGTTAGTTTACTCCATATTTTTTGGGTGTTATTAAATATCGCCCGTATATACTAGATACCGCTCGTATTTTAACAATTCTTCCAATACTACCCTTACCCTTATAAAACCCATTTACATAAAAAAAAATCATTTAAACTCTCTCCTCAATCACTGATCCTCACCCCCTCATTCACTCTAAAAAAAACCCATTTACTCTCTCCCAAATATTCACTCTAAACCACCAACGACCACCCCTTTCAATTCACCGCAACAACAGCACCACCACCGACTCCAGCACCACCCTTCGACTCCAGCACCTTTCAATTCACCAGTAGTAGAGGACGACGCACGGCCACCACTAAAGGACGACGCACAACCAGCACCACCCAAATACCTCCCCGTAAACGTCCAGGGAAGAAGGTCTTTGCCGGAAGTGACCTTGCAGAGAAGGTAATTTAGATTTGATTTGATTTGAATTTTGAATTTTATTTTCAATTTTTCTTAATTTTTTTTTTTTTGGGAATTTCTTGAACTTGTGTTTATTTTAGGGGAATTTTTTCAATTTTATTGAGTTTAATTTGATGAACATTTGGTGGTGATGTTTGACTGTTTAAATTTTTCAATGTTTGAATTTTAGTGGTCGTATTATGAGTCTGTTTATCGTTGAAACTGTTTGGGAGGGGTGGGAGAGATGAATTTGAAGGAACAAATTAAACAGTGGCTGTTTTTGGACTTGACTTGAGGTTGAGCAGTTGAGCTTAATTGGGATGGGTTGCCCATAATTTGAAAGTGCTTGATATTCCAGAATAATTTGTGCTGAATTTCCTGTCAAAATTTGATTGTAAAAGATTGGGTGTTGAGAGACGAAGAAGTCCAATTGCTTCCATTCTCAATTCAATTTTCTTCTAGACTCTGCGTCCGCCTGTTGTATGCAGTTGTATTCAACAATTATTTTTTTTTGCAATATTTCTGATTTAGGAATTTGATGAACTTATGTCTGTTATTGATATTTGAATATTTTTGGAATTTTTGATTAATGTTTTAGCAATTCTTCTGATTTAGGTATTTCTGATTCAGCAGCAGCAATTTTTTTGGTGTTTTTGGGTATTTGATGAACTTATGTTAATTTTATTTTCTTCAAATTTTTTAGTTTTTTTGGTGTTAAATCTAGAAGAAATTGCTGAACTTTTCTTCCCAGAATTTGGATTGCTTAATTTAGGCAAATTTTGTGAGGAATGTCTTGATATATGTTAATTGGAGATGAAATTTAGCATTTTTGATGTTTGAATGTTTTAGAATTTGTGAGGAATGTCTTGAAATTTTAGCGTGCTGAGGACGACTCTTCCCCACGGCAACTTAACACACGACGCATCCTAGCCTCTGCTAGGAGGAGGGTGGGCAATGCGTCTTCATGTCCCGTCCATAATGCATCTAGTCGGGAAGGTCGTTCGACTAATAGGGCCGATGGTTCGAACGTGGACGAGTCTGAGTTATCGACGTATGAGCTTGAGGCGATGTTACAGTCAGGGCCGGATCAGTTCGATGACGAGTTTATTCCCGATGGTCCGCTAGTGTCGGCGTTCGTCGAGAGATGGCAGCCAGACACAAACAGCTTCCACATGCCGTGGGGGGAGATGTCTATCTTTCTCCATGATGTCGAGTTTATTATGGGTCTGCCTGTTGGGGGTCGACTTGTCGATGGCGTGAGCACACGATTTCTTAGTATCGGCTAGGCGTATGTACTATACATGATGTGGCCGAGATCCTCGGACTGCCACAAGATGCCTTGAAAAGGGACGGGCAGTTCAAGAATGGAGGCGTGTATACGGAGTGCATCTTCAACATGTGTCGAGCTGCAGAGGGACGGGTTGCTTCGACACGAGCCATAGAGTGGATGTTGCTGACTCTTGGATCCACGCTCTTTGTGGACAAGAGTGGTAGCCGGCTCAGTCCGAGCCTTATCATTGAGCTTATGGATGAGGATTCCGTTGGTAAGTACTCTTGGGGATCAGCGACATTAGCGTATCTGTATCGCCAGCTTGGCCAAGGTAGTCGACGGTGATGCATGCAGTTGGCCGGGTGTCTAACATTGTTGCAGGCATGGATTTATGAGTACTTCCCAGCTTTTAGGCCTAACCGAGGACGCCTGCCTCGTCATATTAGGGATCCTAGTTATTCTCAGTGGGATGTTTGTATGGAGCCGAACAGCCCCACCCGCCCTGTCGCCATTCGTAAAAGGATCGACAACATGACCGCTGACCAGGTAATATTTCAATTTAATGTTTCTTTACTTTTTCCTAATTGCCTCGTTGTTATTAAACAAAATGTTTTTTGCACACAACAGGTTTGTTGTTACTGTTCGGGGATGACTTCGGTACCCTTTGTCCTCGGACTTTGTTCACTGGGTTCATCCAGCACAGTCCATCATTGAGCCGTACATGCCATACAGATGTCTTCGGCAGCTCGACTTCATGCAGGGTATACCCCCTTGCATCCCTACACCTATCTCAGTGTATCGGCCGGAGGATCCGAGGCACTACTACGTTCACTGGCCACCAGCATCGGTTAAGTGTGCAATAAGTTGATCGGTGTCGGATGAGCCATAAACACATGATTGCATTGATTTCTCTCTTGATTAGTGTGAAAGTGGTAGTTTAAATCTTCCACAAGATGGATAAATTGTTCCATAACATTCCGCCCATCTGCATCATCCATCTTTTGCTTGCTGATTTCGTTATACACATGCCTGATTGTCGGTTTTTCGTCAGGAAACTTTTGTGTCAAAAACAATTTAATCTTTGACGGCTTGCACCGAGGATCCCTAAGCTGACGCACGTGTTGCTTTGCTGCAGGGCTTAACCCACTGAGTTGACGGTGTGTGTGTCGGATACACCCGGTTGGGGCTCAATATACCACAATCCAGTTTGAGGATTGCCAATGACTTTGATAAGGAACAGGCATCCACAAGCTTTTGTTGACGTTTTTTTTTCCTTTGGGCGTTCCTCATGTTTCTGTTTTCCCCTCGGTACCACTCTCCCTTATTACAATGTAGGTAGGTTACCATTCGAGACACCGAGGTATAATTGATTTTGGAAATGACAATTTCAAAACCAATCCCATGAGCTCGGTTTCGCCCAATCACGTGCCTCGTGACGACTGGAAAACGTCTGATCGGTGGCAAAACTTTCACTATAGTCCACGCCATCTCCTTCGTTATTGTCCTAAATAATTTTGTTAAATACGCTAATTAGTTATTAAATTTTAAAAGCACAAAACGATGCATACGAACGTGCCCTTATCACGTTGCCCCCATGGCAGCAACAAACCCTAAATACGTTACACGCACCCATGGAAGCAACGTGCTTGAATCACGTTAACAACCATGGGAGAACGTGTTCAAAACACTTTACAACCATTGGTGCACTACTACATAAACAAGTTTTTGCAACCCCAAAATCCGTTGCTAAAGGCCCAAAAAACTGTTGCTAAAAACCTTTTGCAACGGCTATAGCCCGTTGCATTCTCTGGCGTTGCAAAAGGTTTTTAGCAACGGTTTTTTGACCTTTTGCAACGGCCAAAGGTTGCCCGTTGCCAAAAGGTTACCTTTTGCAACGGCCAAAGGTTGCCCGTTGCCAAAAGGTTGCCCGTTGCCAAAAGTTTACCTTTTGCAACGGCCATAGTGTGCCCGTTGCCAAAAGGTAACCTTTTGCAACGGGCAATTATTTTTCATGCTATAACTTTGGAGATGCCATTTTTCCATCTTTTGCAACGGCTAAAGCATGCCCGTTGCCAAAAGATAAACTTTTGCAACATGCTATTGATTCCCATGCTAAATCTTTTTGCAACGCCTTTGATAATTTGGTCGTTGTCAAATTTTATATTTTTTGTTGGAATGGTATGATAATTTTTAAACAAATAATAATAAGTAATTAATTTCATAGAAATTTAGTTACTAATAATAATTTTATATATTAATAATATAATTCGAAATTCACTTGTTATACCAAAATGTTAAAATTTCAAGTCTAGCTTGAATCATCTAATACAACCCACGATATTGATCACGATACATCTTAATTATAGATAAATATAAAACTAATTATGTACAAAAAGGTATACAACCATCTATTTCAAAAAAATTCTATCTAAGCTCGTCAATATCTTCATTGTCCGCCTCCTCTCCATCATCATTTGCTTCAACATGTACCTATATATAATGTAAAAGACAATGAATATTAAAAACTTACTAAAAGCAAGAAGTATAAACATATAAAATTAAAGACAATTAAGAAAGAACCCATTTAGTGTGTGTATATATAAAAAATAAAAGACAATTAAGTCATCCATGACAATAGCCACCGACCAACCACCACCACCACCATGCTTCTGTCCAGGCAACATTTGGCAGCAGCAGGTCGGCCTGGCGGCAGCAGCTCGGCCTGGCAGCGGCAGCACCTCGACCTGGCAGCGGTAGCAGCTCGGCCTGGCAGCAGCGCCTCGGCATGGCAGCAGCACCTCGGGATGGCGGCAACTGCAGCTGGGCCTGGCAGCAGCAGCACCTGGGCCTGGCAGCAGCAGCACCTCGACCTGGCATCGGTAGCAGCTCGGCCTGGCAGCAACACCTCGGCATGGCAGCAGCAGCGCCTCGGCATGGCAGCAGCAGCACCTCGGCATGGCAGCAACTGCAGCTGGGCTGGAAGCAGCAGCACGGCCGCCTAGTTCAGCCTGCAGCAACCACGGCCGCCTAGTTCAGCCTGGAGCAACCACAGCCAACCCAGTTTGTGGCAGCAGTAGCCACCTCGGACGGTGGGGGGAGGCCACAGCAGCGGATGGCTTCCGTGGGCACAGTCGACAGCCCTCTCGTGGTTCTGTACATCATATAAAACAGGAAAAAAAACCTCTACCCCATCTTACAACCAAGTATGTTCAAGCCACAATTTCAATCTCACTTATAACATATAACCTTCATCATATAACATAGCCAAATTTAATGAAACATTTAATTCCTAATTTATAATTCTTTAAAAACTATTATAATAATTTATTTTTATAAACTACCCTAATAATTTATTTTTATAAACTACCCTAATAATTTATTTTTATAAACTACTCTGACCAAGTACCTGCAGCCAGCCACAACTGAACACAAAATTTCGAGAGGTTAATTCTCTCCCAAAACTCAAAATATCATATTTCATTAGATGCCCAAAAAGTACAACCCAGTTGAGTATTTATCTACGGTACAAATAAAATAGCCACAAGCAAACAAAAAAACATTATAAATAAACTAATCAGATATGGTAATAAACTTACCAATTGATTGTTTGATTGTTCTCCCATAGAAACAAGATCATTTGACTCATTGGTTGCAGGATTACTATTGCTTGCACACTTTGACATAGAGGGAAGAATAAGCTTCACCCCGGGGTTGGCTTCAAGTAGTTTTTGAAGATCTGGATTAGCTTGTAGCAATTTATCCACTACTTGTGATTCCACGCTTTGTAAGTACTGTTCAGGAAAGATATAGCTTGAGCTTTTGCCACCTTTCTTCAAATCAGTTTTGGTTACACCTTTTCCATAGAGTCGCATACGTCCTCTATGCTCCGGTTTTTTTATCACTTCACCATAAGGATCTTTATGGTTAGACCCTTCACATTCTTGAGATTGTATTGCCTCCATTTGCTCCTATCGACATGTGAAACGTAAAAAAAAAAAGAAAAAAAAGCTAATCAAACACTAATATATATCCAAGATATCAGCAAATGCTATTGAAAACAAATATAAAATTACATACAATATTTGTTGCGGCTTCGTCATAACTTGTTTTGTATGACTTTCCGGGCTTTCTTTGCCTTGAACAGCTATATAACTTTGCTTTTGTAGGCTCTTCCTTTTTTGGATCTTCTTGTTTCTTTTGACAATATATTCAAATTATAAGTTTATAGTTAATATAAAGCATATGTGAATAAAATTCTAAGCTCATGGATATAGTTACCAGCTTTTCACGCATGAATGCAAATGATGTTGGACCCATGGTGTGCATGTCATTCGCCAACTTTCTATTAGAACTATTTCTTTCACTTTCTTGCTATTGGATCAGAAAATTAAAATAAATTGAAGTCAATACCTTAAACACAATAACACAACGGTATATAACTTTGTTTTCAAGAATTGTTGTTAAACACTTACCTTAGTTGCCTCATCATCCCAATAATGCAACAACTCTTTAAATTGGTTTTCAGGAATTGTGTTTGGACGATTGCACCATCTTTCATCATAAGTCGCATATGGAAAATAGTACATTGCCTTACTCCTACATTTCCAACGTTTCCATTGCTCGTGTATAGTTTCCAATGCCCAATCTTTTCCTTTTGAGGAAACCAGATACTTACTCTACACAAAAGGTTTTGCACCTTGATTAGTCACCAAAGTCTAATATGATGCATAATTGAGCTCATAAGTAATTATTACATAAACCACTTACTTGCACATAGTCCCATAATTGGCTTTTAGCATGTTCTGGTACACTTGGCCAATCACAATAATTCAACGGTACATACTCAGGATTCCTAGCCAAAGTCCCTAAGAATAGACTATATTCACTCACAAGTTTTTTTGTAGGACCAATCGGCTGCCCGTATGAGTTAAGGATGATGGGAGGTCGTTCTTCCATTGTACGTTGATGAGCATAGGTTAATAGTGTGGGCCCTCGACCCTTCTTCTTTGGAGCTGTAATTTAGGGTTAAGGTCACACATTATCAAAGGCATGTAATATTTATTGTAATATATTAAATATAAATGCTAATCTATCATTATTAAATTAAAGTAAATCATATACCAGAGCTTTCAACATTTGAGGTTGTTCTTTGGGATTCCACTTCTGTGAGCTCTTCACATCCTTGTTGAAGATGATTTGAGCAGGCTGCAGTCATATTTTCATGGCCTTCATTATCAACACAATCCTTTGATACATGAATATTCTCAAGTGTTTCATTCTCCGGAGATTCATGTGATGCATGAAGATTGGCAAGGCTTTCGTTTGCACCTTGCATTTGTTTTTTACGGAGATCACGATACAAAGACATAGCTCCTGCAGTGATGTATTTCTGATGATGATCAGTACGTTGCTTCTGATGCTGATGAGGCCGCTTTTGATGCTGATCAGGTGATTTTTGATGCTGATTAGGTTGCTTTTGATGCTGATTAGGTTGATTTTGATGCTGATTAGGCTGCTTATTCAGCTGATTAGGCTGCTTATTCGGCTGATTACGCAGCTGACTTTGCTGATTATGCCCATGGTGATCAAGCAAGTTTGGTGGCTAACAAAGAACATGATGACAAAAAATTTTTAGATAATTATTTGCAAATTTTTTTAATATTTCTTTAACTTACATATAGAATTACAACTAACCTCTTGATGTTATTGTTTAGGAGGTGGTGGAAGGTAATCAGACATACACCTTCCCTTTCTCTTTGATGATGAGCCCTTCAATGCGGTTTTTGCAATTGGTACCTATGAAGGACACATAATGCTTCCCATAAAAAAATATATTAAAATTTATATTAATCGATAGAAACACGTGTATCCATACCATTGATTTAGTGAAATCATTGTTATCATTATCCTCATAGTTAGGTATGTATTCTTCATCATCACTATCAAAGCCTTCATCTCTAGCATATGTAGTTGTCTTTGCTTGATATAACCTTTGTGCAAACTTAGTCCCACATCCTTTAGCTTTCATATATTCTACATTTTTCCTCATTGTTTCTAGCCTTTTCATCTCGTATTCAGTCAACTCTTTTTGATGTGCAACTCTATTCTTTTTCATCTGCAAATTATAATACAAGATAAGAGTTAAAAAAATACATATAAGAGTATTATACATAACAAGGAATGAATATTATATATAGTACCATCAGATAGTTCCAAAGGAAGGTTATGCATAGCATAATGCCAACCATCGTTAGTAGGTGCTTTAACATAAAAAACTTGATGTGCTTGAGATGCCAAAATAAAAGGTTCTTCTTTGGAAATTGTTTTGTTTTTATTAACCAAAGTTATTTGGTCATCAACTACTTCCGAATGAAACCAAACACATTTAAACAATACAACATCAATGAAACCATGATAAGATATCTCAATAATTTCTTCCAGAGACCCATAGTACATAACATTCCCCACAATTGGATTTTTATCCTTAACACTAGCAAAACTATCTGTTAAAGCACTTAGAGTGACTCCACTATTCTGTGTGACATAATTTGACTCTCGTTTCATGGTATAAAACCTATAACCATTCACGAAATATCCACTATACTTTTTTGCCACAAAGGAAGGTCCCATGGATAGCCATTTGACACGCTCTAGGACTTCTTCGCCTTGGGCAAGCTTGGATGCAATTTTCTCTTTGAACCATTCTTTGAACTCTTTTCTATGGCTTTGAGCATTATCCCATTTTCTTTTCCTTTGACGTGAAACTTGCTCCTTGTGCTCACTAGAATACAAATATGAAAAAAATTAATGACATATTAGTTGTAAATAAAAAATAATAAATAATGAACAATTTATGTTTAGCTATCTTACTTAATGTATCTCTCAACTTCCTCACAATCACAATTGAATAAGACACATTGATGTCAAGTAACGTTCCATTACTAGATTTCAAAGCTTATACACGTCATATAACACCCTATTATACTTGTTAGGGGTTGATTATGCTGATTATAGGGCCCCACCACCAGTTTAGGTCAAAACTTGGCTTTTTAGGTCATTTTCGAGCTTTTTTTTGCATTTTCGCACCTAACTTGTCAAGTAACGTTCCATTACTAGATTTCAAAGCTTATACACGTCCTATAACACCCTATTATACTTGTTAGGGGTATTTTTTTGCAGTTTAGGTAAGTAATTAATCATGACAAACAATAAACATCAAATGCAACTAATAAACAAACAATCCTATTCGTACTCATCGGCTTATAGGCCGGAATTCCGCTCTAAACATCAAATGCAAATCATAAAAAACAATCCTATTCGTACTCATCGGCTTATAAGCCGGAATTCCGCTCTAAACATCAAAGTAAACAAAGAAAAGAACATTACCATCACTTCCTTGGCCTTCTGGCTAATTGGTTGCGGTTCCATTCCTTCTTGCCTTTTGAAGTGAGTGTCAAGGAAGACATCCGCAGCGTCAGGGAACTTCCCTCCTTGCTCCTTAGCCAATTTCTTGGCTCGCTGAATCACCGACACAGATCCAGCGCAATGAGAGGCCGGGGCGGCGCCACTAGCGTTGCCAGCTCTCCTGTTTACCTTCGCCCGAGCTGACCTCTCCTTAGAATTCTCGTCAGTAAGTCTATCCTTCATTGCGCTGTACATCTCATCACCTGTCATGAAAAACAATCAAACTTAACACTTGATGGGCAGTATTGATATTTTAGCAAATTTTAGAAATGACTATCCAATACTCACCGAGCCAGCTAGGTCGATCTTTCCGCTTGTGAACCACATCGTTGAAGATGTCTTTCAGGCGTCTTCCAGCCTTGCTCTCATAAGCATCTCGTACTGTGCCCTCGAGCTCAGGCCTCCAACGATACTGTTTCTGCATTCGACAAAATCCAATGAATTATGTTATTGTTAGAAATTATATATAAAAAAACACTATTTATTACAGAGTTTGTCTTTATCACCTTCCACATGTTCCACCAATGTGCCTTGGTTGCCTGATCCACCTCGGTGTAGTTCTTCCAAGGCTCACGGAAGTAGGACTTTATCACGTGTGATATGGATCGAACAACACTGCTCGTGTCAAACCTTGCACACGAAACAAAGTAAGATTAAATAAACAACATATGAATACAACTTAATTTCAATTATTAAAACATTAAAAAATAAAACAAAAACTCACCATAGGCCATCAGGGTCTAATGTGGACGTCGAAGCTACGTCCGGATCAACGTCGCCACCATCATCGTCACCAGAAGGCTGAGAAGACGGAGTAGCCTCAGCAGCAGCACCAGAAGGAGATGGCTCCAACTGAGGAGACGGAGTAGCCTCAGCAGCAGCACCAGAAGGAGACGGCTCATACTGAGGCATACGCGGTGTCGGCATAAACTGCGGCCGAACTGGAGGAGGCCGCGTAAACGGAGGAAACTGAGCAGATGGAGCATCAAACTGGAGCTGACGCGCAGCCCCGTGGTCCAGAGATAAGGAAGGTGAAATCGACGGCGGTGTCATAGACGACTGACGCCGACGAAGTTCACCAGGACCAATATTGGTGGGCTGGGGTTGCTCGCCCTGACTCTGCGCTCCAGATTTCTTCTTAGCACCACCAGGCCGTTTTGATGACATTTTCCTACATAAAGTTGTTAGTAAATCAAAAGAAATACAATGACTTAGGAAAACAAACCCCAATCACAAACACAAATATAATGAATAACATAACTAAACAATCACCGTTAATAAATTACAATTTTTACAAGAATTTGGTTTTTGGTTTCAAATTACAATAAATTGCTACAATTATTACATCCTAATGAAACAAACCGATGTCATCAACGTCCTCGTCATCATCATCAACCATGTCATCGATTTCATCATCGTTAAGCTCCTGTCCACCGTCATCGTCGTCTTCATCTAGACTCGGAATGACCTCCTCATATTCGTCATCATCACCCTGTATAACCTCGTAGTCTGGGATCTCGTCTGGAGAACATAAACCTACAGGAACAAGGGATGTTGCCTCTTGTAGAACATCCGAGTCCACCGGTGCATCAACCTCTGACCTAGCTTTGGTCTTGAACACAGCCCACCACTGCAATTTGTCTCTCTGAAGGCTAGGATAAGGTGCATAATAAACCTGGCTGGCTTGGTAGGAGACAATGAAGGGGTCATACCACGAGAGTGTCCTAGAGTGATTGACCTCTACAAGTCTATATTTCTCATGGATGTTCATGCCCTTGTCACAATCAAACCAACGACAGTTGAATAATACCGTCTTGTAATCTGCATCACTCCCGTGGTAAGACAATTGTAACACCTCTTCCAAAGTGCCGAAGTAGTCACCCCCTCCTTGACTCTCAACACAGACCCCATAATTCATGGTTGACTTGTTCCTTCCATAGCTTTGTGTGTGGAAATTGTACCCATTGACGTAGAATTGATTCCAAGTTGTGACTTCTGTGGAGGGTCCCATCGCAAGAGCTCGTGTGACGTCATCGGCAGACTGTGTCTGAAGAACCTACATTTGCATTGGTGAGTCAGATAGTAAAATGATTTTACGTAATTATAAAATAAAGTTGGGGTATTAGGGGGTTGAAATTCCTCACTTGTTTCCTTAACCATCCTGGGTATTGGGATTCGCATTTGATCCAGACATCATCTCTCTTTATTTGGGGATTTGAGTCTACTATGTGATCCTCAAATTGCCTATTATAGTGCGCAAATTCGATGTTAGTCGCTTAGTATTTTTTTTGTAATCTAACACAGTTAAAGTAAGAAAATTACCTTTCGTACTCACTTAGTATGCCACAATTTGCAAGGACATACAGATGGAGTCGGAGATACTCCTTGTCTGTCAACCAACGTTTACTACCACTCGATGCAGGTCGACCACAATCCTCCCTAAACAATTCAGGGACATCGACACCATGTTGGCTTTCAACAGCATGATATGCATTTCTACCCAAATCCCTCGACTTGGTATCAACCTCAGATTGAAAATACTGTGAGCAGAAATTGGATATCTCCTCAGCCAGGTATGCATTGCATATAGATCCTTCAACCCTTGCCTTGTTCCCCACTTTACGTTTCAAGTGGTTAAGGTACCTGTGGGTAAAGAATACATGTGGATTGTAAATCACAATTCAGAAGAAATGAGTAAAGGGGTATAAACGATTACAATAACTCACCGTTCGAATGGATACATCCATCTGTATTGAACGGGACCCCCAATATATGCTTCATGTGGCAAGTGTACAGGCAAGTGCTCCATGGAGTTAAAGAATGCCGGAGGAAACAGTTTTTCCAACTTACACAAGATCTCAGCAATGTTCTTATGTAGGCGGTCCATCTCACTCAACGTGATAGTGGGAGCACACAAGTCACGGAAGAATTGGCTTATTTCGGTTACTGCCTTCCAAATATGAAGGGGGAGCAACTCTCTTAGACAAACAGGCAACAACCGCTCCATAATTACATGACAATCGTGACTCTTCATTCCATGGAGCCTATTTTTTTTTTGATCAACACATCGGCTCAGGTTCGAAGCATACCCATCAGGAAATCTCAAGTCTCGGATCCAGTCACATAACACCTTCTTCTGCTCCTTGTTAAGTGCGTAAGGCGCCTTGGGCATCACCTCATTACCCTTACCATCATCAATGAGCTCCAGCTCTCGACGCCTGCAGACACTCTTCATGTCTTTCCTCGCACTAACAGTGTCAGACGTTTCGTCTTTAACGTCCATGACGGTGTGGATGAGCTGCTCGAAGAAATTCTTCTCGATATGCATCACGTCTAAGTTGTGCCGAAGCAGCAAATCCTTCCAATACGGCAGTTGCCACAAACAAGATTGCTTATCCCATCCTATTTTTTTCTTCTTCAATTCCTTCAAAGCATCAGGACCGTCTGCTGCTCGCGGTAAGTCCTTGACACACTGCCACAGTTCCTCACCTGACATGATATGAGGAGCCGAGTCATTTTCAACTCTGTTCTTACAAAAAGCCGTCTTATTCTTTCGAAAGGGGTGATCGGAATCTAAAAATTGACGATGGCAATCAAACCATGATACTTTGCCACCATGTTTTAGCCAAAAGGCCTTGCTATTCTCCATACAATACGGGCACGCCTTTTTGCCAAACGTGTTCCAACCTGACAACATACTGTATGCTGGAAAGTCACTGATAGTCCACAATAAGGCTGCACGAAGATTGAAATTTTGCTTCTTTGATACGTCATAAGTCAAGGACCCAACCGACCATAGGTGCTTCAACTCATCAATCAAAGGCTGCATGTAGACATCCAAGTTGTTTTTCGGATTTTTTGGCCCAGGGATAAGCAACGAAAGGAAAATGAAAGGTTTCTTCATGCACATGGACGGCGACATGTTGTACGGTGTAGTTAAAACAGGCCAACAAGAGTATTGCTTTCCAAACTTCCCAAAAACAGAAAAACCATCTGTGCACAACCCAAGTCTAACGTTTCGAGGCTCGGATGCGAAGTCCGTAAAGGTCCTGTCGAAGTGCTTCCAAGCTTCACTGTCACTAGGGTGAGCCATATTCCCTTGCCCTCGACGATTCTCACAATGCCATGTCATAGCCTCAGCAATGTTTCTAGTTGCAAACATTCTTTGCAATCTTGCTGTTATTGGGAAGTACACCATAAAGCTTTCGGGAACCAAAGTTTCATTCGAAGTCTCCTTGTACCGATTCGACCCGCAATGACGACACTTATCAAGCTCAGCATCGTCCTTCCAAAACAACATACATCCTTTAGGGCAGGCGTGTATCTTCTCGTGAGGAAGCTCTAATCCCTTCAGAACCTTCATTGTTTCATAATAGGTGGTACACTTAGTTTTTTCGGAGGTGGGGAGCGCATCGTTGAACAATGACCCAATGTTGTCTACACACCTGAGTGGAAAGTTGTAGTCACACTTCAAGTTGATCATTCTGGAAGCCATCTCCAACACAGACATCTTGCTCCCATCATACAACGGCTGCTCGGCTGCCTTGAGCAGCTCGAAGAACATTTTTGCCTCCGCATTTGGTTCTTCTTCGGCCGAAGTTGCCTCCTCAACGAATGATGAGTCCACGTTGTCCCCAAAAGCATCGACAACCATTTCCCGGTAAGGATTCGGCTGAGTAGAAGACGAGGTGGACTCTGTACTCACCCTTTCACCGTGACATAACCATTCATAGTAGTTCGGAATGAACCCCTTCTTATACAAATGTACCTTGACGTTGGGCACATCCAAGTACTTCAAGTTCTTACACCGAACACAAGGACATCTTATCTTGTCCTTGTCATTGAGCTCGGGGTGCTGCTGAGAGAAGGTAACAAACTCATTCACCCCTTTGATGAACTCATCACGAAGTTTGTGTTCCTTATCTTTTCTCTTGTACATCCACTCACGCTCCTTCCTTTTCATTTCGATTAATACAATTTCTAAGACATTTACTAAAATTTTAGTTCAAAGCATTCAAACATAGTTCAATATAATGTCTTCACTCCTATCTTATTTAAGCCGTTCTTAAATATTCTTGTTAAAGCTTTCTTATGTAATGCACATGTATATATATTTAAGTCATATTTACGAAAAATACAATACATATTTACATACATACTTACATACATACATAATTAAATATATACTTACTTACATACATACATACATACATACACTTTAATTTTTTGCTAAAAAAAATACACATACATACATATACATACACCTATTATTACACATTTGATTCAAATACAAAAATACATTCATCATTTCTTTCTTGATATATATCTTTCATTCAAAACCAAAAAAAACCAATCACTTCATTAACATTTTCAATTCATTTCGTTTCGTTTTAGTTCAATTCATTTAATTTCAGTTCGGTTTATTTCATTTCAATTTAGTTCATTTCAGTTGTTGTTTTCTTAGCCCAAAAGAACACGGCCTAAAATGTGTTGAGTGTTTTTTTGGGCATAGGTTGAGTGTGATATTACTAAGAACAAGTGTTGAGCACCCTAGCCATAGATTAAGGTCGTTTTTTTAAAGCCGTTGTTTTGGACTAAATTAATTTGATTTGAACAAAATTTGTTTGATTACAATATAATTAAACAAAATCTTAAAGTTAGCAAAGAATGAACGAAAATTTTCAATTCATACACACAAATACATATGTAATAAATACACAATACATAAATAATAAATACACATACATACATAATACATACATAATACATACACATATACATACAAATACATACATAAATACACATACATACAAATACATACATAATACATACACATATACATACATAATACATACACATATACATACAAATACATACAAATACATATACATATATACACAATTGAATAAATTGAAAAACAAAAAAAAAAAAAAACCCTAACCACAATTTGAGGAGCTGGGGCGGCAGCCGTGCGTCGGCGGAGGAACGGAGGGGCAGAGGCGGAGGGGCGGAGGGCTGGAGGGGCGAAGGAGAAAGAAAGAGAAGGAAAAGGAGAAAAGGAGAAAGAAAGAGAAGGAGAAAGAGAAAAGGAGAAAGAAAGAGAAAGGACGGCGGCCGGAGGGGTGCCGGAGGCCGGTCACGGTGGTCGCCGGTTGGAGGGAGAGAGAGAGAGGGGGTGAGGGTGTGGTGGTTCGAGGGTTCGCGAGGGAGAGAGAGAGTGAAGAGAGAGAGAGAATGCAACGGAATGCGATTCAAAATCGCAACGACCCAATTTTTGATTTTGGGTCAGAAGATTTACCGACCGCTAGGCGGTCGGTAAATCAGATTAGTAAATTTACCGACCGCTTAGCGGTCGGTAATTTGTTACAGTAGTTGGGTATATTTAAGTGGAATAAATTTTCCACCAAAACCCTGTAGACATATACCGACCGCTAGGCGGTCGGTACATCAGAATAGTAAATTTACCGACCGCTACGCGGTCGGTAATTTGTTACAGTAGTTGGGTATATTTAAGTGGAATAAATTTTCCACCAAACCCAGAACCCTGTAGACATATACCGACCGCTAAACGGTCGGTAAATTTAGAAGTCGAATTTACCGACCGTTTAGCGGTCGGTATATGGTCTGACTAACATTGGTTTTGGGGGGAAAAATTTGCCGACTGTGTTCAGTCGTCGACGGTCGGTAATTTACGACCATCTAGACTCGGTCGGTAAGTGCGGTCGGGCGAAGAGGATTTTCTTGTTGTGATTGGCTCCATGTAGTGTGATCAATCATAAAACCAACTTGTTTCTTCTTTGAGGTTTTCCCTCTACCTTTGATAGGATGACCAAGCTTCGGGAGACCAACTTGTAGAGTGGTAGGTTGATTAGGATGATCAGGAGGACCTTTAGATGGACCTTTTGATTTACTTAAATATCGAATCACAAACCTTGCACATTCTTTGGCCAAGAATCCTTCTGCCATTGAAGCCTCTGGACGACCCTTGTTACGAGCATCTGACTTTAATTCCCGAAGATACCTCTCAATTGCATACATGCATCTTATTGCAACGGGCCCACCAAGTTTGATTTCTTCCACCAGGTGAACCGGTAAATGGACCATTATGTCAAAAAAAGCCGGTGGAAAAATCCCCTCAAATTGACAAAGAGTTTCAACTATCTCGGAATGGAGAATGTCAAGATCTTGAGGGTCAACCGATTTTTTCCATATGCCTTTAAAAAAGTTTGACATCCTAATTATAGGAGTTGCAACATGGCTACTAAGGGTTGCCTTTGTGGCAATCGGAAGTAAATAATGCGTCATAAAATGTGCATCATGGCTCTTATACCCTGTGATCTTCCTTTCATTAAGGTGCACACATTGAGCAATATTTGAGGCATAACCTTGTGGCAACTTTGCATTCTTTATGGTTTGGCAAAACAAACGCTTTTCATCAGCATTCATCCAAAACATAGATGTCGGGATCTCTTCACTTCCATCTGCAAATTCTTCAATCTCAAGCTCTGGCACCCATCGGAGGTCTTTCTCCTCTCGTAGGTATTTCAAATCACGACGAGCAGATACATGATCTTTTGTCTTCCCAGGAATGGCTAACAATGTCGCAATGACATTATCAAAAAAATTCTTTTCAATATGCATGACATCTAAATTATGGCGAAGATCACAATGTTTCCAATAAGGTAACTTGAAAAATATAGGAAATTTTCTCCATGGATTAGGATCCTCATCATCTTGTCTCATTTTCGGCTCCTCTTTTCCAAATTTATTAGGAAAATCGTGTAATAGTTGCACAACCTCACATCCTGTCAAACGAACTGGTTTATTTCTTGCCTCAACATGCCCATTGAAGTTCCTCTTATTATATCGCCATGGGTGGTCTGGATCCAACCATTTGCGATGGCACATATAGCAATGCTTGCGACTAAATTTCAAATACACAGAGTCAATTTCATAATGACAATAAGGGCAAGCAAATTTTCCTTTAGTGCTCCAACCTGACAACATTGCATAACCCGGAAAATCACTAATAGTAGACATCAAAGCTACATGCATGTCAAACCTTGTATTGGTTGAAGCATCATATGTTTCGAGGCCAAACTCCCACAAATCTTGCAAATCTTTAACAAGCGGTTGCAAATAGACATCAATGTTATTTCCGGGAGACAAAGGTCCGGGTATAAGTAATGAAAGCATTAAAAACTCAGACTTTGTAGCCAACCATGGAGGCAAGTTATAATTGATCAAAATAACAGGCCATGTACTATGCACAATGCTCATTGTGTTGAATGGATTAAAACCATCAGTGGCTAATGCAAGTCTAACATTACGAGGTTCATCAGAAAAGCTTGGATACATTTTGTCAAAATTGATCCAAGCTTCACCATCAGCTGGATGATGCAAAAGCCCATCATTTACTCGCCCATATTTATGCCATGTCATATAAGTTGCTGTTTCGCCACACATATACAACCTTTGCAACCTCTTTTTGATTGGAAAGTACCTTAGAATTTTAGATGGAATTCTACGTGTTTTTTCATTAAGATTCTCGTTTTGATCATTTTCCTTTGATTTCCACCTTGAGGTCCCACAAATATGACAACTTGTTGCATTTGCATGATCCGCCCAATATAACATGCAATCATTAGGACAAGCATCAATCTTTTTATAGTCCAAGCCCAACAACTTTAACACCTTCTTTGCTTCATGCATAGATGTTGGCAATATTGCATCATCTGGGAGAACTTCCTTGAAGAACTCTAGTAAACCAGCAATTGCAACATCGGGCAACTTGTGATCACACTTATAAATGTATAGGCGAATTGTGAAGGCAAGTCTAGACATTTTTTTACAGCCTGGATACAATTCTTGTTGGCCTTCCTCTATTAGCTTCAAAAACTTTTTCGCCTCTTCATTTGGGCCTTCTCTTATAGTATCATGCAACAAATCTTGTATACCATCATTCATGTTTGATGGTTCATCATGTTGAAGGTCATCTGATTCTCTTTCAGGGACCATCCTTTCTAAATTAAAAAACTCATCGTTTCTTGGTACAAAGCCGTTGCAAATAATATGATCTCTAACGTCATTTCTATCATACCAATATCGATGACGGCATTTACAACATGGGCAACTAATCTGGTTCCCTTGAGACCTTGTAGTAAAGGCTTTCTCTATGTATTCATCTGTTCCTTGTTCATATACATCACTCCATCTAGGATATTCCCACCAAACCTTATTTCTGTTATCCATTTCCTAAAAATGTATAAGAAATATAAGTTTTTTTGCATTATTATAATAAGGATGATATAAGATTTCTTTGATTGCATCGTGTCCTATTTCACTATAACATTATTTATTGCAACCTACCTTCTAAATTTAGATTAGTTATTATGATGCATAAACATCTTGATATATTGCAATTCCTACTTTAACTTTGACTTTTAATTAGTAGTTTAATTGTACAACACCAAAAATTGACATCAAACCTAAAAAAATCAATACTATTGAAAAATTATTGTAATTTACAAGCACTAACGATTTCCCGAGTTATTATTTGAGACAGTTGAAAAAATACGAAAGAGCTAATTCTTACGAAGTATAATCTTAAATACCTAAGTGTCATACACATTTTTATCAAATTGAACATAGGACATGGATAATTTGATTTTTCATTTATTAAACACAAATCTAATAATCTCAATGAATACTTGACTATGCAAATTAATTAAACTCATATATATATATATATATATATATATAAAGCTTATAAATGAAACCAACATATATAAATAGTTCTCAATCCAAATATCATAAATGAAACCAACATATATATAAAGCTTAAAAATGAAACTCATATATAAATAGTTCCTTGAAACACTTTGTTATTCCTTGCAATCCAAATACCATAAATAATCTCAACTTTTCTTTCTATGACGATTAAGCTTACCATGTAGAAAATCCCAATAATAAATAATTTCATCTTTGGATTTAAGTGATTTAACAAAGAACATCAATGACGATGCAAACTCTAAACATGGTGTGAAATGCCAAAAGCGTTACCAAAAAAAAAAAAAAACAAGCAACAAGAACTAATTCAAACAGGGCATAATTTGACAGCCATCATCCTCACACAAACAATTACTGTATAATATATTTGACAACCAAAAAAACACAAACATACTGAATTTATACCAACAAGCACTGCATAATTTATACTCAAAAAACTGCAGAATTTATACTAACCACAAAAAACTGCAGAATTTATACTGAATTTATACCAACAACCTCAATCCCAAACTGCAGAATTTATACAGAAGAATTACTAAACAATTCCCTAAACACACATGGTCTCTACAATGAATTGGAATGTCAAGAACAATGTCAACATAACTTAGTGCAGAATTTATACTAACCATTTTCTTGCAGAAGAAACGTCGAGGAGTAGTCCAGAATTGAAGCAGCAGCGTCGTTGTCCAGAAACAGCACCGTCGAGGAGTTGTCCAGAAGCAGCACCGTTGAGCGACGGCGGCGCGCAGCGGCAGCGGCAGCGTGGCGGGGAGATCTGTGCTGGGCAGCGTCGAGGAGCAGTGAAGATCGAGCAAGAAAATTCAATCAATTAACCCATAAAAACCTAAGTGAGTTTTAATTGAACCAAAAATAAGGGAAAATTAATTAGAAAAAAATTCAGAAATTTACCTTGTTTTTGGAGTGGATTCAATTGGAAGAAGCTAAGTGAAGACCCTAGTTTTTTTTTGGAGCAGTAGAGAGGGAGAAAAAAATGAAGGAGGTAATTTGTTCAGAATTTTCTATTTTTTTTTAAACATTAAAATGAAAGAGGGAAAATTGGCGCCTTTTTAATTTGTTCAGAATTTTTCATTTTAGACTTTTGGCAACGGCTATGCCATAGGTGTTGCTAAAGCCGTTGCTAAATACTATGCCCGTTGCCTTTTCTATTCTTTTGCAACGGGTATTGATGAGCCCGTTGCCTTTTCTATTCTTTTGCAACGGGTATTAAAAAAGTGTTGCTAAAGGTGTTGCAAAAATGTGACCCGTTGCAAAAGAGCGTTGCAACTGCTCTTTTATCTAGTAGTGGTGCAACGTGTTAAGAACACATTAACACCATAGGAGCAACGTGTTCAAAACACGTTACCACCATTGGTTCAACGTGTTCAGAACACGTTACCACCATTGGTGCAACGTGTTCAGAACACGTTACCTTTCACCAGCACGTTACCACCATTGGTGCAACGTGTTCAGAAAATGTTACCACCATTGGTGTAACGTGTTCAGAACACGTTACCACCATTGGTGGTAATGTGTTGGTTTCCACTATTGGTGCAACGTGTTCAGAACACGTTTCAAAACACGTTACTTGAATTGACAAACACGTTATTTTTAGGTATGATTTTTTCTTACATACCATTCTTAAAAAAAATATAACTTAATGCATTGAATAATTCAAGCAAATATGGAAATTTTTGTTTATGTAAGAAAAAATCATACTTACAAATATCTAAAGAATAATTCATAGTAATTAAACATGGGAAAAAAATGATTACCATAAAAATTTATAAATATAATTATTTACTAAGCTAAAAAAAATATAGAAAATTTTGCCACTAACCACCTAATAAGTGGTAATTGTTGTCAATAACTACCATAATTTTTTTTATTTAACTTAACTACCAAATAAGTTATGTTTTGTTGTAAACCACCACCTACCCATGAAAACTTAATGGAATATTCTAACGCCGTTATTTTACCGTTAGTTTGTGACACGTGTCGCAATTTGATTGGCCCTTGATTTATTTTTCTTTAAATTAAAAAAATGAAAAATTAAGAAAAAAATTTGAGAAAAAATCAGAGAAAAAGAAAAAAAATGACTGGTGGTGGGGCTGCTGCCTAATCGGGGTTGGGTGGGGGTGGTTCATCGGAGGTAGGGAGCCGGGGGGAGGGGGGTGGGTCGACAGGGCTCGGAGAGGGGGTGGGAGGTTCAGACGGTGGTTAGGGGAGGGGGTGGGAGGGTTTTGAAGGTGGGGGAAGGGGTGGGAGGGGTTTCGAAGGTGAGGGAGTGGTTGGGAGGTTTCGAAGGTGAGGGAGGGGGTGGGGATGTTCGATGGGGCTGGGGGTGGAAGGGGAGCGTTTTACGGGGGCTGGGAAGTGCGGGTGGGGGGGTTTGACAGGGTGGTGGGGGCAGTGGTTAGGGTTTAAAGGGGATGGTTTTTGGAGGGTTGGGCAGTGTTGGGGAGGGGTTTTCGGGGGTTGGGGATTACGGGGAGGGGGTTGTCGGTGCCGAGGGAGGGTCGGGGGTGTCGTGGTGGGGCTGGAGGTGGTTGAGGGTGCTCAGGGAGGGGGGTTTCGGGTGTGGGTGGAGTCGGGGATGGGGGATGAGGGGAGGAGGGCTGTGCCGGTGGGGAGGGGGAGTGGTCGGCATTGCCGATGAGGGTGGGGGTGGGGGAGGTGGCAACAGTGCTGGTGGTGGAGGGGAGGGGTGGCTAAGGTTTTTTTTCCAGAATTTTTTAATTTTCTTTTTTTTTTTTTAGATTTTTTTTAATATTTTTTTATTTTAAAAATGTGTCAATTAAGTTTAAGTGGTTTAATTAAGTTTTAAGTGATTTAATTAAGGTTTAAGTTGTTTAATTAAGGTTAAATTGTGATTTGAGTTAACGGTGTTAAAAATAGGTGGTGGTTTGCAACTTTTTATAACTTATTTGGTAGTTAAATTAAATAAAAAAAATTTATGGTAGTTGTTGACAACAATTACCCCTTATTAGGTGGTTAGTAACAAAATTTTTAAAAATATAATTAACCAGTAAAAAAAATTAACATTGATAAATTTACCTCTCTTGCATTCACGTAATCATTGTTGTCATCCAACATTTTGCTTCTAAATAAAAATATAAATTAAACTTAGTAAATCTTATATATTTTGAGGAGAATTTCTTTATAATTTTTTTTGTATGCAAGAAGTGAATTTCTTTTTGATGTGAAATAATGAATGTTGAAGTGAATTTTTTTACAATGAATGGTGTTGTATATGAGTGAGGATTTTTTTAATTTTATTATTTTTTTTAAACCAACCACACCATTTTGACAAGTGGAAGAAGGGGGGAAGTGGTCCACCATCCATGTGAAACATGAGGCATGGCATTATATATATATATTTTTTTATAAATTGTAAATAGGAAAATTTAAAAGGTAAGATTTTTTAAAAATAAAAAGGGAAAAAAATGGAGGGAGAGGGGGTTAGCTTATTACACTAGGTGAGGGTGATGGGAGGTGAGGGGAGTTAGTTTGGGTTAGATAAATTGGTGAGGGTATTTTAGGAAGTTAAGGTTAAAATACGGGCGGTATTAAGTAGATTCGGGCAGTATTTAGCAAATGAGTATTTTTTTCCAAAAGATCCATCATTCATTAAACAAAACCTTTTGCTGGCCATGATGCATCAACTCATGAGGGTGTATTGTGTATAGATTAATACGTGGTATGGGGTACCATCCGGGGGTTTTATATTTGTTTTCACCTTTAGATCGCCACCGTTGCACCCTACATGTCCGTTTTTTCGCCACCCATATGGACGAGTGTTAGGTGCATTTTCGGCCCATTAAACGACCTCGGTTGTTCTTTTCCACTTGCGTAGAGTCATTTTATGACCCAACGAACCCCCCATATGATTTTCAACCACATCTATTCCGAGACCCTAGAACCCTAAAAAAGCGCGAATTTTATCCTTCAATTATAGCCGCTCGAGATGCCGTGCTGGGCCCCGTCACCATTTTCCCCGAAATTCGAGCACGTGGTCCGAGGTACAATCGGGGGTTTTATGTCTGTTTTCACCTTCAAATCACCACTGTTCTACCCTACACGCCCGTTTTTCCGCTACCTGAAGGGACGGGCAATAGGTGCATTTCGGTCCATCAAAAGGCTTCGGTTGTTCCTTTCCACTTGCATAGGGTCGTTTTACGACCCAACTAAACCCCCATATGATTTTCAACCACTTTCATTCCTGGACCCCGGAACCCTCAAAAAGCGCGAATTTTAGCCTTTAGTTATGGCCGTTCAGGATGCCGTTCCGGGCCCGTCACCATTTTCCCCGAAATTCGAGTACGTGGTACGGGGTACCATCGGGGGGTTTTCTGTCTATTTTCACCTTCAGATCGCCACCGTTAAACCCTAAACGCCCGTTTTTCCGCCACGTGAACTAGAAGGCTCTTGTCGTATCTGCCCAAACCAAATATAATTCTCTTACTTTCTAATACAAATAAATGTAGGAGGGAAGCAAGGTTCGTATCCACAGGGTACTAGCAGGGTTACTAAAATGTACTTGAATTAAACTAAGATGAAATAAACTAAAGTAGTGAAAAGAGGGGGTTATTGAAATTATTATGCTAATGATTAAACTAATTAAGAAACTCAATAAAAATAATAGAATTGATTATGAATAAATACGTTCAATAATCTGTGAATTAGAAATCAAAGAAGGAGGTCTTGGATCCGATTTATATCCACTTCCAACTAGAGTATCGATCATTGAAAACAACTCAAAATCTATAATCTTGATCACCTAATGTGAAGAATAAATCTTCTAATCTCCTTATGATTAGCTAAGTAGTAAAATTTCCAATACTACAAAACCCTTATTCAAAGACAACCTAGAAGATCGGCTTCTAAGTTCAATCCGAGAATAGCATTAAGAGAAGAGAACATTAAGATCGTTTATGTTAAAAAAAATCTTTTAACATATAACAACACACTTGAATTCTTAAGGAGAAATAAGGATGTAACACATCCAAACCAAACCCTAACTTGCTACTAATTGAAAAGGGATTTCCTTAGCAAGGCAAATCACAAATCTAGCAATGATTCATCAACACAACAATACTAGCAGTACTCCTAGCAAGCTATGCAACAAATCAATATATTCAAACATGAAAAACAAGTGATAATCAAGTATAAATAAAGAGTATAAATTCTCACAATACAATAGAGGAAGCTTCAATAAATCTTCACCAAGATAAAGAATTAGCTACAAGCTTCATAGAAACCAAAATATACAAAGATTTGAAGCTCATCAAAAGTGAAAAAATGGTAAGAAGTAGTGCAGAGAGGAAGGAGATGTGTAAGTAATTAATTCTAAGTGTGAAAGTAGGATATGTTTCACCCTTCTTACCCTCTCTCATAACTTATTACAGCCCCAAGTACGTGCCTCAACATTCAACCAATCAAAACAAAAGAAACAAGCCAACTTGCAAGAGAAGAAAAACAAAAGGAAAAGCCACCATCAAGGGTCGCGACTCGCGAGAAGCCTCTGTCTCCTCTTTGTTCTTGCTCTGCTCTGATTTTAGATCAAGGAGGAAAACCACCCAGGTTGCGAGTCGCGAAATATGTCGTGAGTCGCGAGATATTTCGTGACTCGCGAGCAGGGCCTGACAGCTCAGACTAAAACAACCATATCTCCCTCGTTTCTCATCCAAATTGAGCTTATGACCAGTCGTTGGAAAGCTCTTGAAGAAAGATATCACCTCCAACTTGAATCGTAGAAAAAAAATGCATAGACTGAAAGTTATACACATTTGAAGTTAGTCGACAACATTATCAATGTCTCTTTGACCGTCATTATACACCATGGCTTTTGCAAAGCTCTTCTTCTTCAATTCTTCACCAAAAACTCGTTAAAATCTTCTACCACTTTAAGGGCAATGAACCAAAGCCTAAAAAAAAAAATAGAAGAGCAACATCGAAAAACAAACTTATTCCTAAAAAGCAATAAAAATCGTAAATACACTACAACTTTACATTTCAAGTAAAACTTTCGTTTAAACTTGAAAGTAAAAAAATGTGCAAATTTACGCTAAACTAATTACATAAATGAACTATAATGGAGTTAAATAACTCGTACAAACTCGACATATCATGAACGGAAGGGCCTTAGGTGCATTTCGGCCCATCAAACAGGCTCAGTTGTTCCTTTTAACTTGCGTAGGGTCGTTTTATGACCCAATGAACCCCCATATGATTTCCAGCCATTTCTATTCCTGGACC
The DNA here is from genome assembly GCA_951394345.1 of Salicornia ramosissima. Lineage (NCBI taxonomy): Eukaryota > Viridiplantae > Streptophyta > Magnoliopsida > Caryophyllales > Amaranthaceae > Salicornia > Salicornia ramosissima. The sequence goes on along the minus strand of OX596234.1, from coordinate 32,929,166 downwards.
TCGGAACCCTCAAAAAGCAAAAATTTTAGCCTTCTGTTATGGCCGCTCGGGATGCCGTTCCGGGCCTCGTCACCGTTTTCCTCGAAATTCGAGCACATGGGAGTTTTATGTTTGTTTTCACCTTCACATCGCCGTCGTTGCACCGTACACGCCTGTTTTCCGCTAGCCTAATGGACAGGGTGTTAGGTGCATTTCGGCCCATCAAACGGCCTCGATTTTTCTTTTCCGCTAGCGTAGGCTTGCTTTATGACCCAATGAATCCCCCCCCCCCCGCATATGACCTTCAGCCACTTCCATTCCGGGATCCCGAAACCCTACAAAAGTGCGAATTTTAGCCTTCAGCTTTTGCGGTTCGGGATTCCGTTTAGGAGTCCGTCACCAATTTCCCCGAAATTGCTGCACGTAGTCCAAGGTACCATCGGGGGGTTTTATGTCTGTTTTCACCTTCAAATTGCAACCAATGCACCCTACATGCTGTTTTCCACCACTCGAACGGACGAGTGTTAGGTGCGTTTTCGGCCCATTAAACAGCCTCGGTTGTTCCTTTCCACTTGTTTAGGGTCATTTTATGACCCAATGAACTCCCCATATGATTTTCAACCACTTCCATTCCAGGACCCCAGAACCCTCAAAAAGCACGAATTTTAGCCTTCAGTTCTGACCGTTCGGGATGCCGTTCAGGGACTCGTCACCATTTTCCCCTAAATTTGAATACATATTCCGGGGTACCATCAAGGGATTGTATGTCTATTTTCACCTTCAGATCGCCACCGTTGCACCCTACACGCCTGTTTTTTCGCCACCCGAACAAACGGGTATTAGGTGCATTTCGACCCATCAAACGGCCTGGATTGTTCCTTTCCACATGCGTAGGGTCGTTTTATGACCCAACAAACCCCCCTATGATTTTCATCCACTTCCATTCCGGGACCCCGGAACCCTAAAAAACCGTGAATTTTAGCCTTCAATTCTGGTCGTTCAGGATACCGGTCCGGGCCTGTAGGGGTTGATTTCGGCCGCCTACGTCATGAGTTGTTTTGAATGCTCATGAACGCCGCACGTGAATGTGGTCTAGTAGGAGTCGTCACCATACGTTTTTACGGTCCACAGACACCGAAGAAATACCAATGCCAAGGGCAATTGACCCTAGGTCTTGCACCAGAGTATGAGTTCGGGGACAGGTTACGAGCCAATTGTTCATTGGGCTCGCCCGCCTATAAGTGGTCTCTACAAGATCTCTTTTTGTGGTCATTTCATTATAAATCTCGAATACACATATATCCCATTTTATGTCCTAAATAGTGCATATTACTAGGGGCGTTAATTATTTACAGGTCAAACTAATTTATTGTGACCATTAAATCCATATTAAAGGTCCCTTGATCAAATAGTCCATCTTCGTTCTTCCATCTTCATAGAAAGATGAGGAATTTAGGTTCTTAGGGTCTGATTCAATTAGGGCGTGGTATGGTTCAAAGGTGAAGTGCGAACTTTTCTCGTAACCCTAGGTTCTTCTCTGAGCAAAAGGACCTGGCGAGCAAAAGCATCAAATCATCAACGGAGGCGGTCGAGGTCTAGAGTCTCTCTAATGGAGTCCGAGCGTGCTGCTGCTGATGCTTTGGTCTACCACAAGCTGGGTGAACCACGAACCACCATTCTCTCTGAGCTCGATGCAATTCCTCCATGGTTCTGGTCTTGCGCAGTAAGTTTACTCATCTCCCTCAAACTCTTTATCCTATGCTTGGAAATACAGTTTAGGAGGTAGGGGGTCATGTTAGTATACTGTTGGCTTTAGGTAGGGGCTTTGAGGGGTTTTCTATGGCTGGATTGATTGGGGGGTCGTGGGGGTACCATGCTTTGTTTCTGTTGATGGATGGTCTGCTGTGGTGGGGATTTCAGCCATACCCTGTAATGGGACAGGTTGTCCATCCCCTATAGCAGCTTGGGCAGGAGTGATGGCCATGCAGGGGGCCCTGCTGAGGCTCGGGTGTGTCCTGCCTTTGCTGAGGCTGTCGTGCTGCTGTCCCATGGCTGTTGTGGATGTCCTGTTATTGCTTTTTGCTGCCTTTTACTAGCTGGTTCTAGGGAATTGTTAGCTTGAATTGCAATCCCAGACCAAGGGGTAAGTACTGATGTTGGTATTGATATTCCAATAGAAGTTGCTGCTTCCATTTGATGAAATTAGACTACTTAAAGCTATATCAACCAAGGGTATTTTTTAATGGGAGATGGTTGGCCTCGGGGACTTTACGCACTCAAAGTTGTGATGGCTTTAAGGAGGATATTCACTTGTGGTATGGTTAATTGTATTGGTACCCTTTGCTAATAAAGTCAAATACCCTAGTTTGGTGATGCTGTGAATTTGATGTACAAGGGGAAGGGAAACTAGTGGTGCTATGGTCTGAGATTAAGGCTTTTTGGGTGTCCTATGGTGATGCTATGGTTGATGTCAAAGTTGCTTTAATGTCCCATTGAACAACTGAGGTCCCTAATGCCCTTTGGATGTAACTTTGACGAGGAATAAGTAGAACATGGACTGAAATGATGGTGATAATAATGCTGAACTTCACCCTTATATGTTGATGCTGTTATACCCTCGAGCTGCCCTCAAGCTTAACTGATTATTAAGGATAAGGTCCTTTGATGGAGGGTGGGTTAAGTTGCTTGTGATGGTTAGTGATGCACTAGCTGCTGTTTTGGGATGCATCGCTGCTGCAGGTACTAGATGTTGGTTGGCAGCAGGGTGCTTGCTGCGAGCATACTAAATACAACAATGAATGTTGTTGTATTTGTGTTTGGTGATGGATGATTGCAACTTACAGCAAGCTGACTACCTTCTGCAAAATTGTTAGGTGCGATTGCTTTATCTGGTGAAACGGACTTCTTTTTGTTCTCTCAACCAAGGGTTCTTAAATAGGAGATGGTTTACCTCGGGCCTTAATATCCTCAAGTTGGGAATTCAACAAGGATGAAGCTTCATTTATGCCGTTATTGCTCTTATTTTTTGTATTATGTAGTTGTTAGCTTAGATTAGAGTGTATGTTTCTTTACAATACTCGCTGGTAATGTAATGCTCATGAGGGACTTAGTCCTTAGTTCAGCTTGTATGGTATTTCTTGTGTGTTGGATGATTGTTTAGGGCCATTAGGGGCCTGTCCCTAATGGTTTTATTTTTTTCATTCTGGTGGTGGCTTTGTGTCACGCACCTAGGATAGGATGTAATAATCTTCTCCTTTGGTATATATTTCTTTACTTACCAAAAATATATATATATATATAAAATAACTCTATGATTGCAAGATTATATAATAAAGGAGGCTTCATAGGCCGTCGTCGAGCCTACCAAAAGTAAATTACCTAACTCGGACTTACTAATGCTAGTAAGGCCAAGTAAGGTTCGAACCCTAGAGAATAACATTTGCTGACCAAAGATAGTGAGCATAGACAAGCTAAGTTGATATTGGATTAAATGATTGGAAATCAATTAACTACAGTGGTGATTTACACCTGTAGCGGGCAAAACAATCCCGCTACGAAGTTCGAAGGATTCCAGGTGGTGGAAATCCCTCATTGTTTGTTGTGGAGGTGGTGGCATATCAGCCATAACTGAAGAGACAGAATAAGGACTACCTGGTGACTTTGATTGCAACTCAGATTCGAGTTGTTCGATGTTATGCGCACTAGTAGCCTTTCTCACAGCCCTCAAGTAACGGTCGATTTCTGGGATTAGTGGGATGACTGGTAAGCTATGAGTACTGCGTATCGTAAACTTCTAAACAAACACGTTAGCAATAAATGTTCACACATTCAAGTAGCAAATGAATTAACGGAAGACAAAGTCCCGTCAAAATCAATTAAATCTATAGCAACAAATTTCGTTATTCCTCGACAACGGCGCCAAAATTTGATAGGCCATCGTCGAGCCTACTAAAAGTAAATTACCTAACTCGGACTTACTTATGCTAGTAAGGGCAAGTAAGGGTCGAACCCTAGAGAATAACGTTTGCTGACCAAAGACAATGAGCATAAACAAGCTAAGTCGATATTGGATTAAATGATTGGAAGTCAATTAACTACAATACACTAAAATAGAGGTCTAAAACAAGGAATAAAATACTAAGGTTAGGGGATTAACGACACGATACCATCATGAATTATGGATCGGACAAAACTTAGACTTAGGTCGTGGTTAAAGGGGAGGTCATTCTATGATCACACTACTCTTTCGAGCTAGTGTGACGACCAGGAAGATGTATACTACTTACTTTTGTAATAGACACACCTAAAAAGTCATAAGCACAAATCACGAAGACCGGTAACTTTCCCTTGATCGAAGGCCCGACTTTCGTGGTGCTTCCATCGATCGGGCGAAGGGAGTCATCACCCACGTTCACCTTTCGGTCCTTAGTTGGGGATTCTCCTATGAATCTAATGCTAGCTAAACATGAGACTCAACATTAATGAACCTTCGGTACCGACATTAACACAATCATTACCAAGAATTGACTAAAACATAAAACATGGAGGATTTTGAGAGGTTTCACCCCAAACGGTAGCAATTAAACTACTCACACATGGCTAGAACAATAAAGGAAAACATAATGAACATACTAAAAATAGCACCAAGCATGAAAATAGGAACAATCTATGAATTCGAGCAATATTCAATCCAAAACATCACAGCAATAATTAACCAAGTGTAAATAATAAAGGAAAGAGTAGAGAAATGTTACAAGTGAAATTTCAATATCAATAAGTAGAACAATGAGTTGATTAATGTAATTTCCAAACCAAAAGTATGAACTTCAACAATTACACTAAGCTTGAAAATGTTGAACTATGGAAATATAGGAGAGAGAAGAGAGAAAAACAAAGAAACTAGGTTAACTTAACTCTAAAATGTAATGTATATTACAAAAAGGGAGGAAAAAGGTATTTATACCTCCTCCAAAAACTAAAACAAAAGATCTAAAAATCATTAAAAACTACGTACAGAAGCTCTTCAGCGGGCGCTGAGGCGATGACAGCGCCCGCTGACACCTACTAGAGTAGGCCTGCAGGCTGGGAAGACTTATGGCAGTGGGCGCTGAGTTGGGGTCAGCGGCTGCTGCAAGCCCTTGGTAGCTCAGTGCATTAAAACAAGGGAGGGGGACAGCGGACACTGAGTTGGGGTCAGCGCTCGCTGTTCTTCTCTTTGCACATGGTGAGGGCTTGGCAGCTTCAAAATCAGCGGCCGTTGGGAATTCATCAGCGGCCGCTGCATGGCCTAGAAATCCTACTGCCTCTTTTCTTACAAAAATTTCTTCGAGACATAATACATCTCAGCGGGCGCTAAGGAATTCCCAGCGCCCGCTGAGGCCTTCTTGGCATAAGCAATGGCATATGAACTCTGTGGCTTCCTCGAGGTTCCCAGCTCGCCTCCTCGGGTTCCGAAATAGACTCGGGACCTACAAAAGGGGAAGAAAACGGAGAAACAAAACAAAATAGAGGAAATCACATAGAAAAAAGGGGAAGGGGACTATCGAAACAAAACTAAACTAAAAAGCCTAAAAATGCTAACAAAAACTAAATATACATATAAAATAAATTAATAAAAACTAAGAAAAATACTACCTAAATACAAACATTCAAGGCTCAAAATATAATATATATAAAATCAAACAATATGAATATGAATTAATTGCGAAATTGAATTTTATGTACGATATGTTATAATGCATAAGTGAATTGTTAGTGACAACGCATATATTTAGATCATATTAAAAAATAATGAAATAATTATAAATCAATTATAAATGATGATTAAAAAAAGAAGATTGGATTATTATGAAATTTATAAAGAATTATAAAAATTGGCTAAAATGTCAAACAATAGTATGCATTTACAATTCGTATCAATTATTCGTATGAATTATACTCCCTCCGTTTTTTTTTTATCCACTTTCCTTTTTGTGATTTTTTTTTTAATTTACACACTTTTTACATTCATTAATTTATGACTCCCAAGTGCATTTTCCATATTCACTCTCCTATTTTTAACTGACTTCAATAAAATTAATCTCTTTTCTCTTTTTTCCGTACTCTCTCTCTCTTACTTTTTATACTACTTTTAATCATCATTTATTCTTTTTCTCCAACTCCCAATAACTTCTTGGTTTTGATAAAAACTTATGTGAGTAAACTAAAAAAACAGAGAGAGTATCATCCATTATCATCTCTAATCTCCATTTTTGTAACAACCCGTCTTTTGGGGCTGCGTTAGAGGAATTAATGTCAAGAAAAATTGTTACCATACGACACAATCGACTAAAAATATATCATAATTTAGTTAAAGAACAATTCTAAAGTCTAAAATATACATTAGGAAATAAATCTAAACCTTATACATTGGTTGTCGAGATTCTAATACAAAAGTAAATGGAAGAAACGAGTGGGGAGTAACTACTCAACTTGATCACCTGAAAAATTGGGTCCACCGTCAATGGGGAGTAACTAGGTTTTCCCACCTAAAAGTGGATTCAAATAATCGAAGCATAATTCAAACAATCAAACAGAGTCATTCAACATACACATAATCATACCTGGCATCCAACGCTGCAAAAGCATTCAATTCATAACTTACATTCATAGATTAATCACAAGACATCAACAACACGCAGCGGAACAAACATTTATGCATGCATTATCCACTAACAGACGATAAACTTACGCAGCGGAACTTATCAATCATTCAGTCCAATACTCTTGTGACCACTTTACCTAAAGTCTACCATATTCTTATTCGTATCTTAATTATTATCGTTTTCTTAATCTGTGGACCGGTCACTATTGCTCGTAAGGATGCCCGTGCAAATCCAATTTTTTTTGGCCTTGGATTTTCCTTTTGGTGCACGGCTAATTCCACACTCATTTTTAACTCGATTGCATTTGACACAAAATTTTGGCACTCCCTCAAAGATGACTTTTTGTTTAAATTCAATCTCATCAGCCCCTTGAATCGGAAGCTCGGTAGGCATTGGCTTGGTAACTTCAATCTCCACCAACACTCAGGCATAAGAGATACGCAAATGTTTGTTTGTACATTCATCAGAACATATTGGAACCCCCCAATGCACTCCCTATCCTGCTAAGTGAGTCATTTGACCAACAATCAAGTGGGAGGTTCAGGAACCTCACCCGCACAGGAACACACCACACCACCTCGTTGTGGAAATTATACCCTACAATCCACGACTTAACCATCACAGGTTCGCCCCCGAACCAGTACGGTCCATCTTTTATAACCTTCTGCATATCTCCCTGATTTCCAAACTTAACAAGAAAATAACCTTCATCATGGAGAAAAATTTGAGGCTCAAATTTACTCCATATATTATTGGCATACTTCCTTATAGCATTAAAGCTTGGTTTTTCCCCCTATCACGTACAAGTATACAAGGTTGTTTCATTAGAACCCAGGGAACACTACAATTGGTTCTATACCAGTTAACTCAATGAATCACAAAACCTGTTCCCTGCAAGTCTGACATGTTGTACAACCAAGAATAGTCTTTAGGGTTTAGGGTTTAAGGTTTAGGAACTAATCTTAGCTAGTTTTAACCAACTTCATAACTCTGTAAGAATCAACCGTTCCCTGTTTAGTGTTTGTCATCATTCAAAACTCAAGCGACTAAACAAATTCCCCTTTTTGATGATGACAAACTTAGGCCAATTATTGAAATTTCCAGCAACCAACAAGTTAGAAACAGAGAAATCCAATATCAACACTCCAAGTGCAAGACTTAAAGTGTTCACTCAAACTCAAAATGAAACACTTGACTAATCCAACTGTTTCCTAAAAATAAAAAACTTGAAAATAAAACTACTGAACTAAAACTAAAAAGTATTTTTTTTTTTTAAACTCAAACTCAAATCAAAACTAAGCTATACTAAAACTATACTAATGACTCAATCTAAACTAATCATACATAGGCTTCAACACCTAACTACTTCCCTCTTTTGGCATTATTAAAAATTGTCAATGCATAAAAATTATGCATAAGTTATTGTATCAATCCAAAAGAATGGTATAAACCATCAATCAAGAAACCATGCTGCGAAATAGAGTTAGTTAAGCAACTCACATTCCATAAACTAAAAGATCAGAAAGTTTCCACATACACACAACACAATTATGAAAACAGAACCCAAAAACATACAAACTAATTGTTCAAGGATTGGGGAAACAGTGTAACAAAAGCAGTTATAAAAGAGTTTTAGAAATAATAGTGTTGGGGGCAGTCCAATAAAAGACAAAGTCATAATTCATCCTCATCATCCTCGTCCTCATCCTCCTCAAGATCCTCTGAATCGTCCTTCTTGCTTTCTGAAGACACACTATCATCATCATTTTCTTCATAATCAGATTCTTCCTTGGTGGAACCAGCAGCATCAGGGACCTTGGCCTTTACCTCAACCAACTCTTTCTCCGGTGAAGATACCCTCTTCTGATAGCCGGTAGAAAACTCTTTCAGTAGGTCCATCATTTTATTCAAGGTTGCATCCTAGGTATCCAACCTCTTCATCAAATCAGTGTCTGAGCTGGTTCATGCTATCTTCTTCTTCTTCTTCTTAGTAGGCTTAGGATCATCCTCTTCTAGTTCCTCATGATCCACATCCAAGCCCTTTTGCTTCAAGATAGTCTTTGTGAAGACTTGGATGGGTGTTATGTCACCAGAAAGATAAGGAATGAACTGGTGAAGAACAAAGGTGATCAGAGAACCATATCGGAGAGAGTGGTGGGAGGATTAGAAGCAGTGCATCATGTGGGAAAGGATTATTGCTGGGAGGTTGATTTTAATCTTTTTCATTATCAAATACATCAAAACCATTTCCATAAATCTCACAACCCCCCTGCCGTGTGCCCTTGGAATAAATAGCTTGTTGCATAGAGAATGCAGAACCAGCATAATTGGTTTCTTCAAATTGACTGTCTTGTAAGTTGACTTCTTTGTCAACTTACCCCCAAACATGAATTAATAAATCTCCTCTACAGTGACCCCCTATCAATGTAGGCCAACCATCTCCAGAATACTTATCAAAACCATCCCTAGGAACACTTAACACAGCAAATAGAGTGGAAACAAACATGCTAATCTCAACTTCATTAACCATAGATTTAAGAGATGTGACAGGCATCTGTTTCAAATTCACATAAAAATCCCTAACCCCCTTAACATAGGTATCATCATCAATCTTAAACATCTTAACCCAACCCTGATAGTCCAACAATTCTTTAAATTCTCCTACTGCAGCTATATCAAGATATCCTTCCTCAATAGTAAAACCAGAAAGAATAGTTCTATCACTAGTGGAAAAAAGGGCTATTTGTACCGGTTTTATAAGGGTACAAATAGAGGGGATACAAATAGCTATACTATTTGTACCGGTTATAAAAACCGGAACAAATAGGACATTTTTTATATCGGTTCTATAAAACCGGAACAAATAACATTTTTTTATTTAAAAAAAGAGAGTATTTGTACCGGTTTTTAAGAAAAACCGATACAAATAACACATTATTTGTACCGGTTTTAACTAAAAACCGATACAAATAGTGTTTTTTAAAATTAAAAAAAAACTATTTGTGCCGGTTTTCTTTTATAACCGGTACAAATAGTTTTGTTTCATTATTAAATTTTTTTTTCTAATATTTTATTTTAGCTATTCAAGTCCCATATCATCATTGCAAAACAAATATTAAACAATAATGTAAAGAACATGTCTCTCCTCAATCTAACTTCATCGATCCAACTTCAAACAAAAATTGTAACATTCAAAATAGTATTTCCTCCACTATAATGACAATATTCTTTAATTTATATAGATCTACTTTACATAAACACATAAAAATTATTGTTACAAACTATAAGAAATTAAACACGGTAATGAATAATACATTAAATTTATGACAATAAGAAAATTAAACCTAAAATACTTCACCAATTCTTCTCGAACCTCGTCCAATTCCTTTTGGCTGTTAAATAAGTTCTGCAAAAAAAAAAAAAAATGTAAACACGTATAATCGTCAAAGTATAGAGACAAAAATAAAACTAGTGAACTTATTCTTGTATGTTTAGCCACCAATAATAATCTAAGCGTTCTATGACTTATTTGCATGATTTTTGAAAAAGATAGGGCGTTTTGAAACGGAAAAGAGCCAAATAGCTCATTTTGGGTTAATTTTGAGTGTTTTTACTCCCATCTTCGCACTAAAGAACCAAAATCATGTTTTTAAGGTTTATTAATGTCATATCACATTCATCTAAGCATTATATGACTTATTTGCATGATTTTGGGTAAAGATAATACGTTTTGGAACGGAAACGAGCCAAATAGCTCATTTTGAGTTAGTTGTGGGTGTTTTTGCTCCCATTTTCGCATTAATCAATCTAATTCATATTTTTAAGGTTTATTCATGTCCTATAACATTAATGGAATCATTCTATGACTTATTTGTATGATTTTGGACAAAGATAGGGCGTTTAAGTCGTTTTGGAACGGAAAAGAGCCAAATAGCTCATTTTGGGTTAGTTTTGAGTGTTTTTGCTCCCATCTTTGCACTAATCAATCTAATTCATAATTTTAAGGTTTATTCATTTCCTATATCATTCATGTAAGCATTCTATGACTTATTTGCATGATTTTGGGCAATGTTATACCGATTTGAAACAAAAACGAGCCAAATAGGTCATTTTTGGCTCGTTTTGGTTGTTTTCGTTCCCATCATGGCACCGATTAACCTAGTTCATGTTTTAGGGTTTATTCACGTCCTATAAAATTTATATAAACATTTCACGACTTATTTGAATGATTTCGGGCAATGGTAGAGTGTTTTGGAACAAAAACAGGTCAAATAGGTCATTTTTGGCTCGTTTTGGTTGTTTTCGTTCCCATCTTGGCATCGATCAACCTAGTTCATGTTTATAGATTCTAACGTCCTATAACATTTATATAAACATTTCATGACTTATTTGAATAATTTCGGTCAAAGGTAGAGTGTTTTGGAACAAAAACGAGTCAAATAGGTCATTTTTTACTCGTTTTGGTTGGTTTCATTCCCATCTTGGCACCCATATTCTTAGTTCATATTTATAAAGTTTATTAATATCCTAAAAATCCTAAAACATAACCTAAACCCTTCAACTAATAACAAAAAATCCCAAACCATAACTTAAAGCCTCCTACTAACAACAAAAAATCCTAAACCATAACCTTTAATTAAGACAATCAAGAAATGTAGATTTAGATCCTTGAGACGGCCCATGCAAGCGACAAAGAGATTGTGTAAAGCGATAAGCAAGAGTGTTTAAAATTAGAAGTAAGTGATTAGTTACATGTTTATTAATTATTAGAGTGATACAATTGCGATCTCATGCTACAACTACGCCCCCGTTTAAGAATCTAATCACTTACCATGTCAATCAAGCAAAATGAGCAATCATCCCCATTCATGTTCGACATAGTTAGATTTAGATCCTTGAGACGGCCCACGCAAGTGACAGTGAGATTTTTTATTTTCAACAATAAGCGCAAAAGTATATAACTAATCTGCTTGACTTCTTTGTCTTATAATTTTCAAAAGCAAAACTTTTAATAAAACAAAAAGGAAGAAATCCAATTGAACGTCCTATAACATTTATTAAAACAAAAGCAAAGCAAAGGAAGAAATCAAGGAAAACAAAAGGAATAAAACCAAAACCAAACTAAAACAAAAACAAAATAAAAAAAGAGCAATTCAAAAGAAATCAAAACAAATCAAGAGAATCAAGTCACTAAGGCAAGTAAATTAGGCACATATTTCCCAAAATCGTCAAATTAGGTTGCGGCCCAACACCATCAACCATCCAGTGTCCTCATGTCGGGAACCTCATGCCCCTAACAAAACAAACATCCTCGAACTATGATCTTAATTCTATATCTAATCCTAAAAAACTAACCAAACCACGAAATAAAAGGAGAGTTGAAAATATCTCACCGAGGCAAGCATAAAAGGAAAGACCTCACAGGCATCGAATCCTAAAATGAACATCAGCCAATTTATCTCATTCCCTTCATCTTACGGCTGATAAACATGCAATTGACAACAAGATCTAGTGTCAATAAAATTAAAAGCATTAAAAAAATCCAATAGAAAATACTGAAATGGATAAAAAAAATACAACTATCAGGCTAAAAATAAGTTAGATAAATTGATGTAGGCTAGATATACTGAACTTACATATACTGAACCACACATTCAAGACCACTTTTTAAGCTAACCCAATCACACATTGATTCCACTAAAAGGATAGCGAAATTTGTCAATCTAAGATAGCACATTTATTTTACAAAATCCAAACCTTTTCCTCTTCATTTACAAGGCTATCCTTGATAGCATCCACTTTAGCTGCAAGCCGAAGTAGATTGCATCCACCACCAACAACAATGCCTTCTTCAACAGCTGCCTGATATACAACAAAGAAAAAAAAATCAATAGATGTTGTGTAATGCTAAGTATCAGTTCATCCAATCTCAGAATGAATAAAATAGCAATTTTATCATCCAAGATTCCAGATAACAATTTAATACCTTTGTTACATTAAGTGCATCTTCAACTCTCAATTTTTTTTCTTTCAACTCAGTCTCAGTTTGTGCTCCAACCTAAACATACAAAGAAAGCAGTTAGTTACTAACTGAAAGCTTCACTTTACATTACAGCCCAGTATATAATGTATGATACTATGATGACAAGAAAAGATAGTATACCTGAATCACAGCAACTCCACCAGAAAGTTTGCTACCTAAAACCTCGCTGCCATCTTTGTCCAGTGTAAGTCCAACTTCCTCCCGGATCACAGTTCTCTGCACTTTTTCCTTCTTCAAGGGTCACAACACCTTTCCTACCAACTTTGCTCATTGCTTCAGCAATCATATTTCCTACTTCATAGTTGTTGCCAGCACTGACAGCTGCTACATTAGATAGCTCAGTGTCTTCAACCTACAAAACCATTTTATGCATTCTTGTTACTACAAATTTAAAACTGTTTGCAGAATCAAGACAAATAAAATATCAAGGGAAATTCCCAGTGGTATACCCGAACTTTTTGGAAATCCCACTGGTATACCCGAGTTTTTTTTAATCCCAGTAGTGTACCTAATGTTAAACATAATTCCCAAAAGAAACTTTTTGGTTAAAAATCATTAAAAACACTAACCATGGTTAATAAATTGAAAAAAAAAAACAAAAAATAAATAAATGATGGAAAAACAACCGCAAATTGGGGGCAATCGGATCATCTTTTGCAAAATCCGACCTCAAATTGGATCTCTTAAAGGTAAAAATAACCCGTAAAACCTTGAGCGGACTATTTTTTTTCACGTAAATCAATACGCGCAAAACGAGGCGAATCGGGATCGCAAATTGGGAGCAATCGGATCATATTTTGCAAAATCCGACCTCAAATCGAATCCCTTAAAGGATAAAAATGACCCGTAAAACCATGAGCGGACTATTTTTTTCACGTAGATCAATGCTCGCAAAACGAGGCAAATCGGGAACGTAAATTGGGGGCAATCAGATCATTTTTTGCAAAATCTGACCTCAAATCGGATCACTTAAGGATAAAAATGATCTGTAAAACCATGAGCGGACTATTTTTTCCACGTAGATCAATGGCGCAAATCGATGCAAATCAAGAACGCAAATTGAGGGCAATCAGATCATTTTTTACAAAAACCCATTAATTTAATATATTATTAGTTTTAAATTTTATATATTTTAAAGAAAATTAAAAAAATTGTTAACCAAAGTTAAATCTAACCTTAAAATAGACATATCCCATTACATTTAACGGAATATACCTTCTAAATGTAACGGATGGGAATTAGACATAATTTCATGTATACCACAGGGATTAAAATAAACTCGGGTATACAAGTGGGATTTCGTAAAAGTTCAGGTATACCACTGGGAATTTCCCATAATTCAAACACACCTAGTAATATGCGCTTTTAGGATATAATATGAGATATTTGTGTATTCGGGATTAATAATGATATGACCACAAAAAGAACCCTAGTAGAGATCGCTCATAGGCGAGTGAGCCCAATGCACGATTGGCTCGTAACTTGTCCCCGAACCCATACTTTGGTGCACGACCATATGGAGCCAATTGCTCCGGCATTGGTATTTCTTCGGTGTTCGTGGACCATATAAAAGGCACGATGGCGACTCCTACTAGACCACATTCACGTGTGGCGTTAACGAGCATTCAAAACAACTCGTGACGTAGGCGGCCGGTAAAAACGACCCCTATACCTGGAGATTTTTACAAAGATATATACATATAATCAGATAAGGAAACACTAATCTAGCCAATCATTGAGGGAAACAGAAGAAGCCAAATTACCTAAATCTAACTAGACCTAACATAACTCTTAATTTACAAAAGGACTCTCTACCTAAGGGTTTAGTGAAGATGTCAGCTATCTGATCCTCACTTTTACGAAACAACATCTCCACCAAGCCTCTCTCAACATTTTCTCTTAAAAAGTGATAATTAATTTCAATGTGTTTGGTTCTGGAGTGTTGTACTAGGTTCTTGGAAATATTGATAGCACTGGTGTTATCACAAAATATAGGAACAAATTTACATTCAACACCAAAGTCTTTCAACTAGTTCCTTATCCACAGTAGCTGGGAACAGCATGAAGCTGCAACAATATATTCTGACTCTATTGTGGATAAGGCAACCGAGTTTTGCTTTTTAGAACCCCAAGAAATAAGACAAGAGCCAAGAAAATGTGTCATACGTGATGTGCTCTTTCTATCAACTAGGAAACCAGCATAATCTACATCTGTGTACCAATGAGTTCACAAGTGGTTCCTTTGGGGTACCACAAACACAGATCATTTGTTCCTACTAAATACCTTAGTATCCTCCTAACAGCCTTCAAGTGAGACTCCTTGGATTGCTTTGACACCTTGCACACAATCCCACAGAGAATACTATATCTGGTCTATTGGCTGTTAGGTATAGAAGAGAACCAATCATTCCTCTATACAGTGAGGCCTCAACATCTTTTCCCTTTGAGTCATCATCAAGTTTAGCAGATGTTGGAATAGGTGTTTCATAGGCCTTACTTGTGACGACCCGACTCGCTTAAACCAGCGCCGAAGAAACCGACGAGTCGAATAGTCAGTTCTAAAATACTAACATACTTAAAAATTAAAACAAAACCTCAGATTAATTATATACTAAATTCAAAAGTACAAGACCCACAAGATTGTACATGTCTAAACCCAAATATCACTACTACTAATAACATTATTAACTCCAAAACAAATGTCAGAGTTAGAATACACAAGTACCACCACTATAGTCTAATACTAGAAATCGTAAAACAACAATGCAAGAACTAAATAACATCGACACTCGCCCAACCCAAAGCTAAGCAAGAAGCTCATCATCAGAATTACCTGAAAAATAATTAACAGTCCACCGTCAGTGGCGAGTAACATAACTGTCCCACCCTAACGGGGATACACAGATCATAGCATAAATCAAACAATCAAATCAATCATACCAATCATGCGAACCAACATATCATACCATCAACAATTAATAATAAGTAATCATGCTGACTCGACTAACTTTAACCATTAATTAATATATCTCAAACTTTGGCGCAATCATTTACATACTAGATCGGACTATCCACGTACGAACGCATCTTACGCGATCGAACTTTCTACTATGCCAGGATTGAGAATCTTACTCCCAACCCCATGAAACCCATCTTACAGGAAATCCATATCCGAAGATGACATAGTAAGACCACCAACTATCCCAATACCGTGGATAGGATAGGGGCAACGTCTTAACCCAATTCTTAGAATCTTACTCTAAGATTAGGCGTTTAATAGTAAAATCAAGCTAATCTTTAACTTTAATTTACATTCTTAGTTAATCTTAAGTTGCATCTTACGCCTTGACTTAAGAATAACATGTAAATCAACCAATCTTGGAACCTCAAATATCAATCTTTAACTTTCTTTAACCTTTCTTTAATAATCTTTAACTTTCTTTAACTTTCAAGACTCGACCAAGAACTCATAAAGAACTATCAAGACTCACAAAAAACTCATAAAGAACTCAACCAAGATTCAAGAACTCAATCAAGATTCAAGAACTCATTCAAGAAACCATCCATAATCATATCATCAAAATTCACGCATGAACTACAATGTTCAACAATGATTACATCAACTTATAAACATCCAAACTTCACAAAACTTGAACATGATCAACATCAAACATGAAATTAACATAATCAGTCATGAAATACATATACTCAAGTAAAAATCATCACAAAACCATCACCCAAAATCAGCCTATAATTTACGCATAAAATGGGTACATAAACATCAATTTCGGTCTAATCTAATCATTTAATCTAACCTATGAATCATAGTATACCAACTAGGATTAGGATAGTATGTTATCTTAATGAAGATTAAACACAAATATACACAAAACTCGTTGCCCGGAAACTAATCCACACGGCCCCCAACACACGGCCAACCACACAAGCACACACACGGCTTCACCTTCGAACATGGCCCTGGCTGCACGGTCTCACGAACACGGCACCACCACTCGCACACGACCCTGATGCACGGCTCACCACACGAACCACCACTTGCACACGGCTTCCACACGTCCCACTCGAACAAGACCCAAAACAAAACCCGAACAAGAATTCTTTATTGAAAACTATTAAAATTATAGTGTTTAAGATTACTTAAAGATCAATGAATGTTGAATCTTTAAGTTTGGGTTTAGAATTGAAGATGAACAATTGATGGGTTGATGATGCAAAAAATGGCGTGTGATGATGGCAAATGGAGGGAGTTTTGGTGTTTAAACGTTTTGATGGCAAAGGATGAGCAAATGAGCAAATGAATCCTAAGTCTTATAATCACCCTCTATTTATAGAAGTGATCAAGGTGTGAACACAAGGCAAGTGGCAAAACCAAGCTGTCATGTCTTAAGGAGAACCGACCAAAGCTAAGGAAGACGGGCCTAAGCTAATTGGGCTTTCGATAATTAATTGGGCTAATTGCACACTTGCATGATTAATCATACCTATATCGATTTGGCCCAACAATAATAATTAACTAATTAGAAAATTAAATAAATAAAATTCTAATTAATTATATAATAATAAAATAAATAATAATCAACCAAAAATACAAATAATCGAATTTAATCGAAATTATTCACATAAAATAAAAATAAATAGTCCAAAATAAATTTTGGACCATACATAAAATCACATAAATAACAATTAAATAAATGTCAAAAATACCGAAAAACCTGGGCCATTACAACCTCCCCTCCTTAAAGAAATTTCGTCCCGAAATTTAAGGCAAAGGAGATTGCTCACTCACAAAAAGCTCCGGGTACTTCTGCCTCATGGAAGCCTATGTCTCCCAAGTCGCCTCCTCATGGTGTTGATTTCTCCACACACCTTGACGAGCTGGACTTGCTTATGCCAGAGGGTCCTCACTTCCCGATCCAAGATCTGGATGGGTCGGTCCTCGAAAGTCAGATTCGGCTAAAACGTGGCCGACTCCACTGGGATGATGTGGGTAGGATCATGTACATATTTCCTTAGCTGGGAAACATGGAACACATCGTGAACATTAGACAGACTAGGTGGTAATGCCAACCGATATGCCAGCTCCCCAACTCGTTCCAGTATCTCGTAAGGTCCCACGTACTTCGGTCGGAGTTTCCCCTTTTGACCAAAGCGTGCCACTCCTTTGAATGGTGAAACCTTAAGCAATACTTTGTCACCTACCTCGAAAGCCAGCGGTCTACGTCGATTATCGGCGTAGGATTTCTGACGACTCTGAGCGACCTGCATCTTAGACCGAATGACTCGGACCTTCTCAACAATATCTCGTACCATCTCAGGTCCTAAAGCAACAGTATCACTGATATCATTCCAACAAATCGGACTCCGACATTTTCTGCCATACAGGGCCTCGTACAGAGCCATATCGATGCTGGAGTGATAGCTATTATTATAGGAGAACTCTACCAAACAGAGCATACGTACCCAAGACTGATGGTACTCCAGAGTACATGCTCGTAACATATCCTCTAGAGTCTGGATGGTCCTCTCAGTCTGACCATCTGTCGCTGCGTGAAAAGCAGTGCTCAGCTTCAACTTCGACCCAAAGTCTTCCTGAACTGATTTCCAGAAACGAGACAGAAATCTCGGATCCCGATCAGAAACGATCTCCCTCGGAACTCCGTGAAGTCGGATAATATCCTGGGTATAAGCCTCTGCCAGGCGCTCCATAGATCAGGTCATCTTCATCGGTATGAATCTAGCGACCTTGGTCAACCTATCCACTATTACCCAAATGGCATTCAAACCATTACAGGTAGGTACGTTAACCACAAAGTCCATAGAAACTGACTCAAATTTCCAGGTCGGAATCGGTAGTGGTTGCAACAGACCTCCAGGTCTCTGATGCTCGATTTTAACCTTCTGACAGACTAAACATCGAGCTACGAACTCTGCTACATCCCTCTTCATTTTAGGCCACCAGAATTGGCCCTTAAGGTCCTGGTACAACTTGTTACCTCTAGGATGAACAGAGTAGGGCGAGTTATGTGCCTCAGACATAATTATGTTCCTAAGATCAGATTTGTCCGGTACACACCACCTCCCTCGAAATTGCAGACTACCATCGGAAAGGATCTCGAAACCTACGGCTTTACCTTGTCGTAAAGCCTATCGAATCCTAGCCAACTGCGGATCATTCTGCTGACCCTCGCGCAATTCCTGAAGTAATTCAGGCTCAGCACTCATAGATGTCAGACGAAGTCTGACGGAACTACGACTTCTACTGAAGCTCAATCGATGCTTGCGGCTCAGCGCGTCAGCGACTAAGTTCGCCTTGCCCTCGCAATAGTTAAGCGTCAGGTCGTAGTCCTTAATAAGCTCAAGCCATCTTCTCTGCCTCATATTGAGGTCTTTCTGAGTAAAGATGTATTTGAGATTCTTATGATCCGTGAATACTCTACAAGAACCACCATAGAGATAGTGCCTCCAAATCATAAGCGCGAACACCACAGCTGCTAGCTCCAAGTCATGCGTGGGATAGTTACGCTCGTGCACCTTCAGCTGTCTTGATGCGTAAGTGATGACCTTCCCGCCTTGCATGAGCACACATCCTAGGCCACTCTTCGATGCATCACTATAGACCTCGAATTCCTCCTCATCGTTCGGAAGGGTAAGAATAGGAGCAGAGAATAATCTCTGTTTCAACTGCTGGAATGCTTGCTCGCAAGCCTCCGTCCAAACGAATCGGATCTCCTTCTGCAGGAGACTAGTCATCGGCCTAGCAATCTTGGAGAAGTCCTAGACAAATCGTCGATAGTATCCGGCCAATCCCAGAAAACTACGAACCTCCGCCGCGTTTCTCGGGCTACTCCATTCAACTAAAACCTTAACTTTTGCCCGGTCTACCTTAATGCCTTCTTTACTATTTACGTGACCCAGAAATGCTACTTCGCGAAGCCAGAACTCACACTTGGAGAGTTTCGCGAACCACTTATTCCTACGCAATATCTCTAGTACCATTCGGAGATGCTCCGCATGCTCAGACTCATCTCTCGAATAGACTAAGATATCGTCTATAAATACTACGACGCACTTATCGAGTAAGTGATGGAAAGTCAGGTTCATCTGGTCCATGAACACGGCTGACGCATTAGTGAGGCCAATGGGCATTACCTCGAACTCGTTGTGGCCGTACCTCGTACGAAAAGCGGTCTTCGGAATATCTTCTTTCCTAACTGGAATCTGATGATATCCAGATCGAAGATCTATCTTCGAAAACACTCCCGCTGTTCGTAACTGATCGAACAGGTCCTCAATCCTAGGCAACGGGTACGTATTCTTGATAGTTACCCAATTCAACTCCCGGTAGTCTATGCACAGGCGCATACTATCGCCTTTCTTCTTCACAAAGAGCACAGGTGCTCCCCATGGAGAAACGCTCGGCCTAATGAAGCCCTTGTCGATCAAATCTTGGAGTTGCGTTTTTAACTCTTGCAACTCCGATGGTGCCATCCGGTAAGGTGCCTTCGAAATCGGCGATGTACCGGGTGCTAAGTCGATATGAAACTCGACGTCACGCTCGGGTGGAACTCTCGGTAGCTCATCAGGAAATAAGTCTCTGAAATCCCTCGCTACAGACGTGTTAGTTCAATGTATACTCACGAAGGGGGGGTTGAATTGAGTATGTGTGTTTTTTTAATCGTTTTCAAGTTTTGTTTATACTTTTGTGAGAACAACGAGAGAACAGTAAGTAAAGAGTAAGGACACAAAGATTTAACGAGGTTCGGCTTCTAAACAAGCCTACGTCCTCCACTCTCTCACCAATATTATTAATCAACTCAGAATAATAACAAGGTTACACACTCAATTAAATGCTACAACTATGTAACACTTAATTCCCCAACTGTTAACTCTAACAGTTCACTCAGTGTTCACAGAACACTCCCCAACCACTTCCCTTTAAGTGGTTCAAATATTACAAACTTAAATCTCCGTAAGTTTTTCTCTTAAAGATGGATATGGAGATAGTTTTGGACTAAGGATAGACTCTCAGAAAATATTACTTGGTTTTCTTTGGAGAGCAAAAGTCTTATAGGGTTTTTTTGCAAAGATTGTTTATATAGGCAAGGAAAACCGTCCCCTAGAAGTGTGCTGGAAGCTCCCCTAAATTGTGCAAAAGGATCAGCTGACACAAGTGTACAGTTAACTGTTTCAGACCTTTGTATCCTTCCACTATATGTAGCGGTTAATACCCAAAAGTCCAACAAGTACATTGCATTTAATGAGCTGATTTTGCAAATCAATTTAGCAGATTTCCAAGACACAAGTGATCCAAATTTCTCAAATAAATTTTCAAAATGATTTTGAACTCGAAAATCTGTACGGATCACGTGCGTAATACTGAGGTCTGTTCCCACAGTGGTCTCAGTACTACTAAGTCTACATCTGGTAAAGGGAACTGTTCCAAGCTTGTTCTTTGCCTGTTCTCTTTACTGGATGTACACTTAAAGTCTTTTTGCTCTTTACTTAAAAACACTAAGAATATTTTCCTAAGTCTATTTTACAAGAAGATCCTAGAAATATAAAAAATAAATAGCTCTAAGCTCTTGGCTTCTGATCTTCAAGTATCTCAAGGCCTTCATGGTTGCCTTGATGAGTCCTCACTTGATTCAACCTGTTCATATACAATTATTCATAGACATCAAGTATAGAGGACTGGTTTGTCATCATTCAAATCAAACATGGTTCAACAATTTCCTCCTATTTGATGATGACAAACCATGAAGTTCCCCCTGAGAACAGTAGCCAATTATTTCAAAATAAAATAACTGTTCAGTGGAACTGGTCCTGCACTGTGCCTGTAGTCAGATTCATAATCTCAGAGAATAAAAAATATACAGCAGACTAAAGCACAATTAGACTGATTACAGTGGTCAGTCACTCATCACATTACTCAATTTATTATTGAGTTTCAGCATTAAACCTGTAACCTGCAAGACTTATCAATTATCAAATGTAGCAAGAGAAATTTCAATTTCACTTGGAAGAATTTCTTCCAGTTGGGATGGGTAGGAGCACTTAATCTGAATTCAAGATACTCCTAGGCAAAAAGCTGGGCCATCTCTTAACAAGGTCTGAACCTTGTTCAAGTTGCTACACTTGATACTAGGAACTCTAGGAACTTCACCTATCCTATTCCCCCTTTTGGCATCATCAAATGACAAAAACAATCACAGCACAAAAATTAGGAGAAGGCAACAAGTAAAGTCAAATACAAGCATAATATTAACACAGCATTCTAGAGATGCTGTCCCACATGTGAGTACCTGCAACTCACAATCCCAAACTGTTCATGAACACACAAAAGTTTAAAAAATATACAGACCAGGCCCATTCTGCATAGAAATTGTTTAGCAGAATTGGTCAAAAACTAAAGGTAGCAATTGTTCAGAGAAACCAGAGTAATTGTTCAGAAATACCAGAGAAATGAAAGTTTGAGACTAGTGTTAGTAGGGAAGGGGGTAGGCTAAGAAGAAGTGGAGTCAGCATCATCATCAGAATCCTCAGTAGAATCCTCATCCTCTTTTTCTGCACTCTGCTCCTGCTGCTTCTTCTTGACTTGGGCTATGATGGGAACTGGTCTTGGAGTGGTCTTGGGCTTGAAGCTGGAAGAGGAGGCAAGCTTTTCTTCATGGGAGTCCAGTCGTGCTGATATGTTCTTTATAGAGCCATCCAGAGAAGTGCACAGAGCATTGACACTAGCCATCATCTGTTGCAGTAATTCCCCATGTGTCTGCACTTGTTTGGACAGTGACCCAGTAGCTTCCTCAGACCTGGAACTGCTTGTCCTTCTGGCCCCTGTGACCCTGTCTTCATCCCTCATTTTGAGCATGCCACCCTCAAAGGTCATCCCCTTTTGACCTAGGATCTGGTTGGTAAGGACAGGCATTTTCTTGACCTCACCACTCAGATGAACCTTTCTACTTTGGAAAACCAAAGTAATCCAGGCTCCATAGGGTAGAGAGTGGTTGGACCTTTCCATAATGCTAACCATGTGAGCCAGCATGAGACCAGGGAGACTCAACTTAATTTTCTCATAGAGACAGTAAATGATCACAGCATCCATCTTCCTAACATCCATTCTGCTCTGAGCCCTAGGGAGCACTATCTTAGAGGCAACTGTATGGAACAACCTCATTATTGGTTCCCTTAATTGGCCAATAACATAGCCACAACCATCACTTGGAGGATCAGTAAAGAGAGTGGTCTGTATATGTTCTGTACTGACCTCAGGAATAGTTGGCCAGTTGTCCTTGGAATAATCACAGAACCCACCCCTAGGCACACCTAGTACCTCCCCTAGACTCTTCTTTGAAAGAGTGATGTCGACCCCTTCGACCTCACTCCAGATCTTCCCCTTCTCTAACTTCCCCAACTTAGAGTAAAACTCTTCAACACAAGTTTCAAAAACATCTAGCCTCTTATCAAATAACCCTTCCCAGCCCTGGAATTCTATTGCCTCTTTGAACTCTTCTAGAAAAGACTGACTCATCCAAGACTTAGGACATGCAAAGCCAAATAAGACACCCCTACCACTTAGTTCATACAGTGGTTCAGAAGTGGTCTTACCGTTCTTCTTGGCAGGAGTCTGTTCAGAGGCAGAGGCAGCTTTCCTCTTCTTTTGTGCTGGAAGTTTGGTTGTGGGCTTAGGGCTTTCAGAGGCTTTTCCCTTCTTGGCAACACTCTTTACCCTTTTCTTCTTTTCATCCTTCTTCCCTTCTGGAACCTCCTCAACAAGTTCATTTTTGATCTCTTCCTTGCAAACCCTTGTCCTCAGGGGCCTGGTTCTCTTTCCTGTTTCCTTTTCCCTTTGTACTACCCTTGTGATCTCGACATCCATGTCACCATCATCTTGCTTTTCTGTTTCTTCCCTTTCAACTTCCTTTTCTTCAGTGCTTGGCACTGTTTTCTGTGTGGTCTGAGGTGATGGTTTGGGTGTTTTCTGTGGTTGTGGAGAAGATGATGAGGTTATTTCCTTTTGTGGTGAAGGGGGTAGTGTAGTTTTGGACTTTGGTGGTGATGGTGATTTTTGTGGAAGGGAGAGGATAGCAGTTTGTGAAGAGGGTTGTTTAGGTGAAGGAGGAGTTGAAGGTTTGGATGGTGATGGAGTTTTCTGAGGTTGAGGTTGAGGTTGAGGTTGTGGGGATTTTGGTGAAGATGGTGGTGATGATTTGGGGCTTGGTGGAGGAGTAGATTTCTCATCAGGCTTGCATGCACCCTTAGATTCAACAACTGTTTCTATTGTGGTTTGATCCTTGATTTTTTCTTCCTTTTCTTCTGTGTGGTGGTGTTCAACAACCACTACATTTTCTGATTCTATCTCAGCCTTAGAGGGTGTGAAATTTGGAGATTGTCTTAATCCACGACTTTTCTTCCTTGCAGCCTTTCTTTTCTTTCTTCCCATTTTGATTAGATCAGCAGATTTGATGAAGAACAGAGAGAAACTGAATTCGAGTTCTTGAAGAGGATTTTGATGATGGTACTTAGGGTTTGAGAGAGAGGATTACTTTTGAAGAGAGAGACAGTTAGAGAGAAATCAATGTGAAAGAGTGAATTAAAATGGAGAAAAACCAGTAGTTATTCGAACAGATAAAGTAGAAGTTACTTCTACACTGTTCACAACGGTCATGTGTCAGAACACTTAACTCCTCAATTTCAAAATTGAGGGTTCAGCAGTAACTGATATAACCGATGTGGGGAACTAGTCTGACGATGGTCTAACGCTGATCTGTATATATATTAAAAACTTAAGGCATCTTTCAGTTAGGCAACTTAGAGACACCACACATTTGAACAGCATCAACATAAGAATTTTGAGACCACATGCGTAGATGACATTTAGGAGTTAACCAGCCCTGCTTATTTACACTAATGATCAAAAAGTCAAACATAGCCAAAAAGAGAAAGATAAGTCCTAAGGAACTAGGATCTAATCCTTACCATACCAAGTAATGTGCGGAGTTTGACAAACACTTCCCTGCTTAGGGGTTTAGTGAAAATATCAGCCAATTGTTCTTCAGATCTGCAAAATTCAAGATTCACATTTCCTTTTTCAACATTGTCTCTGAGAAAATGATGTCTGATTTCAATATGTTTGGTTTTAGAGTGCTGGACAGGATTTTTTGAAATGTTTATAGCACTGGTGTTATCACACAATATGGGAACACTTCCGGAACAGACCCCAAAATCTCTAAGTTGTGTCTTTATCCAAAGCAATTGAGCACAGCACAAAGCAGCAGCTATGTACTCTGATTCAGCTGTGGATAAATCCATTGAATTTTGTTTCTTAGATCCCCATGAAATGAGACAAGAACCTAAGAAGTGAGCCATTCCTGAAGTGCTCTTCCTGTCCACACTGAAACCAGCATAATCAGCATCAGTGTATCCTAAAAGATCAAAATTGCTTCCCTTTGGGTACCATAAGCACATGTCCTCTGTACCACTCAGGTACCTAAAAATTCTTTTAACAGCTTTTAGATGAGACTCTTTTGGGTTGCTTTGAAATCTTGCACACAACCCAACTGAGAACACTATGTCTGGTCTACTAGCTGTTAAGTAGAGAAGTCAACCAATCATACCTCTGTATAGCTTATCCTCAACATCCTTTCCTTTCTCATCTAGGCTCAGTTTAGAAGAGGTAGGAATAGGTGTGTCATAGGACTTGCTATCTTGCAGACCATATCTATTGAGCAGCTCCTTGAGATACTCCTGTTGGTGGATCATGATTCCATCATCAACTTGCTTGATTTGAAGCCCTAGGAAGAAACCAAGTTCTCCCATCATGCTCATCTCAAATTCACTTTTCATTAGGTCTGCAAACTCATCACACAAAACAGAATTAGTAGCCCCAAACAAAATATCATCAACATATACCTGGACCACTAATAGATCTGTTCCCCTTTTCTTTAAGAATAGAGTTTTGTCCACTGAACCTCTCTCATAATGATTTTCAATAAGAAAGCTAGAGAGTCTCTCACACCAAGCACGAGGGGCTTGTTTGAGGCTATAAAGAGCTTTGTCTAGTTTGTAGACATGATCTGGACAGACTCTATCCTCAAAGCCAGGGGGCTGTTCCACATACACATCTTCTTTCAAATAACCATTTAGGAAAGCAGTTTTAACATCCATTTGAAAGAGTTTAAAGTTCATGTGGGCAGCAAATGCAATTAAAATTCTTATTGCCTCAAGCCTGGCTACTGGAGCAAAGGTTTCATCATAGTCTATTCCCTCTTGTTGGTTAAACCCTTGAACCACTAGCCTGGCCTTGTTTCTGACTATGGTACCTACGTCATCCATTTTGTTTCTGAAGACCCATTTGGTTCCAATAACTGACATCTCATTGGTTCTTGGTTCAAGATGTCAAACCTGATTTCTTTCAAACTGGTTCAACTCATCTTGCAAGGCCAAGATCCAATCAGGATCAGTTAGAGCAATCTTATAGTCAGTTGGTTCTATGTGAGATAAGAAAGAGAACTATGCACAGAAGTTCTTCCAAACAGAATTTCTAGTTTGGACTCCTTTTGATAAATCACTAATGATTTGATCAGAAGGATGAGAGCTTCTTTGTTTAAACATACTCTTTCTTACAGCATTTGAGTCACCTAAGTTAGAACCAATGTCTGTACTGGTTCCCCCTATTTCATTTTCATTTTGAGAGGGTGGACCAGTTTCTTCAGTGTTCTCTCCCACTTCATCTTCAGATGGATGGGCAGGAGAGTCACTGAGTTCAACAACCTGTTTAGCATTTCCCTCTGCTGCACCAGACTCATTGTTGTTTTCAGGAGAAGTTTGAGGGTATGGTTCAGCAGTGTTCTCTGGTTCAGCTCCAGTGAAATTTGTCATTCCAATATTAAGGCCTTCATCATCATCTACCTGCACAGGCTTGTTGAACATGTTAGTTTCATCAAATAATACATGGATACTCTCTTCAACACACAAGGTTCTTTTGTTGAAAACTTTATATGCCTTGCTATGAGGAGAATACCCTATGAAAACAACTTCATCACTCCTGGGGTCGAACTTGTCCAAACTGGTCTTACCATTGTTGTGTACAAAACACTTACAACCAAATATCCTTAAATGTTCAATGTTTGGTTTTCGACCCCTTAGAAGTTCATAAGGTGTTTTTCTTAGTATTGGTCTTAGCATAACCCTATTGAGTATGTAGCATGAAGTACTCACAGCATCAGCCCAAAATTTCTTGGACAGACCACTCTCTAGAAGCATGGTTCTAGCCATTTCTTCTAGAGTGCGATTCTTTCTTTCAACTACTCCATTTTGTTGTGGAGTTCTGGGGGCTGAAAAATTGTGAGAAACGCCATGCTCCATACAATAGGTTATGAAGCTAGCATTATCAAACTCTGATCCATGATCAGATCTGATAGATGCTAACTGATGATTGATCTTGTTCTAGACTTGTTTCACTAGTATTTCAAATTCATCAAAAGTTTCATCTTTGTATTTCAAGAATATGGTCCAAGTGAAACGAGAGTAATCATCAACTAAGACAAATACATAACTAAAGCCATTTCTATTTTATACACGCATAGGTCCACATAAATCCATGTGTACAAGTTCAAATGGTCTAGAGGAACTAACCACTTTCTTTGGTTTAAAAGATGATCTTACATGCTTGCACTTTGCACACTCTTGACAGAGCTAGTCTGCCACATATTTGATGTTAGGTAAACCTATCACCAAATCTTGTGTTCTCAACTTGTTGAGCAGAGTGAAGCTAACATGTCCTAATCTTTTATGCCAAAGCCATTGGTCATCCTCTACAACACTAAGGCAGAGGGCACTGTTCTGTGGAATTTGACTAAAGTATGTAATATACACATTGTTATGTCTTGTTCCTTCACAGAACAGTTCCCCTGTCTTAGGGTTCACTATGTGACAAGTGTTTGATTCAAAGTTCACTTTATTTCCCTTGTCACATAGTTGAGATATGCTCAAAAGGTTATGTTTCAAACCTTCTACATAGTAAACATTGTCAATTGCTTGGGAGAGTGACTTACCAACCTTACCTACTCCTTTGATAAGTCCTTTGCTATTGTCACCAAATGTCACGTGCCCTCCCTCGAATGTAGTGAGTGAAAGGAATTGTTCTTTATCCCCGGACATGTGTCTTGAGCAACCACTGTCCAAATACCAATATGGCTTTCCTTTCACTCGTACCTGCACAAGCAAACTAAAGGTTAGTTTTAGGAACCCAGACCAGCTTGGGTTCCTTGTTCTTTGAAACACTTTCAACCTTGACCTTCCTAACCCACACTTGTTGGGTGTAGGTTTTATTTTTCTTGTCATGTTTCTTTTTGGTGAAACATTTGTTAGCAACATGACCACTCTTACCACAATAGGTACAAACATGCATATCCTTGGCAAATATATACTTGCCTTTCTTGAATTCATTCAACCATGTGTTGTCTCTGCCGAGAACAGTTGTAGAACTAGATCCAGAATACCCTAAACCAAACCTTTGAGAATTTCCAGGTTGGGATGTGAGGATGTTTAGGGTTTTCTGAGCATCTAACATTTTGTTCAATTGGTTCATACAATCTGTTAGCTCATTTTCCTTGTTCTCAAGCCTCTTAAGTTGAACTTCATTTTGTTTCTCAAAAGATTTTAAGTCAAGTCTAGTCTTTTGAAGTTCATCTTGTAGTCTTGAGACCAGGGAGGGATCTGGTTCGTTACTGGTCTTCTTGGTGTTTTCTTGTTTTAGCAAGATGAGTTCAGCCTCAAGATCACATATCTTGGCTATGCACTCATCATATAAAACATCCAAAACCTCATCAAAGGCAGTGGGAGAACCAGTCTCTTCAGAACTCTTGAGCTCACTATGTTCCTTGTGTAAATCTTCAAGTTTTTCAATTAAATGGTCATATGCAAGTATGACATCAGATTTACTCAAGGTACATGTGTCTTTTAGCAGTTCAAAGTTTGAATTATGTGTGATAAATTTCTTGAGCTCATTAAACCCCTTTCCAATTTTTTCAAAAAGTTCATCCTCTTTAGGAACTGGTTTGGAGTTTAATGTCTCAAGTTCCATTTTATGCTGCTCTGCTATTATTTCAAGTTCAGAAATTTTTTCTTTAAGTTCTTCACAAATAAACTCAAGTTCAGCAGATCTAGCACCACATATTTCATACTCTTGAACTGTTTCTTTTAATTTCTTTTTGTTGTTCTGATAAGCAGACCCAACACTAATGCATTGATCAATAGTGAATTCAAGATAGTCAAGCAGTTCATCTCTATCTAGATTATGCATATTTGCCTTTAAATCATTAAAACATACCTGGTTGTCATCTGAAGTGCTTCCACCAGCCATGAGACAGAGAACTTCTTCTTCTTGCAAACAGACCTCAGACTGGTCTGTGCACGTGAAAGCAGTTAGACAGAGATTTGCTTCTTCTTCATCTTCCTCATTTTCTGATTCTGAATCTCCCCAAACTGCAACCAACATAGCTCTTTTGAACGCCTTCTTCTCAGTCTGGACTCCATGATTTCCTTTGGGATTTTTCCATGTTGGACACTCCTTGATTCTGTGCCCCATTTCCCCACATTTAAAGCGACCAGCATTGGAACTGGTTTTCCTGAACTGTCCAGAACTGTTTCTTCCTTTTACAAACTTAGCCTTGGACTTTGTCCTAAGGTATTTTTCAAACCTTCTGGCCATGAGACTTATATCATCTTCATCATCCTCAGATTCCTCTGCTTTGAGGACCATTTCCTTGTTTTTTGAGCTAGATTTAGCCTTTGAATCTACCAACATCTCATGAGTCATCAAGGAACCAATAAGTTGTTCTAGAGATACTGAGGACAAATCACTTGCTTCTTGTATGGCTGTGACCTTGGGCATCCACTTCCCTGATAAGCTTCTTAACATTTTCCTCACCAACTCTTCACTTGAGAAGGTCTTTCCCAATGACTTTAGTTCATTTACAATGGTCATGAACCTTGTAAACATGTTCTTTATATTTTCATCTCTAGTCATTTCAAAGACTTCATATTTTGACATAAGCATGTCAATTTTTGACCTTCTCACCTCAGAGTTGCCTTCATATGCAAGCTCTAGTGTATCCCATATTTCCTTTGCAGAAGAACAAGCTAGAATTCGATTTACCTCACATTCTGCAATTCCTTATTGGACAAGTGACATTGCCTTTGCATTTTTCTCCAGCTTCTTGTAGTCTTCACTTGTGTACTCTTCTTCTGTCTTTGGAACTATGAGCCCTTCCTGATTCTTCTTGTTGATGGACGTGGGTCCATTTTTGACAATCATCCAACACTCGTAATCTATCCCAATGATAAGATTTTTCATGCAATTTTTCCACCAAGAGTAGTTAGTGCCATTGAACTTGGGGAGTCTTGAACTGTTTGATTCTTGAGTAGACATCTTCTTGCTCCTCTAGGTAGTTAACCTTTTGAGAAGTTAGGCTCTGATACCAATTGTTAGTTCAATGTATACTCAAGAAGGGGGGTTGAATTGAGTATGTGTGTTTTTTTAATCGTTTTCAAGTTTTGTTTATACTTTTGTGAGAACAACGAGAGAACAGTAAGTAAAGAGTAAGGACACAAAGATTTAACGAGGTTCGGCTTCTAAACAAGCCTACGTCCTCCACTCTCTCACCAATATTATTAATCAACTCAGAATAATAACAAGGTTACACACTCAATTAAATGCTACAACTATGTAACACTTAATTCCCCAACTGTTAACTCTAACAGTTCACTCAGTGTTCACAGAACACTCCCCAACCACTTCCCTTTAAGTGGTTCAAATATTACAAACTTAAATCTCCGTAAGTTTTTCTCTTAAAGATGGATATGGAGATAGTTTTGGACTAAGGATAGACTCTCAGAAAATATTACTTGGTTTTCTTTGGAGATCAAAAGTCTTATAGGGTTTTTTTGCAAAGATTGTTTATATAGGCAAGGAAAACCGTCCCCTAGAAGTGTGCTGGAAGCTCCCCTAAATTGTGCAAAAGGATCAGCTGACACAAGTGTACAGTTACCTGTTTCAGACCTTTGTATCCTTCCACTATATGTGGCGGTTAATACCCAAAAGTCCAACAAGTACATTGCATTTAATGAGCTGATTTTGCAAATCAATTTAGCAGATTTCCAAGACACAAGTGATCCAAATTTTTCAAATAAATTTTCAAAATGATTTTGAACTCGAAAATATGTACGGATCACGTGCGTAATACTAAGGTATGTTCCCACAATGGTCTCAGTACTACTAAGTCTACATCTGGTAAAGGGAACTGTTCCAAGCTTGTTCTTTGACTGTTCTCTTTACTGGATGTACACTTAAAGTCTTTTCGCTCTTTACTTAAAAACACTAAGAATATTTTCCTAAGTCTATTTTACAAGAAGATCCTACAAATATAAAAAATAAATAGCTCCAAGCTCTTGGCTTCTGATCATCAGGTATCTCAAGGCCTTCATGGTTGCCTTGATGAGTCCTCACTTGATTCAACCTGTTCATATACAATTATTCATAGACATTAAGTATAGAGGACTAGTTTGTCATCATTCAAATCAAACATGGTTCAACAAGACGCTCCTCAGTCAAGTCCCTTACCTGACATTAGTACACCATATCGCCCTTCTGGCGATGCTTCCTCATCTTCAAGGCTGAGATTACCTTAACTCGTTTCTTAAGGATGAACCCAAAGTAGGTAACTCGGTTGCCCTGCGATCCTCGGAATGTCACTGACTGATCTCGGCAACGAATGATCGCTCGATACTTCGACAACCAGTCCATACCAAGAATAACATCGAACTCCATCAGCGGGAACTCCTTCAGATTGGCCGTCGCTTGCTCCCCAGCTATCACAATAGGCACTCCTCGGAACTCGCGCTGACAAATAAAATCCTCTCCAGATGGGAGAGTTATAACTGAACTAACAGGAAAGTTGCCACGAAGATTAGACCTCGAGGCAAAACTACTAGCCACAAAAGAGACAGTAGCACCAGAATCAAATAAGACAAATGCTAACACACTAGAAACAAGAAATCTACCTGAGACGACGTCGGGCTGAACCTCGGCCTCTGCCTCAGTCATATAGTAGACTTGGTTCTTCACCGGAGTCTTAGTCGGTGCCGGAAGCTTCTTGATCTTGGTGTCTGGCTTCCTCTCGGGGCAAACTGACGCCTTATGGCCTTCCTTCCTGCAAATAAAACAAGCTATGGGCGAACCGTCAAACCACTTCCCTGGATGGAAGTCCCTGCCGCAGCCTCTGCATCTCGAGCCGTGGGAACCCTTATGCGAACTCGTGGTCGGAGGGGTACTGCTAGGAGCACTAAATCGAGGCTTGTTAAAAGAAGACGACGTTGCCGGAACCTGAGTCTTCTTCTTGCTCGCATCCTCCTCGATCGTCGATGCCTGAATCTCGAGTGCTACCTCGTAAGCCTACTGAAATGTCTTCGCTGCACTACTGATCACGTGAACGTGAATCCTCAGATCTAGCTTTTTGATGTAGCGCTTGACCCGCTCCTTCTCTGATGGAACTACAGACGTAGCGAACCTCGATAACTCCCTGAACTTGTCGGTGTACGCCTGAACTGTCATCTTACCCTGAGTAAGAGTAAGAAACTCCTCCTTCTTCTGCCTCCGCAACTCGTCGAGGTAGAATCTCTCCTGGATCTTGTCTAAGAACTCGATCCATGATATCGAATGTAAGGGTAAGCACGCGTCCTTAGCTGTAGTCCACCAGTTATCTGCCTCTCCACGTAGATAGTAGGCGGCGATCTGCACCTTCTCGTGCTCGGGACAAAATGTCGCGTCGAAGAGCTTCCCCATCTCGCGGATCCAACTCTCCAGGATAGTGGGGTCGGCAACCCCATCGTAGGTCGCAGGTCGATTACGTGCGATACGATCGAACGTCGACTGCGTACTAGGCGTATGACGACTATGATGCGTCAATGTAAGGATCGCCTCCTCGAGCGCTCATAACCTCTGTCGTCCCGTACTCAACCGGCAAGGCGTAGACATGCTGCAACACAATAAAACAAAGACATACCAAATAACAATGTCAGTCATACATCCCCACCACAGTCAAGTACACAAAATCAAAAGAAGAAAGAAAGGAAAAAGAGTCTTATCCCGGTTCTTCTACCCGCACTCTTCTCCCTTATACTTAAACTTAATTTGGGTTCATCACTCGGGAAAGATGAAGCTCTCAACTCCCGGGTTTACTCAAATCCTAAATCTTCACTTAAAACCTATTTGGCTCTGATACCAACTGTGACGACCCGACTCGCTTAAACCGGCGCGGAAGAAACCGACGAGTCGAATAGTCAGTTCTAAAATACTAACATACTTAAAAATTAAAACAAAACCTCAAATTAATTATATACTAAATCCAAAAGCACAACACCCACAAGATTGTACATGTCTTAACCTAAATATCACTACTACTAATAACAGTATTAACTCCAAAACAAATGTCAGAGTTAGAATACACAAGTACCACCACTATAGTCTAATACTAGAAATCGTAAAACAACAATGCAAGAACTAAATAACATCGGCACTCGCCCAACCCAAAGCTAAGCAAGAAGCCCATCATCAGAATTACCTGAAAAATAATTAACAGTCCACCGTCAGTGGCGAGTAACATAACTGTCCCACCCTAACGGGGATACACATATCATAGCATAAATCAAACAATCAAATCAAACATACCAATCATGCGAACCAACATATCATACCATCAACAATTAGTAATAACAAGTAATCATGCTGACTTGACTAACTTTAGCCATTAATTAATATATCTCAAACTTTCGCGCAATCATTTGCATATTAGACCGGACTATGCGCGTACGAACGCATCTTACGCGATCGAACTTTCTACTATGCCAGGATTGAGAATCTTACTCCCAACCCCATGAAACCCATCTTACGGGGAATCTATATCCAAAGATGACATAGTAAGACCACTAACTATCCCAATACCGCGGATAGGATAGGGGCAATGTCTTAACCCAATTCTTAGAATCTTACTCTAGGATTAGGCGTCTAATAGTAAAATCAAGCTAATCTTTAACTTTAATTTACATTTTTAGTTAATCTTAAGTTGCATCTTACGCCTTGACTTAAGAATAACATGTAAATCAACCAATCTTGGAACCTCAAATATCAATCTTTAACTTTCTTTAACCTTTCTTTAATAATCTTTAGCTTTCTTTAACTTTCAAGACTCGACCAAGAACTCATAAAGAACTATCAAGACTCATAAAGAACTCAACCAAGATTCAAGAACTCATTCAAGAACTCAATCAAGATTCAAGAACTCATTCAAGAAACCATCCATAATCATATCATCAAAATTCACGCATGAACTACAATGTTCAACAATGATTACATCAACTTATAAACATCCAAACTTCACAAAACTTGAACATGATCAACATCAAACATGAAATTAACATAATCAATCATGAAATACATATACTCAAGTAAAAATCATCACAAAACCATCACCCAAAATCAGCCTATAATTCACGCATAAACACTAGTAAAAAAATTAGTATTTGTAACCGCGTATTTGCATCGTGCCTACTCATGTACGATCCAAATAACAGGTATTTGTATCGTGCCTTATTATGCATGATCCAAATAATACACTATTTGCATCGTGCGTTAAAGGCACGATCCAAATAATACACTATTTGCATCGTGCGTTAAAGGCACGATCCAAATAATGCACTATTTGGATCGTGCCTTAGAGGCATGATACAAATATGCATTATTTGTATCGTGCATAATAAGGCACGATACAAAATGTTTTGGTAAAAATCAGAATTTTTCCCCCTTCTCTAATTCATTCACTACTCTAATTCTTTCACTACTCTTCCTTCACAGTCGAAACTTCACAGTACAAGCCCTAAAAACTTCTGCCTTCGCTGCCCCAACCGCCACCACCAGCAGCCGCACCAAACCCGCCACCACCAGCAGCCGCTGTCGTTCTCTGCCTTCCCTGCCTTCGTTCGTTGCTCTCTATTGCCTTTGCTGCTCTTTGCCTCTGTTGCAGTCCTTCACAATGAGCCGCTACTAGTCACCGACATCTCACCACCACCAGTTAGTTGCTGTCTTGCTTACTCCGACCACCACAAGTTGAGGTATTATTCTAATTTTTT
Organism: Salicornia ramosissima; assembly: GCA_951394345.1. NCBI lineage: Eukaryota > Viridiplantae > Streptophyta > Magnoliopsida > Caryophyllales > Amaranthaceae > Salicornia > Salicornia ramosissima. The sequence continues at coordinate 32,894,294 of OX596234.1, read as the reverse complement.
TTTTATTTCTTTTAAATTAGTTGATAGTTATTGTTTTTTGGTATTAAATTTGTTTGAATTCTTTGGTTGTTATTGTTAATTTAGGGTTTTAAGTGTTGATTTTAGTTGTGGTTTGTTGTTGATATAAACAATTGTTGAATATAAACCCTAAAATTGTTGAGTATAAACAATTGTTGATGTAAACCCTAATTTTTTGGGTAACAAATGTCTAGTTTATGTTTGAAATTCCCAACAATACCAATTGCTTTCTTTTCAGCCAATGGAGTATGAACATTGTTTTAATTGTTTATTTGCTTGCAGATCTTCTCTCATTCTATCATTGTTTGGACATTCTTGAAATAGGTCTTTGATGTTGTTTTGTTGTTAGGAAACTATATTGCCCACCAACTGTTTGTTTTATTACCTAAAAGAAGATGTTGGAAATTTTGTTGTTTGGATGGAAAATTACCAGAGAAAGATGGAGCAGAAAGAGAGTTGGGATAACGCTTATGCCATATCTTCAACTCAGGTAACTGAGTAACTACTCATGGTTTTTTTTATTCCCTTCTGGAATTTGATTAAGCTAATTTAATCAAATAATCTGATGGATTATAAAAATTTTGATGTGTACATTAATCAGTTCTAATTAGTAACAATTCATAAATAGATTAATTTTAGTTACTTGTCCTGTTTTTATTGCCATTTTATTCCATTGTAGTGCAAAAAAATAAAATGATAACTATGAATGAAATAGTGGATTGAATAATACATAGAAATATGGTTTGTTTAAGGCTTGTTTAGGTGAAACTTGATCATGAATAAATCTATGTGCAACTATGCTTTAATTTGTTAGCTAGCCAGCAAAGATTCTATTTTTCCCATGGGAAAAATAATGATATAGTCTCCAATACTGCATTACCTTCTTGGTTCATGTAGACAACTTATCTATTTTATATATATTTATCAATAATTTATAGAGCTTGATTTAACCAATTTAAGTTGTGACCCTAAAGCAACTTTTTTATGGTTTTCCTTTTTTGTTTTTCCAGTTTAATCGGATTCTATCTAATTTTGGGTGCTTGGTATATTGTCTTTAATGCTTTTTTACCTTCATTCTTATGATGGATTTTGTTCCATATGAGTTAATAATATGGCAGTGGTGCGGTGGTGCCTTATCATGAGGATGCATGGCTTTGAGCGTAATGTAGTTGTGATCAATACCTCTGGGATATTTGTAGGTACCACAAAGATTTTGAGGAACTTTTTCTAATCCATTAGCAACTTGTTCAAATTCAAAATCAATAATCCAGCTTCATGGATGTACTTCAGGTAACTCTTGCTCTAGTTAGTTCTATATTCAATAAATAATATATATGTACAACATTAGATTTCATTAACATTTTTATTCTACCTTCGTGCACTCGTTCTATTGAGCTGATCGTTGTTATTAGACCTGTTAATAAATAGAAAAATTAACAACTAGCTTGCTGATAATTTGGGAAAAAATTTATTGTGTGGTCACTTTCATCGCTAAGCCTCCTCGTAAGCATCTGAAGTCAATCAAATTCCCCCCCCCCCTTCTGAAATTATGTGGTTGCAGACTTGCAAGTCTTTCTTCTTTTATGATTGAGCTCAATATATGGTTTAATGTCTATCAAGATGGCTGATTTGCCTTTTTGGTTGTTTAGGAGGTTGTATTGGAAATAGTAATGGAGTCAATAATGGAGTGTGAAGCTTGGGAATGGAGGAAAGTTTTATTCAGCATTATATACCACAAGCTTATCTTAAAAAACTCTAAGTGAATTAATTGGATAATGGAAATTTGTTATTTCTTTTAACTCCTTGGTCTAGAAATTTAAGGAATGATTTTATTCTGTGCGTTTGACCAACTATGGAGGAAATTTTTTGTTGCAGCTACTTTACCTTCATTGCTGTTGAAAAACTATGTAAAACACTGGAGTCTAACAGTAGTTCAGGTACATCCTAGAATTAGTTATTTTTACATGTTTGTGATTTTTGTTGGTGTATATTGAGTGCATTCAAAGGTTCAGCTTCTGAAAATCTCTATTTAACAATTTAAGCATTTGTCCTTTATAATATTCGACATGTCATATTACAGGAGAACCTTTGATAATGATGATATTCTAGTTAGAGAGCTGGAGAGATATATGTTTCTTTTTGCTTGGTTATTATAATTTATATTTTGTAATGCATATGTAGTCTATATTCCTTGTTTATAATATAGTCTATATGCCTTGGTTATGATATATATGCTCGTTACTTATTCACTACTTATGCTATATAGTCTATATGCCTTAGTTATTATAATTTATGCTCGTTCATTTCACCTCTGATCTGCAGCTCCGCTCCTTTTCTTGCATCGATGTCGTTCCCCTATTGCGGTTGCCGCCACCACCACTACCATGCTATTAGGTTAAGGTATGCTCTTCTGTCCTTTAGTTCCGCCCGTTGCTGCTGCGAGACACAGGTGGTTCTGCTATAGGGTTCCCCTGCTGCTGTTCGTGATGGATAGTTGCTGCCGGTGGCCTGCTGCTGCTGCTGGTGGCCTGTAGCTGCTGCTGCCGGTTGTCTGTTGTGGCTAGCGGTGGTCAGTTGCTGCTGTCCGAACCACCAGTAGCTGCCGGTGTAAGTTGAATGACTTGAAGGTAAGTGTAAGTGGTATCTTTAATTTCTCATGGTTTAGATTCTTGCCTTTTGAGTTGTGTGCTAGGATCCTAGAATATCAATTTGAGAGTTAGTCCTGTGGTGTACTTTCAGGAGGCCAGGCAAATGAAATTCTAAAGCTCATCCAGTTGACCTCTACTCTTCGGATCACTCAGATTATTCATGACGCATTGTATAGTTGGGTCCTTTTTCAAACAGGTATTCAAGTTACTTGTTTTTTTTTTTCTTTATTGATGTTTGTTGTGGTTATAGGTGAGTTGGGAAATACTATTCTTGAGTTTCATCATAGGCAATTACGCGGATTACATACTCTTGGGCCGAACTAAGGTTTTCAATCGACATTCGTCAAGTACAGTTTAGCTAGGTTCCAGGATATGAAAGTTGGAAATGTAATTTATAGAAGCCTTCTAGCTGTCACTAATAAAAGTGAAAAGGCTAGCTTAGATAGAAGCTTACTTTTTTAATAATTATTTAGTATATATATTTTGTATAGGTTTTTAGATGAATAATTTATTATATATTTTTTTTGTTTTTTTTTTCGGTATTGTAATATCATAATTTTTTTTGTATCAATAATAACAAAAAATGCATAAAATTCAAATTTTCATGCATATGAAATAAATCGTGTCTTATTTAATGCTTACATGTATATATGTTTATAGCACAAAAAAAAAAGACCTAGCTATTTGCATCGTGCCTTCAAATGCATGATGCAAATAAGTGACTTATTTGCATCGTGCCTTTGAAGGCACGATACAAATAGGTAACGTAGTTGTATCGTGCCATTAAATGCACGATGCAAATAAGTCACTTAATTGTATCGTGCCTAAGGCACGATGCAAATAATATTTTTATTTGCAACTGCTTTATTTGTAACTGCAAATGCACGATACTAATAGCTTGAAATGCACGATACTAATAGTCTTTTTTCTACTAGTGAAAATGGGTACATAAACATCAATTCCGGTCTAATCTAATCATCTATTCTACCCTATGAATCATAGTATACCAACTAGGATTAGGATAGTATGCTACCTTAATGAAGATTAAACACAAATATACACAAAACTCGTTGCCCGAAAACTAATCTACACGGCCCTCAACACACGGCCAACCACACGAGCACACACACGGCTTCACCTTCGAACACGGCCCTGGCTGCACGGTCTCACGAACACGGCACCACCACTCGCACACGGCCCTGCTGCACGGTTCACCACACAAACCACCACTTGCACACGGCTTCCACATGACCCACTCGAACAAGACCCAAAACAAAACCCGAACAAGAATTCTTAATTGAAAACTATTAAAATTATAGTGTTTAAGATTACTTAAAGATCAATCAATGTTGAATCTTTAAGTTTGGGTTTGGAATTGAAGATGAACAAGTGATGGGTTGATGATGCCAAAAATGGCGTGTGATGATGGCAAATGGAGGGAGTTTTGGTGTTTAAACTTTTTGATGGCAAAGGATGAACAAATGAGCAAATGGATCCTAAGCCTTATAATCAGCTTCTATTTATAGAAGTGATCAAGGTGTGAACACAAGGCAAGTGGCAAAACCAAGCCATCTTGTCCTATAGAGAACCGGCCAAAGCTAAGGAAGACGGGCCTAATTGGGCTTTCGATAATTAATTGGGCTAATTGCACACTTGCATGATTAATCATGCCTAAATCGATTTGGCCCAACAATAATAATTAACTAATTAGAAAATTAAATAAATAAAATTCTAATTAATTAAATAATAATAAAATAAATAATAATTAACCAAAAATACAAATAATCGAATTTAATCGAAATTATTCACATAAAATAAAAATAAATAGTCCAAAATAAATTTTGGACCATACATAAAATCACATAAATAACAATTAAATAAATGGCAAAAATACCGAAAAACCTGGGCCATTACATTACTGTTCTCCATACCATACTTCTTCAGTAGTTCCCTAAGGTACTTCTGTTGATGGATCATCATTCTATCAACATTTTGCTTAATCAGCAGCCCAAGGAAGAACCCTAGTTCTCCCATCATGCTTATCTCAAATTCACTCTACATAAGACTAGCAAACTCATCACATAGCATCTGATTAGTAGCACCAAAAAAAATATCTTCAACATAAACTTGTACTAGTAATAAGTGGTTCCCCCTGGTTTTGATAAACAATGTTTTTTCAATTGTTCCCCTTTTGTATTCATTTTCCATAAGGAAGTTAGACAATCTTTCATACCAAGCTCCTGGAGCATGTTTTAATCCATAGAATGCTTTGTCTAACTTGTATACATGATGGGGAAACATATTCTCCTCAAAACTAGGTGGTTGCTCTACATATACCTCTTCCTTTAAATATCCATTCAAAAAGGTTGTCTTAACATCCATCTGAAACAACTTAATATTCTTGTTAGAAGCAAATGCAATCAAGATTCTAATAGCCTCTATTCTAGCAACAAGTGCAAAGGTTTCATCATAATCAATTCCTTCTTGCTGATTGTACCCTTGCACCACAAGTCTTGCTTTGTTTCTGACTATGGTACCTAGGTCATTCAATTTATTTCTTAATACCCAACGAGTCCAATGTCTGACCTATCCATGGGTCATGGCTCAAGATGCCATACTATATTTCTTTTGAACTGATTTAATTCATCTTGCATAGCCAATGTCCAATCTGGATCAGTAGTTAAAGCCACTTTAGAGTCAGCTGGTTCTATATTAGATAAGAATGAAGAATGAGCACAAAAATTTTTATAGATACTTCTCCTCGTTTGAATCCCTTTGTTAATAGTACTTAAGATTTGATCAGTGGGATGAGAGGATTGGTATTTATAACTATTGAAAGACAAGTCATTTTGTGCTCCTTGATTTTGACTGGAACCAGCTTGCATCTCTGAATTCTCAGAATGATTAGAAGTAAATGGTTCAGAGTGTTTTCCTTGATCATTTCTTACCTGTGACTCAGGGGAACCATATCTGGTTTGCTCATTTGTTCCCCCTAAGTCTCTCACCTGGTTCTCTCTTGGAGAACCATCAGGTCCTGAATCCCCCTCAGAATGCTCATTTGGATCTCCTCCAGGTCCTCCACCATTGGGTTGTGGTGGATCAATAGGTGGACTTGGTTCTTCTTATATCTCCTCTGGGTTCCCTACCTGTGCATTCTCAGAAGACATGTTAAATTCATCAAAAATAACATGGACAGTCTCCTCTACACACAAGGTCCTCTTATTGAACACCATGTATGCTTTGCTTTGAGGAGAATATCCTAATAAGACTGCCTCATCACTCCTAGGGTCAAATTTAACAAGCTGGTTATTCCCATTGTTATGCACACGTTATGCACAAAGCATTTACAACCAAAGACATGAAAGTGTGCAATGTTGGGTTTCCTTCCCTCTAGGAGTTCATAAGGAGTCTTACTTAATTTTTGTCTAATGAGAGCTCAAGTATATAACAAGCAGTGTTCACAGATTCTCCCCAGAAAGTCTTAGGGAGACCACTCTCAATAAGAATGGTCCTTGCCATCTCCTCAAGAGTTCTGTTCTTCCTTTCCACCACACCATTTTGTTGTGGTGTTCTAGGAGCAGAGAAGTTGTGACTTACCCCATGTTCCCTGCAATAATCAATAAAGCCGGCATTCTTAAACTCCGTGCCATGATCTGACTTCACAGCAACCAGTTTCAGATTCAACTGGTTCTCCACTTGTTTTACCAAGGCTAAAAACTCATCGAATGTCTCATCCTTTGAGTGTAGGAATATAACCCAAGTGTACCTGGAAAATTCATCAACAATAACACACACAAACCTATAACCTCTTCAACTTTGTACACGTATGGGACCACATAAATCAATGTGTACAAGTTCGAAGGTGTAGGGGTTGTTTCCGGCCGCCTACGTCACGAGTTGTTTTGAATGCTCGTTAACGCCACACGTGAATGTGGTCTAGTAGGAGTCACCACCGTGCGTTTATACGGTCCATGGACACCGAAGAAATACCAATGCCGAGGGCAATTGGCCCCATATGATCGTCCACCAGAGTATGGGTTCGGGGAAAGGTTACTAGCCAATCGTGCATTGGGCTCGCCCGCCTGTGAGTGGTCTCTAATAGGTCTCTTTTTGTGGTTGTATCATTATCAATCCCGAATTCAAAGATATCTCAGTTTATATCCTAAAAGCGCATATTACTAGGTGAGTTTGAATTATTACATGTCAAAACTAATTTATCCTGAGCACTTTGAGTTAGATCTATATTAAAAATCCTAAAAATAATAAATCAAATAAATGAATAAAAAATGCATTGAATATATTTATTATGATGATTAAGACAATGATTATGATAACTATTATAGGAAATATATACAACTTTATACATGATTAATATGACTCAAGATGACTTCCAATACTTAAAATCAATTATGATATTAATTATCAATTTTATTATCCGTTAGACCAGATCTATATATTTGACTCTTCGATAATCAAGATTTATTTATTTACAATAAAAATAATATATAGTTATAGATCTACAAAAATGTAGAGACCGTTTTATAACACGAAATTTAAATGACAAAAGCCATGTTGTATAGTTCGCGTTATGAATCGAATAGTAATCAAAATTAAATCATTCTTATCCTGAATTATGAAGTAGTATGAGAGTCATATTTAATATATGGTTATGCAAAATACGTGAATGAATCAATGATCATTACGCATTCATATTGCAAAAACCACAGATCAACCAATGAGATTATAAAATGACAATCAATACAATGATATTGTTATGATGCAATAATTTGATTAAAGTATCATAATTCTTATGAATAATCCATTTTGTTTGTTATATTAACCATTATCATAAATCATGTTATTAATCATCATTTATAAGCGAATAAGAATCTAAGTAGAGACTTCAGAAAAGGTGTACCTTGTAATGCCTTTAATCAAAACAACCAAGGGTAGTTGGTAATGAATTCAAATGTTTGTTTTGAAGTTGATTGAGTTGGTGATTTGTATTGTGTTTGATGATGTTTTGTGGAGTGTTTGATATGGTATAAGTGTATGGAGTTGACGCATGCAATGCAGAAGAAGGCTCGGTGGTGTTGGCGTCTGTGGAAAAGCTTGGAAGGACGTGTATTTATAGGCCAGAAGGAGCAACGAAGGACCCGGAGGGACATCAGACTTGCGCCTAGACGCAGGTCTTGTAACATGACCTGCTTCCAGACGCAGGTCAGTATTATGTGTCCTGCGTCTAAACGCAAGTCATGATATAAGATATGCGTCTAGGCGCAGGTCTTGTCTTGATCCGGGGTCAATTTTGCTTGATATTACGCGTGATTTACGGGATTATATATTATGCGGTTTTTATTTAATTACGGAAATGTTCTAAAATGTTCCAGAATGTTCCAGGATGTCCCAAAACATTCTAGGATGTTCTAAAAGCCTCCGGAAGCTCTAAAAATTACAGAAAAATTATTAAAAATTATGAAAAAAGTATGAAAAATACTAATATGCTTTGCAGAATAATTTTCAACATTCGAAAATAACAAAAATGCCCTAAACGTGCAAAAATCCTAAAAAATCTATAAAAAGCTCTAAAAATAAGATAAAAAATACAGAAAAATATGAATAAATTATAAAATTATTTTTATGATTTTCAAAGTGTTTTATGAATATAAAATATGGAAAAATGCACGGAAAAATATATAAAATACCCAAAAATAAAGAAAATCATGAATAAATCCTGTATTCATCGCGAATCCTAATAAACGCTTCCAAAGCAATTCAAACATGTTTTAGGTAATTGTTTGGGGTGTATTATGCATTTTCATCATCAATTCCCCTTAGTTGGACCTTATAGAAATATGGTACGTTCATAATTAGTCTCTACATTGGGGAGACACTTTTAGGTGTCTACAGAAGCTCCCACTTTGACTGAGTTTGGAGAGTAAGCATAAACTCGCAAGATGAAAGTCAAAGTATTCCTGTCGGGACGGAGGATAACTCAAGATGTTATGCGACCTTGAGTCACCCTTTTTAACATCGGTACCTGCAAAAAAAATGTTAGTTTTACCTATAACTGCGCCTCGTGCGGTTTAATCCCTAAGAAGCGTCTAGATACTCGGGATGATGGTGGATGAAGTGTCTGGTTCCTCCGGATGTGCTTGGATCCTTCAGAACTATTCCCTTGGGTAAGTATAAACCCTTGTGACAATGAAAAAGTTGTGTAGTCTGGATCGATTAAAAGTAAGCATAAAATTATGAAAAGTTGTACGCGAGTAAGCATAAACTCGTAAGACAATATGTTTAGGGTGGACATAAACCCGTTGCGGGCCAAGAGTAAGCATAAACTCTTGGTAGAAAATGTGATGAGTCAAGAGTAAGCATAAACTCTTGCTAAAAGGTATGACGTGTGTTTGGGTCAGCACAAATTTTCATTTATTAGAGAGTTAACTATATGACAAAGGTTGGCTTGAAACTCTACTTTGTTTACCTTGTCACATAGTTGAGAAATGCTCAAAAGATTATGTTGCAAGCCTTTAACATAATACACATCATCGATTGCTTGTGAAAGTGTCCTACCTATCTTACCTATACCAGTAATGGTTCCCTTGCTATTATCTCCGAAGGTAACACTTCCACCATCAAAGGCTATTAGTGAAAGGAATTGCTTTTTATCTCCTGACATGTGTCTTGAGCAGCCATTGTCCAAATAACAATAGGTACTACCTTTCACTCTAGCCTGCAAAACGTAATCAATGGTTAGTCTTGGGAACCCAAACCTTTTTGGGTCCCCTTCCACAAACAGTTGGTCCAGGTTGGTTCTTCTTAACCTAGACCAGTCCAACATGTTTGTTGTTCTTTTTAACACTTTTCTTCTTGGCTAGGCAGTTGTGAATTTTGTGCCCTTCCATGCCACAATGAAAACAAAACGGTATATATATCTTTTGCTAGAACATACTTACCTCTCTTGAACTCTTTGATCCAAGTGTTTTCCTGAGGGTGCCAGTTGCTTTTGGTTCTCTTGCTGGAGTATCCAAGACCAGTTGTACCCTTGCTTCCAGTCAAGTTGGTAAGATGGTTTAGACTAATTTTAGCATTCAGTAGTTTTTCCACATGTCTTTGACTATTTTGAAGCTCCGTGTCCTTAGTTTCAAGAGTTTTAAGAAAAAAATCATTTTTTTTAATTTATGGAGTTGAACTCCTTTTTCAAGTATTCAAGATCCTGATTGAGTTTTGAAACTATGGACTCATTAGGCATGTCAACAAATATTGCTTGCTTATCTTGCTTTAATTCATAAATTTCAACAGTTAATTCACATATTTTTCCTTCAAATTCATCAATCAAAGTCTGATTATCTACTGGGGAAACAGTTTGTTGTGTATCTTTGAGTAAAAAAATTCTTTATGTAGATCAGAAAGATCATTAATCATTAGATCAAAGTTAGAAAGCAAATCTGATCTACTTAAAGTTTTTGCTTTACCTTTTAATTCTAAAAGATCAGGTAGTTCACTTAAAGTAGATAAGTTACAGGGGAACCAAGCAGTTGAATTTTCTTCATAATCACTAGGACATTCGTCGTCCTTATCTGATGAAGAAAACTTGACTGTTTCCAACTCTGCCTTACTGTAGGGGTTGTTTTTATCGGCCGCGTACATCATGAGTTGTCTGAATGCTCGTTAACGCCGTACGTGAATACGGACTAGTAGGAGTCGTCACCGTGCATTTATACGGTCCACGGACACCGAAGAAGCACCGAAAGCCAGGAGCAATCAGCCCCATATGGTCGTGCACAAGAGTATGGGTTCGGGGACAGGTTACGGGCCAATCGTGCATTGGGCCTGCCCGCCTGTAAGCGGTCTCTACTAGGTCTCTTTTTGTGGTCAAATTATTATCAATCCCGAATACATAAATATCTCAGTTTTACCCTAAGAAACGCATATTACTAAGTGGGTTTAATTTATTTACAAATCAAAACTAACTTTACTGTGACCACTTTAAATTAAATCAGTATTAAAAATCCTAGAAAATGAAGACAAATACAAACATGAACGAAATACAAAAATAAAGGCAATAAAAGAAAACAAAATAAATATGTGCAGGTTCAAAGTGTGTTCCAGGAGTATGTGGTTTGATGTGCTGTTGGGTTAGTAATAATATACAATAATGATGATTATGACAATGATTATGAAAACGATTATAAGGAAATATATACAACTTTATACATGATTAATATGATTATTCAAGATGACTTCCGATACTTAAAATCAATTATGACATTAATTGTCAATTTTATTATCCGTTGGTCCAGATCCATATATTTGACTCTTCGATAATATGAATCAATCAAGATTTATAAAAAAATTAAATATCAACAGATCTATAAAAATGTAGCGATCTTTTATGACACAGAATTTAAATGACAAAAGCCATGTTATATAGATCGCGTTTTGAATCGAATAGTGATCAAAATTAAAACATTATTATCCTGAATTAATAATTAATATGAGAGTCAAATTTAATATATGGTTATGCAAAATACATGAATGAATCAGAGATCATTACACATTCATATTGGATAAAACCACATATCATAGCCAATGAGATTATAAAATGACAATCGATAATGTTGTGATGAAATTGATTAAAGTATCAAAATTCATATGAATAATCCGTATTATTTGTTATATTAACCATTATCATAAATCATGTCATTAATCATCATATATAAATGAAAAAGAATCTAAGTAGAGACTTCAAAAAAGGTGTACCTTGTAATGCCTTTAATAAAAACAACCAAGGGTAGTTGATGATGATGAATGCAATATGCTTATTTGAAGCTGATTGAGTTGGTGTTTAGAGTTGGAGTATGCAATGCAGAAGAGGGCTAGGAGTTGTTGGTGTATCTTGAAAGGATTGGAAGGATGCGTATTTATAGGCCAAAAGGAGAAAAAATCGACCCCGGAGGACACCAGACCTGCGCCTAGGCGCAAGTCCTGGTCAGATCCAGGTTGATTTTTTTGCTTGATTTTGCTTGTGATTTTCAGGCTAGATTACGATCGGATTTTATTCGATTACGGAAATATTCTATAATACTTTGATATTCAGGAATATTCCGGGGTGTCCCTGGATTCTCCGGAATGTCCCAGAATGTTCTAGAATGTTCCTGAATGTTCCGGAATGCCCAGAACGTTCCAGAATGTTCTAGAAACCTCCAGAAGCTCTAAAAAATTACAGGAAAAAATATTAAAAATTATGAAAAGTATGAAAAACACTAATATTCTTTGTGGAACAATTTTCAACATTTGGAAATGACGAAAATGCCCCTAAGCATGCAAAAAATCCTAAAAAAATCTAGAAAAAAGCTCTAAAAATATGATAAAAATATAGAAAAATATGAATAAATTATAAAAATATTTTTGTGATTTTTAAAAATATTTTTTGATGCAAAAATACATTTTTTTTTTTATGAATATAAAACATTGAAAAATGCATGCAAAAATATAAAAAATATCTAAAAATGAAGAAAAATTACGAATAAATCCCGTAATCATCGCAAAATCTAACATTTGCTTCCAAGGCACTTTAAACACGGTTTAGGCAATTGGTTGAGGTATATTGTGCATTTTCATCGACAATTTCCCTTAGTTGTATCTTATGGCAATATGGTACGTTCATCATTAGTCTCTACATTGGGGAGACACATTTAGGTGTCTACACTTACACTTATCTAATTCAACTTCGAGCTCAGCTATTTGATCTTTAAGTTGATGACACACAATTTCTAAGTGATCACAACTGTCATTGGCAATTTTACATTCTTTGCTCTTTTCTTTATATATACTTGATTTTATGTGACATGTATACTTCACTTAGTTGATAACATTCATCTAATAGAGAGTCAATACATTCAATCATGTTATCCCTTTCATAGTTATGCATGTTTTCACGAATTTTATCAAAACTTACCTTTCTCTTCTGAAGAGCATCTTCCTTGGTCATGAAATAGTTGTTTGTGGAACTGGTTCTCCTTCTGGTTCTAGGGGAAATATTGTTTATTCCTTCTGCTTTTGTCAATGCAGTCATGCAAATCTCCGAATCTTGGATTTTTTCTTCCTCGTGATCAGATCTAGAGTTTGAGTCACCCCACATGGAATCAATCATAGCTTTCTTGAAGGCACTTTTATCTATCTTCTTGGATTGTTTGTCCTTCCATTTTGGACAATTACGTATGATGTGTCCTATCTCTCCACATTTGAAACAACCTACAGTAGAAGGGTTAGCTTTCTTAAAGTTTTTTTTCTCAAATTTTTTCTTTGCTCTCTAAAGTGTCTCTCGGATCTTTTAGCCATCATAGCTTTATCATCTTCTTCTTCTTCTACTATTCCCTTTAGTGCAATGCTTTTGACTGGTTCCTTTTCAGATTTTGACTCGATCAGCATCTCATAGTTCATTAAGGAACCAATTGGTTGTTCCAGACTCAAGGTCAAGAGATCTTTGGCCTCGTAGACTGTTGTTACCTTCGCTGTCCATTGATTTGTCAAACTACGTAACACTTTTCTCACAAGATCCTCATCACAAAAACTTTTGCCAAGAGATTTTAAAACATTTACTATAACCATGAATCTACCAAAACAATCATTTATTTTAATTTCTCACTTTTGTTCATTGAAAATAACTAAAATTTTGACATTAGTAAATCGATTTTGGATCTTTTTACCTCGCTGGTTCCCTCATATGCAAGTTCGAGGGTATCCCAGATTTCTTTTGCACTTATACAAGCAGAAATTCGATTTGTCTCGTTTTCCACAATTGCTTGTTGTAAGATGGACATCGCCTTAGCATTCTTTTCTAGTTTCTTGAAATCCACGGAGGTGTAATCACTTTCTTTCTTGGGCACAATGTTTCCATCAGAATCTTTCTCAGTCATGGTTAATGGTCCATTCTTCACAATCAACTAGCATTCATAATTAATACCAATGATTATGTTCTTCAATCTGTTTTTTCCACCATGCATAATTTTTTCCATTGCACTTTGGAGACTTGTTGTCGTATCCCATAACATTCAACTCTTGAGAACTCATTATCTACTCCTGTAGGTGTTACCCTTACGAGAATCCGAGGCTCTAATACTAATTGAAGGGTTGAATATACTCAAGAGGGGGTGAATTGAGTATTTGGCGTATTGATTAACGATTTTAAATTTTTTTTGTTTCTTTAGGGAGGAACCAGTTGGTTCTTGCAGCAGAATTAATAAATGCAAACAGTAAGAAACAACACATCAAATTTAATGAGGTTCGGCCCAACTAAGGCCTATATCCTCCTACCCTATGTATCTTGTTAAAGAAACTCATAAATAACAAGATTACACACTCAACTGTCCCATACTCAAGAAAGCAGTCCCCGCACTCAACTCTGAGTGGATTCTCTCAAACACACCCTCATCTCCAACCCCTTTATTGGAGACGATTTACAGTAATTTTAACTCTGATTTTCTTTCTCACAATGATTAAAGATTAAAGTTTAAAGCTCTTAAGATTTGTGTTCTTGCTTGATAAAGACATTATGCGTGGTATGATTTTTCTCTGAAAATAATTATCAATCTTGCGTCAGAGATCCGTGAGCTTTTTTATGTATGGTGTTAAGTATTTATAGGCCAATGATTTGCTCATAAATCTATAAGATTTGGTGAGGATATTATTTGCAAATATTCTCTCCTAAAATATAGAAAAAAATATCTTTTTATTTCTAACAAACTTTCTAAAAGTTTGTTAAAATAAAATATCTTTCTATTATTTAGAAAATAACCTTTTATTTCTTCACAATTCATCAGTTGTCTTTTAATTTTAAAACTTTAAAGCCCATTCGAAAAATATGGGACAAACTCCTATTTTTAAAAAACTGACAACAGCTCGTAGAGGAACTGGTCCCTAGACCTGTTTCCCTACTAAGTAGTGTTATCAATATTATACCTTCTAGTTCTAATATTCATAATACTTCTTTAATCACACACAAACATTTATATGGTCTATCAAGCATACACACAAATATTAAATGAAGATCTAATGTTCTCAAAATAAAGTTCTAATCTATCTTCATGTTCTTCCAAGTCTTGAAAGTCTTCTTCAAGTATCTTCATCTTTAATTCTTGACTTCAATACTTGGCTAATCTCATACTTACTGCGCATTCTACAAGGTTAAAGCATAGCAAGTATACAAGGTTTTTTCAATACAGCCCAAGGAACACTACAACTGGTTCCAGACCAGTTAATTCAATGAATCACAAAACATGTTCCCTGCAAGTCAGACATGTTGTACAACCTAAGATATCTTTATTACACAACATTCATAGGAACTAATCTTAGCTGGTTTTAACCAACTACATAACTCTCTATGAATCAATCGTTCCATGTTCAGTGTTTGTCATCATTTAAAACTCAAGGGACTCAACATATGAAATGCAGAAGAGTTGCTCGGGATCGTTGGCGTATGTTAAAATGCTTGGAAGGTTGCATATTTATAAGCCAGAAGCTACAACAAAGACCCAGAGGAGAGTTGACCTACGCCTAGGCCACGCAGGCAACCTGCGTCTAGGAGCAAGTTCCTCCGGGTTTTCAGTTTGATGATTTTCGTGATTTTGCGCGTGATTTACGGGATTTTAATTTGATTATGATTTGATTACGGAAATCATTGATTGATTACCGTAATATTTGATATTTCGGAGTATTTTTGGGGTGTTCTGGGATGTCCCGGAATGTTCCGAAATGTCCCAGAACGTTCTAAAATATTCTAGAAACCTTCAGAAGCACTAAAAATCACAAAGAAAAAATGAAAAATTATGAAAAATATGAAAAGCACTAATGTGCTTTGCGGAATAATTTTCAACACTCGGAAATGACAAAAATGCCCCTAAGCATGCAAAAATCCTAAAAAAAAACTAGAAAAATCTCTAAAAATATGATAAAAAAAATATAGAAAATATGAATGAATTATAAAATTATTTTAATGATGCTAAAAAAATTGTTTTCTGGTGCAAAAGAGTTTTTTATTTTTTTTATGAATATAAAGCATAGAAAAATGTATGTAAAAAAATATGAAAAATTCCTAAAAATGTTAGAAAATTATAAATAATGTCCCAGAACGTTCCGAAATATTCTAAAAACCTCCAGAAGCACTAAAAATCACAAAGAAAAAAGGAAAATTATGAAAAATATGAAAAGCGCTAATGTGCTTTGCGGAATAATTTTCAACACTCGAAAATGACGAAAATGCCCCTAATCTTGCAAAAATCCTAAAAAAACTAGAAAAATCTCTAAAAATATGATAAAAAAAATATAGAAAATATGAATGAATTATAAAATTATTTTAATGATGCTAAAAAAATTGTTTTCTGGTGCAAAAGATTTTTTATTTTTTTATGAATATAAAGCATAGAAAAATGCATGTAAAAAAATATGAAAAATTCCTAAAAATGTTAGAAAATTATAAATAAATCCCGTAATCATCGCAAATCCTAATAATCTCTTTCAAGACAGTTTGATCATGGTTTAGGTAATTATTTGAAGCATATTGTGCATTTTCATTGTCAATTCCTATTATTTGGATTTCGTGGCAACATGGTACTTTCATCATTAGTCTCTATTTGGGGAGACACATTTTGGTGTCTACAGAAGCCCAAACTTTGACTGAGTCTGGAGAGATGAAAGTCTCGTAAGTCGAAATTCAAAGTATTCCTATTGGGACAGAGGACTACTCAAGACGTTCTGCGAACTTGAGTTACCCTTTTTAACGCTGGTACCTGTAAAACAAATGTTAGTTTTACCTGCTACCGCGCCCCATGCGGTTTAATCCCTTAGAAACATCTAGATCCTCGGGACGATGGTGGACAAATCATCCGATTCTTCCCAATACACTTGGATCCTTCAGAACTATTCCTTTAGGTAAGCATAAACCCTTGGGACAATGTAAACGAAAGCCACATAGGCGAAATCGATCAAGAGTAAGCATAAACTCTTAAAAGGGGGCATGCGATTAAGCATAAACTCGCGAGAAAACATGTTTAGGGTGGACACAAACCTATTGTGAGCTAAGAGTAAACATAAACTCTTGGTAGGAAATGTGATGAGTCAACAGTAAGCATAAACTCTTGATAAAAATTATGATGTGTGTTCGAGTTAGCATAAACCCGTGAGAAAATATATGCAACTAAGAATAAGTATAAACTCTTAGAGGAAGAAACATGAATATGTATAAAATCTTGAGAGATGAGGGTAAGCATAAACTCATATCTAAAAATGATGTACTAAGAGTAAGCATAAACTCTTAGGAGAATCAAGAATAAGCATAAACTCCTGAGGTATGAGGGTAAGTATAAATGTAACGACCCGACTTTTTAGACATGTCGATTTACGAAGGGAAATTGACAAACGGATCTTTACCAACTTACAATAAACAATAAATCAAATTATTTGAACAAACGGATTTACTTTTATTAAATAATCAACTAATAACCAAAATAACTCAATATCCTTTATTACACAAATTATCTTAAAACTGTCCCTACATGCCGGGATCATAAAATAAACTAAGTAGTTGTCTTTATAACATGTATCGTCTAATAAACTAATTAACTAGGGTCCTCAGCTACTCAAGCCCATCCACGAAAGCCCGTTAATCAGCAGCGTCTTCACCTGAAACTGAGGGGGGGTCCACCGTTAGTGGCGAGTAACTAGGCTGTCCCATTTAATCGAGGGACCACCAAACACATAATATCATAGGAAAGCACATAAAAACCGTACAGAAACTTAATACATGCTTTACATACAGTCATACAAAATACGTATAAAAATACGTACAAACATACGTAACCGTATACGTACAAAATACGTATAAAATACCTAAACGTATACGTACAAAGTACGTATAAAATACCTGCAGAAATACAGTTAGAATACGTAATGTCTACGTATAACGTACGCACAATCAGCCCTGCATTATACGGTTAGAAATACGTACAAAAATACACTCATCATTCATATACATACATACGCATACATTTATACTTTCATACAAATTACAGAATCGCAGCGGAAGTCTTATATCATCTCAAATCATATACCTATTGTATAATACCATCATAACTTATATTATCCCATATATATTCCTTAAGTCATAACTTATATCTTATCTTATATCCTATGTTATATCATAACATAAATATTATATATATATATATCATAACCCAAACTTTCCATCAACTCATATTATAACTTATCATACAATATATATCTTATTATTTCATATGCTTATCTTATCATATTCATTTCATAACATTTCATATCTTTTGTTTCGAATTCATATCGTAACTTTCATTTCATATCATAATCATAACTTTCATATCAAATCATATCATTCGTTGGACCGGTCACTATAACTCGTTGTGGATCTCGTGTTTCACCACAACTTTCCTAGAACATGCCGGGGTGAGCTCGTGTACTCAACCCGTAGCGGATCTCGTGTTTCACCACTAAGCCTAAGCTATGGCCATAACTCCTAATAGCAGCTCGTGTACTACTACTAGACGACTACATATCCTAAGACCCAGAACTGCTCGGGGGAGCTCGTGTACTCGTCCCAATTGAGCAGTGGCTTCGACTTAACCCAGTCTGACTACTCGGGTCATCAGGTGGGCGTCCTTATCATATCTTATATCTTTAATTAATCATATCATATCATATCATATATTGGGAAATACTAGGTGACCGTAATAGGAAATGAAATGTTCGGAGTCCCTGGAAAGAGAGGTGCGGCACGTATATTGGCCACCTTAAATACCAAGTCTTTCCTAGCCAGAGACCGAAACATGACATGTATAGCTATTACTCTGTTTCCTTTCTTATCCCTAGTAATATCTTATGCAACTTATATTATACTATCCTCAATAACTTATTATATCCTTATAACTTACCCTTTCGGATACTAACCTTAATATTATATCACCAATATTATTTCGTAAATACTATTAATAATATTATTAGTAGTCGAATATCCCAATAATAATATATTATTTATCCCTTCACTTTACAACTTATCCCTAATAATTATTTTATCCGTAACTTCTATTATTAATTATTCCCTAAATTAATAATAATTCAAAATTAACTAAATTGACTAATTTATTTATTCCACACGGCATTTCTAAATTTAATCAATAATTAATTAATTTATTAAATTATTTTAATTACTCAATCTAATTACTAAAATTACCAAAATTATGATAAAAATTCTATTTTTCCCAATTTTTCTTCACTCGACATTTTGCCATATTTTACACAATTCTTGTCAATTAATTTATATAAATTCAATCATCAAGAATTAAATAAATTAACTAATCAATAACATAAAAATCATACTTTTAACAATAATCAACAAGATTAAATCAAAGAATCAAGATCAATCATCATGCTTTAAATCATACATCACACGGCATTCATGCTATATTCAAGAACAAAAATTGAAATTTCAAGAATTAAATCTAATCATAATATGCTTAAAGAATTAATTTCAAGATTAGCCTAATTAATTCAAGATTCATCAATATTAACATAAAGATAATATTTTTCAACTCTTCTTTTAATTTCTATCCACTCGACAATTAGAAGATAATAACAAGATTAAATTTTTAAATTCAAGATTAAATTTATACTAATTGAATTAATTGTGAACATGCTTCAAAAATTAAAGAAAGTTATCATAAAAAAAAAAAGTTATGTCACTCGTAAAAATCAAGATCAAGGCAAGAACAAAATTTAGAAATTTTCATGCAAATTTTCGAATCAACATAAATATTCAATTCAATATTTAATTTATACTAATTAAAATAAATCATGATCATGCTTAAAATAATTAAAGAAAATCATCAAATCCTCTTTGAACCACTCGAAAATATCATGGAATAAACAAGGACAATATTCATCAAATTCATACAACATTTTCGAACCAAACATAAATTTCAAGGAACAATTCTATGCAATTTTAATTATCAAACAAGCATGATTCATACATAAAAATCAAGAAAATTCAAGAAAATAAATCATGATTAAATCATACAAATACTCGACATTCATATATAAAACAAGGATTAAATTCCTACAATTTTCATGTTACAATTCCTAATTAACTATATGATTTGCTACCCTTAAATTAAATGAAAAAGCGAAGTTACCTTAATTCGCTTAATTAATTCCAAAACACAAAAATTAATTCACCTAAGTGAATTTTCAATCACTCGAAAATTTTGAGGAAAGAAAGAAAGGAAAAAAAAAATGATTTGTTTTAGGGTTTCTTGAACAAATGCAAAATAGGAAATGAAAAGAATTTGCAAATTGAATATTTATAGAACAAAATAATAATAAAACAACCAACCCTAATTGTTTAGAGGGGTGCCGTGAGGGGTGGAGAATTAGGGGGAGAGTTGAGCAATTTTTGCTAAGTTGCTCAACAACTTTTGAATGGTTAAACAATTATTTAATTAATTAATTTAATTATCAAATTTTATAATTAATATTAATTAATTGTATTAAAGAAATTAAAGAAATTATTTTGACCCAATTAGCATAAGGGGCCGGCCATGGGGCAAAGAAGAGAAGAATTGGGTCTTTGGCCCAATTTGAAGAAAAGATTGGATTAAAAGAATGCAAACAGTCCAATTTAAATGGCCCAATTGGACTTAAAATTAAGAAATCACATTAATAACCGCGAAATTTTCTGGCCCAAAATTCCGGGTTATTACAATAAACCCGTAAGTAAAATGATGTGCTAAGAGTAAACATAAACTCTTAGAAGAATCAAGGGTAGATATAAACTCTTGAGAGATGAGGGTAAGCATAAACCCTAAGCAAGGATGATGTGCTAAGAATAAGCATAAACTCTTAGCGGAAGAATCAAGAGTAAGCATAAACTCTTGAGAGATAAGGGTAAGTATAAAACTATAAGCAAAGTGAGTGGATTAAGGGTAGGCATAAACCCTTACAGTCCGTTTGGTAGACGGTCATAAATGGTGGTAATGGGAATGAATTTATAACTAAATTTGGAAGAGAAATCAAAATCCATTCCCATGGTGGTGCAACCATAGCTCCAATTTATCTAATTTTCTTCACAAATATCCATTCCCATCAAATACCACACTCCCCAATGGTAATGGATGGGAATAAAAAATGAGAAGAAAATTAAAGCTTGGGAATGAAAATTTATTTTTCTTGGGGATTATAAGATTCCTCCTTGACAAAATTACACTATATATTCATTACCATTACCACAATTTATTACCAACAACCAAACAGGCCGTTAGAGAAAAATTTGTAAGCTTAAGTACTTGAATTAAGGGTAAGCATAAACCCTTAGAGGAAATTTTGTAAACATAGGGTAAGCATAAACCCGTGAGAAAAGAGGATGTGAGTGAGGACGTTGAGGTGGAAAAATGTATAAGGAAGTGTGTGTCTGATGAGAAGCCTCCACTTTGACTGAGTATAGAGAGACAAATGTTCTCGCAAGACGAAAGTCAAAGTAATTCTGGTTGGGGCGAGGCAATGGCATGTATAGGTTGCATAAGCAAAGGGGTCAAGGAAAAGTTGCACATAACAATAAGCCATATAGGCATACATGGGTTCATGACCATGAAAGTTATTATTCAAGACATCAATCACATACAGAGATTCAAGGATGCTACAAGGATGGGCTCTAGCCTTATGTGCTTTGTGATGTGCATATGTATAGTGTGCATGATTGTTATGCATGTATATGAATGTATGCATAAAATGATTATGATATGGTTGAGGTGCATGATGCATGATGTAATTAGTGTTCATGAAATGTGTGCATGATGCATGATGTGATTGGTGTTCATGAAATGTGTGCATGTGGAATGATATGTTATGTATGAGAAAACAATGACTAACAAAGGGGATCAGCCAAGGGTACGGTACCTCCCTAAAATAGGGATGGAGCTATCTTAAGCCCCCAATCAATCAAAGACAGAACTTTCGATCATGAGCAAGCCCTCAGACCATGGGGAAGGCTATATTTGTGGTGGTAGCATGAATGTGGGGGGGGAGGTTTGAAGGTCCCAGTAGCACTCAAGAGGGGGGTGAATTGAGTGTTTCTTTAAAATTTTCTTTATCACCTTTCTCTTGATTTGTTCTAGCGATAGAACCAAAGAATTGGTTTAGCAGCGGATATATCTAGAAAAGTAAAACAGTAAATGTAAAGTAAATAAAGAACACACAAATTTAACAAGGTTCGGCAACTGTGCCCACATCCTCCTACTCTCGCTACCAATATTTTATTAATCAACTCTGATGAACAAAAGATAGTACAATTTGCTATCGTAAACTCATACGACAGACTTCCTCACTCTCAACCCAAGAGTGTTGTTTAGCACTTGAACTCACAAACACTCGCAAATGAACTCTCAAATGCTCCCAATCAATAACCCCTCTGTTAGTGACGAATTACAGAAAGTTTCTCTCAAAAGATGCTTCTCAAAAGCTTACAAGAGATGAAGTTATTATCTGGGTTTTTTCGAATGCTCTTGTAGTTTGTAAACTGTTCTGTTTGATCTTTTGGACTCTCAAAAATATTGCTCAATAAAGTTTTGGAGAGTCGTGCATCTTCATGGTTCTTTTTGTTCATTAAGTGCTACTATATATAGGCAGTTAGAAAAACCTAGATTATTCCAATCAAGAGGGTTTTTGTAATCGTAATGATTAAACCTATTTAATGTTGAGATCAAATATTCGAAATCAAAAGATCTCATAAACATATGTGGGTTTGTTAGCACTTAACATTGATTACCAAACTGACTTAATCACGTGCAAGATCTTTAAAGAATCCAAGAATCGAATTCTTTCAAAATAATTAGTGAGTTAGTTTGTTAACCTGCTGGTTTGTTGAACTGTTCTAGGAACTGTTCTTCAGATCAGTCATGTTACAACCACTAGACACTGGTCTGGTGTTTGCAACATACCAAGATCAAACATCACAAATCTACCAAATTACTTAAACACTCTATACAACAAAAAGAGTAAGTAAAAAACCCTAAGGCTACTCTTCAGTCTTCATGTTCTTCACTACCTGGACACTTGGATTCTCCATTATTGTTAGCACACTTCAGTTTTCATGAAGCTATTCTCCATGTCTCAAGTACTGGAATACATGTATGTCAAACATGCACAAAACAATATACAAAATATGACATAAAAGGTAATGTTACTTACTCAGAATGAGTAACACAAGAACAATATACCTCAGTTGTTTTCAGAACAACTGCATAAACTCATTCAATAACAACTGTTCCTGTCAATTGTTTTCAACATCTGTTTGTGACAATTGTTTGTTACAGTTGTTTGACTCATCTGTTTTTCATCACTCAAAACATCAAGGGTCTCAACAAATTCCCCTTTTTGATGATGACAAACCTTTTGAGGTTTTTCCTGCAAAAACAAGTTAGTCACAGAAAGCTTCAAAACATATGGAACTATTTTTGAATTTTTGAAATTTATGACTCAAAAATAAAATAACTAACTAAATAAAATATCCTAAAATCTAAGTGAAATTCTAACTATTTCAGCTTATTTCAATACTAAGAACAACTATCCTGAAAGATTGCAAAAATCTGGCCATGAAAACAACTATCCAGAACAGCTGTAAAAAAAAAAAAAGCTTTTATTGACTCACTAACTAACTAACTAGAACTACTATTTCAGACTATACTAAGGGCTTGTTTACTTCAGATTGTATTCAGTTCAGTTCATCTCTATTTAGTTCAATTAATACACTTCTATTCAGTTCAGTTCAGGTCATCTCTATTCAGCTAATGTAAACGAGCCCTAAACACTTAGGCTTCAGAACTAGTAATCAAACTAAAGTTTATCCTACTAGTCTCATTTGGCTTTATGAAAACTTCAAAGACCTATTTTCCCCCTTTTTGGCATCATTAAAAAACATTCACAGACAAGTAAAGCAAGAAAATTTTATGCATTCATCCAAAAGGTAGGCCATACTACCAAAATGTTAAACCTGTCAACAGCCACTAGTGAGTCATCAACTCACCATCCCAAAAGCAGTTCAAACAGTTAGTAAGACAAACTAGTAGATTATGAAAAGAAACCAAATTACAGACAAATTGTTTTGTAATAAGGTAAGGAAAACAGAAATACTAAAGGCAGATTGGCAGAATGGGAAAGGGGAATAAGAAGGCTAATGGCAGGCATCATTCACCATCATCATCCTCATCCTCATCAAGAGCAACATCAGGATCAGAGACTTCATCATCATCTTCAGAAACCTCAGCATCTTCTTCAGATTCCTGTGCAGCTTTCTCTGTTGAGGAAGATTCTCCTGCATCCTTCTCACAATAAACTGGTTCCCCTGCTGGTTAAGATTTTCCTGAAGATTGACCAGCATCCATTTTTGTTTCCCCTGCCAACTGTAAAACTTGAAGTTCTGTAGCAATCAGTTTCTTCTCCAGAGACACTTATTTCCGAGCCATATTATCAGTCAACCCTCTAACCAATGTCATCAAAGTACTAAGGGTTTCCTCTTGTTTTCCATCCTTCCTATAAGGGGATTGAGATCTGCTGAAGAAGCAGACACACTACTCTTCCTTTTCTTTGCAACAGGTTGAACAGGCTCCTGGTGTGACGACCCGACTCGCTTAAACCGACGCGGAAGAAACCGACGAGTCGAATAGTCAGAACTAACAAACTAAAATACTTAAAAATTAAAACAAAACCTCAAAATATTATTACTATAACCCAAAAGTACAAATACCCACAAGTTTGTACGTTACTAACCCAAAAGTCAAACTACTACTACTAATAAACGTAACTCCAAACACATGTCAGAGTTATAGCAAAAGTATACAAGTATCACTACTATAGTTCAAAACTAACTGAAATCATAGAATAACAGAAATACAACTATGCAACTATATCGGCGCTCGCCCAACCCATAGCTAAGCAAGAACCTCATCATCAGAATTACCTGAAAAGTAAGCAACAGTCCACCGTCAGTGGCGAGTAACATAACTGACTCACCCTAACGGGAATACACATGAACATAGCACAAATCAAATACCCAAATCATAACATCGAGTCATACGAATCATACAAATACATGCTTGACTCAACTAACTTAACCAATCTTATATTTGGCGCAATCATTCGCAAACTAGACCGGACTACGCTCGTACGAACGCCTCTTACGCGAACGAACTTTCCAACTATGCCAGGACTGAGAATCTTACTCCCAACCCTATGAAACCAATCTTACTGGAAATCCATGTCAAAGACGACATAGTGGTAATCACTATCCCAATACCGCGGTTAGGATAGGGGCAACTTCTTAACCCAAAAACATATAATCTTACTCTAAGTTTTAGGCGTCTAGCTACGAAATCAAGCTAATCTTACATTCTGTAACTTTAATCCGAAGTTTACATTCTTAGTTACTTCTTAAGTTGCATCTTACGCCTTGACTTAAGAAAATAACGTGTAAACCAATCATCTTACAACATCTTATCGTTTTCTTTAACCTTTTCTTTAACTTTCTTTAACTTAAAAGACTTAATCACGAACTTATAAAGACTCTTAAAGAACTCATCAAGAACTTAAAGAACTTATCAAGAACTCATCCAAGATTCAAGATCTTCAACCAAGAACTCAATCAAGATTCAAGAACTTCAACCAAGAACTCATTTAAGAATCAAGAAACTCATCCAACATACATAAACCACACGCATACTTCCAATTTTATACATGAAATCATCAACTTACTAGTATCCAAAATTCACCAAACTTGAACATGATAAACATAAACTTACTACTAACATAATCAATCATAAAATCATCATATTCAATCATCAAATCATCATTAAACCACTTAAAAATCAGATTTACAATCATACTAAAAAAACATGATCAAACTTCATATAAACTAATCTTGTTCATTTAATCTATACTATGAAACATAGTATGCCAAATTAAGTTGAGAAAGTATGTTACCTTATTGAAGATTAACACACAAAATCAACACAAACTTGCTGCCCAGAACGAGACACGCACGGCCCTAGCAACACGGACCACATGAACACACGGCCTGCACCACCACGGACCACCTTGGCACGGCTGCCCAGCACGGCTGCCCACTGCACGAACACACGGCACCACCACTTGCACGGCTGCCCACTGCACGGCTCCACACGAACCACCACTTGCACACACGGCTTCAACCACACGGCACCCACTCGAATCAACCCACACGAACAAGCCCGGAAACCAACCCGAACTAGTGATCTTGAATGCAAATTATGTGGTCTTGATTGTGTTTTGATACCTAAAGATCAATAGAGGTTGAATCTTTAAGTTTGGATATTGAAAAGATGATGAACAAATGATGGGGCTCAAATAGCCAAAAATGGCGTGAGGCAAGGGAGCAAATGGAGGGAGTTTGTGTTTGAACTTTGATGGCAAGAGCATTAGGTAGCAAGTGAACAAAAAGTCTCAAGCCTTACTAACATCCTCTATTTATAGAGTTAGTTAGGTGTGAACATGAGGCAAGTGGCAAAACTTGCCATCACACTTAAGGGGGGGCCGGCCAAGGCAAGGAGAAATGGGCCAAAAATGGGCTTTCGTGATTAATTGGGCTAATTTACAAAAATCGCATGACTAATCATGCTTAAATCGATTTAGCCCGAAATATTAAATAACTAATTAGAAAATTAAATAATAAAATTCTAATTAATTAAATAATAATAAAAATAAAATAATAACTAATCAAAATAAAATAATTCGAATTAAATCGAAATTATTCACATAAAACAAAATAAATAGTTCAAAACTAAATTTGAACTATACATAGCAACACATAAATACATATAAACACCTGGCAGAAATACCTATAAAATCAGGGTCGTTACAACTGGTCTCTCTAGACCAATGCTGAATAAGATGCTTCCAGCCCTTTCTGCCTCAGAATCTTCATAGAAAATTTTTGTCCTATAACAGTCTCTCCAACAAGTTTGATATCTTTCTTGATCATCACAGAAGTTAGTATTGAGCCATATGGAAGGGAGTGGGATTGAGAGTTCTTGCACACAATCATGTGGTCTAGCATCAGAGAGGGGAGATTGATCTTAACCTTCTTCATCATTAGGTACATGAGTACCATATCCATTATCCGAACTGAACCCCTACCCCATGCCTGAGGTAAAAGCACCTTGTTGCATATAGAATGCGGTACCAACATGATTGGCTTAGACAAATTTTTAGCAAGATATCCATCTTTCTTAGCTAAAACCCTTCCAAACAAAAACTTAAGTATATCTGTTGTGACCCCACCAATACTGGGCCAACCATCAGAACAATAGTTTGAATACCCATCCCTAGGTATCTTCAAAAACACAGACATAGAAGCCACAGACAGATCCAACTTAACACCAGAAACAGTAGAGCTAACACTCATATCAGGGCATAGCTCCAAATTCTCATAGAATACCCTAATATCCTCTACATAAGCTTTTCTAGAAGTCTTAAACAATCCCATCCAACCTTGAAATTCTAGAATTTCCTTACTTCAGACAAAGCAGGCATATCAAAATAGTCTTCCTCACATCCACAACTAGACATAACATTTCTATCAGAAATAATAGGAGAAATTGTAATACCCCGAAATTTCGGGATATTTTAAATTTTTCATAATTAATTAAATATTCAATTAATTAATTATTTAATTGATTATTATTTAATTAATTATTAATTTGGTTGTAGTAATCTAATTATTTTATCCTGGCCCGAACTTTAATCTCATCTTGCCAAAACCCGAGCCCAATTTCTTTCCCTTTCACTACACCTCACGGCTCCCCATTCCTTTTCTTTAATTAATTTATTTGATCTATTTTAAACCAATATTATTAATTCATAACTATTTTGACCCCATCCAAAAATTCCACATTTGTTCTCCTAAATTCCCTACTAAATTTTAGGAGAACATTAGCCCTCTTCTTTACCCTACCTCACGCCCCCCTCCTTATTTTCTTTCCCCTTTAATTAATTTATTTAATTTTTTTTACCCAATATTATTAATTCTTATATCTATTTTGACCTTTACCTAAAAATCCTATTTTTATCCCAACCTCTCCTAATTTGACTACTAAATTATAGGAACTTCTAACCCCCTTTTTCTTCCATTCCACACGGCCCACCCAAAGAGAAAACAAAAATACAATATATTTCTATTAATATCTTTCAATCCTTGCTACAACTTATATCACTAATTATCCCCTAATTCTTTCCTATTGTTCCAACCCTCAAAGATTGAAATAAGAAGCCAAAGAACACTCAAGAACCATGTGATCCCTGGTATTTTCGAACCTCATACTTCAACAACAGGTAATTAGATGCTTTATTTAATCTGTAGGATAGACTAGTTATATAATTTTTAGAATAGGTTTAATCATGCTTAGAATTGTTTAAGAATTACTTAGAATTATTGTTGAATTGATAAAACATACTTGTTGATGATTCATTAGAATGGCCGAATATTTCTAAAATGTTTTGATGAATTTATTTTATGTTTTTGTATAATCTATGCATGTTCTATGATTGTTTTACGATTCTTGTTAATTTAAAGTTGATGAAACTAATTATTGAATATATATGGATGTGAGCCGTGTATGTTATGTTAGGTTCGAACATGTTTCTTTGATAAAAATATGATCTTTTATTAAAATCTTGAACTAATATTAATCTTTGGTAATAATCTTGAATTTAATCTTTAATTAAATTATGATAAGAGAGTTTCTTGAATTTCATCTTGATATGAATATTTAGCCATGAAGCCGTGTAGTATATGTATTAAAGGAATTGATTTCGATCTTGTTTTAGTCCACGTTTGATGATTTAATGTTTAAAGTATAATATTATGATTTATTATTAAGTTTATATGATTAATTATTGATGATTGTATTAATTAATTTAAAGTGTCAATTTTGGTATTTATATGTGAAAATGTCGAGTGGTATATAATAATAAAAGGAGGATTTTTATCATGTTTTGAGTAATATTTGTTGATGATTGATAGTTTATTTGATTATTTATTTATTTAATTGATTGATTGAATTGTTTATATGATTATTTAAGGAATTGAATTAATTGTTGTTTTATTTAGTGAATGTCGAGTGGTACTGTTAGTTCAATGTATACTCAAGAAGGGGGGGTTGAATTGAGTATGTGTGTTTTTTCAATCGTTTTCAAGGTTTGTTTATGTTTTTGAGAGAGCAACGAGAGAACAGTAAATAAAGAGTAGGGACACAAAGATTTAACGAGGTTCGGCTTCTAAACAAGCCTACGTCCTCCACTCTCTCACCAATATTATTAATCAACTCAGAATAATAACAAGGTTACACACTCAATTAAATGCTACAACTATGTAACACTTAATTCCCCAACTGTCAACTCTAACAGTTCACTCAGTGTTCACAGAACACTCCCCAACCACTTCCTACTAAGTGGTTCAAATATTACAAACTTAAATCTCCGTAAGTTTTTCTCTTAAAGATGGATATGGAGATAGTTTTGCACTAAGGATAGACTCTCAGAAAATATTACTTGGTTTTCTTTTAAGAGCGAAAGTCTTCTAGGGTTTTTAGCAAAGATAGTTTATATAGACAAAGAAAAACCGTCCTCTAGAAGTGTGCTTGGAGACTTGCCTAATTTGCACAAACCAGCCTTGCTGACACAAGTAGAAAGGTATCTATTTCAGACCTTTGTCTCCTTCCACTACATGTAGTGGAAAGTACACTAAAGTGCAAACAAGTACATTTCAAGGCTGATTTTGTAAATCAAATTGGCAGATTTCCAAAGTACAAGTGATCCAAATTTTTTCAAATAAATTTTCAAAAATAATTTTGAACACCAAAATTTGTACGGATCACGTGCGTAATACTGAGGTATGTTCCCACAGTGGTCTCAGTACTACTAAGTCTCCATCTGGTAAAGGGAACTGTTCCAAGCTTGTTCTGTGCCTGTTCTCAGCTTGTTCTTGGCCTGTTCTCTTTACTGGATGTAAACTTAAGGTCTTTTGCTCTTTAATTAAAAACACTAAGAATACTTTCCTAAGCCTATTTTACAAGAAGATCCTAGAAATGAAAAATAAAAAGCTCCAAGCTCTTGGCTTTTGATCTTCAAGTATCTCAAGGCCTTCATGGTTGCCTTGATGAGTCCTCACTTGATTCAACCTGTTCATATACAAATACATATAGACATCAAGTATAGAGGATTGGTTTGTCATCATTCAAATCAAACATTGTTCAACAGGTACAAGTCTTGGACTAGAGTTTTGAGTCAAGTTAAATTGGACTAGAATTGATTAGAAGTCAAGTTGTGTCATTAAAGGATTGAGTTGTGAACTAGAATTGAGAACAGAATTGTAATATGGAAAATATGATTAACTATGAAGTGACCGCCTATCTAGTGGCTTAAGTTGCCATGAACATAGGTTTAGTCGAAGCCACCACTAGTGGAAAAAACCTTATCTACCACTCCATATCTGCTCCGCTATTTAAAAAACCCTATCTACCACTCTATATCTGCTCCGCTATTATAAAATAGCGGAGCAGATAATGGTACATTTTTTTAAAAAATAAGTATCTGCTCCGGCTTTTATTATAGCGGAGCAGTAAGTACAATAAAAAAATATCTGCTCCCCTAGTTTACGACACGGAGCAGATAAGTGGAAAAAAACAAAAATTAAAAACAAAAACGTGATGCGTGCTCACTGAACGAACTGACCTAAAAGGACGAACGTGATGCGTGCTCAGTTGCTCACTGAACGAACTGACCTAAAAACAAAAATTAAAAATACAAAATTAAGAAGCCACGCCCCAATGCTCACAGAACGAACTGCTCTAAAAGAACCGTTCATTGACGATATTTTGAGTGGATCAAATGAACCGTACTTTCCACCATCTACTCGATGTTTGAGTGGCAGTGTTCATTGACGATATTTTGATATCTTCTAAGAATGAGAAGGACCACCAGAAGCATTTACTATGGTGATGGACGTGTTGCGTGCTCAGAAGTGGTTCGCTAAGCTGTCGAAGTGTGAATTTTGGCTCCAAGAAGTGGCATTTTTAGGCCATGTCATCAACAAGGATGGTATCAAAGTAGACCTGGCAAAGGTCAAGGCCATTGTGGAATGGAATAGCCCGAAGAGTGTGACAAAAATCCGAAGTTTCCTCGGGTTAGCAGGTAATAGGATCATCTCAATTAAAGAATTATAAAATATGTTACCTAACCGGTTGAAACTATGAGATAATGTTTGTTCATGGCAGGTTACTATCAGAGGTTCGTGAAGGACTTCTCTAAGGTCGCTCAGCCAATGACAAAATTATTGCTAAAAGAGAGCAAGTTCATCTGGTCCGAACAATTTGAAAAGGCGTTCCAGACTCTGAAGCAAAGTTTAGTTGAAGCACTAGTGTTATCCTTGCCAAATGAGGGGATAGGATATGAAGTCTACAGCGACGCATCAAAGAACGGACTAGGGTGTGTGTTGATGCAACAAGGGAAGGTGATAGCATATGCCTCCCGACAGCTCAAGGTGCATGAGAAGAATTACCCTACTCACGACCTAGAGTTGGTAGCTATAGTGTTCGCCCTCAAAATTTGGCGACATTATCTGTATGGAGCAACTTGCAAAATGTTCACCGATCACAAAAGCCTCAAATATATCTTCACACAGAAGGAACTCAACATGAGGCAGCGAAGATGGCTAGAGCTCATCAAGGATTACGACCTGACACTGGATTACTGCGAGGGGAAGGCTAACCGTGTGGCAGATGCTTTAAGCCGCAAAGAGAGGCACTTCCTCAACCGAGTAATGGTATTGCCTAAGGAAGTTCTTGCAGATCTTCAGACACTTGAGGTAGAAATTGTCACACCGGGACATACTTGGGTGTACCTTAATGCTATGAGTGTGGAACCTGATCTTTACCAAGAAATTCGGGACAAGCAGAGGCAGGATCCTCAACTCGAGAAAATCCGTGAAGCCAAACTGTAAGGCCAAGCGGAGGACTTTACTATAGAGACAGATGGGAGTCTGAAACTCCGAGAAAGGTATATTATTTACTAGTCGGAATACTCTTATTTATCTCTAATTATGTTAAATCTAGCTATAAATCAACAGGTGGTGTGTGCCGAACGACGAGGTTCTACGGACAAGATCATGTGGGAAGCACATAATAATCCTTATTCAGTGCACCCCGGTGGTGGCAAGTTGTATAAGGATTTGAAAGAACATTTCTGGTGGCCCGGAATGAAGCGGGAAATTGCGGAGTTTGTAGCTCGATGCCTTGTCTGCCAAAAGGTTAAGATTGAGCACTAGAGACCCAGAGGGTTACTTCAACCGTTGCCAATTCCAAAATGGAAGTTTGACTCCATCTCGATGGACTTTGTGGTCAGTTTGCCGCCTACCACCAGTGGACTCAATGCTGTTTGGGTGATAGTGGATCGTTTGACTAAAGTAGCAAGGTTTATCCCAATGAAGACCACTTGGACCATGGAGAAGATGGCAGAAGCGTATACTTAGGAGATAATTCGGCTCCATGGCGTGCCAAAAGACATTGTTTCAGATCGAGACCCTCGGTTCTTATCACGATTCTGGATATCTTTGCTAGAAGCTTTTGGCACTAAGTTGAATTTAAGCACGGCGTTCCATGCAGCAACAGATGGTCAGACTGTAACAACCCTGATTTTGTTGGTATTTTTGTCATGTATTTAATTGTGTTTATGTGACTTTATGTATGGTCCAAAATTTGTTTTGGACTATTTATTTTATTTTATGTGAATAATTTCGATTAAGTTCGAATTATTTTATTTGGATTGATTATTATTTGTTTTAATTATTATTTAATTAATTAGAATTTTTATTATTTAATTTTCTAATTAATTATTTAATATTTTTAGGCTAAATCGATTTAAGCATGATTAATCATGCAAATTTGTAAATTAGCCCAATTGATCACAAAAGCCCATTTGAGCCTAATGAAAACCGACCCCTTGGTAATTAGTGGCCTAATTTCCACTTGCCTCATGTTCACATCTTAAACCACTTCTATAAATAGAAGGGTTAGTAAGGCTTGGAAGCTCATTTTGCCATCTTAACACTTTGATCATCCCTTGCCACAAACATAAGCCAAACACTCTCCATTTCTCCATACTTCACACGCCATTTTTGGCTTCCACACGATCACCCCACGAACTTGAACCCAATCGAACAACCCCAAAACTATACCCGAATTAAAAGTGCAAGTGTTGGTGCGTGTGGTGAAGTCGTGCAGCAGGCCGTGTGCAAGAGGTGAGTTCCTGGTGGTGCACGTGTTCGAGTGGTGCTCGTGCGTGGTGACATCCGTGTTGAAGCCGTGTCGTGCGTGGTGGAAGCCGTGATTGGAGCCGTGGTCGTGTGGTGTTCGAGCCAAGCCGTGCTCGTGTGCAAACCGTGTGGGTGATCCGTGTGGTTCGAATTCCGGGCTGCATAATTGTGTTGATTTTGTGTGTGATCTTTAATAAGGTAACATACTTTCTCAACTAATTGGTATACTATGTTTCATAGTATAGATTAAATGATTAGATTAGATTATTTTGATGTTTTATAACCATGTTTATATGTATGTTATAATCTGAATTTTTGGATGGTTTTATGATGATTTTTACTTGAATATGATTGATTATGTTAGTATTATGTTTGATGTTATTCATGTTCAAGTTTGGTGAATTTTTGATATTAGGAAGTTGATGAATTTTGTTGTTGAATTTGTTGAAGTTATTCGTGTATCATGTTGAGTTTGGATTGAGTTCTTGAATCTTGAATGAGTTCTTGGTTGAAGATCTTGAATCTTGATTGAGTTCTTGGTTGAAGATCTTGAATCTTGGATGAGTTCTTTATGAGTTCTTTAAGTTCTTTATGAGTTATTGGTTGAGTCTTTAAATTTAAAGAAAGTTAGTAGTAATTAAAGAAAGTTAAAGAAAGTTAAAGAAAAGGTTAAAGAAAGTTATAAGAGGTTCTAAGTTTGTTGGTTTACATGTTATTTCTTGAGTCAAGGCGTACGATGCAACTTAAGAATTAAATAAGAATGTAAACTTCGATTTAAAGTAAAGATTAGCTTGATTTCACTGCTAGACGCCTAAAACTTAGAGTAAGATTCTATGTTTTTGGGTTAAGACGTTGCCCCTATCCTATCCGCGGTATTGGGATAGTTGGTTGTCTTACTATGTTGTCTTCGGATATGGATTTCCAGTAAGATTGGTTTCATGGGATTTGAGAGTAAGATTCTCAATCCTGACATAGTAGAAAGTTCGAATGCGTAAGATGCGTTCGTACGTGCATAGTGCGGTCTAGTATATGAATGATTGCTCCAAAGTTAAGATTTGTTAATTGATGGTCAAGTTGGTCGAGTCAAGCATGATTACTTGTTTTGATTCGTATGTTTGGATGTTTGATTTGGTTATTTGATTTGTGCTATGTTCATGTGTATCCCCGTTAGGGTGGGACAGTTATGTTACTCGCCACTGACGGTGGACTGCTGTTTACTTTTCAGGTAATTCTAATGATGAGGTTCTTGCTTAGCTTTGGGTTGGGCGAGCGTCGTTGTTGTTATATAGTTTTTATATTGTTGTTTTACGATTTTGATTAGTTTTGGACTATAGTTGTAGTACTTGTGTATTTTTCTAACTCTGACATATATTTGGAGTTTACAATTGATAGTAGTAGTTGTATGACATTTGGGTTTAGATATGTACAATCTTGTGGGTATTGTACTTTTGGTTTAGTAAATATATACTTTTGAGGTTTTGTTTTAATTTTTAAGTATTTAAGTTTGTTAGATCTGACTATTCGACTCGTCGGTTTCTTCCGCGCCGGTTTAAGCGAGTCGGGTCATCACACAGACGGAGCAGACCATCCAGACCCTTTAAGCTATGCTTAGAGCCTGCGCATTAGAATTCCAGCAATCCTGGATAAAGTCCCTGAGTTTGGTAGAATTCCAGTATTCAGATGGCACCATATGAAGCTTTATATGTGCGTAAGTATCGCAGTCCTACCTGTTGGAGCGACATCTGTGATGCATTGGTCATAGGACCGAACCATATCAGAGACACAGTGGAGCAAATCAAAGTGATTCGAGCAAAGCTGCAAGTGGCGCAGAGCAGGCAGAAATCTTATGTAGATTGACGAAGAAAGGCGTTGGAGTTTCAGGAGGGTGAAAAGCTATTGTTGAAAGTATCACCAATGAAGGGTATAACTCATTTTGGACAAAAAGGGAAGCTCGGACCTAAGTATGTAGGTCCATACGAGATTTTGGAGAGAGTGGGAGAGGTGGCCTATCGGCTAGCCCTACCACCAGAGTTGTCGAAGGTGCATGACGTCTTTCATATCTCACAGTTATGAAAGTATGTGAGTGATCCGTCGCATGTGATCTCGATTGAGTCAGCCGCTATCGCACCTAACCTATCCTTTGATGAGGTTCCGGTGCAGATTCTAGATCGGCAGGAGCGGATGTTGAGACGAAAGGTAGTTCCGCTGGTCAAGGTTTTATGGAGAAGCCAGCAATATGAAGAGGCAACTTGGGAAACCGAGGCCTCCATGCGCGAGAGTACCCGGAGATGTTTCGCCAGGGTATGTGCTATTTCCTATCTTGTTCTTTCGTTCCTTCGTTGTTGTTTTCCTTATGTGTGCTTCCTTCTGAAAAATTTCGAGGACGAAATTTTCTTAAGGAGGGGTGACTGTAATACCCCAAAATTTTGGGCTATTTTAAATTTTATTTTATTAATTAATTAATTAAGTAGTATATTATTATTAATTTAAATATAGAAGTGAGCCTAATTATTTAAGGTGGATTAAGTCCAATAGTTTAACTCACTTAAAACCTAGCCCAAACCCTTAACCACCACATGGCCCCCTCTAATTAATCCCTTAATTAGTTGATGTAATTTAATCACAAATAAAAACTAATCTATATCTATTTTTGACTTTCTCCTAAAAAGTCTTATTTTTATTCCTAACTCCCTACTAAATTTTAGGAGAGCAACAACACCTACCACTACCTAAGAACCCCATGGCCCCCTTATGTTTTTAAGGAGGAAATTCAACAATTAATGTATCATCTTTCCACCTAAAAACATTTTACAAAAATCTCTAAAAACCTTTCTCCTAGATTTCATACTAAAATGATTTGAGCAAGAGACCAAGAAGCACCAAGAGTCGTGAGGAACTCGTGCCAAAGGCCATCAAAACCCTCTCGAATTTGTTCATCTTGATAGGTAATTGGTTGCTTTACTTACTTAATAGGATAGCTTAATAATATAATCTTTAGAATAGGTTTAGAATTATGTAGAATTGCTTAGAATTGTAGAGTTTTAATGTTGAACTTCATATGAAATTCGAACTAGGTATGCCGAGTATAAGCAACATGTTCATGATGAATTAACTAGTTTTATATGCATGTTTAATCCATATTTTATGCATAATCCATGATCCTTGTTAATTAAAAATTGATGAATAAATTATTAAAGTTTATATGAATAATATTCGTGTAGATGCCGTGAATTATAGGGCCATGTTCGAACTTTTCTTGATACAAAATATGATCTTTTAGCTATAATCTTGATCTTGTAACAATCCTTGATGAATTTCTTGCATTAATAATTAATCTAATTGAGTTCTTGAAATATGGAAAATTAATCTTGAGCATTAGTCCAAGAATGTCGAGTGGGATACAAAAATAAAAGTATGAATTTTTACTTGTTTTTATGCTAAAAGATTAGATTATGAACTTATTCTTGAATAGTTGTAACTTAATTTAATCAAACTTGTATTTATAAATTGATCAAAAACTTGAAATATTGGAAGAATTGTTCGAAAAATGTCGAGTAAGGAAAGGAATAAAAGGTTAGGTTTTTATGGTTTAAATTAGTTAAAAGACTAGAATTTGATTACATTCTTGAAGTATTTTAGACTTGAGATTTATATTGATGAATATTTGATTACGTGAAATGTAATGATGAAATATTGAATTGTTACTATGGAGGAGAACCGTGTGTATTGGTAAGTATGGGTAAGATTGATCTCTACTTCTTGTTTATGAGTGAGTTATTTTGTTGATTTATGATGAATGCATGTCCTTGCGTATGAACTTGATGAATGAATTGATATTAATGTATGAAGTAATTTATGAGTAATTTTCGAATGATTGCATGCTATTATGTCGAGTTTATCGAGTCTAGAACTAGAGAATTGAGTCAATACAGTTGGACTAGAATTGAATAAAAGTCAAGTCGTGTCAAAGAAAGTCTAGATATGAACTGGAAAAGTGAACTTGAAAAGATAATTAACCTATGAAGTGACCGCTCATCTAGTAGATAAGGAGCCATGAACATGAGTATAGTTGAAGCCACTGTCCCTTCTGCGGTTTTGGGACAGTTCTAGATCCCAGTGCTCGAGAAGTACATCCTTTGTGGTTGACCCGGCATGAGACAAGGAAAGTTGGGGGAAGTAGATCCTTTGTGGTTGACCCTTTCGAGCATATGACTGTGTCATGGATTAGCACCTTGAAATGAACTAGAGCTTGTTAAATAAAAGTTAGAGTCTAAAGTCTAGAATAGAGAATCTTTAGCTTGATTAGTCTCGTTGTGATTACATTATGGTTTACCTTCCGCTACGTACTTGAATTTGTATATTGTAACTATTTTTCTTATGCTGCTTGATTGTTCAATGAAATTTATTCTATTTATTATATTTTTAATTGTGTTCTACTAATTAAGTAGAACAATCCAATTACTCACCATTGACTGTGGACCCCCCAAAATTCCCTTTTCAGGTACTGATGAAGAATAAGCGGGGAACGCATGGACTGGGACTTGAGCGGCGGGATTAGTTTTATATATCTAAATTATCATGATTCTAGCCATGTAATAAAGAGTTTATGGACTTTCCGTAGTTTTGTCTATTTTGGACTTCGGACAATTTAATTTGGTTTTGGATTTATTTCATTATATTTGAATAAATTCAAGTAGTTTAAAGCTTCCGCTGTTAATATTAGAATATGGAATTTAATCTTTAAATCTATTTATGATTTGTATTGTTGTTTTCTCCGAAAACAATTCTGATAAAATACGGGTCGTTACACACGCGCCATGGCTGGGATGGGCTGGTTATGATTATTGAGGTCGGGCACCACAACTAAGCATAATCAAACCCCCCGGGGTCAGTCTCGAGCATAAAACATGCTCATATGAGACAAGGTCCTATGGTGTGGCACCTATTCGTAGGGCCACATGCAATATGCCTAAAAAAAATTCGGGAATGATAATAATAAGACCACGAGACTTTTCAAGTTTTTCCACACCACTAAGGAGTGATAGTCCCCAGCGGAGTCGCCAAACTGTAGGGGTCGTTTTTACTCGGCCGCCTACGTCTCACGAGTTGTTTTGAATGCTCGTTAACGCCATACGTGAATACGGACTAGTAAGAGTCGCCACCGTGCGTTTTATACGGTCCACGGATACCGAAGAAGTACTGAAAGCCAGGAGCAATCAGCTCCATATGGTCGTGTAACGACCCGACTTTTTAGCTTGTCGATTTACGAAGGGAAGCGACACTCGGGTCATTACTTAATCAAATTAAACTATAAGTCATATCAATTGAATGGAAGAAATGTCCTTTATTAAGATAACTACTAAAAATCCATAAATATTCCAACAATCGTTATTACATAGAAGATCTGAAAATACTGTCCCAACATGCTGGGATCATAAGATAAACTAAGTAAAGGTTTATACTGTTCTGGAAAATACTAGAAACTTTAAATAAAGACTAAATCTCTCAAGCCCATCCGGCGAAGCCCGCTCTATTCTGCTGCAACATCTCCTGAAACTGAGGGGGGGGTCCACCGTCAGTGGCGAGTAACTAGGCTGTCCCATTTAATCGAGGGACCACCAAACACATAATATCATAGAAAAATATCATAAAAACTGTAAAAGAATTAATACATGCTTTACACAAGATACACAAATTCCATAAAAACGTACGTATAATATTACGTATAAAAGTACGTATAAAATACGTATACAAATACGTATAAAAATACGTATAGATACCCCTGCAGAAATACGTATAATTACGTATAAAAATACGTACATTCAACCCTGCAAATACGGTTAGAATACATACCAAATACATTCCACATCCGTATAATTATACATACACGTACATGCTCATAAATACAGAAATACACAGCGGAAGACTTACAATATGCTAAACTTATACTTTATACTATACATCTTCAATCCTAAACTTATTCTTAACCCTTCTTAAATTATATCATTATTAAATCTTAATCATAATTTCATCACATTCCCTTCATCATATAAATCTTATCATAATCATATCATGTCTTTCTTATCATATTAGATCATATCATATCTTATCTTAATCTTATCATATCATATCATATCTGATCATATCATAACTTTCTTTAGAAATCATCTTATACTTCATCTTATGATTTCATCTTATCAATCGTATGATCATCACATATCATCTTCGTTGGACCGGTCACTATAACTCGTTATGGATCTCGTGTTTCACCATAACTTCCTAGAACATGCCGGGAGGAGCTCGTGTACTCAACCCGTAGCGGATCCCGTGTTTCACCACTAAGCCTAAGCTATGGCCATAACTCCTAGTAGCGCCTCGTGTACCACTACCAGACGACTACATGTTCTAAGATTCAAAACTACTCGGGGGAACTCGTGTGCTCGTCCCATTGAGCAGTGGCTCTGACTTAACCCACTAACGACTCGTGTATCATCAGGTGGGCGTCCATATTGTATCTTATATCTTCATTTAATTTAATCATATCATATATTAGGATAATACTAGGTGACCGTAATAGGAAATGAAATGTTCGGAGTCCCAGGAAAGAGAGGTGCGGCACGTGTATTGGCCACCTTAAATACCAAGTCTTTCCTAGCCAGAGACCGATACATAACATGTATAGCTATTACTCTGTTTCCTTTCTTATCCCTAATAATATCTTATGCAACTTCATTCTTATAACATATACTATTCCTCATATATCCGTATACTTATATCCTTATCCTTTCGGATATTAACCTTAACATTATATAACAATTTCGTAACGTTATCCAGAATATAATTATAAAAATTACCAAAATAAGATAAAAATCATATTTTTCAACAACATTCATCAAGATGAACATAAAAATAATATTTTTAACTCTTCTTTTAATTTCTATACACTCGACAATTAGAAGATAATAACAAGATTTAATTTTTAATTCAAGATTAATCAATATAATTCAATACTATCAAGATTCATCATAAAAATCATATTCTTAGTTCCCTTTTAATACTTAGGTCACTCGAAAATTCAATAATTAATAATAGCATATTTTAATAATTCAATTGCCCTATTTTATACAATCTGATTTTTAAAGAATTAAATTAAAAACGACCATCTAAAGATCTCTAAAAATCTGGAAATTTTTATGGGAGCTAAATATGGGTTCAAGGATTAACGTGCATAAATTTCGTCTAAAAATAACATCTTTTACTATTTTTAAGTGATTTTATAACCAACCAGTCAGATTAGGCTGAATTCGGTTTCAGAATTTTCTACCATAGCAAACGATCTTTAAAAATTACGAAAAATTTACAAAATCTTCAAAACAGTATTACTGACTTCCACCTAAAATTTCGTAGCCATTAGATTTGATTAATTATACTAATTAATTCGTAAACTAAAACTGGACAGTTTTATCAGTTTGATAGATTAGATTATTTCAAGCAAGAAAAGATCGAATTTTGCCACGAAATAAATTATGATTCAAAATAAAACAGTAAACAAACTGCCACGAAAAATTCATCAAGAAATAACAAGATTTGATTAATAGATAAATTCATACAAGTAATTATTCAACAATTAGAGATTTCAAGAAATACATCAAATCATGAAAATACATGAAAAATAAATCAAGAACATCATCATCCATATACTCGACACATTCATATGAAAACAATATTAAACTTCCTACAATTTTCATGCTTCAATTCCTAATTAACTATGTGATTAGCTACCCTTAGATTAATTGGAAAAGCGAAGTTACCTTAAATCGCAAATTTAATCCAAGGCAACCCAATGCACGGCTGTTCTTAGGAGGAGAGAGGAGGAGAAAAACTTTAGGGTTTATGGAGCAATTAACAAATAGGACCCAAAAGAAGTGAAGGGGTCCTATATATAAAGAGAATAAAAATAAAAAATAAAAAATAAAAAAAAACACAAGCAAGCCCTAGAACTACAAGCTGGCCGTGTAACAAGAGAGAAAAGGGGAGGATTAGTTGTTGGTCATCAACAACATTTGAATAAGTAAAGAGTGTTTAAACTAATTTAATTAATTTAATTATTTAAATTATAATAATTATCCTTAATTAATTAAATCAAATAAACCTTGGCCC
Organism: Salicornia ramosissima; assembly: GCA_951394345.1. Taxonomy (NCBI): domain Eukaryota; kingdom Viridiplantae; phylum Streptophyta; class Magnoliopsida; order Caryophyllales; family Amaranthaceae; genus Salicornia; species Salicornia ramosissima. The sequence continues at coordinate 32,853,053 of OX596234.1, read as the reverse complement.
AAACACCCAGAACAAACCGGCCAAGGCCTCATAAGGGAAAAGTTGGGTCTTTGGCCCAATTGAGAATTCAAGACGAAGCTGCTAGTTTAAAAGCTGAGGCTTCAAAGCTGCCGGTTTGAACTACATAAACTGCCGGTCTTGGACTTCGCAAGCTGCCAGTTCTATACCGCCGGTCTTGGACTTCACAAGCTGCCGGTTCTATACCGCCGGTCTTGAACTTCGCAAGCTGCCAGTTCTATACCGCCGGTCTTGGACTTCACAAGCTGCCGGTTCTATACCGCCGGTCTTGAACTTCACAAGCTGTCGGTTCTATACCGCCGGTCTTGAACTTCACAAGCTGCCGGTTCTATACCGCCGGTCTTGAACTTCACAAGCTGCCGGTTCTGAGACAAAATTCTAAGGAAATCACATTAATAACCGCGAAATTTTCTGGCCCAAAATTCCGGGTTATTACAGTCACCCCTCCTTAAATAAATTTCGACCTCGAAATTTACTCGACGGAGCTCAAACAGAAAAACAAAAACAAGCACAACAAACACACAAACAAACAGGAAACAAAAACAAAAGCAACCCGTACCTGCTCCGAACAACTCGGGAAACTTCTCCCTCATCGAAGCCTCGGTCTCCCAAGTAGCCTCCTCGAACTTCTGGCTACGCCACAAAACCTTAACCAGAGGCACCACCTTGCGACGCAACATTCGATCCTGTCGGTCCAAAATCCGAACTGGCTTCTCCTCAAATGTCAGGTTCGGCTCGATCTCTGATGACTCAACCGGAATGATATGTGAAGGATCATTGACATACTTCCGTAGCTGCGACACATGGAATACATCATGAACCCTCGATAGATCCGGAGGCATCGCCAACCGATAAGCGACTACACCCACTCGCTCCAGAATCTCGTATGGTCCAACATACTTAGGCCTGAGTTTACCTTTCTGACCAAACCGGACCACACCCTTCATAGGAGACACCTTAAGCAGAACCTTGTCTCCAACCTCAAACTCTAGCGGCTTCCGACGACGATCAGCATAGGACTTCTGCCGACTCTGAGCTGCCTGTAGTTTTGCCCTGATGATCTTCACCTGCTCGACTGTATCCCGGATATGATCGGGACCAATCACCAAAGCATCGCTGATGTCGCTCCAACAGGTAGGGCTACGACACTTACGCCCATACAAAGCCTCATAAGGAGCCATCCCCAAGCTGGCATGATAGCTGTTATTGTACGAGAACTCCACCAAACTCAGAGATTTAACCCAAGATTGCTGGAAATCCAATGCACAAGCTCGAAGCATATCCTCCAGTGTCTGGATGGTCCGCTCTGTCTGCCCATCCGTAGCTGCATGGAAAGCCGTACTCAAATTAAGTTTAGTCCCAAAAGCCTCCTGTAAAGACTTCCAGAACCGTGACAAGAACCGGGGATCTCGGTCGGACACGATATCCTTCGGCACACCATGTAACCGAATGATCTCCCTTGAGTACGCTTCCGCCATCTTCTCCATTGACCAAGTAACCTTCATAGGAATAAAACGAGCCACCTTGGTCAAACGATCCACGATCACCCAAACTGTATCCAAACCCGTAGACGTTGTGGGCAAACCAACCACAAAATCCATGGAGATGGAATCGAACTTCCACGTGGGTATCGGCAATGGCTGCAACAAACCGCCTGGTCGCTGATGCTCGATCTTAACCTTCTGACACGTGAGACACCGTGCCACAAATTCCGCGACCTCTTGCTTCATTCTCGGCCACCAGAAACATTCCCTTAGGTCCTTATAGAGCTTTCCGCCACCTGGATGCACCGAATACGGAGTATTGTGAGCCTCTTCCATAATTCGATTTCTCAGATTCGAAACACGGGGCACACACCACCTGTTACGGAACAAAGATTAGTTTCCACAAGGCGAAAAATTAGTTCATAAAAAAAACAAAAGCTCCACTACCTGTTACGGAACCTCAAACTACCATCGGGTTCAATCGTGAAGCCCTCTGCCTTGCCTTGAAGTTTAGCTTCACGAATCTTCTCGAGTTGCGGGTCTTCCTTCTGCTTTTCCCGTAACTCCTGATACAAACCAGGCTCGACACTCATAGCACTCAAAAACACTCTAGTGCTGCCTGGTGTAACCATCTCAATCTCCATTTTGAAAAGGTCGGAACAGATTTCCTTAGGTAAAACCGCCACTCTGTTACATGAATGACGATCCTTACGACTAAGGGCATCGGCTACCTTATTAGCTTTCCCTTCACAATAGTCAACCGAGAGGTCGTAATCCTTAATCAACTCGAGCCACCGTCGCTGCCTCATGTTGAGTTCCTTCTGGGTGAAAATGTACTTCAGACTCTTGTGATCGGTGAACAACTTGCAAAACACCCCGTAAAGATAATGTCGCCAGATCTTCAAAGCGAACACCACCGCTGCCAACTCCAAGTCGTGAGTAGGATAATTCTGCTCATGAACCTTGAGCTGTCTCGAAGCATATGCAATCACCCTTCCTTCTTGCATCAGAACACAACCTAGACCCTTCTTCGACGCATCGCTGTAGATCTCAAAACCTACACCCTCCGTCGGCAAAGCAAGAACTGGTGCAGACACAAGACTCTGCTTGAGTGCTTGAAAGGCTTCTTCACACTGCTCGGCCCACACGAACTTGCAATCTTTGTGCAATAACTTGGTCATAGGCGCTGCTACTTTGGAGAAGTCTTTCACAAATCTCCGATAGTAACCTGATACAACAAATTTCACAGGTAAGTATTCTTGCATAGACATTAACAAAAGCTATAACAAAAACTTTAATATACCTGCTATGCCAAGAAAACTTCGAATCTCGGCCACATTCTTCGGACTGTGCCATTCTACCACTGCCTTAATCTTGGCTGGATCCACCATGACACCTTCCGCATTAATCACATGCCCTAGAAAGGCAACTTCCTTGAGCCAGAACTCGCACTTAGACAATTTCGCGAACCACTTCTGAGCCCGCAGAATACCCAACACCAGATGAAGATGCTGAGTGTGATCTTGTTCATTTTTCGAATAAATGAGAATATCGTCAATGAACACTACCACACACACATCTAGAAGATGATGGAAGGTCCGATTCATCTGGTCCATGAACACTGCCGGAGCATTCGTCAAACCAAATGGCATAACCTCGAACTCATAATGCCCATATCTCGTGCGAAAAGCAGTCTTCGGTATATCCTCTGGCTTCACTGGAATCTGATGATAACCGGATCTGAGATCAATCTTAGAGAAGACACTGGCTCCCTTCAACTGATCAAACAAATCCTCGATCCTGGGCAGAGGATACCTGTTCTTGATCGTCACCTTGTTCAGCTCCCGGTAATCTATACATAATCTCATGCTGCCGTCTTTCTTCTTCACGAACAATACCGGAGCACCCCACGACGACACACTAGGCCGGATAAAACCCTTGTCAATCAACTCTTGCAACTGGGTCTTCAATTCCTTCAACTCTGCTGGAGCCATGCGATACGGAGCCTTAGAAATCGGAGCAGTCCTAGGTACCAGATCGATGTTGAATTCCACTTCTCTTTCCTGTGGTATCCCTGGCAACTCCTCTGGAAAAACGTCCGCATACTCTCGAACCACTGGAATGGTCTCTAGCTGTTCCTCCTTAGTCAAGTCCTTGACTTGACATAGAAACACTGTCTCACCCTTGCGCTGCAGCCTGCGCATCTTCATAGCGGACACGATCTTTAACCCCTTGCCTATCGGCTTCCCGACATAAGTTACCCTCTTTGCGTCTGGTCCTCGCAAAGTGACAGCCTGGTCTTGACACCGAAAGGTCGCCTGATACTTAGCTAACCAATCCATCCCTAAGATCACATCGAACTCAATCATAGGGAACTCCTTCAGGTTGGCCTCGAACCTTACCCCCGAGATGACAATGGACACGTCCCTGAACTCCCGAAGACAAGAAAAGTCCTCTCCCGAAGGAAGAGTTATGATAGATTTGACAGGAGACTCTCCCATCAGGTTAGCTTTAGCAATAAAAGTACTAGCAACAAAGGACACAGTGGCACCAGTATCAAACAGAACATACGCAGACATATCATGAACAAGAAATGTACCCGTGACTACATCGGGTTGAGCATCTGCCTCTTCCTGTGTCATGCAGAAGATCCTGTTCTTGACCGGAGCCTGACTACCTGTAGCTGTTGCTGCTGCTGGCTGTCTCTTAGGGCAGAAGATAGACTTGTGACCCGCTTCACCACAATCGAAGCACACTATAGGAGACCCATCACACTTCTTCCCCGGGTGGAACTCCTTCTTACAACCTCGACAAATTCTCGGACCCTGACTCGGAGCTGGTCGAGATCTCTGCTGCGGCTTCGAAGAAGGCTCGAACCTGGTCTTCTTAACCGGAGCTAGAGCTGGAGCTGGAGTAACCCTCTTCTTCCCGGTGTCTTCATCAGAAACTGAAGACTGAACCTCAAGAGCCACCTCATATGCTTCCTGAAAAGTCTTCACCCTGCTGCTAACCACATGAACACGGATGCTGGAGTTCAGCTTCTTGATGTACCTCTTAACTCGCTCGGCTTCAGAAGGAATCACTGCTGATGCGAACCTGGAGAGCTCGGTGAACTTGTCCGTATAAGCCTGGACGGACAAATTACCTTGGGTAAATGTGAGGAATTCCTCTTGTTTCTGCCACTTAAGCTCCTCGGGGTAGAAACGATCTTGCAACCTCTTGGTGAAGTCTTCCCAACTCAGATTCAGATCTGTGTCGGGGTTAGACCGGAGTGTACTCCACCAGTTGTCTGCCTCACCCTGAAGGTAAAACGTAGCTATGGGGACCCGTTCAGCTGCGGGGCAAGCTAAAACATCGAACATCTTACGCATCTCTCGAATCCAGTTTTCGAGGATGGTTGGGTGAGCTGCACCATCATAAGTCGGAGGACGAAGTCGGGCTATGCGGTCAAAGGTCGACTGATTGTTCTGAGCCCGGACGCTGCTCTGAGCCAACGTGAGGACCGCATCCTCCAAGTTGCGACGACGAAGACGGAAATTCGGTGGTCTAGGGGTCGACATCCTGAAATCATAAACAAGTTAGCACACGAACGGCACACAGAAACAACATCAACGCGGAAACAAAGCGATAAAACGTCTTAACCCAGGCTACTACCCATGGTTTCTCTCATCTAAGGTTTCCATATTAGGCTAGGGTTCGCTCGGGTTCATAAAGCGCTCATCTTACGTAGTTACTTGTGAAGAAGTAACTTAGGGTCTAACCTCAGCTCTGATACCAACTGTAACGACCCGACTTTTTAGCTTGTCGATTTACGAAGGGAAGCGACACTCGGGTCATTACTTAATCAAATTAAACTATAAGTCATATCAATTGAATGGAAGAAATGTCCTTTATTAAGATAACTACTAAAAATCCATAAATATTCCAACAATCGTTATTACATAGAAGATCTGAAAATACTGTCCCAACATGCTGGGATCATAAGATAAACTAAGTAAAGGTTTATACTGTTCTGGAAAATACTAGAAACTTTAAATAAAGACTAAATCTCTCAAGCCCATCCGGCGAAGCCCGCTCTATTCTGCTGCAACATCTCCTAAAACTGAGGGGGGGGTCCACCGTCAGTGGCGAGTAACTAGGCTGTCCCATTTAATCGAGGGACCACCAAACACATAATATCATAGAAAAATATCATAAAAACTGTAAAAGAATTAATACATGCTTTACACAAGATACACAAATTCCATAAAAACGTACGTATAATATTACGTATAAAAGTACGTATAAAATACGTATACAAATACGTATAAAAATACGTATAGATACCCCTGCAGAAATACGTATAATTACGTATAAAAATACGTACATTCAACCCTGCAAATACGGTTAGAATACATACCAAATACATTCCACATCCGTATAATTATACATACACGTACATGCTCATAAATACAGAAATACACAGCGGAAGACTTACAATATGCTAAACTTATACTTTATACTATACATCTTCAATCCTAAACTTATTCTTAACCCTTCTTAAATTATATCATTATTAAATCTTAATCATAATTTCATCACATTCCCTTCATCATATAAATCTTATCATAATCATATCATGTCTTTCTTATCATATTAGATCATATCATATCTTATCTTAATCTTATCATATCATATCATATCTGATCATATCATAACTTTCTTTAGAAATCATCTTATACTTCATCTTATGATTTCATCTTATCAATCGTATGATCATCACATATCATCTTCGTTGGACCGGTCACTATAACTCGTTATGGATCTCGTGTTTCACCATAACTTCCTAGAACATGCCGGGAGGAGCTCGTGTACTCAACCCGTAGCGGATCCCGTGTTTCACCACTAAGCCTAAGCTATGGCCATAACTCCTAGTAGCGCCTCGTGTACCACTACCAGACGACTACATGTTCTAAGATTCAAAACTACTCGGGTCGTTACAGGTCGTGCACCAGAGTATGGGTTCGGGGACAGGTTACGGGCCAACCGTGCATTGGGTCCGCCTGCCTGTAAGCGGTCTCTACTAGGTCTCTTTTTGTGGTTGAATTATTATTAATCCCGAATACATAGATATGTCAGTTTTATCCTAAAGAATTCATATTAATAGGTGGGTTTGAATTATTTACAGATTAAGACTAATTATTGTGACCATTTTGAGTTAGATCCGTATTAAAGGCACCTAAGATCAAATTGGTCCAAAAAGAAAAAATACATGAGATAAAATAAAATATGTACTTAATATTGGCAAGATAAAATAAAATCATACGAGATAGAATAAAATGAGATCATATGAAATAAAATCAAGTCAAGTACTAACAAATAAAAAACTAACAAAAATAAAACAAAAGAAACTAAGAAAATCAAGTCATATGCAACCAGCACCTACTGACCAACCTTGCTTCGGATCAGAAAATCACCTGCAAGAATTTTTTCAAATTTTTTCTAGTATTTTTCCATGAAACTAGACACAATAAGCTTCAAAATGACTACTCATACGACCACTAATTCGTTTCGAGCAATCCTGTAAAATTCAGCAAAGTCAGACAAATGAAACTGAAAACAGCAAGAATGACCATCATCTTTTCGAACCCAGAAAACATCTAGAAGAAAATTTTATAAAATTTATTTGATATTTTTCAGTAAAAATAGACGTAATAATCTTTAGAACGGTTATTCACAAGACTCCTAATTCAATTCCAATTGTCCTGAAAAATTCGGCAAAGTTAGCGAATCATAACTGGAAATGCAAAATCAGCACAGCGACATCATGACAAGGCTACGTTCGAACCCAGAAAACTTCTAGAAGAAATTTTCTTATAATTTCCTGATATTTTTCTATAAAACTACACATCATAGGCTTGAAAACGAATATTCACGCAACTTGTAATTCATTACCAATAATCCTAGAAAAATTGTCAAAGTTGCAGCTCTGAACACAAAACCGAGATCGCCGCGGTCGAAACGGAATCAAATACATATATGATTATCATGGGTTAGAGTCCTCATAAATAATACCGAAATCGCCGCGGTCGAAATGAAATCGTCAATGGCTTTGAATTGCTTGCGTGAGTGCGGTGCTCGATGCTTGTGTTTGTTTAGAGGTCGACTAAAGGACTATTATGGATGATGTCAAGGTTGTTTTGTGATGAATGGTGTTAAAAATTTCGTGTGTATTGGAATGAGGTATGACTTGTTTGTGCATTAGTGTCGGTGTTATTGCTAGGAATTGTTAGTATGTGAGTTGTTTGCTTGTTGTTCTTGTAAAATAAAAGGAGAGGAGGTATATATAATGGATGTAAAAGATTCAAGAATGATGGATATAAGGTAAGAATAGATAATGTGAGATATGATGAGATATTGGATGATAAATATGGGAAATATGGTGATAGGATAATGGTAATGGTGATGATATGGGTGATAGAGGATGATTTCATTGATTTGTGTATGAGTTGGCAAGGGTGACAATTATGGGAAGATTTGATGATGAATGAAATGATTTGCATGGAACTGGGACTAGCATGGAATGAGATTAAGGTTTAGGATTTTGGGTGGGGATTTATGTGGGCTTGTAAGTTAGATGGGGAAATTGGGTTTATTTCTAAGTTTAATTAGGTGGGCTTTAGGCTAAGTTTAATTAGTGGGCATTACGTGACTAGGTTAGTTAATTTAGTGGCATTATAATTAAAGTTAATAATATTTTGGGTTTATTTGGGCTAAAGGGTTTAGGCTTGGTTAAACGGGTCTAGCCACACACAAGCAATTCTCAGGCCTTTTCAGAAATTCGAATCAATTGACGACAGGTATATTACAATCATTGGACTCTTAATTGGGGAGACACTTTTAGGTGTCTACAGGCTACAAGTGAAAGGAACTGTTCTTTATGTCCAGACATGTGTCTTAAGCAACCACTGTCCAGATACCAGTGAGTATCTCCTTTCAACTTGCCCTGCAAAATCAGATCAAACATTAGTCCTAGGAACCCAAACTGGTTTGGGTCCCTGTTAACAAATAGTTAGCTCAGACTGGTCTTCCTAACCCAGACCTTCTTAACATGTTTAGTGTTTCTTTCCTTGTTCCTTTTCTTGTGGATGCAATCATCAATTATGTGACCACCTTTGCCATAGTGATAGCAAACATGCATGTCCTTGTCAGTCACATATTTTCCCTTTTTAAACTCAGTTATCCAGGTGGTCTCTCTGGGTGACCAGTTAGGCTTAGCCTTCCTTCTGGTGTACCCTAGACCTACCTTACCTTTGTTCCTCTTTAGAGACAGAAATTGACTTAAGTTCTTTCTGCTTTTAACAGTTTGTCCACAAGTTTCTGACTATTTTGGAGCTCATGTTCTTTGGTTTCAAGAATCTTGATTAGACGACTGTTCTTGTCATTAAAGGATTTAAAATCACTTTTCAAATTTGCAAATTCTGATCTTAGATCTGAAACCAAAGACTCATTCAGATTATGGGCAGACGGTTTTCTGTTTTTCTCTTTGAGATTATAAAGCTCAATATGTAAATCACATATTTGACCTTCATAATCATCAATCATCCTACTGACCTCAGTGCTTGACTCTACATTAACAGTGGTGGTTTGTGCTGTTCTGGCTGAGACAAGCTCCTTATGTAAATCTTTAACTTCTTTCAAGAGAAGACAAAAACTGTTTAACAGAATAGATTTGCTTAAGGTTCCTGCCTTAGTTTTTACAACATCAAGATTAATTGGGTCCTTTGGGTTTTGCAAAAGATTCACCAGGGGACCAGTTAGATCTTCCTCATCATTAGCTACAACATTTATTGATGTGTTAGATTTAACTATTTCCAATTCCACCTTGCATTCATCAAGTGAAACTTCTAATTCAGCTATTTCATTTTTCAGATTAAGACATAACTCCTCCAAATGATCACAACTGGCATTAGATATTTCGTATTCTCGAGCTCTTTCTTTTAATTTCCTTTTACCATCTTTATAAGCATCACTTAACTCAAGACATTGATCAAGCGTTGTTTCTAAACGTTCAAGCATATTCTCTCTGTCATACTCAAACATGTTCTCACGGATTTTGGAAATTGTTACCTGTTGAGAGCTTGATCCAACTATTTTCCCCTTGAGGCACATATGTGATGAACTGTTCTCCTGAACTGGTTCACCACTTTGTTCTAGGATGGCTGTCATACACTTCTCGTCATCGGGGGTTCCTCCTTCTTCTTCATCAGAACCTGAGTCAGAATTTCCCCACAGAGATGCTACCATAGCTCTCTTGAAGGCTATCTTATCTTCCTTCCTACACTGTTTATCTTTCCATTTAGGACAGTCACGAATGATGTGACCTGTTTCTCCATATTTGAAACATCCAGTGTTGAAGGTGCTTTGCTTTCCTGAACCTTTATTCCTCATGTTTTTCCTTTGAGCCCTGAAGTGTTTTTCAAATCTTTTTGCCATCATAGCAATGTCATCCTCTTCTTCAACTGTTCCCTTCATTGCAACACTCTTGACTAGGTCTTTTTAACTCTTTGAATCAACTAACATTTCATGGGTCATGAGGGAACCAATCAACTATTCTAAAGAAAGAGTTGATAGATCCTTTGTCTCATACACTGCGGTAACCTTTGTTGTCCAAGACCCTGTCAAACTTCTTAACACTTTTCTAACCAAGTCCTCATCGGTGAAGGTTTTTCCAATAGACTTAAGATCATTTACTATTGTCATAAATCTTCCAAAACAGTCATTAATGTTTTCATTTCTATTCATATTGAAAGACTCATATTTAGACATTAATAAATCAATCTTAGAACGTTTTACCTCAATGGTGCCTTCATAGGCAAGTTCAAGAGTGTCCCATATCTCTTTGGCTAAAATACATGCTGATATTCTGTTTGTTTCACTTCCACTAATAGCTTGTTGAAGGATTGATATCGCCTTTGCATTTTTCTCTAATTTCTTAAAATCTGCACTTGTATACTGGTCTTCTGTTTTGCAACTGTTTTGCCAGAGTCGTCACTGATGGTGATTTGCAATGGACCATTCTTCACAACTAACCAACTCTCATAATCTATACCAATAATGATGTTCTTCAATCTATTTTTTCCACCAGGCATAGTTCTTGCCATTAAACTTGGGTGTCTTGTTGTCATACCCCATTGCACTTAACTCGTGGGAAACCATGGATCTTCTTTTCTAGGTGTTACCCTTGTGAAAAGTACTTGCTCTGATACCAATTGAAGGTCCCAATAACACTCAAGAGGGGGGTGAATTGAGTGTTTCTTTATCACCTTTTTCTTGATTTGTTCTAGCGATAGAACCAGAGAACTGGTTTAGCAGCGGAAATATATAGAACAGTAAAACAGTAAATGTAAAGAAAATAAAGAACACACAGATTTAACGAGGTTCAGCAACTGTGCCTACATCCTCCTACCCTCGCTACCAATCTTTTATTAATCAACTCTGATGAACAAAAGATAGTACAATTGCTATCGTAAACTCATACGACAGACTTCCTCACTCTCAACCCAAGAGTGTTGTTTCACACTTGAACTCACAAGCACTCGCAAATGAACTCTCAAATGCTCCCAATCACTAACCCCTCTGTTAGTGACGAATTACAAAAACTTTCTCTTAAAAGATGCTTCTCAAAAGCTAACAAGAGATGAAGTTAAGATCTGGGTTTTTTCGAATGCTCTTGTAGTTTGTAAATTGTTCTGTTTGATCTTTTGGACTCTCGAAAATATTGCTCAATAAAGTATCGGAGAGCTATTGGAGAGTCGTGTATCTTCTTGGTTGTTTTGTTTCATTAAGTGCTACTATATATAGGGAGTTAGAAAAACCCAGATTATTCCAATCAAGAGGGTTTTTGTAACCGTAATGATTAAACCCATTTAATGTGGAGATCAAATATTCGAAATCAAAAGATCTCGAAGATTTGCTGAGATCTCATAAAGCTACGTGGGTTTGTTAGCACTTAACATTGATTACCAAACTGACTTAACCACGTGCAAGATCTTTAAAGAATCCAAGAATCGAATTCTTTCAAATTAATTCGTGGGTCAATTTGTTAACCTGCTGGTCTGCTGAACTATTCTAGGAGCTATTCTTCAGATCAGTCATGTTACAACCACTAGACACTGGTCTGGCGTTTGCAACATACCAAGATCAAACATCACAAATCTACTAAACTACTTAAACACTCTATACAACAAAAAGACTAAGTAAAAACCCTAAGGCTACTCTTCAGTCTTCATGTTCTTCACTACTTGGACACTGGGATTTTCCATTGTTAGCACACTTCCGTTTTGATGAAGCTATTCTCCATGTCTCAAGTACTGGAATACTTGTATGTCAAACATGCACAAAACAATATACAACATATGACATAAAAGGTAATGTTACTTAGAATGAGTAACACAAGAACAGTATACCTAAACTATTTTCAGAACAACTGCATAAACTCGTTCAATAACGATTTTTCCTGTCAACTGTTTTCAACAGCTGTTTGTGAAAACTGTTTGTCACACCTATTTGACTCATCTGTTTGTCATCACTCAAAACATCAAGGGTCTCAACAAGGTTATATTTGTGGTGAATAGATAGGGTAGTACGAATGAGGGATGATGGATAAGTGTAACGACACATCTTTTGGGAAAGACGCCAGCGGAAAACGTCTTAGACGAATAGTTACTGAAATGGTTCTAAATAGGATAACTATCAACCAAGGCATGCTAAAAAAGGATATGAGTTGACAAATAACTCATTAGCTAGTAATTACACTAGTTAGTTCATAGGACCTATATAAAAGATCTAAATGGAACAAAGTATAATTACAATCCTAATTCCTCACTCGCACATCCTGGCCCACGTTCCAACTATTCAATCTGATCACCGGAAAATTTGGGTCCACCATCATTGGGGAGTAACTGGCCTGTTCCACCTAAGATGGAATCAACCAATTGTAAGATAGTTCAATCAACGAATCAGATAATGAAAATGTACACACAAACAATTAACACATAAATTTACCTGACGAACCATCCTGTAAGTTAACCAAAAGGTCATATATAATTCAAACAACAAAAGACGTATTGGTCATAACGAGTTATCAAAACACACCTCTCAAAACTAAATCTACACACACGATCATCATAGAACATTTACAAATGAGGAAGGCATACAAAATTCAAGTCAAACAATATCTTAAAATCTAAACCCATAGAACCATCCCGTATTTCGAAATAAGTTTATCAACATAGTTTTACATAACTAACGAGAGTACTAGGTGTCCATAATTGGATATGCAATGAATAGTATCATATACAAGATCCTTTACTTTGTGTCCTTTCCTCAAAATCATATCTTTACAAAATCATTTTATATATTAACGAGAGTACTAGGTGTCCGTAATTGGATATGCAATGATTGGAGTTATATACAAGATCCTTTCACTTTGTGTCCTTTCCTCAAACATATCTTTACAAAATCATTTTATATAATAACAAGAGTACTAGGTGTCCATAATCAGATATGCAATGAATAATACCATATACAATATCCTTCTTTCTTTGTTTCCTTTCCTCAAAATATCTTTTACAAAATACTTTCTGAAAATCTAACATCTATCAAGCTAGTACAACTCAACAAATACAACAATTCAACAGATTTTACAAACAACGAATCATAACCTATAAGGACCGAACTTAACTCTCTCTTCAACTAATTCTGCACTTCAGGCCGGTCTATGCTCTTATGGCCAAGGAACCTCATGAACAAACTTTCCCTAGATACGCCAGGTGCCCGGTAATACATTACGCCCACACCCTTGACAACCCGTGCCAAGTTTTCTCACGTACGAGAAGATTTAACTGCCTAGAGACTTGCTAAGGTGCAGTGGCTGCGACTTAACCCAAGTCTTAGCATCTTACACTAAGGTTGGGCGCCCAACTCCACCTCGGTAAGTACCATACCTTGGTGAAACATGCATAATCCTAATCTCATGACACAAGTCACCTATGAATAATCGAGTCATAATACATAATCAAAGCCTGAGGGCCAATTCAACCAAACGAGTCCAAAGGACAAATCGAAGACTAAAGGCCAAATACTATACGAGTCTAAAAGACAAATCAAAGCCTGAAGGCTAGTTAACGATGTGAGTTGCACTAGAACAATCTAATCAACAACTACGAGTTCGAGAATGAAACGTCAAACACAAACAATCATCCAACTCACTCAACAATTCCAAATTTCAAAGGATAATACTTTAACCTTAACTAAATAAAAATAAATATAAAAGTTAATTAATAATTCAAAAATAGACATCACGTACCTTCTAATTTAACTTAATATCAAAAGTCTCAAAGGATTCGACAAAATGTACTCTACAAGTATTTTATTAATTTGTTTACACTATTTAACACAATCTGATTTTAGCAATTTAAATTAAAGAACAACCATTTAAATGTCTCAAATATTCTGGAAATTTTCATGAAAATTAAATATGGGTTCAAGGTTTAACTTGCGTAATTTTCGTCCAAAAATAATATCATTTACTAATTTTAAAGGATTTTATAACTAACCGATCAGATTAAACCAGAATCAGTTTCGGAATTTTCTTCCATAGCAAACGAACTCTAAAAATAACGAAAATTTAGCACAATATATAATACATTAATTCGGACTTACACATAAATTTTCATAGCAATTGTAATTGAATAATTATGCTATTAAATTCGAATAATAAATCTGGGCAGATTTACCGGTTTGATAGATTCAATTGTTATAAGCACCAAAAGGACGGATTTTACTATGAAATAAATCTTGGATCATAATCAAACAGTATGGAAACTCCCACGAAAAATTTATCAAGAAATAACAAGATTTGATCAAGAAATAAATTCATGCACTCAACAACATACTTGTTTAATTGTTTCTATGATGTTTAGCATGATGTTTGTTGTATAAATTTATCCAAGAACGTATATTGAATGTGTCAAGTATTTTGGTGAATTAAATGGATGATTTTTTGTGTGGTTCAAATGCTAAAGATTGTATTTTTGATGTTTGAATTACTATTAATGATATTAAACAATTGCATGATTATAAGTATGTTGTTGAATGTATGAATTTATTTCTTGCTCAAATCTTGTTATTTCTTGATGAATTTTTCATGGGAGTTTCCATACTGGTTGATTATGATCCAAGATTTATTTCATGGTAAAATTCATCCTTTTGATGTTTATAGCAATTGAATCTTTCAAACTGGTAAATCTGCCCAGATTTAGTATTCGAATTAATTATAATAATTATTCAATTCTGATGGCTACGAAAAATTAGGTGGAATTCCGAATTAGTGTATTGTAACTTGTGCTAATTTTTCGTAATTTTAAGAGGTCATTTGCTATAGCAGAAAATTCTAAAACTTATTCTTGTCTAATCTAATGACATAATAATTAAAATCATGTTCAACTAAACTCACAAGCACTCACGTACAAATGAACTCTCGGGCAATGTCCATTTATTATGTTCAATTTTATTGATCATGAAAAATTTAAGGTCATCCTTTAATTAACATGATTTATGTTAGAGCTAAAAACACAAATTAAAAGTGAAGGCTAATAATGAAAAAATGAGAATTTTATTAATGTCAATGAAATTACAGAGCTAAAAGTGGAAAAGAAAAATCCTAATGACATAGGCTCGAAAAAGAAAACAAAGGAATGAATTGTCTAGGTGGAGGGACTCTCCAACTCAACTTAATGACCCTGACTGACTCTTGACTCTGAGTAGGGTGTGCTGACACTGCTACTGCTCTTTGAATTTTGGTGAGCTTGATGTATCACCCTTTAGCAGGTCTTCCTCTATGTCTACTCCAATGTGATAGACCTTTTTGAAGGTGGTGAGGCCTAATAGCCTTCACCACCATCATCACCCCAGAAACCCACTTCTCCAACACCACTTAAACAACCCACACCACCTTCATCACCAAAGAATTCACCACCCAAACTCACTGAAAAACCTCAACAATAAAAAGACCCACCTTCTCTCAAAATTGACATGCATCAAGAAAATCAAACTCATTTAACTACTGACACACAACCTGCACAAACTCAACGGGAACAGAAGGAGAATCATTAAAGGAAGTTCTTGAGGTTTCCTTTTCTTGATCCAGAGGAAGATGTGTTAGTTATTGGTTCCAAGAAGGGGTCACCTTCAGCTTCTAGGAGACTTCAGAGGAGATTTACTAGATCTGCTGTAAAAAGGGAAGAAACGACTGAAGTGTCTGAAGGCATGTCTACTGGTTCAGTCAGGGGAACCAAAAGGAAAGGAGGACCTTCCAAACCCTCTTGTGCTTTAAAAGGTAAAACTTCTGAACCAATATCTACTGGTTCCACTCCCGTGTCTGAACGAACTATCCTCCCTGGCTTTACTATTGAGGAAGGATATTTAGACATAGTTGCATTGGGTGAATTAAAAGATTTGTTGGAATATCAAGGGTGGATTGATATGTTTAAGATAGAGGATGATACTTGTGTCAAGGGAGTTAGGTATTTTTTATGTGAATTTGAAACAAATGCCTGATACTTCTCTTAAGTCTGTGGTTAATGAAGTTGAGATTAATATGTTTGTTTCCTCCTTGTCTGTTGTGTTAAGTGTGCCTAGAGATGGTTTTGATAAATATTCTGGAGATGGTTGGCCTGCTTTGATAGGGGTCACTGCTGATGAGATATATGAATTCATGTTTGGGGGTAAGTTGACAAAAAAGTCAACTTATAAGACTGTCAATCTTAATGAACCAGTTATGTTGGTTTTGCATTCTCTGTGCAACAATTTTTAATTCCAAGGGCTCATGGCAAGGGGGTTGTAAGGTTTATGGAAATGGTTTTAATGTATCTCATGATGAAAAATATTAAAATCAACCTCCCAGCCATAATTTTAGCCCACATGATGCACTGTTTCCAATCTTCACATCACTCTCTCCCATATGGTTCCCTGATCACCTTTGTTCTTCACCAACACATTCCTCATCCTACTGGTGACATGATGCCCATCCAAGTCTTCACAAAAACAATTCTAAAACAAAAAGGCATGTGGATCATGATGAATAGAGGTTCAGAGTGGAACCAGAGGAGGATGATCCTAAACCTGCCAAAAAGAAGAAGAAGACAGAAGGAACCAGTTCAGATGGTGATTTAATGAAGAGGTTGGACACTCAGGATGCAACCTTGAATAAAATGATGGATCTACTGAAGGAGTTCTCCACTAGCTCCCAGAAGAGGGTTTCCTCCCTGGAGAAAGAGTTGGTTGCAATAAAGTCCAAAGTTCCTGATGCTGCTGGTTCCACTAAAGAAGAGTCTGATGATGATGAGAATGATGATGATGTTGTGTCTTCAGAAAACAAGAAGGATGATTCAAAGGATCATGAAGAGGATGAGGGCGAGGATGATGAGGATGAATGATGACTTTGTCTTTTCTTTGAGTGCCCCTAACCCTATTTACTATACTCTTAATAACTGCATTTGCTACATTATTTCCCCAGTCCCTAAGCTTTCCAATTTTAATGTTTTTGGATTATGTTCTCTAAACCTTGTTGTGTGTGTGTGGAAACTTTCTGAACTTTTAATTTATGGATAGTGAGTTTCTTGACTAACTCTGTTTTGCAGCATGGTTCTTTGATTGATGGTTTATACCATTAATTAGATTGATACAATAGCTTGTGCATAATTTTTATGCATTGAGACACTTTTTAATGATGCCAAAAGGAGGAAGTAGTAGAAGTTGAGGAAGCATAGGTCTAATTAGTTTAGATTGAGTCATTTTAGTTTAGTTTAGATTGAGTTATTAAAAAAAAAAAAAAAAGAGTGCTTTTTAGTTTTAGATTAGTAGTTTAATTTTCAGCAATTTTATCTTTCTAGGAAACACTTGAATTAGTCAAGTGTTTCATTTTTTGAGTCTGAGTGAACACTTTAAGCAGTTCTGCACTTGGAGTGTTGGTATTGGAATTCTTTGTTTCTAACTTATTGGTTGCAAGAAATTTCAATATATGGTCTAAAGTTTGTCATCATAAAAAAGGGGGAATTTTTTGAGTTCCTTTAGTTTTAATGATGACAAACACTGAGCAGGGAACAGTTGATTCTTACAGGAGTTATGTAGTTGGTTAAAACCAACTAAGATGGGTTCTCATGAATGTTGTGTAATTAAGGTTATTCTTGGATATACAACATATTTGTCTTGTAGGGAACAGGTTTTGTGAATCATTAAGAAAACTGATTTGGAACCAATTGTAGTGTTCCCTGGGCTGTACTGAAACAACATTATATACGTGCTATGCATTAACCTTGTTGAATGTGCAGTAAGTATGAAATTATCCCAAGTATTGAAGTCCAGAATCAAAGATGAAGACACTTAAAGAAGACTTTCAAGACTTCGATGAACATGAAGATGGATTAGAATTTTATTTTGAGAACATTAGATCTTCATGTGATGTTTGTATATATGCTTGGTAGACCAATATAAATGTTTGTGTCTGATAAAGTACTATTATGAATATTAGAACTAGAAGTTATAATATTCATAACACTACTAAGTAGGTAAACAAGTCTGGGGACCAGTTCTTCTACGAGTTGCTGTTAGTTTTCGAAAAATAGGATTTTATCCCATATTTTTCGAATGGGCTTTAGGGTTTTAAAATTAAATGACAGCTGATGATTTGTTAAGTATTTTAAGTTACCCCCTTAATAATAGGAGATCTTTTTAGTTCAACAAATTTTCTAAAAGTTTGTTGAGAATAAAAAGATATTCTTTCCTATTTTTTAGGGAAGAATATTTGCAAATAATATCCTTACCAATGTGGATTTATGAGCAAATTAAAAGCTTATAAATACTTGACACTAGAGATCAAAAAGCTTATGAATCTCTGACGCAAAAATTGAGAATTATTTCAGAGAAAAATCACACCTTGCATAAAGTTTTTATCGAGCAAAAAATACACAAACCTTAGTGTGTTAACTTTACTATATTAATCTTTGTGAGAAAGAAAAATTAGGGTGAAAAAACCATTGTATTTCGTCTCCAACAGAGGGGTTGGAGATTAGGGTGTGTTTGTGCATGAATTCAAACACAGGGGACTGGTTCCTTGAGTTGGGGACAATATAGTGTGTAATCTTGTTATTTCTAAGTTGATTTAATATGATACATAGGGTAGGAGGATGTAAACCTTAGTTGGGCCGAACCTCGTTAAATTTAGTGTGTTGATTCTTAGTGTTTGCCTTTAACAATTCCGCTGCAAGAACCAGCCCGACTGCTTCCTCCCTAAAGAAACAGAAAAATATTTAGGCCAAAACATCAAATAGATGATAAGCACAACAACAAAATGAACAAAGTGGAACTAACCAAAACAACTTTATAAGCAGTTGGTTAGTGTGGAATTCGTCTGAGGCAACCAAAACGACGATGGTGAAGCCAAGAGAGGAAGATCATTTGCCTATTTATCGATTTACTGCAAAATTAACCACAAAATAAAAATCAATAAAATTAATGACAATCGACAATAACTATCTAATTAAGCAAGAAGTTAGAGAGAAATTTAATGCAATATGAATCAAACTTGATGCTCAAGAGAACAACCAAAGGCAACTAAACCAAGTAACCGCTATCTATCATTGACACGCCATCGCTCAATGCCATTCTTAAGATTTTGCGTAGTATCCATTGAACCATACATAGTAAAATTTGCAATCGAAAACTGATAGGATAACTAAAATTATGGTTTGAGAAGGGAAGGAGGAAGAGAGAGCGGATGATCTGAAAGAAGGATATAGTGTAAAGGATAGAGCGACTTAAGAAGAAAATGCGAGGGAATTAGTTTGGGCCTGAATAGAGCAGGGCATGGGCCGAGCCGACACGAGGGCCAACTCGGCACGACACGGTTCGGTTTGGGCCCGGCCCAGCACGAGCCCGCTATAAGCACAGCACGACATGAAGGCACGAATGGTGGGCCGTGGGCCACCCACGAACAAAATTTTAAAAAATTTGGCACGAACACGATGAGCCGACCCGCAAGTTGGCACGCTCATCTATCTATTTATCTATCTATACTCTATACTATATACTAAAATACAAGCCATTAAAAAAAAGGTTTCCCTCCTAAACTCTTATTTTTCCCTCCTAATTTATTATTTACCATAACATTAAATGTTTCTCATTTTCCAAAGATGCATTTATTTTATTTTTTTCCTAAACAATTATAATTATTTGTACTATATTTCCAATAAAAACTATACTATCAATCCATCTTCAAAAAATTCTTATCTATGTTAACTTTTTTTTATTTTTAAAGTATTATTTGCCAGTCTAATTGGTTAGTGATTCTATATTATTTGACTAAAGTCGATTATCTCCATCTTAGTTTTTGCCGTATTTTTTAAAAAAATGGAAAAGAATAATCCCACCTTTGGGTGGTCTGCTCAAAATAATCCCACCTTCAACTTATTCCAAAATAATCCCACCTTTATACCTTATCTTCTCATTTTGGACCCATTGCTGGATTAACCTGTTACAATAGGTCATTTAAGAGGATTAACTGGTTTGACCATAATTTACACATTTGATCAGCTCAATTAACTAAAATTTAACAACTAATTCAATGTTACTAATAATTAAGCCTTAAACTTAACTAACCATAACCCCTCTAACTCCTTCAATGTAATCCCCCGTATTTTTATACCCTAATATAGAGTTATTTATACATAAATACGCGATTTTATACCCCTAAACAGATATTTTATATGTTTTCTGGATTGTAATTAATAAATTAATTTAAATATTTTATTTTGTGGAAATATTAATGTTTTAAATGTCTTAAATTATTTTTATAAGAAATTTTTGGGACGTATTTAAAGGTTTTAATTATCTGTTTTGGCTGTTGTACAAAACAGATAATTATATACTTCGTATATATAAAAATATGTATTTAGTTTGAAAAAGTATAAAAGTTTTAGGCCTTTTGTCACAAGCCCGACCTAATGGCAAACACTAATTTTTCAGCTTTTACCCTTATATATATCCTAAAGGAGCCAAAACAGGTCAGAAGCCTAAAAGCAAAACAAAAAAAAACTTTACTCTCTCTCACTCTCTCACCCTGACCCAGGAAAAGGGAAAAAAAATTTCGAAATTCAAAACCCAAAGCCTCCATAACCATCTTCAACCTCACACCCTCAATCCTCCATAACCACCAAAGCACCACCGTCGTTCAGTCGTCGGTCCCCGCAGCAACCTTCACCCTCGCCGGTTGTTGCTCTCGATTTTCGAAAAGAAAAAAAAAACAGAAACACCTTAAGCTTTCTCGCAGCACCACCTCGCCGCCGCGTCGCCGGAGTGCCGTCTGTCCGTAGCCGCCGAGCCGCCGTCGCTGCCACTGCCTACTGTCGCCATTGCTGTAGGTAGTGAATTGTATATATGTTATATGTATGTATAGGTATATACATCTATATATATAAAAGAAAAAAAAAGATTTTCTTTTATTTTCTTTATTTATTATCTTTCTAATTTTCTTTTAAATCTTGTACGTATACATATAATTAAGTAATTAATATTATGATCTAGTAATTTACGGGAAGTCTTAGGATAGGTTAGAGCTGCTGGATATTTTAGGACTCAAGTTTAATATTATTGTCTTTTATATTATAGGCGAGGAATATTACTTAGGCGAATTCTAAAGGAAAGGGTGGAGTACCACCAAGTTTATTCGAGGTACGTGTAATTGATAAGTTTTCAGACGTAGTATCATGTTAGGACTTTGCATATTTCTATCATGATTGTCAAGATATGTGAATTTGTGCAACATGACTATTTGTGATGATTATAGTTGTTTGTATAACATGTGTTTGCAAACCTGTCAAGAAAAGAATAGGAAGGATTATTTCATGTTTCCAATTATAAAGAGAATGTTGCATGAATAGGTTCTTTGAATATTTCATGCTTCAATAGTAGCAATTTATTTTGCATATGGACAGGTTGTCCCTTTCAAGTTTATTAGTAATGCAATTTATTTTGCATATGGACAGGTTGTCCCTCTCAAGTTTATTAGTAATGCATGAATAGATTATCCGAATATTTCATGCCCTTTAATAGCTTTGGGATACCACTTAAGGCATAAGTTCTTAATGGGAATCTCGTTAAATAGACAAGAGTTCAGTGTGTTTTATCTGAACAATAAATTAAAACAAATGTTATGTGGATTGTATGATATGTGTGTGCTTGTTATGTGTAATAACTCTCAAGACACTAATCACTTAAAGTGAAAGATTCGGGTAAGCATTAAAACTCTAGACAAGTGCACGTCTGGAGTATTGGCATGGATGTGGGTTGGGGTCACAGCAGGTCTCGTGACTTTAAGGGAACCGTAGGATCCACGTGTTCCATTAGCAGATTGAGCTCATTCCTTTATTTGTGACGTGGGTAGCCCCCATTGTCACCTTCTAGGTATAGACAACTCGCCCGGTGCTTACACTGGCTTCGGCTCTAGAGGGCCACCTAATAAACAATGTGTTTAACAAGGGAATAATAACTAATTAATTTTTGACGTGATTTTTATATGCAATAAATCTATATGCTTATTTAATTGTCGTACTCAGCTTTGCTGACGCCGTACAAATTTGGTCTTGTTAATATCCTGACTCTGTGATGACCCAATTATTGGTGAGCAGTCGTTCAAGGTCAAGGTAAGATTGTGCAGGAATTCAGGGATGATTATGGGCTTGAGTGATGAGCGGTGTTCCCAACATTAATAAATTTTGAGAAACATTTTCTAAACTTGATTTAACTTTATAGTTTGGTTAACTTTAAACATTCATTTTTATTTAGGTTGGATTTATTTTACAATATCGTTCGTTTGAGTTTGATTTAATAATTCCAGGGCCTCAATGGTTCCAAGTTGTAATCGATTTAATTTCTTTTTAACTTAACCTACGTACTATTTTATTTCCGCTGCAAAATTCTGAGTAAGCCGATATGTTTCCACACGTGGCGATAATACTTTAATAATTCTCAATATTTCTTGAAAATAACATTTATATTTTGATGAGAATTATTGGGGTGTTACATTCAATGGCAACCCCACCATAACCACCACCACACCATCAGAAATGGCCAACATCCGTCAAACCCCATCCGTGTTGAAGATGAAGAAATCATGAAGTCCAAGCTAATGCTCCTTACTCCAAAGAAGCCGAATTCGGAGCAGAAACTGGGTACCAAACAACAACCGGATCCGATTACCCCAGAAGAGATCTCAGAAGTGTCACAAAATATGTGTAGCTTTAGTGAGAGCATTTCTAATAATACCCTTAAAGATGAAGATAATCATCAACATCAATTCTATTAACAAAAACAAAATTCATTGATATGTAGTAATAATCCTAAAGATACTGCTGCTAGTAGCGAGGTTCGTTAGAGTCAGAGAGTGTTCAGATCTCAGGGGCACAATGGTAATTTTATCCACCATGGTCAACAACAGTAGCTTCAGCAGCAGAGACTAACGTGAGTGAGGGTTGATTGAGGGTGGTGGTGGTAGGTGGACGATTTTTTGTGAGAGGGTGGTGGTGGTAGGTTGACGGTTTTTTGTGAGAGGGTGGTGGTTGAGTGAGCGGTTGGTGGGGGCTATGGTGGTGTTAGCCATTTTAAGAAGAGTAGGTAGAAGGAAATAGAAGAAGGAAGATGGCCATTAAGAAGGAAGATGGAAGGAGGTGACCTGCTAATCTGGTTTTGGGTAAATGGGTCAAAAATAAGAAGATAAGGTATAAAGTTGGGATTATTTTGGAATAAGTTGAAGGTGAGATTATTTTGAGCACACCACCCAAAGATGGGATTATTCTTTTCCATTTTTTCCTATTTTTTTCAATTTTTTTTGAAATCTTCAAAAATGAAAGAACGGTTATATGAATGTTTTTTTTTTGTATGTATGTTTCAAATAAGTGTTTTGATTGTCATTAAGATTTTTTTGTTACACTTGGAAATACTTATTTTTATTATTAACAAAATATGAAAGAGATTTTCATGAATATAATTTATTATAAAAGTTATTAATACTAACAACAAGATAACCATACATGCCTTTTTTTTAACAATATTTACAATTTTATATACTAGAAATAACTAGATAATCTTAATGAAAAAAATGTAGAATATATGATTGTCAACTGCGTTAACATAAAATTGATACAAATAAAGTAATGAGATTGATATCTATCTAAATTCGAAATGACAATAGAAAAATTATTGTTAGTGAAATAATTTTAATATATTACATAAGTTAAAGTTTAAAATTATGTACGTTTCGGGTATTACTTGCTCTCTATTATCTAATATAACAAAAGTAGAGCACTTAGATAGAATTTTCATTTACAAAATTTTTTTACCAAATTTTGAATAGAAAGATTCAATTTAGACATAAACACTTAACTTAGTTAAATAAACCGAGCATTTGCTCGAATATTATCTAGTTTTGATTAAAATTTCAAAACTTATAAAAATTAGTATAAGGCACGATGGCACGACACGAGTCGGCCCGACACGGCAAGTGGGTTGGGCCGTGCATAGGCCTTATATTTTATAACATGGCACGACCTCGACACGACACAGACTTTTCTTGGCTCGTATAGGAACGACACGCTATGGCACGAGGCAAGCGGGCTTGGCATGTGGGCCATCCCCACACGGCCCGTGCCCACCTTTAGGCCTAAACGTAATTACTTACTGATGTGACATTGGAATAGTTATGTAGCGAGTATTTCAATAATATTAATTTTTAAATCTAATTTTTTTGCTTGAGAGTCTACGGATATTGCGACAAAGTAGTACTCCCTCCGTAACGAATTACTAGATTTTTAGGTGTAACAAAATACTTAAAACAGTTTTTTCCAATTTCATTTTTTTTTTTGCAAAAAAACAACACAATACCCACTTACTTTTCTCTCTGTTACTTTTACGATCATACCACATAATACCCCATTTACTTTTTCTTTTTCTTATCTTACTTTTCTTTTTCTTACTTTTATCATTATAACACCTAATACCACAATTAACCTATTTCATCATTCCGGAGTCCGTGCTAGTCCAAATGTTGGTGTTAATTCGTTAGGGGGAGTATTTGTATTAAGAGGGTTTATCATTCCGGAGTTCCCTAAACCCCTCTAGTTCTTTAGCTTGCTAAAACCAAAACCTAAAACCTCAATCTCTTAATGGCGAAAGAGAAGCTGAACGCAGGTTTTCTGGTAAGTTCACAAGCAGAACTAAAACACAAAGAGAAACAAAAGAAGAAATCAAAATCAGGGGGTTTTGAATCCTTAAACCTAAGCTATAATGTGTTTAGAGGTATCAAAAGAAGAGGTTACATTGTTCCAACACCCATTCAGCGAAAAGCTATGCCTGTAATTCTTGCTGGTTCTGATGTTGTTGCTATGGCGCGTACTGGGTCTGGTAAAACTGCGGCCTTTTTGATCCCTATGCTTGAGAAGTTGCAGCAGCATGTTCCTCAAGGTGGTATTAGGGCTTTGATTTTATCTCCTACCAGAGATTTGGCTCTTCAAACTTTGAAGTTCACCAAGGAATTAGGGCGTTGTACAGGTTATGTTTTTTATAATTGTTATTGGGTTATGTTTGGAATTGGATTTATGAGTGATTTTAGTTGAGTTGAATGTTCTATTGAAATGTGATTTTGTGTTTTTAAACGTGTGCTTGGAAGATTTGAAATTGATTATGTTTTTTTTTTTCAAGATTCAAAATTTCCATGCACTTGGGCGTTATAGTGTGTGTTTCCCTTAATTCATGTTGTTTAGGTTATGCTTTGAATTGAACATATAAAATGCGGGTGATTTTGGTTCAGCAAAATATTCTATGGAAGAGGGTTATGTGCTATTTTGCTAAAATGGGCACCTGTGTAATGGTACTTTTACAATTCTATGGAATGGGTTCTATTTTATATTGAAAGTATGAAGTCGGATGATTGTATGCTCTATTGGTTATATGGGGTAGTATGTTTTTCAGGTAGAGCTTTATGAAATTATGATAGGATGAACATAATGATGTAATTCTTGGAATTGTTATCTTTAAAGATCGATAT
This sequence comes from Salicornia ramosissima, assembly GCA_951394345.1. Lineage (NCBI taxonomy): Eukaryota > Viridiplantae > Streptophyta > Magnoliopsida > Caryophyllales > Amaranthaceae > Salicornia > Salicornia ramosissima. The sequence goes on along the minus strand of OX596234.1, from coordinate 32,827,412 downwards.
TAAATCCAGGTAGTTCAATTTTTTTGAAATTGAGCCTTTTAAATGGAAACATTGTTGTCATGTTGGCTGTATCTGTTGGTGGAGGTTGTGAATTTACTCTGGTGAATTAAGTATTGTCCTTTTATTATTTCTATGAAATTTATGTCGTACTTCCTTTTTTGGTGATATTGTATGCAGATCTCCGCACAAGTCTCCTAGTTGGTGGGGATTCGATGGAAAGTCAATTTGAAGAATTGGCTCAAAATCCTGACATCGTTATTGCCACACCAGGTAGGCTCATGCATCATTTGGCTGAGGTTGATGACATGTCACTTCGAACAGTCGAATATGTGGTCTTCGATGAAGCTGATTCGCTATTTGGAATGGGTTTTGCTGAGCAATTGCATAAAATTCTGACTCAGTTGAGTGAGAATCGGCAAACATTGCTTTTTAGTGCAACATTGCCTAGTGCTTTGGCAGAGTTTGCTAAGGCTGGTCTCCATGATCCTCAAACTATTCGTCTGGATGTGGAAAAAAAAATTAGTCCAGATTGTGAGCTCAACTTTTTCACTATGAGGCCGGAAGAGAAACATGCAGCTCTTGTGTATTTGGTGAGGGAAGAAATCACTCCTAATCAGCAAATGTTAATCTTTGTTTCCACCAGATACCATACGGAGTTCCTGAAGTCATTGCTTGCACTTGAGGGTATTGATTCCGATACATGCAATGGTAGTATGGATGCAGAAGCCCGCAAAATTAATGTATCAAAGTTTCGATCTGGAAAAATTAAGCTGCTAATTGTTACAGATGTTGCTTGCAGAGGCATGGACATTCCGTTGCTTGATTACGTAATCAATTGGGACTTCCCAACAAATCCAAAATTATTTGTGCACCGTGTTGGACGAGTTGCTAGGGCTGGCCGGACTGGTACTGCTTACTCTTTTGTGACTCCTGATGATATGCCGTACCTCTTGGATCTTCATCTCTTTCTGTCAAAAGGAATTAGGCCTGCTCCTACAGAGGATGAAGTTTTAAAGGATATGGGTGGTGTTATGGCTAAAGTTGATCAAGATATAGCCAATGGTGTGACTGTTTTTGGACGGTTTCCTCAAACGGTTTTGGACCTTGTTCAGGATAAAGTGCGGGATCTCATTGATACATCTGCTGATTTGATTGCCTTACAAAAGTCTTGTGTAAATGCATACCGTGAATATTCAAAGTCAAAACCCTCTCCATCAAAGGAATCAATACGGAGAGTAAAAGATTTACCCCGTGAAGGTTTGCATCCAATGTTTAGAAGTGTTTTGGAAGGCAATGAGCTGATTGCTTTGGCATTTGCTGAACGCTTGAAAACTTTTAGGTTGGTATTAATTTTTGACTTTTGCATGCATTTTACTTTTGTCATATAATCTTCCGCTCTGTTGCAACCATCTAACTAAATCTTTTTTCTTTCAACGCGATCTAGACCCAAACAGACTATTTTGGAAGCTGAAGGTCATAATGCAATGTCGAAGCGTTTGCAAGTAATACTTTAGTTCATAGTTTTTTTTAACCCCTATTTGTTGTTGGATCATCTATTGTTTAAGTTTTATCATTATATTTTGGATTTTTTGTCAATAACAATATTTTATAGCCAATTTTTGTTTAAAACCATCTTTTATAGGGTTATTTGTATAAAACCATCTTTTGTAGCTGATTGGGTTGTTGACCACCATCTTTGGAAGGAATCTGGCAAAGACTGACTACGTGAGATGCACGTGAGTCACTTAAAACACATTTTTTGGCTCTTCTCTTATATTTTCTTCCCAATCCCCTCATTTCCACTGATTTACTATTCATATACCCATTAAAACCCAAATATAAACCCCCATTTCCACCCCAATTCATCTCAAAAATTGGAGAAGAGCCATGAAAATGTGTTTTAAGTGACTCATGTGCATCTCACATGGTTGATCTTTGCCGGATTCTGTCCAAAGATGGTGGATAACAACTCAATTAGCTACAAAAGATGGTTTTATGCAAATAACCCTACAAAAAATGGTTTTATGCAAATAACCTTACAAAATATGGTTTTAGACAAAAAGCTGCCTATAAAAGATGGTTATTGACAAAAAATCCTTATTTTTTTTGTTCCTCTTAAAATTACTGTTAAATTTTGTACTAAAGGAATGTCTTTGTGTTTTAGTTCTGAAATTGTCATTGTATTCAAAATTGTGCGATCTTTCTCTTCGGTCATATCGCCCTGTGTAGCTCTGCTTGCTAAATATTTTTGGGCTGCATCCTGTATGTGCGTTTATGAATTATTGGACAAAAAAAATATGGTTACAGCTGAAATGAGTTGTGACATAGCAGCTAGAATTTCCATTTAGAGTATCAGCATATTTAATTTGGTATATGATGGATATAGTTCAGGACTATGTTACATGGGCACGACTCCTAGCTCGTCGTACCCGTGTCGATACGACTTCGTAATGGTGGCATGGAATAAAAAAGTGGCCGCTGTTTCCAATTACTCAAAGCAAGGAGAAAGAGAGAGCAGATTTGAGATTTTAATACCAAAACCAAAAAAATTCAAATCAAAGGTTACCTTGCATTTAAATTGCGAATCCGAATAAAAGCCCTCAATTAATTGGATAAATCACTTTAATTTAACCACCCAAACTAAAACCCTAACTACAAAACCAAAAGCAAAATCTTTGAGCTAACGATGCTTGCTATGCCGATGATTGCCAGCGGCTGTCAGCTTGCCAGTGACTCCGTTGAACATGCAGATCGCTGTATCGGGTGATTTATTCATGCTTTTCGTCGTCTGCTCTTAATTTTCTTACTTTGATTTCCTTTTTTTTGGGGGGGGGGTGTCTCAAGAATGAAGAACCCCGGTCTCTCTTCTCTCTCTTTGTTACCCAAATTCCCAATGCCCACGTGTGCCACTTCCTCCTCCTTCCTTTTTCTTTTTATCACATCTTGATGTAGCCCTTTTGTTTTTTCTTTTCAAACTAATAGACATAAGGTTACACTTGAAACAACTTTTTAAAATATCTAAAATCATTTAGACCACTTACAAAATAAATAATGACAATAGCAGTAGTAGTAATAGTGGTAATAATAAATTAAGAAATCCAATAATAAGCAAAATTATTTAAAAACATAAAGCACTTACACTATTATTATTTTTTTAAATGTTTTTATTGATTTATGCCCGTGTTCCTGCACCCATTTCCAAATCTTGGACTGAGTCTCCGTGTCCTAAAATATTAAACTTAATTGAGTTGGACATGTGGACACGTGTCCTTGTCCGACACCCGAACCCGACTCCATGTAGCGTAGGTTCAGGATTTGAATTCAACATATACTTACATCAATGGCCATAATGCCATTTAGAATTTCCATTTACATTATCACCACATTTTATCTGGTGATTGATAAAGTGAAGGATTTGAATTCAACATTTAGCTACAGACATCAATGGTCATAATGCCATACCTCAGCTACTTGATCTCTGATTCATTGCCATTGTTATTTACAAATGCAAATTATTAACTTGATGCCCTTATGAAAGATGTGTTAATATCTGTCCTGAAAATAATTTACAAATGATGATGCTGGAGAAATATTTGATCTTGATAGCAATCATTTAAAAAATGGATTACTGAAGTGTCTTTTTTTGTAGTGTTATCTTTGTAATTTATCATTCTCACAATATGTGAATCTTTCAAAGCCTTTGAATTTGATGTTTTTGGCCTATGAAGCATCGGTACTAAAGTCTGCTGGTATCCCCTATTCTGATACTGTACAGGGACAGTATGGATACTGCTGGCAGATGGTTAAAGGATGGTATTGACCAGATTGGGTCGGCTGACCAAGTTCTAGGACGGCTGGGTTAGTTGTTAATGGATGGTACTAAAGTTGGCCGGTATCCTCCTATTCTGATACGAGTTTTTTGTTCAAAAGTACCTTACACCACTTTTTGCAAAAAATTACCTTACTTACAAAAGCTTGTCCAAAAACTACCTTTATTAGCCAATTCCTTGTTAACCACTACCTTGTTCGTTGTTCCGGCGTTGACTTTGCTTTACTCTCGAAAATAATTAGCCCAATGAATGTTTTGGGGTCATTTTTGCCCTAAAAGGGTTAAATACGAGGTCGGAATCTACAAAAAATTGTCGCATAAGCTTCTATTTGCATTACAAAATTTGTCTTGATATGCGTTCATTGGTTTGCGTGCCACAAAAAATTATCCCTATCAAGGTTTTGGTGGGTCATTTTTGTCCTCAAGGATCAAATTTGAGGTTTGAATTTGCAAAAAACGACGATATTGACCAGCAAAGGCAAAGTCAACGCCGAAATAGTGAATAAGGTAGTGGTCAACCAAAAATTTGCTAAGTAATGTAGTTTTGGACAAACTTTTGTAAGTAAGATAGTTTTTTGCAAAAAGTGGTGTAAGTAAGGTAGTTTTGGACAAAAAACTCTTCTGATACTGTACAGGGACAGTATGAATACTGCTGGCAGATGGTTAAAGGATGGTATTGACCAGATTGGGTCGGCTGACCAAGTTCTAGGACGGCTGGGATAGTTGTTATGGGTGTATTGGGGACTGCGGTGGCCTTAACCCACATCCCCACAGTCCAAGTCTCTGAATGTCATGAATGGCTCAAAGTTTCTCAGTTGCAAAATTTAGAGTACATGTCATAAATATCGGCAACTTTCCAAGAAATTTTCTTCAATGAAACTCTGCCAGTGAGGTTTTTTTCATTATTTTTCTAAAATGCTCTACCAGAAGATAAAATAGGAGAGAGAAGCACTTATCATAAAAGGTTTTGTGAATATTAGGTGAGGCGTGGGTGCCAATTGCCAATATGGTCTAGTGTGATAAATGGCTTTTAAATATATTTAATAAAAGAAGGAATGTATTTATTTTATTAGTTAGTGGGACATGAAAAAAGCATTTACCATTTTACCTATTGTGGCTACTAGCATTCTAGCAATCTTTACAAATTTTTTTTCAATATTTTTAAAAAATTATATTATTATTATTATTATTATTATTATTTGGGAAATTCTCAATAGGATTCTCCAGTTTTCAAGATTTTACAATGGAGAACTTGAGGTATTATTTATTTATTTTCTCTCTTTTAAAATTATCATTAATAGCTCTAAGTTTGTTTAACATTACACTGTAAATCCTCACACGTTAAATGTCCGTATAAATTGGTTTTTGTTGTTAAATCGGTTTAACTACAATTCACTTTGGACTTTAAACTGAACCCAAGAGATTATTATTGCAAGAGCTTCAACTTTCTACTCTTTTGACCGTTAATTTCTACAGTTAACGTGTTTGAAGCTAGTGTTTAAGCTTTTGCTATAGTTATTTCATTAGATGAAGTCCAAAATAAAATCTAGTTAAGCTAAATAAACCATATCACTCATTTAGATGGACAGGTAATGCTTAAATGCTAGCATTTACAAGTCTTAGAAAACTGAGGGTTATTTGTGATGTTTTAAAATATAAGAGTCACCATTGAGAATTCTTAAAAATCGAGTGTCATCAGTTTTTTATAACAAGCCTTCCAATGAGGACATAAGGGATTATTCAAGATAAGTGTAATATTTTTTCTTCTTTTTATTATTTATTTAAAAAAATACGAAAGTTAAATATCTGTTTCTTTTTAAATGCAATGATTTGACATAAAGTAGAGAGGAAAAATATCTAATTGTTGCATTTAAAAAGAAACGGAGGTAGTATTTGTTTTTTTTATGTGCCATATTCATATATTAGCTTTTTAAGACTTGCTGTTTTGTATTGCTTGCAAAAGTCCCCGTTTCCGTTACCCCTTGTTCCTTCATCCTGATTTAATTTCTACCTTCAAAATTACATTTGACTGGTGATGTTTAAGTGTTATTGATCTTGTTTTTCATTTTGAAATTATTTAGTGCAAGCATTCCTCTTGTGTTATTATCTGTGAATGTCTCACATTTCAAGATATGAGGATTTCAAATTCCTCGAGTATTTTTGCTTCTGGCCAGTGCTTGTATCATATTCCTCTCTCTTAGGACTTAAAAAAGGAGAATAAGGTTTGCATACCAATAGCACAAGTATAAGTCCGTACCAATTATTAATGACAATCAATATAATGTTTAGGTTTTACAAAAATTTCTCCATTTATATAAAACATTGTATCCACAATTTTTTCAATAAACATTCCATTATGTGGGAGGGATGGTGAACGAATTAATTTGAAAACAACAATTATTGAAAATACAGATACACTATTTATATTGTCATCTGTAATTGATATTTTCTAAAACTGATTGTTCCTTGAGGGTAGACATGGTTGTGACTTGAATTTTTTCATTTGCATTTTCTTTTGATTGCTAATTGAATGGTTTCACTAACATCAGGGTTCTTCGAGCCAATGGGTTGATGTGATGAAGAAGAAGAGGGCTATCCATGAGCAAATTATTAGCCAGGTGCATCAAAAATCCTGCAATGATCGGGCAGCCAAGGTAACTTTTCAAGTTTAAGATGTATTGGCAGCTGACGACTTTTGTAATGCATTATAGGGAGATTTATCATCTTTTAGTTTTGAGGTTTGAACTCTATAGTTTTTCTTGTATGGAATTGTGGTTAATGGATTTACCATTATATCTCTTCCATTTAATGATGTTTTGTCCTGTGAATGGAACAAGTGCAAAAAGGTTTTTTTTTTGCTTTCAGATTATAGTATTCTGGACTTCATTTAAAACCTTATTTAACTGTTGCCCTTTTTGTTGAAATTTTACGTGGTGGATAGGGGATATAGTAACATCATATAGATCTTACCAAGCAGAGGTTGTTTATTGTTGATATATGTACGTGTTATAAAAATTTGACATTGGGTTCCCTCCCCGTGCAGGAAATTGAACCTGAATTTGATTCTGTCCAGAAAATTGGGAAAACAGGTATCTGCTTCACTTTTTTATTAAGAAAATTTCATGATGCTGTTGAGAGTTATGTTATTGATACTCATTTTCACATAGGTGTTTTGTGATGTTTTTGACTTGGAACTCCTCTAGTTTGAACAGTTTGATCTTTCAAAGACCCTTTTCTGTATCATTGATTAGTTGGGCTGTAGTTGTCTTGATTCTTGTAAAGATAAAGCAGACTGCTAAATAGGCTATGGCCATGTTTGACCATCAGCGTTTAATAGCGGATTTTATTAGCCTTTTTTTGTATTGTTTTTGATTGGAAAATGAACATGTCATTTATTAATCCAAAGCAACAATATATTGGTAACCTTGTGATCTAAAAAAGAATATCACTAACCTTTGAAACTCAATATCACGTGAGGAATCTCAAAAATCATTTGCGTATATCATCTTCGTCCAATCTTCCCAATTTACAGATTACAACTAAAATTTCAACCAAGACAAAAAAACAGAGAAAACTCAAGAATGAAGGAGAATTGATTGAAGCTTTGTTAATGGTGAGAGTTGATTACAAAGCTGCTAGTCTCTAGGTGACTTGAGGTCACAAGTCTCTAGGAAAAACTTTTTACAATTTTCAAGATGATTCCCACATTCTCTCTCTCTTCTTATCTATACAAGTTCTATTGCTCCAATCCCTAAAAGGAATTCTGACTTGGTGTGCCTAATTGACCGCTGCTGCCTCTTCATGCTAAGTGGTAATTGGTGCGTTGGCCATAGTGGGTTGTTGATCTTCTTTGTCTTCTTGAGTTCAGACCTGCCCTTGTCTCTTTCTCGTTTTGTATGTCTGGACCACAATAGGTTTTCTTGGCTTTATTACATCCCCCCCTCCATCAAGACTCACCTTGTCCTCAAGGTGGAAATGTGGAAATCTATCTTGAACCATTTGAGCTTCTTCCCAAGTAGCCTCAAAGGGCTATAATCCCTCCCACTCAATGAGCACTTCTGGTATGATTTTGTTGCCCAATTGTTTATATCGCACACCCTTCACTTCAGTAGGTACCACTGCCAATTCCAGCTCAGGGGTTAGTTGAATTGGTATAGTGGAGGATAATGGCTTACTCCCCACGGCCCTTTTCCGTTGTGACACATGGAAGACAGGATGTATGTTGCATTGATCCGATAATTGCAGCTTGTAAGCTACCTGTCCAATATGGCTAGTGATGGGGAAAGGCCCATATTAACACACAACTAGCTTCTCGTAGGGCCTCTTTGCTAGGGATTGTTGGGTCTAATCTTGAGATAGACTAAGTCCCCCACTTTGAATTCCTCCTCCCTTCTCTTCTTATCAGCTTGTTCCTTCATCTTATGTTGTGCCTTGAGGTTAGTTTTGAGCTCTTCTAGCATCATATCTCTCTCTTGTAGTCACTCTTCGAGGCTCTCAACCACGGTTTGCCCAACTCCCATGCAATGAACAAAGTAATTAAACTAGTTTTTAGGATTTTAATTATTTTCTGAATTTTATTACTGTTATTTTGTTTGTTTTGTTTACTTTTTGTTGAGGCATTTTTTGGTACACCTAACAATGGGCCGAGAGCAAGTTCCGCTTCCACCCGATCAAGCACCGTTCCTGCACAAAGAACACGTGTGAGCTACCCCCCGGAGGTGTTCCAGGGGAGGTCACTCCGACGCTCAAGTCAGTATAGTGTAAGAGAAGTAATTTGAGAGAGAATGTAAGAGAGAGAAAGTGTTTGTGAAGTGTTTACTTTACTCTTTTGTGTGATGAGATCCTCCCATTGTTGCATAGAGATGGGTATTTATAATACCTTTGGACTGATTTGGTGCCCCTGGTTGGTTGGGCTGGACCTGGTCTGCTGGGCTGGACCTGGTCTGCTGGGCTGGACCTGGTCTGCTGGGCTGGACCTGGCCAGCTGGGCTGGTCCTGGTCAGCTGGGCTGGACCAGGTCTATACTGGAGCGTGGACCTTGTGGGGCCAGGTTATATGTACTGGGCTTATCTCACATGTGGGTCTGGTCCCGGAGTGGGCCTTCCTGTGGTTGTGGTCCTCTTGTTGGGTTTAGGACTTAGTTGGGCTTAAATAACCGTGGGCTAGCCCAATAGTAGTGGGTGTATTTTACCCCATCACTTTTATTTTCTTTTATTTTGTCCTTTAGCTAGTGGTTGATCATATTTCAGCCTTTTTGATCTTGTACTTGAATAGGGACAAATAATAGCAATTAAGAAGGAATTAGTATAAGTAGTAGGAAGGGAAGGAGAGTAATATTTTGAAAAAAAGCTCGGGCTTTTGAGACTTGTGACCTAAAGTCACTATTTGGAGATTTTAAACCTCAATTTGCTAACTATCTTTTGCAATTAATCTTGTGGGTTATTAATCAAATATTAGTATCACTTTTCTTACTTGCATTTCCCTTATTTCTACCATTCAAAGCCTTGGATATTTGCTGCTGTGTTCTTCATTTGGGGAGCAAAACCTAGGTTGTGGAGTTCAAAAATTTGGGTGTATTACACTTGGTATCGGAGCTGTACGGTCCGTGGAGGCTTAGCGGCTGCCAAGAGTTGGGCTGGTGGTTTTTTAAGGGTACTGCATTGGAGAATAGAGCTGCCATGGCTCCAATGAGCAACACGCAGAGGATAGAGACAATGAAGGAGAAATTTGAGTAGTGTTTTATCCAATTTGAGAAGCAGCTCGAAACCCTAAAAAAGGAACAAGATACCTTTTTTGCTGATATGAGGGCATTGATGAAGCCGGCGAAGGGCGATGAAAGAGGAAAAAGCTCGGTCCGGTCTAGGGTTTTGAGCTCGACCCTTAGACGGTGACGGCTTAGGGCGATGGAAGAGGTACGATAGGACAAGACCGAAGAGATTTGGAGTGTGGCGGAGTTGGTGAATCTGCTTCTGGTGGTGGTCTAGTTGGTGTTGCATTGGACCTTGTAGATGGCCTCAACAATGGTGAGGGACAACAGAAAATTCTACTAGAAGAGTGGTCCACGAGGAGTTTGACTGAGGTGGATAGCTTGCATAAGAATTAAATTATAGAATGTGCTAGTAAGGGCAAGATAATAAATTTCCTTAAAGGTTCAAAAGTGGAAATGACTTGGATGAATCAGAATACACATAGTAGTTTTAATTCTGATAACTTCCAAGGAGGCCTAAATTGATGTGACTTTTGTCAACTCCACATTGATAGCTTATATAATAAAAATAAGGTAAGAGAAGCAAATCATAGAGTGACTTTTGTCAGCTCCACATTGATGTGTTTCTCTTTTAGTGTAATATATAGATGCTTGATTAGGGGAAAAAAATTAAGAGGGTTTAGTGTAATACCAACGCCGCCTCTAGCTTTCCCTCCTCGGTCATTTTAAAAGTGAAAGAAACGCTCCAACCTTAAAATCCAACCATCAGGATTAGACCCATAAAATATTGGTAGATCGAGCCGTTTATGACTCCAATAATTGCCCGGACCACCTTCGCTACAGTGTTTACCCCAGTTCTCTCCCACATCTCCACCACCATTCTTCCAGCCCTGACCCGGAGGTTGTAGAGGCGCGATTTGCTGGCTCAACTCTTCCCTCAACTTCTCTTGCTCAGCCCTCAACTGAACCACCTGTCAAAGGACGGCGCAGTTCGCCCATGTGGCACGTGATCCTTCGAGGCTTAGATCTAGGCAAGCCTATCCCATATGCACAACAAGCTTGTAAATAAGGAATATAACACGCAATGACACTAACCTGCAACAACACACATGCATCAGTAAGGGACCAAATAGGCATGGGAGTTGCCTCATATGAGATACACTGTGCCATAGCGCCAGGGAAGTTGTCCGCACGTGACACACCGCCTCCTCTTGCTCTGTCTTGGCCTAATCCATCCGGTTCTCCTTTTGCGTATTCAGGTGAAGATCATCAGCCAATTTGGTTGATACCTTCTCCATACTCACTGCAATTTGCTCCAACGACTAGTCTGGTAAGCAATGGGAACATTCAAAGCTCTCAACTCAGTCTACACAGAATCCAATTGCTGAGAGGTACTTTATCCCACCATGGCTCAGGTCTAGCTCTGTTACCAAGCTGCTAGGAATTCAAATGCAAGCAGGAAGTTACCAGACAAATGGTTACTTTCGAGTGGTAAGCTCTCTCCAAATGACTCGAAAGAAGCTGATATTAGTATATTACTCTCTGAAAAAAATATTGTTACACAAATGCAGATCCTTTTTGTTTATAGGCACAACTAGAAGGTGCTACTTAATAAAAGACCATAATGACCTCTTAATAAACTCCCAATTTAATAACCAAACAGAAAATAAAAGAGAAAATCATCATTATTTACTAATCATTCTTCTATTGCCTTATAGAATTTTCTCCCAACACCATGGTGGCCTTGATGCGTAGGAAAATGAAAGAGTGTAAAATAATGGCTGTTTCTTGGAGAGCTCACATTTCTATATTTAAATATGAATCTTTTGCTAGAATGTTGGCTTCTTCTTGGTGTAGCCTTCCACTCTCCTTAGGCCTTAGGAGCTCACATTTCTATTCTTAAATATTTTTATTTTGCTAGAATTTTCAGTCTCTATGATGATTTTTTTTTCTTTTATTTTTGTAGTCTGAAAAATTCTCATATGTTTGTATCAGAAGCTGTTGGGTCTAAAAGAAAAGCAACGAGCTTCAGGAATGAGGAGTATTTCATCAGTTCAGTTCCAACAAATCAGGTAGTCTTTGGTTCAGTAACTTCAGTTGGTGAAAACTATTATAACCAATGATATTGTTGTGATGTTTCTGAGTTTGAATCGTTGTACATATCTTTAGTTCACTGTGCCACTTTCAACCTTCATGTACTTTGAGTGATTTGTGACTTCATGTTTTGCTTCAAATTTCAGCATTCGGAGGTTGGACTCTCGGTGCGAGCTGAGCTAGGCTTTGGATCAAATAGGTGTGGTTGATAAGCAAATTTTTTTTTGAAGTGACTTCATGCTTCATATTGGTGCTGCTAGTCCCTAATACTTCTAAAACCACGAGTTTGGGAGAATTCTTTGGCTAATGTCATCAAATGAATTGAAGTAAAATTTTGGTTTTTGATCATCTCACTGTATGTCATGTTGATGCTGTGGGTATTAAGCGACATGGTTGCTTCTATGCTGGCTCTACTGAATTGTAATAGTTTTCGCTAACAGGTAGAGTAGGTCATTTGCTGCAGCTTTCTTCATAATTAGGAAGAAGGAAGACCGGATGTCATTGCATAAATTAAAAATTCTCGTTGATTCCTGAAGCTAGGTTTTTTTTTTTTGATTTGATTTGGCAACATAGCTGAGAAGTGATGCTGTCCGGGATTTTTTTTTTGTTGGGGGGGGGGGGAGGGGTTGAGGACCGTTGCACCTTGTGTGCAAGAGGTGGGGAATCTATCCATTAAGCCCCCATCATCTGACACTAGGCTCCTTGAATGAGTAGTTTAGGGGTCATTTGGTTTGGGGGTTTCAGGTAAAAGAGAGGGAATTAACAACCAAAATTCCCTTTGTTATTGTTTGTTCAGCTAAAACAATCATTCCCTTACCCCCTTCAATTCCCCCGTTTTCTAGTCTCCCCAAGGGAATCCCAATTCCCACATTTTCATCTCAAGTTTGACCAACTTTGACCACCCATCCCACAAAACCCACCCCAATGCACTCCACCACTCGCCAGTTGCCACCCACGAACGCACCGTCATTAACCCACCACCCCACACCATACACTCACACACTTACCCACAAACCCACCACCACACACCACGAACTCACCGCCAGTCACCACCACACGCACACACATGAACCGACCCACAAAACCGCTTCCACACACGAACTCACACCCACCACAAAACCCTAACTACCCCATCAACCAACCCGAGGTAGAGAGAGAGAGGCAGACGAGCAGCGCGACGACGAAGATGATCGGTGCGGTGGCGAAGAGGAATGTTGTGGCGGCGAAGAGGATGATGATGAAGAGCACCAGAGCAATGGTTGTTTTAGGTTGAGTGACTTGAGTCCTTTTGCGGTTCTTCTGTTGGAAGAAAGAAATGTTGGTGGAGGACTTGTGGTTGTAAAAAAGTTTACCAAACATAATCAATGAACAAAGGGATTTTTATCTCTTTCCTTTCCTAACCCTTTGTTTATTCCTTTCATTTCCCTTGTATTGAACCAAACAGCCCCCAAGTTGTTTTCTCTCAACCCTTAATTGGGCGGTATATGGATCGACTTTAAAATTCTCTCTTGTGGTTGTAGATACAATAATAATCCTTGTTGCAAAGTTAGTGACATGCCACCATAAAAAGTTAATTCACATGTCTCTTTGTTCTATCTTTAGATTGGATTCAGCTGTTATGGATCTAGTTGCAGACGATAAAGAGGGTATGCAGAAACAAAGAAGTGTATACCACTGGGATAAGGTACTTCTATGTGTGAAAGATCTTATTTGGCCAACTTTGATCAATTTTCTTGATGTTTTATTTTAACATAATTATATCGCTATTCATCAGAAAAGTAAAAAGTATATCAAGCTCAACAATGGTGAACGTGTAACTGCCACTGGAAAGGTACTTCATTGTATTCTTCTTGTTTTTTTACAGATTATTATTTTGAAGATTCCTATTCTCGATGAAAGTAGCAGATCATTGTTCAGAGCATTCTGTTGTATTTTCTTTCCTTTGGAAATATGAATAGAAGACTTTAGAAAAACTGAAAAATTAGGTGGGAAACAAATCAAACAACAATTGAAGCTATTACTACTAGTCTCAAGCTTGTCCATGTGTTTTTATAGTAATATATTGCTATCTGTAAAATGTCTTATGATTTGTTTTTATACCATGGGGTATCTTTTGAACTCCAAAGTTGGAAAGGGTACTTGGTGAATTCCCAAGTGGGAAAGGGGGTGGAGGTATGTAATGATTAATCCTCAGGTGATTTATTTTAAACCTCAGGGGTACATGACGATTAATCAATTAGTTTTTTGAAAAAGTTTAATATCTGTCCCATCTCCCAATCTTGTGCGTCTATGTAATGCGCCAACCCAAAAGTACAACAACAAAAACAAAAAGAAATGCTTTAATCAATTATTTTGGCTTATTAGCTGCTAGTTGATTTTCTCAGATTTTTGTGATCTTGTACTAGAGTCAAGACAAATAGCAAGTTACGGGAAAAGTAATATAAATATTATTAGGGAGTAGGGAGAGAAGAATTATTCAGTGAATTTTTTGTATGGAATTGGTTGAGAGTTGTGACCCAAAGTCACTAAGAGATTTGTTGCCTAAAGTTGCTACTTTAATTCTTGTTATTAATCAATCTGTATTTTTATCATTCAAATATCACCACCACAACCTGCTGTTATCTTTCTTGCCTTCTCTTTCTGTAATTTTCCAGATTAGTTTGTTCGAATATCTCAGTGATTTACAGTCTATAGTTGGAATAGTGTGGTTACCTGTTAGAAGAGTTATTTATAATTTTTTTGAAATGTAATTAGACTTTGCTACCAAAATTTTCTGAACACTATGAATGATATGAAAGTAGGCAATTTTGGTGTGAAGAGGCCACACACACATATATATAGATAGGAAAAGGATCATATGAGAACCCATCTCTCGGTGAGAACCATGAGAACTATGATCTTAACCATTGATTTTCTACAATTTAATCTCAGCCGCTCCTTATTTTCACCTTAATTTGTTTACAACCTTCACCACCATTTTACTTTCTCTCTCCTCTCGTCTTCCTCATCTCACCTTCTCCCACCATTTCTAGATTGTTCTTTTAATTTCAGACTTATTCTTCCACCACTCGATCATCATCGTAATTCATCATCTGAAGAGTTCTTAATTCATCATTGTCATCATCATGATCGCAATTCAGATTTAGACGTGAGGACATCTCGCGTTTTCAATTCAGATGTTCTGAATTCAGATTCAGACTTTAAATGATCTTCAATTTCGATTCAATTTCATGATTTCGATTTATTTGAACGAATTCAGAACATCTCGCGAGAACAAACACGATTTTGATTCAGATTCAATTGAGGTTCAACGAACAGCAACAATCAAATCTTGGATTAACAACTACAGCAACTAGCAATGAACAACTACAACAACTAACATCCATTAATGGCGATTAGAATCTGATATTTAATGGTTTGCTCTTAGAATCTGATTTTAATGGCGATTAGAATCTAATGTTCATTTCTGATATTAATGGCGATTCAGAATGATGATGAAGAAGATGACGTCTGATTGGCTGATGGTTGTTGCTGATGATGAAAGTGATCTGATTATCTAAATATGGAAAAGGTTTTTACAATCTGAGAATAGAATCTGGCTATTGCTCTTTACAATCTTAGAAGTTAGAACAACTCAATAGAATCTGAGAACAATGGAATAGAATTTGAGTATTGTCCTTTAGAATCTGAAAAATACATCTTAGAATTTGAAAGTTGTAGTATACAATCTGAATTTTTTTTTTATAGAATCTGAATTTTTTTTATAGAATCTGGAAAAAAAATATTATAGAATCTGAAAAATAAATAATAGAATCTGTGATGTACATAAATATTTCATTCTGAGATATAACTTCGGAAGCCTATAACATTGCGCTCGGATGTCCAATCGGGGCATATAATATGTCCAGATTGGTTAATTTTTCGAGAAGCAGCAGCCGCGACCAAAGAAAAATGCCAAAAAAGCCTGTAGAGGCCTCAAAATGCCAAAAAAGTCCAAAAAATCTTAGATACTGAGTGAAATTAGAATATGAGAGTTAGGGTTCAGAATCTGAGAGTGAGGCATTAAAATCTTATAATCTGAGTTTAATTTTTTTTTTTAATGTAATGGCGATTAAAAGACTTAATCTAATGGTTGTAATGCGGCTCTCACTGAATGAGGGTTCTCATGGGATTCTCACCATATATATATATATACGGAGTTTATATATTTGAAAAAAGGTAAGTACTCCCTCCGTAACATATTAATGGCAACGATTTGACATAAAGTAGAGAGGAAAAATGTCAAATCGTTGCCATTAATATGTTACGGAGGGAGTATTTTATTTCATGAGGAAAAAAGTACACTGATGGCTACTAAGCACAACTGCCCACAACAAACCAGGCTAAACCACTAAAATAAACAAAACCAATCAACAAACTAATTGCAATTTATTAAGCCACCTAGTTTTACTAGCACTAGTTTTCTTAGGCATAACATGTTTAACTCTAATAGTACATCGCATGATTAGATCAGCCATTAGAGTTCTAGGAACTCGCACCACCTGATTCCAAAGACAGCTGTTTTTCTGCTGCCAAAAGTTGTAGCTCAAACCAGTCAAAAAGTAGTACATGACTCTCCTTTTGAACCTACACTTGAAACCTTTCCGTGATGACAAGCTGTGATGGAACTGAAGTCCAGAAGCTGTACCATTCTAGGCATATGCCTTATGCATTGTTTGCTATATTCACAATAAAAAAATATATATGCTGAACAGATTCATCTGCTGTCCCACAAAGCACACATAGGATCTGATAACTGACTGAACTTAGAGAGGAAATCCATTGTTTTGAGTCTGTTCCATAGATCTTATTACAAGATAAACTCAACAATTAATAATCTAAAATCAGAATCTGCAAGAATGCAGCAGGATCTTCAACTCTTCTCATCCTTGGTGGCTTGGCCGCCCAAATTGAATTTTGAAAAGACACCAAAACAAAAAATTGAGTGGTTCTTTTGGTGCCAAATTAAAAGATATTCTGTCTTTAAATTTAAAAATTTGAAATGTGTGTGTATAATTTGGACTATAGTTTGGACTCCAATAGTTTGAGTCCAAGTCGAATCCAAAAACTTTTGGACTCAAAAATTTGAGTCCGAATCCGATCCGATTTTTTTCAAGTCCGATCCAGTCTGCTAAATTTAAACTGGATTGGATTGGACTTTGGACTTATGCAAATCCACTTGCACCCCTACAAAACCATGTCATTGTAAATTCTAAAAACATGTCAAACAACAAGTTGAAATATAAATCATAACATGTCAATTTCAGGAATTGAATTCATCAATTTGAAATGAATTCCACATATTCAAACGTTACCTAGAGTTGATTTGTTGTCGAGGTTTCAGGTTCTGATATGAACATATTGTGAAGATGCTTAAGTTACTGGGCGCAGAATTATCGAAACCTTTATTATCTGCAAAATGACTGTGTGCAGGCTCGCATGTGTTCTTCCTTGAGTAGAATCTATTAAATTGGATGATTTAAATAAAAACAATGAATGATAAG
This sequence comes from Salicornia ramosissima, assembly GCA_951394345.1. Classification (NCBI taxonomy): domain Eukaryota; kingdom Viridiplantae; phylum Streptophyta; class Magnoliopsida; order Caryophyllales; family Amaranthaceae; genus Salicornia; species Salicornia ramosissima. The sequence goes on along the minus strand of OX596234.1, from coordinate 32,810,239 downwards.
ATAGTAGTTGCATACATTATTATTATTATTATTTTTTTGTTTCTCTAAGCTTAGAGACTATATTGATTAGTGATTTAGTGAGTATTCATATAAAAATCTTTCACATTGCTTCATAAAAGACCTTTTTGTTACTGATATCCTAGTTCAATGAAATGATTATGCGGTGTTTATTATTACACAGGTTAAAACCGAAGGAGGGAAAAAGGTGAAAGCTCAGAAAACTGGGATTTACAAAAAATGGAAAGCAAATACACACAATAAAATTGCTCATAAAGGTGCTGATAACGAATGCCATATTGGAGGAACCAGGAGCTTAGCAGGTAGTGTACATATATCTTGTTGTCTTGTAGGTTGCAATTTTATTTTATTTTACTATGGTTTTTAACAACTTATTCTCTGAAGCTTCTTAAATGTTATATTGCTTTTAGTTGTGCTAAGTTAGCCGCTAACGATGAGTACTGCTTTCTGTGGCTCGCAGGTGGCCGGTTTGACCGGAGGTTCAAAGGACGCAACCAACAGCGACCTGTGCCGAATGCACACGTGCCATCTGAAATTAAGAATCTTGAACAAGTTCGTAAAGAAAGGCAGAAGAAGAGCCAGCAATTGTCTATTAAGAAAAATTCCAAAAAGGGAAAAAAATCTGGTAAAAATGGCAAGAAAAGAAAGGGCAATTAGAAGGTACTTGAATCTCTAAAACAGCAGATTTTGACCTAGTATCCCCGTCAAAGGGGACCAAGTGGTTTTGACCTTGCAAGTATAGTCTCATATTGCTTATTCAGTTTCATTTTTTATACCGTTCTCTGATTAGGTGGTTGGTCATTAATTTATGCATTGTGGGTTGGAGTGCTTTCCTCTAAATACGATTGAATTACGAAAATAACAAGGATATGGAGATTTAAGACAAAATAAAAGTGAAAATTAAAAGTTGGAAAATTTCTTAGTAATAATCCCATTTTTTTTGCCTATTTGTTCATATTGATCAACCTTTTGATTAATTCAATATAATCCAACCTTTTACCATTATCTGCTTAGTTTGGTCCATGATGTAGTGAGAGAATTTGGTGACAAGTTAGGGTGAGTTCTCTTCTCCTTAAAAGAATAAATTTTAGATTTAATAAGTTTAGCTAAGTTCTATTCAAGTGAAATAAGTTCTAATAAATTTAAATTAGTTTGGATTAGATCAGTTTAGATAATTTCAGGTCTAATAAGTTAGAGAGACACCTTAAAAAATAAATTCAGCTAAGTTTAGATAACTGTAGGTATAATAAGTTGAAGACCCTTACTTGAGAGCATTTGTAATATTTTTAATGTACTAATTTCATTAATTATAGATTTTGTTATGAAATTTGGAGAGAGAGTATCTTTTCATTCAGTAAATCAGGTATATATACAAGAAGTCACAGTTAACCCTAATTCTAGAATATTCTTAGAGTATAATAAGGGGTATAATGTTCATTTACTAATAATATATTATATAACACCCCCCCTCGGATGCCCATTATACAAAACAATAATTTAAAATACAATATATCATAATATTCATCTACAATGTGCATTAACTTCCCCTCATGATGTCATCTATAAAGATCTTTGAGAAGACGTAATCCAATTGGTGAATGAATTTCTTGAATGTAGCCGAATAGTGTGCCTTGTTAAAACCTTCACTAAGAAGAATCATGCATGGGGGATAAAAACTAGTGAAGGAAAAAGAGTAAACTACTATCGTAATACGCTTTGAAATGTTACCTCATTAAAAATCTTACCAGGAAAATCTAATGTGGGACAAAACTTTGGTTAAGGGAAAAGGAGTGCAACGCGTATTATCTTCCCCTGATTAATACATAACTTGAGATCTTCAAATGTAAATAAATCCAATGCCGCTGAGTAACTTTATATTTGTAGCATAATAACATTCATCGATGATAGATCTTCTTAGACAGGACTTAAATCTTCAAATCTTCTCTTAGACATAGTGAGTCATCTTCATTTATCAATACTTATGAAGACACTACATAAGTTTATTATCAAGTTGTCTTAATTATTGAATTGATTCCTTGTTTTGGAGGACACAAAATAAAAATTCATGGTCAATGATTGATCATACATTCTCCAATCACAATATTATTGGAACACTTGATATATTTACATATTATTGTCTAACCATACCCTGCTCATGGTTCTTCTAGACCATAAAAATTATTCTCACTGCGAGATTTTTAATTCTATTCTTTAGACATTTCAGGTACATGGGAGTTCTCCAATGAGTATATAAACTGGTTAGCTATCACATGCTCAAGCTTCAGATTGTGATGTCAAAAATTAAGTCACATTGACTATTTAGGAGTTCGACAATAATGTTAACAATGCGATACTAGAAATATATATAACTTGCAGAGTCAAATATTAAAATACGTAGTGTATACGTTTTTCAGAAACTCTTCGTGCATGATTCATAACATGTTATCATATCAATGTCATATATATAGTCTTGTGAGAGCTATACTCCCATTGGAGTATAAACATATCATGCAAACTTATAAATTTCGTCTCATATACTTTAGACAAACATTTAAAAACACCGTAATTATTAAGTAAAACTAGTGCATGCAATATGAGATGCAAAATTCATGATAAGGTACAAAACAAAACTATCTATGATGAGTAATGAGCGATGCATTTACCTATGACTCAAACTACATCCTATACATATAATGCGTAGTGCATTTAACCTATGAACCAAACATGCATATAAAATTAAGACTCAAAAATACTAAACACTGTACAGTGTGGATTTTAGAAAGCCATGTTTCTAGTTAGACTATTAGTCCATGACAAACTTTAGATCAACACAATTCATATTTCATTGGACTTCTGGTCCATGATAAACTATTGATCATCGCTAATATTTCTTTGGACTTTTGGTCCATGACAAAATATTGATCATTATCTTAGTTTCACGTCGACATCAAAATAGACATATATTCCTGATCCCTTATTCACATGTCCACTCCTGCATATGCATATTATTTATCGGTTCCAACATATAATGATATCATCCATATAATTCCTCAAATATAATTTTAATTTGCATACTATTTTACAGTGATATCTGAATAAATTTCTCACTAGTACCATCATAACTATGCTTACATCATATACCATCAATTATAATAATTCAGATATTTATACCACTTTTAGGGTATTTTCACACTATGATTTTAATATGTTATCGCACTATTAAAAGTGTCAACTGCACCATCTTGCCCTGTATTATATCTTTATTTTGGAACCGATTATATAATCTACATTTCTGGTAGTATAATTGGCAAGATTTATCTCACACATAATATATAGACAAAAGTTGGCACATAACTTTTCAAACTACCATTATAGGGATCGTCAAATATTTATTTTATTTTATTTTGCCAACTTATGCTACACAATGATTTTAATATGTTATTGCACTATTAAAAGTGTCAACTGCACCATCTTGCCTTTTATCATATCTTTTGGAACCGATCATATAATCTACATTTCTGGTAGTATAATTGGCAAGATTTATCTCACACATAATATATAGACAAAAGTTGGCACATAACTTTTCAAACTACCTTTATAGGAATCGTCAAATATTTATTTTATTTTATTTTGCCAACTTATGCTAATTCTCCCCCAAAGTTAGTAAAATATCTCGTTTATAGGAGCGACGAATTCTATACCAATTTAGCATACTGTTTCTTGTGCAAAATGTCTCGTCACATAGGCAAAAATATATTCAACATATTTCATCTATCAGGAGAATTATATTAAGTGTTATTTATCTCTCCAGGAGAACAACTCAAAACAAAATCAATTTTTTTCACTATTTATTATGAACTCTTTCATAATTCATTCTCTTCTGAAGATAATATCAATGGGGAGACATGTATTGTGCAATTGTCTCTCTTCTTTGCTTATCTTTTGCGTTGATTGATAATAGCCCCAATAATCAAGAGATTGTTATATAAATATAATTAACTTGTATGTAATTCCACTAGATGGTGATCTTCTGGATCAACAAAGATTTTTAATAAGGAGATACTAGTTGCACAAATTTTTTTTACCATACAAGTAGCTTTAGCGAGCTTCCGGTCACCTAATACGTACGGTGAGCTTCTAGTCATCTCATAGTGAACAACATATAAGCTATCATGGTGACTTCTGGCTACCTATTACATATGCCCATACAAAGTTGTCAGAAACTATTTTATAATCTCTTGAAATTTTTCAAAACAAACTATTAAAATCACAATTCAAAGATAGCTCAATCTCAATGTTATGTCTTGCCATTCCATTTACTTCATATATCTAACATGATAGAGCGTCAACACATTAAACGAAACTTCACTTTTTTTATAATGGGTAATCATTAAACCCCGGATGGCCTAATATTATTATCACATCCATTCACATTTTTAAATTTAAACTATATATGGCTAGCCAATTTTACTAGAGATCACTTTATTAGATGTATTTATGCATAGCCATGAATATGATGTGATATCAGAACACTAGCATGTGTTTCTTTGTACAATTGGCTTTGGCAAGACAATAAACTAATAATTAACTTAATAATATATAACTTATATTATGTTGAAGTATTAAATTCAATCTTGGTACATGCTAATATTGTTGGATATCTTATACTCTTTTAGAGCGTTTCAGATCATCATAGAACATATAAATATTACTGGACATAATCCTCCTTAGGAGATTCATTTAAATGTATCAATTTCTCAAATTTACCATTGTTAGTAATTGGTCCTATCTTTTTTTCCCCAGATCTTTTGATCTTTAGAACCCATCGATTTACCAAGCTTTAAGCAAGCTCTAAATTCATTAGACATTGATGTTATCCTTCTAGGACATCAAATTTAGTTGGAGCGTTTACAACTAGTGTATAGTTAACGACTAAATATTATCATGTGGCCACCTCTATTTAATAAATCATTACATTTAAGCTAATGTATATACCATACCTGACCATTAATATATTGCATTATTCATATATCTATCTCCCCCTAATCCATGCATATGGAGGTTTGGAATTAGTCCGACAATAATTTAAAATCCCTTGCACCTTGTAAGCCACAAATTCTTTTGGTAAAGTCATGTATCAAGTAAAGTGTTCCTCTTGCTTTCATTTAAATTGGATTTTTCTTATAAGTATGGGCACAATAGAGTTGTTCACAATGACATGTTCAATCTCTTAAACTCATAAATACTATGTCTTGCTAAAAAAACGTGCATTCATGTTTGCAATTCTTATGAACTCTTCCCCGAATTATATATAATCAATCGAACTTCGTGCAAACATACTTATAATTCTTTCTGTTCCTGTTCTGGAACTTCTTTTGAAAAGTCAATGATGTTCGTTGTGTTGATGTTGACTTCGGGTGCTCCTTGCTAATGCTAGGACCTGCAAAACAGTCAAAGGTTGCTAACCTGGGGGGTGGAACCCATGAACGCCCCTCCGATGCTTAAGTCAGATATCGAGAGTAAGGAGTTAGAATGTAAGTTTGTGAATTATGAATTGCGTACCTGAAAAGTGACTGGACTGATACTTGTACAGGCGTAGGATACCCGATTAGGGTTTTGTTGAGTCAATTGTGTTGACATATGGGCCTGGCTCATGACACGCGTCGTCTCATTATTCGTTGTTGAACATCTGATGTGTCTCTAGCCTTAACATTATTGGGCTTAAGGTTCGGGCCCGGTTAACATGGGCTTGACCACTTTGGTGGGTCCGGAACAATTAGCCCCACGCTTGGCGTGGAACGGGAAACCTTAGACGTTGGATGCCGAGCAGAATTTTCCGGGAAGAACGAAACACGACGAGCCCCTAAATTGTGCCTTGAACACAACCACCTCGACCGTCGAGGCCATCCTCGACCTTAGTGAGAGACCCTCGACCGTGAGGGGATCTCCTCGACCGTCCTGTCCTCTGGATTGTACATGGGTTACCTCGACCATGTGGGAGCCCTTGACCATGAGAGAGTGATCAATTCATTTTAGGACCAATTTTTTCGGCTCTTTTCGCTTGTTTTCCGCGTTTTAGGCTTAGTTTTCCATGTCTTAAGCCTTTTTAGCTTAGTTTTAGTTTATTTAGAGTTTTCGTTGAATAATGTCATTTTATAGTTGTTTTCGTCAATAATTGAGCTATTTTATGTTACTTATGCTTTTTTTCTTTAATGTAGGTGTTTTGCGGGTTTCGGAGCGATTTTCGAAAGCCGTTAAGGTTCGTGAGAGGTCCCAAGAAGCTTAGAGAAGCATGCCGCAAAGCCAAGACCACAAATCAAGGAAAAGTGCACCCAAAGGGCATTTTTGTAATTATTAAGGCTTGTCGGGCCCGAGGCCCGATGTCTCGGGAGGCGTGTCGACCCTTCTCGAGAAGCTAGAGAAAAAGTTGGAAGCATTTGGGTCAAAGAAGTGTCGCGGACAGAGCCCCAGGCGCGCCCACGCTAAACGAACATCACCCGCGACAGCTGATAGGAGGGATTTTCACCAAATAAAAACCCCCGTCATAGTATGAGTGGGGGTGTCGAACACGGGGAAGGTCCAGCCGCTTAGCCTAGGCATAAGAGCGTCGAACAAGCTAGGTCGGGTGATGGTCGTGAGAGACGGAGAGAACTAACTAAAACTACACTAAGGAAACAAAAACAAAAGGGACTAGGGTAAGAGATCCACAACTCATGCCACCATGAATTGTGAGTCAATCGAACTTAGACTTAGGTCGTGGATAAGGGGAGGTCGTTCTATGATCGTACTACTCTTTCGAGCTAGTACGATGACCGGAAAGACATATACAACTCACTTTCGTGCAGGGACACATCTAACGAGTCCTAAGCACAAAATCACGAAGACCGGTAACTTTCCCTTGATCGAAGGCCCAACTTTCGTGGTGCTTCCATCAATCGGGCAAAGGAAGTCATCACCCACGTTCACCTTTCGGTCCTTCGGTGGAGATTCTTCAATGAATCCTATGCTAGCTAAACACAAGACTCAACATAACCGAATCCTAAGGTACCGACATTATCACAACCAAAAGCCAAGAAACAACTAAACCACAATCATGGAGGAATTGAGGAGTTTCACCCAAACCCTAGAAATTAACTACTCAAAATTATTTAATAAAATCATAATTAAAACTAAAACTAAATACACAAACTAAACCTAAAATCTAAGAGCAAAGAAAATTAACAACTAAAACATAGAAAAACTATGAACATTACATAAACACCAAAAACTACCAATTAAACAATATAAACAACTAAATCAACAACAAAATCAAGCATAAACAACTAAATTAAAACAACAAATAACAACATAAACAACAAGAACTAGCAAAATAAGTACATAAAACAAGTAAGAAAGCAAGTAAAGAAAGCAATAAAAAACAAGTAAAGAGAAGCATGAAAGTACCTTGAAGAGGAGAACAAGAACAAGAAGGAGAAAAACTAAATTACTTGCATAAATCAAGAACAAAATGTAAATTACAAGAATAAATGAAGAAGAAAGCTTAAAATCTAACCTAACCCTAACTTTGAGCCTCTAACCTCAGCTGGAAAATGAAATGGGAAGAGGGGGGTATTTATACAACCCCCCAAAAATCCAAGCAAAAACAGAGAAAAGTAATAAAAATCTCGCAGAAAAGCATCTCAGCGGGCGCTGAGGCGATGACAGCGCCCGCTGACCCCTACTTTCATAGGCTTGCAGGCTCAGGAGACTAAGGGCAGCGGGCGCTGAGTTTAGGTCAGCGACCGCTGCAAGCTTCTTGGGAAGCTACTGCCTCAGAATAGGGGAGGGGAACAGCGGGCGCTGAGTTGGGGTCAGCGGCCGCTGTTCTTCCCTTTGCACATCAGGTGGCCTGTCAGCTTCATGATCAGCGGCCGCTGGGAATGCATCAGCGGCCGCTGCCTTGGCCAAGATAACCTTCTACCTTAAAATTGTAGAAATTGCCCTGAACAAAAATACATCTCACCGGGCGCTGAGGAATTCTCAGCGGCCGCTGAGGCCTTCTGAAGAGCTACTGCCACTAAGTCATGTACATCTCAGCGGGCGCTGAGGGATTTCCAGCGCCCGCTGAGGCCTTTTTGGCCTCAACAATGGCATAGAGGACTTGTGTTTTCCTCGAGGTTCCCGGCTCGCTTCCTTGGGTTCCGAAATTGACTCGGGACCTGCAAAAGGGGAAGAAAACGCAGAAACAAGGAAAAATAGAGGAAATCACATAGAAAAAAGGGGAAGGGGACTACAAGAGCAAAACTAAACTAAAAAGCCTAAAAACGCTAACAAAAGCTAAATAAAATAAGAAAATAAACTAATAAAAACTAAGAAAATAACTACCAAAATACCACTTATCAACAGCCCCCAAAGAAAGAAATGCCTAGACCTGCTCGAGGCTTCACTTGCGGCCGCGCCACCACCACCGTCGCGCCCACGACGCAGGCTACGCGCCCGTGCCACTCCCACCGCGCGTCCGCGCCGTACCTGGGCGCTGCAGCTCTGTTTTCCTTGCGTGTTTGCTGCTAGCTCGTGCTGTGTTGTGCTTGGCTCGTGCTTGTTCTTTTCTTGTTCCCTCACTTCCCCCACTTGTATATATACCCTCTAAGGGTCCTTAAAAAAAGGGAACAACATTTTAGCTTAGTTTTAAGTCCTAAAAATTAGATTTAGCTTAGGGTTTGAGGAGAGAGAAACCCTCTCTTCCTCTTAGTTTTCTTGGGTTTATGTTCAATTCTTGTTTCCATAGTTTTAGATCTAGTTTTATCTCTTGATTTTGGGTATTTATTGAAGATGATGAATGAATTTGAAGTTTTGCTCAAGTGACATGGTCATTCCAATGATTTTGCTCATCAAAGTTCAATAAGTTCTCTAGTCCTTCTCTTTGCTTGTTCTTGCTTTCCATTGCTTTAATTCTTGTTTATTTCATGTTTACAAGTAGAATAGTTTCTAAATTATGCAATTTCAAGTTTTCTTGGTTTATTTTCTTGCTTGTTGGTAGATTTAGTATTTAATTTCATGTTTTTATGCTTGTTTTTATTAGTATTATGCTCTTGTTCATGTTTTGTGAGTAGTTAATTTTAGGGTTTGAAGGTGATGGGTTCATGACTTGAAATTGGGGGTTTTCATATAGTTTTCGGTGAAATTGTGTTCATGGTTGGTTAATGTTGGTGTTAATGAGCTTAGAGATTAGCTAAAGGCCATAGTTAATTTCTTGGTATTTTTGAAGTATAATAGGGCTTTGTCTATGAGTTAATTATGCTTTGATTTTCATTGCCCAATGTTGCTAGTGAGACCATTACAACGGGAGTCGGTGGTCGAGCTAGGAATCCACTTTAGGTAAGTTGTTAGTGAGACTATTACAACGGGAGTCGGTAGTGGAACTAGGAATTTACTTCTAGTGAAACCTTGGTATAATTGCGATCATTGAATGTATTGATAACGTCCATTCGGGAGAAGTCGTTATTGTTATATTCATGCTTCAACTCTTAAAGCACTCCGGGAGGAGGTTTAGGTACATTAGAGGTTTAATTCCCCTTCCTTAATTTAGTTCATTCTTTATACTTTTCGAAGTAATTCCCCCGAAATCAATTGAACCCGGATCCGACAACCCTAGATTTTAGTTTATTATCTTTCGCATTTGTTTTCCATGATAGTTTTAGCTTCCATTTCAAACAACAAATTCAAGATCCTCAATCGACATAAATCGCACTACACGATTCACGACTTGTTCCCTGTGTTCGACACCCCCACTTATACTACAACAGGGGTTTTATTTGTTTGGTGAAAGAGCCCAAAAAACCCCTTCATCAGAGAGCATCCTTGTCCATCATGTCTCCCAGGTTGCTCCACGATCACCTCGACCAAGGAAGGTCCTCGACTGTGAAGTAGCCCCCCTCGACCATGGGGCCTTCCTCATTGTTTGATGACAACCTCGACCATAACAAAGGGCCTCAACCAATGACATAATCCACTAAACGCCCCCTAGCAACGGACCCTGCACCTCGAACGAGGTGTCTCCTCGACCAAGGGGACTTCCTCGATCGAGGGGCTTCCTCGACCAAGGTGGGCGTTTCACATATGATGTGTTCACCTCGACCGGCAGATACTTGGGGTCATAGGGCTTATAGAGGCACCTCGAGGGTGGTTGACCTCGATGGTGAGAGTGAGGTTGGCTTACAGTTGCTGCTGCTACCTCGTGGGCCACTTACCTTAAGTTAGTCTGATCCCTTGACCATGGTGGTCCTCGACTGGGCTGACATCTTGTTTGGAGAACACCTTGACCATATCATGAGCATTGGTGGCATTTTTGTGAAGCTTGGACCTTACCTTGAGGGTGAGCACCTCGATGGGGAGGTGTCTACCTCGACCGTGTGATGTCTTTGTGTGTTGTGTGTATGTCTTTGAGCAATCTCAGCCTCACCTCGAGAGTGGGTATCTCGACCGTGAGGCCTTCTCCCTCGACCATGAGGCTCCTTTGTAACACCCCGCATTTTAGCAACGACGTTATTAGTGATAACGTCGTAAACAGGCAGTTACCAATCGATTTATGATGTAAAAATATAACTAAACTCGTGGAAGTAATACATTTTATTTATAATAATGGAATCCCAAATTACAAAAGGTTAAATAAACCATAAATCTAGTCCTAAAAACTGAAATAAAAACTTATTGCAAAAGCAGGAAATAAAAATAGGGGCCTAGACGCTCATCAACTCATCCTGCAATTAGCTTCTATCCTGCTTACCTGCAAAATAAAATTGGGGGCCCACCATCAGTGGCGAGTAACTAGACTGTCCTACTTAGAAGTAGGAACACATTAAATACAATAATAAGGTTAGAAACACGGCAACAACACGTTCACGGGTTACAAATTAATCATCATCAGAGTTAGCAGCGGAAAACATAACAGACAACAACAACGTTAATATCAATCAATTCAAACCAGTGCATCATTTCCAAGTACAACACGCATCATCAAACTCAAGTTCAGTAACAAGACAACACTCGATCTAAAACCGATAACAAAAATAACAACAAATGACTTGCCCCGCACGATTCATCACCGATGAACCGATAGATGCGCGATCTTTAACCGCTCGACACATGATCTTTAACCGTTTGACATGACTCTGACTCTCAATCAATTATACAAAATTTGCCCCGCACGATTCATCACAGATGATCCGATAGATGTGCGATCTTCAACCGCTCGACACACGATCTTTAACCGTTCGACACGACACGACTCAACAACACTCAAAGACACCATACAAATATCAACAAGATCATAATTCAGGATTTAATCATAAAAATCGAGCCTTTGTGCCATCAATATCACACGCATAAACCAAGAATATAACAAAACACATTAATAACAATTACTAACAAGATTAATCAAGATTCATGGAAAAATAAACATAAAAATCCAAGCTTAACAACATGCTATCACACGCATAACATAATCGAAAATACCAAGCAAGAACATTGTTAAATTATCAAGATTAAATACAAGAACATCAGGAATTAAAAATAGAACGAAATAGCTTACAAGATCACACAAGAACATAAATTGATCAAACAAGAAAACAAATCTAACAACCTAGACAACATGTTTTATACGAAAATCATAACAACAATAACAATGTTATTCTAAGCTTAGTATCCTATGCAACCTAATCCTATTCCTAAGTAGTATAACTAGTTACCTATAGGAGAATCCACACACATAAACCACGCACAACCTCGCCCATTCGTCCCTTAGTTCAACCCAAGCCACACCTAAGGTTAGGTTTGCATTGATGAACAAGGTTGAAGGTCTTCAATCAATCTTCAATGGTGTCTTTGATTTGATGAAATAAAAGGAGGATTGGGTTGGGAAATCTGATGAGATGCCGCGATATGTAGTGGGGAAAAAAAGGAGTTTTTATTTGTAGTTTAGGACTGGAAAAAAAAAGAAAATAAAAACAAAGGGTGCCGGCTAGGGAGATGCAAAGTAAGATTTTTTGGGTGTTCCTAAAATGTAGTAGGGTGGTTAGGAAAAATAAAAATTGAGTTTTTAGGTTTTAAACAAAATAGATGTAATTGGATAATTAAGGTAAATAAATAAATCAAATTAAATTAAAATAAAGGAAAGGCCGGCTAGGAGGGAGTCAAAGCAAGGGCTTTGGGCTTGATCAATTAAATAAAAATTAAGTCTTTGGGTCCAAATCGAATAGTTTGGGTTTAAAGGCTTAATTTTTCATGAAATTTTACGGCCCAAAAATCCGGGTCGTTACATCCTTCCTCGACAGCAAGGGTGTCTCAAACCTTGGGGCTACTCAGGACATCTTTGACCCTACCTCGAGGTACTTTGTGTCAATCATATATCCCTTGCTTCGACCGTAGGAGCTGTTGCTTGTTGTTGTGACCTTCCTCGTTTGTGAGTGCCACCTCAATTGCGAAAAGATCTTTTCGTGTGAGCTTCAATGAAAATTTTCTAAGTGTTGTAGTATTTCAACTTTCAGCGACCATGAAGAACTCCATACCAACCTCCCTGATGATAAACTTCCTTGTATATAGATTTTCATGATAATTTTTCTAAGTGTGGCTCTTTTCAAGGCTTCACTTTGCCTACCTCGACTGTGATAGAGGCAGAAATGCTGGTTTCTCTGCGGACCTTGAGGGTCTTCCCCTTGCCTCGACTGTGAGGGAAGTATTAAGGAATTCAATCCTTGGTTAGGTTTTGGCAACGCTCTTGGCCTAGGATGTTCTTTAGAATGACCAACGAGGTGATTGAGGTAATGCTATTCCGCGACTGTGACTGTGACCGTGTTCTCCGCGACCGTGAAGAGCTTCCTTATTTGAGCTTTATGTTGAAAATTTTCTAAGTGTGATGCCCTTGCAGCCATGTTATCCATGACTGTTAGAGACTCTTTCATATGAATTTGATGTTGGAAAAATTCTAAGTGTTGCACCATTTCAACCCTCCGCGACCATAACTACCTTGGTCGCGGTGGAGGTAAAGGTTGGTGTCCTCAAATAACTCGGGGGTCTTCCTACCTCGACTGTGATGGATCGGACGTGGGAGGTTAGACCTCCCTGATGACCTCGAGGGTCCTCTCTATACCTCGACTGTGATGGAGGTATTTGAGAGTTAGATGTTTTGATTGTTCCATTTCCCTTAGTGGCTGCCCATATTGAATGGGACTTGGCCTAAAGTGATCCAGTGAGCCTTGGGGGCTAATGAGACCAATGACATGGTTGGTACTCTTTACCTTGAGGGTCTTTCCTACCCCGAGTGTGATAAAGGTTGTAGGCAAAGCCTCCCTAATAACCTCGAGGGTCCTCCTTACCTCGACTGTGATAGAGGTAGGAGGACAAGGTTGCCCTAGCAACCTCGAGGGTCTCCCTTCTACCTCGAGTGTGATGGAGGTATTTGGGAGGAATATGTGTTTTGATTGTCCATCTCCTTTGATGGATGCCCACCTTGAGTAGGGCTTTTGCCTAAGGTGATCAACTGACTCTCAGGGGCTAATAAGCCCCAAGACATGGTTGATACCTATCCAGCTTCCCATGTGCCTTGATGGGCGCCTATGTTGAATAGGGCTTATCGTTGGCCTAAGGAGCTTTCATCAAAGCCAAGGGGCTAATGAGCCCCATGAACTTTGAGTGCCTGTCCAGCCATTCCATCTCCCTTGATGGATGCCTTTGTTGAATAGAGCTTATGTCACCTGGTGAGGTGGAAAAGTTTGATCAAAAGTCAACGTGATTTTATACACTGTTCACCTTCTAATTTCATTAACTGATGTCGTTTCAAGGTTTTTTTTTACCATAATGAAGTAAAAACCGTTTCATATTCTTTTGTTGTAAATACAATATTAAAGAGCCTTTTGTTGTAGTTCGACCAATAAACCTTCAAACTGTTCGTTCTCCCCCTGATGGATGCGTGGCTGTGTATAGATTGGCCATGGTCAGGGGTCTTAGATTTCCTTTACATAGCTTTGTAGAACAACTCCTTTGTGCATATAACCTTTCTTTAACCTCATTGGTGCCCAACTCCTGGGTCTCCATTAATTCATTCATTGGCATCTGCACGATGCTAAGAAACATTCCCACTCTTCGCCTCTGACGAAATCTTGTAAAACTAGTAGAAAGTCATAGTACCGACCATGGGAAAGGCTGGTATAGTTTCCAAGTCCGTAGGGGCTATAGGTTTGTAGATAGTGTACCCACCAATCAAGAAGGACTTAGGTACGAATTCTTCTTTGTCTTTTGTAATGGGGGTTGGGGAATCTCCCACGTGGTTGAGGATGAACCAAACTTTCTCCTGAACCGTCAAGTGCCAAAGAGATGACTGCCGAGGAAGCTGTGGTGGCCATCTATTGTGAGCTCGATGAGAGGAAAGATAAGGGGAAGACGGTGATGGTTCCCTTTAACTGGCTCCCATCCACAGAAGACTTGAAGAGTGATTACTTCTTGTCCACTATGGGATTGAACACCTCATATCCAGAGGGTAGGGGCAAACAACCCCCAACCTAATGTACTAACGTATTAACTGTAACGACCCGTATTTTAGCAACGTTGTTCGAAGAAAACAACAATACGAATCATCAATATCAAAAAGGTTGCAACAATAAATTAAATAATCACAGCGGAAGCTCTAAGCTTAACCATTTTAATTAATAAACTTTATAGTCATCCCAAAAGTGTAATAGGCATGGCCTCTTATTACAACTAAAACAGGAAAATAACGGAAAAGAAAACGGGAAGGAAACATGAGCCTAATTCGCTTGCCAAACACTCAACCCAACTCTAAGTCCTATCCTGATCACCTGCAAAATGACAATTGGGGGTCCACCGTCAGTGGCGAGTAACTAGACTGTTCCACCTAACAGTGGAACCAAACAATATATAACAATAGATCAAATAACACGCACATAATAACCAAATCATCCTTGACAACATTTAAATAACAAATCATACAATAGAGAGCACAAGCAGCGGAAAGACTTCATCAAATACCGAGTTCGAAGATTACGTTTTAAATACAACAATAGAATCATTAATAACATCAGGCGTCAAGTATTATTCTGACACGACCGAAGTCGATACAACAAGCAAGTCCCCGGCACGGCACAAGGCTGAAAACAACAAACGAGTCGCCGACACAATTCATCACCGATGAACCGATAACAACAAACAAGTCCCCGACACGATTCATCATCGATGAATCAATAACAACAAACAAGTCCCCTACACAATTCACCACAGATGAACCGATAACAACAAACAAATCCCCAACACGATTCATCATAGATGAACCGATAACAACAAACAAGTCCCCGACACGATTCATCATCGACGAACCGATAACAACAAACAAGTCCCCGACACGATTCATCACAGATGAATCGATAACAACAAACAAATCCCCGACATGATTCATCACAGATGAACCGATAACAACAAACAGATGAACCGATAACAACAAACAAGTCCCCGACACGATTCATCACAGATGAATCGATACACGCACGGTCTACAACCGCTCGACGCACAATCTTTAACCGCTCGACACGACTTGACAAGACTCAACGATAAATGACCGACTTAAGATCAAGCATCAATCAACAAGACTCGAAACAAAGACACCAACAATGACGTATGAATACACACGCAACATAACTTCGGAATCCTTTACAATCAATACATATCCTTTACAATTCGGCCATACCAAAGCATAATCAAGATCAAAATTAAAGTTCATCATCATGCATAGAGCAATCATGAGTATTCATAAATTTAGTCAAGAATTCAAGATTATGAAAGATTAAATTGCAACAAAGATTCAACCTTGGGCAATATACTCTAGTATGCGAATGAAACAAGAAGAAAAACGTAACCTTTAAGCTTCTACTATGATTCATGAATTCAAGAATAATAAAGATTCATACTTTAGCATTCAAACTATGCATTAAAACATCAAAATCCATGCTTTGAACAAAAAGAATCATGTGTCACCATCATCAACATTATCGATTCAATAAACTCAATAACTCAATCAAGATTCATGTAAATTCATCACATAAGAATTAGACAACTCATAATTACTTAAAGATTCAACAAGATTCAATTTAAACTAGTAAAGAAACTAAATAAAACTCCCTAAACCACTCGGCACACATAAGCATAACAAGCCATGAACACTAAACTATCTAATATAGTATTCTATATTGGCTAGTCCTAATGCTAAGTGAAATAGCTAGGTACCTAAGTTGAAGCAACCACCAAAAGAATCATGCCTAGCACCACTTTTTCCCACTCGACTTCTACACTCGACCAAGCCAACACGCACGAACAAAGGCTACAACGAATCTCAACAAGGTTGTTCTTGGTTCCAATCGATGGTGGGTTCACTACGCCAAAAAATGCATTTTACAGCGGTTTTCTTATAGCGGTTATGAACAAGCTGCTATAAAAATGCAGGCACGGAGTCTTTTATAGCGGTTAAACAAAAACCGCCATTAAAAAAAACTCTTTTATAGTGGTTTTTGATTAACCGCTATTAAAAGTGGTATTAAAAAAAAGAACCCGCCTCGCTACCACTGAAACAATTCCCACGAAATTAAAACCAAAACCCAAACCCAAACCCTAACCCTAACCCTAGCCTTCCATCTTCTTCGTTGTTCACAACAAGTCAGATGAAAAAAATCAATTCGCAACTTCGATTTTCTGGGTTGTTCCTTGTTGGAATTTGCAGCGGTAAGGGTATAGGGTTGGCCCTTGTTCGAATTCGCAACAGTAGGGGCTTAGCTAGGGTTGTTCGTTGTTCGCATTGTTCGATTCGCAGCTAGGTTTGGTCCTTGTTCGAATTCGCTCCTCCATTAAATCCCGTGTCTAAGGTAACGCTAGGTTCTTTTAGATCCGACTTTTTGGTGCCTCTGTTTCCTTTGTTTTGTGATTTGTTTTTTAATTTTTTGATTTTTTTTGGTTGTTCGTTTTTTTTTTTACTTTGTTCGTTTTTGCCTTTTTTTATCGGTTCTTTCTTCTGAGTTCTGACCTTACTTCTCCTTTGAAGGTAATTTGGTTGATTTCTGATGTTAGGGTTCATGTGGATATTTTTTTTGGGTTTTTTGTGGTTCTTGTTTTTAAGGATTCATGCTGTTCTGAATATCTAAATTAGGGTTATGGTTAATTTCAAACTTTTATTAGGATTTTAGTTTGTTTTGTACATTTTTTTGGTATGGTGTATAAATTTTTGTTAATTTTGTTCTTTTCTCAGGATTTTAATTTGTTTTAGAGATTTAGAATCAAAAGACTCTTCAAGGGGGCTTAGGAGGGGGTTTTGTGTAGGGGGGCTGGGGGGGACTGTGTAAAGGGGGGTTGGGGAGGGGGTCTTTGGAGGGGGATTCATATAATCTCACACATCTTTATATTTCGCAAACAGGACAACATATAAAAGAAACTTTTTCAAGTTTAAAAGGAGTGAACAACCAAATACGTCATTCACACAAAACGCAGAAAAATGGGGACAACATCTTCCAAAAGCTCGAATAGTAGCTCCCATGGCAACGAACAACAAGCAGGAGGACAACTTTATAATTCACTCAAAATGGAGAATTACATGCATAAAGGCGACTTAGTTCCTCATGTTTTTGGTTCTGCTCCTTTAATTGGTTCTTCGGATTCCTCCAAAGCTATTAGTATTTCATCCTTCTTTACTCTTGAAGATGCTTAATTGTTGTTCATTATTATTGTTTAAGAGTTAATTGTAGATGTGGATGTTACAAGTGGAGCCTAATAGGGATACCATGAACACGTGCATTGGGGTGCATAGTAAAGAGGAGATTGGAGTATGCAGATTTTGTACATCCAGCATACCATCTCACCACATATGCAGCAACTTATTCCCCCACTTTTAGAGCCAAGGCAGGACAAGCTCAGTGGGAGAAAACACCATACCCCGAGCCACTCCCACCACCCTACAAGAAGATGCCCGGAAGACCGAGCAAGAAGAAGAGAGTGAAAGAACAAGGGGAAGATGAGGAGAGAAAGAGCAAGCTAGTAAAAAGGGGAAAGAAACAAAACTGTTGTTCTAAATGTGGGGTGGCTGGGCATTACATGAGCAAGTGCCAAAACATGCCTTTTTGTCCTCCAACCAAGATGACTCATGGGAGGCCGAGAACCAATAGCAATTGTGAGAGTGAACATGTGCAGCAAGTAGCCAATACCTCCAAGAAAGCCAAGGCAGTAGCGGCCAAGGCAACAACAAATAAGGCAAGAGCAAACAATACAACATTAACCAAAAGTGTAGCGGCCAAGGCAGTAGGAAGCAAAGCAAGAACAACCAAAACATCAACACACAAGGCTAAGCCAAGTACATCAGCAATGAAAAAGCCCCCTATGGCTAAGCCAAGGGCAGCAGCCCTAAATGCCATCTACTCTCAAGCTTCAAGCAGCAACAATCTAGTCATGTCTTCCCAATTGGCACAAGAATAACACCACTTTTGATTGTAATTTTTGAATTTTTTTGGCATGAAACTTTTGCATTTTAGAATATTTCACTTCATATTTTGTTTGTAATCTGCACAATTGCCCTTTCATTTAGCCATTTACTTATGAATGGAAAATGCAATGCGTTTTTGCAAAAATGAGTTGTATGTTTCTAATCTGCACAATTGCCCTTTGATTTGGCCACTTTAGATTTATGCTTGTTATGAGGTATTAGTTGCAAGTATTTTGGCACGCTTCTACATTGCTGCTATTATAGAATATTTTGCTGCCAAAAGTTGACTATGCATATTAGTTGCAAGTCTTGGTTTGTTTAATTTGTGTTGCTAAAACAAATTTGACTCAAACAAATGTAGCACAAACAAATCTAGTCTCAAACAAAAAAAATGCACTTTTGAAGATAATTTTGTCAGCTAGGACTCAAACAAACAAACAAATCTTGAATAGAACAATTATATTCCAAAACAATATCTCTTAAAAAATCTGAAATTACAACAATTGTAAAAAAAAAAATCTTTTCATTCATAAATTAGCCAATAGGGTGTGAAAACATTACATAAAGTAGAGCATAATCCTAATAACCAACACAATAATTTACAATTAACCAACATCAGTTGGAGCATTTAAAAAAAAAAAAACCCCATCAGCAGTTGGAGCAGCGAGGAGAGTAGATTGGCTTTGATTCGGGAATGGATCGACGACATTGGAGCAGGGACGACAGTAGAGCAGGGACAACAGTGGAACAGCGACGACGGTAGAGTAGCGAAGACGGTGGATGAGCGATGTGAGATGGAGCAACAACGAAACAACGACACTGTGCAAATCGAGCAGATGAAGAAGATTGGGGGAAATTTGAACAAGAAGATTTGAGCACTTGAGCAAGAAGAAGATTCAAGCACTTGAGCAACAAGAGGATTGGGGGAAAGCAATTGAGTAAATTAAGAAGACACACGGCAATTCGAGCACTTAAGCAGAGTACCCATTTAATTTGGGGGGGGGGGGAATTAGGGAAAATAGGGTAAATTTCGGTTTTTACACAAGTCACGTGAAAATCACATGAAATGGGCCACCGGAACATTAAGTACCGGAATCCGACCAGAGTGGCTTCTCACAAAAAAAAAAAATTGATTAAGGTGGTTTTTTGCAAAAAAAACAAAATTAAAAGGTAGTTTCTGACAAAAAGTTTGTTATAAAAGGTGGTTTTTGACAAATTTTCCAAACATTTATCATAACAAAAAAAAAAAAAACCTTCAGGGTATTAAGTGGATTCTTGAAACAATAGGGGTACCTTTTGAATTTTGTGAAACCTCAAAGTACTGAAAAAACCATATTAACTTTTATATCCCCTCAATTCCCAAAAGATTGCTAAAGTTGGTTTCGCTTTTAAAAAAAAAAATTAAAATTAAAAATTGTATTGAATTGGTAGCTAATGTGGGTAAAGAAAAAATGAGGATTTTGTGGGGCCGTATTACTTAAATAGAAAATGAAGCTATCTTCAAGGCCAACCAAATAAGGAAGTCTGGCAATCCTTTAGAGATAGAGGGAGTGAAGCCATAATCAAGTACATGATATGAACCAAAGTATCGCTTGCGTAAACAGCTAGTTGCATTTTTAAAATCTAAGTTGAAAATTTGATACTTCCACAAATACCAGAACTATAAAAGGCATATCAACAAACATCAAGTTCTTTAAATTTAGCAATCAGCCCAGAAACAGAGATAGAAAGAGGAGAAATAACCTTTATGCAAAGCTGTCCCTGACTCCCAGTAGGAAAACAAGCAGCCTATGTTTCGTCAACTGACCATTTGTAGTATCAATCATGTTTGCTCATCCAGACTTTTAATCTGCTCTGTC
Source organism: Salicornia ramosissima (assembly GCA_951394345.1). Lineage (NCBI taxonomy): Eukaryota > Viridiplantae > Streptophyta > Magnoliopsida > Caryophyllales > Amaranthaceae > Salicornia > Salicornia ramosissima. The sequence continues at coordinate 32,789,857 of OX596234.1, read as the reverse complement.
AAAATTTGGAGATGTAGGAAGCAGAAACAAAGTCCGGGTGACGCATGCTGTATGTACATCTGAGGCAGTATTCCAACTAATGAAATAAAAGTGCCTGATGATGATGAAATCTGGATTCAAATTTTACAATAGATTTAGTTGAGATGAAATCTGCAAGAGGTTAGACGGCTCAATAGCTCATAGAACGGTACAACAGTCAACAATAGACAAAGAATTGTTGCAAAAATAAATCTTTTAGGAGAAGGTCAAAAAATGGGAGAATACCGGAAAGAAGGTATGGAAGGAGAAGGCAGTTCTGGAGTGGGGAATACCGGTGGTGATGAACCAGTGCTCCGTTGAAGGGTTGGCCATGACTTCCCACAGAGAGATACCAACTTATAACAGACAGAGAGCTGCAAGAATGGGGGTAAAAAGGGTACCTGTTTTCAACAAGAAAGTTTTGAGACTGCCAGGTCTTTTTTAAAAGAAAAAAATAGGACAGTCATTAATTCAATATCTATTGCAGCAGATATCTATTCAGAAAGCAATTATCTGCTGCATATGGCCAAAACCAAAAGCAATTAGCTTTTTTCTACGAGTGGAAAAAAAAAGGGGCTCTTCCATCACAGATGATGTTGCACTGACACAATCACACAAGCTCCCTTTACAGCTATGCAACACAATATTTATAGCAAATAGAAAGTTAGCAGAATGCTAAATGTAACAAAGACATGTAATACCTGTTCATGGACATAAGTGCAACATCGGAATCCAAGTCAAGAGTCATAGCCGTACATCATCCTCGAGCGGTAATAATATACTATCAAGAACTTCCCCAGTATCCACATTAGCAAAAGCATTGGTGAGAATGACTTCCCAAGAACTTGCATCAACTTTTCCTCCTCTGCTACAAACAGTAGAGAGCAACTTCATGACTACAGCATCCAAATTTGAACCGGAGAGCTCCTCAATCAATATTTTATAAGTTGATTCATTAGGCATACAACCTTTTCCAAACATCTCATCAAAAACTCTCATACCCTCTTTAGGATTTCCAATCTTACAGAACCCTTTAATCAACATGTTGTAAGTGAAAGTATTAGGACTACATCCTTTTTCCAGCATATCATCCCATAATCTTCCAGCATCACACAACTCCCCTGCCTCACACAACCCCGCAATCAACATATTATAGGTCAAAACACCAGGAACTGAACTCTTTTCAAACTCATTAAACAACTTCCTAGCTTCCTCAATCTTCCCCTCCTTACACAACCAGTGAATAATTGTACTTGAAACTACATTGTCAGGAGTCACGTTCTTCTTCAAAAGCTTCCTCCACAATGCATACGCGTCTTCCACCTTTCCTTGCTCGCACAAGACATCAATCACCTTACAACACAACGCCGGACTTGGCACATACCTTTTGTCCAACATATCACCTAGCAAATTCAACGCCTCCCCACATTTGTTCTCCTTACAAAAGGCCTCAATCATAACCCCATATGTAATCTCATTTGGGGCAACCCTGTTCTCCTCCATATCATCCATAACCTTAACTGCATCAATCAATCTCCCATTTCTACAATACCCATCCATCAAAACAGTATATGTGGTAGCATCTGGAACCCACCCTCTATCCAATATCATCTGAAAAACCTTTTCAGCACCAACTAAATCCCCTTTCCAAACATAACCACCCAAGAGTGTAGTATAAGTAACCACATTAGGCACCATCCCCATACCAGGCATATCATCCAACAGTTTCATAGCACCCAAAAGATCACCCTTCTTACAAAGAGCCTTAACAAGTATATTACAAGTAAAAATATTGGGCACAACATTGAATTTGGTACTACAACTCTTAAAGATGATATGAACCCAATCAAATTTCTTGTTCTGCACAAGAGCATTCAACAAACAATTCAGACTACGAACTGACCTGTTAACACGGAAATCGGGCATCCTGAGGAAAGTTCGAACAGCGTCGTTGGGACGAGAAGCAAGACCATAGTTACGAATTAGGGTAACGAATACAATTTCGCCGGAATGAATATGAGAATCGAGGAGTTGATGTAAAAGGGTTTCGCAATGGCGAAACTGGCGAGCACGAGCGAGGCGGGTGATGATGGAGAGGTAGGTGTCGTAGTTGTGGGTGAAATTTGGGTGAAATTTTCCGGCGAAGTGGAAGATTTGGAGGGCGAGATCCAGGTTTTGTTGGCGGGTGATGATGGAAATGAGGCGTTTATGAGAGAGGTGTTTGGGCCATGGTTTGATAGGAGGTGTGATTTTGTAGGAATTTGGGAGGGATGAAAGAGGGTCTTCGGTTGTCGGAGATGCTGAAGAAGAGGCAACAATGGAGGACAGAGAGCGAATGTAGTGGTTGAGGTGGTGCTGGGTGGTGGGGGAGAGAAATTGTCTGAGAGGGAACATCGATGCGTCGGGTTTCGAGTTTAGGGTTTAGAGTCAAAACTCAACTCAAGGGAAAGAGGAATTCCAAATGCATCCATGGTGCATTTCCAAATACATTAGGGTGTCTTTGGTTTGTGGAAATAATTAAAGCGCGACAATCAAAGCAAATGTGAATCAAACCCTAAACCCATTTTTTTTATTGTGATTGAATTGCTAGATCATTTTGGCCATAAGTATCATTCATCTCATAGAGCTCCAGAAATGGGCAAGGGCTCACCGTTCTAGCTCCTATTGTCATGATTCGAAAGTTACCTTTATTGAATCATGTTTGATTTGAATGATGACAAACTAGTTCTCTATATATTGCTATGTATGATTGTGTATGAACAGGTTGAATCAAGTGAGGACTCATCAAGAAAACATTTGAAGGCCTTGAGATACTTGAAGATCAGAAGCCAAGAGTTTGGAGCTTTTTTTTTTTTATTTCTAGGATCTTCTTGTAAAATGAAGTTAGAAAAATAAGACTTGTGTTTATAAGTAAAAAAGCAAAAAGGATTAAAGTTTAGGAAAATTTGTCAGAAAAGACCTTATAAAACATTCTTTTTGTAAGAAAAGACCTTATAAAAAATTTGTTGTGAACAGGGACCTAAAACAAAAAAAATTTGCAAGGAGGGACCTTACCTCTATTTTCCGATGTTGACTGTGAATTTCCAGCGTTGACTCGCTATTTCCCTCCAATTTTCGACGAATCCTTTCTTCTCTATTTAATCTTTCCTTTTCTTTTCACTATAAGTTTCTTTTTCCTCCACCCCCTCCATTTTCCCTCCTAAATTCATCTACATAAACCCTACATTAACACTTCCTTCTAACATCTAAAATTCTCTTTTTCTGAATTTGGGTTTCCTCATCTCTTACCCCCTTAAATACGAAAGGATTCGTGCAAAATTAGAGGGAAATAGTGAGTCAACGCCAAAGATTCACAGTCAACGTCGAAAAATAGAGGTAAGGTCCCACTTTGCAACTTTTTTTTGTTTTAGGTCCCTGCTCACAAAATTTTTTTTATAAGGTCTTTTCTCACAAAATGAATGTTTTAAAAGGTCTTTTCTCACAAAATTTCCTAAAGTTTATGTCCAGTAAAGAGAACAAGCAAAGAACATGCAAAGAACAAGAAAAGAACAATTCTCTTTATCAGATATAAACTTAGCAGTACTGAGACCACTGTGGAAACAGACCTCAATATTACGCACGTGCACTTAAGTGATCAGTATCAATTTTTATGTTCAAAATGTTTTTGAAAATTTAATTGAAAAATATTGATCACTTAGGATTTTGAAAAGCTGCCAAAATGATACACCAAATCAGCTCATTAAATGCAATGTACTTAGTTTGGACTATAGTGTACTTTCCCACTACATGTAGTGGAAGGAGACAAAGTCTAAAATAAGTACTATTGTACTTGTGTCAACTGAACTTGTTTGCATTATTTAGGTAAGTCTTCATGCAAGTTTTGGGTTCACGGTTTTCATTTGCAAAATTGTCTATCTTTTGAAAAACCCAAAAACCCTCTTGCTCTCCTAAGAAAAATAAAGTCATATTTTCTGGAGTTCATTGATAGTGCAAAATTATCTCCATACCCATCTTTAAGAGAAAACTTACGGAGATTTTGATATTGTATTTTGAACCACTTAGAGGGAAGTGTTTGGGGATGTGAACACTGAGTGAACTGTTAGAGTTAACAGTTGGGGAATTGAGTGTTACAGAGGTGTAACATTTGATTAAGTGTGTAACCTTGTTATTATTCAGAGTTGATTAATAATATTGGAGAGAAAGTGGAGGACGTAGGCTTATTTAGAAGCCGAACCTCGTTAAATCTTTGTGTCCCTACTCTTTATTTACTGTTCTGTCGTTGTTCTCACAAATAAACAAACAAACTTTGAAAACGATTGAAAAAACACACAGACTCAATTCACCCCCCCTCTTGAGTATACATTGAACTTACAATTGGTATCAGAACCTAACTTCTCAAAGGTTAACTACCTAGAGGAGCAAGAAGATGAATACTCGAGAATCAAGTAATTCCAGACTTCACAAGTTCAATGGCACAAACTACTCATGGTGGAAGAACTGCATGAAAAATCTTATCATTGGTATAGACTATGAGTGTTGGATGATTGTTCAGAATGCACCCACGTCCATTCATAAGAAGAATCAGGAAGGGCTCGTTGTTCTAGAGTCTGAAGAAGAATATAAAAGTGAGGATTACAAGAAGTTGGAAAAGAATGCAAAGGCAATATCACTTTGTTCAACAAGGAATTGCAGAATGTGAGGTAAATCGAAACCTAGCTTGTTCATTTGCAAAAGAAATTTGGGACACTCTGGAGCTTGCTTATGAGGGAAACTATGAAGTGAGAAGGTCAAAAATTGACATGCTCATGTCAAAGTATGAGGTCCTTGAGATGACTACAGAAGAAAACATCAAGGATATGTTTACAAGGTTCATTACCATTGTAAATGAACTAAATTCATTAGGAAAGACCTTCTCAAGTGAAGAGTTGGTGAGGAAAATGTTAAGAAGCTTGTCAGGCAAGTGGATGCCCAAGGTTATAGCAAAACAAGAAGCAAAAGATCTAACCACACTATCTCTGGAACAGCTCATTGGTTCCTTAATGAGACATGAGATGTTGGTAGATTCAAAGGCTAGAACTAGTTCGAAGAACAAAGAAATGGTTCTCAAAGCAGAAGAATCAGAGGAGGATGAGGATGATATCAATCTTATGGCTAGAAGATTTAAAAATACCTTAGGACAAAATCCAAGGGTAAGTTTTCAAAAGGAAGAAATAGTTCTGGACAGTTCAGTAAAACCAGTTCCAATTTTGGTTGCTTCAAGTGTGGTGAACCAGGGCACAGAATAAAAGAGTGTCCAACATGAAAGAATGCAAAGGGAAATCCTAAAGCCCAGACTGAGAAGAAGGTTTTCAAAAAAGCTATGCTTGCTGCAGTTTGGGGAGATTCAGAATCAGAAGATGAGGAAGATGTAGCAGAGGAAATCTCTGCCTCACTGCTTTCACATGCGCAGACCAGTCTGAGATCTGTTCTGAAAAAGAAGATGTTCTCTGTCTCATGGCTTGTGGAAGCACTACCGAGCCTTCATCGTTGCTTCGTCTGCCTCACTGGAGCCCTTTGTCGTTGCTTCAATTCGTCTGCCTCACCACTTTGTCTACTTCAATTCTTGCAAATTTTTGGTATTACTAACACTTAATCTCTTTTATCAATTGTTTCTTCAATCTCAAATCTTTTATCTTTCATTTAATTTTTTCAATTATAATCTTGTTTTTAGTTGTTGTTTAGTTTTCAATTTGTATAGATTTCAGTTTTTGGGGATTAATTTTAGTTTTAGGGTTGAATTTTTTATTTTCCTAATAAATTGAGTCTTTAGGGTTTTAGTTATTCTAAAAATTTTCGCTAGGGCTCAATTTAGTGCAATGGCTATTCTGAAAATTTTTGTTAGGGTTTTAGTTGTTGTTTTAGGGGTTATGAAAATTGAGTCTTTAGGGCTTTCAATTGATGTTGATTTTCCAATTTGTCAGTTTTCAATTGAAAACTAGAGAGTGGAGAAATCAAGGTGCGATGCCTTCTTGAATTGTCGCTTATATTTGTTTTGCTAGATCTTTTGTATGTATGTGTATATGTGTGTGTGTGTGTATATATATATATATATATAGGAATAGGATCGTGTGAGAAAGGGTGTTTTAGGTGAGAAAGGTTTTTATGTGAGAAAACATCTGCACCGCTGACAATTTTAGATCTAAGGGTTGATGTTTGATCTTTATTTTTTTTAGTAAGGGCAAATTGGTAATTTAATTTGATTAGTATATTTCTAACTTTTTGTTAAAAAAATAAGTTTTTTTTTTTAAAAAAAATTGTTACGCTTTTTTTTAAAATCTTATATTTATTTTTTTAAAAAAAACTGCTTATTTATTTATTTTTTTATTAAAAAAAAACGTTTTTTTGTATTTAAAAAATTGTTAAGTTTTTTTCCTGATTTTTTTTTAAAATCTATTTTTTTATATATAAGATCTAGTTTTTTAATCTAAAATTCTACTTCATTTTTTTTGTTCGGAAGTATATCTTAATATGTTCAAAATTTTATGAGTCATGTTCTAAAATTTTTACACCATGTTCATAATTTTATAAGCGTGGTTCTAATTTTTATACACCATGTTCTAAATTTAAAAAACATGTTACAAAGTCATCATATTCTAATGTGTAGGTGAAATATTAAAAAATTTATACATCATGTTCTAAATTTTATAAGATATTTTCAAAACTGTATACAATAAGTTTTAAATTGAATAAACTTATTTTTTAAAAAATAAATAAAATGATACAATTATAATACAATTATTGACCTTTTATACAAAAAAATATAATAAAATATACACCTGAACAATTGAATATTACTTCAAAATATTCTTAATATTTTGTATTGAGGTTGATCTATGGAACCCGTAAAAAATAAAAAAAAAACAAAATAACTTATTTAATGTTCTAAATTTCATTAACCATATTCTAAATTTTATATGATATGTTCTAAATTTTATATGACATGTTCTAAATTCTATATGGCTAATTGACTATATGAGAGGATAACGGTTTAACACATTCTAAATTTTAGTTTTTTTTTTTTATAAAACATAAATTTAAATTTTTTTTGATAAAAAATAATTTTTAATTTTTTTGATAAAAAAATAAATTTTATTTATTTTGTTGATAAAAAAAAAACTATTTTTTGATAAAAAAAATAATTTTTTTTATTTATCCCCTAACAAATAGGGGTTAGTTACGTAAATTTTTTTAATTAAAAAAATAATTAGTCCATTAAATCCTAACCATTAGATCTCACTGAATCGATGCTCTGGATATATATTCTCACATAAACAACATTTCTCACCTAAAGAGGCTTTCTCACATGATCCTGACCCTATATATATATATATATATATATATATATATATATATATATATATATATATATATATGAATTCCAATCGTCTGTTTGTTTTTTGAATTGACGCTTATATTTGTTTGGAATTGCTTTCTGTAGCTTGTGTTCCTGGTTATTGCAGTTGCACGGTTGTCTCCCTTTTCATAGTCTCTTGTGCAAGTATGCTTGACTATTTGAATGGGAAGTTATATTGCTTTTTGATGTGCATGCGTTTTTTTTCCCCTTGATGTGCTTTTCTCATTGTTTGGGTTCTATTCCTTTTTGTACAAGCACTTCTTGTTGATAGATCTTGTACATGCTAATCATTGATAGAATGTGTCCAGTATCACATGTTAAACATTCAAAGAATGTGTCCAGTAAGGTATGAGTTAATTACATATCTTATACCTTATATATTTTTGTTTAAAAAAATTAACTTTTTATCATGATTTCCTAATTTCTCAAGCATTATTCACTTGGATTGGGTTACACACAAGCCTTTAGTTAGTAAATTCCAGCTGATCAAGTGATAATTATATTTGTTTCAGCAAGTGATAGTTGATTAGGATTCATTGGGTTTAGGATTTATGGACATGTGTGTATACTTTTTGGTGCTTTATGTTTTAATCCCATGTCCTTATTGGGTTTTTATTTTTATTTTTTTATTGATGCTAGAATGAATTATGATTTTCGTGGATAAATTTTGATTTTTTTTGTTATTTAGTTGAATTGTTTGATTGATAGTTTAATTTATTCGTTAGAATAATTGAGTTTTTATTCTTTAAATTATTCTTCAATTTTCTTCATTTTTTTGGATCTATATTTCAAATGAAGATTGGAGAGGGTAAAACATATGAAGATGGTGATGTCTCGGTGAGTTCTTTCCAACTCCCCTTTTATTTCTTGGTTTGTTTAGTTTTTTAGGATTAGATATAGGATTGAGACGATAGTTTGAGGATGTTTGCTTTGTTAGGGGCAAAAGGTTCCCGACCTGAGGACACTGGATGGTTGATGGCGTTGTGCCACAAACTTATTTGATGATTTTGGGAATTATGTGCCTAATTTGCTTGCCTTGTGGTTCGATTCTCTTGATTTGTTTTGATTTCTTTTGAATTACTCCTGTTTTTTTTTGTTTTTGTTTTACTTTGGTTTTGGTTTTGTTCCTTTCGTTTCACTTGCTTTCTTTGCTTTGCTTTTGCTTAAATCAATGTTATAGGAAGTTCAATTGGATTTCTTCCTTTTTGTTTTGTTGAAAGTTTTGCTTATGAAAATTATAAGACAAAGAAGTCAAGCAAATTAGTTATATACTTTGCTTATTGCTGAAAATACAAAATCTCATTGTCGCTTTACGCAATCACTTGTTTTTAATTTTAATTGTTGAAAACATGTAACCAATCACTTGCTTCTAATTTTAAACACTCTTGCCTATCGCTTTATATAATCTCACTGTCGCTTGCGTGGGCCGTCTCAAGGATCTAAATCTAACTATGTCGATCATGAATAGGGATGGGTGCCCATTTTTGTATATTGACATGGTAAATGATTAGATTCTTAAACGGGGGCGTAGTTGTGGCATGAGATCGCAATCGCATCACTCTAATAATTAATAAACATGTAACCAATCACTTGATTTTAATTTTAAACACTCTTGCTTATTGCTTTACACAATCTCACTGTCGCTTGTGTGGGCCACCTCAAGGATCTAAATCTAACTATGTCGATCATGAATGGGGGATAGGTGCCCACTGACATGGTAAATGATTAGATTCTTAAACGGGGGTGTAGTTGTGGCACGAGATCGCAATCGCATCACTCTAATAATTAATAAACATGTAACCAATAACTTGCTTCTAATTTTAAACACTCTTGCTTATCGCTTTCTCGCCTTTTAAATTTAACAAGTATGCCACTATGAGTACATATTATTGTATTAGTAATGTGCATATAAGTTTGTATTGGTTTATGTTGGGTGACATGATTTCTTGCCTTATTTTTGTTCCAAAACGCCCTATATTTGTCAAACTCATGCAAATGAGTCACTTAATGCTTACATAAATGATATAGTACATGGATAATCAGTAAAAACATCATATACATTGATTTATAGGAACATGTGAACGAAAACAACCAAAAGTAGCCAAAAATGACCTATATGCCTTGTCTTTGTTCCAAAGCGTCCTATTTTCGCCCAAACTCATACAAATAAGTCATTTAATGCTTACATGAATGACATAGAACATTGATAAACTTAAAAAACAGTATATAGGTTGATTGATAAGAACATGGGAACGAAAATGCCCAAAACTAGCCAAAAATTACATGTTTGCCTTGTTTTTGATCCAAAACGCCCTATATTTGCCAAACTCATGCAACTAAAGGAAGGGGGGGTAGCAGGGGGGATGGGGGCTGTAGAGGAGGGGGTCTGCAGAAGGGGGGGGCAGCAGGGGGGAGGGGGTGTAGCAGGGGAGGGGGGACAACAGGGGAGGGGGGGCAGCAGTGGAGATAGGTGGGGAAGGGGGTGGGAAGGGGGCCGGGTGTGCAGGGGGGCAGTAGGGGGTTGGGAGGGGGGGTGTGCAGGGGGGTGGGGAGGGGGGCAGTAGGGGGTGGGTAAGGGGGTTTGCACCAATACTATGTAGTCTGTGCAGTTGTGCTGTTTGGTTGAAATTTCTTTAATTGTGTTGTTCACTTCACCCAAGTCATAGTTTGTGCTATTTTGCCAATTTTCCCACATACACACAAAAGGAATTAAAGTTGAAAGAACACGCATAATTTTAAATACCAGCCAGCATCTTTCATGATTTTATAGAACGACACCATTGGTTTTTCACCAGATGCACGAGTTTGTCTGACCTCTTCCAGAATCACATTGATATAAAACTTCAAAGCAACAAGTATAATGCTCTAAGTTCAACTCTTTTTTATAGGCAATTAAAGGTTGCAAACATAAACACAAACAAAATTACATCTATACGTCCAAGATGCTCAGGATTTTCGTTATTAGTTCCTGCCAAAAAAAAAAAAGAAACCAGATTATGCACAGGAACAAAAGCAAATAACATCATCTTGGGGAAAAGATAATAATAAAGTGAGAATAAAGACTTGCCATCTTGGGGATTAGGAATTCTCTCCTCCAACTTCATCTTCTTAGCAGCTGAAACCATTTACAATTTACATCAAAAGGATAAGCTTGGTTACACAATGCTAGCCAAAAATGACCCATTTGCCTTGTTTTTGTTCCGAAACATGTTGTTTTTGCCCAAAATCATGCAAACTAGTCATTTTATACTTAAGTAAATGTTATAGGACTTGTTCAAACCTTGAAAAGTTGAAATAGGTTGGTTGGTGCGAACATGGGAAAGAAAACACTCAAAACTAGCCAAAAATGACCCATTTGCCTTGTTTTTGTTCCAAAACATGCTATTTTTGCCCAAAATCATTCAAAAAAGTCATTTTATGCTTAAATAAATGTTATAGGACATGTATAAAGCTTAAAAACAATAAATTGGTTGATTGGTAGGAATATGGGAATGAAAACGCCCAAAACTAGCCAAAAATTACCTTATCTCCTTCTTTTTGTTCTAAATTGTCCTATTTTTGCCCAAAATCATGCGAATAAGTCATTTAACGCTTAAATGAATGATATAGAACATGTATAAACCTTAAAAACCATTAATTGGTTGATTGGTAGGAAGATGGGCAAGAAAACACTAAAAACTACCCAAAAATGACCCATTTGCCTTGTATTTGTTCCAAAACATCCTATTTTCGTCCAAAATCATGAAAATAAGACATTTTAAGCTTAAAGAAATGTTATAGGACATGTATAAAGCTTACAAACAATAAAATGGTTGATTGGTAGGAATATGGGCATGAAAACGCCCAAAAGTAGCCAAAAATTACCTTATCTCCTTGTTTTTGTTCTAAATCGTCCTGTTTTTGCCCAAAATCATGCGAAGAAGTCATTTAACACTTAAATGAATGATATAGAACATGTATAAACCTTAAAAACTATTAATTGGTTGATTGGTAAGAAGATGAGCATGAAAACACTCAAAACTACCCAAAAATGACCCATTTGCCTTGTATTTGTTCCAAAACATACTATTGGTGCCCAAAATCATGCAAACAAGTCATTTTACGTTTAAATAACTGTTATAGGACTTTTTTAAACCTTGAAAACTTGAAATAGGTTGGTTCATGCTAACATGGGAGAGAAAACACTCAAAACTAGCCAAAAATGACTCATTTGCCTAGTTTTTGTTCCGAAACATGTTATTTTTGCCCAAAATCATGCAAACAAGTCATTGTATGCCTAAATAAATGTTATAGGACTTGTTCAAACTTTGAAAAGTTGAAATAGGTCGGTTGGTGTGAACATGGGAAAGAAAACACTCAAAACTTGTAATGACCCGACTTTTCTAGGCTGTCGATTTACGGAGGAAATCGACAAATGGATCATTACCAACATAAAACTTAACAATAATATTATAAATAAAGTCTAAAATTCCTTTTATTAATTAAATACTGAAACAATAATCCCAAAAGTCCATAAATAAATACTTAAATACTCCATAAAACTGTATCTTCCCAATAGACTGGGATAAACTAAACTATTATGAAAAGAAAACATAAACTAAACTCTGGTTCACTCTACTGATCACTTCAACACTCAACCCGAACCAAACGAGAGCCCACTCATGCGTCTGCATCATCACCTGAAATGGGGGGGGGGGTCCACCGTCAGTGGCGAGTAACTAGGCTGTCCCGCTGAAATGAGGGACCGCTAACCATATAATAGCATAGAATCAACCAAGAAAATCATATAGAACACATGGAAAAACGTACAAAAATACATACGAAATACGTACAAAAATACGTATAAAAATATGTAGAAAAATACGTATACAATTACATAGAAAAATACGTAGAAATACGTATACAAATACGTAGCAAAATACGTATAGAATACGATTACAATACGTATAAAATACCTGCAAAATACGGTTAGAGATACATACAATATACGTATGAATTACAAATGCAAATACGTACAAATACACATACAAAATACGTATAGAAATACAGACCAAATCACTCATACATAATACATGTAAATACACGTACAACATACACTCAAATACATGTAAATACAGACTTACCAGACGTACGCAACGGAAGACTTAATATTACCAAATTAATACATAAACATACGGAAATACATATGTATACACATATAACAGAAATCCTTCCCGTGAAATACTTATCTTATCACATTTTACCCATAAACCCTTCTTTAACCATCTTATTGGACCGGTCATTATGCTCGTTGAGGATCCCGTGTGCACCTCAACTTCCTAAAACATGCCGAGGTGAACTCGTGTATTCAACCCGTAGCCCTCCTTTGCAAGAACTAAGCCTAAGCTATGGCCATAACCCCTAAATAGCAGCTCGTGTACTACTACTTAGACGACTACATATCTTAAGATCCAGAACTGCCCAGAGACCGCAGTAGGGCAGTGGCTTCGACTTAACCCGATCTGATGACTCGTGTATCATCAAATGGGCGTCCGTATCGTATCTTATCTTTTCTAAAGGCTATCGTGAGACCACTAATTCACAACATCTTTTCTAAAGGCCATCTTGAGACCACTAGTTCACATCATCTTTTCTAAAGGCCATCTTGAGACCACTAGTTCATATCATCTTATAACCTTCCTTTTTAATCATATTGTTACTTTCCTTCATATTATAACTTTTCCCTATTAATTCCTTCTAATTATACTAATTCCTAAAATTACCTTTTAATATTATTATAAATCTAAAAATTAAACTAAAATTGATCAATACTTAATTGGACCACTCGACATTTCCACTTACACAATAATAATTAAATAAATTCATTAAATCATCATATAAACAATTTAATAAATCATTGAAATTAACATTTAGCAACAAATATAACTTAAAACATGATAAAAATCCTATTTTTCTCCTTCTATATCACTCGACATTTCATGATTAAAGTACCAAAAATTATACTTTAAATTAATTACATACAATCATTAATAATTAATCATAGAACTTAATAATAAAATAGTAAATCATGCTTTAAACACTAAATTATCAAGATTTAATTTCAAGATTCAACAATATCATGCTTAGCATTACCACTTCATGCGTCATCATCAATAACATAATAAGTCAACAACTTAATCACAAAACTTGCATCAACACTTAAAGCAACAAACGGTGCAAATGCTTTTGCAGGATCATCAAATAAATAAAAAAAAAATTCAAAGTTCATGCTTTAATAATACTCATACATGCATACAACAAGATGGTAAAAGAATCAAGAAATTATGCTCTTTGGAAGATTATCATACAAGGTCATTGATTGAAATTCATGCAACACGGAAATACGAGAATATCATTAAAGATTTAATTAAAGATTACTAATACTAGTTCAAGAATTATCAAGATTCAATAATAAAAATTATATTTTTAATTTACTTTACTATTTCATGTCACTCGAAAATCATCCAAATATTCAAGAACAAAATTCAATAATTTATCATACAATTATTCAATAAAAGTACATAATTAAACAAATTAATACATGCATAAAATTAATAAAACAACTAAAGATTCATCAAGATTACACAAATATAACCAGAATATAACATGAATATAATTTTACATGGTCCGAAATTTCCGTCCTAAACATGATACTATATCATTCAAAATTCCTAGTTCAATCCTAATTAATTATACAGAAAACTACCCTGATCTAAGAGGGATAGTCTAGTTACCTTAGCATAGGAAAGAAAACAAGAAAAATCACCCTTTGATACTCGAAAATCACACGGCTAGGGCTTAGAGAAAGTTAGGGTTTTTCTTTTGTGAATTTTGAAAATAGGTAAAAAGGTTAGGAGTGGTGTTCCCTATTTAATTATAAGGAACCAAAAAGAAAATAAATAAAAAAAAATGGTTAAGGGTGCCGTGAGGTTAGAGGGGAAATAGGGGGATGGGAGAAAATTAGGGAGACTTAGTATGGGATGGTTAGATTAGATTTAACAATTAAAAAAGAATTAGGTCAATTATTAAATAATAAAATTACTTAATAGATTAACAAATTAAAAAGAAAAGAAAATACCCTTGGCATAACATAAGGGGCCGGCCAAGAGGGATTAAATACGGGTCATGGGACCCGGTTATCGGATAAGATCGACGAAATAAAAATAAACAGTCCAAATATTCGGGCCTTTTGGACTTAGAATAATAAAATAATATAAATAAACCGCGAAATTTTCTGGCCCTAAATTTCGGGTTATTACAGTCACCCCTCCTTAAATAAATTTCGACCTCGAAATTTACTTAACGAAGCTCAAATAACACACATAAGAAAATAAACACAGTAGTACCCATATCGATTGAAACATAAGCATCAATATCATGGACAAGGAAGGTACCCGTGACCACATCTGGCTGAGCATCCGCCTCCTCCTGAGTCATGCAGAAGATCCTGTTTCTAACCGGAGCCTGGCTAGTTGTCGTTGCTGGACGCTTCTTAGGACAGAATATGGACTTGTGACCTTCTTGACCGCAATCGAAGCATACAATCGGTGTCCCATCACACTTCTTACCCGGGTGAACCTCTTTCTTGCAGCCCTGACAGATCCTCAGGCCTTGACTTGGAGTTGGTCGAGCACTCTGCTGAGGCTCCGGAGTAGACTCGAACCGAGTCTTCTTAGCTGGTGCTGGAGTAGGAACCGAAGCAACCCTCTTTTTGGCTGTGTCATCATCAGAGTCCGATGCAGTCTAGAGCTACCTCGTACGCCTCCTGGATGTATATTACATAACATTATTAGCACGCATTTTATGTGTGGTTTTGGATTATATTTAATTGCTAGCTAGCAATATATATTTTAATGATGAATGAAGTTATTGACGGCTAAGCCATTTGATATTGCTATCGATTGTGGGCCTCAAAGCATAAATTATTAGTATTATTATTAATAAATAATATATATATTTTTATTTTAAAAAAATAACATTATTGTAACGGGTTTTGCTACTCAAAGCCCGTTACAATAGTGTTATTTTTTTTTTAAAAAAAGCTTCATTGTAACGGGCATTAGCATGTTTTAGTTACAATAAATAACTTATTGTAACGGGCCTATCAAGTGCCCGTTACAATAAGTCTGTTTATTGTAACGGGCCTATCATGTGCCCGTTACAATAAACAGACTTATTGTAACGGGCACCTGATAGGCCCGTTACAATAAGTCATTTATTGTATCTAACAGGTGCCTGTTACAATAAATACTAGATATTGTAATGGGGCCAATTGTAACGACATATGACCGTTAAAATAGGCCATTTTTGCTCGTTACAATAACTACTTTTTTTACTAGTGATTCCGTTGTTACTTATTCCTTCGTATCTAAGTTGGTACTGCCTAAGTTATTGGCGGTCCAAAAGTCTGTGGATGTAATAGACACTCCCATAATTATTCAATCTGGGGAGGTTGTTCGGTGTTCTAAATGCCAGATAGGGGTATCACCTGTGATTGAGGAAGTTGATTTTAAGGCGAACTTGATTGAATTTGATCTTGGGGATCTGGATGTTATATTGGAAATGGATTGGTGGGGTGCGAACTAAGCCGAGATTAAGTGTTATGAAAGAAAATTTCTTTAGTTAAGAAAGGAAAGAAAGTTAGTCACCGGAAGCTCGGGAAGCCTAGGGTAGGTAAGATAGTAGCTATGCTAAGGTTTGCGCCTTATGTTCGAAAAGGATACCCAATATACTTTTGTAGTGTGAGAGATCTGAAATCGGAGGTTACAAACGAGATTGGTGGCATTGAGATAGTGAAGGACAGGAGTATGAGGCTGTGTATCAACTATCGAGAATGGAATAAGGGAAAACTAAAGAATAAGTATCTTTTACCAAGAATAAACGATGTGTTTGATCAATCAGGGGAAGTCGTGATATTTTCAATGATAAATTTGGGGTCTAAGTACCATTGGTTGAGGATTGATGCGAGGGATATTCTAATATTACTTTTAGAAAGGATCAATAAAGTTTCATAGTCATGCTATTTGGGAGTTAACCGATGCACAAACTATCTTATGGATTTGAGGGATAGGGTATTTGGTCATTAATTTGAAGTAATATATTGTAAGGGTGTTCATTAGTAAGATTTTGGGTAATTCTAAGACTAAAGAAGAGCATGCAATGCATTTGAGGATTTTCTTGAATACTTTGGGGAAGAAATGAATTACTGTTGAGTAATCTAAGTGCGATATTTGGTTGGAAAAGGTCAGTTTTTTTAAGGATATTTTATGTATAATGACAGAGTTGAACTGGGTCTAGCAAGTATTGAGGTTATAAAGAGTTGACCTATAAACGAATATGACCAAATTCTTAGATTTTCTTGGGATTAACAAGTTATTATAGAAAGTAAGGAACGATTTTTCGAGGAGTGCTAAGCCTATGACTATATTGATGAGAGAATGAATTAAATTTTATATAAGGTAAGAAGTGTGTGGAAGATGTTTGAACTTTGGAGAAGCATTCATAGTAACGACCCAGATTTTTGGGCCGTAAAATTTCGTTTAAAATTAAGCCTTTAAGTCCGAATCATCCGATTTGGGTCCAAAGACTTAATTTTTATTAATTGGATCAAGGCCCATTCACCCTTTTTCCTAGCCAAACCCCACGACCCCTGTCAACATATTTCTTGTATTTATTTTCTTTTATTGTCCAACCATAATTAAAAAACCATATCTATTTTTGACTGAACTTAAAAAAACTCTACTTTTATCTCCTAAACTAACTCCTAAAATCTAGTAAACTAAATCCTAAATTCTCTCCTATTATCAAGTAGCCCATCTCCTAAAATCTAGTAACCTTTACTCTTAAAATCCATCCTAATATTCTACCAAACTTTACTCTAAAATACCCCTAAAGCCTATATTTTTCTCCCATACTTATTATAACAAAACTTAAAGCCAAAAATCCCCTTTCCTTTGCTTTCTCCACGGTACCCCAACAAAAGGAGACCAAAAATCTAACCTTTACTCCTCAAACCTAAACAAACATCAAAGATTGGTCAAACCTTCTACCCATCATCAACCTTCGAACCTTGGACGTGATTTTGGTCGAACAACGGTGGCGGTTGGGCAAGGGTCATAGGCGTGATTTTGTGTGTTTTGCTTCAATTAAGGTAACTAGCTATTCTACTTAGGATTAAGGTTAGATTATATAGAATAATAGGTTTAGAATATTGTTGTTTGATGTTGCTGTACGTGTATGTGAACTATTTTGAAAGCTTGTAATCTTGTTTTACCGTGTTAAATCTTTGCAAATTACTTTTTCATTGGTATCTTGTCTTCATTCACGTTTTCATGTAGCATGAAATTAGGATCTTGATTTAGTTTTGACTAATATTTCTTACGTGTAGTATTGGGTGCAAATCTTGATTTGTTTTGTTATTTAATTTTGTTGAACCTTTGATTTATGTTTCTTGATTTAGTTTGTGCGTGTGTTTTGAGTTGACTATCCTTTGATTTTGGTTCTTGTTAATAAGTTGGTATCATGCTTTGATAATTAATGGTGCGAGTTGGTGAGCTTGTTTGATGTTTTATTTGGTGTCTTTTGAGTCTTTGTCGAGTCGCGTCATGTCGAGCGGTTAAAGATCATGCGTCGAGTGGTTAAAGACCGAGCGTCTATCGGTTTATCGATGATAAACTGAGCGGGTCTATCGGTTCATCGGTGATGAACTGAGCGGGGCAAGTCTTGTATGATTATCTAATTGGTCAGAGTCGTGTCGTGTCTATCGGTTGAAGACCGAGCGGGTCATGTCTATCGGTTTATAAGTGATAAACTGAGCAGGTCTATCGGTTCATCGGTGATGAACTGAGCGGGGCAAGTCTATTGTTTGTTGGTCATGTTATCGGTTGTAGACCGAGCGGAGTCTTGTTATTGTATTGTGAAGTGATCATGAGGAGACGTGTCATTGAGTTATGATGGGATTGTTGAATGGATATTTAATTATGATTATGTTGTTTCGCTGCATAATTTGATAATTGAATTTCATGTTTGTATGATCGTCGTTGTATCGTAATGTTTCCCGTGTTTTCTAACCTGTTGTTCTATGTGGTTTAGTCTTACTTCTAAGTAGGATAGACTAATTACTCGCCACTGGCGGTGGACCCCCAATTTTTATTTTGCAGGTATCCAGGATAGGGTTTAGAGTTGGGTTGAGAGTTCGGCGAGCGAACTAGGCTCCTGTTTATTTTCCTGTTTCCTTCCCGTTATTTTCCCGTTTTAGTAGTTTTGGGTTGTAATAAAGGACCAGTCATTTCCATTGTTTTTGGGATGAATTTATTGTTTAATTAATAAAATGATTAAGTTTAGAGCTTCCGCTGTGATTATCTAATTTATTACTAAAAGTTTTCTGTTATTGACGATTCGTATTGTTGTTTTCTTCGAAAACAACGTTGCTAAAATACGGATCGTCACATTCATTCTTGCTGATTGTGTCAAGTGGGAGTGATTTTTATAGTGTATAGCGATACATCTCATGATGAACTTAGGGTGTGTGAATGAAAAATGAGAAAGTGGTTTTGAAAGACTTGAGACAATTGAAACCTCATGAAGTAAACTATCCTACTTGTGGCTAGGTGTTAACCATAATTGTGTTGCTCTAAAAGTTTGAAGGCACTATTTATATAAGGTAAAGTGTAGGATTTATGCAGATCGTAAGGATTTGACGTACATTTTATTTAAATGAGCCGAACAAATTAGATAAAATAATTTAGGAACCTTAATGTATAAACGAACAAATTAGATAAAATAATTTTAAGAGTCGTGACATATGATCTTATTCTTGTTTGTGTTAAAATTATTTTACCTAATTTGTTCGTTTACACCGTTAAATATCTTCCTTAAAAAGTGTGCCCAAAATGAAAGTTGCAATTAATTCGTTACGGAGGAAGTATATATTCTCAAGTTTATATATATATATATATATATATATATATATATATATATATATATATATATATATATATATATATAAATCTTGAAATTAATTTGATTCATAATATTTCTGAAACCAACCCTCAAACCCATGACTGGAGTCAATAAAACTTCAACCAATACCACCGAAGCCAAGGAGAGTTCGTTCGATTCATAATACTTGGTATGATGTTAAAACATTTATAAATTTTATAATTTTATTGATTTAAAAACATATATTTTTCTGTATGTGTATTCCTTATTTTTAAAGTTGACGTATCCTATATCAATTTTATACTCCGTATTTGTGTTTATATAACCTAGTCTAAATATTGAGAGAGCCTTTGAACCAACTTTCCTACTTAGAGAGCATTTTATAAAAACCAATGGATATACCCAAGTGACAAAATTTACAAAATTTCACAAGGGAAAGTGAAAGCAAATTTTTTTTGTTTTGTTTTGTTTTTTTTTTTTTTGTTTTAACTATAAAAGACCACTTTGTATTTAATGAGTACAAGTAGATAATATAACAAAGTATATAAAAAAAAAGCTCATGATGCCTGGCCTGGTGCTTCCTCAAATCCTCAAGCTACTCTTTTATACAAAGTATTAATTTTTAAAATCCAAAACTTAATCTAGCTAAAACATGAGTCTGTGACATTTTCATTCCGTTTGACATGGGAGAAAGACAAAAAAGAGGAAGTAGCTAGCTACACTAATTACCTAACCTAATCTCCAAAAATACATATGCTTTATTTTGCTCTTTTGTTTTGCAAAGTATAAAAGAGTGTTAAATTATCTGTTTGAAACACAAATTTGCTGAAGCTTGTTTCCAACGCAATGAAGACCATTTCTTGCAGCTACAGCTTTAGCTGTATTAACATTACATACATCATCAAAAGCTTGGCATGTGGCCATACATTCCCTGTTTCCTCTCTAATAATTAAGCATAAAAGAGTCGATCAACGATTAAACTCCAAAACGAATCAAGTAATGCCAAAACATCAAATAGGAAATAAACAACTAACTACAAACTTAAATATGCTTAAAATTGTGTAGAATGACGGTAATTTAGAAAATTTACTCTGTAAAGTGCCTTCGGGAAAGCGACGAAAATTGACAATATTAATTACCTGCAAAGAATGGAGTCACAACTCACAAGGTAACAACATGGTTTATTATAGACCTTACAACCACACAAAAAGCACCATATGTCATCAAACATGAAAAATCTTACAATTCATTCCAGGAAAAAAAAAACAAATTACCAGCAAAGACACCATTTTAATTGAAGGCCTGATATTTTTTTGAAGATAAAGAACCCATTGGTTAAAGAAATTAATGATCGAGCATGGCTTTGAGATTTTACCATGGTTGATTCAGCTATTAGTAAATTCGATAATGTTTTGGACAGAGACATTATCTTGATTATTGTGGTTGATTTTCTTATTTTCTCACTCATCAGAAGGAAGAATTTAGGGTATACAATGGCATGGACCTTAGATTCGTTTTTATATTATATAAGAGACTAAATGTAATGTAATGTAAAGGGAGGATAGATCAAGGAAGTTAAAAGGATGGAAGAGAAGAAGGTAACAATAAATCAAGGAAGTTCAAAGGATGGAATATAAGGAGGATTAGAGGAAGGCAAAAGATCGAAAGATGCAACGGAAAAGCAACAAAATGCTACCATGTAAGATAATGAGGGAAAGGGGGGGGGGGGGGAAGCTGTGGGAGGATATCATTGTAAATTTGTAACAGTAAGAGTAGGAAGGTGAAATGAGGAGTTAGGGAATTCATGAGATGATTTAAAGTGATGGGGAGGTTTGTAAATAACAAAGGTAAATCAAGGCGATTATGAAATAATTAGGAGAACACGTGTCATTTGCAGCAAGTAGGAGTGGCATGGGGAGTGATATAGGAGAGTGACATGTGTGAAATTAGGTGTGTGTTTTTATAAACTTAGGTATAGATGAGCCGAACCTTTTTAGGAGACAGTTATAGGTTTTCATTTGGAAATTTAGTGTCGTGAATGACTAATGTTGTTGCAGATGCTTTGAGTCAAAAGAAGAGTTGTAAAGTGAATTATCTGGATATCCAGGATTAATTGTGAAAGAATACGACCGACTGATGTAAGCCTAGAAGATGTGTCTAAAAGTTGTGGGGAGGACAGTTTGGATTGGATTGAGTTTCTTACAATAGTAGTACCATGCTAGCATAGGCTTAACATCTTTTGAAGCCTTTCTTGGAAGAAAGTGTATTAGTCCCTTATGATAGAATAGAATAAGGAAAACTATTATTTCAGGACCTAAGGTAATTGAAGAGATGAATATGCAAGTTTGTGAGAGATTCAAGCAAAGATCAAAGCAGCTTGGGGTAGACAGAAGTCATATGCAGATTTAAAAGGGAAAGAAAGAACAATTTGAGGTTGGGGATAAGGTACTATTGAAGGCATCACCTATGAATAGAATTATGAGATTTAGAAGAAAAGACAAGTTAAGTCCAAAGTATATTGGACCATATGATGTGTTGCAAAAGGTAGGTGAAGGGTTGAATATACTCAAGAGGGGGGAGGGGGGTGAAGTGAGTATTTGGCGTATTGATTAATAGGTTTAAAATTTTCAGTTTCTTTAGGGAGGAACCAGTTGGGCTGGTTCCTGCAACGGAATTATTAAAATCAAATAGTAAGAAACAACAAACCAAATTTAACGAGGTTCGACCCAACTAAGGCCTACGTCCTCCTAGCTTATGTATCTTATTAAATCAACTCAGAAATAAGAAGATTACACACTCGACTGTCCCTAACTCTAGGAACCAGTCCCCACACTCAACTCTGAGTGGACTCACTTGTGTTTGAACTCTCAAACACACCCCAATCTCCAACCCCTTTGTTGGAGACCAATTGCAATATTTTTTCACTCTAATTTTCTTTCTCACAAATATTAATTAAGAGTAAAGTTAAAGCTCTTACGGTTTGTGTATTTTGCTCGATATAAACTTTAGGAAAATTGTAAAAAAATAAGTGAACCTTTAGTCGGTCTTCTCAAATTAAGTCAACCTTTTGATTAACTCAAAATAAGTCAACCTATTACACATATCCTCTCAAATTAAGTTTTTTCTCTAATTTACTGGTGGAGAAAGTTAATAATTTCAATGTAAAATTAAAGAGGTGCATTAACATGTTGTTTATATGATATTTCATTGAAAATGTTAAGTTAATCAACAAAAAATTAGTGAAAAAACTTAATTTGAGAAGACATGTATATTAGGTTGACTTATTCTAAGTTAATCAAAAGGTTGACTTAATTTGAGAAGGTCGGCTAAAGATTGACTTATTTTTTACAATTTTTCCTAAACTTTATGTGAGGTGTGACTTTTTTCTGAAAATAATTCTCAATTTTTGCGTCCGATATTCTTGAGCTATTGATGAGAATTCTTAAATATTTATAGGCTTTTTAATTTACTCATAAAACCGCCAGCTTTGGCTGTGATTTTATATGCAAATATTCTCTCCTAAAAATAGGAAGAAATATCTTTTTATTCCAAACATACTTTCTAAAAATTTGTTAAAATAAAAGATCTTCCTATTATTTAGAAAATAACATTTAATTCCTTAACAATTCATCAGCTGTCATTTAATTTTAAAACTCTAAAGCCCATTCAAAAAACATGGGACAAAAATCCTATTTTTCGAAAATTGATAGCAGCTCGTAGAGGAACTGGTGCCCAGGCCTGTTTCCCTGCTTAGTAGTGTTATGAATATTATACCTTCTGGTTCTAATATTCATAATCCTACTTAATCACACACAAACATTTATATGGTATACTAAGCATATACACAAACATTACATGAAGATCTAATGTTTTCAAAATAAAGTCCTAATCAATCTTCATGTTCATCCAAGTGTTGAAAGTCTTGTTTGAGTGTCTTCATCTTTGATTATGGACTTCAATACTTGGATAATCTCATACTTACTGCACATTCAACAAGGTTAATGCATAGCAAGTATATAAGTCTGTTTCAGTGCAACCTAGGGAACACTACAACTGGTTCCATACTAGTTATCTTAATGAATCACAAAACATGTTCCCTGCAAGTCAGACATGTTGTATATTCAAGAATGATCTTAATTATACAACATTTATGAGAACCAATCTTAGTTGGGTTAACCAACTACATAACACTTGTAATAATTAACTATTCCCTGTTTAGTGTTTCTCATCATTCAAAACTCAAGGAACTCAACAAATTCCCCCTTTTTGATGATGACAAACATAAGTTAACTATTTAAATTAGCTGCAACCAAAAAGTTAGAAACAGAGAATTCCAATATCAACACTCTTAGTGCAGAACTGAAAGTGTTCACTCAGATTCAAAATGAAACACTTGACTAGTTCAATTGTTTCCTATAAAGATAAAAATTGCTGAAAATTAAATTATTGAACTAAAACTAAAAAGCACCCTTTTTCTTAATAATTCAAACTCAAACTAAACTAGATTAATGACTTAATCTAATCTAATCAGACCTAGGCTTCATCAACTCTAACTACTCCCCCCTTTTGGCATGAATTAAAAAGTGTCTCGATGCATACAAATTAAGCATAAGGAAATTGTGGTAATCCAAAATAATGGTATAAACCATCAATCAGGAAACCATGCTGCTAAACAGATTTAGTCAAGCAACTCACTATCCATAAACTAAAAATTCAGAAAGTTTACACACACACACACAACACAGTTATGAAAACTGAATCAAAAACATACAAACTAAATTTTTCAGGGACTGGGGAAATAATGTAGCAGAAGCAGTTATAAAAGAGTTTTAGTGATTGTAGGGATGGGTGTAGTAAAAAAAAAGACAAAGTCATCATTCATCCTAATCATCCTCATCCTCTTCCTCCTCAGGATCCTCTGAATAATCCTTCTTGCTTTCTGAAGATACATCATCTTTATTATTCTCTTCATCATCAGACTCTTCTCTAGTGGAACCAGCAGCATCAGGGACCTTGGCCTTTACCTTAGCCAATTCTTTCTCCTGGGAAGACACCCTCTTCTGGTAGCTGGTAGAAAATTCTTTCAATAGCTCCATCATTTTGTTCAAGGTTGCATCCTGGGTATCCAACCTCTTCATCAAGTCAGAGTTTGAGCTGGTTCCTCCTGTCTTCTTCTTCTTCTTTGCAGGTTTAGGATCATCTTCCTCTGGTTCCTCTCTGAACCTAATTTCATCAAGAACCACACCCAAGCCCTTTTATTTTAGGATAGTCTTTGTGAAGACTTGGATGGGTATCATGTCACCAGTAAGACGAGGAATGTGTTGGTGAAGAACAAAAGTGATTAGGTAACCATATGAGGGAGTGGTGTGAGGATTTGAAGCAGTGCATCATGTGGGCTAGGATTATTCCTGGGAGGTTAATTTTAATCTTCTTCATCATTAGATAAATTAAAACCATTTCCATGAACCTTACAAACCCCTGCCCTGTGCCCTTGGAATTAGTAGCTTATTGCACAGAGAATGCAGAACCAACGTAACTAGTTCTTTCATATTTACTGTCTTGTGAGTTTACTTCTTTGTCAACTTACCCCCAAACATAAACTCATAAATCTCCTCGGCAGTGACCCCTAACAAAGCAGGTCAACTATCTCTAGAATACTTATCAAATCCATCACGAGGCACACTTAACATAGTAGATAAAGAGGAAACCGACATGCTTATTTCTATTTCACTAACAACAGACTTGAGAGATGTATCAGGATATTATTTTAAATTCACATAGAAATCCCTAACCCCCTTAATACAAGTATTATCATCAATTTTAAACATATCAACCCACCCTTAATATTCCAACAACTCTTTAAATTCACCTAATGTAGCAATATCTAAATATCCTTCCTCAATAGTAAAACTAGGAAGAATAGTTCTATCAGACAGGGGAGTAGAACTAGTAGTGATTGGTTTAGAGATATTACCTTTCACAGCACGTGAGGATTTTGAGGGTCCTCCTTTCCTTTTAGTTCCCCTGATTGAACCTGTAGATACATTCTCAGAAACCTCGGTTGTTGCTTCCCTTTTTACTGCAGACCTGGTGAATCTCCTCTGTAACTTTCCAGAGGTTGAAGGTGACCCCTTATTTGAACCAATAACTTGAACATCAATTTCCCGGTCAAGGAAGGGACATTGAAAACTTCTTTCAAGGATTTCTCCTTCTGTTCCCCCTGAGTCTGTGCAGGGTTAATGTCAGTGGGTACAGGGGTTTTGTTTTCTTGATGCATGTCGATTTTGGAAGAAGGTGGGTCTTGTAGAGGTTTTTCAATGGGTTTGGATGGTGAATTTTTTGGGTGATGAAGGTGGAGTGGGTTCTTTGGGTGGTTGTGACGATGTGGGTTGTTTTAGTGATGAAGTGGTTTTCTTGGGTGATGGTTGTTGTGTGGGCTGTTTTGTGGTGTCTTCAGATGTAGGCGATTTGGGTGTTGGAAGGTTGGTGGTGGTGGTTTTCTTGGTAGAGAAGGTTTCTTTGGGTGATGGTGTGTTTGAACAACCCTTAGCTAGCTCGTTTTCTTGCAACCGACTTTTTTCCCATTTTCGAATTTTGAATTAGCATGAATTTAAATTTGAAATCGAGAGAGAGAAAGAGATGATTAAAGTGATATTGATAATGAGTGACAAATACAAGGAGTTAGTGTTAAATAGAGAAGCAGAAATAAATTCAGGAGAGAGAGGGTATAATGCCCCGCATTTTCACTCCTTTTAAAAGTAACGATTTTTGTGATTTAAATAATAAAAACATTATTTAATTTGTTCACTCTCGATAACTAAATTTTGAAATAAATATTTTTTTAAATGAATTATATGCGCCAAGTTATTTTTGGAGAAAGAATTCTACTTTAAATTATTATTAATTCTATTTTCGTTTTCAATAATAAATTTACCTATTTTTGAAATATGTTAATTTGTTTGATAAATTTCTATTACTGATTTATTTTCACTAATTAGTTTCCAAATATATATAACTATTTAGTTTTAAAGTCTTCGGGATATAATACCCGTAAATTTACGTGCTTTATTTACGTGAACATATTTTTTATGTATTTTAATTATTGAATTGTTTCTTTTATACGTTTTCTTTATTTAATTTTAATATTTAAAATAATCATAAATAGATGTATTGAAAAATTAAATTTTTCTATAACTTTCATGATTTTAAATAAGTATAATTATTATTTTTCAATAATATATATGTATACAAAATTATTTTCTATTTCGACTGTAATTATTTATTTTGTCGTCGTAATTTCGGAATTAACGTTTAGGGGCATGTACATTGAGAAAAATTGGACCGCAAAAAACTTGTAACAAGGTACAAGTGGTAGCCGACCATGATAAGAAGAAGATAACATTTTGCATAAATCAACAATTATGAAGTAATTAACCTTAATAATTAAAATTTAATTAAAAAAAAGAAAAAAAAAACTCCTCAGCTTACTCCTCTTGCTGCCGGTTGATAAGGAGGGGGTGATTGAGAATTATCTCATTTGCTCCTTCATTCTTTCATTAAAAAAAAATCTCTCTCTCTAGTTTCTTTGGGTTTTAAAAGTGATTTCGGTGTTTCAAAGCAATTTTCAAGCGATTTCTCAAGCCTATCAAGTTTAATCATCCTTTTTCAAGGTAACTAATACTATCTCTAATTAAAGAATCATAAGGTTTAGGATGATAGTATTTGGGTTAGAATCATGTTACGGAATTGATTATAAACAAACTAGACTATTTTGTGTTGTTTTTGGCATTAAAATTTGGATTTAACATGAAATTATGTAATTATTTTTATTCTAATTTTTTTCCGCGTGTTTTAGGTTATTTCAAGAAGTTATTTTTAGACTATATTGATGTGAAAAATTCATGAATAAATTATTTTGGAGTTTTATGCACAATTTATAAATTATGATAATTATTGTGAGGAATTTTGTACAACTTATTTCATGAAATTTTTGTGTGACATGTGAGATTATATATCTGAATTTTTATCTGTTTTTAGGCTAAAATATTAGTTTAAGATTTATGTTGTTCATTTATTCATTGATTTGTTGAAAAATTGTTTTTAGGAATTGTTGGCGAATTTCGCTTTAGTCCAATTTCTAGGCGAAATGCTGCCCAAATTTTTAGTGATATCTTATTATAATTTGGCCTTGATATATTATGGTTTTGGGAGTATTTTTCGTGGTTTATGGGTTTAATCATGCTTAGTTATTGAATTGTTGAATTTAGGATTTATTTAATTTATTGTGTAACTTGTGATGGAATTGTGTAAAATAAAATCTAGAAATTCATGCTGCTGGCCATTTGGTTTAGATGATTATTTAGCATGCTTTTAATTTTGTTTTAGGCTTATATTATGCTTGGTTATGTCCTTGATTTATTATAGAATTATTTTTGCAAGTTTGATTAATTTTGAATAAGTTTTGATGATGATTTTGGTGTTGGTTAATTCTGGACAGCAGCCTTGCATGGTCTAAAATGATGTTTTATTGATGTATTTTGAACCTTAATTATGTTTTAAATGGTTACTAATTAATTGGAATTGTTTGGGTACAAGTTTGGTTGGAATTGATATTTTCACGATGAGTTTGTCTAAGTTACTTGTTGCTTATTTTGAGTGTGTAAATGATTAAAATATTATTTTGGAATTTAAATTTGATTAAGTATTGGGCACATTTTAGTTGTGGGTAGATAACGGAAGTTGTAATTTTGGGTTTTATCGGTAAATAAAACGAGATTTGGAATGAGTAAATAAGAACAATGTATTTTATCATGCATGTGTCTAGGAGGTTATTTATAATTGTTAGTTGGAGCCATTGGGCTGCGGAATTCAATGGTTAGATCAGTTACGTTTCTTAGGCTGCGGAATCAAAGAACAATATTTATTTACCTGGGTTAATTGTTGTCGTCTGGGAATTCGGGAGGTGTAAGTCCATATTTTGAGCGTCCATCCAGCACTGGGAGATTTGGCCAATCTTAGACACAATCGACTTCGTGTTGATTGTTGGTAATGCAAGTCCATATTTTGGGCATCTACCTGACAAACCTTAGGAAGTGGTACTGCGGGATACCACTAGCGATCGTTCCATCTACAATTACAATTGCCTGTGTTTATCGTTGGTAGTGTAAGTCCATATTTTGGGCATCTAGCTAACGTACTTTAGGAGTGGTACTGCGGGGTACCACTAGTGGTTGTTCTGTCTTCAGTACATTTATTGATTTGGGGAGTTGGGAATAGTTGCGATCATAACACTCATCTGGGAATTTGGCCTGGGTTCCATTGTGGTATAATAGTTTTATTGAGATGTTATTAGATTTCCTATCCTTTGGATGAAGTATGTTTTTATTGTGATGTTGTACTATACTAACTGGTCTTGCAGATGGGTTATGGACGAGGTTATGGTAAGTGATGGTTGTTTGTATTGAATGACTTGAATGCTTCCTGTTATTTACTCGCCGCTGATAGTGGAGTTGTATTCATTTTTCAAATGCTGATTGACCGCATGATTGTAACGGTTTGGGCGGTGTGTGTGTGAGGATTGGTGTAAGGGATCCTTTCCATTAGTTTAGCCATCCTAGTTTGTATGGCATGGCCAGAATTTCCCACTTTATGATTTTTGTTTAAGTAGTTTGATTTCTAGACTATGTATAGGTGTTTATACCTCGTACTATGGACTTGTAATGGTATTGGACTTTCTTTAATCAGACTTTATCAATTTCTTTTGGGTTATGTTTCTTAGAACTTAAGTGGCATTCCTGTCCAGTGCCCTATTGATCGGCTCCTAGGGTGTCGTGGACCTAGTTGCCTCCCAAATATACAATGTATGAAAACCTAACAAACTAATACGTAGTATTAGTGGAGCTAGGGCTGATCCACGAGGTAGGAGGTGGACTGGAATTGATTTTAAGATAATCTAGCAAATTGAGGTTCTATTTTTGTTATTTTCTTTGAATTTTGTGGAAATTTAACTATTAAACGAACCAATTATAACAAACAAAAATGCGAGAATCAATGTAAAAAGATCTAGGGAAAAAACTCCTTGAATATACTTCATTTGGAGGATTTTCGATCATTGAAAACCATTTATGCTTTGAGGAATTAAATTGCCAAGTAAACTTCTAAAATAGTTAACAAATCCAATCCTAAGCCCTCTCTCGAATAGACATTAGGAAATCTCAAAACAAGGTAAATCAACCTCTCTCGAATAGTTAATTTAACAAGTCTTAAAACCGAATTTGTCAACTCTTTTATTGATTGACAATTCCAATTACTATCTCTAGCAATTAGGAAAATTCTCCATAGAAAATCTTGAAAGCAATCTTGAAAATTAAATCCAAAATCGCTAGAACTCAACATGATTACTTCACTAAGCAAGCATGAAAAGCAACAAGAAATTTAGGAAAATTAACAATCTAATAAACTCAAGCATTCATGGATTCCAAATATCAACCTCCAAAATCCATATAATCAAGTCATCAAATCCCTAGAAAAACTAACTACTCATGCATAATTGGGGAAAAACATAGAGAAGAGATTAAAGTGGAAATCTAAGCAAGAAAACATGAATTATTCCTAAATCTAACAACAAACAAGCAATTTTACTAAGAAAACAAGTAATTGCAATAATTAAACACTAATCTACTTGCAAAATATGAAAGGAAGAAGAGTAAAAGCAAAAGAAATTGATTGAGTACCTTGAGAAAAGTAGATGACATGAAAACCAAAGAGAAATTCAATAATCCAAGCCTAAATCTAGCCTAATCTACACTAATCTAGAGAGAGAAAGTAGAGAGAGAAGCTTCTAATACTACCCTAAGTAGCACTGTCAATTCAGGTCAACAGTTCAGTTTTGGCTTTAACCAATCAGTTTGGGTCGTTTTCAGTTCAGTTAATTTCAGATAATTTTTTTTTTCAGTTCAGTTCAGTTCAGCTAGTTTTGATTTTAGTTCAGTTCAGTTCAGTTGTTGTACATACATATTTCAGTTAAGTTCAGTTTCAATTAATTGTTCAGTTTAACCAATCAGTTAAAAATTCAAACGGTTGCAATTCAGTTCAGTTCAAAATGTCGACAATTCAATTCAGTTTTAGTTACAGTTCTTTTGGTTCGATTAGCTTTAATTCAGGTCATTTGAGATTATAATTTTGTTACAATTAATTTGTAGTTTAGTTTTTATTTCAATTTCATTTAATTTTTTTTTCGGATATAACAATATGGTTGGTCTTCGATTTTACCCGTACAATTTCAATTGTTGTTAGTTCATTGTGAACGGTGGATATAACGGTTCCGATTGTATTCAGTTTACGTTTGGTTAAATACGGTTCTATCCGTAAGATTTCAGTTATTATCAGTTAGTTGTAAATGATTATATTCAGTTATATTATGGTCATTTTCAGTTTTGTAAGGACATTTTTAACGGTTTTGATCAAGGTAGATATCAGTATTAATGGGTTTACTCGAGTTTTCTTGCGTTTTCCCCCCAAATAATATGGTCGGATCGTATTCGGTTTAGCTGTTGAAGTGATATGCCTTACAACGGGTTAATTTATTTGTTTATTTAGTTAAGGTGCACGTTAATGTTATTATTTATTATACTTCAATTTTTATATAGTTCAATTTATCCTTGTACTAATATTAGGTGTAAATGTATAAGCGTGTAGTATCGAGTATTAATATCAAGTGTAAATGAAAGTCAAGATGATGATGGGGGATACTGAATTAACGATAACAACGATCATAACAATAATGATAGCAATTAACAACAACAACAATGAATTGATGATGATACCAATGATGATGGTTATTAATCTGATATATATGAATAATATAATGAAAATAATAGTAGTAACAATATCGAGAACAAGGACAATAATAAGATTTGAGCCTATTTTTAATCTAATACAAAGTTCATAATATGTGATATGTATAACAGTATAATATGTGATATGCGTAAGAGAGTTGAGGTCTGAGGATATTGTAGCCGTATACTAGAATGCATACCATTTTAAATTTTTCATTAAAGCTTGGGAGGGAAGGTTAATTTGTCATTGAAATTTGGGAGATAAGGTTAATTTTTCATTGAAATTTGGGAGGGAAGTTAATTTTTTTCATTGAAATTTTGGAGGGAAGTTAATTTTTTTATTGAAATTTTGGAGGGAAGGTTAATTTGTAATTGGCATATGGGAGGGGAGTTAAATTTGTAATTGAAATTTTGGTTTAGTTAACCATCAGTTTAAACAATTTTCTGTTCATTTTAATTCAGTTAACCAATAATTTAAAATATTTTTCAGTTCATTTGGGTTTAGTCAACTAACAATGTAAAACAATTTTTTGTGAAGTTCACTTTAGTTATGATCAGCTCAAAACTGTTTTAAATAGTCTAACTTTTTCAGTTCAATTGATTTAAGTTTAGTTTCAGTTTAGTTAAGTGCAGTTCATTTTGTTTCAGTTGGTATTTCAGTTATGAATCATTTGGTTATTGGATCATTTCACTTCAGTTAATTCAGTTCAGTTTGCGTTAGGTTTAGTTTAAGTTAGATTCATTTATCATATTTTCGCTTCAGTTTCAGTTAGCTTCAGTTATCCTCTTTTCAATTCAGTTCAGTTAATTTCAGATACTTTTCAGTTCAATTCAGTTAATTTTAGATACTTTCAGTTCAGTTTCAGTTCAGTTCAGTTATTTTCAGATACTCGATTTCAGTTTAGTTTCAGTTCAGTTCAGTTTTTTTTCCAGATATTTAGCAGTTAACTTCAGTTTCAGTTCGCTTCAGATTTAGTTCATTTCAGTTCAGTTCGATATTTTTCGGTTGCATTTCAGTTATCAGTTCATCCAGTTCAGTTCAATTTCAGTTTCAGGTAATTTCAGGTCGACCCAAAACAGTTCAGTTTCAGTTAGTTCAGTTCAGTTATATCAGTTCTGACCCAATCTGACAGCGCTAACCCTAAGTATGGTCTAAAACTTCCTTCCATTCGTAAATGAAAACCCCAAATATGTATTAAGAACAAGGCCAAAACAGAGAAAAAATGTGTTGCAGCCGTGCACGATCGTGCAGTTATAAGCCTAAAACGGTTGTGTCACTGATTTGGGGTTTTCTGGAAGCTGCACGGTTGTGCAAATCTGCATACTCGGTCTTCAAATGCCCATATCTCCTTCGTTTCTTAGTGGAATTGAGCATATAATATATCAAATTAAATCTCTTGGAATATGGAATCTTCTCCAAGTGGAATCACCGGAAAAAGAGTTATAGAAAAAAAGATATGAGTCTTTGAATCACCCTACATATGCAAGAGCACTTGAAATGCTTCCAATTTTAGCTCAATTATTCGAGAAAACAAACAAAACACAATAATAATGAATGAAATCAAGAAATAAGCTAATTCTATAATAAAAGACTAAAAAACAATGAAATAAAGTCTACAAGGCCCGAAAGACAAGTGAAACGAAGCCGGAAAATGGGTCCAAAATGGACCGATCAAAATCCCCCAAGCTTGCGTTCCAAAGAAAACTAAAGAAAAATGGAAACCAAAAGTCTAACTCACTTTCGTAGGAATCACGGTCACTTTTAGCACAAGTAACAAACCATTAAACCCCAAAGTCGCCAATGAGGACGAGTATGCTCTCGTAAGGGTTTCCAAAGAGTCTAATCCATTACTCTTACCAACTACAAATTAAGCTAAGACTAAAAAGAAAAGAAGGAGAATAAATAAGCTCTATAGCCGAAATAGGAGAATGCGCATAAAAGAACACAAAGTTTCCTAATTCTACCAAACTTGGCATGCAAAGGACCTAAGAAATTGACCCAAAAGGAAGAAAGAAAGGAAACAAAGAAAACTGTGCACAACCTAATAGTCCTAAAGCTAGTTCCAACAAACATACCTCAACCCAACCAAAGAGTTCAAATCCACCTAACTAGGAGTGTCTCATGATTCCGCGAAGGAACCGGAAAGAAAAAGGGAAAACGGATCCGTTGTGAATGGATCATTTATTTTGGAGTTAGAGTTAACCTCATCACTCCCCTTGTTCAATATACTTGGCTAGTTCCCCAAAAGACAAGGAGGACTCAACCCCGCTGTGAATGGGTCAGAAGGACTTCTTATGGATGTAACGTAAGGCTTGGGTAAGGGTGTGGAAAAAAATTGGCTATGTGGTGGTGCCCTAAAGTGCAGTACAAAACATAAGGGATCACACTAAAACCAAAATACCGGGATAACCTCCCCCAAGCTTATTAAAAAATCAAACTTACACAAAATGGACCAAAAAAAAACTTCACAAGGCCCTAACAAAACAAAAAAAAACACATTTTTCTTTTTTTTTTTGAATTCCTCCACCCCAAGCTTGAAGGACACAATGTCCTCATTGTGAGAAACGGAAGGAGGAAACTTTTGAAAATTTTGATTTTTGATTTTTTTTTGAAATTTCTAATGATTAAATTCATTTTTTCTCCTAGTATTGAAATGCTTCTTTTTTCTTTTTCTTTTTCTTTTTTTTTGAACTTAATAAAGACGTCGCCTTTTTCACACTTGGTCGACTTTTATTTCTCATGAAAATTCACAATAAGAGAACTAAAGATGCTTAGACTTTACGATTCCGAAGCTCATAACCATACTAAACAACACCAAGATCCCTAACTTCACTTACCAATAAGGGGAAATAAAAGTAAAGGAAATGGTTTGTAGCGTGGCTCAAAGAAAAAAAAGGCTCAAGCTCAAAAGGGCTCCAAAGGTGAATAGAAAAAATGAAAAACAAAAGCTAATTCAGCAAAGAAAACGCCTAATCACAAAATGTGGAAAAAAAAGAAAAAGTGAATGAAAAGGGAGAAAAATGAAATTAACTAAGAAGTGAATGCCTTTGTCGTCTCCAAGGGTGGCTCGGTCACTTGAAACTCGGGAATCCTAGACAAACTCTTGATTTACCAATATCAATAACCGATGATTATACAATTCGAACGATTTTTAATTTGCCTCAAACAAAAGAGAAATCCCAGGATTGAAGAACAATTCCCAATTATTAACATTCTTTATTTTTTGAATTTTAAAAATTTATTTCTTGTTCAATAAATAAATTTTCTTATTCCTATTGATTGGTGAAAATCGCAACTTTAATGTGTATTTAAAATCTGTTTACTCTAATAATTTTAAATAGTTTTAGTTGTGAACTACTCATTATCCGTTCAGATGAAAACAAATGCGATGGGTCTAATAACTTTACTTATATCTTATATTAAGTCATAGATATTAAGATTTAACAATTAGCAAGGGAGAAATTTTTTTCCTGTTCAAGTCAATAAGATCATGAAAAATTCTGATTTTTTTATCTCATATTTTACATATAATGGATTTACCTGGACCAATACATGATTTTCTTTTAGTTTTTCTTGGGTTAGTGCTTATATTAGGGGGTCTAGGAGTAGTATTATTTACCAATACAATTTTTTTCTGCTTTTTCACTGGGATTGGTTCTTGTTTGTATATCTTTATTCTATATTCTAGCAAACTCCCATTTTGTAGCTTCCGCACAACTTCTTATTTATGTAGGAGCTATAAATATATTAATAATATTTTCTGTAATGTTCATGAATGGTCCAGAATATGACAAAAATTTTCATCTGTGGACTGTTGGAGACGGGTATTTTCATTCTTAGGTATTATGCTGATCGTGGTAATAAGTATAAAATAAAACCTTTGTTGAGGAATCATCTGCCACTCTACAGAACCGTACATGAGATTTTCACCGGCTCAAAGGTAAAGGAAATAAGCGCCCAAAACTAACAATGCACGGAGAAGGCTTCAAATTCCCCAAAGATTCAACCAATCTTACCAGTACTGCTAGCCTAGAACACAGAAGTTTGTACAAGTTTTCAAAACCTCGCGAACTCCTAAAATGTCAAAAGAAAAGCTATTAAACATGCCTTATTCACTAGAAAAAGAAAACAAAGCTTCAAATATGCACAAACTAATAAGCACCATAGTCGGCTAATTGCGAACGGAAAGAAAAGAAAAAGGGAAAAAAGAAAGAAAAAGGGAAGGGGAAAAAAAAGAAAAAAAAAGAAAAGAAATCAAATAAAAGAAAAGAAAAAGAACAACAAAAATAAGAGAAAAGAAACTAAAAAAAAACAAAAAAACTAAACTAGACTAGAGGAGGCGGAAAAGAAACATGCTCAACTCAAATCAAGCAATCAAGCAACCAATCAAAATAAAATCGAGGCCCAACGCCATCGATATCCAGTTATCCCCAAATGGGCTCGAAAGCCTAAAATATAAAGCCAAACATCCTCACCTTATAAAAACCTAACAAACTAATATACAATTTATAAAAACCTAACAAACTAATACAATTTGATCGGCTCCTAGGGTGTCGCGGCCCTAGACGCCTATCAAATATACAATTTATAAAAACCTAACAAACTAATACGTAGTATTAGTGGAGCTAGGGTTGATCCACGAGGAACTACCGCAGAATTAGTCGTGATCAACAATGATCCAAGGGTCTTTTAATCTTGTTAAAGAATAGTGAAATTGAAACGAAAACTAACGAATTGAATAACCAAATGACTAAAACTCTAAGGATTAGACTCCCTAACGTTATCTCAATCGGAGGAATTACAATCATTGAATTAACTCATGTTCGATTATCTCAATTGCAAAGTGAATATTCAAAAGCACTAACGAACTCAATCCCAATACCCTCTCTCGATTAGGCAATAGGAAATTCTAGGTGACGCTAAATTAACCTCTCTCGAATAGCCAAATTAGCGAAACCCAAAATCGAGTTCATCAAGTACTTTTATTAAGAAATTATCATGGAAGCCTTGAAAGCAATTATTAGAGACATCAATAATCACCAAACTCAACATGAGCACTTCACCAAGGTTTCATGCAAGGTTTAAGAATTCTAGAGAAAATGCATTCAAGATTATTCAAACACTAACCAATCAATGATAAACCCCCAAAATCAATAACATCAAGTCATCCAATCCCTAGAAAAAGAACTACTCACTAATGGTAGCCATTAAAGCAAAACTCAAGAAATTCAATTAAATCTATTCTATGAATTAAAACTAATTCTATTAAAACTAAAATGAAAACAAGAATTAAAGTATTACAATCTAATCAACAATGGAAAACAAAAACAAAACCTGGATTGGAATTCAATGGAGTCTTGAAAATCAATGGTGAACAATGAATTTAAAGAACAAATGCTAATCTACTTTGATTATTGGAAAAACTAAAAATTCTTGAGAGAGTGTTTTTCTACTTGAGAGTATCTAGAGTACAATCTAATTCTATCCAAAATCTGCAAAACTTAGTGTCTAAAACATAGCCTAAGACTTAACTAAAAACTCAAAATTACACAAAGTACACGGCCAAAAACAGATTTCACGAGCTGCATCGTGCATGATCGTGCAGTAATAAGCTGCACGATCGTGCAACTTAGTTGCACGATCGTGCACTCCAAAAGGGTCTCTCTAACCTCTGCACAAGTGAGTTGCACGATCGTGCAACTATACTCTGCACGATCGTAGCTTGGGAAGGAGGGGCTGCATGATCGTGCAGACTTTGCCTGCACGGTCGTGCACCCATTTTTTGAACCTCTGAGGTCTGCACGACCGTGCACGGTCAGCCTGCACGGTTGTGTGGCTTCATTCTTGGCCCCCTTGCTTTCCTACGTGCTTCCAAACGTCTCGGTGCTATCTACGGCTCCTCGGGATCCGTTCGGGACCCCTCACGACCCGTACAAAACTCGAAATTACCTGCACAAAACACGATACAACTCAAACAAACATATTTTGGCCGAATTATTAACAAAAAGAGAAAAACTAACACTAAAACACACAAAACCTAAGAAAATACAAAACTAAACTAAAACACCCTAAAATACGTAAAATGAAGACGAAAATGCTCAAAATACAAGCTAAAAGAAGCTAAGAAAATAGGTCCTAAATGGACCGAGCACCTATCTTCCGCTTGAATCCTCTGTTTTTAAGGATGGGGTGTTAAAGAGGGAATCTGTAACAACACATTTTTTGAGCAATAATGTTAACAGGGATAACGTCGTATTCAGACTGTAGAAAGTCTTAATATTATTCTCCTGATAGAGAATCATTTGACAACGTTAACAGGGATTAAGTAATGAAAAATTAACTAAAACTCAAGAATATGTAGAGAGTCTTAATATTATTGATAAATCCCAAAAGTAACTAAGTTCAACTACTATCATAATAATTCACAAACTTAAAAGAAAGTCCTACAACTCAGGAATAAAGACTAAACAGGAAAATAAAGCTATCTTAGAAAGAAACAGGTGCCTAGGTTGCATCACTCATCACACCTCTCGTCTTTACTCTTCAACTTGCTCACTTGTAAAAGTAAAAGGGTCCACCGTCAGTGGTGAGTAACTAGATTGTTCTACTTAGCAGTATAACCAAATAATACAAGATAACAGATTAAAAATAGGGAAGCAAAATGTTAAATAAAATAGTCATAACAACCAAGCACGTCAAACATCAGAAAATGGCATCCAAAACTTAACAACCATCAACGAATCATATCACAAATATAAAGTCAATCAAATACGGGATAATATCACAACAACGTCATAACTTGTTACGACTCGACATTAAGACGATTCAACACAGGACCCAACTCGGCCTTAAGCCGAAACAACATGACCCAACTCGGTCTTAAACCGAAGACATGACCCAACTCGGTCTTAAACCGAAGACATGACCCATATTGTTCTTAAACCGAAGACATGACCCAACTCGGTCTTAAACCAAAACAACGAACTCGTCCCCAACTCGGTTTTCAATCGAAACAACTTTATAAGACTAAATCAAAACAAGTAATACGCGACGCAAACTCAAGCAAATTAAATGAATGCAATACTCGTGCAAGCAAACCTCATCATACACGCATCATCATGTCAACGACAACAAACACACTACTAGAAAAATAGGCTAAGGCAACGCTTCAAATACGTTGCTATAGGGCTCTCAAATGTTGCATAAGTGTTGAACCATGTTTGATTTGATGGATGACAAACAAGTTCTCTATACTTGATTGCTATACATATTTGTAATTGAACAGGTTAATTCAAGTGAGAACTCTTCAAGGCAAATCTGCAGACCTTGAGATACTTGAAGAATAAGAAGTCAAGAGCTTGAAGTCTTTTAATTTTTGTACTTCTAGGATCTTCTTGTAAAATAGACATAGGAAAATATTCTTTGTGTTTTTAAGTAAAGAGCAAAAAGATTTTAAGTTTATATCCAGTAAAGAGAACCGGCAGAGAACAGGCTAAGAACAGGCAAAGAACAAGCTTGGAACAGTTCTCTTTGCCAGATGTAGACTTAGTAGTACTGAGACCACTGTGGGAACAAACCTCAGTATTACGCACGTGCACTTATGTGATCCGTACAAATTTTGTGTTCAAAACTATTTTTGAAAATTTATTTGAAAAATATTGATCACTTATGTTTTGGAAATCTGCCAAATTGATTCACCAAATCAGCTTTGCAATGTACTTGTTTGGACTCTTGTGTACTTTCCACTACATGTAGTGGAAGGAGACAAACGTCTGAAATAGGTGCCTTTGTACTTGCGTCAGCTGAGGTTGTTTGCACAATTTAGGCAAGTCTCCAAGCACACTTCTAGGGCACAGTTTTTCTTAGCATATAAAAACAATCTTTGCAAAAACCCTAGTAAGACTTTTGCTCTCCAAAGAAAACCAAGTCATATTTTCTGAGAGTCTATCCTTAGAGTAAAACTATCTCCATATCCATCTTTAAGAGAAAAAACTTACGGAGATTTAGGTTTGTAATATTTGAACCACTTAGAGGGAAGTGGTTGGGGAGTGTTCTGTGAACACTGAGTGAACTGTTAGAGTTAACAGTTGGGGAATTAAATGTTACAAAGTTGTCGCATTTAATTGAGTGTGTAACCTTGTTATTATTCTGAGTTGATTAATAATATTGGCGAGAGAGTGGAGGACGTAGGCTTGTTTAGAAGCCGAACCTTGTTAAATCCTTGTGTTCCTACTCTTTATTTACTGTTCTATCGTTGTTCTCAGAAAAAGATAAACAAACTTTGAAAACTATTGAAAAAACACACATACTCAATTCAACCCCCCCTTCTTGAGTATACATTGAACTTACAATTGGTATCAGAGCCTAACTTCTCAAAAGGTTAACTACCTAGAGGAACAAGAAAATGTCTATTCAAAAATCAAACAGTTCAAGACTCCCCAAGTTCAATGGCACTAACTACTCTTGGTGGAAGAATTACATGAAAAATCTTATCATTGGGATAGATTATGAATGCTGGATGATTGTTAAAAATGGACCCACGTTCATCCACAAGAAGAATCAGGAAGGGCTCATAGTTCCAAAGTCAGAAGAAGAGTACACAAGTGAAGATTGCAAGAAGCTAGAGAAGAATGCAAAGGCAATGTCACTTGTTCAACAAGGAATTGCAGAATGTGAGGTAAATCGAATTTTAGCTTGTTCTTCTGCAAAGGAAATATGGGATACACTAGAGCTTGCATATGAAGGCAACTCTGAAGTGAGAAGGTAAAAAATTGACATGCTCATGTCAAAGTATGAGGACTTTGAGATGACTAGGGAAGAAAACATAAAGGACATGTTTACAAGGTTCATGACCATTGTAAATGAACTTAAGTCATTAGGGAAAACCTTTTCAAGTGAAGAGTTGGTGAGGAAAATGTTGAGAAGCCTTTCAGGGAAGTGGATTCCCAAGGTTACAGCCATACAAGAAGCAAAGGATCTGACCACACTGTCTCTAGAACAACTTATTGGTTCTTTGATGACTCATGAGATGTTGGTAGATTCAAAGGCAGAATCTAGCTCAAAAAACAAGGAGATGGTTCTTAAAGCAGATGAATCTGAGGAAGATGAAGATGATATAAGTCTTATGGCCAGAAGGTTTGAAAAATACCTTAGGACAAAGTCCAAGGGTAAGTTTACAAAAGGAAGAAACAGTTCTGGACAATTCAGGAAAACCAGTTCCAATGCTGGTTGCTTTAAATGTGGTGAAGTGGGGCACAAAATCAAGGAGTGTCCAACATGGAAAAATCCCAAGGGAAATCCTGGAGTCCAGGCTGAGAAGAAGGTTTTCAAAAGAGCTATACTAGCTGTAGTTTGAGGAGATTCAGAATCAGAGAATGAGGAAGATGAAGAAGAAGCAAATCTCTGCCTTACTGCTTTCACATGCACAGACCAGTCTGAGGTCTGTTCGGAAGAAAAAGAGGTTCTCTGTCTCATGGCTGGTGGAAGCACTTCAGATGAAAACCAGGTATGTTTTAATGATATTAAGGCAAATATGCATAATCTAGATAGAGATGAATTACTTGATTATCTTGAGTTCACCATTGATCAATGCATTAGTGTTGGGTCTGCCTACAAGAACAACAAAAAGAAACTAAAAGGAACAGTTCGAGATTATGAAATATGTGGTGCTAGATCTGCTGAACTTGAGCTTATTTGTGAAGAACTTAAAGGAAAAATTTCTGAACTTGAAATAACAGCAGATCAACAAAGAATGGAGCTTGAGACATTAAACTCCAAACCAGTCCCTAAAGAGGATGAACTTTTTGAAAAAATTGAAAAGGGGTTTAATGAGCTCAAGAAATTCGT
Organism: Salicornia ramosissima; assembly: GCA_951394345.1. Lineage (NCBI taxonomy): Eukaryota > Viridiplantae > Streptophyta > Magnoliopsida > Caryophyllales > Amaranthaceae > Salicornia > Salicornia ramosissima. Next base: position 32,748,783 of record OX596234.1, on the reverse strand, counting down.
TACACATAGTTCAAACTTTGAACTGCTAAAAGACACATGTACCTTGAGTAAATCTGATGTCATACTTGCATATGACAACTTAATTGAAAAACTTGAAGATTTACACAAGGAACATGGTGATCTTAAGGTTTCTGAAGAGACTAGTTCTCCCACTGCCTTTGATGAGGTTTTGGATGTTTTACATGATGAGTGCATAGCTAAGATATGTGATCTTGAGGCTGAACTCATCCTACTAAAACCAGAAAACATCAAGAAGGCCAGTGACAAACCAGATCCTCCCTGGTCTCAAGACTACAGGATGAACTTCAAAAGACTAGACTTGATTTAAAATCTTTTGAGAAACAAAATGAAGTTCAACTTAAGAGCTTGAGAACAAGGAGAATGAGCTAACAGATTGTATGAACCAATTGAACAAAATGTTAGATGCTCAGAAAACCCTAAACATCCTCACATCACAACCTAGAAATTCTCAAAGGTTTGGTTTAGGGTATTCTGGATCTAGTTCTACAACTTTTTTAGGCAGAGACAACACATGGTTGGATGAATTCACGAAAGGCAAGTATATATTTGCCAAGGATATGCATGTTTGTACCTACTGTGGTAAGAGTGGTCATGTTACTAACAAATGTTTCACTAAAAGGAAGCATGACAAGAAGAACAAAACCTACACCCAACAAGTGTGGGTTAGGAAGGTCAAGATTGAGAATGTTTCAAAGAACAAGGAACCCAAGCTGGTCTAGATTCCTAAAACTAACCTCTAGTTTGCTTGTGTAGGTAAGAGTGAAAGGAAAGCCATATTCGTATTTGGACAGTGGTTGCTCAAGACACATGTCCAGGGATAAAGAACAATTCCTTTCACTCATTGCATTCGAGGGAGGGCACGTGACATTTGGGGACAATAGGAAAGGACTTATCAAAGGAGTAGGTAAGGTTGGTAAGTCACTCTCCCAAGCAATTGACAATGTTTATTATGTTGAAGGTTTGAAACATAACTTTTTGAGCATATCTCAACTATGTGACAAGGGAAATAAAGTAAATTTTGAATCAAACACTTGTCACATAGTGAACACTAAGATAGGGGAACTGGTCTGTGAAGGAACAAGGCATAACAGTGCCCTCAGCCTTAGTGTTGTAGAGGATGACCAATGGCTTTGGCATAAAAGATTAGGACATGTTAGCTTCACTTTGCTCAACAAGTTGAGAACACAAGATTTAGTGATAGGTTTACCTAATATCAAATATGTGGCAGACCAGCTCTGTCAAGAGGGTGCAAAGTGCAAACATGTGAGATCATCTTTTAAACCAAAGAAAGTGGTTAGTTCCTCTAGACCATTTGAACTTGTACACATGGATTTATGTGGACCTATGCGTGTACAAAGTAGAAATGGCTTTAGCTATGTATTTGTCTTAGTTGATGATTACTCTCGTTTCACTTGGACCATATTCTTGAAATACAAAGATGAAAATTTTGATGAATTTGAAATTTTAGTGAAACAGGTCCAGAACAAGATCAATAATCAGTTAGCATCTATTAGATCTGATCATGGGTCAGAATTTGATAATGCTAGCTTTATAACTTATTGTATGGAGCATGGTGTCTCTCAGAACTTTTCAGCCCCCAGAACTCCACAAAAAATGGAGTAGTTGAAAGGAAGAATCGCACTCTAGAAGAAATGGCTAGAACAATGCTTCTAGAGAGTGGTCTGTCTAAGAAATTTTGGGCTGATGCTGTGAGTACATCATGCTACATACTCAATAGGGTTATGCTAAGACCAATACTGAGAAAAACACCTTATGAACTTCTAAGGGGTCGAAAACCAAACATTGAACATTTAAGGATATTTGGTTGTAAGTGTTTTGTACACAACAATGGTAAGACCAGTTTGGACAAGTTCGACCCCAGGAGTGATGAAGCTGTTTTTATTGGGTATTCTCCTCATAGCAAGGCATATAAAGTTTTCAACAAAAGAACCTTGTGTGTTGAAGAGAGTATCCATGTGTTATTTGATGAAACTAAAATGTTCAACAAGCCTGTGCAGGTAGATGATGATGAAGGCTTTGATATTGGGATGACAAATTTTACTGGTGTAAGTTCAATGTATACTCAAGAAGGGGGGGTTGAATTAAGTATCTGTGTTTTTTCAATCGTTTTCAAAGTTTGTTTATCTTTTTGTGAGAACAACGAAAGAACAGTAAATAAAGAGTAGGAACACAAGGATTTAACGAGGTTCGGCTTCTAAACAAGCCTACGTCTTCCACTCTCTCACCAATATTATTAATCAACTCAGAATAATAACAAGGTTACACACTCAATTAAATGCTACAACTTTGTAACACTTAATTCCCCAACTGTTAACTCTAACAGTTCACTCTCCCCAACCACTTTCCTCTAAGTGGTTCAAATATTACAAACTCAAATCTCCGTAAGTTTTTCTCTTAAAGATGGATATGGAGATAGTTTTGCTCTAAGGATAGACTCTCAGAAAATATGACTTGGTTTTCTTTGGAGAGCAAAATTCTTCTAGGGTTTTTTCAAGAGATTATTTATATAGGCAAGGAAAAAACCGTCCTCTAGAAGTGTGCTTGGAGACTTGCCTAAATTGTGCAAACAAGCTCAGCTGACACAAGTAGAAAGGCACCTATTTCAGACCTTTGTCTCCTTCCACTACATGTATTGGAAAGTACACTAGAGTCCAAACAAGTACATTTCAAAGCTGATTTTGTGAATCAATTTGGCAGATTTCCAAAACACAAGTGATCCATGTTTTTCAAATAAATTTTCAAAAATAATTTTGAACACTAAAATTTGTACGGATCATGTGCGTAATACTGAGGTCTGTTCCCACAGTGGTCTCAGTACTACTAAGTCTACATCTGATAAAGGGAACTGTTCCAAGCTTGTTCTTTGCCTGTTCTCACCTTGTTCTTGGCCTGTTCTCTTTACTGGATGTAAACTTAAAGTCTTTTTGCTCTTTACTTAAAAACACTAAGAATATTTTCCTAAGCCTATTTTACAAGAAGATCCTAGAAATATAAAAATAAATAACTCCAAGCTCTTGGCTTCTGATCTTCAAGTATCTCAAGGCCTTCATGGTTGCCTTGATGAGTCCTCACTTGATTCAACCTGTTCATACACAAATATGCATAGACATCAAGTATAGAGAACTGGTTTGTCATCGTTCAAATCAAACATGGTTCAACAACTGGAGCTGAACCAGAAAACACTGCTGAACCAGACCCTCCAACTCCTCCTGAAAACAACAATGGGTCTGGTGCAGCTGAGGCAAATGCTAAACAGGTTGTTGAACTCAGTGACTCTCCTTCCCATCCAACTGAAGAAGAAGTGGGAGAGAACACTGATGAAACTGGTCCACCCTCTCAAAATGAAAATGAAATTAGGGGAACTAGTACTGACATTGGTTCTAACTTAGGTGACTCAAATACTGTAAGAAGGAGTATGTTCAAGCAAAGAAGCTCTCATCCTTCTGATCAAATCATTAGTGATTTATCAAAAGGAGTCCAAACTAGAAATTCTGTTTGGAAAAACTTCTGTGCTTACTTCTCCTTCTTATCTCACATAGAACCAACTGACTATAAGATTGCACTAACTGATCCTGATTGGATCTTGGCCATGCAAGATGAGTTGAACCAGTTTGAAAAAAATCAGGTTTGGCATCTTGAACCAAGAACCAATGAGATGTCAGTTATCGGAAACAAATGGGTCTTCAAAAACAAAATGGATGAATCAGGTACTATAGTCAGAAACAAGGCCAGGCTAGTGGTTCAAGGGTTTAACCAACAAGAGGGAATAGATTATGATGAAACCTTTGCTCTAGTAGCCAGGCTTGAGGCAATAAGAATCTTAATTGCCTTTGCTGCCCACATGAACTTTAAACTCTTTCAAATGGATGTTAAAACTGCTTTTCTAAATGGTTATTTGAAAGAAGATGTGTATGTGGAACAGCCCCCTGGCTTTGAGGATAGAGTTTGTCCATATCATGTCTACAAGTTAGACAAAGCTCTTTATGGTCTCAAACAACCCCCTTGTGCTTAGTATGAGAGACTCTTTAGTTTTCTTATTGAAAATAATCATGAGAGAGGTTCAGTGGACAAAACTCTATTCCTGAAGAAAAGGGGAACAGATCTGTTAGTGGTCCAGGTATATGTTGATGATATTCTGTTTGGAGCTACTAATTCTGTTTTGTGTGATGAGTTTGCAGACCTAATGAAGAGTGGATTTGAGATGAGTATGATGGGAGAACTTGGCTTCTTCCTAGGGCTCCAAATCAACCAAGTGTGTAATGACCCAGATTTTATTGGTATTTTTGCCGATAATTATGTGTATTTATGTGTGTTTTTGTGTTAGTTCAAATTTATTTTTGAACTATTTATTTTATTTTATGTGAATAATTTCGATTTAACTCGAAATATTTATTTTCAGTTTTTATTATTTATGTTAATTATTATTTAATTGATTAGAATTTTATTATTTAATTTTCTAATTAATTATCTAATATTTTGGGCCAAATCGATTATTGCATGATTAGTCATGCGGTTTTTGCAAATTAGCTCAATTAATCACGAGAGCCCATTTTTAGGCCCATTTTTCCTTTGTTGGCCGGTTTTCTAGTGGCATGGCAAGGCTTGCCACTTGCCTCATGTTCACACCTTAACTAACTCTATAAATAGGAGAGTTAGTAAGGCCCCTTGCCCATTTGGCCATCATAAGTTCTTGCCATCAAATTCAAGCACAAAAATCTCTCCCATTTGCTCTAGTGTCACACGCCATTTTTGGCTATTACACCCATCCAAATTGTTCATCCATCTTTTGAATCCCAAACTTAAAGATTCAACTTCTATTGATCTTTAAGTGCCTAAACACAATCCTAAACACGTGCATTTCATTCAAGATCACTAGTTCGGGTTGGTTTTGGGTCTTGTTCGTGTTCGTGATCAAGTGGGTTGGACCGTGTGGGTGACCGTGTGTGGGGCCGTGCAGTGGCAGCCGTGCAGTGGTGGTGCCGTGACCGTGCGGTGGTGTTCGTGCTTGGACAGCAGGCCGTGTGCAGCAGCCGTGCAAAGGGGTTCGTGGTGTTCGTGGTGGTTCGTGGTGCCGTGTGGACAGCCGTGTGTGGGCTGTTTGTGTGCCGTGTTTTGTGCTATTTTCCGGGCTGCTTTTGTGTGTTGAATTGTGTGTAATCTTCCATAAGGTAACATGCTTTCTCAACCTATTTGGTATACTATGTTTATAGTATGAATTAAATGCATGTTTGGGTTGATTGTTGATGAATATCCATGATTTTATACATGATTTATAATCTGATTTTTATGTGTTTATATGATGTTTTAGTAATGGTTTTGATGATTTTATGATTGAATATATGTTGTTGCATGATCATGATTATTATGTTAAAGTTTGATGAATTTTGGATAAGATTAAGTGGTAGTATTCAAGTATTTCATGAGGTTATGCGTGTGATGATGAATGTGTTGGATGAGTTCTTGGTTGAAGATCTTGAATCTTGATTGAGTTCTTGGTTGAAGATCTTGAATCTTGAATGAGTTCTTTATGAATCTTTAATGAGTTCTTTATGAGTTCTTGATGAGTTCTTTGAGTTCTTGATTGAATCTTGAAAGTTAAAGAAATTGATTTAAAGAATAAAGAAAGTTAAAGAATGTGTTTAATTCGATTAAAGAATGGTTAGAAGTTGATGAATTATGATTGGTTAGACTCAAGATTAAGGCTAGAGGCAGTTCTTGAGAATAACTTCGGTATCTTAACTGGTTAATTTCAAGAATCAAGGCTAGAGGCAATTCTTGAACTTAATTTAGTTAAGTTGGATAATAATGATGATAAAATGATTAAGATGATTAAATAATTGATTAATTAAGATTAGTTTGATTTCATTTTTAGACGCCTGATACTTTGAGTAAGATTCATTGTATTTGGGTTAAGACGTTGCCCCTATTCCATCCGCGGTATTGGGATAGTTGGAGTCATACTATGTGATCTTTGTGAATTTCCAATAAGATTGGTTTCACGGGACATGGATTTCCAGTAAGATTGGTTTCATGGGGTTTGGGAGTAAGATTCTCAAATCCGAGCATAGTAGAAAGTTCGAATGCGTAAGATGCGTTCGTACGAGCACAGTCCGGTCTAGAATATGAATGATTGCGCCAAAGATAGTTGATTAGGTTGGTTGAGTCAAGTTCACGTTTGGATTGATCTTGCACTTTGATATATTGACCTGATATTGTTTATTTGATTTGTGCTATGTGCATGTGTATTCCCATTAGGGTGAGTCAGTTATGTTACTCGCCACTGATGGTGGACTGTTGTATATTTTTCAGGTATTTCTGATGATGATACTCTTGCTTAGCTTTGGCTTGGGCGAGCGACGTTGTCATTATTGTTATCTGTTGTATTTACTGTTTTCTGTTGTTTTAGATAGTGAGGGAGTTATATAGATTTTGTATGTTGTTAAATAGACTTTTATACGTTGTATTAGACTCCGATGTGTGGTTGGAGTTACTTGTGTTTTTAGTATTTTTAGTTTGATTTTTGGACTAGTATATGTACAAACTTGTGGGTATTTGTACTTTTGTGGATCGATAATAATATTTGAGGAATTAGTTTTATTTCTTAAGTATTTTAAGTTGTAGTTTCTAACTATTCGACTCATCGGTTTCTTCCGCGCCGATTTAAGCGAGTCGGGTCGTTACAGTTGGTATCAGAGCCGAATAGGTTCTAAATGAAGTTTTTAGGATTTGAGTTAAACCCGGGAGTCGAGAGCTTTACTATTCCCGAGTGAACAAACCAAATTCTAGGATTATGTGAAGAGAGAAGAGTTGGGTAGAAAGACCGGGATAGGATTCTTTCTATTTCTTTTCTTTTTACAATTGTTACTTGACTTTGGTGGAGTGATTGACTAACATTGTATCGTTGTTATGTCTTTTGTTGTGATGCGTGGCAGCATGTCTACACCCCGCCGGTTGAGTACTGGACGACAGAGGTTGCGGGCACTCGAGGAGGCGATCCTTACGTTAGCACACCATAGTCGTCATCCGCCGAATATGCAGTTGACGTTCGATCGTATCGCACGTCATCGACCTCCGACTTACGACGGGGTTGCCGACCCCACTACTTTGGAGAGCTGGATCCGCGAGATGGAGAAGCTCTTCGACGCGACGTTTTGTCCCGATCACGAGAGGGTGCTGATCGCCGCATATTACTTACGTGGAGAAGCTGATAACTGGTGGACGTTAGCGAAGGACGCGTACCAGCCGTTGCATGCGATGACTTGGACCGACTTTATCGGTAAGGTCCAGGAGCGCTTCTACCCCGACGAGTTGCGGTGGCAGAAACAGGAGGAGTTTCTTACTCTTGCACAGGGTAAGATGTCTGTCCAGGCGTACACCGACCGATTTACGGAGTTGTCGAGGTTCGCTACATCTGTGATTCCGTCAGAGAAGGATCGGGTCAAGCGCTACATCAAAAAGCTAGATCCGAGGATTCGAGTTCACGTGATCAGTAGTGGAGCGACGACGTTCCAGCAGGCCTACGAGGTAGCACTCGAGATACAGGCATCAATTACCGAGGAGGATTCGAGCAAGAAGAGAGCTCCGGTTCCGACGACTACAGCTTCGTTTAAGAAGCCCCGGTTTGGCACATCTAGCACTACCCCTCCGACCACGAGTTCGCGTAAGGGTAATGATGGCTCGAAGTGTAGAGGTTGCGGCCGAGACTTCCACCCAGGGAAGAAGTGCGACGGTTCTCCGATCACTTGTTTTACTTGCGGGAAGGTAGGCCATAAGGCGTCGACATGACCCGAGAGGAAGCCAGATTCTGAGGTTAAGCAGCTTCCAGCACCGCCGAAGACCCCGGTGAAGAACCGAGTCTACTGTATGACCGAGGCGGAGGCCGAGGTTCAGCCTGACGTCGTATCAGGTAGATTTCTTGTCTCTGGTATGTTAGCTTTAGTTCTGTTTGATTTTGGTGCTACTATTTCTTTTGTGGCTAGTAGTTTTGTCTCGAGGTCTAATCTTCGAGGCAGCCTTCCTGTTAGTTCAATTATTACTCTCCCTTCCGGAGAGGATTTTGTTTGTCAGCATGAATTCCGAGAAGTGCCTATCGTGATAGCTGGGGAGCAAGCGACGGCCGATCTGAAGGAGTTTCCGTTGATGGAGTTTGATGTCATACTTGGTATGGACTGGCTATCAAGGTATCGAGCGATAATTCGTTGCCAAGATCAGTCAGTATCATTCCGAGGATCTCAGGGCAACCGAGTTACCTACTCTGGGTTCGTCCTTAAGAAAGGAGTAAAGGTAATCTCTGCCTTGAAAATGAGGAAACATCGCCAGAAGGGCGATTTAGTGTATCTCTGTCAGGTACGAGACTTGACTAATGAGTCTCTGTTGGACGATATACCGGTAGCGAGGGATTTCAGAGACGTATATCTTGATGAGCTACCAGGCGTTCCACCTGAGCGCGATGTCGAGTTTCATATCGACTTAGTACCCGGGACAGCGCCGATCTCGAAGGCACCGTACCGGATGGCACCATCTGAGTTATTGGAGTTAAAGACACAACTCCAGGATTTGATCGATAAGGGCTTCATTAGGCCAAGTGTTTCTCCGTTGGGGATAGATGAGAAAGGAAAGGATGTTGAGGATAAGCTATACAGAGGTATGGCTGGCTCACTTCTCTACTTAACAGCTAGTAGGCCAGACATAGTGTTCTCAGTTGGGTTGTGTGTTAGATTTCAATGCAACCCAAAAGAGTCTCATCTAAAAGCTGTTAAGAGAATTTTTAGGTACCTGAGTGGTACAAAGGACATGTGCTTATGGTATCCAAAGGGAAGTAATTTTGATCTTTTAGGATACACTGATGCTGACTATGCTGGTTTTAGTGTTGACAGGAAGAGCACTTCAGGAATGGCTCACTTCTTAGGTTCTTGCCTCATATCATGGGGATCTAAGAAACAAAATTCAGTGGCCTTATCCACAGCTGAGTCAGAGTACATAGCTGCTGCTTTGTGTTGTGCTCAGTTGCTTTGGATAAAGACACAACTTAAGGATTTTGGGGTCTGTTCCGGAAGTGTTCCCATATTATGTGATAACACCAGTGCTATAAACATATCTAAAAATCTTGTCCAGCACTCTAAAACCAAACATATTGAAATCAGACATCATTTTCTCAAAGACAATGTTGAAAAAGGAAATTTGAATCTTGAATTTTGCAGATCTGAAGAACAATTGGCTGATATTTTCACTAAACCCCTAAGCAGGGAAGTGTTTGTCAAACTCCGCACATTACTTGGTATGGTAAGGATTAGATCCTAGTTCCTTAGGACTTATCTTTCCCTTTTAGGCTATGTTTGACTTTTTGATCCTTAGTGTACATAAGCAGGGTCGGTTAACTTTTAAATGCCATATATGCAAGTGGTCTCAAAGTTCTTATGTTGATGCTGTTCCAATGTGTGGTATCTCTAAGTTGCCTAACTAAAAGATGCCTTAAGTTTTTAATGAATACAGATCAGCGTCAGACCATCGTCAGACCAATCCCTTACAACGGTTATATCAGTTTATTGCTGAACCCTCAATTTTGAAATTAAGGATTTAATTGTTCTGACATGTGACCATTATGAACAGTGTAAAGTAACTTCCATCTTATCTATTATAATAACTGCCATTTTTCTTCATTTTAATTCATTCTTTCACATTGAAATCTCTCTCTAACCGTCTCTCTTCTCTAATTGCTCTTCTCTCTCAAACCCTAAGCACCATCATCAGAATCTCTTTTCAAGAATTCGAAATCAGTTTCTCTCTCTCTCTCATCAAACTTACTGATTCAATCAAAAATGGGAAGAAAGAAGAACAAAGCTTCAAGGAAGAAAAGCAGAGGACTAAGTCAATCACCTAGTTTCACACCTTCTAAGATTGAGAAGGAATCGAGTACTGAAGGGGTTGCTGAACACCACCAAGCAGAAGAGAAGCAAGAAGAGGTCAAGGACCAAGCCACAACAGAAACAATTGTTGAATCGAAGGATGCATGTAAGCCCAAAGAGAGATCTACTCCACCACCAAGCCCTAAATCACCACCACCATCTTCACCAAAATCTCCACCACCTCAACCACAAAGAACTCCTTCACCATCTAAGCCATCACCCTCTCAATCACCTAAACAACCCTCTCCACAACCTACTATCTCTTCACCTCCACAATAATCACCATCACCCTCAAAAGCCAACACTCCTCCACCCTCACCACCAAAGTCCAAAATTCCATCACCCTCTTCACCACAAAAGGAAACAACCCCATCACCTTCTCCACAACCACAAAAGACACCTTCACCATCCCATCAGAGCACAGAGAAAACAGTGCAAAGCACTGAGGAGAAAGAAGTTGAAAAGGAAGAGACAGAGAAGCAGGATGATGACACACATGCACAGGACATGGATGTTGAAATAACTGGGGTAGTACAGGGGGAAAAAGAGACTGGAAAGAGGACAAGACCTTTGAGGACAAGGGTCTGTAAGGAAGAAATAAAAAAGGAGCCTGCTGAGAAGGTTCCAGAGGGAAAGAAGGATGAAGAGTGTAGCAAAGAAAGGAAAAGCTTCTGAGAGCCCCAAGCATGCAACCAAACTTCCAACTGAAAAGAAGAGGAAGGCTGACTCTGCCCCTGAAAAGGCCTCTGTCAAGAAGAAAGGTAAGACCACTTCTGAACCACTGTTTGAATTAAGTGGTAGGGGTGTCTTGTTTGGATTTGTATGTCCTAAGTCTAGGATGAGTCAACCCTTTCTAGATAAATTTAAGGAGGCCATAGAATTCCAGGGTTGGGAGGGGCTGTTTGATAAGAGGTTGGATGTTTTTGAGACTTGTGTTGAAGAATTCTACTCAAAACTGGGAAAACTAGACAAAGGGAAGGTTTGGAGTGAGGTCGAAGGGGTCGACATCACTCTGTCTAGGAAGAGTCTAGGGGAGGTACTGGGTGTACCAAGAGGTGGGTTCTGTGACTATTCAAAGGACAACTGGCCTACTATTCCTGAGGTCAGTACAGAACACATACAGACCACTCTCTTTACTGGTTCTCCAAATGATGGTTCTGGCTATGTAATTGGCCAGCTAAGGGAACCAGTGATGGGGCTGTTCCATACAGTAGCCTCTAAAATAGTACTCCCTAAAGCTCAAGGCAAAATGGATGTGAGAAAGATGGATGTTGTGATTATCTACTTTCTGTATGAGAAAATTAAGTTGAGTCTCTCTAGTCTTATGCTAGCCCACATGGTTAGCATTCTGGAAAGGTCAAACCACTCTCTACCCTATGGTGCCTGGCTTACTCTGGTTTTCCAAAGTAGGAAGGTCCATCTGAGTGGTGAGGTAAAGAAAATGTCTGTCCTCACCAACCAGATCCTAGGTCAGAAGGGAATGACCATTGAAGGTGGTATACTAAAAACAATTTCTCTGCAGAATGGTACTGGTCTGTATAATTATTTAACTTCTGTGTGCACTTTGACATTTGGGATTCTGAGTTGCACGTACTCACTTTTGTGACAGCATCTCTAGAATGCTGTGTTTATATTATGCTTGTGTTGACTTTAATTGTTGCCTTCTCCTAATTTTTGTGCTGTGTTAATTTTGTCATTTGATGATGGCAAAAGGGGGAATAGGACAGGTGAAGTTCCTAGTGTCAAGTGTAGCAACTTGAACAAGGTTCAGACCTTGTTAGAGATGGCCCAGCTTTATGCCTAGGAGTACTTTAAATTCAGATCAAATGCTCCGATCCATCCCAACTGGAAGAAAATCTTCAAAGTGAATTTAAAAATTCTCTTGCTACACTTGATTACTGACAAGTTTTGCAAGTTACAGGTTTAATGCTGAAACTCAATAATTAATTGAGTAATGTGATGAGTGACTAACCCTTGTAATCAATCTAATTGTGCTTTAGTCTGCTGTGTTTTTTTTTCTTTAAGATTATGAATCTGACTACAGGCACAGTGCAAGACCAGTTCCTCTGAACAATAGTTTTATTTTAAAATAATTGGTTGCTGTTCTCAGGGGGAACTTCATGGTTTGCCATCATCAAATAGGGGGAAATTTTTGAACCATGTTTGATTTGGTGGATGACAAACCAGTTCCGTATACTTGATTGCTATGCATATTTATAATTGAACAGGTTAATTCAAGTGAGAACTCTTCAAGGAAAATCTGAAGACCTTGAGATACTTGAAGAATAAGAAGTCAAGAGCTTGAAGTCTTTTAATTTTTGTACTTCTAGGATCTTCTTGTAAAATAGACTTAGGAAAATATTCATTGTGTTTTTAAGTAAAGAGCAAAAAGATTTTAAGTTTATATCCAGTAAAGAGAACAGGCTAAGAACAGGCAAAGAACAAGCTTGGAATAGTTCTCTTTGCCAGATGTAGACTTAGTAGTACTGAGACCACTATGGGAACAAACCTCAGTATTACGCACGTGCACTTAAGTGATCCGTACAAATTTTGTGTTCAAAACTATTTTTGAAAATTTATTTGAAAAATATTGATCACTTATGTTTTGGAAATCTGCCAAATTGATTCACCAAATCAGCTTTGCAATGTACTTGTTTGACTCTTGTGTACTTTCCACTACATGTAGTGGAAGGAGACAAAGGTCTGAAATAGGTGCATTTGTACTTGTGTCAGCTGAGGTTGTTTGCACAATTTAGGCAAGTCTCCAAGTACACTTCTAGGGCACGGTTTTTCTTAGCATATAAAAACAATCTTTGCAAAAACCCTAGTAAGACTTTTGCTCTCCAAAGAAAACCAAGTCATATTTTCTGAGAGTTTATCCTTAGAGCAAAACTATCTCCATATCCATCTTTAAGAGAAAAAACTTACGGAGATTTAGGTTTGTAATATTTGAACCACTTAGAGGGAAGTGTTTGGGGAGTGTTCTGTGAACACTGAGTGAACTGTTAGAGTTAACAGTTAGGGAATTAAATGTTACAAAGTTGTAGCATTTAATTGAGTGTGTAACCTTGTTATTATTCTGAGTTGATTAATAATATTGGTGAGAGAGTGGAGGACGTAGGCTTGTTTAGAAGCCGAATCTCGTTAAATCCTTGTGTTCCTACTCTTTATTTACTGTTCTATCGTTGTTCTCACAAAAAGATAAACAAACTTTGAAAACGATTGAAAAAACACACATACTCAATTCAACCCCCCCTTCTTGAGTATACATTGAACTTACAATAAGGCCAAATGCAACGCTTGTAAAAGTATTTCAATAATTCGTGTTGCATTAGGCTAATGCAATGCTTCTGAAGGGTTATTGCAACGTTTTGTAGAAAGTGTTGCATAGCTCACAAAATGCAATTCTATCATAGATAAATAACATTACAACTTTAGAGAAGTGATATTACGAGAGTTAATATATTGAAAGCTACAAAACTTACCAATTTTTTGGGTGCCTACTACCATTTGAACTCAGCCTTTCTTCCCCAACTTCGTTGCCTAATGATTCTCTATTAGTAGAATAATCAAGATCGCTTGTACATTCAAGTGCTTTAGCTTAATTTGTGCTTTTTTTGTTCTTTTTGCCGTCAATCAGATTCGTCAATGACTTTTTGATCTCTAAGATTCCAACTTCTTTCAGCCTTGACTTGCACTTTTCAACTCGCTGCATTCTGGCTATCTCATATGGTTTCAGTAGAGTCACGTCCGACACCTTCCTTTTCCCCATGTGAAGGTAGCTATAAAATAGCATGTGATTCAATAATAATAATAATAATAACAACAACAACAACAACAACAACAACAACAACAACAACAACAACAACAACAACAACAACAACAACAATAACAATAAAAACGGCAACAATATTAATTGCTAAAGAAATTACAACATCAATAGAAATAATAATGACAATAACCATATACTAGTAAGAAGTCACCAATAACACATAAATCATTACTTCAATAGTTGAAATGTCTAAGTAAATCACACAAGGGAGAAAAAAATATTAAAAAAAAAAAATTTATGGATGAAATCCTAAATGCAAATCATTCATCTACATATTCAAAATCTTCATCTGCTTCTATTCAATCCCATGATGTGTCATCATGATCTGAGTCTTCATGAGTTTGCTCATCAACTTCAGTACCATCTAGAATGATATTTGCATTCATCAACATAGGCTCTATATCTTCTCTTGACAAGCTATGTTGCTCATCATCGACACTAGCAGAGGAGGTGGAGCCTTTCTCTTCAGGAACATGCCAATAAGAGTGTGCAACATCATCACCTTCGCCCCTAGAATCATAAATTTCTCTTGGAATTGCATTCATAACATAATTTAAACTGGGGATAACAGGATATGGAGCATAGCAAACTTGGTTCACTTGCGATGGCAAAACAAAAGGATCATCCAAGGAACAATTTTCTTTTACATTAACACAAGGAAGCCCATACTCATCCTTTTCCACTTGGTACCACTGACATCGAAACAATACTACACTAAACTTAGACTAATAATTCAGCTCTATAATTTCAAGTATAAAACCAAAATAAATCACCTTCCTAAAAGGTGGATTCTTGTCCTTGATGGTTGCCAAGCTTGAAGTAAATGCAACTTGTTGACATATTCCTTTTATGTTTTGATGATAACATAAACCTCAAACTTAATTACTAATAAGTATCTTTGAGTTCTTGGAGAATTTTAGATCTTGAAGATAAAATAAGCATTGAAGATTCAAGCATGAAGGTTCAATCATTTGAAGAAACAAGATGGTGATTCAAGTGGAGGGTCGAATCATGAATCAAAGATGGTGCTGTCAAGTGAGGTTTCTTGAAGCTTCTTGTAGCTTTGATTGCATGGATGACTTCTTGTATTTCTCTACAAACTGCCGGTTTTGGGAACTTAAAGTAGGCTGCCAGTTTTGAAGATGTGGCTGCCATCTTGAAGATGCCATCTTGGATTTTAAGACTGCCGGTTTTAGGCTTCAAAGCTGCCGGTCTTGGACTTCACATGCTGCCGGTTTCTGCTGCCGGTTTTACTTCACATGCTGCCGGTTTCTGCTGCCGGTTTCACTTCACAAGCTGCCGGTTCTATGCTGCCGGTTATGAGATAATATTCTAGGGAAATTGTAAGTAAGTGAATGCACTCAGTCATACTGGAACTTTAGGGTATGGAACTAGTGTTCAGTTCCCAGAGGAACCTTCAAGTTTCTAGAGGAACTCGTGTCTGTCAGGTTGGTTATAGTAGTCCACGTCCTTAGCTATAATTTAGCATCAGTTTAACTGTCTTTTGAATTAGTTTAATCTCAGTTAAACCTTCAGAATTAAGCTGAGTAGTGGTCTCCTTAATTTTAGGAAATTGAACAAACTAGTTTGAATGTGTCATGGTCAAGTCGGTTATTTATTTTATTGAGTCTTTATTTCTGATTTTATTTATTATAAAATCTACTAATTTTATTTATTTATTTTAGTTAAAAGTTTTTATCTACTTCAACTTGAAGCTCGGCTACTTGATCTGTTAGTTGATGACACATAATTTATAAGTGATCATAACTGTCAATGGCAATTTTACACTCTTTGCTCTTTTCTTTATACTTAGTTTTATTAGACACATCACATCACATAGTTGATAACATTCATCTAATAGGGAATCAATGCATTCAAGCATATTATCCCTTTCATAATTATGTATATCTTCACAAAATTTATCAAAACTTACCTTCCTCTTAAGGAGAACATCTTCTTTTGCCATGAAGCAATTGTTTGTGGAACTGGTTCTGGGGGATAAACTATTGCCTTCTTCCTTTCTCAATGCGGTCATGCAAATCTCTGAATCTTGAGTTTCTTCTTCCTCATGATCAGATCTTGAGTCGGAGTCACCCCACATGGATGCAATCATAACTTTTTTGAAAAAAACTCTTATCTATCTTCTTGGATAGTTTGTCCTTCCATTTTGGGCAGTCACGTATGACATGTCCCATCACTCCACATTTAAAGCAACCTAAAGTGGAAGACTTAGTTTTCTTAAAGCTTTTATTTCTCAAATTTTTTCTTTGCTCTCTGAAATATCTCTCGAATCTTTTAGCCATCATAGCTATATCATTTTCTTCTTCCTCTACTGGTTCCTTTTCAGATTTTGACTCGATCAGCATCTCATGAGTCATAAGGGAACCAATCAACTGTTCCAGACTTAATGTCGAGAGATCTTTGGCTTCATAAACTGTTGTTACCTTGGCTGTCCATTGGTCTGTCAAACTACGCAACACTTTTATCACGAGATCCTTGTCAGAAAAACTTTTACCAAGAGATTTTAAATCAATTACTATAACCATGAATCTGCCAAAATAGTCATTTATTTTCTCTCTTTTGTTCATAGAAAAGAATTCATATTTTGACATTAGTAAATCAATTTTGGATCTTTTTACCTCGCTGGTTCCCTCATATGCAAGTTCGAGGGTATCCCAAATTTCTTTTGCGCTTATAGAAGTAGAAATTCGATTTGTATGTTTCGTTGTCTGCAATTGTTTGTTGTAAGATGGACATTGACTTGGCATTCTTCTCTAGTTTCTTGAAGTCCATGGAGGTGTAATCACTTTCTTTCTTGGGCGCAATGTTTCCATCAGAATCTTTCTCTGTCATGTTTAATGGACCATTCTTCACAATCAGCCAACATTCATAATAAATACATACCAATGATTATGTTCTTCAATCTGTTTTTCCACCATGTATAATTTTATCCATTGAACTTCGGAGTCTTATTGTCGTATCCCATAGCATTCATCTCTTGAGAACTCATGATCTACTTCTCTAGGTGTTACCCTTACGGGAAGCCAAGGCTCTGGTTCAAATTTTAGGGTTGAATATACTCAAGAGGGGGTGAATTAAGTATTTGGTGTATTAATTAACAGTTTTAAATTTTTCTGTTTCTTTAGGGAGGAACCTGCTGCGAAATTATTAAAAGCAAACAGTAAGAAACAACACACCAAATTTAACGAGGTTCGGCCCCACTAAGACCTACGTCCTCCTACCTTATGTATCTTACTAAATCAACTCAGAAATAACAAGATTACAGACTCGACTGTCCCTAACACTAGGAACCAGTCCCCACACTTAACTCTAAGTGGACTCACTTATGTTTAAACTCTAAAACAAACACCAATCTCCAACCCCTTTGTTGGAGACGAATTACAATATTTTTTTCACTCTAATTTTCTTTCTCACAAAGAATATAGAGTAAAGTTAAAGCACTTAAGGTTTATGTATTTTGCTCGATATGAGCTTTATGTGAGGTTTGACTTTTCTCTGAAAATAATTCTCAATTTTTGCGTCATAAATTCTTGAGTTATTGATGAGAATTCTTAAGTATTTAGTGGCCTTTTAATTTACTCACAAAACCGCCAGCATCGACTTTGATTTTATGTGCAAATATTCTCTCCTAAAAAATAGGAAAGAAGATCTTTTTATTCCTAGCAAGCTTTCTACAAGTTTGTTAAAATAAAAGATCTTCCTATTATTTAGAAAATAAGATTTAATTCCTTAACAACTCATCAGCTGTCATTTAATTTTAAAACTTTAAAGCCCATTCGAAAAATATGGCACAAAAACCCTATATTTCGAAAACTGACAGCAGCTTGTAGAGGAACTGGTCTCCAGACCTGTTTCCCTACTTAGTAGTGTTATGAGTATTATAACTTCTGATTCTAATATTCATAATCCTACTTAATCACACACAAACATTTATATGGTCTACCAAACATATACATAAACATTACATTAAGATCTAATGTTATCAAAATAAAGTCCTAATCTATCTTCATGTTCATCCAATTGTTGAAAGTCTTCTTTGAGTGTCTTCATCTTTGATTATGGACTTCAATACTTGGATAATCTCATACTTACTGCACATTCAACATGGTCAACACATAGCAAGTATATAGGTTGTTTTAGTACAACCTAGGGAACACTACAACTGGTTCCATACCAGTTATCTCAATGAATCACAAAACATGTTCCCTGCAAATCAGACATCTTTTATATTCAAGAATAATCTTAATTACACAACATTCATGAGAACTAATCTTAGCTGGTTTAACTAACTACCTAACACTTGTAATAATCAATTGTTCCCTATTCAGTGTTTGTCATCATTCAAAACTAAAGGAACTCAACAAATTCCCCCTTTTTGATGATGGCAAACTTAAGTTAACTATTGAAATTACCTGCAACCAAAAAGTTAGAAACAGAGAATTCCAATATCAAAACTCCAAGTGCAGAACTTAAAGTGTTCACTCAGACTTAAAATTAAACACTTGACTAGTTCAATTGTTTCATAGAAAGATAAAAATTACTGAAAATCAAACTGCTGAACTAAAACTAAATAGCAGTCTTTTTTTTAATATTTGCAACTCAAACTGAACTAGACTATAATGTGCATAGTTTGGCAAGAAAACGTGCTTAGTTGAGTCAAAGGATATTAAGCAATATTACAAGTTCCAGCTATAGGAAACAAAATGTGTGCCTCTAAGTAAAATACTAGTAAAAATTGTTCAAGTTTCGGTACGAAACTTCTTTTAAAAGAGGTATACTGTAATAACTCGAATTTAGGCATAAAATTTATATATTTATTTTACGTTTTATGAAACAATCATATGTATATGTAAATAAATAAATTTTATAACATATATATATATGCATATATATGTGTGTGTGTGTGTGTGTGTGTGTGTCTGTGTGTGTGTGTGAGATAGATAAGTTTTGGTTTATTTTATTATTAAAAATATAAAAAAAAGTTGGGCAGCAGCACAGCCCAGCTGCAGCCTATCCAAGCCACTATCGGTGCCGCCGCTCGTCCGCCGGTCCTCAGCCACTCGTGCTTCGTCGCCCTCAGCCGCTGCCGCCGGTTCTTATCGGTCCCCTGCTGCTACTGATCACACTAGTGGAAAAAAAAGCCTTTTGCTGCGGTTATTTAAGGGGTATTTGCTGCGGTTATGAACCGCAGCAAATCAAGGGTGCAGCAAATACCCACTTTGTCATTTGCTGCGGTTGAACCGCAGCAAAAAATAAGCTATTTGCTGCGGTTATTAGTAATAACCGCAGCAAATAAGAACCTATTTGCTGCGGTTATAGCTTATAACCGCAGCAAATAGGATTCCTAAAAAATAAAAAAAAAATGAATAAAATTGGAACCAAATTGGTTCCAATTTTATTCATTTTTTTTAATTTGGATTAAACAAGGCTTCAAAAAAAAAAAAGCATATAATTTGATTCAACTTTATAAAATTTCAATCATACATTAGAAAATTATGCATACATCCAAAAAATGAAAATAAACAAAATAAAATGAACCAAATCAACATAAACTAAAATCAAATACAACTCTTCCTAAAAATTCAAAACAGAAAATTAAACATACGTCCAAAATGAACATAAATGTCCAAAATGAACATAAATAAAAAATTTGAACATTAATTAAAAAAAAGAACTAAATGAACATAAACCAAATTTGAACAATGACGATTATTAACAACAGTTCATTAACAAAGTCAGACCATCGATTAATTTGAACTGCAAGCATCCATCTTTCTTCTGACATGTCTCCTCTATTACACAGCCACGTCACAACACAAGGGCAACATCTAACAGGCTGATAGATGAGAAAAACCAAAAAAAATCAGCAAAAATAAGGAATTTCTACCTTGCAAAGGATAAATGAAACAAATCAAACTTAAGCCAAACCAATCAGAACTTCCATGTTTGCTTTATTCGCTGTTATAAGTTAGGAATAATTGATGCCGATTGACTAGCAGTAATTGTTCCAAAAAAACATCATTCCTCCATGTTGGGCCCCTACAATTAGTATTAAGGGCTTGTTCACTTCAGATTATATTCAGTTCAATTCAGTTCATCTCTATTTAGTTCAATTAATACACTTCTATTCAGTTCAGTTCAGTTCAGTTCAGTTCAGCTCTATTCAGCTAATGTAAACGAGCCCTAAGTATAGATCCCACTAAATTACAAAACGTGAACTCAATCATGATTCCTTTGAATGCTATAAAAGTATTTATATGAACAATAATCACTTTATGTTATCCAGAAAACCAAAAAAAAATTTAAATTATAATTCAAGAAAAGGAAAAAATAGTATGGTGAATTTCGAAGTAAATTTTACTTATTAGAATTAACTCATTAGTTGTAATAGGCATGTTAAACATATCAAGTAAAATGGTTGTGGGCTGGGTTCAGTTTTAGGCTTGCAAAACTTGTGGATCAATATGATAACTCACCAAAGAGATCTAGTATCATCTAAAACTAAGATGAAATGAATTAGTTATAGCTGCCATGGAAAAAATAAGTGTGAGAGACAATATAATAGAAACTTACAAGAGAGCCAAAGCTATCAAGAGACTGATCTAATCACTGACAGAATTGTGCTTTCAAACTTTGCTACCCAAGGTCACTGCATAGAGCAATATATATAAAGTATAAGAAACACTGTAATGCTAGTCATTAAAAGGATGGAGTTTAATGACAAGAAATCAGATGATAGGATACAAAATCATTTGCTAAGTTGCAACGTAAATTTGAGGTATAACAAGGGCAATGCCAAATTTGTTAGTATAACAAGGGCAATGCCAAATTTGTTAGTATGACAAGTAACTCCTTCCCCGACAGTCCAAGTAGCAAGAGCACAAGGATCACCATTCCGATCCATTCCAATCTAGCTAGAATCAATCTCTACAAGAGCAACAACATTGTCATATAAGGAGTGCCTAATCGACTGAATGTCCCAACAATAAATTAAGCAAATTCAGACAATACTATCCCCATAATTACATCCACTTTGGTCATAGTATACAAAATATTGCTACCAAGAACCATCCATTACATTCTAATTTGATGAGATAACAAACTAATCAAAGGTGATGATGTGAACCCTAAAACCATAACTTATATAGAATGACAATATCATATCACATCTAGACCAAGTACACCAAATAACTACATTGAAATAGACATTTCGGGAGGGGGGTGAGGGTCATGCAGATTAATAAGCAACTTTTATCAAATGGTATACAATCACATTTGCATTAAAGTTATTAAAGCATATTAAAAAGATCAACAATAAATAACTTTTTTCTAAGCTTCAATTAGGATTGTTGAAATTGCTTAATAGTTAATGTAGTACTGCTAATATGTTTGGTGAATGCCATGACATCTATAAGCGTCTATGATAGTCTATCAAATTGCTTAATATAGTACTGGAAAATATTTTATGTTATTTATCTGTTTTATAATTTGTGATCAAGGTTGCTTGTTTAAGAGCTGGTTGGCATGAGGTAGTCTGTGTAATACCCCGAAATTTAGGGCCAGAAAATTTCGCGGTTATTAGTTCTATTTATTTATTCTAAGTCCAAAAGGCCCAATTAATTTGGACTGTTTTATTTTATTTTTCCTCTTTTACTCTAAATTGGGCCAATGACCCAATCTTTTCCTTCTTTTAACCTTGGCCGGTTTTCCTTCTCTTCTTTGGGCCAAATATTATTTTTTCTTTTGGACTTAATTTAATTAATTATTTAAGCTAATTTAATTAGTTTCTAAACTATTTTTTTTAAGCCTAGCCCAAATCCATTGTTTTGCTAGGTCCATTAACCCCTTTTTACCCTCCCTTTCACGGCAACCCTAGGTAGATTTTAGGGTTTGTTGTTTTCTTTTTCTCCTATAAATATAAGCTTTGGCAATTTGTTTAGTTCCTAATTTTGCAAAAGCTTATAAACTCTAAAGAAAACTATCCTCCTTTCCCTCACAAAAACCGAGCTAAATTCACCCAAAGTGGTGAATATTTTTCCTTGGAATATTTAAGCGATTTAAGGTAACTTTGCTAACCCGTTTAATTCCGGAACAACCTATTCACATAGTTAATTAGGATTAGAAGCATGAAAATTATAAAAAGAATTAGTATCATGTTAGGGTGTTTTTCGAACTACATGAAATTTATGTACATGTTATTTTTCTAGATTATTTTATGTAGTTTCTTGAAATCTTTAATTGTTGAATAATTACTTGTATGAATTTATTTATTAATCAAATCTCGTTAATTCTTGATGAATTTTTCGTGGCAGTTTCTTTACTGTTTGATTATGAATCATGATTTATTTCGTGGCAAAATTCATCCTTTTATTTCTAATAAAAATTTAATCTTTTAAACCAGTAAAACAGTCCAGATTTAGTTTACGAATTTATTAATATACTTAATCAAATCTTATGGCTACGACATTTTAGGTGCAAGTCAGTAATAGTGTTTTACAGCTTGTGTTAAATTTTCGTAATTTTTAAAGATCGTTTGATATGGCAGAAAAATCCGAAACTGATCTCAGCCTAATCTGATTTGTTAGTTATAAAATCTCTTAAAAATAGTAAATGACATTATTTTTGGACGAAAATTATGCACGTTAAACCTTGAACCTATATTTAACTTCCATTAAAATTTCCAGATTAATAGAGATCTTTAAAGGGTCGTTCTTAATTTAATTCTTTAAAAATCAGATTGTGTAAAATAGTGTAATTAAATTATTAAAACAAGTTATTTCGAATTCTTGGAGGAAGATTAAATCTTGTTTTGCTCTTTGAATGTGTCGAGTGGTTTGAAGAATAAAAAGATGATTTTTTGATCTTGTTTTGTATTCAATCTTGATGATTTTATGTTAAAACATGATTTTTATTATTGTTGTTTGGTTAATTAATTGAATCTTGTTGATTGTAGTTATTTAAATTAATTGATAAAATTGGTGTTCTTGAGTGAAAAATGTCGAGTGAACAAAGGAATAAAAAAATGGAATTTTTATCATGTTTTAAGTAATTTTAGTGATTAATTGATTAATTAAAATAATTTATGAATTTATTTAATTAAAGTTGTTTAACTAGAATTATCGAGTGGCCTAAAAGTATTTAGTCAATTTTTTTTTTTTTGTTTAATTTTGACTTATAATATTTTAGGAATAATTAATTATAAAAGTTGCAGTTAAAGGGATAAGTTGTAACAGGAAGGGGTAGATAATAATATTGTTATTATTATTATTACAATTACACGAGTATTATTATTAATAATATTAATATTACGATTATTATTAGTATTATTATTAATATTAGGAATCAGTAGGGATAAGTTATATAAAATACGATAAAATATTAAAAGGGTAAGAAAGGAAACAGAGTAATAGGAATATGAATTGTTTCGATTTCTGGCTAGGAAAGACTTGGTATTTAAGGTGGCCAATATACGTGTCGCACCTCTCTTTCCTGGGACTTCGAACATTTCATTTCCGATTACGGCCACCTAGTATTTCCCGATATAAGATAAGATATAATATTGAAAGATATAAGATAAGATATAATCTTTGAAATATAAGATAAGATAAGGACGCCCACCTGATGACTCGAGTAGTCAGACTGGGTTAAGTCAAAGCCACTGCTCAATGGGACGAACACACGAGTTCCCCCGCGCAGTTCTGGGTCTTAGGATATGTAGTCGTCTAGTAGTAGTACACGAGCTGCTATTAGGGGTTATGGCCATAGCTTAGGCTTAGTGGTGAAACACGAGATCCGCTACGGGTTGAGTACACGAGCTCACCCCGGCATGTTCTAGGAAAGTTGTGGTGAAACACGAGATCCACAACGAGTTATAGTGACCGGTCCAATGAAAGATGATAATGATATGATATGAATTATAAGATATGGTATGGATGAAATGAAATGTTAAGATATGATATGATTACGGAATTATGGAAACCATATAGTATAAGTTAGGGATTAATTGTATAGGTCTTCCGCTGTTTATGATTTGATGTACGTATTTGTACAGGTACGTTATACGTATTTATACTCGTATGATGTAATGATATATGT
Source organism: Salicornia ramosissima (assembly GCA_951394345.1). NCBI lineage: Eukaryota > Viridiplantae > Streptophyta > Magnoliopsida > Caryophyllales > Amaranthaceae > Salicornia > Salicornia ramosissima. The sequence goes on along the minus strand of OX596234.1, from coordinate 32,724,888 downwards.
ATTTGTAATCGTATGTTTTGTGTACATGTATACCTGTGTTGTATTCGTATTTGTACGTATTCCTAACCGTATTTTGCAGGCATAATTATACGTATGGTATACGTACCTTTATACGTATTTTATAGGTATTTCTAACTGTATTTCTGCAGGTATTTTATACGTATTCGTATACGTATTTTTGTACGTATTTTTATACGTATCTCGTATATTTTGTAGACATTATATTAGGTTTTATGTGTGTTTTCATGTGTATATTCTATGATATTATGTGTTTAGCGCTCCCTCAATTAAGCGGGACAGCCTGGTTACTCGCCACTGACGGTGGACCCCCCCTCAGTTTCAGGTGACGATGCAGCAGCATAAAACGGGCTTCCGTTGGATGGGTTTGAGTGTGGATGAAGTTTAGATTTATTTTAGTTATTCCAGGACTTATAAGACAATATTATAGTTTTTATTTATAATCCCAGCCTGTTGGGAAGACATTTACTTAGTTCATGTAACACTTTGGGTACTATATGCCTTATTTGACTTTTGGATTTTAGTTCAGTATTTTAATATAAGTTGCTTAATTTTAATTAATTAATTCCATTTATAGTTTAAATTGTTTAAGTAATGATCCGAATGTCGATTTCCCTCGTCAATCGACAAGTCCAAAAAGTCGGGTCGTTACAGTCTGAAAAATGTATCTTACATTCATGTTTGCTTTTAGGCTTCATGTAAATGAATTATTGAGGCTGCAGTTGCATAGCATCATGTGTATATTATCTCCATGATCATTAAAATAGCTTAAATAAGCTAAGAACATTGTAGAAAGGTTTATGCTGAATATAAAGTGTTATAAGATGATTACTTTTTTGCAACACTCTTACAAGTAAGTTTCACATACTTCATAGAAGTCTAGTGAACTAATTGCCATAAGGAGACCTGCTCTACTAACGTTTGCAGTCCTAAAATAATTAAACAACCTGCTCTAACATCTCTGAAAAGGAAAAAAAACAAAATCAAACCTTACCGCAAGAGAAGATCAAAAGTAGAACAGAGAACCTTGTCCCTGAAATGAATGAATTAAACAAAAATAAGAAGAGCAAAGATGTCAAATTAAAACAAAAACAAATTACAGCAACAACAATACAATAACAGTAATAATAACAACACAACAACAACAATAACAACAACCCCCATCCAAGCTTAGGGTTCCATTTCCCCCTCCCTGCAGCCCCCATCCTCCCACCATAGCCCCCTTTCCCCCTCCCCCACCCTTTCACCCCTTCCCCCTAAAACGCTCTGTCCCCCCTACCAGCCCCTACAGCAACAAGAACACAACAACAACAACAGCACAACAACAACAAATCAAAATCAAAACCCTAGAAAAAAATGAACATCTAGAATCCAAAAAAATTGAAAAAAAACCCTAGAAAAATACAACCTTAAAAACCACAAAAAAAATCGAGCAAAAAAATATAAATAAATCATATTTTGAAATTTTAAAAATCTACCCTTAAAAATTGAAATCTAACCATAAAAAATTGAAAACCTTCAATAAAATTGAATAAAAACACAAAATCTAATGTTAGATCTGAAAAAACGAGAAAAAATTTGAGAAAATGAACCACAAAAATGAAACCCTAGATCTGAAAAGAAAAAGAGGAAGGGGGTTACCTTGGGCGTGGTGGTGGACGATAGCAGCAGTAGACATGACCGCAGGCGCGGTTAGGATGGTGTTGGCTGGTGGTCGGCGGCGGTTGGGTTGTGTTGGCTTCGTGCTTCTTGCTTCGTCGAGTAAGGGTGAGGGTTAGAGCAGAGTTTTTTATTTTTTTGGTTTGATGAATGAAACCGTGTGAGCAGAGGGTGGAGAGATGAGTGTTTTATATTTTTTTTTAAGTAATTTGCTACGGTTTTTGGACTTATCCAAATCACCGCACCAAATGACTAGCAGCAAACATCTTAATAGCTTATTTGCTGCGGTTATTAGGATAATCCCTAATAACCGCAGCAAATAGGTCGCAGCAAAATCTCTTTTTTCCACTAGTGTCACGATAATTTAAAAAAAAATCTGTTCTTTTTATTTTCTTTTGTTCTAAATTTAAGACATGTTTCAAATCTAATTTTTATATGATATATATATTTTAGGATGGGTTTCTTTAATTTAAAATCTTATTTGGTTAAAATTTGTAGGATTAAATTTCAAATTTGTTTTATATGTTGTTTAAACCCTAAAATTCTATTTTATGCGTATATTAATAGGTTGTTCGAATTCTATACTTAGGTTTTTATAGGGTTTTTAATTCTGATTTTTGTTTTGATATTATTATTAAATTTCAGATTTAAAAAGGGAATTGGAGATTTAAAGATTTATGTTTAGTACGCGTTTTTATTGGTTTTTATGTGTCGGAATTGTTCATAATGAAGTAGATTTTGAATTATAGTGTTTTTATGACTTAAAAATTATGTTGCAACCTTTAGGGAGTGTTTTAAAGAAAAATAATATTATGAAATTTTGTTTAAATTATTATATTTAATATTTTTCTGAATATTTTTGGGTAAAAATATATCCTGCGCGTTGTATTATCTTTAAATGCGAATTTGGGACTTTAAACATCGATTTTATAGGTTTATAAGTTTTTGTGATTTTGGGAAAATATGGTTTATATTCAAAAGGTTTTGTAGTTAGTAGCGTATAAAGGTTCCCGGTAGTGTAGTAACTTGCCGGGTGTTGTTAGAATGATAAAAATCAATGTTCGGGATGTTTTAGAAGGGCTTAGGATGTTCATATAGGGGTTGGATTTTTTGTTAACCTCGCCGAAATATTGTTTTATTTATTTAAGCGTTCGTCTGGTATTTTAAGTAGAGGGCACAATAACATAACTTTCGAATTAAAAGAAAGGGTTAAAATAATTTTTGGGAAATTGGAAATCTTGTAATGTCTATACTTAGGGTAAGTTTATGTCTTCAAGGGGATTAATTAGTCCCATGTTTGATTATACAAGACTTTGAATTCAGAGAATTCGGTTAACAGTGGCTAGTAGAATCTGCTATACTAGGTACCTGTGTACGCAAGATTTATTTCCAAAGGTAGTATCATGATTAGGGAATTGTGTGGAATGTGATGAAATGTGGTTCATATATATTTAGGAATGCATGTACTTCGGAAAAGAAAATTCATTTATTTATATCATCTGTCACTTCGTGAAATATTATCATGTGATATGAATTCCCCTAAGTGGGTAGTTGATCAAGAATATGAAAAGGAAAAGGTATATTGCATTTTAGGCAAGTTTAATTAATTTTGATTACTCACATGGTTGAGTCTAGAAGGGCTGTAAATGACTCTCTCCGATGTGAGAAGAGATAGATAATTACTCACTCCGTTGAGAGATGAGACAATATTAGAAGTTTAACCCAACCATATGGTTGGTCTGGGTCTAGGCAAGGAAGATAATTAAAATTGGCTATGTGATCACCTAATCCCAAAGAATTTAAAAACAGAAAATGTGTGGTTTGGTGCATTAATTTAATTTAGTGCTATGTGTTGGGTGAGTCTTCACATTAAATAAATAAATATGTTAAATCACTTAAAGCGACATAGGATTCAAACCAACACTCTTGGAACGTCTACACCATGAGTATGAACATATGGGGGGAGCTATGTAGCTCCCATCAAGAGGTACAAGACGTTGTACATCCTTGTATATTTTATATTATTTTTAGGATCCCTCCACATTAAAGTAGAATAGATTTACCACTCGACTTGCAAACGAGTGGGGCTCTAGAGGGCATAGTTATTTATTTTTCAGCAAGAGCCCGTTCAATGTTGAATCCAAAACTTTAAATATACTCTAAAGGAAATCTAATGATGTCTGGGTTTGGTCTAGTGGGTAGCTACATAGTGTGAATAAGGTTTTATTTAATATCATTTAATTTTATTTAGAACTTGTATATCTTATAGTATATCCATACTCAGATTTGGTTGACGCTACACTTGTTTTCACATTTGGCCTTGCCTTTGTCTCGGCCCTACGATGGCCCATTAATAATGGTGAGTAGGAAGACAAAAATTAAGGTATGCTATAGGTGGGGACATGAAGCAAGCTGGGGTTCAAGTGGAGTGTGGTTTGTTTAAGTTTCGTTTATGGCAACTCGAAATATGATGTGATTATTACTTTCGTTTTATTTTATTTGGTTTTAATGGGCCTAATGGTTCCAACTTGTAATAAATAAAAGTTTAATATTTCGTTTTCCGACTTAGGTTTGTTTTTGGTTTTAATAATATAAAGTGTCGGGGACTACATACTCGACTAATCTAAATATCTTAGTTTTATGTTTCCGCTGTGCAACTTTGAAAAACTGTCGTAGTCGTTTGAACACGATGGTGGTAATGCTTTTGGTTTTCCCTACAAATTCACTTTATATTAAATTATTAAAGGTATTTAAGGGAGTTTTAAAATAAGGAATTTCCAGGGTATTATATGGAGTGTGGATGGGATGGCCTCTAGTGTGACGACCCGACTCGCTTAAATCGGCGCGGAAGAAACCGACGACTCGAATAGTCATAACTAACAACTCAAATACTTAAAAATTAAAACAAATACCTCAAGATATTATTATTAAGACCCAAAAGTACAAATATCCACAAGTTTGTACAATACTAAACCAAAAGTCATACTATCAAACCTAATATACGAAACTCCAAACACATGTCAGAGTCCAAAACAAATGTATACAAGTCACTACCAAAGTCTAATACTACCAAAAATCAATAAACAATGAAAATACAACCAAATCAAAATATCGGCGCTCGCCCAACCCAAAACTAAGCAAGAGCCTCATCATCAGAATTACCTGAAAAATAAACAACAGTCCACCATCAGTGGCGAGTAACATAACTGACTCACCCTAATGGGAATACACATGAACATAGCACAAATCAAATAACCAAACCAATCATCAAAACATGCGAAAATCATCCAACAACAACCTCGACTCAAATATCTTATCTAAACTTATCTTTGGCGCAATCATTCATATACTAGACCGGACTACGCTCGTACGAACGCATCTTACGCATTCGAACTTTCTACTATGTTAGGAAATGAGAATCTTACTCCCAAGTCCCGTGAAACCAATCTTACTGGAAATCCACATCCGAAGACAACATAGTAAGACTCCAACTATCCCAATACCGCGGATGGAATAGGGGCAACGTCTTAACCCAAAAACATAGAATCTTACTCTATGTTTTAGGCGTCTAGCTACGAAATCAAGCTAATCTTTAAATAAATTTTTAAAATATTAATCGTAACTTAATTAATTTCAAGAATTGCCTTTGCGCCTTGATTCTCGAAAATAATCAGTTAAAACATGAAGTTATCCTCAAGAATTGCCTTTACGCCTTAATCTTGAGTCTAACCAACAATAATCAACATTCTTAATCCATTCTTTAACTTTCTGTAACATTTTCTTTGACTTTCTTTAATCAATACTACTTTCTTTAACGTTCAAGACTCGACCAAGAACTCATAAAGAACTCATCAAGATTCATAAAGAACTCATCAAGATTCATTAAAAACTCATCAAGATTCAAGATCTTCAATCAAGAACTCAATCAAGATTCAAGATCTTCAATCAAGAACTCAATCAAGATTCAAGATCTTCAATCAAGAATTAAACCCATAATAATCATCATATTACACGCATAAAACAACACTTTTAAACAACAATTTTATCAACTTTCAATCATCCAACTTTCACCAAAATTGAACACGATTTTCATAAAACTTAATAATAAACTTTAATCATGAAATCATCATTTTGAAACATTAAAATCATCATAAAATCATCTCAAAAATCAGATTATAATCCGTACAAAAAACATGATTAAACTTCAACAAATAAACCCATACATGCATTTAATCTATACTATAATCATAGTATACCAATTAAGTTGAGAAAGTATGTTACCTTAACCAAGATTAACCCCAAAATGTACCAAGAACTTGCTGCCCGGAAAGAGTCTTACACGGCCATTATCACACGACTACTTTCGCACACGAATACGGCAAATAACACACCACCACGAGCCAGCCAAACATCAGCCAACACGGCCACCACAGCTGCCCACTGCCTGCTGCCCTGCACGGCTGCTTGCACCACTGCACACGGTGCACAGCTGCTCACACACGGCCTGCACTGTTGCACTTGCACGACCTGCACTGTCTCACACGAGTACCCACGAACACCGACACGAACCATGCCCAAAGCCACACCTAACTAATGTTCTTGCATGAAATTATTGGGGTTTAGTTTGAGTTTTGCTACTTAAAGATCAAATGATGTAGAATCTTTAAGTTTTGGTTTAGAAAAGATGATGAACAAAGTTGGGTGTTTAGAGCCAAAAATGGCGTGTGGAAGATGGTGAAAGGAGAGAATATTTTGGCTTTTAAAAGTGATGGCAAGATATGAGCAAATGAGCAAAGGGATCATCAAGCCTTACTAACTACTCTATATATAGAGTTTAGTGAAGGTGTGAACATGAAACAAGTGGCAAAATTTGCCATCAAACATAAGGAGGGCCGGTTATGGGTTTAAACAAGGCCAAGATTATCACTTGGCCCATTTGCACTAATTCATGACTAATCATGAATAATTTCGCACTTGGCCCAAAACTAATTAATTAATTAGAAAATTAAATAATAAAATTCTAATTAATTAAAATCAAATAAAATTAGGAAGTAATAAACCATTAAATAAAAATGGTTACATTTAAGCAATAAAAATAGTCTAAATAAATTTAGACCATGCACCGCAATAAGATAGCTACAAGCAAACCAATCACGAAAATAGCCCAAAATCTAGGGCGTTACATCTAGGGTTTTAAAATGAGTCACTTAATGCTTACATAAATGATATAGTACATGGATAATCAGTAAAAACAGTATATACATTGATTTATAGGTACATGGGAACGAAAACAACCAAAAGTAGCCAAAAATGACCTATATGCCTTGTCTTTGTTCCAAAGCGTCCTATTTTCGCCCAAACTCATGCAAATAAGTCATTTAAGGCTTACATGAATGACATAGAACATTGATAAACTTAAAAAACAGTATATAGGTTGATTGATAAGAACATGGGAACGAAAATGCCCAAAACTAGCCAAAAATTACATGTTTGCCGTGTTTTTGATCCAAAACGCCCTATATTTGCCAAACTCATGCAACTGAAGGAAGGGGGGGCAACAGGGGGGATGGGGGTTGTAGAGGAGGGGGTCTGCAGAAGGGGGGGCAGCAGGGGGGAAGGGGGTGCAGCAGGGGAGGGGGGACAGCAGGGGAGGGGGGGCAGCAGTGGGGACAGGTGGGGAAGGGGGTGGGAAGGGGGCCGGGTGTGCAAGGGGGAAGTAGGGGGTTGGGAGGGGGGGTATGTAGGGGGGTGGGGAGGGGGGCAGTAGGGGGTGGGTAAGGGGGTTTGCACCAATACTATGTAGTCTGTACAGTTGTGTTGTTTGGTTGAAATTTCTTTAATTGTGTTGTTCACTTCACCCAAGTCATAGTTTGTGCTATTTTGCCAATTTTCCCATATACACACAAAAGGAACTAAAGTTTAAAGAACACACATAATTTTAAATACCAGCCAGCATCTTTCATGATTTTACAGAACGACACCATTGGTTTTTCACCAGATGCACGAGTTTGTCTGACCTCTTCCAGAGTCACATTGATATAAAACTTCAAAGCAACAAGTAGAATGCTCTAAGTTCAACTCTTTTTTATAGGAAATTAAAGGTTGCAAAAATAAACACATACAAAATTACATCTATACGTCCAAGCTGCTCAGGATTTTCGTTATTAGTTCCTGCCAAAAAAAAAAAGAAACCAGATTATGCACAGGAACAAAAGCAAATAACATCTTCTTAGGGAAAAGATAATAATAAAGTGAGACTAGAGACTTGCCATCTTAGGGATTAGGAATTCTCTCCTCCAACTTCATCTTCTTAGCAGCTGAAACCATTTACAATTTACATCAAAAGGAAAAGCTTGGTTACACAATGCTAGCCAAAAATGAACCATTTACGTTGTTTTTGTTCTGAACATGTTGTTTTTGCCCAAAATCATGCAAACTAGTCATTTTATACTTAAATAAATGTTATAGGACTTGTTCAAAGCTTGAAAAGTTGAAATAGGTTGGTTGGTGCGAACATGGGAAAGAAAAAACTCAAAACTAGCCAAAAATGATCCATTTGCCTTGTTTTTGTTCCAAAACATGCTACTTTTGCCCAAACTCATGCAAACAAGTCATTTTATGCTTAAATAAATGTTATAGGACATGTAAAAAGCTTAAAAACAATAAATTGTTTAATCAGTAGGAATATGGGAATGAAAACGCCCAAAACTAGCCAAAAATTACCTTATCTCCTTGTTTTTATTCTAAATCGTCCTATTTTTGCCCAAAATCATGCGAATAAATCATTTAACGCTTAAATGAATGATATAGAACATGTATAAACCTTAAAAACCATTAATTGGTTGATTGGTAGGAAGATGGGCATCAAAACACTAAAAACTACCCAAAAATGACCCATTTGCCTTGTATTTGTTCCAAAACATCCTATTTTCGTCCAAAATCATGAAAATAAGACATTTTAAGCTTAAATAAATGTTATAGGACATGTATAAAGCTTACAAACAATAAATTGGTTGATTGGTAGGAATATGGGCATGAAAACGCCCAAAAGTAGCCAAAAATTACCTTATCTCCTTGTTTTTATTCTAAATCGTCCTGTTTTTGCCCAAAATCATGCGAAGAAGTCATTAACACTTAAATGAATGATATAGAACATGTATAAACCTTAAAAACCATTAATTGGTTGATTGGTAAGAAGATGGGCATGAAAACACTCAAAACTACCCAAAAATGACCCATTTGCCTTGTATTTGTTCCAAAACATACTATTGGTGCCCAAAATCATGCAAACAAGTCATTTTACGTTTAAATAACTGTTATAGTAATTTTTTAAACCTTGAAAACTTGAAATAGGTTGGTTCATGCTAACATGGGAGAGAAAACACTCAAAACTAGCCAAAAATGACTCATTTGCCTTGGTTTTGTTCCGAAACATGTTATTTTTGCCCAAAATCATGCAAACAAGTCATTTTATGCCTAAATAAATGTTATAGGACTTGTTCAAACCTTGAAAAGTTGAAATAGCTCGGTTGGTGTGAACATGGGAAAGAAAACACTTAAAACTAGCCAAAAATGACCCATTTTCCTTGTTTATGTTCCAAAACATGCTATTAGTGCCCAAAATCATGCAAACAAGTCATTTTATACTTAAATAAATGTTATAGGACTTACTCAAACCTTGAACACTTGAAATAAGTTGGTTGGTGCGAAAATGGAAAAGAAAACACTCAAAACATGCTATTTTTTCCCTATATGATGCAAACAATTCATTTTATGCGTAAATAAATGTTTTAGGACATTAATAAACCATAAAAATCATATAAATTGGTTGATTGGTAGGAAGATGGGCATGAAAACGCCCAAAACTAGCCAAAAATGACCCATTTGCATTGTTTTTGTTCCCAAACGTCCTATTTTTGCCCAAACTCATGCGCACAAGTTTTTATTGATTAAATGAATGATATAGAACGTGAATATGTCCAAATAATTATATTTGGATCATTTATATTTTATCATCATACAATTATTGTACTGTATAATAATTTTCTTAATTATTTGTTTTTAAGGATTATATTGGAAGATCGACCGCCTACAGCACTGAGGAAATCGGCGAAATTCAAGAACAATGAGCTGATTTTTTTAGGAGTAACTTTTTAGTGAGTTAATGCATAGGTTTTTATGTTGTTTTTTGGATGTATATTACATAACATTATTAGCACGCATTAAATGTGTGGTTTTGGATTATATTTAATTGCAAGCTAGCAATATATATTTTGATGATGAATGAAGTTATTGACGGCTAAGCCATTTGATATTGCTATCGATTGTGGGCCTCAAAGCATAAATTATTAGTATTATTATTAATAAATAATATATATATTTTTATTTTTAAAAAAATAACATTATTGTAACTGGTTTTGCTACTCAAAGCCCGTTACAATAGTGTTATTCTTTTTTTTAAAAAAAAGCTTCATTGTAACGGGCATTAGCATGTTTTAGTTACAATAAATGACTTATTGTAACGGGCCTATCAAGTGCCCGTTACAATAAGTCTGTTTATTGTAACGGGCCTATCATGTGCCCGTTACAATAAACAGACTTATTGTAACGGGCACCTGATAGGCCCGTTACAATAAGTCATTTATTGTAACGAACAGGTGCCCGTTACAATAAATACTAGATATTGTAACGGGGCCAATTGTAACGGCAGATGACCGTTAAAATAGGCCGTTTTTGCCCGTTACAATAACTACTAGTGATTCCGTTGTTACTTATTCCTTCGTATCTAAGTTGCTACTGCCTAAGTTATTGGCGGTCCAAAAGTCTGTGGATGTAATAGACACTCCCATAGTTATTCAATATAGGGAGGTTGTTCGGTGTTCTAAATGCCAGATAGGGGTACCACCTATGATTAAGGAAGTTAATTTTAAGGCGAACTTGATTGAATTTGATCTTAGGGATCTGGATGTTATATTGAAATGGATTGGTGGGGTGCGAACTAAGCTGAGATTAAGTTTTATGAAAGAAAATTTCTTTAGTTAAGAAAGGAAAGAAAGTTAGTCACCGGAAGCTTGGGAAGCCTAGGGTAGGTAAGATAGTAGCTATGCCGAGGTTTGCGCCTTATGTTCGAAAAGGATACCCAATATACTTTTGTAGTGTGGGAGATCTGAAATCGGAGGTTACAAACGAGATTGGTGGAATTGAGATAGTGAAGGACAGGAGTATGAGGCTGTGTATCAACTATCGAGAATGGAATAAGGGAAAACTAAAGAATAAGTATCTTTTACCAAGAATAAACGATGTGTTTGATTAATTAGGGGGAGTCATGATGTTTTCAATGATAAATTTGGGGTCTAAGTACCATTGGTTGAGGATTGATGCGAGGGATATTCTAATATTACTTTTAGAAAGGATCAATAAAGTTTCATAGTCATGCTATTTGGGAGTTAACTGATGCACAAACTATCTTATGGATTTGAGGGATAGGGTATCTTGTCATTAATTTGAAGTAATATATTGTAAGGGTGTTCATTAGTAAGATTTTGGGTAATTCTAAGACTAAAGAAGAGCATGCAATGCATTTGAGGATTTTCTTGAATACTTTGGGGAAGAAATGAATTATTGTTGAGTAATCTAAGTGCGATATTTGGTTGGAAAAGGTCAGTTTTTTGAAGGATATTTTATGTTTAATGACAGAGTTGAACTGGGTCTAGCAAGTATTGAGGTTATAAAGAGTTGACCTATAAACAAATATGACCAAATTCTTAAAGTTTCTTGGGATTAACAAGTTATTATAGAAAGTAAGGAACGATTTTTCGAGGATTGCTAAGCCTATGACTATATTGATGAGAGAATGAATTAAATTTTATATAAGGTAAGAAGTGTGTGGAAGATGTTTGAACTTTGGAGAAGCATTCATAGTAACGACCCGGATTTTTGGGCCGTAAAATTTCGTTTAAAATTAAGCCTTTAAGTCCGAATCATCCGATTTGGGTCCAAAGACTTAATTTTTATTAATTGGATCAAGACCCATTCACCCTTTTCCTAGCCAAACCCCACGGCCCCCGTCAACATATTTCTGTTATTTATTTTCTTTTATTGTTCAACCATAATTAAAAAAACATATCTATTTTTTACTGAACTTAAAAAAACTCTACTTTTATCTCCTAAACTAACTCCTAAAATCTAGTAAACTAAATCCTAAATTCTCTCCTATTATTTAGTATCCCATCTCCTAAAATCTAGTAACCTTTACTCTTAAAACCCATCCTAATATTCTACCAAACTTTACTCTAAAATACCCCTAAAGCCTATATTTTTCTCCCATACTTATTATAACAAAACTTAAAGCCAAAAATCCCCTTTCCTTTGCTTTCTCCACGGTACCCCAACAAAAGGAGACCAAAAATCTAACCTTTACTCCTCAAACCTAAACAAACATCAAAGATTGGTCAAACCTTCTACCCATCATCAACCTTCGAACCTTGGACGTGATTTCGGTCGAACAACGGTGGCGGTTGGGCAAGGGTCATAGGCGTGATTTTGTGTGTTTTGCTTCAATTAAGGTAACTAGCTATTCTACTTAGGATTAGGGTTAGATTATATAGAATAATAGGTTTAGAATATTGTTGTTTGATGTTGCTGTACGTGTATTTGAACTATTTTGAAAGCTTGTAATCTTGTTTTACCATGTTAAATCTTTGCAAATTACTTTTTCATTGGTATCTTGTCTTCATTCACGTTTTCATGTAGCATGAAATTAGGATCTTGATTTAGTTTTGACTAATATTTCTTACGTGTAGTATTGGGTGCAAATCTTGATTTGTTTTGTTATTTAATTTTGTTGAACCTTTGATTTATGTTTCTTGATTTAGTTTGTGTGTGTGTTTTGAGTTGACTATCCTTTGATTTTGGTTCTTGTTAATAAGTTGGTATCATGCTTTGATAATTAATGGTGCAAGTTGGTGAGCTTGTTTGATGTTTTATTTGGTGTCTTTTGAGTCTTTGTCGAGTCGCATTGTGTCGAGCGGTTAAAGATCGTGCGTCGAGCGGTTAAAGACCGAGCGTCTATCGGTTTATCGATTATAAACTGAGCGGGTCTATCGGTTCATCGGTGATGAACTGAGCAGGGCAAGTCTTGTATGATTATCTAATTGGTCAGAGTCGTGTCGTGTCTATCGGTTGAAGACAGAGCGGGTCATGCCTATCGGTTTATAAGTGATAAACTGAGCGGGTCTATCGGTTCATCGGTGATGAACTGAGCGGGGCAAGTCTATTGTTTGTTAGTCATGTTATCGGTTGTAGACTGAGCGGAGTCTTGTTATTGTATTGTGAAGTGATCTTGAGGAGACGTGTCATTGAGTTATGATGGGATTGTTGAATGGATATTTGATTATGATTATGTTGTTCCGCTGCATAATTTGATAATTGAATTTCATGTTTGTATGATCGTTGTTCGTAATGTTTCCCGTATTTTCTAACCTGTTGTTCTATGTGGTTTGGTCTTACTTCTAAGTAGGATAGACTAATTACTCACCACTGACGGTGGACCCCCAATTTTTATTTTGCAGGTATCCAGGATAGGGTTTAGAGTTGGGTTGAGAGTTCGCCGAGTGAACTAGGCTCCTGTTTATTTTCCTGTTTCCTTCCGTTATTTTCCCGTTTTAGTAGTTTTGGGTTGTAATAAAGGACCTGTCATTTCCATTGTTTTTGGGATGAATTTATTGTTTGATTAATAAAATGATTCAGTTTAGAGCTTCCGCTGTGATTATCTAATTTATTACTAAAAGTTTTCTATTATTGACGATTCGTATTGTTGTTTTCTTCGAAAACAACGTTGCTAAAATACGGGTCGTTACATTCATTCTTGCTGATTGTGTCAAGTGGGAGTGATTTTTATAGTGCATAGTGATACATCTAATGTTGAACTTAGGGTTGTGTGAATGCAAAATGAGAAAGTGGTTTTGACAGACTCGAGACAATTGAAACCTCATGAAGTAAACTATCCTACTTGTGGCTAGGTGTTAACCATAATTGTGTTGCTCTAAAAGTTTGAAGGCACTATTTATATAAGGTAAAGTGTAGGATTTATGTAGATCGTAAGGATTTGACGTACATTTTATTTAGATGAGCCGAACAAATTAGATAAAATAATTTAGGAACCTCAATGTATAAACGAACAAATTAGATAAAATAATTTTAAGAGTCGTGACATATAATCTTATTCATGTTTGTGTTAAAATTATTTTACCTAATTTGTTCGTTTATAACCTTAAATATCTTCCTTAAAAAGTGTGCCCAAAATGAAAGTTGCAATTAATTCGTTATGGAGGAAGTATATATTTTCAAGCTTTTATATATATATATATATATAAATCTTGAAATTAATTTGATTCATAATATTTCTGAAACCAACCCTCGAACCCATGACTAGAGTCAATAAAACTTCAACCAATATCACTGAAGCCAAGGAGAGTTGGTTAGATTCATAATACTTGGTATGATGTTAAAACATTTATAAATTTTATAATTTTATTGATTTAAAAACATATATTTTTCTGTATGTGTATTCCTTATTTTTAAAGTTGACGTATCCTATATCAATTTTATACTCCGTACTTGTGTTTATATAACCTAGTCTAAATATTGAGAGAGCCTTTGAACCAACTTTCCTACGTAGAGAGCATTTTATAAAAACCAATGGATATACCCAAGTGACAAAATTTACAAAATTTCACAAGGGAAAGTGAAAGCAAATCTTTTTTTTTTTGTTTTTTTTTTTTTAACTATAAAAGACCACTTTGTATTTAATCAGTACAAGTAGATAATATAACAAAGTATATAAAAAAAAAAGCTCATGATGCCTGACCTGGTGCTTCCTCAAATCCTCAAGCTACTCTTTTATACAAAGTATTAATTTTTAAAATCCAAAACTTAATCTAGCTAAAACATGAGTCTGTGACATTTTCATTCCGTTTGACATGGGTGAAAGACAAAAAAGAGGAAGTAGCTAGCTACACTAATTACCTAACCTAATCTCCAAAAATACATATGCTTTATTTTGCTCTTTTGTTTTGCAAAGTATAAAAGAGTGTTAAATTATCTGTTTGAAACACAAATTTGCTGACGCTTGTTTCCAACGCAATGAAGACCATTTCTTCCAGCTACGGCTTTTGTTGTATTAACATCACATACATCATCAAAAGCTTGGCATGTGGCCATACATTCCCTGTTTCCTCTCTAATAATTAAGCATAAAAGAGTCGCTCAACGATTAAAATCCAAAACGAATCAAGTAATGCCAAAACATCAAATAGGAAATAAACAACTAACTATAAACTTAAATATGCTTAAAATTGTGTAGAATGACGGTAATTTAGAAAATTTACTCTGTAAAGTGCCTTCGGGAAAGCGACGAAAAGTGACTGATGCGGATCAAGGCCAAGAAGTTGACTTGTTATGTGTTGACTTTGGACCTTCTACTTTCAACATGTCTAAAATAGTTACCTTAGTTGAATGTAATGATATAGTTATGTAGTATTGCTAAATAAAAACAGATTGTGTGTGTTTAGTTAATTGGGCCTATACTTGTTGTAGTCAATGGGCTTAATTAGGTAGAGTAATGTGTAGTGTGTAGTAGTAAAATAAGTCCATAGCCGGACCTTGGGTCAGTTAAGAAGGGTCTCACACTCTATAAATAGAGGTGATTGTAGAGAGCTTAAGACATTCAATTTTCAATACAACTTTCTACTACTAGCTTTGTGCTTAAGTTTTCTTTGGATGGTTTGTTCCTCCAACCCTTAACAATTCTGGTGTTAGTCATAGGAATTGTTAGGATTCAAGATCCTTGGTGGTTGGTCCCCTTGGAGGCTTGAAGAACCTTTGGTGGGAGTGTTAGTCACCAAAACTAAAGTTATTTTCTAGTTTGTGCATCAGATTTCAGTTCATTCAATCGATAAAATCGAGTTAACACACCTTCAAACACTTAAAAGGTCCACCCTAAACTTCAAGAAAAGTAGTTGGTATCCCTTACCCAACATTTAGGACGCCAATTACGCATCAAATTGGTATCAGAGCCAAGGTTGAAGATCGTTCGAAGGTGTTCGTGCAGTTGGACGGTTTTTCCAGAAAATTGTGCAAACTTCAATCGAGCATTTCTAGGTGTATACTTGTTGTTTTTTAGTCGTTCTTTTTTTGTGGTTTTTTAATCATTTCTAGTATTTTCTGTTAATTTTGTAGAATTTTTTCAATTTTATTGGAGTTTGTAAAAATCCGAGACTAGAGAGTACTCAGATTCGTGTTCGAATCTGTGCACTCAAAAGTTTGAGGATAGTGTGGTCAGTGTTTTTTGTATTTTTTATTGATTCTTTTTGGGTTGTAATCTAGTTGGATTAAAGTTTGTTGAGTAAAATTTGGTTGTATTGAAAGTAGTTTTGCGTCGTAGAGAGTCTGTAGAAATTCGAGTTCTTGCACATCTTCATCCATGATTTCCAGATTTGAAGGTCTGTTTGTGAGTGGCATATCTTGGTCATACAAGGGTCTTTTTCTAAAGATTCTTTTTCTAACTTGGATAAAATTCTTTATACTTTACTGTCCTAAAGTTTCGTGAATTTTAAGGATCGTTTAGTACACGTCTTGAAGACTACAAGTGAAGGTGGTCAGATTCTTGTACCCAAAAAGTGACCAGTGCGTTTGGCTTCATTGTGAGCAAACCACTTGGAATTTTTGAGTGATTTTTTTTTGTGTTAGTTTCCTAAAACGTTAAGGTTACTAATCTGCAAATTTGAGGCAAAATTATTCAGTGACAAGAAAATAGTGAAGTTTATAAAATGGAGTAAGAATTGAAAGCGCAAATGGATCAAATTCTTGGTGCTCTTGAGAGTCTCAAGTTAGAACAACAAAAGATCATCAACGATCAACAAAGCCAAGCGGATGAAACAAGAAAAATACATGCCTGAATAGATGCCATGAATGATATTACTCAAAAGAAAAGCATTGGGTACTTTGAAACACTGAAAAATAAAAGCCAGGACGATGATGAGGTGTCTAGTGAAGATTCCACTTACTCACCCAAGAGTGTTAAGAACCAACCTCGAAAGGGGTATAGTGATGTCAAGAATGTCAAGTTAAATGACTTACAAGATTTTGATGGGGATTTCGAACCAGAAAAGGTCCATGATTGGGTAAGGTCACTTGAACGATTCTTTGAGTTTAAACAATATGATGACCATGAAAGCTATCGTGTGGCCATTCTGAAATTGACCAAACATGCCTCACATTTTTTTGAAAATATGAAAAAAAAAGAAAAAGAAAAGGTAAATCAAAAATTAAATCATGGACTAAATTGAAAGCAATGATCATTGAAAAATTTGTTCCTAAAGAATTTGAACACGGAAACTATGTTAAAATGTCTACTCTAATTCAAGGTAGTTTGGGGGTAAAAGATTACATAAAGGAGTTTGAAAGATTAACTTTGTTATGTGATCTGGAGGAAAAAGAAGTACAGAAAATGGCACGTTTCCAACGAGGCCTTAACAAAAACATTTCCCAAAAACTTGATCTTGCCTACTATGTTGATTTTGAGGGCATGTGTAATAAAGCTTTAAAATTGGAGAAACATGAGTTGGGGGATAACACAAACCACCCAAAATCCAACTTCGAACAACCTACACCACTAAACCCAAAGATTTCTGACGAAACACTACAAAATAACCTAAGAGGAAAACCGAAATGGTTTTACTCTAAGAATGAAGCAAATGAGAGGAGGAGGTGCTATAATTGTCAAGGTAGGGATCACATTTTTAGTGAGTGTCCAAATAAAATGGTCATAACCTTACAAGAGTATGAGGAGTTTAATGCCATTGAGAAAACACATGAGGTACTAGTACTTGATGAGAATAGTGTGCATATTAAGAGTAATGGTGTGCACTACGCCAAAAATCGCATTTTACAGCGTTTTTTTTATAGCGGTTATATGCGAACCGCTATAATAGGTGGTATATTAGGACTTTTATAGCGGTTCAACAAAAACCGCTATAAAAGAGTTCTCTTTTATAGCGGTTCAACAAAAACCGCTATAAAAGAGTAATCTTTTATAGCGGTTTTTAGTGAACCGCTATAAAAGATTTAAAAAAAAAAAAACCATCAGCAGCCTTCTTCTTCTATTCACTTCCCGCGCGAAAACCAAAACCCAGCAGCAGCAACATAGCAGAGTTCAACACCAAAACCCTTGCATCTCCCTCCATTTTCATTGCTAAAAAACTTCAAGAATTTCGAAAAAAACCCAACAAAACCCTCGAAACAAGTTCGAAACAAGTTCGAAACACAGCTAGAAGTTCGAAACAAGTTCGAAGTGCAATTGGGCTCTGTTTCAGTGTGGTGGTCGAATTTTGGGCTTTGAAACTATCTTCAGGTCGAACTTCAAGGTTAGAGACATCTTATATATTTTTATTTTCCTTTATAAATGCTGTTCGAAATTTTTTTGCATTAGGGTTAGAAATTGTTCGAATTTCTAGCTGTATTGTTCGAATTTGTTCGAATGTTGTTGAATTATGGCTGCATTGTTCGAATTTGTTGTTGAAATGCTAGTTGTTGCTTGATTATTTTTAGTTGGGGGTTATTGATTTGTTGTTATGATTTTAGTGTAAGTTAGTTTACAAGCTTTCATTGTTGAAGTTGTTTGAATCTAGGGCTTTGTCCATCTTAGGTTTTGTTGAATTTCAAGGTTAGAATATATTTTGTTAAAATTCTAGTTGCTACTTGCTTTGCTCTTTGTTTTTAATCGTTTTGTGGCATTCATGGAGTGTTTTCTAAGTGCGAGTGAAAATTCTTGCATATATTGAAATGTATTATATAACTAATTATGCCAAATCTTCTATTTTTTTTTTAAAAAAATAATTAATTAACTTGGCAAATTCAACGATAATTTTTTTGGTGTAAAATAAGTTATTTAGGGGGTGTTACTTTTTCACTAACATAGATAGGATCAACATTAATGCGAGCAATTCGAAACCTAGTTTACAGCCATTATGGATCGTCATTGGATGCACACAAGGCGTGATAGTGATGAGTATCAACAAGGAGTGCTGAGGATGGCAACCATATTCTATGTCCATGTATTCGCTGTAATAATATGGTTCGACTTAGCGCCGATGATGTAAAAATTCATTTGATGGTTAAAGGTATTAATCAAATGTACAAGTTTTGGTTACATCACGGTGAGAAATTGGACAATATTCCTTTAAATATGGGTGGTTCATTGAATTTTGAAAATGAGATGGAAGCTAAGCAAAATGAAGACTTTGAATGTGAAGACGACGGGTTTGAACAAATGGCACAAGCCCTTGGTGAAGGCTTCGGAGATTCTCCGGACATGTTTGAAAGCATGTGCAGTGATGCAAAGAAGCCATTGTATCCAGGGTGTGCCAAATACAGTAGATTATCTGCTGTTATTAAATTGTTCAATTTGAAGGCAACCGCTGGATGGTCTGATGAAAGCTTTACAAATTTATTGGAAGCGTTTCAAGATATGCTTCCAGAAGAAAACTTGCTTCCAGGCCGCACTTATGATGCTAAAAAGATGCTAAGTTCCATTGGTATGACTTATGAGAAGATTCATGCATGTCCGAATGATTGCATTTTATATCGAAAACAATATTCTAATCTAGAGTATTGTCCAGAATGTAACACTCCACGATATAAGATCAATAAGGCTCCGGCGAAAGTCATGTGGTACTTTCCGATTGTACCAAGATTCAGACGTCTTTTCAGTATTCAAGAAGAAGCAAAGAATTTGAGGTGGCATGCCGATGAAAGGAAAAAAGATGGCATTCTAAGACACCCGGCCGATTCTCCGCAATGGATAAGGATTGATCGTGACTACCTTGATTTTGGGCATGACCCTAGAAATTTGCGGCTTGCTCTTGCAACTGATGGGATGAACCTTCATGGTAATCAACATAGTACTCATAGTACATGGCCAGTCATTTTGATGATTTACAACCTTTCCCCATCATTGATTATGAAACGGAAATATATGATGTTAACCACGCTAATATCAGGGCCAAAGCAACCCGGCCATGATATCGATGTGTATTTGGCTCCATTGGTCGAAGATTTGAATAAGTTGTGGAATTCTGGAGTTGAGGTTTATGATGCTAATCGCAATGAAACCTTTAATTTGCGAGCTTTGCTTTTCGGGACGATAAATGATTTTCCAGCATATGGGAACTTGTCGGGTTATGCTGTCAAAGGTTATACTGCGTGCCCTATTTGTGTTGTGAACACATGCTCACACAAGTTAACAAATTCTGGCCCAAAAAATGATAAAAAGAATGGTAAAATTGTGTACTTGAAACATCGCAAGTGGTTGCCTATTTACCATCGTTATCGAAGATGGAGGAAAGCTTTTGATGGTCATCCTGAAGAAGGTAGATCTCCAACTCCCTTAACAGGTCTCCAAATACTTCAAAAGGTGGAATGCTTAAATGTGAAGCATGGTAAACAAAATGCCAAGTTTCTTCCAACTCGTGGCTATAAAAAGAAGTCAATTTTCTTTGATCTTCCTTATTGGAAGGATTTGCATGTTAGACATTTTCTTGATGTGATGCATATTGAGAAGAATGTTTGCGAAAGTGTAATTGGCACATTATTGAATATCCCAGGCAAGACTAAAGATTCGATAAATGCTAGGAAAGACTTAATTGACATGGGGATCAGAACTGAATTACATCCTGTGAAGCAAGGAGAACGTACTTATCTTCCTCCTGCATGCTACACTCTGAGTAGAAAGGAAAAAAACTTGTTTTGTGAGTGCTTAAATGGTGTTAAGGTTCCTGAGGGATATTCTTCAAACTTTAAAAAGCTGGTGTCAATGAAGGATAAGAAACTCCTTGGCATGAAATCTCATGACTACCATGTTCTCATTGAGCATTTTTTGCCTATTGCTATTCGCTCCATATTGCCAGAGGGTGTTCGAGATACCATAACGAGACTTTGTATATTCTTCAATGAGATATGTAGTAAGGAAATAGACCCTGGAAAGTTGCCTAGCTTGCAAAAAGATATCATCATCACTTTATGTCAATTGGAGATGTATTTTCCACCATCATTCTTTGATATAATGGTCCATTTAACTGTACATTTGGTTAGAGAAATCCAATTATGTGGGCCTGCGTATTTGAGATACATGTATCCTATTGAGAGGTATATGAAAATTTTGAAGGATTATGTTATGAATAGAAGTAGGCCAGAGGGTTGCATTGTCGAGCGCTACCTAGTGGAAGAAGCCATTGAATTTTGTAGCCATTTCCTCTCTAATATTGATGCTATAGGGATTCCAAAGAGTAGACATTCTGGAGGTCCGGAAGGGAAAGGGATCACTGGAAATAAAGTGGTGACTATATCTCATGAGATGTGGCGTCAAGCTCATTTGTATGTCTTGCACAATAGTCCAGAAGTTAGTCCTTATGTTGATGAACATATGGATTACTTGAGGAGTATTTATCCAAGTAAGGTCGACAAATGGATAGTTGACAAACATAATTCTACCTTCATTCAATGGTTAAAAGTTCGAGTTGGAGATGAAATAGCTCATTCACCATCTACAATTTGTGATAAATTGAAATGGCTTTCTCGAGGTCCTAGTAAGGATGTCTTATCATATTCAGGATATCAAATCAATGGCTTTACATTTTGCACAAGGGATAGAGATAATGAAACTACAATGCAAAATAGTGGGGTCACTCTTCTTGCGCAAGCCATGCATGTCTCAAGTGCAAAGGACACTAATGCAGTTTATGCAAACATGACTTACTATGGAGTAATTGAAAATATTTGGGAGTTGGATTATTGCATGTTTAGAATTCCTGTATTTGGTTGTCGATGGGTGGATAACAATAATGGGCTTCAATTTGATAAAAAGCATGGTTTTACATTAGTTGACCTCAATAGATGGGGCAGTAAATATGATCCATTCATATTGGCTGCTCAAGCAAATCAAGTTTTTTATGTTACTGACCCCGCTCATAAAAGATGGTCTTTTGTCTTATCTTCAAACAAAAAATTTTCATTTGAGGACATTGAGGATGATGATATGGAAGATGCTTCTTTTGTATTACCACCGGAACCTCTTGAAGATCAAGCCACAGAAACGGAATTCTATAAACGAGATGATCATAGAGAAGGGATATGGGTAGATGGGGAGGAACCAAATATTAAGACTAAGAAGAACAAAAGGAAAAAAAATTGAGATGGTAAATTTGTTTTTTTCATATTCATATATTAAAGCTGGGGGGAGCTGGCAGGGGGAGCAGGGGAGGGGGGCTGTGGGGCTGACAAGGGGGGGGGCTGGGGGGGGCTGGCAGGGGGGGGCAGGGGGGGCTGGCAGGGGGAGTAGGGGAGGGGGGCTGTGGGGCTGACAGGGGGGGGCTGGCAAAGGGGGGCAGGGGGGCTGGCAGGGGGTTGGGGGGGCTGTGGGGCTGACAAGGGGGGCTGTGGGGAGGGGGGCTATGGGGAGGGGGGCTGTGGGGCTGACAGGGGGGGCAGGGGGGGCCTGGCAGTGGGGGGGGCAGGGGGGCTGGCAGGGGGAGCAGGGGAGGGGGGCTGTGGGGCTGACAGGGGGGGGCTGGCAAAGGGGGGCAGGGGGGCTGGGGGCTGGGGGGGCTGGCAGGGGGTTGGGGGGGCTGGGAGGGGGGCTGTGGGGCTGACAGGGGGGGGCTGTGGGGAGGGGGGCTATGGGGAGGGGGGCTGTGGGGCTGACAGGGGGGGCTGGGGGGGGCTGGCAGGGGGGGGGCAGGGGGGCTGGCAGGGGGAGCAGGGGAGGGGGGCTGTGGGGCTGACAGGGGGGGCTGGGGTGCTGGCAGGGGGGGGGGGCAGGGGGGGGCTGGCAGGGGGGTTGGGGGGCTGGGGGGCTGGCAGGGGGGGCAGGGGGGGGCTGGCAGGGGAGGGGGGCTGTGGGGCTGACAGGGGGGGGGCAGGGGGGCTGGGGGCTGGGGGGGCTGGCAGGGGGGGCTGGGGTCATGCTCCCCCTGCCAGCCCCCCCCCAGCCCCCCCCTGCCAGCCCCCCCAGCCCCCCCCCTGCCCCCCCCCCCCTGCCAGCACCCCCAGCCCCCCCTGTCAGCCCCACAGCCCCCCTCCCCTGCTCCCCCTGCCAGCCCCCCTGCCCCCCCCCCTGCCAGCCCCCCCCTGTCAGCCCCACAGCCCCCCTCCCCATAGCCCCCCTCCCCACAGCCCCCCCTGTCAGCCCCACAGCCCCCCTCCCAGCCCCCCCAACCCCCTGCCAGCCCCCCCAGCCCCCCTGCCCCCCTTTGCCAGCCCCCCCCTGTCAGCCCCCCTCCCCTGCTCCCCCTGCCAGCCCCCCACAGCCCCCCCTGTCAGCCCCACAGCCCCCCTCCCCTGCTCCCCCTGCCAGCCCCCCCAGCCCCCAGCCCCCCTGCCCCCCTTTGCCAGCCCCCCCCTGTCAGCCCCACAGCCCCCCTCCCCTGCTCCCCCTGCCAGCCCCCCCAACCCCCCCTGCCCCCCCTGTCAGCCCCACAGCCCCCCCTCCCCTGCTCCCCCTGCCAGCCCCCCCTGCCCCCATGCCAGCCCCCCCTGCCAGCTTTAAGTGATGATTAAAATTAAAATTTATATATTTTTAGATGTTAAGTGATGATTCATGTATTTGTGATTAATTTTATATTTCAGGTGATGACTTCTTCTTCACAAGAAAATAATGACTGCGTACCCAACGCAAAGAAAGGAAAAGCCGAAAGTGGTCGTGGAGCTACAAAGATGAGTAAAGTCATCCGAGCAAGAAATAAAGGGAAAACTTTTGACGTCTCATGGAACGCAAACGGGCTACCCATCGGTAATGATAGTCCATCATTGATGAGTTATTGGGGAACAAGCATCCGTAAAAATGTTCCAATAACTCTCAAGAAATGGAGAGACGTTCCTAAACGTTTGTTGGATACTTTGTTTGAAGACGTTGCGGTACTAATTTTGATCTCAAAAAATATTATTATTCATGCCTATGTAATTTTACATTTGTTAACATTGTTGTTGAAATATTTAATACAGTTGACCTACAAAGTTGATGCTAAAAAGAAGAAGTTTATGATGCTTAAAGGTAACATTGCTTGGAAAAATTTTAAGTCCGAGCTCTCAAGAAATTGGATCTGGACTCCAGAAGGGGTTTTACGTGATAAGCCACCAAATCAATACAATTTCATTTCTCAAAATGATTGGAATAAGTTTGTTAAAAGTCGGGTCACAAAAGATTGGGAGGTATACCTTTTATTTTGTACAAGTTTGTGCAAATTTCAATTTGCATGATCTCTATTCATTTATGACATACATCACTATTTTACTTTATCAGGAGAAAAGTGAAGCCGGGAGAAAATCAGCAAAAGAAAACATGTATCCTCAGAAACGGGCTCGCAGAGGATATGCTCGATTTGAGCAAGATGTTGTATGTTTAATTTCAATTCAAAGTTGTCAAAATATATATTGTAATATATCTTTTAAGTAATTGGTCATTGGTTTTAATTATTCACTTAGATTAAAAGGTTGGCGAAGAAAGGAATTCATGAAACATCCATTAATCGAGGTGATTTATGGAAGCTCATAAGGACGGACAAGGATGATAATATTGCAGAAGAAGCTAAAACAGTGGCTTCACGCATTGTATGACTTGCTCATGGATGAACTTAACAACTTATTGAATTATTTTTTTTATAGCAAATATTTATTCAATTCTCATATACTCATGTGCTTATATGATTATATGCACGAATGTGTTGCAGGATTACTTCATGCGACAGTCAGAGAAAGAAGGTGATCTCGGTTGTGCACATGACGATGTATTGTCAAAAGCTTTGGAAAAGAAGGAGCACGGAGGTCGTGTGAAAGGGGTTGGTGTAGGAGTGACAAATACAGAGTATTTTGGAGCCCTACAAACAAGAAAAGAATATATGGATCAAGTAAAGCAATTGTTCTCACGTGTGAATTATTTGGAGAATGAAATGGAGATGATAAAAAAATCATCAAAGGAGAACAATAGCCATAGTAAGGATCAATGTGAAGGATCACCCCATAGTAAGGATCAGTTTGAAGGTTCAAAGTCAAATGGTCTTGAAAAGGTGAACATAGGTTCAAATGTTGACATTCTTGAGGTAAATTGAATAGTGTTTATAGTGTGAATCTACCTATAAAAATGCATAGTGCTTAATGTTTATTATGTTGTTTACAGGTGTTGAAGTCGTCTAAAACTAAAGATAACGGAGGTGGATCGCGCAAAAGACCATCATCACCTTTGATAGAGCAACCAGTGATTACTTCTCCACAAGACCGATTCACATCTTCAAATATTGAAATCCCGGAGGTAACATCTTCAATCGAAGAGTTATAACATTTTTTAAAATCCGATAGTTAGGATAAACGGAAAGGAACACTACTTTTGCAGGGTATAAGTTGTTGTGAATTAGCTTTGTCGGATCCCACCTATCGAATAGTTGCTTCAGGTAAGGTGCATAACTTTAAAACTGGAACGACTGTGCATACAAGACCAATCCCACCTGGATATATGCGTGTTAGTATTGATTATGCTATTGAGGGGAGCACACCTTTGCCAATTCCACTCGAAGAAGAAGCATACAATATTGAAAATGCAATTGGTACACTTGTATTGTGGCCCATAGAACTTATTGTTCTAGATAAGGAGGTAAATTAAAAAATTTATTCGATTTGCTTAATATATATAAAGTTTATAGATAAAACTTGTTAAAGTAAATAAAATACCTTCTAAATCAAGGTTTATTTTATTCTTAGGTGGTGGATTCCACAGAAACACATGATAAAAGTGGTGGATCACCAGATGAGATGGACAAAACAATGGTAAATGACATTCAACCAGAGCAGGTTAACCAAAGTTTTGAACTATTAATCAATGTATCCACCCTTCCTTCTGAGTTAATTATGTTTTACAAGTTTGTTCTGAAGATGAGTTCTAATGATCAAATCAAAGTTCCCATTAATGTCGGGATAACAAATCAGAGCAATGAGATTCATTTGGGTAAAGAGGAAGCATTTCAATTTCTTGCTCAAGAGCAAATTGGAGTATGTCACATATTGATACATATGTCGTAAGTAGCTTACTACTCTAATTTTTATTCTCTTATATTTTATTTAAGCTTTCAATGTTGAGCTAATTAATAATGAACTTCTTTATGGGTATTGTTTAGCATGATGTACGAAATTATTGGTATGACTGGAGTCTCGAATTTCTTTGGCTTTTTATGCCCAACTGGAATATCTCTTCTTCACCATTTTGATAATGGTCGAGATGTAAAGGGGCTAAAAGAAAGCAGGAGAAATCGATCTCAATATATCGTGGATATTTTGAAAGAAAATGCATCAAAAGGAAAAGTTTTCCTTGCTCCATACAATGTTGGGTACATTACCTCATTCTTCATACAATTCATTTACTATTAAAAAAAATTTGTCTCTAATTTTAATTTTAACATTAGGTATTAATGTATAGGTTCCATTGGATGCTATGTGTTATTGATCCTTACAATAACATAGTTTACTACTTGGATTCATTACATAATGAACAAAACGTAGGAACAAGTAAAGGAATCAATGAGGACATACGTGAGGTTCTTAACGTGTAAGTTCACTTTTGTTAAATTTTATTAATTGTATATTCTTATTTGCTTGATAAATAAAATACAACATGTTAATTCTATTAATTGTATATTCTTATTGGTTTAGAGCATTATTTCAATTTCGAAGTGAATTTGAAATTACAACAAAGTTGAAGATGGATACAAAATGGGTAACTGTAAAGGTATGAAAAATATGATGTTTTGTTTATAATTGTATATATTAAACTTCGATCAAAGAAAAACACTTAAAATTCATTGTTTACATTGATTGTGCAGTGTCCTCGTCAAAACAATGCAATTGATTGTGGCTACTTCGTGATGAGGTACATGAAAGAAATCATTTCACACCGGACGCCTAAGATACCTGAAAAGGTAACTGTTAAGTTGTTATTTTATCCTAGCGCTTTAGATTGGTGGAAATAAGTCCTAGGTTGATAACATGAATGTCATAGGACGTAGTTGGGAATGAAAACACCCTAAATTTGCCAAAAACGACCAAACTCACTAGATTTCGTTCCGGAATCACCCTAATGTCTCTAGAATCATTCAAACAAGTACTAAAACGTTTAATTGATTATTATAGGACATGAATAAAGCATAAAACACAAACTAAGGCTAAGTGGCTCGAAGTTGGGAATGAAAACACCCAAATACAACCAAAAAACGACCAAAGTCACTACATTTAGTTCCTAAATGATCCTAGCGTCTCTAGATTAGTCCTAGGTTGATAACATGAATGTCATAGGACGTAATTGCAGCTTAGAAACTTGAAATTTGTTCAATGGTGCGAAGTTGGGAATGAAAACACCCTAAAATTGCCAAAAAACGACCAAACTCACTAGATTTCGTTCCGGAATCACCCTATAAGTACTAAAACGTTTAATTGATTATTATAGTACATGAATAAAGCATAAAACACAACTAAGGCTAAGTGGCTCGAACTTGGGAACGAAAACACCCAAATACAACCAAAAAATGACCATAAGCTCTTTAAAACAGAAAAATATTTTCGAAAATGGAAACTAAATCCATAAGCTCTTTATTTATTATTTACTTAACCATGTTTGATTACTTACTAAGATAACAATTTTTTTTGCAGTATTATCTCGATTGTCAATATTCTAGTTATGATCAGAGCCAACTGGACGACACTAGAATTTCATGGGTGCGACATGTTTTTCTAAAAATGTAGGGTGAACTATATAATTGCTTTTGAATATGTATATTGAAACAATTTCTTGTTTTTTTTTTAATGGGATTGGTGTCATGTGCACATTTTGTATATGCATGATGAATTGTATTGGGAAATATTGTATAAAATTTGGTTGAAGATTTGTATTGTAATTTTAGTAAAAATATTATTTTCGTTTTGCTTTTGGCATATAATTTTATTTTTTTTTAAGTTTTTTATAGCGGTTTTAGATAAAGCGCCATTAAAGGTTTTAAATTTTAGTTGGCCGTTATAAATTTACCCGCTATAAATTAGTCCTTTTATAGCGGTTATTAATAAACCGCTATAAAAAGGGGCACTTTTTATAGCGGTTTATAACCGCTATAAAAGGGTTTTAAACCGCTATAAAAAGTGACCCTTTTTATAGCGGTTATATAACCGCTATAAAAGGTGCCCTTTTTCTTTTATAGCGACGCTATTTATAGCGGTTGAAAACCGCTATAAAAGGGGTTCTTCAACCGCTATAAATAGAGTATTTTGGCGTAGTGGTGGTAGCACACATGATGAGCATACAATTGATGTCTATCCTGAAATTTGTGATGACATGTTGGGTATAATGAGAACTTTCCATGCTGATTTTGATGATACTAAAGCTCAACGACAACAACTTTTTCGAACTTGTGCTCGAGTCAAAGACAAAGGATATAATGTGATCATTGATAGTGGATCATGTGCTAACGTTGCTAGTCAAGAAATGATAGAGAAACTTGCTTTGACTACTTGTGATCATCCTAAGCCATATAAAATTCATTGGCTTGATGACCACACGACTTTGAAGGTTCAGAAACAAGCATTGGTTTCTTTTTCTATTGGTCCCTACAAGGATCAAGTGTGGTGTGATATCTTTCCTATGAGTACTTGTCATCTTCTCCTTGGAAGACCTTGGCAATATGATAGAAAAGTTATACATGAAGGCGAGTCCAACATCTATTCAGTACTTATAGATGGTGAGAGGATCTGGTTGCATCCCATGATCCCTAAAAGGAACCCACGAGTCAATAAAGCAAAAGAAAGTATTCTTCATGGTGATGAAATAAAAGAAGACGTAGAAGAGGTAAGACAAGATTACATTCTGAATTGTCACACCCTAGATTATTTTGATCAAGTACAAGATGAAACTAAGAAGCTAAAAGCAACATTGCAAGAGTTTTATCATGTATTTCAGCAAGAGCTACCACAAGAATTACTACATCAACTTGATTATGACGACTTGGTAAGAAGAATTTGGATGATATCATGGTCTTACACTTGGGACAAGTGTTCTTTCAAGAGGGGGAGTATGATGCGGATCAAGGCCAAGAAGTTGACTTGTTATGTGTTGACTTTGGACCTTCTACTTTCAACATGTCTAAAATAGTCAGCTTAGTTGAATGTAATGATATAGTTATGTAGTATTGCTAAATAAAAACAGATTGTGTGTGTTTAGTTAATTGGGCCTATACTTGTTTTAGTCAATGGGATTAATTAGGTAGAGTAATGTGTAGTGTGTAGTAGTAAAATAAGCCCATGGCCGGACATTGGGTCGGTTAAGAAGGGTCTCACACTCTATAAATAGAGGTGATTGTAGAGAGCTTAAGACATTCAATTTTCAATACAACTTTCTACTACTAGCTTTGTGCTTAAGTTTTCTTTGGATGGTTTGTTCCTCCAACCCTTAACAATTCTGGTGTTAGTCATAGGAATTGTTAGGATTCAAGATCCTTGGTGGTTGGTCCCCTTGGAGGATTGAAGAACCTTTGGTGGGAGTGTTAGTCACCAAAACTAAAGTTATTTTCTAGTTTGTGCATCAGATTTCAGTTCATTCAATCGATAAAATCGAGTTAAAACACCTTCAAACACTTCAAAGGTCCACCCTAAACTTCAAGAATAGTAGTTGGTATCCCTTACCCAACATTTGGGACGCCAATTACGCATCATTGACAATATTAGTTACCTGCAAAGAATGGAGTCACAACTCACAAGGTAACAACGTGGTTTATTATAGACCTTACAACCACATAAAAAGCACCATATGTCATCAAACATGAAAAATCTTACAATTAATTCCAGGAAAAAAAAACAAATTACCAACAGAGTCACCATTTTAATTGAAGGCCTGATATTTTTTTGAAGATAAAGAACCCATTGGTTAAAGACATTAATGATCGAGCATGGCTTTGAGATTTTACCATGGTTGATTCAGCTATTAGTAAATTCGATAATGTTTTGGACAGAGACATTATCTTGATTATTGTGGTTGATTTTCTTATTTTCTCTCTCATCAGAAGGAAGAATTTAGGGTATACAATGGCATGGACCTTAAATTCGTTTTTATATTATATAAGAGACTAAATGTAATGTAATGTAAAGGGAGGATAGACTAAGGAAGTTAAAAGGATGGAAGAGAAGAAGGTAACAATAAATGAAGGAAGTTCAAAGGATGGAATATAAGGAAAATTAGAGGAAGGCAAAAGATCGAAAGATGCAACGGAAAAGCAACAAAATGCTACCATGTAAGATAATGAGGGAAAAGGGGGGTGGGGGAGCTGTGGGAGGATATCATTGTAAATTTGTAACAGTAAGAGTAGGAAGGTGAAATGAGGAGTTAGGGAATTCATGAGATGAATTAAAGTGATGGGGAGGTTTGTAAATAACAAAGGTAAATCAAGGCGATTATGAAATAATTAGGAGAACACGTGTCATTTGCAGTAAGTATGAGTGGCATGGGGAGTGATATAGGAGAGTGACATGTGTGAAATTAGGTGTGTGTTTTTATAAACCTAGGTATAGATAAGCCGAACCTTTTTAGGAGACAGTTATAGGTTTTCATTTGGAAATTTAGTGTCGTGAATGACTAATGTTGTTGCAGATGCTTTGAGTCAAAAGAAGAGTCGTAAAGTGAATTATCTGGATATCCAGGATTAATTGTGAAAGAATACGACTGAAATAAGCCTAGACGATGTGTCTAAAAGTTGTGGGGAGGACGGTTTGGATTGGATTGAGTTTCTTACAATAGTAGTACCATGCTAGCATAGGCTTAACATCTTTTGAAGCCTTTCTTGGAAGAAAGTGTATTAGTCTGTTGACATATTCCTCTTTATGTTTTGATGATGACATAAACCTCAAACTTAATTACTAATAAGTATCTTTGAGTTCTTAGAGAATTTTAGATCTTGAATATAAATAAGCATTGAAGATTCAAGTATGAAGATTCAATCATTTGAAGAAACAAGATGGTGATTCAAGTGAAGGTTCGAATCATGAATCGAAGATGTTGCTGTCAAGTTTCTACAGAGAAATCAGAGAAGTTCCTGAAGAGAATTCAGCAAGGAACATGAGAAGAACTTCAAGTATTCCAACGAATTACTTGTTGAAGAGAAGAGAAGCATCCATGAATGTTATAATATAATGTTCTAGGGTAAATGTAAGTATATGAATGCATTTAAGTCTGGTTGGAACTTAGTCGTGTCTGTCAGAGGAACTTTGGGTCATGTTCCTAGAGGAACTTGTGTCGAGTCAGTTAGTTATTTTGGTCCACGACTGTTGCTACTTTTTAGGGTCGGTTTAAACAACCCCTTGACTGTTTTAACTTGGTTAAAATGTTCAAAAGCTGACTGAATTAGTGCACCCTAATTTTAGGAGTAGTTGGTGAGTGTTTTTGAATTAGTTAGTAGTCAAGATTAGTCTCCTTAATTTTAGGACTAGGTTGGTTACTTTTTAATTCTGATTTCTTTTTGTTTTATTAGTTTATTTTTGTTATTAAAATTGATTTAAAGTTTTAAAAAAAAAAGAAAAAAATCGGAAAAATTAAAAAAAAGGAAAAACCGGTCTTTGTTTTTTATTAGGGTTGACTGAGCTAATTTTTAGGAGTAGTTTTTTTTTAATTTTTCTTTTCTGATTTTTTAGGTCAAAAATTAGGTTAGTGGGTTGTTTAATTAGTGAGTCAAAGTTAGTGGTGTGTGAGTGAGTGCAATACCCCGAAAATTTGGGATATTTTAAAATTTTTATTTATTAATTAAATGTATAATTAATTAACTATTGAATTGATTATTATTTAATTAATTATTATTTTGTGTAGCAATCCAATTATTTTGAGCCTAGCCTTTTCATTTTATCTTGCCAAAACCCGAGCCCAATTATTTCCTTAGAATCGGTGTTGCACGACCCCTTTATTCTTTTTTCTTTTCTCCTAATTATTTTAATTATTCTAAGTCCAAAAGGCCCAAGTATTTGGACTGTTTACTCTTATTTCTCTGCTTTATCTTGGAATTGGGCCCATGACCCATCTTTCCACTCCTTTTGGTCGGCTCCTATTATGGCCAAGGAGCATATTTTATTTATTTATTTATTTTATTTGATTAACTAAATAATTTTCTATCTAAATAATTGTTAAAAACCCTAATTACATCTAAGTTGTACCAAGTCCTCCAAATTAGCTCAACAAACCCTATTTCTACTCCCACCCTCATGGCCCCCTTCAAAACTTATTGTTATTTTTTTTTTTTTTTTTATTTGTTTTCTTTTGTTCTTTATATTTAAATAGGGAACAAAGCTCATAACCTATTTACCTATTTTTCAATATAACTCAAAATTCTCAAAGAACCCTAAAAAAAAACCCTCTTGGCCGTGTGGTTTACGAACACCAAAAGGCCAATTTTTCTTTGTTTTCTTTCCTATGCTAAGGTAACTAGACTTACCCATTTAATTTTGGTACAAGTTTTACACATAGTAAATTAGGATTAAAAGCATGAAAATTGTAAAGGAATTAGTATCATGATTAGGTTTAGATTATTTCGAACCTTATGAATTTTATGAATATGATATTTCTTGATTGTAGTATGAATCTTTATTATTTTAAGGTATTCTATGCATAAATTAATTTATTTATTTATGTATCTTGTATGAATAATTGCATGAATATTTTTTTTCCCTTGTTGTGCTAATGTGTCGAGTGACTTAGAAAAATTTTAAGAGTTTCTTTACTGTTTGGTATTTAATCAAGATTTATTTCAGGGCGAAATTCGTTCATCTCTTGCTTGAAATAATTTAATCTTTCAAACCGGTAAAACTGTCCAGAATCGGTTTACGAATTTATTAGGATACTTAATCAACTCGGAATGCTATGAAAGTTTAGGTGGAAGTCAGTAATAGTGTTTTACAGCTTGTGTAAAATTTTCGTAATTTTTAAAGATCGTTTGATATGGAAGAAAAATCTCAAACTGATCTCAGCCTAATCTGATTTGTTAGTTATAAAATTCCTTAAAAATAGTAAAAGATGTTATTTTTGGACGAAAATTATGCACGTTAAACCTTGAACCTATATTTAACTTTCATTAAAATTTCGAGAGTAATAGAGACCTTTAAAAGGTCGTTCTTAATTTAATTCTTTAAAAATCAGATTGTGTAAAATATTGTAATTAAATTATTAAAACATGTTATTTTGAATTCTTGAATTCAATCTTGATCTTGTTTGAACCCTATGATAGCCGTGTGGTGTGATGTAAATAAAGGAATGATTTTGATCTTGTTTTAATCCATGTTTTATGATTTAATGTTTAAAGTAAATTAAATTGTTTATTATTAAGTTTATTTGATTAATTGTTGTTAATTGTATTCAATTGATTAAAAGTATAATTTTGGTATTTTTATTCAAGAGTGTCGAATGGCTTGTTGTGATAAAAATAGGATTTTTATCATATTTTGAGTAATATATGTTGTTAATTGTTAAATTGTTTATATGATTGTTAATGAACTGATCTGATTATTATGTTATAACTAAAGAAATGTCGAGTGGCCTTTTTATTTTGATCAACTTTAGTTTATTTTGGGACTTATAATAATATTGGGATAATTTTAGGAATTATTATTAGTATTAGTATTCGGATATTACTATTAATATTATTAATATTACGGTTATTATTAGTATTATTATTAATATTAGGAATCAGTAGGGATAAGATATAAAAGGTACGATAAGATACTAATAGGGAAAGAAAGGAAACAGAGTAGGAGGATTACGAATCGTTTCGATCTCTGGCTAGGAAAGACTTGGTATTTAAGGTGACCAATATAGGTGCCGCACCTCTCTTTCCTGGGACTTCGAACGGTTCATTTCCGAATACGGTCACCTAGTATTTCCCGATATAAGATAAGATATAAGATTTGAAAGATATAAGATAAGATAAGGACGCCCACCTGATGACCAGAGTAGTCAGACTGGGTTAAGTCGAAGCCACTGCTCAATGGGACGAACACACGAGTTCCCCCGAGTAGTTCTGGGTCTTAGGATATGTAGTCGTCTAAGTAGTAGTACACGAGCTGCTATTTGGGAGTTATGGCCATAGCTTAGGCTTAGTGGTGAAACACGAGATCCGCTACGGGTTGAGTACACGAGCTCACCCCGGCATGTTCTAGGAAAGTTGTGGTGAAACACGGGATCCGCAACGAGTTATAGTGACCGGTCCAATGAAAGATGATATGATATGATATAAATTATAAGATATGATATGATGAAATGAAAGGATAAGATATGATATGAATACGGAATTTATGGAAACCATATAGTATAAGTTAGGAATTAGTTGTATTAGTCTTCTGCTGTGTATGATTTGATGTATGTATTTGTACAGGAACGATTTACGTATTTGTACTCGTAAGAATGTAATGATATATGTATCTGTATTCGTATGTATTGTGTACATGTATATCTGTGTTGTATTCGTATTTGTATGTATTCCTAACCGTATTTTGCAGGTATTATTATACGTATGGTATACGTACCCTTATACATATTTTATACGTATTTCTAACCGTATATCTGCAGGTATTTGTATACGTATTTTATACGTATTCGTATATGTATTTTTACACGTATTTTATACGTATCTCGTATAATTTTTGTATACATTATATTATGTTCTATGCGTGTTTTCATGTGTATATTCTATGATATTATGTGTTTAGCGGTCCCTCAATTAAGCGGGACAGCCTAGTTACTCGCCACTGACGGTGGACCCCCCCCCTCAGTTTCAGGTGACGATGCAGCAGCGTAGAGCGGGCTTCCGTTGGATGGGCTTGAGTAGTTTAGATTCATTTTAGATTTATTTAGTCATTCCAGAATATTTAAGACAATAATATAGTTTTTATTTATAATCCCAGTCTGTTGGAAAGACATCTATTTTGATCATGTAACACTTAGGCCCATATGCCTCATTTGACTTTTGGATTCCAGCTTAGTAAATTAATAAAAGTTGATTTATTTTAAATATTTAATTTCATTTGTAATTTAATTTGTTTAAGTAATGATCCGAATGTCGATTCCCTTCGTAAATCGACAAGTCAAAAAGTCGGGTCGTTACAGTTGGTATCCGAGCTAAGGTTTGACCCTAAGTTACTTCTTCACAAGTAACTTCGTAAGTTGAGCGCTTTATAAACCCGAGCGAAACTTAGCCTAATATGGAAAACCTAGGTGAGTGAAACCATGGGTAGAAGCCAGGGTTAAGACGTCCTATCGTTTTCGTTTCCGCTTTGACGCCATTTCCGTGTGCCTTACGTGTGCATTGTTTGAAGAAAGGCAAGTCCGGAACCGTCACTTAGTGGCCGTGACAGGCGTTGTATATCAAAGTGGCCCAGCGGAAGTGTGGTGAGCCCAAAACCACAGGTCTCCGCCTTGATCTGATCGTTTTATGTTTTTGATGTTTCTTTTGTTTCATTGTTTCCTTACGTGTGCTTCCTTTTGCAAATTTCGAGGACGAAATTTTCTTAAGGAGGGGTGACTGTAATACCCCGAAAATTTGGGATATTTTAAAAATTTTATTTATTAATTAAATGTATAATTAATTAACTATTGAATTGATTATTATTTAATTAATTATTATTTTGTGTAGCAATCCAATTATTTTGAGCCTAGCCTTTTCATTTTATCTTGCCAAAACCCGAGCCCAATTATTTCCTTAGAATCGGTGTTGCACGACCCCTTTATTCTTTTTTCTTTTCTCCTAATTATTTTAATTATTCTAAGTCCAAAAGGCCCGAGTATTTGGACTGTTTACTCTTATTTCTCTGCTTTATCTTGGAATTGGGCCCATGACCCATCTTTCCACCACAGCAAAATGGTGTTGTGGAGAGAAAAAACAGGACTTTAGAAGACATGGCAAGAACAATGCTCATTGCAAGTGGATTACCTAGGAACTTCTGGGCTGAAGCCGTTAATACGGCATGTTATATAATCAATAGAATCATGTTAAGACCCATCACAACCAAAACTCCCTATGAACTAATGAAAGGAAGAAAACCTAACATTTCTCACTTGAGATCTTTTGGTTGTAGGTGCTTCGTGCACAATAATGGTAAAAGGAACTTAGGGAAGTTTGATGAGAGAAGTGATGAAGCCGTGTTCCTAGGATATGTCACTGATAGTAAAGCATATAGAGTTTATAACAAGAGGACATTAAGTGTCGAGGAAAGTGTACATATCTTATTTGATGAAACTAACCCTTATGTAAATAGTGATACTAACATTTTGCAGGAACTTGAGGACTTAGAGATAGGCTTGGTTAGAAAGGATCCAGATGAAGAAGAGTTAACATCCAATAATAAAGAAAGAGCAAATATTCCAGAAGAACGACCTCATGTTAAAAGACAAGAAGAGCCAGTTCCTGAAGGAACTCAGGGGGAAGTTCCAGAGACTGAAGGGAACTTAGAAGAAGAGATCCGAGTTCCTGAAGAGACTGTGGAAAGACCAGTTCCAATCAGAGACTTTGAACCAAAACCTTGGAAATATCGGAAGTCCCACCCTCTTGATCTTATCATAAGTGATATAGGGAAAGGAATTCAGACCAGAACTCAGATCAGGAACTTCTGTGCCCATGGTGTGTTCCTATCCATCATTGAGCCTCGAAATCACATAGAAGCACTTGAGGATGCAGATTGGATACTAGCCATGCAGGATGAACTCAATCAGTTTGAAAGGAACAAGGTATGGCACCTTGAACCAAAGCCAGAACACCAAAAGGTAATTGGATTGAAGTGGGTGTTCAGGAACAAGCTAGATGAACATGGCACGATCGTCAGGAACAAGGCCAGGTTAGTTGTAAAAGGATACAATCAACAAGAGGGGATAGATTATGAAGAAACATTTGCTCCGGTAGCAAGGTTAGAAGCTATTAGAATTTTAATTGCTATTGCTTCTTTCATGGGTTTTAAATTATATCAAATGGATGTTAAATGTGCCTTTTTAAATGGATTTTTAAATGAGGAAGTATATGTGGAACAACCTCCTGGTTTTGAAAACTCTAAATTTCCTAACCATATCTATAAGCTTGACAAAGCTCTTTATGGGTTGAAGCAAGCTCCTAGAGCATGGTATGAGAGGTTGTCCAAGTTCCTTTTGGAAAATGAATTTAAAAGAGGAAAAGTTGATAAAACTTTATTTTTAAAATCTAAAGGAACTGATCTCCTCATTGTCCAAATCTATGTAGATGATATAATATTTGGTGCTACTAACGAATCTTTGTGTCAGGAATTTGCAAATTTAATGAGCAAGGAATTCGAGATGAGCATGATGGGTGAGTTAAATTTCTTTCTCGGTTTGCAAATAAAGCAAACTGAAAAGGGAATTTATATACATCAACAAAAATACATAAAGGAACTTCTAAAGAAATTTGGGATGGAAACATCCAAAATAAATCACACTCCTATGGGAACTAACACCAGATTGGATGAAGATCCCAAAGGAACTAGTGTGAGTGAAAAGCAATATAGAGGCATGATAGGTTCCTTATTGTATTTAACTGCTAGTAGACCAGATATTTCTTTTAGTGTTGGTGTATGTGCTAGGTTCCAAGCAAATCCAAAGGAGTCACATCTCACTGCAGTCAAGAGGATATTGAGATACTTGAAAGGAACTGATGATCTAACACTGTTCTATCCTCACAATGACACGTTTGAACTCAAGGGATTTGCTGATGCAGATTATGCCGGTGATTTGGTGAATAGGAAAAGCACTTCAGGTATGGTTCAGTTCCTTGGAACGTGTTTAGTTTCTTGGAGTTCCAAGAAGCAAAACACAGTTGCTCTATCCACTGCAGAAGCCGAATATGTAGCAGCTGCTGCATGTTGTTCACAACTGCTTTGGATAAAACAACAACTAAGGGACTTTGGTATTAATTATAATTGTATTCCTATATACTGTGATAATACTAGTGCCATTTGTATATCAAAGGATCCAGTTCACCATTCACGTGTGAAACACATTCACATACGTCATCATTTTCTAAAGGATAATGTAGAAAAAGGTATGATAAAACTTGAATTTTGTCAAACTGAAGATCAAATTGCTGACATATTAACTAAGCCATTGAATAGAGAAAGATATGAGAAATTACGGATGGAACTTGGGATGATCAAATTAAAGTAATTTGCCAAGAAGTTTCTCCAGGTACGTTAACTCAATGATTAAAGTTCCTAAAATAATTTTCATTGCAATTATGGTGCGAAAGCATGTTCCTGATGGAATTTGAGATTTATACTCGTAAATGTCTATCAATATTACTCTTATTTTCATTATTGTTATTTGGATGATGAATTAAATGTGTGCATCAATATGTTCCTATGATTTTTATTTTATTTCTTTATTCTTTTTATATAAATTAATTTATTCCACAAATTAATTTTTTTTTCCAAATTAATTTATTTTTCCACAAATTAATTTCCTTTTCCACAAATTATTTTTCATTTTAAATCTACCCATTAGGAGAGTCAATTTAGAAGAGTCATCATGTTCAAAATTTTATAACTGATTAATTCAAACTTGTTTAAACCTCTACCCAAAAATAAGGAGGGTAAATGGGAGAATGTTTTACTAGCTGAACAAATTACTCTTATTCTCCTCCATCCATCCACCTATTCCTCCCTCTCTCACTCACGTCATTTTCTATCTATCTCCAAAACCACATTCATTTTATCCATTTTTTAAATATAAAAAAAATAAAAATAAAAATAAAAATTCATGAACCTTCAATTATTTTTCCTCTACTACCAACTCTTCCAATCAAACCCAAAGAACCTACACAACAAGATCAAAACCCTAGCATCATCTAAGGGGGAATCCAAGCAAAGAAAAGAAGTAGATGATTCAACTATTAAGCTTTAATGTTATACTCGAGATGTACGGGAATTGAAATTAGGGATGAAAAAAAAAAACAAGGAACAATGTATTTAAAGATCAACCCTTGATGGATTGAAGTTGGGTTTGTTGGACAAACCAAAAAAAAAAAAAAGAAAGAAGTAAAAAGGAGAGGTCCATACTGTGAATTTAGATGTTGATGATGATAGGAGTGTAGTAAAATTACTTGTTCTTAGTGCTGAAAATTCTGAAGGAACAAGTAGAGGAGGAAGTCCTTCTGAAAATTTTGAAGGAACTTGAGATGTTAAAGGACTATTCAGCAGATATTGAGGGGAAAACATTCATGTTAAGACAGCCTTTGAGTGGCATGGTTACTACTTCGTAGGAAGGGAATGAGTGACATCATGGGGTACCTCAAAGAGCTAAAGTTGCTACTAGAACTTCACCTGATGATACTACAGGAACTTCTGGAACATCTGCTAATGTTCCCCCCACGAAAGTTCCTGATGATGCTTAACCTGCCACCTAGCCTCTTCTTAGCTCATTTACACTAATTCTTTTGAACTAACTTCGATTTGGTTATAATTTATGAACATGGTTTAGGTTTCCTTATGTTTTCGTATTGACATTTTCATTTCATTCTTTTGAGTCTTAGTAGTCGGGTAGTAGCTACTTTCTATTTTTCTTTTGTCCTTGGAACATATATATGCTATATTTTGCAATTTCATCCATGATGCTTTTATGATGACTAATATTGCTAGATTGCTACTTGAGTTGTTTTCTTATTCTAGAGATCAGGTATCTGCCATTACTGGTTTAATGGTGATGTGATGAAAATTTTTGAGGCATGATGATTTTGATTTTGATGATGCCAAAAGGGGGAAGAATCATTGGCAAACTAACTTTATTCTTTTTCGTCTTATTTTTCATCTTATTCTCATGAAGCTCCTAACTTGTGAATAGTTTACTAACTTGTGAATAGTTAACTAACTTTCTTGATTCCATGTGGAGTTAAGATGTATATAACTTTGGTAGTATAATTTAGTTCTTAATTAGTTTAATTTGCTTTTATTTTTCAAAAAAAAAATAACCACAAAAAATTAAAAATTAAAAAATGTTTTTATGTTTTATAAAATGAAAAAAAAATTAAACATCCTTTTTTCAACGAGTATATTTGTTTTAGTTGTCAATTAAGTTTGCTTTGGTTTGTCATCATCAAAAAGGGGGAAATTGTTGACATATTCCTCTTTATGTTTTGATGATGACATAAACCTCAAACTTAATTACTAATAAGTATCTTTGAGTTCTTGGAGAATTTTAGATCTTGAAGATAAATAAGCATTGAAGATTCAATCATTTGAAGAAACAAGATGGTGATTCAAGTGAAGGTTCGAATCATGAATCGAAGATGTTGCTGTCAAGTTTCTACAGAGAAATCAGAGAAGTTCCTGAAGAGAATTCAGCAAGGAACATGAGAAGAACTTCAAGTATTCCAACGAATTACTTGTTGAAGAGAAGAGAAGCATCCATGAATGTTATAATATAATGTTCTAGGGTAAATGTAAGTATATTAATGCATTTAAGTCTGGTTGGAACTTAGTCGTGTCTGTCAGAGGAACTTTGGGTCATGTTCCTAGAGGAACTTGTGTCGAGTCAGTTAGTTATTTTGGTCCACGACTGTTGCTACTTTTTTGGGTCGGTTTAAACAACCCCTTGACTGTTTTAACTTGTTTAAAATGTTCAAAAGCTGACTGAATTAGTGCACCCTAATTTTAGGAGTAGTTGGTGAGTGTTTTTGAATTAGTTAGTAGTCAAGATTAGTCTCCTTAATTTTAGGACTAGGTTGGTTACTTTTTAATTCTGATTTCTTTTTGTTTTATTAGTTTATTTTTGTTCTTAAAATTGATTTAAAGTTTTAAAAAAAAAAGAAAAAAATCGGAAAAATAAAAAAAAAGGAAAAACCGGTCTTTGTTTTTTATTAGAGTTGACTGAGCTAATTTTTAGGAGTAGTTTTTTTTAATTTTTCTTTTCTGATTTTTTGGGTCAAAAATTAGGTTAGTGGGTTGTTTAATTAGTGAGTCAAAGTTAGTGGTGTGTGAGTGAGAGTGGTGGACGTGTGAGTGGTAAGTGTGGGTGGTTAATTAGGCTTTTTCTCCAAGCAATTGATATAACCATTCATTCATATATACACATATAATTCTGACATTTTACACACACAACAAGAGAGCATACTTTCAGATTTATATTTTTGAGTCTTGTGTCAAAAAGTTCCAAAGTTCCAATCCAGTTCTTACTTGCATTTCAATATACTAGAGTTATCATTTTGAGTTGTATTTGAGAAAAAGAAAAGAAAAGTGTGAGAACATAGAGAGAACAGAGAAGAAAGAGACGTGAGAAAGAGAAAGGAAAAAGAAAGAGAGAAAGAGAATAGAATCGTAAGTTCCTACAGGAACTCACGAGGTCCAGAGAGAAGTTTAGGTTTGTAATAGTTTACAAGGCTTATATATAAAAGTGGAGTTTTTCTTCCGTGGGCCAGGAAGTTTTTCTCGTTAAAATTTGTCTCTTTACATTTCGTTTTTCTCAAAGTTCCTTTAGGTTTTTAATTCTGACGAAAATTTGTGCTATAAGTTCCACACAGCAATTCACCCCCCCCCCCTCTTGCAGTGTTCCTACAGGAATAACATAGTCCCTTATGATAGAATAGAATAAGGAAAACTATTATTTCAGGACCTAAGGTAATTGAAGAGATGAATATGCAAGTTTGTGAGAGATTCAAGCAAAGATCAAAGCAGCTTGGGGTAGACAGAAGTCATATGCAGATTTAAAAGGGAAAGAAAGAACAATTTGAGGTTGGGGATAAGGTACTATTAAAGGCATCACCTATGAATAGAATTATGAGATTTAGAAGAAAAGACAAGTTAAGTCCAAAGTATATTGGACCATATGATGTGTTGCAAAAGGTAGGTGAAGCGTTGAATATACTCAAGAGGGGGGAGGGGGGTGAAGTGAGTATTTGGCGTATTGATTAATAGGTTTAAAATTTTTAGTTTCTTTAGGGAGGAATCAGTTGGGTTGGTTCCTGCAGCGGAATTATTAAAAGCAAACAGTAAGAAACAACAGACCAAATTTAACGAGGTTCGACCCAACTAAGGCCTACGTCCTCCTACCTTATGTATCTTATTAAATCAACTCAGAATTAAGAAGATTACACACTCAACTGTCCCTAACTCTAGGAACCAGTCCCCACACTCAACTCTAAGTGGACTCACTTGTGTTTGAACTCTCAAACACGCCCCAATCTCCAACCCCTTTGTTGGAGACCAATTGCAATATTTTTTCACTCTAATTTTCTTTCTCACAAAGATTAATTAAGAGTAAAGTTAAAGCTCTTACGGTTTGTGTATTTTGCTCGATATAAACTTTAGGAAAATTGTAAGAAAATAAGTGAACCTTTAGTCAGTCTTCTCAAATTAAGTCAACCTTTTGATTAACTCAAAATAAGTCAACCTATTACACATATCCTCTCAAATTAAGTTTTTTCACTAATTTACTGGTGGAGAAAGTTAATAATTTCAATGTAAAATTAAAGAGGTGCATTAACATGTTGTTGTTTATATGATACTTCATTGAAAATGTTAAGTTAATCAACAAAAAATTAGTGAAAAAACTTAATTTGATAAGACAAGTATATTAGGTTGACTTATTCTAAATTAATCAAAAGGTTGACTTAATTTGAGAAGGTCGGCTAAAGATTAAATTATTTTTTACAATTTTTCCTAAACTTTATGTGAGGTGTGACTTTTTTCTGAAAATAATTCTCAATTTTTGCGTCCGATATTCTTGAGCTATTGATGAGAATTCTTAAATATTTATAGGCTTTTTAATTTACTCATAAAACCGCCAGCTTTGGCTGTGATTTTATGTGCAAATATTCTCTCCTAAAAATAGGAAAAA
Source organism: Salicornia ramosissima (assembly GCA_951394345.1). Lineage (NCBI taxonomy): Eukaryota > Viridiplantae > Streptophyta > Magnoliopsida > Caryophyllales > Amaranthaceae > Salicornia > Salicornia ramosissima. The sequence goes on along the minus strand of OX596234.1, from coordinate 32,682,279 downwards.
ATATCTTTTTATTCTAAACAAACTTTCTAAAAATTTGTTAAAATAAAAGATCTTCCTATTATTTAGAAAATAACATTTAATTCCTTAACAATTCATCAGCTGTTATTTAATTTTAAAACTCTAAAGCCCATTCAAAAAATATGGGGCAAAAATCCTATTTTTCGAAAACTGATAGAAGCTCGTAGAGGAACTGGTGCCCAGACAGGTTTCCCTACTTAGTAGTGTTATGAATATTATACCTTCTAGTTTTAATATTCATAGTCCTACTTAATCACACACAAACATTTATATGGTATACTAAGCATATACACAAACATTACATGAAGATCTAATGTTATCCAAATAAAGTCCTAATCAATCTTCATGTTCATCCAAGTGTTGAAAGTCTTGTTTGAGTGTCTTCATCTTTGATTATGGACTTCAATACATGGATAATCTCATACTTACTGCACATTCAACAAGGTTAATGCGTAGCAAGTATATAAGTCTGTTTCAGTGCAACCTAGGGAACATTACAACTGGTTCCATACTAGTTATCTTAATCACAAAACATGTTCCCTGCAAGTCAGACATGTTGTATATTCAAGAATAATCTTAATTATACAACATTTACGAGAACCAATCTTAGTTGGGTTAACCAACTACATAACACTTGTAATAATTAACTATTCCCTGTTCAGTGTTTCTCATCATTCAAAACTCATGGAACTCAACAAATTCCCCCCTTTTGATGATGACAAACATAAGTTAACTATTTAAATTAGATGCAAACCAAAAAGTTAGAAACAGAGAATTCCAATATCAACACTCCAAGTGCAGAACTGAAAGTGTTCACTCAGATTCAAAATGAGACACTTGACTAGTTCAATTGTTTCCTATAAAGATAAAAATTCCTGAAAATTAAATTATTGAACTAAAACTAAAAAGCACCCTTTTTTTTAATAATTCAAACTCAAACTGAACTAGATTAATAACTTAATCTAATCTAATCATACCTAGGCTTCATCAACTCTAACTACTCCCCCCTTTTGGCATCAATTAAAAAGTGTCTCAATGCATACAAATTATGCACATGGAAATTGTGGTAATCCAAAATAATGGTATAAACCATCAATCAGGAAACCATGCTGCTAAACAGATTTAGTCAAGCAACTCACTATCCATAAACTAAAAATTCAGAAAGTTTACACACATACACAACACAGTTATGAAAACTGAATCAAAAACATACAAACTAAATTTTTCAGGAACTGGGGAAATAATGTAGCAGAAGCAGTTATAAAAGAGTTTTAGTGATTGTAAGGATGGGTGTGGTAAAAAAAAGACAAAGTCATCATTCATCCTAATCATCCTCGTCCTCTTCCTCCTCAGGATCCTCTGATTAATCCTTCTTGCTTTCTGAAGATACATCATCTTTATTATTCACTTCATCATTAGACATTTCTCTAGTGGAACCAACAGCATTAGGGACCTTGTCCTTTACCTTAGCCAATTCTTTCTCCAGGGAAGACACACTCTTCTGGTAGCTGGTAGAAAAGTCTTTCAGTAGGTCCATCATTTTGTTCAAGGTTGCATCCCTGGTATCCAACCTCTTCATCAAGTCAGAGTTTGAGCTGGTTCCTCCTGTCTTCTTCTTCAATTCTTCTTTGCAGGTTTAGGATCATCTTCCTCTGGTTCCTCTCTGAACCTAATTTCATCAAGAACCACACCCAAGCCCTTTTATTTTAGGATAGTGTTTGTGAAGACTTGGATGGGTATCGTGTCACCAGTAAGACGAGGAATGTGTTGGTGAAGAACAAAGGTGATTAGGTAACCATATGAGAGAGTGGTGTGAGGATTTGAAGCAGTGCATCATGTGGGCTAGGATTATTCTTAGGAGGTTAATTTTAATCATCTTCATCATTAGATAAATTAAAACCATTTGCATGAACCTTACAAACCCCTGCCCTGTACCCTTGGAATCAGTAGCTTATTGCACAGAGAATGTAGAACCAACGTAACTGGTTCTTTCATATTTATTGTCTTGTGAGTTTACTTCTTTGTCAACTTACCCCCAAACATAAACTCATAAATCTCCTTGGCAGTGACCCCTAACAAAGTAGGTTAACTATCTCTAGAATTCTTATCAAATCCATCACGAGGCACATTTAACATAGTAGATAAAGAGGAAACAGACATGCTTATTTCTATTTCACTAACAACAGACTTGAGAGATGTATCAGGATATTATTTTAAATTCACATAGAAATCCCTAACCCCCTTAATACAAGTATTATCATCAATTTTAAACATATCAACCCACCCTTAATATTCCAACAACTCTTTAAATTCACCTAATGTAGCAATATCTAAATATCTTTCCTCAACAGTAAAACTAGGAAGAATAGTTCTATCAGACAGGGGAGTAGAACTAGTAGTGATTGGTTCAGAGATATTACCTTTCACAGCACGTGAGGATTTTGAGGGTCCTCCTTTCCTTTTAGTTCCCCTGATTGAACCTGTAGATACATTCTCAAAAACCTTGGGTGTTGCTTCCCTTTTTACTACAGACCTGGTGAATCTCCTCTGTAACTTTCCAAAGGTTGAAGGTGACCCCTTATTATATTCGAACCAATAACTTGAACAGGGGTTTTATTTTCTTGATGCATGTCGATTTTTGGAGAAGGTGGGTCTTGTAGAGGTTTTTCAGTGGGTTTGGATGGTGAATTTTTTGGGTGATGAAGGTGGAGTGGGCTCTTTGGGTGGTTGTGACGATGTGGGTTGTTTTGGTGATGAAGTGGTTTTCTTGGGTGATGGTGGTTGTATGGGTTGTTTTGTGGTGTCTTCAGATGTAGGCGATTTGGGTGTTGGAAGGTTGGTGGTGGTGGTTTTCTTGGTGGAGAAGGTTTCTTTGGGTGATGGTGTGTTTGAACAACCCTTAGCTAGCTCGTTTTCTTGCAACCGACTTTTTTCCCATTTTCGAATTTTGAATTAGCATGAATTTAAATTTGAAATCAAGAGAGAGAAAGAGATGATTAAAGTGATATTGATGATGAGTGACAACTGCAAGGAGTTAGTGTTAAATAGAGAAGCATAAATAAGTTCAGGAGAGAGAGGGTATAATACCCCGCATTTTCACTCCTTTTAAAAGTAACGATTTTTGTGATTTAAATAATAAAAACATTATTTAATTTGTTCACTCTCGATAACTAAATTTTGAAATAAATATTTTTTTAAATGAATTATGTGCGCCAAGTTATTTTTGGAGAAAGAATTCTACTTTAAATTATTATTAATTCTATTTTCGTTTTCAATAATAAATTTACCTATTTTTGAAATATGTTAATTTGTTTGATAAATTTCTATTACTGATTTATTTTCACTAATTAGTTTCCAAATATATATAACTATTTAGTTTTATAGCCTTCGGGATATAATACCCATAAATTTACGTTCTTTATTCACGTGAATATATTTTTTATGTATTTTAATTATTTAATTGTTTACTTTTATACGTTTTCTTTATTTAATTTTAATATTTAAAATAATCATAAATATATGTACGGAAAAATAAAAATTTTCTATAACTTTCATGATTTGAAATAAGAATAATTATTATTTTTCAATAATATATATGTATATAAAATTATTTTCTATTTCGACTGTAATTATTTATTTTGTCGTCGTAATTTCGGAATTAACGTTTTGGGGCATGTACATTGAGAAAAATTAGACCGCACAAAACTTGTAACAAGGTACAAGTGGTAGCCGGCCATGATAAGAACAAGATGACATTTTGCATAAATCAACAATTATGAAGTAATTAACCTTAATAATTAAAATTTAATTAAAAAAAAGAAAAAAAACTCCTCAGCTTACTCCTCTTGCTGCCGGTTGATAAGGAGGGGGTGATTGAGAATTATCTCATTTGCTCCTTCATTCTTACATTAAAAAAAAATCTCTCTCTCTAGTTTCTTTGGGTTTTAAAAGTGATTTCGGTGTTTTTCAAAGCAATTTTCAAGCGATTTCTCAAGCCTATCAAGTTTAATCATCCTTTTTCAAGGTAACTAATACTATCTCTAATTAAAGAATCATAAGGTTTAGGATGATAGTATTTGGGTTAGAATCATGTACGGAATTGATTATAAACAAACTAGACTATTTTGTGTTGTTTTTGGCATTAAAATTTGGATTTAACATGAAATTATGTAATTATTTTTATTCTGATTTTTTTTCATGTGTTTTAGTTTATTTCAAGAAGTTATTTTTAGACTATATTGATGTGAAAAAATCATGAATAAATTATTTTGGAGTTTTATGCACAATTTATAAATTATGATAATTATTGTGAGGAATTTTGTACAACTTATTTCATGAAATTTTTGTGTGACATGTGAGATTATATATCTGAATTTTTATATGTTTTTAGGCTAAAATATAGGTTTAAGATTTATGTTGTTAATTTATTCATTGATTTGTTAAAAAATTGTTTTTAGGAATTGTTGCGAATTTCGCTTTAGTCCAATTTCTAGGCAAAATGCTGCCCAAATTTTTAGTGATATCTTATTATAATTTGGCCTTGATATATTCTGGTTTTGGGAGTATTTTTCGTGGTTTATGGATTTAATCATGCTTAGTTATTGAATTGTTGAATTTAGGATTTATTTAATTTATTGTGTAACTTGTGATGGAATTGTGTAAAATAAAATCTAGAAATTCATGCTGCTGGCCGTTTGGTTTAGATGATTATTTAGCATGTTTTTAATTTTGTTTTAGGCTTATATTATGCTTGGTTATGTCCTTGATTTATTATAGAATTATTTGTGCAAGTTTGATTAATTTTGAATAAGTTTTGATGATGATTTTGGTGTTGGTTAATTCTGGACAGCAGCCTTGCATGGTCTAAAATGATGTTTTATTGATGTATTTTGAACCTTAATTATGTTTTAAATGGTTACTAATTAATAGGAATTGTTTGGGTACAAGTTTGGTTGGAATTGATATTTTCACGATGAGTTTGTCTAAGTTACTTGTTGCTTATTTTGAGTGTGTAAATGATTAAAATATTATTTTGGAATTTAAATTTGATTAAGTATTGGCCACATTTTAATTGTGGGTAGATAATGGAAGTTGTAATTCGGGGTTTTATCGGTAAATAAAGCGAGATTTGGAATGAGTAAGTAAGAACAATGTATTTTATCATGCATGTGTGTAGGAGGTTATTTATAATTGTTAGTTGGAGCCATTGGGTTGCGGAATTCAATGGTTAGATCAGTTACGTTTCTTGGGCTGCGGAATCAAAGAACAATATTTATTTACCTAGGTTAATTGTTGTCGTCCGGGAGTTCGGGAGGTGTAAGTCCATATTTTGGGCGTCCATCCAGCACTGGGAGATTTGGCCAATCTTAGAAACAATCGACTTCGTGTTGATTGTTGTTAATGTAAGTCCATATTTTGGGCATCTACCTGACAAACCTTAGGAAGTGGTACTGCGGGATAACACTAGCGATCGTTCCATCTACAATTACAATTGCCTGTGTTTATCGTTGGTAGTGTAAGTCCATATTTTGGGCATCTACTTAACGTACTTTAGGAGTGGTACTGCGGGGTACCACTAGTGGTTGTTCTGTCTTCAGTACATGTATTGATTTGGGGAGTTGGGAATAGTTGCGATCATAACACTCATCTGGGAATTTGGCCTGGGTTCCATTGTGGTATAATAGTTTTATTGAGATGTTATTGGATTTCCTATCCTTTGGATGAAGTATGTGTTTATTGTGATGTTGTACTATACTAACTGGTCCTGCAGGTGGGTTATGGACGAGATTATGGTATGTGATGGTTGTTTGTATTGAATGACTTGAATGCTTCCTGTTATTTACTCGTCGCTGACAGTGGAGTTGTATTCATTTTTCAGATGCTGATTCTGCATGATTGTAACGGTTTGGGCGGTGTGTGTGTGAGGATTGGTGTAAGGGATCCTTTCCATTAGTTTAGCCATCCTAGTTTGTATGGCATGACCAGAATTTCCCACTTTATGATTTTTGTTTAAGTAGTTTGATTTCTAGACTATGTATAGGTGTTTATACCTCGTACTATGGACTTGTAATGGTATTGGACTTTCTTTAATCGGACTTTATCAATTTCTTTTGGGTTATGTTTCTTAGAACTTAAGTGGCATTCCCGTCCAGTGCCCTATTGATCGGCTCCTAGGGTGTCGTGGCCCTAGTTGCCTCCCAAATATAAATGTATAAAAACCTAACAAACTAATACGTAGTATTAGTGGAGCTAGGGCCGATCCACGAGGAAGGAGGTGGACTGGAATTGATTTTAAGATAATCTAGCAAATTAAGGTACTATTTTTGTTATTTTCTTTGAATTTTTTGGAAATTTAACTATTAAACGAACCAATTATAACAAATAAAAATGCGAGAATCAATGTAAAAAGATCTAGGGAAAAAACTCCTTGAATATACTTCATTTGGAGGATTTTCGATCATTGAAAACCATGTATGCTTTGAGGAATTAAATTGGCAAGTAAACTTCTAAAATAGTTAACAAATCCAATCCTAAGCCCTCTCTCGAATAGACATTAGGAAATCTCAAAATAAGCTAAATCAACCTCTCTCTAATAGTTAATTTAATAAGTCTTAAAACCGAATTTGTCAACTCTTTTATTGATTGACAATTCCAATTACTATCTCTAGTAATTAGGAAAATTCTCCATAGAAAATCTTGAAAGCAATCTTGAAAATTAAATCCAAAATCACTAGAACTCAACATGATTACTTCACTAAGCAAGCATGAAAAGCAATAAGAAATTTAGGAAAATTAACAATCTAATAAACTCAAGCATTCATGGATTCCAAATATCAACCTCCAAAATCCATATAATCAAGTCATCAAATCCCTAGAAAACATAACTACTCAAGCATAATTGGGGAAAAACATAGAGAAGAGATTAAAGTGGAAATCTAAGCAAGAAAACATGAATTAAACCTAAATCTAACAACAAACAAGCAATTTTACGAAGAAAACAAGTAATTGCAGTAATTAAACACTAATCTACTTGCAAAATATGAAAGGAAGAAGAGTAAAAGCAAAAGAAATTGATTGAGTACCTTGAGAAAAGTAGATGACATGAAAACCAAAGAGAAATTCAATAATCCAAGCCTAAATCTAGCCTAATCTACACTAATCTAGAGAGATAAAGTAGAGAGAGAAGCTCCTAATACTACCCTAAGTAGCACTGTCAATTCAGGTAAACAGTTCAGTTTTGGTTTTAACCAATCAGTTTGGGTCGTTTTCAGTTCAGTTAATTTCAGATAAATTTTTTTCAGTTCAGTTCAGTTCAACTAGTTTTGATTTCAGTTCAGTTCAATTCAGTTCAGTTTCAGTTAATTGTTCAGTTTAACCAATCAATTAAAAATTCAAACGGGTGCAATTCAGTTCAGTTCAAAATGTCGACAATTCAATTCAGTTTTAGTTACAATTTTTTTTGGTTCGATTAGCTTTAATTCAGGTCATTTGAGATTATAATTTTGTTACCATTAATTTGTAGTTTAGTTTTTATTTCAATTTCAGTTAATTTTTTTTCCGGATATAACTCTATGGTTGGTCTTCGATTTTACCCGTACAATTTCAATTGTTGTTAGTTCATTGTGAACGATGGATATAAAGGTTCCGATTTTATTCAGTTTACGTTTGGTTAAATACGGTTCTATCCGTACGATTTCAGTTATTATCAGTTAATTGTAAATGATTATATCCAGTTATATTATGGTCATTTTCAGTTTTGTAAGGACATTTTTAACGGTTTTGATCAAGGTAGATATCAATATTAATGGGTTCACTCGAGTTTTCTTGCGTTTTCCCCCAAATAATGTGGTCGGATCGTATTCGGTTTAGCTGTTGAAGTGCTTTGCCTTGCAACGGGTTAATTTATTTGTTTATTTAGTTAAGGTGCACGTTAATGTTATTATTTATTATGTTTCAATTTTTATATAGATCAATTTATCCTTGTACTAATATTAGGTTTAAATGTATAAGCGTGTATCGAGTATTAATATCAAGTGTAAATGAAAGTCAAGGTGATGATGGGAGATACTGAATTGACAATAACAACGATCATAACAATAATGATAGCAATTAACAACAACAACAATGAATTGATGATGGTACCAGTGATGATGGTTATTGATCTGATATATATGAATAATATAATAAAAATAATAGTAGTAACAATATCGAGAACAAGAACAATAATAAGATTTGAGCCTATTTTTAATCTAATACAAAGTTCATAATATGTGATATGTATAACATTATAATATGTGATATGCGTAAGAGAGTTGAGGTCTGAGGATATTTTAGCCGTATACTAGAATGCATACCATTTTAAATTTTTCATTAAAGCTTGGGAGGGAAGCTTAATTTGTCATTGAAATTTGGGAGATAAGGTTCGTTTTTCATTGAAATTTGGGAGGGAAGTTAATTTTTTTCATTGAAATTTTGGAGGGAAGGTTAATTTTAATTTAAATTTGGGAAGGAGAGTTGATTGAAATTTTGGAGGGAAGGTTAATTTGTAATTGGCATTTGGGAGAGGAGTTAAATTTGTAATTGAAATTTTGGTTTAGTTAACCATCAGTTTAAACAATTTTTTGTTCATTTTAATTCAGTTAACCAATAATTTAAAATATTTTTTAAGTTCATTTGGGTTTAGTCAACTAACAATGTAAAACAATTTTTTGTGAAATTCACTTTAGTTATGATCAGCTCAAAACTGTTTTAAATAGTCTAACTTTTTCAGTTCAATTGATTTAAGTTTAGTTTCAGTTTAGTTAAGTGCAGTTCATTTTGTTTCAGTTGGTATTTCAGTTATGAATCATTTGGTTATTGGTTCATTTCACTTCACTTAATTCAGTTCAGTTTGCGTTAGGTTCAGTTTAAGTTAGATTCATTTATCATATTTTCAGTTTAGTTTCAGTTAGCTTCAGTTATCCTCTTTTCAATTCAGTTCAGTTAATTTCAGATACTTTTCAGTTCAATTCAGTTAATTTTAGATACTTTTCAGTTCAGTTTTAGTTCAGTTCAGTTTTAGTTAAGTTATTTTCAGATACTCGATTTTCAGTTCAGTTTCAGTTCAGCTCAGTTTTTTTTAGATATTTAGTAGTTAACTTCAGTTTCAGTTCGCTTCAGATTTAGTTCATTTCAGTTTAGTTTGATATTTTTCGATTGCATTTCAGTTATTAGTCCATTCAGTTAAGTTCAATTTCAGGTAATTTAAGGTCGACCCAAAACAGTTCAGTTTCAGTTAGTTCAGTTCAGTTAAATCAGTTCTGACCCAATCTGACAGCGTTAACCCTAAGTATGGTCTAAAACTTCCTTCCATTCGTAAATGAAAACCCCAAATATGTATTAAGAACAAGGCCAAAACAGAGAAAAAATGTGTTGCAGCAGTGCACGACCGTGCGGTTATAAGCCTAAAACGGTCGTGTCACTGATTTGGGGTTTTCTGGAAGCTGCACGGTCGTGCAGGGTAGTGCTGCACGGTCGTGCAAATCTGCACACTTGGTCTTCAAATGCCCATATCTCCTTCGTTTCTTAGTGGAATTGAGCATAGAATATATCAAATTAAAGCTCTTGGAATAAGGAATCTTCTCCATGCGGAATCACCTGAAAAAGAGTTATAGAAAAAAAGATATGAGTCTTTGTATCACCCTACATATGCAAGAGCACTTGAAATGCTTCCAATTTTAGCTCAATTATTCGAGAAAACAAACAAAACACAACAATAATGAATGAAATCAAGAAATAAGCTAATTTTATAATAAAAGACTAAAAAACAATGAAATAAAGTCTAAAAGGGCCGAAAGACAAGTGAAACGAAGCCGGAAAATGGGTCCAAAATGGACCGATCAAAATCCCCCAAGCTTGCGTTTTGCTTGTCCTCAAGCAAAGAAAACTAAAGAAAAATGGAAACCAAAAGTCTAATTCACTTTCGTAGGAATCACGGTCACTTTTAGCACAAGTAACAAGCCATTTAAACCCCAAAGTCGCCAATGAGGACGAGTATGCTCTCGTAAGGGTTTCCAAAGAGTCTAACCCATAACTCTTACCAACTACAAACTAAGCTAAGACTAAAAAGAAAAGAAGGAGAATAAATAAGCTCTATAGCCGAAATAGGAGAATGCGCATAAAAGAACACAAATTTTCCTAATTCTACCAAACATGGCATGCAAAGGACCTAAGAAATTGACCCAAAAGGAAGAAAGAAAGGAAACTAAGAAAACTGTGCACAACCTAATAGTCCTAAAGCTAGTTCCAACAAACATACCTCAACCCAACCAAATAGTTCAAATCCACCTAACTAGGAGTGTCTCATGATTCCTCGAAGGAACCTGAAAGAAAAAGGGAAAATGGATCCGTTGTGAATGGATCATTTATTTTGGAGTTAGAGTTAACCCCATCACTCCCCTTGTTCAATATACTTGGCTAGTTCCCCAAAAGACAAGGAGGACTCAACCCCGCATGGGTCGGAAGGACTTCTTATGGATGTAACGCACTAGTAGAAAAATCCCCTATTAGTATCGTTTTTTTTAGCTTATTAGTATCGTTTTTCACACGATACTAATAGAGGCGTTAGTAATAGAGAATTCTATTAGTATCGTTTTTTACTAAAAACAATAGTAATAGACTCCATATAATACTAATGTTTTTTTATTTAAATTTATATTTGATTTTTGGGCCAAAAATATATATATATAAATATGCATCCTTTTGGCATTATCTACAGCCCGTTCAATTCTATATAATGTACAATAATATAATATTTTTTTTTTAATTAATTAAAATTTGCAAACGATACATATATAATAGAAGTTCAATGTATTCATATAAAATATAGTTTACAAGAACAAGTTGGATACGATCGATGTTTACGAAGTAACTCTAAATAAAATGTATAAATGAAATGAAATGTTAAGACTTTTAGGGACAAACCCCTAATTGTCTAACTTCCATCCAAACCACCTAAGAAAAATACACAAGTTCTAAGCACAAAATAAAAATCAACAGACTTATTAAAAAGCTATCAACTCAAACAATAACAACATCTAATACTCTCTTATTATGATAAATTACATGTTATGTAAGAGCTAAACAAATAGATCCATACTTCGACTTAATCAGAATCAAATCCATAATAAGTGCAGTTGCGGCATTAAGGAAGCAACATATTTGCAGCCATCACAACATGCTGCTGCTGGGAAGTGGGTTGTTGCTGTTGTTTCGCGTGTTGTTGTGGACGCTGCTGCTGCTGTGCACAGGCCTGCTGTGCTTGCTGCTGCTGTGCACAGGCCTACTGTGCTTGCTGCTGCTGTGGAAGCTCATTCAGAGGCTGCTGGCCTGCTGCTGATGTGTTTGCAATGGAGGTTGCTGCTGCTGTTGTATTGCCACTGCTAGGTTACCCCCCTGTTGGCTTTGCTGCCCCTCATTGCCCCAAACATTAGCTTTGGCACTTTGGTGAAGCTCCTCACTCCCTAGACCATTGCCCTCTTTAACACCCACCATACTTACATGTTGCACTTTTGGAACCCATATTTTTTCCTTCTTTTTTTTTTTCTTCTTTACTTTCCCATTTAAGGTTTGGTTCTTGTTTTCACAGTCATGGCCAACTTTTTGACATTTGACACAAAAATGAGGCACCCAGTCATAGATGACATTTTGCACAAATTCACCATCATTAGCCCTTTGAACCGTGATATTTGTTGCCCTTGGCTTAGTTACATCAATTTCAATTAGCATTCTAGCATAGGATATTCTATTTTGGTTACTCGTGCATGAATCTGCACAAATAGGCACCCCTAAAGCACTACTTATCCTACTGATTGAATCATCAGACCAACAGTTAAGTGGTAAATTGGGAAACCTCACCCATACTGGAACTACCCTCAACACCTCTACCTTGAAATCAAATTTTGCATTCCATTGTTTCAGGACAATCGATTTCCCAGCAAACCTATACGGACCGTTATTCCTAATCTCATTCATCACACTAAACGAATCAAACCTAAAAATAAAATATCCATCATCATGAAGAAAAATATTTCTAGCAATAATATTCCATTGTCGATGAGCATATTTTTTAATAGCATTAAAACTCGGTTTGATTCCAATCACATAGAAAACAAGAGAAAATTTCCATGGCAATTTTCCTACCAACCAACCTATATCCTGCTTTTAAGGTTTATCCATGTTCTATATCAATTTTGTAAGCATTAAGTGACTTATTTGCATGTGTTTGGGCGAAAATAGGACATTTTGGAACAAAAACGAGACAAATATGACATTTTCTTATGGTGTTTTCGTTTCCATATTCCTACCAATTAACATATATACTGTTTTTAAGGTTTATCTATGTTCTATATCATTCGTGCAATCATTAAATGACTTATTCGCATGTGTTTGGGCGAAAATAGGGCGTTTTAGAACAAAATCAAGGCATATAAGTCATTTTGGCTAGTTTTTAGTGTTTTCATTCCCATGTTCCTGGCCTACCAATCAACCTATATACTTTTTTATGGTTATCCATGTTCTGTATCATTCATGTAAGCACTAAATGACTTATTTGCATTTGTTTGGGCGAGAATATGGCATTTTGGAACAAAAATTAGGCATATAGGTCATTTTTGGTAAGATTTTGGTGTTTTCGTTCTCATGCTCCTACCAATCAACCTATATATTATTTTTAAGGTTTATCCATGTTCAATATCATTCTTGTAAATATTAAATGACTTATTTGCATGTGTTTGGGCAAAAATATGGCATTTTGGAACAAAAACAAGGAGCATAGGTTACATGTTTATTGATTACTAGGTTAGCACCCGTGCAATGCACGATTTTTAAAAAATAGACCGGTGAATTTTTTTTATGATAAATTAAGTTTTGTAAGTAAAAAATGATATCAATTTTTTTAAAAAAAAATCCTTTTATCACTTTGTAATATCGACATAAGAATAGATGTGATGTTTTCATCGTATTTTTTATGTTTAAATGACTAATTTAATATTATAATCTTTTATATATTAATTTTTTTTCTTAGAATTGAAAAAAAAAAAATTCTGAATCTGTAGTTATGTGCAAGGATGATTAGTTCTAATAACATAGATAATTATGTTGCAACTCTCCAATTTTAACTTTTCTCATTTGACATATTTACGAAGTATTTTTGTTAACAGTTATTTTTTTAATCAAATTTGAAAAAATAAATAAATATGGAATGGTAGTTTAAGTAGAAAAAATTGTAACGCGGTCATGTGTAAAGTTTAGTAGCTTATATTTTACTTTATAGCAAAGTTACAATCATGCAATGCAAGATTTGACAAAAAATTTGCCGTAATAAGATTATAAACATGTATTAGTTTTTGTTTTAGTATTAGTTATTAGTTATAGATTAGAGTGATGCGATTGCGATCTCATGCCACAACTACGCCCCCGTTTAAGAATCTAATCATTTACCATGTCAATATACAAAAAGGGCACCCATCCCCCATTCATGATCGACATAGTTAGATTTAGATCCTTGAGACGGCTCACGCAAGCGACAGTGAGATTGTATAAAGCGATAAGTAAGAGTGTTTAAAATTAAAATCAAGTGATTTGTTACATGTTTATTAATTATTAGAGTGATGCGATTGCGATCTCATGCCACAAATACGCCCCCGTTTAAGAATCTAATCATTTAACATGTCAATGGGCACCCATCCCCCATTCATGATCGACATAGTTAGATTTAGATCCTTGAGACGGCCCACGCAAGCGGCAGTGAGATTGTGTAAAGCGAAAGCAAGAGTGTTTAAAATTAAAACAAGTGATTGGTTACATGTATGTTTTCAGAAATTAAAATTAAAAACAAGTGATTGTGTAAAGTGATAGTGAGATTTTTTATTTTCAGCAATAAGCAAAGTATATAACTAATCTGCTTGACTTCTTTGTCTTATAATTTTCAAAAGCAAAACTTTCAATAAAACAAAAAGGAAGAAATCCAATTGAACCTCCTATAACATTGATTTATGCAAAAGTAAAGCAAAGAAAGCAAGTGAAACAAAAGGAACAAAACCAAAACCAAAGTAAAACAAAAACAAAATAAAACAGGAGTAATTCAAAAGAAATCAAAACAAATCAAGAGAATCGAACCACAAGGCAAGCAAATTAGGCACATAATTCCCAAAATCATCAAATAAGGTTGTGGCACAACGCCATCAACCATCCAGTGTCCTCGGGTCGGGAACCTCTTGCCCCTAACAAAGCAAACATCCTCAAACTATCGTCTCAATCATATATCTAATCCTAAAAAACTAAGCAACCAAGAAATAAAAGGAGAGTTGGAAAGAACTCACCGAGGCATCACCAGCTTCAACTGTTTTACCCTCTCCATTCTTAAGTGCGCATAGTTCAAATTTATAACAAGTAATTAAAAACAACACGAAACAAAAAAAGCATGTTACTACAATTTGGCTAAAATGAGAACCACTTTCTTAAAATGAAAAATTAGATAGGTATTAATTAAGACCCAAAAGAAAAAGAACATTCTAGTTTAAAGTATATATACAATGAAATTAACCAAGTAATTCTAATATGAACCTTAATTAGGAAGCCCCTCCCCAGCACAGCCCCCAACCTAGCCCCTGGTAGCCTCCTCCCCTGCCCCTACAACCCCGACCCCCTCCAAATCCATGGCAACCACCCTCTCCCTCCCCTATAACCCTTGAATAATAAGCAGATATTTGAGATGAGAATTAAAAAACAATGTTTATAGTATCAAACCCTCCAAAAAAACACTTCATTCATATCCAAGCAACACAAATATAGATATTATCAGTTTCTCCTCCATTCTCCTTTTCTCCAATTGAGTATAATAGGATTATACAATAATGTAACAGATTAAGGAATTTTACCTCTTGTACTTGTTCAACCCCTTGAACTCGCAAACTTGCAATTAAAATTCGCAACAAGCTCCACAATGATTAGACATACCTGTCCAGAAAAGAAGGGCAGTGATTAGACACACCTATCCTATTAGCCTAAGCAACCAAAATAAAATCTTGTCAATGACAAAAATAAGAAAAATCTAGTCATATAAACATCTGGTGATGGGTAAAATACAGTACTGTGCTAATAAAATTTGTAAGGCAATCACAATCAATACAACACTAAAACACAATCAATCTGTACACAATCAAACAACAACTAGTAAAACAACCATAAACAATTAAATAAATAAAGTAAAATACATAACCATATATCAAAATGCAAATAAAGCTAACCCATATAATCAAATTAATACTTTAAGATCCTAAAAAAAAAGAGGGAAAAAATGCAAATGAAGCTATCCGTATAATCAAATGGTGAAATTACCAAGTGACGAGCACCATCGGTGCCCTCTTCACCGTCCTTTTGATTTGAATAGAAGACAATAATCTGTAGGTTACAAACAAAAATTTGACATAAATTCACTTCAAAGTATGTAAATTTAGGGCTTTGCAATGAGATTAATACAATTGAAATTATGAAAATTTGGGACAAATTAATTAATAAAGAAAGAAGAGAGGACCTTCAAAAGGCTACGCTTAATAGTTGATTAATTTTCTAGACGAGTCGTCGGCGAGCATAGCGCTGGGGTTGGGCGCCAAGGGCAGTCAAGAAAAACCTCTGAAGGTGGGGATTGCGTCGTAGATCAGAGTTAAGTTTTTAGGGTTTATTATTGTTTGATATCTCAAACACAACCCCTAAAATCTCTCCCTCACAACAACATTAGTAGCACTAGTGGAATAGTATAAACAACAACATTAGTAGCTGGACCTAATCAATACAGTACAAAGTGCACATTTGATAGTGGAATAGTATATGCTAATGCTAACCCAATTAATCTCAGAAAATCACGAAATTAATTGGAAAAATAAAACTACTGTAACATAATAATAATATATAATCAATAATCAGGCACCTTCAACCAAATACAAACCACCGTAAAACTAACAATCAGCCTCAAAGCCCGCTTCCAAGCCCGATCCAACAATCGCCATTACCGACAACCGCACGAGGAGGCCGAGCAGAGAAAGAAAGATAAGACTTGGGTTTTTAGGGTTAATTTTTTGATGGCTTATTTTTTTCTAAAACGTCCCCCCCCCCCCCCCCCCCCGACTACCACCACCCACCATCACCAAACCAAACACCCCAAAAATCCATAACAAAGCTGAAAATTGACTGAATCATCCTCTATCTTTTACTCATTGCATTTCCAATCAAAGGATGATAAAATAGAAGGAGAAAAAGATGAACTTACAGACCTATTACAGAACAGGAGGCGATTTCAGAGATGGGGTTGGTGGTTCGTGGCACACCCACCACGGTTGAGCACGGCTTCAGCAACAGCAGCGCCGCTAGGCTTCCAGACGAACCCTACACCACGACCACTACCAACAAACCCAGTACTCGTTGCGTCCCTTGCCCAGACCATCAACGGTACTAATATGAACCTATTACTATCGGTTTTTTTTAAAACGATACTAATAATTTCTCTATTACTATTGTTTTTACCAAAAACGATACTAATAGATAACTTATTACTATCGTTTTTACCAAAAACGATACTAATAGATAACTTATTACTAACGTTTTTGGTAAAAACGATACAAACAACGATTCATTGGTATCGTTTTTCAAAAAGACGATACTATTGGGGTGATACTAATAGACAATTTTCTATTAGTGACGTAAGGCTTGGGTAAGGGTGTGGAAAAAATTTGGCTATGTGGTGATGCCCTACAGTGAAGTACAAAACACAAGGGATCATACTAAAATCAAAATACCGGGGATAACCTCCCCCAAGCTTATTAAAAAAACATTACACAAAATGGACCAAAAAAAACTTCACAAGGTCCTAACAAAACAAAAAAAACACATTTTTCTTTTTTTTTTTAATTCCTCCCCCCCCCCCCCAAGCTTGAAGGACACAATGTCCTCATTGTGAGAAATGGAAGGAGGAAACTTTTGAAAATTTTGATTTTTGATTTTTTTTTTTGAAATTTCTAAAGATTAAATTCATTTTTTCTCCTAGTATTGAAATGCTTATTTTTTCTTTTTTTCTTTTTTTTTAACTTAATGAAGACGTCGCCTTTTTCACACTTGGTCGGCTTTTATTTCTTATGAAAATTCACAATAAGAGAACTAAAGATGCTTAGACTTTACAATTCCAAAGCTCATAACCATACTAAACAACACAAAGATCCCTAACTTCACTTACCTATAAGGGTGAAATAAAAGTAAAGGAAATGGTTTGTAGCGTGGCTCAAAGAAAAAAAGGCTCAAGCTCAAAAGGGCTCCAAAGGTGAATAGAAAAAATGAAAAACAAAAGCTAATTCGGCAAAGAAAAAGCCGAATCACAAAATGTGGAAAAAAAAAGAAAAAGTGAATGAAAAGGGAGAAAAATGAAATTAACTAAGAAGTGAATGACTATGTCGTCCCCAAGGATGGCTCGGTCACTTGAAACTCGGGAATCCTAGACAAACTCTTGATCAAGGCTCAAAGGTAGAGGAAATAAGCGCCCAAAATTAACAATGCACGGAGAAGGCTACCTAAAATCCCCACGAAGGTGCAAATACTCCTAGTAGGCTTTAAATTCCCCAAAGGTTCAACCAATCTTACCAGTACTTGTAACTTAGAACACAGAAGTTTGTACAAGTTTTCAAAACCTCGCCAACTCCTAATATGTCAAAAGAAAAGCTCTTAAACATGCCTTATTCACTAGAAAAAGAAAACAAAGTTTCAAATGTGCACAAACTAATAAGCACCATAGTCGGCTAATTGCGAACGGAAAGAAAAGAAAAAGGGAAAAAAGAAAGAAAAAGGGAGGGAAAAAAAAAAGAAATCAAATAAAAGAAAAGAAAAAGAATAACAAAAATAAGAGAAAAGAAACTAAAAAAAAAACTAAACTAGACTAGAGGAGGCGGAAAACAAACATGCTCAACTCAAATCAAGCAATCAAGCAACCAATCAAAATAAAATCGAGGCCCAACGCCATCGATATCCAGTTATCCTCAAATGGGCTCGAAAGCCTAAAATATAAAGCCAAACATCCTCACTTTATAAAAACCTAACAAACTAATATACAATTTATAAAAACCTAACAAACTAATACAATTTGATCGGCTCCTAGGGTGTCGCGGCCCTAGACGCCTATCAAATATACAATTTATAAAAACCTAACAAACTAATACGTAGTATTAGTGGAGCTAGGGTCGATCCACGAGGAACTACCGCGGAATTAGTCGTGATCAACAATGATCCAAGGGTCTTTTAATCTTGTTAAAGAATAGTCAAATTGAATCGAAAACTAACGAATTGAATAACCAAATGACTAAAACTCTAAGGATTAGACTCCCTAACGTTATCTCAATCGGAGGAATTGCAATCATTGAATTAACTCATGATCGATTATCTCAATTGCAAAGTGAATATTCAAAAGCACTAACAAACTCAATCCCAATACCCTCTCTCGATTAGGCAATAGGAAATTCTAGGTGACACTAAATTAACCTCTCTCGAATAGCCAAATTAGCGAAACCCAAAATCGAGTTCATCAAGTACTTTTATCAATTCACAATCCTAATTACTATCTCTAGCAATTAAGAAATTCTCATGGAAGCCTTGAAAGCAATTTTCAAAGACATCAATAATCACCAAACTCAACATGAGCACTTCACCAAGGTTTCATGCAAGTTTCAAGAATTCTAGAGAAAATGCATTCAAGATTATTCAAACACTAACCAATCAATGATAAACCCCAAAATCAATAACATCAAGTCATCCAATCCCTAGAAAAAGAACTACTCACTAATGGAAGCCATTAAAGCAAAACTTAAGAAATTTAATTAAATCTATTCTATGAATTAAAACTAATTCAATTAAAATTAAAATGAAAACAAGAATTAAAGTATTACAATCTAATCAACAATGGAAAACAAAAACAAAACCTGGATTAGAATTCAATGGAGTCTTGAAAATCAATGGTGAACAATGAATTTAAAGAACAAATGCTAATCTACTTTGATTATTGGAAAAACTAAAAATTCTTGAGAGAGTGTTTTTCTACTTGAGAGTATCTACAGTATAATCTAATTCTATCCAAAATTTGCAAAACTTAGTGTCTAAAACATAGCCTAAGCCTTAACTAAAAATTCAAAATTACACAAAGTACACGGCCCAAAACAGATTTCACGAGCTGCATCGTGCACGATCGTGCAGTTGAACCTTGCACGACCGTGGCAAAACGAAGGTCTTGCTGCACAATCGTACAAGGTTTGCCTGCACGATCGTGCACTCCAAAAGGGTCTCTCTGACCTCTGCACGAGTGAGTTGCACGATCGTGCAACTATACTCTGCACGATCGTAGCTTGGGAAGGAGGGGCTGCACGATCTTGCAGACTTTGCCTGCACGGTCGTGCACCCATTTTTTGAACCTCTGAGGTCTGCACGACCGTGCACGGTCAGCCTGCACGGTCGTGTGGCTTCATTCTTGGCCCCCTTGCTTTCCTACGTGCTTCCAAACGTCTCGGTGCTATCTACGGCTCCTCGGGATCCGTTCGGGACCCCTCACGACCCGTACAAAACTCGAAATTAACTACACAAAACACGATACAACTCAAACAAACATAATTTAGCCGAATTATTAACAAAAAGAGAAAAACTAACACTAAAACACACAAAACCTAAGAAAATACAAAACTAAACTAAAACACCCTAAAATACGTAAAATAAAGACGAAAACGCTCAAAAATAAAAGCTAAAAGAAGCTAAGAAAATAGGTCCTAAATGGACCGATCACCTATCTTCCGCTTGTATCCTCTGTTTTTAAGGATGGGGTGTTAAAGAGGGAATCTGTAACAACCCGTTTTTTGAGCAACAACGTTAACAGGGATAACGTCGTATTCAAACTATAGAGAGTCTTAATATTATTCTCCTGATGGAGAATCATTTGACAACGTTAACAGGGATTAAGTAATGAAAAATTAACTAAAACTCAAGAATATGTAGAGAGTCTTAATATTATTGATAAATCCCAAAAGTAACTAAGTTCAACTACTATCATAATAATTCACAAACTGAAAAGAAAGTCCTACAACTCAGGAATAAAGACTAAACAGGAAAATAAAGCTATCTTAGAAAGAAACAGGTGCCTAGGTTGCATCACTCATCACACCTCCTGTCTTTACTCTTCAACTTGCTCACCTGTAAAAGTAAAAGGTTCCACCGTTAGTGGCAAGTAACTAGATTGTTCTACTTAGCAGTATAACCAAACAATACAAGATGACAGATTAAAAATAGGGAAGCAAAATGTTAAATAAAATAGTCATAACAACCAAGCACGTCAAACATCAGAAAATGGCATCCAAAACTTAACAATCATCAACGAATCATATCACAAATATAAAGTCAATCAAATACGGGATAGTATCACAGCAACGTCACAACTTGTTACTACTCGACATTAAGACGATTCAACACAGGACCCAACTCGGCCTTAAGCCGAAACAACATGACCCAACTCGGTCTTAAACCGAAGACATGACCCAACTCGGTCTTAAACCGAAGACATGACCCAACTCGGTCTTAAACCTAAGACAATACCCAACTCGATCTTAAACCGAAACAACGAACTCGTCCCCAACTCGATTTTCAATCGAAACAACTTTACAAGACTAAATCAAAACAAGTAATACGCGACGCAAACTCAAGTAAATTAAATGAATGTAATACTCGTGCAAGCAAACCTCATCATACACGCATCATCATGTCAACGACAAAAAACACACTACTAGAAAAATAGGCTAAGGCAACACTTCAAATACATTGCTATAGGGCTCTCAAATGTTGCATAAGTGTTGAACCATGTTTGATTTGATGGATGACAAACCAGTTCTCTATACTTGATTGCTATGCATATTTGTAATTGAACAGGTTAATTCAAATGAGAACTCTTCAAGGCAAATCTGAAGACCTTGAGATACTTGAAGAATAAGAAGTCTAGAGCTTGAAGTCTTTTAATTTTTGTACTTCTAGGATCTTCTTGTAAAATAGATTTAGGAAAATATTCTTTGTGTTTTTAAGTAAAGAGCAAAAAGATTTTAAGTTTATATCCAGTAAAGAGAACAGGCTAAGAATAGGCAAAGAACAAGCCTAGAACAGTTCTCTTTGCCAGATGTATACTTAGCAGTACTGAGACCACTGTGGGAACAGACCTCAGTATTACGCACGTGCACTTAAGTGATCCGTACAAATTTTGTGTTCAAAACTATTTTTGAAAATTTATTTGAAAAATATTGATCACTTATGTTTTGGAAATCTGCCAAATTGATTCACCAAATCAGCTTTGCAATGTACTTGTTTGGACTCTTGTGTACTTTCCACTACATGTAGTGGAAGGAGACAAAGGTCTGAAATAGGTGCCTTTGTACTTGTGTCAGCTGAGGTTGTTTGCACAATTTAGGCAAGTCTCCAAGCACACTTCTAGGGCACGGTTTTTCTTAGCATATAAAAACAATCTTTGCAAAAACCCTAGTAACACTTTTGCTCTCCAAAGAAAACCAAGTCATATTTTCTGAGAGTCTATCCTTAGAGCAAAACTATCTCCATATCCATCTTTAAGAGAAAAAACTTACGAAGATTTAAGTTTGTAATATTTGAACCACTTAGAGGGAAGTGGTTGAGGAGTGTTATGTGAACACTGAGTGAACTGTTAGAGTTAACAGTTGCGGAATTAAATGTTACAAAGTTCTAGCATTTAATTGAGTGTGTAACCTTGTTATTATTCTGAGTTAATTAATAATATTGGTGAGAGAGTGGAGGACGTAGGCTTGTTTAGAAGCCGAACCACATTAAATCCTTGTGTTCCTACTCTTTATTTATTGTTCTATCATTGTTCTCACAAAAAGATAAACAAACTTTGAAAACAATTGAAAAAACACACATACTCAATTCAACCCCCCTTCTTTAGTATACACTGAACTTACAATTGGTATCAGAGCCTAAATTCTCAAAAGGTTAACTACCTAGAGGAGCAAGAAAATGTCTACTCAAGAATCAAACAGTTCAAGACTCCCCAAGTTCAATGGCACTAACTACTCTTGGTGGAAGAATTGCATGAAAAATCTTATCATTGGGATAGATTATTGATGAAGTTATTATATGGTTTTGATGATTGTAAACAAATGATGATTATCTAACTAACATGTGTTTTAAGATGTGCATATTATATTCCATTGGACAAGTTATATACAGTTGATCCAGCACGAGACGATGTATACGACATGAATAAATGAAGTTCTTGAGTGAGAACTTCAAAGAGAAAAAGTCTAAATTATATTAGGCTTATGAGAAGCTTCGGAGTAGAAGCAAAAGGAGAAGACGTTTCATAATCGGAACAAATATATTGAGGAGAGAAATAAGTATTTATTTTTCTTCACGTTAATATATTAGAATAAATAAAGGAATACTTAAATAAGGAGAAATGACACATAAGTATGACAACATTGATAAAATTAATATTTGCCTAAATAGAGTTGATGGAAAAACATATTTCATCTTAGAAATATTTATGTAAATAAAAATATATTTTATGTGATAAAATGAAGTCTTTTTCACTTATGGATTTGAATGATTTTTATTTCATAAAATAACATCTTTTTACTAAGTTAAGATGAAAAGGTTTGATATTTTAAAAATAACTTGTGGAGAAATTGTTGAAGGATTATTCAACCTAAACAAGTTAATTTTATCAGAAAAAATAATTCCATCACTTTTATAACTTAATATGGGTGAATAAAATAGATTTACGGAGAATCGACTAAAAGTAATTTTAGTTGAAATTAAATTTATTTTATAGTTAGTATCTTTATGTTATATATTTATGGAGAAAAAATTAGATGAGTGTCTAATTTGTATTAAATATATTTCATTTAATATATACGTATTATTTTGTAAAATATATTTATTGGGAATTAAATTAGAGGAGTATCTAATTTTAAGGTAAATATATTTTATTAAATACAATCTTAACCCTTTCTACATATTAATTTTATATGTGTTGAAATACTAATCTTGGTGTTTGTTGCAGGTATTTTGGTTAGTCCACTAATATAAGACTAGACTACTAATATGGTATATTATACTTAAACTAATATTGGTTTTTATTTAGTTTTGGTATAATATGTAAGTGACTTATTAGTAGTAGTAATTAATTTAATTTATTTTAATAAAAACCGTGTTATATTAGTCAAAAATAAGTTAGAGTATTTTTAGGTCCATTAGTAAGTTGTTAGTAGAATAATTATTTAAATTTACAAATTTCATTTTATTTTACTTGTTTGTTGAATCATACGTGTAGTTAGTCTTCCTACTTAGTAGGAGGTTGTTGTTAGTAAGTAGAATCTTTCCTAATTTTATAATAGTCAAATCTATTAAATTTGGAAGAGGTTAGTGACCTACTTGCTTTTTGCTTGTGCGTATGATTAGAAAAATAGGAATTAGTTTTTAAAATTCAAAAATTGGTTTTTGATTGTTAAGTAACCCATTAAAATAGGTAGTGGGTTTTATCCCTTCTTATGCGTGTGATTAGACTTAGGTTTTGTTAAAAGTCAACAATTAGTTTTTAATTCAACCCATTAGCTTAGGAATGCTAAGTGGGTGGTTATATTAATTATTTAATTTATAAAAATCTGATTTTTATTTTTACTCTCTTCAAGTCACACGTATGATAGTGGGTCTCTAGTTTTAGAAATTAAAAATTAACTCTTTAATTTCTTTTCTTCTTTCACGTAATTTTTAGAAGTAGTGGGAAATATAAAAATCTGTTTTTTTATTTTCCAAAACTTACGTGTGTTAAGCATTAGGAGTTAGTGGGTTTTTATTTTATGAATTAAAATTAACAATTAATTTTAGTTATCAATTTCACGTTAGATTTATTATGTAGTGGGATTGACTAATGTATTTGGTCTTATATTAGGGTTTATTTCTTTGTTATTTTGCAATTTGCCTTGGTCAAATTATTTTGTAGGTAGTGGATGATCACACTACTCCATGATCGTGTGCATTCCTTCTTCTCCAAGGCAAAACATTTCGAGATTCTATAAATGAAGAAAGCAACCAGAATATTCACAAAGAACACACGGCTTCACTCTCCAAGAATCAGAAAAAGAAGAATCAAGAGGGAGAGAGTTTCAATGTAGTCCTTCCAAATGGAGTATGATTTTTAAGAGGCTAAGCATCCATTGTTAAATCTACATCCTCTTAAAAATCATATCCTTCTCCTATTCCTTTATGGTTTTCTAGTTATAGCTTCTATGTATTTAGAGTTTCGATTTATCAAGCGTCTGTATTATTTTAATGTACTTCTAGTGAAGTAGGCAAGAATTTGAGTGAATTCTTGTATGGGGGAATTGTAAGGGTTTGAGTGAACTCTTGTATTTGGGGGAAGGAAAATTTGAGTGAATTTTCTATTAGGTTCTTAGAGAAGAGAGAAGATTTCGAGTGAAATCGAAGAGAGAGAAAAATCGACTTTAGTGAAGTCGTGTCACGGGTTCAAGGGGAACAAGTGACAGGGGGAACAAGTTACCGGGGAACAAGTTCCTAGTGGAACATAGAGAATAGAGAAGGTCCGTTTATAGGTTGTAAAACAGAGTCGTTTTGGCCTATAATTAATAAGAGAAATCCAAGAGTCAAAATCCCCAGGGGTCGAGGTTTTTCTTCCTATTTGGGCCTAGGAAGTTTTCCTCGTAGGTTAACTTGTTTGTGTATCCTGTTCCTTGTTGCTTTATCTTTTCTCTACTTTATCTTTACTTGCTTTAATATTCGTCAAATTCCGCAAAAATCGAAAAGCGAGTCCCATACTACAATTCACCCCCCCTCTTGTAGTATACCATCTGAAATAACAATTATGAATGTTGGATGATTGTTAAAAATGGACCCACGTTCATCCACAAGAATAATCAGGAAGGGCTCATAGTTCCAAAGTCAGAAGAAGAGTACACAAGTGAAGATTACAAGAAGCTAGAGAAGAATGCAAAGGCAATGTCACTTGTTCAAGAAAGAATTGCAGAATGTGAGGTATATCGAATTTTAGCTTGTTCTTCTGCAAAGGAAATATGGGATACACTAGAGCTTGCATATGAAGGCAACTCTGAAGTGAGAAGGTCAAAAATTGACATGCTCATGTCAAAGTATGAGGTCTTTGAGATGACTAGGGAAGAAAACATAAAGGACATGTTTACAAGGTTCATGACCATTGTAAATGAACTTAAGTCATTAGGGAAGACCTTTTCAAGTGAAGAGTTGGTGAGGAAAATTTTGAGAAGCCTTTCAGGGAAGTGGATGCCCAAGGTTACAGCCATACAAGAAGCAAAGGATCTGACCACACTGTCTATAGAACAACTTATTGGTTCTTTGATGACTCATGAGATGTTGGTAGATTCAAAGGCAGAATCTAGCTCAAAAAACAAGGAGATGGTTCTCAAAGCAGAGGAATCTGAGGAAGATGAAGATGATATAAGTCTTATGGCCAGAAGGTTAGAAAAATACCTTAGGACAAAGTCCAAGGGTAAGTTTACAAAAGGAAGAAACAGTTCTAGACAATTCAGGAAAACCAGTTCCAATGCTGGTTGCTTTAAATGTGGTGAAGTGGGGCACAGAATCAAGGAGTGTCCAACATGGAAAAATCCCAAGGGAAATCCTGGAGTCCAGGCTGAGAAGAAGGTTTTCAAAAGAGCTATGCTAGCTGCAGTTTGGGGAGATTCAAAATCAGAGAATGAGGAAGATGAAGAAGAAGCAAATCTCTGTCTTACTACTTTCACATGCACAGACCAGTTTGAGGTCTGTTCGGAAGAAAAAGAGGTTCTCTGTCTCATGGCTGGTGGAAGCACTTCAGATGACAACCAGGTATGTTTTAATGATATTAAGGCAAATATGCATAATCTAGATAGAGATGAATTACTTGATTATCTTGAGTTCACCATTGATCAATGCATTAGTGTTGGGTCTGCCTACCAGAACAACAAAAAGAAACTAAAAGAAACAGTTCGAGATTATGAAATATGTGGTGTTAGATCTGCTGAACTTGAGCTTATTTGTGAAGAACTTAAAGAAAAAATTTCTGAACTTGGAATAACAGTAGATCAGCAAAGAATGGAGCTTGAGACATTAAACTCCAAACCAATCCCTAAAGAGGATGAACTTTTTGAAAAAATTGAAAAGGGGTTTAATAAGCTCAAGAAATTCATTACACATAGTTCAAACTTTGAACTGCTAAAAGACACATGTACCTTGAGTAAATCTGATGTCATACTTGCATATGACCACTTAATTGAAAAACTTGAAGATTTACACAAGGAACATGGTGATCTTAGGGTTTCTGAAGAGACTGGTTCTCCCACTGCCTTTGATGAGGTTTTGGATGTTTTACATGATGAGTGCATAGCTAAGATATATGATCTTGAGGCTGAACTTATCCTGCTAAAATAAGAAAGCATCAAGAAGACCAGTGACGAACCAGATCCCTCCCTGGTCTCAAGACTACAGGATGAACTTCAAAAGACTAGACTTGATTTAAAATCTTTTAAGAAACAAAATGAAGTTCAACTTAAGAGCTTGAGAACAAGGAGAAATGAGCTAACAGATTGTATGAACCAATTGAACAAAACGTTAGATGCTCAGAAAACCCTAAACATCCTCACATCACAACCTGGAAATTCTCAAAGGTTTGGTTTAGGGTATTCTGGATCTAGTTCTACAACTGTTCTAGGCAGAGACAACACATGGTTGGATGAATTCAAGAAAGGCAAGTATATATTTGCCAAGGATATGCATGTTTGTACCTACTGTGGTAAGAGTGGTCATGTTACTAACAAATGTTTCACCAAAAGGAAGCATGACAAGAAGAACAAAACCTACACCCAACAAGTGTGGGTTAGGAAGGTCAAGATTGAGAATGTTTCAAAGAACAAGGAACCCAAGCTGGTCTGGGTTCCTAAAACTAACCTCTAGTTTGCTTGTGCAGGTAAGAGTGAAAGGAAAGCCATATTGGTATTTGGACAGTGGTTGCTCAAGACACATGTCCAAGGATAAAGAACAATTCCTTTCACTCACTGCATTCAAGGGAGGGCACGTGACATTTGGTGACAATAGCAAATTAAAGGACTTATCAAAGGAGTAGGTAAGGTTGGTAAGTCACTCTCCCAAGAAATTGACAATGTTTATTATGTTGAAGGTTTGAAACATAACCTTTTGAGCATATCTCAACTATGTGACAAGGGAAATAAAGTAAATTTTGAATCAAACACTTGTCACATAGTGAACCCTAAGACAGGGGAATTGGTCTGTGAAGGAATAAGGCATAACAATGTGCATATAACATACTTAAGTCAAATTCCACAAAACAGTGCCCTCTGCCTTAGTGTTGTAGAGGATGACCAATGGCTTTGGCATAAAAGATTAGGACATGTTAGCTTCACTTTGCTCAACAAGTTGAGAACACAAGATTTGGTGATAGGTTTACCTAACATCAAATATGTGGCAGACCAGCTCTGTCAAGAGTGTGCAAAGTGCAAACATGTGAGATCATCTTTTAAACCAAAGAAAGTGGTTAGTTCCTCTAGACCATTTGAACTTGTACACATGGATTTATGTGGACCTATGCGTGTACAAAGTAGAAATGGCTTTAGCTATGTATTTGTCTTAGTTGATGATTACTCTCGTTTCACTTGGACCATATTCTTGAAATAAAAAGATGAAACTTTTGATGAATTTCAAATTTTAGTGAAACAGGTCCAGAACAAGATCAATCATTAGTTAGCATCTATTAGATCTGATCATGGGTCAGAATTTGATAATGCTAGCTTTATAACTTATTGTATGGAGCATGGTGTCTCTCACAACTTTTCAGCCCCTAGAACTCCACAACAAAATGGAGTAGTTGAAAGGAAGAATCGCACTCTTGAAGAAATGGCTAGAACAATGCTTCTAGAGAGTGGTCTGTCTAAGAAATTTTGGGCTGATGCTCTGAGTACATCATGCTACATACTCAATAGGGTTATGCTAAGACCAATACTGAGAAAAACACCTTATGAACTTCTAAGGGGTTGAAAACCAAACATTGAACATTTAAGGATATTTGGTTGTAAGTGTTTTGTACACAACAATGGTAAGACCAGTTTGGACAAGTTCGACCCCAGGAGTGATGAAGCTGTTTTTATTGGGTATTCTCCTCATAGCAAGGCATATAAAGTTTTCAACAAAAGAACCTTGTGTGTTGAAGAGAGTATCCATGTGTTATTTGATGAAACTAACATGTTCAACAAGCCTGTGCAGGTAGATGATGATGAAACTAACATGTTCGAATTATGATGTGATTATTACTTTCGTTTTATTTTATTTGGTTTTAATGGGCCTAATGGTTCCAACTTGTAATAAATAAAAGTTTAATATTTCGTTTTCCGACTTAGGTTTGTTTTTGGTTTTAATAATATAAAGTGTCGGGGACTACATACTCGACTAATCTAAATATCTTAGTTTTATGTTTCCGCTGTGCAACTTTGAAAAACTGTCGTAGTCGTTTGCACACGATGGTGGTAATGCTTTTGGTTTTCCCTACAAATTCACTTTATATTAAATTATTAAAGGTATTTAAGGGAGTTTTAAAATAAGGAATTTCCAGGGTATTATATGGAGTGTGGATGGGATGGCCTCTAGTTTGTGCAACCAAGGTCTCCCGAGCAGCAGTTCAAAGTTGGACCTTTTGTCCATGACATGGAACTTTGTCCTCTTTTCAATTGGCCTTGTGGGTGATGTTCAACCACTCTACCCTGACGGTATCTCTCCAAGTGTTGTTATAGGCTCTTATATCCTAGTTTGAAGTCTGGAATTTTTCTTGAGGTACTCCCAATTTATGAACAGTCCTCAGGGGACATACATTGATGGAGGAGCCATTGTCAATCAAGGTCATAGGCACATTCATTTGTTTGTAAATCACATTTATTTAGAGTGCTTTGTTGTGCCGAGCCCCTTCAGTGAATACAATGATGGAGGGCTGACGGCAATCAATGAATACAATGATGGAGGGCTGATGGCAATCTCGTACGTTGAGACTAACTTGAGCCTCTGGCGAGGTGTCGTTGGCCACATTCACCTTGGTGAGTGCTTCCAGTAGAGCCTCACGGTATTCTTTGGAGGAGACAATGAGCTGCCAGATGTTGATATCGGTTTTGACTTTCCTTAGCTGTTTGATGATGGGGTCCCCTTCTTGTGGAAAAGCGGGAATTGGTTGTAGATTAATGGGTGGTTGGGTGGCACTTAAAAGCCCTGTTCTTGTGAGCACTAGGACTTCATCCCTTTGATGGGGGTGAGTACATTCTGTTGTGCGTTTTGTAGAGTTCCTTGTCTTCTTCAAGGTGAGTGTGGAAAGCGGGCTCGTCGCCCGCGTAAACTTCTTCGTCGTCGTTGTCCCATATTCCAATGAATTTGTTGAGTCTCTTTGTGTTTTGAATGATGACAAACGGCTGGTATAAAAAATAATAGAAACAGTTAACTGAAACAAACAGGAACAATTGTTCTTAAATGAGTTTATACAGTTGTTCTGAAACAGTTGAAGTGTACCGTTCCTCAGTTAATCATTTTAAGTACTATTACCTTTCATGTCATATATTGTATATTTTATTGTGCATGTTTGACATACATGTATTCCAGTAATTGAGACATGTAGAACCGTTTCATCAAAATTCAAGTGAGCTAACAATGGAGAAACCAAGTGTCCAAGTAGTGAACAACATGAAGACTGAAGAGTAGCCTTAGGGTTTTTACTTACAATCTTTTTGTTGTAAAGATTGTTTGAGTAAGATAGTAGATTTGTGATGTTTGATCTTGGTATGTTGCAAACAACAGACCAATGTCTAGTGGTTGTAACACGACTGATCAAAAGAATAGTTCTCAGAACAGTTCAGCAAACTAGCAAGTTAAAAAACTGACTCGTGAAATATTTTGTGAAAAAATTCAATTCTTAGATTCTTTAAAGATCTTGCACGTGCACAAGTCAGTTTGGTAATCATCATTAAGTGCTAACAAACCCACGTCTCTTTAAGAGATCCTATCAAATATTCGAGATCTTGGATTTTTGAATTTTTTATCTCTTAATTAATGTATACAATAATTACAGTTAAGAAACCCTCTTCATTAGAATAATTAGGGTTTTCTAACTGTCTATATATAGAGGCACTTAATAAATATAAAAACAACCAAGAAGTGAGACTGTCCAATACTTTAAAGAGAAACATTTTTTAGAGTTCCAAAGACCAAACTAAACAGTTTAAAAACTACAAGAGCATTCAAACCCAGAACTTAAGCTTCATCTCTTGTAAGCTTTTCAGAAGCATCTTTAAGAGAAAACTTTATGTAAATCGTCACTAACAAAGGGGTTAGTGATTGGGAGCATTTGAGAGTTCATTTGCGAGTGATTGTGTGTTCAAGTGTGAAACAGTACTCTTCGGTTGATAGTGAGGAAGTCTGTTCAATGACTTTACGATAGCAAATAGTACAATCTTTTGTTCTTCAGAGTTGATTAATAAAAGTTAGTAACTAGGGTAAGAGGACGTAGGCATAGTTGCCGAACCTCGTTAAATCTTTGTGTTCTTTATTTGCTTTACTATTACTATTTTACTGTTCTAGATCATTACGCTGCTAATCCAGTTCGCTGGTTCTAACGCTAAAACATATCCAAGAAAAAGTTAATAAAGAAAAACTCAATTTACCCCCTGTTGAGTGGTATTGGGACCTTCAATTAGTATCAGAGCAAGTGATTTTCGTAAGGGTAACACCTAGAATAGTAGATCCATGGCTTCCCACGAGTTAAGTGCAATGGGGTATGATAACAAGACACAAAAGTTTAATGGAAAGAACTATACCTGGTGGAAGAACAGAATGAAGAGCATCATCATTGGTATAGTCTATGAGTGTTGGTTGGTTGTAAAGTATAGACCATTGCAAATCACCATCAGTGACGACTCTGGGAAAACATTTGCGAAAACAGAAGACCAGTACACGAGTACAGATTACAAGAAGTTGGAAAAAAATGCAAAGGCAATGTTCATTCTTCAACAAGCTATTGGTGAGAACGAAACATACATAATTGTATACTCAAGAAGGGGGGGGGGGGGGCTTGAATTGAGTATGTGTATTTTTTCAATTGTTTTCAAAGTTTGTTTATCCATTTATGAGAAAAACGACAGAACAGTAAATAAAGAGTAGGGACACAAGGATTTAACGAGGTTCGGCTTCTCAATAAGCCTACATCCTCCCCTCTCTCACAAATATTATTAATCAACTCTGAATAATCATAATGGTTACACACTCAATCAAATGCTACAACTCTATAACATTCAATTCCCTAACTGTTAATTCTAACAGTTCACTCAGTGTTCACAGAACACTCCCCAACTACTTCCCTCTAAGTGGTTCAGAATACAATATCAAATTCTACGTAAGTTTTCTCATAAAGATGGATATGGAGATGATTTGTTCTATCAATGAACTCTAGGAAATATGACTTTGTTTTTCTTTGGTGAGCAAGAGGGTTTTTGGGTTTCCCAAAAAAGAGACAATTTTGCAAATGAAAATCGTGAACCCAAAGCATGCATGGAGACTTACCTAAATAATGCACACAAGTTCAGCTGCCACAAGTACAATAATACTTGTTTTAGACTTTGACTCCTTCCATTACATGTAGTGGGAAAGTACACTAAAGTCCAAGCTAAGTATATTGCATTTAATGAGCTGACTTGGTGTATCATTTTGTCAGCTTTTCCAAATCCTAAGTGATCAATATTTTTCATTTGAATTTTAAAACATTTTGGAGTTCAAATATCAATACTGATCACTTAAGTGAATGTGCGTAATACTGAGGTCTGTTTCCAGTGGTCTCAATAGTACTAAGTTTATGTCCAATAAAGAGAACTGTTATTTGCTTGTTCTTTGCTTGTTCTCTTTACTGGACATAAACTTTAAACTTTTTGCTCTTTCACTTATAAACACAAGTCTTAGTTTCCTAAGTTCATTTTACAAGACGATCCTAGTAATATAGAAATAAATAGCTCCAAGCTCTTGGCTTCTAATCTTCAAGAATCTCAAGGCCTTCAAATGTTGCCTTAATGAGTCCTCACTTGATTCAACCTGCTCATACACAATCATACGTAGCAATCAAGTATAGAGAACTGGTTTGTCATCATTCAGATCAAACATGGTTCAACAATTTCCCCCTATTTGATGATGACAAACCATAAAGATCCCCTGAGGACAGTAACTAATTTTTTCAATTAAAACAACTATTCAGAGGAACTATTCTTGCATTGTACCTATAGTCAGATTCATAATCTAAGAGAATTAAGAACACACAGCATACTAAATCACAATTTGACTGATTACAAGGTAAGTCAACTCATCAATTACTCAATAATTATAGATTTTCAGCATTTAGACCTGTAACCTGCAAGAATTATCAATATCAAGTGTAGCAAGAGAATTCTAAGTTCACTTGGAAGTTTTACTTCCAGTTGGGATGGATAGAGAATTTGATCTGAATTCAAAATACTCCTAGGCATAAATCTGGGCCAACTCTAACAAGGCCTGAACCTTATTCAAGTTGCTACACCTGACACTAGGAACTTCATCTGTCCTATTCCCCCTTTTGGCATCATTAAATGACAAAACAATCATAGCATAAAAATTAGGAGAAGGCAACAGATAAAGTCAAGGACAAGCATAAGTTAATACAACATTCTAGAGATGCTGTTTCAAACAGTGAGTACCTGCAACTCACAATCCCAACAGTTCAAAATGCACACAAGTTTAAAGATTATACAGACTAGGAACACTCTGCATTGAAAATGTTTGACAGAATTGGTCAAAAGCTAAAGAGAGATAAATTGTTCATGGGAGCAGAATAAATAAAGTTTAAGAAAATGGTTAGCAGGGTCAGGGGTAAATCGAGAAGAATTGGAGTTAGCATCATCATCAGAATCCTTAGTGGAATCCTCATCTTCTTCTTCTACACTCTGCTCCTTCTTCTTCTTCTTGACCTCAACAATGATAGGGACTGTTCATTTGGTGGTCTTGGGCTTGATGCTGGATGAGGAAGCAAGCTTGTCTTCATGGTTGTCCAACCTTGCTGATATGTTCTTGATAGATCCATCCAAAGAGGTACACAGAGCATTGACACTTTCCATCATCTGTTGAAGGACAATACTACAGTAGCTTCCTTAGACTTTGAGCTGTTTGCCTTCCTGATCCCACTGATCCTCTCTTCATCCCACCCTCAAAGGTCATTCCTTTCTGTCCTAAGATCTGGTTGGTGAGGACAGACGTTTTCTTGACCTCACCACTCAGAGGTACCTTCCTATCATGAAAGACCAGGGTAAGTGTTAACACAAAATTTCGAGTCTAAATAAATAAGACGGGAAATAAATCAACAAATGAATTTTATTAATAATTTGAGTGCGGGTACAATCTCTGTAACAAGTTTATATAAAAATAAACTAAGTCCTCTGATTCCGTCCTACAACTGCAGGTCGCATGACGTTGTCACACTACTTTGAATGTAGGTTGACGTGTTGCAATGTCAACCTAGATTCAAATGTTGTTTGAACGTATTCGAACACTTGTTTGAGCGTATTCGAATGTTTGCTTGGGGTTGTTCGAATGAGAGCTTCTTGAAGATTGAATATCACTCGAATTTGTTTGAACGTCTCCGATCATTTGGCACAATTTAGGTGTTTAGTAACTAATTGCAGAGAGAATTTGAGTGAATTTTGCAGAGAAGTTTTGAGTGCTTTTCTAAAAAATGAACTTTCTTCTCCTTTTCATAAGGGAGAGGGTTATATTTATAGAGGTAGGTACCCTCTACATGGGCCCTTAGTTAGTGTCTGGGCTTTGATGAATTCGACCCACTTTTGATTATATTGGACTCGGTACTTGGGGAATTTTGTCCACTTTCCCTTTTTTTGTCTTTTTAATATTTTATTTGGACTAGCACCATAAACTGATTCAAATATTTATGATGACCCGAATTACATTTGTACAATTCAGGAAACCTTTTTTGGGATAAATTAATTAAATCGAATTAATAATATTATTTTAACCCTAAAATAATAAATTTAATTTAAATTTGACGCTTACAAAGTTTTAGTGTCTCAAAATTGCCCCCTCGGGACCATGTCACGTACACGATTTAGGGTGTTTGCTCGTGACAGGGTCTCGACTAGCCTGAGTTTGATTTGATTTTTTTTTTTTTTGTGGTACCACGTACACAATTGTAGGTGTTTACTCGTGGCAGGATTTTGATCATGTGAGGGTCTCGACCTGTCAACTGATTTTTTTGTCTGACTTGGAAGTCGAACGTTTTTTTTTCTCTGATTTGAAGGTCGATTTTTTTCCTCTAACTTGATAATCAATCAAATTTGTTTTATATAACTTGGTAGTCATAAGTTTTGTATATATATATATATATAATTTGGTAGTCAATTTGTTTTCTGAATTGAAAGTCAATCTTTTTTTTTTTGGCTTACGGGTTAACCAGTACTACTCATACTAAAACATAGATCTGACTGGGTTTGTATCCTGAATTAGATAAAATTTGTCAAGTCGTTAGAAAAAATTAATCCTTTACCTAACTCATTTGAACCTTTTTGGGCCAAGGGCTTAACAACTTGACACTAAGGCTTGCATCCGGTACTTATTTAAACTGATCAAACAACTAACCATTCGGCACCCCAATTTGGTACGTGATTTCTTGCTCCTTTTCTTTTTTTTCTTTCTTTACAGTACTTTGGTTCTTCCTTTTTTAATAAAAATCCATGATTGAAATGAAATTGATGTTTTTTTTGTTTCTTGTAAATTGTTCAATTGCTTTTTTCTTTCTCTTTCTCTTTCTCTTCTGGGACTCGTTGCTCCTATAAAAAGAACAACAGTACCGGCAGTGTGTAGCAACGAGGGCGACGGAGGCAGTGGACGTGGCGGCACTGCAGGCGGCTGGACGTCTACTGGGCATCGGTAGACCTGGCAGTGGTGCACAGAAATTTCTTTC
The DNA here is from genome assembly GCA_951394345.1 of Salicornia ramosissima. NCBI lineage: Eukaryota > Viridiplantae > Streptophyta > Magnoliopsida > Caryophyllales > Amaranthaceae > Salicornia > Salicornia ramosissima. The sequence goes on along the minus strand of OX596234.1, from coordinate 32,647,127 downwards.
CCTCCCTGTGTAGTTCGACAAAGAGAGGAAGAGAGAGGGGGAGGAAGAGAACCCAGGCGGTGGCGGTACTGGATGACGGCGACAATGGAACGCTGGTGGCCGGAGAGGGACGCGGGTCAGGCGTCAAGTGGGTGGCGGCCTCCGATGGTGCTGCGTGACTGGTGCTGTGTGACTGGTGCTTGTTATTATTGTTGCTGTGTGTTCGTAGAGAATGAAAAGGAAAAACTCTATTTATTTATTTTGTATTTATTTTTTATTTTTATTTTTAAAACAATTATTACATTGATGCTTTGCTTGCTCATCATTCGTCATCCCTATTTGTTACACTACACTCTGATCAATCATTGTAAAGTGTTTTTTTTTTTATTTATTAATTTTTTTTTGAAGCACTAATCTTGCGGTTCAGCCATGGTTTTAACAGTTTGATGATTGTCCTCCGCCAGTCATTCGGACCATTCAGCAGCTTGGATCCTATTTTTTTTTGTATATCAATTCTTAGACTTGATTTTTTTTTTTTAACACATATCTTTTAAAAACTCAGTCTTCTATGCCATGCCAATTTTTGAATCTTCAAATACTAATAATAATAAAAAAGTTATATTCATATATACGTGTACATGTGCCATCCTCTGCTATTATATATGAATACCTCTTTAGTGGTCTTTTGCGACACCACATTTTATATGCCAAGCTGATTCTTCCTGTTTAAAGCCCACGTTTTTTTTAATCGAAATCAACAATGATGGTTACCCTTGCAACCCTAATCTAAAGCATATATAAAGATTTTTTTAAATTTTTTTTTACATTATTTATTAACTGACTAGATAAGCATTAGTCAACATCAATCACGCTTGCGAGTTGATAAGTGGCTATAGTGGTAGAGGTACAATATTTTATACACACCCCTATATATTCTTTATTTTGTGTTGTTGTGACCCTGTGTGCATATGTTTCTGCAATTTTTTTTTTACACACTAAGATGTAATATATTTTTTGTTTATACACAACATATTTTTTTTGGCATGCTTGGTTGGGTGTGTTTCGATTTTGCTTTTCGCAGGTCGACTAATTCAGCAACGAGGTCGTCGTCATCAACGGCTGTCGTGATGGGTCACAACGCTTGATGTTATGAACCCATCGGAGGTGTTAGCTCATCATGCTGGACATGTTGAACCTGACACCTCTAGACAGTGGCTAGATGGAAGAGCATCAGCAACGAGATCGTCATCATCAGCGGCTGTCGTGATGGGTCAGAATGCTCGACGTTATGTACCCATCGGAGGTGTTAACTCATCATACTGGACATGTTGAACTTGACAGCTCTAGACAGTGGCTAGATGGAGGAGCGTCAGTAATGAGATCGTCGTCATCATCAGCTGTGGTGATGGGTCACAATGCTCGACGTTATGAACCCATTGGAGGTGTTAACTCATCATGCTGGACATGTTAAACTTGACACCTCTAGACAGTGGCTAGATGGAGGAGCATCAGCAACGAGATTGTCATCATCAGCGGCTGTCGTGATGGGTCAGAATGCTCGACGTTATGAACCCATTGGAGGTGTTAACTCATCATGCTGGACAAGTTGAAGTTGACACCTCTAGACAATGGCTAGATGGAGGAGCGTCAGCAACGAGATCGTCGTCATCAGCGGTTGTCGTGATGGGTCAGAATACTCAACGTTATGAACGCGTCGGAGGTGTTAACTCATCATGCTGGACATGTTGAACTTGACACCTCTAGACAATGGCTAGATGGAGGAGCATCAGCAACGAGATCGTCATCATCAGCGACTGTCGTGATGGGTTAGAATGCCCGACGTTATGAACCCATCGGAGGTGTTAACTCATCATGTTAGACATGTTGAACTTGACACCTCTAGAAAGTGGCTATATGGAGGATCGTTAAACCCCTTTTCTTTTATTCATTTATTTTTACTTGATGTTCCTCTATTGCATTGTGACTATTTCATTGTGAATCCCCTTTCTAATGCTCTCCTCTTTTTTTAGGACTTGTGAAGATGGTGTATCTAAAGGATTTTGCTGACGAAAAACATACATATCTTGCGTTAATCGATCACGAGGATGACCCCCCGAAGTCAGTCACCTGCTTGGTCGTTCGATCGTCATTGCTTCACCCTGGTAATACAGCAAAATCACTTGTGAGTCCGCAAAATTTCTTGAGCCACATGTCGAAGGAAATCAAACTAGACGACATGAACGCCTATGTGCTTCAAAACACAATGCCTGACAGAGACAGCACAAGAGACAAGCCTCCACTCTTAGGACGCTCTATTATATCAGGTGCAAGGAAATGGAAGTCTAATATTGTAAAATTTGTTGGAGATTCCTCTTTCATCCTAGGCTACTGGGAATGGACTGAAGACGTCTTGTCTATATACGGAGATGTGCTCGAATTATGTTCCGTTTATGATGCAGTGTACGCTTCACTCTACTCTTATGACAGAGACGTGAACATCTTGCGTGCGTTTTGTGAGAGCTGGTGCCCAACCACAAACGCGCTCCACACCATGGCTGCTGAACTTTCTATCTCCTTGTGGGATCTTTACAAACTTGGAGGTTTGCCGATTTCAGGATGGGTTTATGATGAGGCTGTACCCAACACACAAACTCTATGAGCCTATAATAAAAAAGGTATCAGACGCATTCCCAGAGCTTGTGAGATCTTGTTTGAGGTATATCGTCAGATTGTTCGACTTCCAGAATCGAAGAAAGGCGTCTCTGCTCGACAATGGATAGACTTTTGGTGTAAGAGATCGGCTTCATACGGTGCTCCTTTGAAGCGAAAGAGGTATACAGATGGTCCTCCTAGATTTACACATAACCCAAGTGGAAATCTATTACACCCACCGAGGGAATGGTCAAAGGGTGAGCCGGATTTTTTTTACTCTCTTGGGATCGAAAAAGAAGGTAGAAGGGAGACGACCTACATTGCTACCTTCTTATCGTGCTGGCTATGTGCGTTTGTACTTCCCGAGAACGAGGACAGATTGATCAGACCAGGGACCTTCGAAACAGCCGTCCTAATGGCGAGAGGTGAGACCTTCAGTCTTGCTATCCCTGCCTTAGCTAGTATTTATCGGGGGCTCAATTCTATATCAATGTCCCATAATCCTTCTTACTCTGGGGCTTATTTCCCGGCTCACTACCTATACGGATGGCTTGCGTGTTATTTCGGTACTAATCATATTATTGATCCTCCTCCACCGGGTCCTTTAATGGCTTCTTTTTCTGGTGCTCAAGGATCAAAACCCTTTAAAGATGTCGAAGCGCGCCGCGTTATACATGAAGGTTTTGAAGCCAGGATTGGTTGCACCATGATGAATAAGAACAAGAATGTTCTATTAATTGATGATGGGATTTTAGAGAAGAAACAATTAAACTATCTCATTTCACTTCGCTCTGGCTACCTCCGTATTCGCCATTGTACTTCTTTCCACATCGAGCCCTATCTACCTTATCGATTCAGCAGGCAATTTGGGTTTTGTTAGGATGTTCCAAGTGCCATCACTCGTGGAATGGATGATCGTGCAAGCGTTTCATATGATAGTGCATTAAAGTTCTGGATGTTACTTTTATTGCGAGACAGCAAGTCGCGAGTATGTGCTCCGTGTCTTTCATTAGATTGGCATAGTCTCAAGACCATCGAGTTTCATAACTGGTGGACTCACTACTACAAAAAAGAGCTTTTGCAACCCTCAAAACCGTTGGTAAAGGCCCAAAAAACAGTTGCTAAAAAGCTTTTGCAACGGCTTACGCCCGTTGCATTCTCTAGCGTTGCCAAAGGCTTTTGCAACAGTTTTTTAAGCTTTGGCAACGGAAAAAGCATGCCCGTTGCCAAAAGGTAACCTTTTGCAACGAGCTATTGATTTTCATGCCAAAGCTTTTGGCAACACCACTTTTCACCTTTTGCAACGGGCTTAAAAATGCCAGTTGCTAAAAACTAACCTTTTTGCAACGGCTACACATCTTGCTAAAGTGCTTTGCTATAACAATTTTCCAACTTTTTTCAACGCCTTGGATAATTGGCCGTTGCCAAAGATAATTTTTTTTAATTCTATGATAATATATATTTGAAAAAATATTATATGAATAATAATTACTAATTAATATCATAGAAGGTTAAGAACCAATAATAATTTTATATATTGATACAAAACTTACTAGCTCAAACATCTTTCATCTAGTACAACCAAAAATATTCATTACCATACATATTAATTCATGTCTAAATTGTATCGTCTGGTATAACTAAAAATATTCATTACCATACATTTTAATTATATATAGTGTATGGAACCAGAAAGGTACAAAACCAACTACATTACAAAATTTCTCTATGTAAGCTCAAAATTATTCTCCATCTCATCATCATCTCCGTCATTTGCTTCAAAATGTACCTATATATAAAGTATAAGACAATTAACTTAAAATTTACTAGAAGCAACTAAAAGCAACATGTACCTACATTTAAAATAAAAAGACAATTAACAAAGAACAGATTTAGTGTGTGTGTGCGTGTGTGTATATGCCAAAAAAGAAAAATATGATTACACCAAAACGGTATTAATCATACAACTATATGGGCAATCGACAACCATTTCAAATAGGTCCATTTTTCGTTGCCTGCTGGTCATTTTGGTGTACTTGACTTTTGTTTGCTAAACCATACTTTTATTTTGGTTGATTGTTTCTAAATTTTTTGATTGATTATCTTTGTATTTTGGTGGTCTTAATGTTCTAAATTGTGTCTATAAGTTCTAAAAAACAACCATAAATTAAAATTTAAGAACATGCCCTACACTTGTAAACCAATATAGAACCATCCCTGCCAATTTCCCAAAACCCTATCATTCTACATAATCCTACAGTTTTATATATTTGTGCTTTCGATTCAATTTTTCTTTTTGAACTTGTAGGTCTTACGACTTTCCATAATTCTAAAGATTATCAGGTGAAAATGTCTTCGTTTCATAGTGTTGATTGGGTGGATCTATTTTGGTAGATTTTCACTTTAATTTTCTATATTGTTACCGCCTCTCGAAATAATGTAGACTATTTGGACTGTGAGTGAGTGAGTGTGCTTGTGTGTGTGTGACTGATGTGTGCAGGGCAGTGTGTGTGTGCAGGACTGTGAGTGTAGGGCTTGGAGTGCAGGGCTGTGAGTACAGTGAGTGAATGCAGACAGTGAGTGAGTGAGTGAGTGCAGGCAGTGAGTGAGTGTAGGGCAGGGCTGTGAGTGAGTGCAGGGCAGGCAGTGAATGAGTGAGTGTGCTTGTATATGTGTGACTAATGTGTGTAGGGCAGTGTGTGTGTGCAGGGCTGTGAGTGCAGGGTTGTGAGTGTAGTGACTGAATACAGACAGTGAGTGAGTGAATGCAGGGAGTGAGTGAGTGCAGGGCAGGGCAGACAATGAGTGAGTGAGTGTGCTTATGTCTGTCTGACTGATGTGTGCAGGGCAGTGTGTGTGTGCAGTGAGTGAGTGCAGGCATTTAGGACTATGTGAGTGAGTGAGTCCAAAGCCTAGTCCACTACTTGTGAGTGAGTGAGTGAGTGAGTACAGATGATGGAAGGCCATAGCTCTAGTCGAAAGCCTAAGCATAGGATTGGGGACAATGGTAGGGGTGATATTGCAAAGGTGAATTCATGGGCTGAAATGCTATTTCAACCACCCTAGTGGGGTTGAAATGCCCAAATGGTATAATTTTATAGACGGTACAAAATAGCCACAAAAGCACAAGCAAATAAAATAACATTAGAGCGAAATTAATCAAATATGGTAATAAACTTACCAATTGATTGTCTGATTGTTCTCCCATAAAAATGTATTCATTTGACTCAGTGGTTGTAGGAAAACTATTGCTCGCGCTCCTTGACATAGAGGGAAGCACAAGCTTCACCCCGGGGTTGGCATCAAGTAGTTTTTGAAGATCTAGATTAGCTTGTAGCAATTTATCCACTACTTGTGATTCCACGCTTTGTATGTACTGTTCAGGAAAGATATAACCATTGCTTTTGCCACCTTTCTTCAAATCAGTTTTGGTTACACATTTTCCATAGAGTCGCAAACGTCCTCTATGCTCCGGTTTTTTTATCACTTCATCATAAGGATCTTTATGGTTAGACCCTTCACACTCTTGAGATTGTATTGCCTCCATTTGCTCCTATCGACATATGAAACATAAAAAAAATAAAATAAAAGCTAATCAAACACTAATATCGAAGATTTCAGCAAATGCTATTGAAATCAAATATAAAAGTACATACAATATTTGTTGCGGTTTCGTCGTAACTTGTTTTGTATGACTTTCCGGGCTTTCTTTGCCTTGAACACCTATACAACTTTGCCTTTGAAGGTTCTTCCTTTTTTGGATCTTCTTGTTTCTTTTGAAAATATATAAAAATTATGAGTTTAGAATTAATATAAATAAAATATGTGAATAAAGTTCTAAACTCATGTCTGTAGCTACCAGCTTTTCACGCATGAATGCAAATGATGTTGGACCCAGGGTATGCATGTCATTCACCAACTTTCTATTAGAGCTATTTCTTTCACTTTCTTGCTATTGGATCAGAAAATAAAAATAAATTGAAGTCAATACCTTTAACACAAGAAGACAACGATATATAACTTTGTTTTCATGAATTGTTCTTAAACACTTACCTTAGTTGCCTCATCATCCCAATAATGCAACAACTCTTTAAATTGGTTTATAGGAATTGTGTTTGGACGGTTGCACCATCTTTCATCATAAGTCGCATATGGAGAGTAGTATATCGCCTTACACCTACATTTCCAACATTTCCATTGCTCGTGTATAGTTTCCAATGCCCAATATTTTCCTTTTGATAAAACTAGATACTTCCTCTACACAAAAGGTTTTGCACCTTTATTAGTCACCAAAATCTAATATGATGCATAATTGAGTCCATAAGTAATTATTACATAAACCACTTACTTGCATATAGTCCCATAGTTGTTTTTTAGCATGGTCTGGTACACTTGGCCAATCACAATAGTTCAACGGTACATACTCAGGATTCCTAGCCAAAGTCCCTAAGAATAGACTATATTCACTCACAAGCTTTTTTGTAGGACCAATCGGCTGCCCGTATGAGTTAAGGATGATGGGAGGTCGTTCTTCCATTGTACGTTGATGAGCATGGGTTAATAGTGTGGGCCCTCGACCCTTCTTCTTTGGAGCTGCAATTTGAGGTTAAGCTCGCACATTATCAAAGCCATGTAATATTTATTGTAATATATTAAATATAAATGCCAATATATCATTATTAAATGAAAGGAAATCGTATACCAGAGCTTTCAACATTTGAGGTTGTTCTTTGAGATTCCACTTCTGTGAGCTCTTCACATCCTTGTCGAAGATGATTTGAGCAGCCTGCAGTCATATTTTCATGGCCTTCATTATCTACACAGTCCTTTGATGCATGAACATTTTCAAGGTTTTCATTCTCCGGAGATTCATGTGATGCATGAAGATTGGCAAGGCTTTCGTTTGCACCTTGCATTTGTTTTTTTTTGGAGATCATGATACAAAGACATAGCTCCTGCAGTGATGTACTTCTTCTCTTACTGTTGTTGCACCGGATGATGATGATCAGTAGGTTGCTTCTGATGCTGATGAGGCCGCTTTTGATGCTGAGCAGACTGCTTTTGATGCTGATTAGGTTGATTTTGATGCTGATCAGGCTGCTTATTCTGCTTTGGATGTTGTTTAGGATTTTGATTAGGTTGATTACGCAGCTGTCTTTGCTAATTATGCCCATGGTGATCATGCAAGTTTGATGGCTAACAAAGAACATGATGCCAAAAAAAGTTTCAGATAATTATTGTCAAATGTTTTAAATATTTCTTTGACTTACATATAGAATTACAACTAACCTCTTGATGTTGTTGTTTAAGAGGTGGTGGAAGGTAATCAGACATACACCTTCTCTTTCTCTTTGATGATGAGCCCTTCAATGCGGACTTTGCAATTGGTACCTATGAAGGACACATGAAATCGCACACATAATGCTTCCAATAAAAAAAATATATTAAAATTTACATTAACCGATAGAAACACGTGTATCCATACGATGGATCTAGTGAATTCATTATCCTCATCGTTAGGTATGTATTCTTCATCATCACTATCAAAGCCTTCATCTCTAGCATTTGTAGTTGTCTTGGCTTGGTATAGCCTTTGTGCAAATTCAGTCCCACATCCTTTAGCTTTCATATATTCAACATTTTTCCTCAATGTTTCTAGCCTTTTCATCTCATAATCAGTCAACTCTTTTTGCTGTGCAACTCTATTCTTTTTCATCTACAAATTATAATATAAGATAAGAGTTAAAAAAAATAGATATAGGAACAATATATATAGCAAAAAATGAATATTATATATAGTACCATCAGATAGTTCCAAAGGAAGGTTATGCATAGCATAATGCCAACCATCGTTAGTAGGTGCTTCAACATAAAAAACTTGATGTGCTTGAGATGCCAAAATAAAGGGTTCTTCTTTGGAAATTGTTTTGTTTTTATTAACCAAAGTTAGTTTGTCATCAGTTATTTCTAAATGAAACCAAACACATTTAAACAAGACAAAATCAATGTACCCATGGTAAGATATCTCAATAATTTCTTCCAGAGACCCATAGTACATAATATTCCCCACAATTGGATTTTTATCCTTAACACTAGCAAAACTATCTGTCAAAGCACATAGAGTAACTCCACCATTCACGAAATATCCACTGTATTTTTTATCCACAAAGGAAGGTCCCATAGATAGCCATTTGACATGCTCTAGCACTTCTTCGCCTTGGGCAAGCATGGATGTAATTTTCTCTTTGAACTCTTTTCTATGGCTTTGAGCATTATCCCATTTTCTTTTCCTTTGATGCGAATCTTGCTCCTTGTGCTCACTAGAATACAAATATGAAAAAACATTAATGACATATTATTTGTAAAGAAAAAAATAAAGGATTAATTGATTTTAATAATACAACCTTTGAGGGATTCGCAACGAATAAACCAACCTTTTGATTATTCTATTATAAATCAACCTTTGCTACCAATTTCACCTAGTAAACCATGTTGACTTGCAACCTAAATAGTAGGTAAACCCTTTTTTTAATTTTATTTTTAAAAATAATAAAAATAACAGGTTTAATAAAATAAAAATAAGTTTAATTAAACCACCACCCATGGCCACCACCGCCACCCAAAACGGCCACCACCACCACCCAACCCCCAACCTTAGTCGCCCAGCCCCAATCGCCCACCAGCATCGAACAAGGCCTCCAAGCCCCAGCAAAGCTCGCCGCCATCCTCGTCGAAGCCCAACATTCCCACATCGTCCTGACCACAGCAGCCCAAAACCCCCAAAATTCCACCTCCCACCTCCCACCTCCCAAAACTACCATCAAACCCCCACCCCAAATCCCCCCAAAATTCCACCTCCTACCTCCCAAACCACCCCACAAAACCCTCGAACCACCCTTGTACCACCACCCTTCTAACTACACATTACACACCGCAAAACCACCCTTCAAAGTTCAAACCCCCAATTCGACTATCCACCACCACGATATCCCTAATACCCAATTGGACTACCACAAATGAAACCCCAATTCGATCACACCACCACTGCTACCCTCCATCACTTCGAATTTCCAATTGAAGATGGTGGTGGTCTCGGTGGGGCAGCGAATTCAAAGATGATAGATTAAAAAAGTGAGAGTAAGAGAGAGAAAGAGGGAGGGCGGTGGATAAGGGAGGTGGAGTTCAGCAAAGAGAATGCCGGTGGTGGTAGTGGTGCGTGGGGATGGGGATGGGTACAGACTAGAGAGGGATGAGTGGTGGTGGGCTAAGAAAGGAGAGAGAGTTTGATTTTTTTTTTTATTTTATTTTGATTTCTCATTTTTTTCCTTTTAATTTCATTTTTTTTTTTTATTTTTCTGATTTGTTTTTTAGATATTTAGATTGTACACCAATAATATGATGTCACGTGTCGAAGTAACCTGTTTTTATAGGTTTTAACCGGTTAAGGTTTAATGAGGGAAATTGGGTACCAGAGGTTGGGTTATTATAGAATAATCAAAAAGTTGGTTTATTCGTTGCGAATCCCTTAAAGATTGTATTATTAAAATCAATTAATCAAAAAATATATAATGAACGATCTTTGTTTAGCTATCTTACTTAATGTATCTCTCAACTTCGTCACAATCACAATTGAATAGGACACATTGATGTGATTGGCTCCATGTAGTGTGATCAATCATAAAACCACTTTGTTTCTTCTTTGAGGTTTTCCTTCTACCTTCGATAGGATGACCAAGCTTCAGGAGACCAACTTGTACATGTAGAGTGCTAGGTTGATTAGGATGATTAGAAGGACCTTTAGATGGACCTTTTGATTTACTCAAATATCGAACCACAAACCTTGCACATTCTTTGGCCAAGAATCCTTCTGCCATTGAAGCCTCTGAACGACCTTTGTTACGAGCATCTGACTTTAATTCTCGAAGATACCTCTCAATTGCATACATGCATCTTATTGCAACAGGCTCAACAAGTTTGATATCTTCCACTAGGTGAACCGGTAAATGGACCATTATGTCAAAGAATGCTGGTGGAAAAATCCCCTCAAATTGACAAAGAGTTTCAACTATCTCGGAATGGAGAATGTCAAGATCTTGAGGGTCAATCGATTTTTTCCATATGCCTTTAAAAAAGTTTGACATCCTAATTATAGGAGCTGCAACATGGCTACTAAGTAAATAATGCATCATAAAATGTGCATCAAGGCTCTTATACCCCGTGATCTTCCTTTCATTAAGGTGCATACATTGAGCAATATTATGAGGCATAACCTTGTGGCAAAACAAACGCTTTTCATCAGCACTCATCCAAAGCATAAATGTTGGGATCTCTTCACTTCCATCTGCGTATTCTTCAATCTCAAGCTCTGGCACCCATCGGAGGTCTTTCTCCTCTCGTAGGTATTTTAAATCACGACGAGGAGATACATGAGCTTTTGTCTTCCCAGGAATGACTAACAATGTCGCAATGACATTATCAAAAAAATTCTTTTCAATATGCATGACATCTAAATTATGACGAAGATCACAATGTTTCCAATAAGGTAACTTTAAAAATATAGAAAATTTTCTCCATGGATTAGGATCCTCATCATCTTGTCTCATTTTCGGCTCCTCTTTTCCAAATTTATTAGGAAAATCATGTAATAGTTGCTCAACCTCACCTCTTGTCAAATGAACTGGTTTATTTCTTGCCTCAACATGCCCATTGAAGTTCCTCTTGTTATATCGCCATGGGTGGTCTGGATCCAACCATTTGCGATGGCAAATATAGTAATGCTTGTGACTAAATTTCAACTACACGGAGTCAATTTCATAAGGACAATAAGGGCAAGCAAATTTTGCTTTAGTGCTCCAACCTGACAACATTGCATAACCCGGAAAATCACTAATAGTAGACATCAAAGCTACGTGCATGTCAAACCTTGTATTGGTTGAAGCATCATATGTTTCGAGGCCAAACTCCCACAAATCTTGTAAATCTTTAACAAGCGGTTGTAAATAGACATCAATGTTATTTCCGGGAGACAAAGGTCCGGGTATAAGTAATAAAAGCATTAAAAACTTAGACTTTGTAGCAAACCATGGAGGCAAGTTATAATTGATCAAAATAACAGGCTATGTACTATGCACAATGCTCATTGTGTTGAATGGATTAAAACCATCAGTGGCTAATGCAAGTCTAACAATACGAGGTTCATCGAAAAAGCTTGGATACATTTTGTCAAAATTGTTCCAAGCTTCACCATCAGCTGGATGATGCAAAAGCCCATCATTTACTCGCCTATATTTATGCCATGTCATATAACTTGCTATTTCAGCACACATAAACGACCTTTGCAACCTCTTTTTGATTGGAAAGTACCTTAGAATTTCGATGGAATTCTACGTTTTTTTTCATTAAGATTCTCGTTTTGATCATTTTCCTTTGATTTCCACCTTGAGGTCCCACAAATATGAAAAATTGTTGCATTTGCATGCTCCGCCCAATATAACATGCAATCATTAGGACAAGCATCAATCTTTTTATAGTCCAAGCCCAACAACTTTAACACCTTCTTTGCTTCATGCATAGATGTTGGAAATATTGCATCATCTGGGAGAACTTCCTTGAAGAACTCTAGTAAACCAGCAATTGCAACATCGGGCAACTTGTGCTCACACTTATAAATGTATAGGCGAATTGTGAAGGCAAGTCTAGACATTTTTTTACAACCTGGATATAATTCTTGTTGGCCTTCCTCTATTAGCTTCAAAAACTTTTTTGTCTCTTCATTTGGTTCTTCTCTTATAGTATCATGCAACAAATCTTGTATACCATCATTCATGTTTGATGGTTCATCATGTTAAAGGTCATTTGATTCTATTTCAGGGACCATCCTTTCTAAATTAAAAAATTCATCGTTTCTTGTTACGAAGCCGTTGCAAATAATATGATCTCTTACATCATTTCTATCATACCAATATCGATGACAACATTTACAACATGAGCAACTAATCTGATTCCCTTGAGACCTTGTAGCAAAGGCTTTCTCTATGTATTCATCTGTTCCTTGTTCATATACATCACTCCATCTAGGATATTCCCACCAAACCTTATTCTTGTTATCCATTTCCTAAAAATGTATAAGGAATATAAGTTTTTTGCATTATTATAATAAGGGAGGCTATAAGATTTCCTGGATTGCATCGTGTCCTATTTCACTATAACATTATTTATTGCAGCATACCTTCTAAATTTAGATTAGTTATTCTGATGCATAAACATCTTAATATAATGCAATTTTACTTTGTCTTTTAATTAGTAGTTCAATTGTACAACATCAAACCTAATTAATCAAATTTGAATTTATGAACTAGAAGTATTTTTAATTAGTCTTCTCTAACTAATAGAAGTAATTAGCCGTAAGACTTCAAAATTGACAAATGAATAGACAAATGAGTATGGTCAACTCAATATCCACTATAAAACTAATAATAGATCTTGAAAATAAGGTAGTCCATCATTATCTCACAATGAATAACCAAAATTTAAGGAATAACCATATTAAGACTAATTTGGAATTTTAGATTTTTGAATCAATCATTTATTTCAAATGATGGAATTGGGTAAAATTTGGTGTTTGGTTATATAAGAATTTGAAGTTATGTAATTAGCCCAATTCCATCATTCCTTATTTTAAGCCTATAAAAACTGTATTTGAAATGCATTATTATGACTTGTCATTTTAAATTACAACCATACATTTCTCATACTTGCGGATGCAATGCTATACTACACTTGGTTTGAGGTTTTTTAAAATTGGTGGGAAGAGTGACATTTGGTTGTCACTTAATTTTATTATATAATGAAATTAAGTGGCCATAAATTATTAAAATAAACGTAAGTAATTCTACGTAGCATAATAATCTACTTGTATTTACTTGGGTATAAATGAAATTTTTTCCAAAGAACATAAACTAATTTCCTGTGTTCTAAAAATTACAAAACAGGAAACTTAAACTCTTCATCTTTGATGTATTAGCAACTTATATCAACAAATTTCATGCCGTGTAACAACCTTTTAAGTTTTAAAGCTCATCACACAAAAATAGCTATTTACTGTTGATAAATTAAAACACAGTTCATAAAAGGCAGCATAGAATACAATACAAAAGGACTCATTGACTGATAGAACACTAGGCACTAGCTATTTACCTAAATCACACGGTGCAGGAAGAGAAGAAGACAAGTAGCATTACAAAGAGAGATTATGAGTGAAAACAAGACTCACCATCAAAACCGCCACTGCACCACCAACACAGTTCTGGGCACCTCAAGGTTCAAACTTCAAAGATTGAATAATAGTTCTGGGCATCACGAGCACAATTTTGCACCACTAAGTGATGCTAAGCTGGGTCACCGCTAGCACAATATTGGGCCACGAACCACGAGCAGAATAGCAGCCACGCACCACGAGCAGATCGAACAGCAGCCACGCACCACGAGCAGAACAACAGCCACGCACCACGAGTAGAAGTCTGGGCCACCGCGAGCACAGTTCTGGGCGACCACCGCGAGCAACCACCACGAGCAGCCACCGACAATAACCACCACGAGCAGCCACGACAGCAACCAATTTCACACATAAAACACCTAGGTTAGATTGAGAACAAAATTTTGAAGGAAAAATAAAACACTATTTTAGATTCAATTAGAATAAAACCTAGATTACCTTGATGTTGCTCCAAATTGAAGAAGAAAATTGGTAATTCAGTGAAAATGAAAGAGGGAAAATGAAAGATTGAGAAAAGGAATTGGGGAAAATAAATCCTAAGAAAAACAAACGAGGGAAAATGAATTGGGAAATGAAAAAAAAGAGGGAAATGATGAAAAATAAACTTAAATACACGTAGTACATAGATATACGCGGGCTACTAATTTTTTTTAATTACTTTTGGCAACGGCTATGCATATAAGCCGTTGCTAAAGCCGTTGCCTATTCTCAGCCCGTTGCCTATTCTTTTTTTTTACAACGGGTTTCAATGACCCTAAACCCTAAACCCTAAACCCCATTGCCTTTTCCCATTTTTTGCAACTGTTATTAAAAACCCGTTGCTAAAGTTGTTGCAAAAATGTGACCCGTTGCAAAAGAGCGTTGCAAATGCTCTTTTATCTAGTAGTGACTATAGTGACAATCGAGGATCTCAGGCGCAACATCAGTAAACTTTGTCCAACCCTTGTGTCTTCTTCTTCAGAACTAAAAAAGGTTAGATCGCCTGACGAAACGGAAGATGTACATCAATCAGTTGATAGACAAGCATTTCATCATGAGGGCAATGGTGACGCTGTTGGAGTTGAGAATGAGGTAGAAGATGCATGAGAAAGAGAATACTAGTGATGTTGAGTCCGAAATCAATTTCAAACACCAGAGAGGAAGAAGGAGTAAAAAAATCTAAGGTTACTGACTCAACGAGTGACAGGATTGATTTTGGGAATGCTCTGGATGATATCCCTATTCCTTTCGACATCCATACTGTTTTAGCGGAGGTTTATCTTTTGTTCTCCCTTCTTCAATTTCATTTCTAATTTAGAAATTTGTATTCAATTTAACCCCTTTTTTTTAGGTTGGCGGCATAGGCTTAGAAGTCGGTGCATCCTCTCCAGTTGACGACATTATGATCGCGGAAGCGCTTGAGCTTGTGAATATGCCCCCTAATGGAGTCACTCATGGGCAAGGCAAAGAGTTGCATGTTCAGAGAAACTTTCCCAAGATGATGGTTCCGCTTCCCCTACATGAAGCCACTAGACAGTCGAAGGTCCTTCGACATTTGAGGTTAATGCCAGAACTATCGGTACTCAATTAACTACCAAAGGCACGCATCGGGCCCCTGTGCTTTCAATATCTGCTATCCGCATCACCCCAACTTCTCGAAGCATCTTTACCACCTCTATTAAGGTACTTGGGAATGAGTATCTTGTAGCACTTAAAAAGACTCCTTTTGACAAAGTCTCGGACAAGCAGGTGTACAAGGCTACAGAGGTGTACAAGGTTATCAGGCTCATGCAAGTCGATCCTGAGCCTTTGAAATTTAAGGGAGATGAGTATGTATGGGCTATCAAAAGCCATCTTGCCTTAAAGTCAAGTGTATCTGACCATCATTGCGCTGATCAGATTGAGGAAACAATACGCACCACCATCGAGGAGCTTAAGAAGGTACAGTCCGATTATGATGTAGCACTGACCAGGCACAAGGGACTGCAAGAAGGAAATGTCGCATTAAAGAGAAAAGAAGTTGAGCTCATGCAAGACCTACAGGGAGTTCGCCAACAAATAGATCATGTTGCTAAAGACATAAGGGAGACCGAAGCTTCTTTGTCGACTCATGAGGCTGCCGTACTTGCTACAAAGGAATGCAGTGAGGAGCTAGAGTCCATTCTTGTGTGCAGTAACGAGGAAATTGAGATTTTCAAGGAACAAGAGAGGAAGCTTCTGGAGCACCACTCTGCCCTTGACACTCTTGAGTGGTTGAATGTAGAATAAGTGTGGTCTTCTTTTTTTATTTTTTGAAGAACATTGTACTTATTTACATTCCAGACATTATTTGTTTTATGTATTTTGTTTTGCCGTTCACAGTTTATACTCTTGCGGGCCAGGAGTATTTATTTACCACAATGTGAATTTTTTTTGATGTGGCTGCACTTGAATTTTTTATTTTTTTTTACCCAAGCTGCCTACGTACTTGCAAAACTTTTTTTTTTACGCATTGCAAGATCAAGCCGACGTAGTTCAATACAAGTTTATTTTTTTGTTTATGTCATGCAGTTTAAGCTCTTGCTGAGGAGCTTACATAAGCTTCCATCCCGATAGTTATGATAACCTAAGAGTAGTAGCGTTTAAGGAACTTTCCATTGATAGGACCTACGCGTAACCCTTCGGCATCAACAATTTTGTAGGCTCCACTTGTATATACCTCTTGTACAACATAAGGGCCATCCCACTTCCGATCTTGCGAGAATTAATAATTGGTCTTTTAACTGCCAAGACCATGCCCCTACTTGAAAGGAGCGAGGACGAACCTTTTTATTAAAAGCACGTGACATACGAGCTTGATAACACTCTAAGTTTTGTTGCGCGCGTAACCTTTTTTCGTCAAGCGCCTCTAAATCAGCCAATCATAACCTGTCATTCTCATCATTAGTCAACCCCTCTTGCAGTGCTATACACAATGAAGGAATTTAAATTTCCAATGGTAAGACCGCTTCCACACCGTAAACCAATGCATATGGAGTAGCTCGAGTAGCCGTCTTGTAGGTTGTTCGGTAAGCCCAAAGGGCTTCCCCTATGCTTTCATGCCAATGCTTAGATTTTGCGACCACTTTGCTTAATAAATTGCACAGATATTTGTTAAAGGCTTCAACTAACCCATTTGTAGGAGCATTGTACATCGATGAATTATGTTGGGCAATCTTGAATTTCTCACATAGACTTGTCACAAATTTATTAACTAATGGCATTCCGTTATCAGTGATGATCCATCGTGCTATGCCATACCTGTAAATCAAATGAGTTCGAATAAAGTTGGCAACATTCTCCTTTTTTACCTCACGCAGAGGTATAGACTCTGCCCACTTAGAGAAGTAATCAGTGGCAGCCAAGATGTATGCATGGCTTGTAGATGACCTTGGCGTGATTGGCTCTACTAGATCCAGTCCCCAAGCTTCAAAAGGCCAAGATGATATTGTCGAGTGTAAGGGCTCTGGAGGTTGATGGATAAAATTAGCGTGAAACTGACAAGCCTCACACTTCTTTGCATAATCCATACAATCTTGCACCATAGTAGGCCAGTAATACACCCTTTTGACTTGATCATGTAACTTTGTGCCTGATTGATGAGCACCGCAAATGCCAGTATGAGCTTCTTTCATTACTTCTACTGCCTCTTCCTTCCCAAGACATCTCAACCAAAGTTCATGAAAGGACCTTCGGTAAAGTGTTTTCTTATAATAGATAGATCGAGGGGCTCGACGGCGAATCTCTGCCTGATGTTTTGGATCACTCGGTAGTTTTTGGTGTTCCAAGAAATCTATAATTGGTTGGCGCCAATCCTCCTTATCAATTTGAAAAATAGTTAACATATTAATCTCTACTTCGTCCTCTTCCTCTATAGGAGCAACGACCCACCTATTACACACAGGCACGAACATCGTCTCATCTGCCCCCAGTGTCAATGTGGCTGCAAGACCGGCAAGCGCATCAGCCATCTTGTTGGCACTTCTTACAACATGTTCCAACTTGAGAGTGTCAAGTTTGGCTAATAACTTCGAGGCATACCTGTGATATGGAATTGAATCTTCTTTCTTGACTTCATATTCTCCAGAGAGTTGACTTAAGACTAATTGGGAATCTTAAAAATTGTCTAAGTCTTTTATTCCCATTTCGAGTGCCATTTTCAAGCCTAAAAGGAGAGCTTGGTACTCAACCATGTTGTTTGAACAGAAATCTTTCAACACGAATGAGTAAGGTAGGACATGTTTCTCAGGATAGACGAACACGACCCTTGCACCAGCAACATCTTGACGGGCAGCCCCATCGAAGTACATTGGCCAAGGTGGAAGGATGTCCACATAGAAAATGTCTTCCCAGGCATATCATCAGCAAGTTCCCACTCCGAAGGTACGGGGTGATCGGCAAAGAAGTCAGCTATTGCTTGACCTTTAACTGCTCTTTGCGGAACAAAAATAGTGTCATATTGCCTTAGAGTTACAGCCCATTTTGCGAGACGACCAGATAGTACTGGTCTTGAGAGGATGTACTTGATTGGGTCGGCCTTGGAAATTACATGCACGGTGTGAGCTTGCATAGAATGCCTTAACTTCTGGATTGCAAAAACCAAGGCAAGACATTTCTTTTCAATAGGAGAATAATTCAATTCTGCTCCTACTAGATTCCGACTCAAGTAATAGAGCGCAGTTTCTTTGCCTTCCTCATTTCTTGAGCGCACATTTCCCCCAAAGACCGTTCTTGTGCGGAAATGTAGAGGATAAGTGGTTTCCCTTTGATTGGTGCCCCCAAGACTGGAGGAGAAGACAGGTAACTCTTAATGCTTTCAAAAGCATGCTGACATTTTTCATCCCATTCAAAAGGGACATCTTTTTTCATGAGGTGGCTGAGAGGATGGCATCTTCCAGCAAGGTTGGAAATGAACCTTCGGATGTAAGCTAGACGCCCTTGGAGGCCTCGTGGTTCCTTAGAGATTTTTAGGTGGCGGTATTTCTTGGATTGCCTTTATCTTGGCTTGATCGATTTCAATGCCTCTTTGCCTGAAGATGAAGCCTATAAACTTTCCTGAAGTGACGCTAAATGCGCACTTCAGAGGGTTCATCTTTAGTTGACATCTTTGTAATCTCTCAAACTTCTTGCGGAGGTCTCCTAAGTGTTCGCTTCTTTTATTTGACTTTACCACCAAGTGATCCACATAGCACTCCAAAATTTTGTGCATCATATATATCTTCAAAAATCTTCTGCATTGCACACTAGTACGTGGCCCCTGCATTTTTTAGCCCAAACGGCATGACTTTATAACAAAAGATCCCCTTCGGGGTGCGAATGTCAGTAGCTTCTTGGTCTTCAGGAGCCATGTGGATCTGATTGTAACCAGCAGTACAATCCATGAATGACAAAGCTGCATGATCTGTAGTAGCATCGATCATTATTTCAGTGACCGGGAGTGGAAAATCATCTTTGGGGCATGCCTCATTTAGATCACGGAAGTCGACACAAACTCGTAATTGTCCATTCTTCTTCCTCACCGGGACAATGTTCGCTATCCAATTAGGATACTTTACTTCGCGAACGAAGCCTGCATCGATGAGTTTGTTTACCTCAGATTCGATTTCAGGAATTAATTCTGGTCTAAATCTCCTCTGGGGTTGCTTCTTTGGATTAACGCCTTTCTTGATTGCTAGTCGAAGAACGACGACTTTAGGACTTATCCAGGCATTTCCTTGTAACTCCATTCGAAGACGTCCCTATATTCTGAGAGCAACTTATCATAGTCGTGTGCCTCCTTTTTTGTAAGAAGACCACTGACATAAACAGGTCGTGGCTCTTCACCAGTCCCAAGATTCAACTCTTTTAGGTCGTCTACCGTAGCTTGCCCCCCGTCTTTAAATGTCTTTGGGGCTTCATCCGTTTCGACCTCTTCGTCGTGGTCGCACCCCTCTTGAGCTGTTACATTGTTTAAGGCTACCACCATTTTATCTTCCTCGTCAAGTATCAATTCTTGATTTTTGGACGACAATTGACAATTGACTTGTAGCTTTAGGTGGCCTCAATCGATCAAAGACAGAGACTTTAGGACGAGATCCTTCTTCGCCTTCACTTTCCCAGCCTCTTCTGCTGTGATATATGCACAATCATTCCCTTTGCACCTAGAAGAAATCTTTATTAGCACATGCGGTGTAAACCCCAATTCGGCTTTAGATGTAGGAACGTCAGTACCATACTCTAGCAGCATTTTCTGAGTGTCATTGTGACGACCCGACTCGCTTAAACCGACGCGGAAGAAACCGACGAGTCGAATTGTCGATCTAACAAACAAACTTACTAAAAATTAAAACAAAACCTCAAAATGATTATTATTATAACCCAAAAACGTACAATACCCACAAGTTGTACAATACTAAACCCAAATGTATCAATACTAATGAATAACTCCAAATACTGTCAGAGTCAACATATACTAGATGTAAATCTATACGTCCAAAATACAAACATAACGTAGTCTAAAATAAGAAAACAACATTGGCACTCGCCCAACCCAAAGCTAAGCAACACCGTCCTCATCAGAGTTACCTGAAAAATTTACAACAATCCACTGTCAGTGGCGAGTAATTCAACAGTCCCACCCTAACATGGATACAAATAATCATAGAACAAACCAAACAAACATATCAGACTACCAACCAACATATGATAAAAACGCTAAAAATACGAATAATCGTAAAACTGACCAACTTTAATTATTCAAACTCAAAATCGTTAATCATCTTTGACGCTAACATTTACATTTTAGACTAGACTATGCACGTACGAACGCATCTTACGCGAACAAACTTTCCTGCTATGCCAGGAATGAGAATCTTACTCCCAAACCCATGAACTCCATCTTACGGAAATTCATATCAAACAGACAACGTAGCAAGTATACACTATCCCAATACCGCGGTCAGGATATGGGCAACGTCTTAACCCAAGTCTTAGAATCTTACTCTAAGGCTAGGCTTCTAAAAATAAACTTAAGCTAATTCTTTACTTACAACATCGAAGTTATTCTCAAGATTGCTTCTTTCGCCTTTTCTTGAGTCTAACCATAATCAATACTACTTCTTAAACCATTCTTTATCAAATCTTTAACTTTCTTTAAACCTTTCTTTAACTTCTTTAAAACTTCCTTTCAAAAACTTCATAAAATTTTGCTTATCTTTGAACAATACTTTGAAAAACATCAATAAACTTGTATTTTAAAGAACATATGACCAACTTTCAAGATTACAAGATTCAACCAAGAACCGATCAAGAACTCAAAGAACTCATCATGAACTCATCATGAACTCAACAAGAACTCAATCAAGAACTCGACTTCCACACAAAAACCACACGAAAAACGCCATCAAAAACGTGCATGAAAACTTAAGTAAATCATCATGAAATCAATACCCAAATCCAACTTTAAAACCACGCAAATCATGAAAAAAAACATTAAAAATTCATCCAACATGATCACTTAATCTATCCTATAATCATAGTACACATATTAAGGTAAGATACTAAGTTACCTTATTGATGATCAAGAAAAAACAAACACAAAACTTTCTGCCCAGAAAACCCAAACCACACGGCTAACACCACTTTCAACACGGCTCACACGCACGGTTGCAGGAACACGTGTAACGACCCGACTCGCTTAAACCGGCGCGGAAGAAACCGACGAGTCGAGTAGTTAAAAACTACAACTTAAAATACTTAAGAAATAAAACTAATTCCTCAAATATTGTTATTAAACCACCAAAAGTACAAATACCCACAAGTTTGTACATAAACTAATCCAAAAGTCAAACTAGAAATACTAAAATGCGAGTAACTCCAACCACACGTCAGAGTCTAAAAATAACGTACGAAAGTCCATACAATATTCTAATACTATCTAAAAACAACAGTAATAGAAAATACAACCAACAATAGCAGAAATAACAACGTCGCTCGCCCAACCCAAAGCTAAGCAAGAGTATCATCATCAGAAATACCTGAAAAATATACAACAGTCCACCATCAGTGGCGAGTAACATAACTGACTCACCCTAATGGGAATACACATGTACATAGCACAAATCAAATAATCAATATCAATAATCAAAGTACGAGATCAACCCACACGTGAACTCGACTCAAACCAACCTAAACAACTATCTTTGGCGCAATCATTCATATTCTAGACCGGACTGTGCTCGTACGGACGCATCTTACGCATCCGAACTTTCTACTATGCTCGGATTTGAGAATCTTACTCCCAAACCCCATGAAACCAATCTTACTGGAAATCCATGTCCCGTGAAACCAATCTTACTGGAAATTCACTAAGATCACATAGTATGACTCCAACTATCCCAATACCGCGGATGGAATAGGGGCAGCGTCTTAACCCGAATACAATGAATCTTACTCAAAGTATCAGGCGTCTAAAAATGAAATCAAGCTAATTTAATTAATTAACTCATTTAATCATCTTAATCATTTTATTCATTATTATTACCCAACATAACTAAATTAAGTTCAAGAATTGCCTCTAGCCTTGATTCTCGAAATTAACTAGTTAAATCATCGAAGTTATTCTCAAGAACTGCCTCTAGCCTTAATCTTGAGTCTAACCAATCATAAATCATCATTCTATAATCATTCTTTAATCGAATTAAACATATTCTTTAATTTTCTTTATTCTTTAAATCAATTTCTTTAACTTTCAAGATTCAATCAAGAACTCAAAGAACTCATCAAGAACTCATAAAGAACTCAAAGAACTCATTAAAGATTCATAAAGAACTCATTCAAGATTCAAGATCTTCAACCAAGAACTCAATCAAGATTCAAGATCTTCAACCAAGAACTCATCCAAACTCATACATAATCACACGCATGATCCACGAAAAACATCACAAACTTATCCAAAAATTCATCAAACTTTGATACTTAAATCATGATCATATTACAACATAGAATCAATCATAAAATCATAAAATCCATCATCAAAATATCATGAAAACCACATAAAAATTCAGATTAGAGACAACACATGAAATCATGAATAATCATCACCAAACAACCCATACATGCATTTAATCTATATTATAAACATAGTATACCAACAAGGTTGAGAAAGCATGTTACCTTATTGAAGATAACACACAAATTTACACAAAAAGTTGCTGCCCGGAATAAGACACACACGAACAATAACACGGCACAAGCACGAACACCTCGTTCTTCAACACGGCACCACCGCACGAGCACCACGAACTACTCTGCACGGCCACTGCACCACGCACACACGGCCCACGAACACCACTGCCCAGCCAGCACGGCTACCACTGCTGCCCACTGCACGGCTACACCTGCACGGCACCACCACGCTGCACACACGGCCTGCACGGCTTCACCACACGGCTGCCACCACACGAACCCCACACGTGCACACGATCCCCCACTCGAACACGTACCCAAACTCAACCCGAACTAATGATCTTGATTGAAACGAATGGGTTAAATTGTATTTTAGGCTACTTAAAGATCAATAGACTTTGAATCTTTAAGATTGGGTTGGAAAGATTGATGAACAAATGTTCAACTTGGAAGCACCAAAAATGGCGTGTGAAGTAGAGCAATTGAGAGGGAGTTTGTGTTGATTGAATTTTGATGGCAAGAGCGTTAAAAAGGCAAATGGGCAAATGAACCTCATGGCTCACTAACCATTCCTATTTATAGAAATTAGTTAAGTGTGAAAACAAGGCAAGTGGCAAAACTTTGCCATGCAATTAGAGGGGGCTGGCCATCATGGCTATGATGGGCCTAAATGGGCTCTCGTGCTCAATTGGGCTAATTTGCGAAAACCGCATAATTAATCATGCACTAATCGATTTGGCCCAAAATATTAGATAATTAATTAGAAAATTAAATAATAAAATTCTAATCAATTAAATAATAATTAACATAAATAATAACAACTAAAAATAAATATTTCGAATTAAATCGAAATTATTCACAGAAAATAAAATAAATAGTTCAAAAATAAATTTGAACTAACACATAAACACACATAAATACACATAATTATCGGCAAAAATACCAATAAAATCTGGGTCATTACAACACGGCACGGCTTGGCTTGAACCACCACCACGAACCACCGTCTTCAACACGACACCACCACACGAACCACCTTCTTCACACAGCACCACCACACGAACCACACGGCCCTTTCACACGAACAACACGGACCCGATCACGAACACGACCCCAATCGAAGAAAC
This sequence comes from Salicornia ramosissima, assembly GCA_951394345.1. NCBI lineage: Eukaryota > Viridiplantae > Streptophyta > Magnoliopsida > Caryophyllales > Amaranthaceae > Salicornia > Salicornia ramosissima. The sequence continues at coordinate 32,622,932 of OX596234.1, read as the reverse complement.
CCCAATTCCAAACCCAAACCAGAAGTCTTGATTGAAAACAAAAGGAATTATTGTGTTTGAAGTTACCTAAAGATCAATAGGAATTAAATCTTTAAGTTTTTGAAGTGATTGGATGATGAACAATGGTTGGGTGTTCATACACCAAAAATGGTGTGTGGAATCTAAGCAAAGGGAGAGTGTTTGACTTTTGTTTGTGGCAAATGATGATCAAAGTGTTTAAGATGACAAGATGAACTTCCAAGCCTTACTAACCCTTCTATTATAGAAGTGGTTTAAGGTGTGAACATGAGGCAAGTGGCAATTAGGCCACTAATTACAAGGGGGGTCGGTTATGACAAGGCCAAAAATGGGCTTTTTGTGATCATTTGGGCTAATTGCACTCATGCATGATCAATCATGCCTAATTAGCATTTGGCCCAAAAATTAATTAACTAATTAGAAAATTAAATAATAAAATTCTAATTAATTAAATAATAATAAAATAAATAATAAACAACCAAAAATAAAAATAATTGAAATTAATCGAAATTATTCTCATAGAATAAAAATAAATAGTCCAAATAAATTTTGGACCATACATAAAATAACATAAATAACAAATAAACCAACGACAGAAATACTGATAAATCTGGGTCATTACAACCTCCACTCCTTAAAGAAATTTCATCCCGAAATTTAAGGCAAAGGAGATTGTTCAACTGCAAACAGCTCCGGGTACTTCTGCCTCATGGACGCCTCTGTCTCCCAATTCGCCTCCTCATGGTGCTGATTTCTCCACAACACCTTGACTAGCTTAACTTGCTTACGTCGGAGGGTCCTCATTTCGCGATCCAAGATCTGAACTGGTCGCTCCTCGAACGTCAGATTCGGCTCAAACGTGGCCGATTCCACTGGAATGATGTGGGTAGGATCATGTACATATTTCCTTAGCTGGGAAACATGGAACACATCGTGAACATTAGACAAACTATTTGGTAATGCCAATCGATATCCCACCTCCCCATTTCGTTCTAGTATCTCGTAAGGTCCCACGAATTTCGGTCGGAGTTTCCCCTTTTGACCAAAGCAAGCCACTCCTTTGAATGATGAAACCTTAAGCAAGACTCTGTCACTTACCTCGAAAGTCAGTGGTCTACGTCGATTATCGGCGTAGGAATTCTGACGACTCTGCGTGGCCTGCATCTTAGACTGTATGACTCGGACCTTCTCTACGGTATCTCGTACCATATCAGGTCCCAAAGCCACAGTATCACTGATATCATTCCAAAAAATCGGACTCCGACATTTCCTGCCATACAGGGCCTCGTACGGAGCCATATCGTTGTTGGAGTGATAGCTGTTATTATAAGAAAACTCTACCAAGCAGAGCATACGCACCCAAGACTGATGATACTCCAGAGTACATGCTAGTAACATATCCTCCAGAGTCTGGATGGTCCTCTCAGTCTGACCATCGGTCGCCGCGTCAAATGCGGTGCTCAGCTTCAACTTCGTCCCAATGGCTTCCTGAACTGATTTCCAGAAACAAGATAAGAACCTCTATTGACATATTCCTTTTATGTTTTGATGATGACATAAACCTCAAGCTTAATTACTAATAAATGTCTTTGAGTTATTGGAGAATTTTAGGTCTTGAAGATAAATAAAGTATTGAAGATTCAAACATGAAGATTCAATCATTTGAAGAAACAAGATGGTGATTCAAGTGAAGGTTTGAAATACGAATTAAAGATGTTGCTGTCAAGTTTCTACAGAGAAATCAGAGAATTTCCTGAAGGGAATTAAGCAAAGAACATGAGAAGAACTTCAAGTATTCCAATGAATCACTTGATGAAGAGAAGAGAAGCATCCGTGAATGTTATAATGTAATGTTCTAGGGTAAATGTAAGTATGTTAATGCATTTAAGTCTGGTTGGAACTTAGTCGTGTCTGTCAGAGGAACTTTGGGTCATGTTCCTAGAGGAACTTATGTCGAGTAAGTTGGTTATAGTGGTCCACGTCCTTTACTACTTTTTAAGGTTAGTTTGAACAAACATTTGACTGTTTTAATCAGTTTAAAAGGTTCAAAAATTGACTGAAATTATATGCCCTTAATTTTAGGCACTCTTAACTAACATTTATTGACATTGCTATTAGTCTTAGGTTGTGTCCTATTTTATAGGAATAAGTTGAGCATCTTATTCTGATTAAGTTAGTGGTCAAATGTACTTAGTTATTCTGATTTTATTTTTCTTAAATAAAAATTCGGAAAAATGAAAAAAGAAAAAAATGGTTTTTGCTTTTTAATTGGTTTTGATTGAGCTAATTTTAGGGTTAGTTAGGGTAGTTGTTCAACTTTTTATTTCTGATTTAGTTAGTAAAAATAAGGTGGTAAGTGTGATATTATTAAGGAGTCAAAGTTAGTGGCATGTGTGTGTTAGTGGTGGACGGTTAGTGTGATACTGGGGTGGTTGATTAGGTTTTTTCTGCAACGAATTACTACAACCATTCAACTATAATTACAGACTTAATTTAGACACTTAATAACACACAACTAGAGCATACTTTCAGAATTACATGATTTAAGTGTTGTGTCAAAAATTTCCAAAGTTCCAATCCAGTTTCTTACATGCATTTCAATATACTAGAGTTATTATTTTGAGTTGTAATTGAGAGAAAAAAAAAGAGAAGTGTGAGAACATAGAAAGAGAACAGAGAAGAAAGAACAGGTGAGAATAGAAAAGAAAGAAAAGAGAAAGAGAAAAGAAAGAGAAAAAGAGAACAGAATCGTAAGTTCCTACAGGAACTCACGAGGTCCAGAGAGAAGTTTAGGATTATAACCGTTTACATGGCCTTTGTATAAAATTGGAGTTTTTCTTCCTTGGGCCAGGAAGTTTTTCTCGTTGAATTCTTTCTTTTGTTATTCAATTTCCATTCAAGTTCCTTTCGTTTTTTAATTCTGTTGAAAATCTGTGCTATAAGTTCCACACAGTAATTCACCCCTCTCTTGTCGTGTTCCTACAGGAATAACAATTGGTATTAGAGAAGGAACTCAGACCATTCAAGACACCTTGACAAGAGATCTGGGCATTATGAACACTTGTGAGAAATTGGAAGAAGGGTACTCATCTCAGAGACCTCCCATGTTGAATGGGAAATTCTATGCATATTTGAAAAATCGGATGGAGATCTATATTAAAGCGGAGAACTATCAGGTATAGAGAGTCGTTGAAGTAGGTGACTATAAGGTAACCAAAACTAATGCTAATAATGAGATAGTTCCTAATGAAATTTCTTAATATGAACGTGAAGACTTTGAAAAACTGGAAATAAATGCAAAGCCATAAAATTGCTTCATTGTGGTCTTGGACACCATGAACATAATCGTATTATGGGGTGCAAGAGCGCAAAAAAATATGGGATTTATTACAGATAAATCACGAAGGTACTAATGAAGTTAAAATTTCTAAAATTGATTTATTAATCTGTAAATATGAAAGGTACGAAATATTGCCTAAGGAATCTATTCAACATATGCTTACTCGTTTTACTAACATCATAAATGAGCTTGTTTCCCTTGGAAGAGACATACCCATTGATGAACAGGTTAGAAAGGTCTTGAGGAGTCTTCCACAAGACGAGAGATGGAGATCTAAAGTAACAGCGCTTATGGAAACAAAGGACTTTACGAAGTTCAACATTGAGCAATTGGCGGGTTCCTTGCTAACCCATGAACTACATCTGGGAACCAGCGGAGAAGGTTCCAAAACCAAAGGGTTAGCATTAAAGGCAGAAGAGAGTGATGTTTCACCAAAAATGTTTCACCAAAAATAAACATGACAAGAAAAATAAAGCCTACACCCAACAAGTGTGGGTTAGGAAGGTCAAGGTTGAAAATGTTTCAAAGAACAAGGAACCCAAGCTGGTCTGGGTTCCTAAAACTAACCTTTAGTTTGCTTGTGCAGGTGCGAGTGAAAGGAAAGCCATATTGGTATTTGGACAGTGGTTGCTCAAGACACATGTCCGGGGATAAAGAACAATTCCTTTCACTCACTGCATTCAAGGGAGGGCACGTGACATTTGGTGACAATAGCAAAGGACTTATCAAAGGAGTAGGTAAGGTTGGTAAGTCACTCTCCCAAGCAATTGACAATGTTTACTATGTAGAAGGTTTGAAACATAACCTTCTGAGCATATCTCAACTATGTGATAAGGGAAATAAAGTGAACTTTGAATGAAACACTTGTCACATAGTGAACTCTAAGACAGGGGAACTGGTCTGTGAAGGAACAAGGCATAACAATGTGTATATTACATACTTAAATCAACTTCCACAGAACAGTGCCCTCTGCCTTAGTGTTGTAGAGGATGACCAATGGCTTTGGCATAAAAGATTAGGACATGTTAGCTTCACTTTGCTCAACAAGTTGAGAACACAAGAATTGGTATTGGGTTTACCTAACATCAAATATGTGGCATACCAGCTCTGTCAAGAGTGTGCAAAGTGCAAGCATGTAAGATCATCTTTTAAACCAAAGAAAGTGGTTAGTTCCTCTAGACCATTTGAACTTGTACACATGGATTTATGTGGACCTATGCGTGTACAAAGCAGAAATGGCTTTAGCTATGTATTTGTCTTAGTTGATGATTACTCTCGTTTCACTTGGACCATATTCTTGAAATTCAAAGATGAAACTTTTGATGAATTTGAAATCTTAGTGAAGCAGGTACAGAACAAGATCAATCATCAGTTAGCATCTATCAGATCTGATCATGGGTTAGAATTTGATAATGCTAGCTTCATAACCTATTGTATGGAGCATGGTGTTTCTCACAACTTCTCAGCCCCCATAACTCCACAACAAAATGGAGTTGTTGAAAGAAAGAATCGCACTCTAGAAGAAATGGCTAGAACCATGCTTCTAGAGAGTGGTCTGTCCAAGAAATTTTAGGCTGATGCTGTGAGTACATCTTGCTACATACTCAATAGGGTTATGCTAAGACCAATACTAAGAAAAACACCTTATGAACTTCTAAAGGGTCGAAAACCAAACATTGAACATTTAAGGATATTTGGTTGTAAGTGATTTGTACACAACAATGGTAAGACCAGTTTGGACAAGTTCGATCCCAGGAGTGATGAAGCTGTTTTTATAGGGTACTCTCCTCATAGCAAGGCATATAAAGTCTTCAACAAAAGAACCTTGTGTGTTGAAGAGAGTATCCATGTATTGTTTGATGAAACTAACATGTTCAACGAGCCTGTGCAGGTAGATGATGATGAAGGCTTTGAAATTGGGATGACAAATTTCACTGGAGCTGAACCAGAGAACACTGCTGAACCAGACTCTCCAACTCCTCCTGAAAACAACAATGAGTCTGGTGCAGCAGAAGGAAACGCTAAGCAGGTTGTTGAACTCAGTGACTCTCCTGCCCATCCATCTGAAGATGATGTGGGAGAGAACACTGAAGAAACTGGTCCACCCTCTCAAAATGAAAATGAAATAGGGGAAACTAGTACAGACATTGGTTCTAACTTAGGTGACTCTAATGCCGTAAGAAAGAGTATGTTTAAGCAAAGAAGCTCTCATCCTTCTGATCAAATCATCAGTGATTTATCAAAAGGAGTCCAAACTAGAAATTCTGTTTGGAAGAACTTCTGTGCTTATTTCTCCTTCTTATCTCACATAGAACCAACTGACTATAAGATTGCTCTAACTGATCCTGATTGGATCTTGGCCATGCAAGATGAGTTGAACCAGTTTGAAAGAAATCAGGTTTGGCATCTTGAACCAAGAACCAATGAGATGTCAGTTATTGGAACCAAATGGGTCTTCAGAAACAAAATGGATGACTCAGGTACCATAGTCAGAAACAAGGCCAGGCTAGTGGTTCAAGGGTTTAACCAACAAGAGGGAATAGACTATGATGAGACCTTTGCTCCAGTAGCCAGGCTTGAGGCAATAAGAATTTTGATTGCATTTGCTGCCCACATGAACTTTAAACTCTTTCAAATGGATGTTAAAACTGCTTTTCTAAATGGTTATTTGAAAGAAGATGTGTATGTGGAATAGCCCCCTGACTTTGAGGATAGAGTTTGTCCAGATCATGTCTATAAGTTAGACAAAGCTCTTTATGGCCTCAAACAAGCCCCTCGTGCTTGGTATGAGAGACTCTCTAGCTTTCTTATTGAAAATCATTATGAGAGAGGTTCAGTGGACAAAACTCTATTCTTAAAGAAAAGGGGAACAGATCTGTTAGTGGTCCAGGTATATGTTGATGATATTTTGTTTGGGGCTACTAATTCTGTTTTGTGTGATGAGTTTGCAGACCTAATGAAAAGTGAATTTGAGATGAGCATGATAGGAGAACTTGGTTTCTTCCTAGGGCTTCAAATCAAGCAAGTGAATGATGGAATCATGATCCATCAACAGAAGTATCTCAAGGAGCTGCTCAAGAGATATGGTCTGCAAGATAGCAAGTCCTATGACACACCTATTCCTACCTCTTCTAAACTGAGCCTAGATGAGAAAGGAAAGGGTGTTGAGGATAAGCTATACAGAGGTATGATTGGCTCACTTCTCTACTTAACAGCTAGTAGACCAGACATAGTGTTCTCAGTTGGGTTGTGTGCAAGATTTCAAAGCAACCCAAAAGAGTCTCATCTAAAAGCTGTTAAGAGAATTTTTAGGTACCTAAGTGGTACTGAGGACATGTGCTTATGGTATCCAAAGGGAAGCAATTTTGATCTTTTAGGATACTCTGATGCTGATTATGCTGGTTTTAGTGTGGACAGGAAGAGCACTTCAGGAATGGCTCACTTCTTAGGTTCTTGTCTCATTTCGTGGGGATCTAAGAAACAAAATTCAGTGGCCTTATCCACAGTTGAATCAGAGTACATAGCTGCTGCTTTGTGCTGTGCTCAATTGCTTTGGATAAAGACACAACTTAAGGATTTTGGGGTCTGTTCCGGAAGTGTTCCCATATTGTGTGATAACACCAGTGCTATAAACATTTCAAAAAATCCTGTCCAGCACTCTAAAACCAAACATATTGAAATCAGACATCATTTTCTCAGAGACAATGTTGAAAAAGGAAATGTGAATCTTGAATTTTGCAGATCTGAAGAACAATTGGCTGATATTTTCACTAAACCCCTGAGCAGGGAAGTGTTTGTCAAACTCCGCACATTACTTGGTATGTTAAGGATTAGATCCTAGTTCCTTAGGACTTATCTTTCTCTTTTTGGCCATGTTTGACTTTTTGATCATTAGTGTAAATAAGCAAGGCTGGTTAACTCTTAATGTCATTGATGCAAGTGGTCTCAAAATTCTTATGCTGATGCTGTTCCAATGTGTGGTATCTCTAAGTTGCCTAATTGGAAGTTGCATTAAAGTTTTTAATTTATACAGATCAGCGTCAGACCATCGTAAGACCAGTTCCCTACATCGGCTATATCAGTTACTGCTGAATTCTCGATTTTGAAATTGAGGAGTTAAGTGTTCTGACACATGACCGTTGTGAACAGTGTAGAAGTTACTTCTACTTTATCTGTTCGAATAACTGCCGGTTTTCTCCATCTTAATTCATTTTATCACATTAAATTCTATCTAACTGTCTCTTTCTCTCTCAAAGTAATCCTTTCTTTCAAACCCTAAGCACCATCATCAAAATCCTCTTTAAGAATTCAAATTCGGTTTCTTACTCTCTCCTTCATCAACTCTGCAAATCTAATCAAAATGGGAAGAAAGAAAAGCAAGGCTGCAAGGAAGAAAAGTCGTGGGTTAAGCCAATCTCCAAATTTCACACCCTCTAAGGCTGAGATAGAATCAGAAAATGTAGTGGTTGCTGAACACCACCACACAGAAGAAAAGGAAGAAAAAATCAAGGATCAAACCACAACAGAAACAGTTGCTGAGTCTAAAGGCACATGCAAGCCCGATGAGAAATCTACTCCTCCACCAAGCCCTAAATCATCACCACCACCTTCTCCACAAAAACCACCACCACCTTAACCTCAGAGAACACCATCACCATCTAAGAAATCATCCTCTCCATCACCGAAACAATACTCGTCACAACCTACAAAATCTTCTCCTCCACTAAAACCACCATCTCCCACAAAAGCCAAAACTCCTCCCCCACAGTCACCAATGAAATTCACAAATCCACCACCCTCTCCACCATCAGAAAATTCACCCACATCATCACGACAGACCACACAGAAACCAGTGTCAAGCACTGAAGAGAAGGAAGTTGAAAAGGAAGAAATGGAAAAGAAGGATGATGACACCAATGTTCAGGATATGGTTGTCGAGATCACCGGTGTTGTACAAGGTGAAAAGGAACAAGGAAAAAGAACCAGGCCCTTGAGGACAAGGGTCTGTAAGGAAGAAATCAAGAAGGAACCTGCTGAAGTGGTTTCTGAAGAGAAGAAGGATGAAAAGAAGAAAAGGGTGAAAAGTGTTGCCAGGAAGGATAAAGCCTCAGAAAGTCCCAAGCCTGCAACCAAGCTCCCAACAGAAAAGAAAAGGAAAGCTGCCTCTACCTCTGACAAGACTCCTGCCAAGAAGAAAGGTAAGACCACTTCTGAACCATTGTATGAACTAAGTGGTAGGGGTGTCTTATTTGGTTTTTCATGTCCCATGTCTTGGATGAGTCAACCATTTTTAGAAGAATTTAAAGAGGCCATAGAGTTCCAGGGTTGGGAAGGGCTATTTGATAAGAGGCTTGATGTTTTTGAAACCTGTGTTGAAGAATTTTACTCTAAATTGGGGAAGTTAGAGAAGGGGAAGGTCTGGAGTGAGGTCGAGGGGATCGACATCACTCTTTCAAAGAAGAGTCTAGGGGAGGTACTGGGTGTACCAAGGGGTGGATTCTGTGATTATTCCAAGGACAACTGGCCAACTATTCCTGAGGTCAGTACAGAACACATACAGACCAGTCTCTTTACTGGTTCTCCAACTGATGGTGCTGGCTATGTTATTGGCCAATTAAGGGAACCAGTAATGAGGCTGTTCCATACAGTTGCCTCTAAGATAGTACTCCCCAGGGCTCAGGGCAGAATGGATGTTAGGAAGATGGATGCTGTGATTATTTATTGTCTATATGAGAAAATTAAGTTGAGTCTCCCTGGTCTGATGCTAGCTCACATGGTTAGCATTTTGGAAAGGTCCAACCACTCTCTACCTTATGGAGCCTGGCTTACTTTGGTTTTCCAAAGTAGAAAGGTTCATCTGAGTGGTGAGGTAAAGAAAATGTCTGTCCTCACCAACCAGATCCTAGGTCAGAAGGGGATGACCTTTGAGGGAGGTATGCTCAAGATGAGGGATGAAGACAGGGTCACAGGGGCCAGAAGGACAAGCAGCTCCAGGTCTGAGGAAGCTACTGAGTCACTGTCCAAACAGGTGCAGACACATGGGGAATTACTGCAACAAATGATGGCTAGTGTCAATGCTCTGTGCACTTCTCTGGATGGTTCTATAAAGAACATAACAGCACGACTGGACTCCCAGGAAGAAAAGCTTGCCTCCTCTTCCAGCTTCAAGCCCAAGACCACCAAGAGACCAGTTCCCATCATAGCCCAAGTCAGGAAGAAGCAGCAGGAGCAGAGTGCAGAAAAAGAGGATGAGGATTCCACTGAGGATTCTGATGATGATGCTGACTCCACTTCTTCTTAGCCTACCCCCTTCCCTACTAACATTGATCTCAAACTTTCTTTTCTCTAGTTTCTCTAAACAATTACTCTGGTTTCTCTGAACAATTGCTACCTTTAGTTTTTGACCATTTCTGCTAAACAACTTCTCTGCAGAATGGTCCTGGTCTGTATATTGTATTAACTTCTGTGTGCACTTGAACAGTTTGGGATTGTGAGTTGCAGGTACTCACATTTGGGACAACATCTCTAGAATGTTGTGTGTATATTATGCTTATGACTTTACTTGTTGCCTTCTCCTAATTTTTATGCTGTGATTGTTTTTGTCATTTGATGATGCCAAAAGGGGGAACAGGACAGGTAAAGTTCCTAGTATCAAGTGTAGCAACTTGAGCAAGGTTCAGACCTTGTTAAGAGATGGCCCAGCTTTTTGCCTAGGAGTATCTTGAATTCAGATCAAGTGCCCCTATCCATCCCAACTAGAAGAAATTCTTCTAAGTGAAATTGAAATTTCTCTTGCTACATTTGATAACTGATAAGTCTTGCAGGTTACAGGTCTAATGCTGAAACTCAATAATAAATTGAGTAATGTGATGAGTGACTGACCACTGTAATCAGTCTAATTGTGCTTTAGTCTGCTGTATATTTTTTATTCTCTGAGATTATGAATCTGACTACAGGCACAGTGCAAGACCAGTTCCTCTGAACAGTCATTTTATTTTGAAATAATTGGTTACTATTCTCAGGGGGAACTTCATGGTTTGTCATCATCAAATAGGGGGAAATTGTTGAACCATGTTTGATTTGAATGATGACAAACCAGTCCTCTATACTTGATATCTATGTATAATTGTATATGAACAGGTTGAATCAAGTGAGGACTCATCAAGGCAATCATGAAGACCTTGAAATACTTGAAGATCAGAAGCCAAGAGCTTGGAGCCTTTTTATTTTTATAGTTCTAGGATCTTCATGTAAAATAGGCTTAGGAAAATATTCTTATTGTTTTTAAGTAAAGAGCAAAAAGACCTTAAGTTTATATCCAGTAAAGAGAACAGCCCAAGAACAAGCTAAGAACAGGCACAAAACAAGCTTGGAACAGTTCCCTTTGCCAGACGTAAACTTAGTAGTACTGAGACCACTGTGGGAACAGACCTCAGTATTACGCACGTGATCCGTACAGATTTTCGAGTTCAAAATATTTTTGAAAATTTCTTTGAAAAATTTGGATCACTTGTGTCCTGGAAATATGCTAAATTGATTTGCAAAATCAGCTCATTAAATGCAATGTACTTGTTGGACTTTTGAGTATTAACCGCTGCAAACAGTGGTAGTATACAAAAGTCTAGAACTGTTAACTGTTCACTTGTGTCAGCTGATCTTTTGAGTATTAACCGCTGCAAACAGTGGTAGTATACAAAAGTCTGGAACAGTTAACTGTTCACTTGTGTCAGCTGATCCTTTTGCACAATTTAGGAGAGCTTCCAGCACACTTCTAGGGAACGGTTTTCCTTGTCTATATAAACAATCTTTGCAAAAAACCCTAGATGACTTTGGCTCTCTAAAGAAAACCAAGTAATATTTTCTGAGAGTCTATCCTTAGTCCAAAACTATCTCCATATCCATCTTTTAAGAGAAAAACTTACGGAGATTTAAGTTTGTAATATTTGAACCACTTAGAGGGAGGTGGTTGGGGAGTGTTCTGTGAACACTGAGTGAACTGTTAGAGTTAACAGTTGGGGAATTAAGTGTTACATAGTTGTAGCACTTAATTGAGTGTGTAACCTTGTTATTATTCTGAGTTGATTAATAATATTGGTGAGAGAGTGGAGGACGTAGGCTTGTTTAGAAGCCGAACCTCGTTAAATCTTGGTGTCCTTACTCTTTGCTTACTGTTCTCTCGTTGTTCTCACAAAAGCATAAACAAAACTTGAAAACGAGAAAAAAAAAAAAACACACATACTCAATTCAACCCCCCCTTCTTGAGTATACATTGAACTAACACAACTCTTGGAATGTCTTGGGCTTTATGCCCTGAAGGATGTAGAGGAGATCCCAATCCATTCCCTCGATGCACATTTGAACCGCTGATGGTTCAGAAAAACGATCCTTGCACTCTAAACTTAGAGCACGCCAACTGTTAATATAGTCAATGACAGGCTCATCCTTTCATTGTTTTGTCTTTGTCAGGTCGAGCATACTGACAATGCGCCGTGTGCTGTAAAAATCTATTCAGAAATTCCGATTCCATTTGATCCTAATTATCAATAGATTGAGGAGACAGATCAGTATACTAGTCGAACGCAGTGCCCTTGAGGGAACGAACGAATTGTTTGACAAGAAAGTCCCCCATAGAACCAGCAATGTTGCATGTCTCTACGAAATGGGCAATGTGTTGTTTCGGGTTCCCTTTCCTATCGAATTGATTAGACTTAGGAGGTTGGTAACCAGAAGGCTAGGATAGTCGATCAATCCTTTTAGTGTAAGGTTTGATTTAACGAGCATTCTCATACTCGTTTCCACCCAACTGATTCTTGACAGCACTAACGATCATAGCCTGAATTTGTTGAGGAGTCAAATAAAGTTGAGTCTCTTTGTATGGTTCCTCTTTTTCATCTTCAGCTTTCTCTTCATCATCTTCTGAACCGCCATGGATTGACAATTCATCATTACACTTGTCGAGCTTCTTAGTGAGTGCAACAAGTTGCTCACTTTGTTCTTTGGTTTGAGCATCCTTTTGTTCCCCATCCTTCACCAATTTGTTAAGAAGACTAGTCATTTCAGCCAACTGCTCCTCAACTGTCTTATCATTAGAACTAGTCACCAAGACAAGGGCAACTTCAGGTTCCCCAAATTGAGAACTGTTAGGAGATGATGGATGGGATACATCAGTATCAATTTCGCCTTCCATATTAAATGGGTTGAAGTTGGGACTAGTACGGATGATCAAGTCTTCTGTGCTGTTAGTAGAAGCCTGACTTGACTTAGGTGAGGCAACAGGTGATCCCACGTGTTCAGCGAAAGAGCTTGAGCCAAACACCTGTTTTCCTCCAATTTGACTGACATGAGGTGTGATCAGTGACTTGGAGGGGCCGTTGCTATGCGAGCCTTACGGGCTCCAGTTGGTGCCGTAGAATTTCGCAATTACTTGTTGCGGTAGCGCTTACAGCAGCTTTTTTCATTCCTCTAGGGGAAATGATTGGTTGATGACTAACAATGGTTGACTGTTGTTGGGCCGCACCAAATTTCATTCCGACAGTTTGGGAGGTGTTGTTCTGAGAAGCCATTTCTCAAAGTGTTTTTTTTTTTAGTTTTAGAAAAAGAGATGAGAGGAAGATATAGTCCCACCGGGCGTGCCAGAAATTTGTTAACACAAAATTTCGAGTGTAAATAAATTAGACAGGAAAGAAAGCAACAAATGAATTTAATTAAGAATTTGATTGCGGGTACAATCTCTGTAACAAGTTTATATAAAAATAAACTATGTCCTTTGATTCCGTCCTATAATTGTAGGTCACGTGACGTTGTCACACTACTTTGAATGTAGGTTGGCGTGTTTGCAACATCAGCCTAGATTCGAATGTTGTTTGAACGTATTCGAACACTTGTTTGAGTGTATTCGAATGTTTGCTTGGGTTTGTTCGAATGAGAGCTTCTTGAAGTTTGAATATCACTCGAATTTGTTTGAACGTCTCCGATCAGTTGTCACAATTTAGGTGTTTAGTAACTAATTGCAGAGAGAATTTGAGAGAATTTGAGAGAATTTTGCAGAGAAGTTTTGAGTGCTTTTCTAACAAATGAACTTTCTTCTCCTTTTCATAAGGGAGAGGGTTATGTTTATAGAGGTAGGTACCCTCTACATGGGCCCTTAGTTAGTGTTTGTGCTTTGATGAATTCGGCCCACTTTTGATTATATTAGACTCGGTACTTGGAAATTTGGTCCACTTTCCCTTTTTATGTCCCTTTAATATTTCATTTGGACCGGCACTATAAACTGGTTCAAATATTTATGATGACTCGAATTACATTTGTACAATTCAGGAAACCTTTTTTGGGATAAATTAATTAAATCGAGTTAATATTTTTATTTTAACCCTAAAATAATTAATTTAATTTAAATTTGACACTTACAAAATTTTAGTGACTACAGTAAGCCAAGCACCATAGGGAAGAGAATGGTTTGACCTTTCAAGAATGCTAACCATGTGGGCTAGCATAAGACCAGCGAGACTAAGTTTGATCTTCTCATAGAGACAGTAGATTATCACAACATCCATTTTTCTCACATCCATCCTACCCTGAGCCCTAAGGAGTACTATCTTGGAGGCAACAGTATGAAACAGTCGCATTACTGGTTCCCTCAGTTGGCCAATTACATAGCCAGAACCCTCAGAAGGTGAACCAGTAAAGATAGTGGTCAGAATGTGTTCTGTGCTGACATCTGGAATAGTAGGCCAGTTATCCTTGTAATAATCACAGAAACCTCCTCTAGGCACTCCCAGTACCTCCCCTTGACTCGTTTTGGATAGAGCGATGTCTACTCCTTCGACGTCACTCCAGACCTTGCCCTTATCTAGCTTGCCTAACATAGAGTAGAATTCCTCAACACAAGACTCAAACACTTTAAAAATTTTACCAAACAGCCCCTCCCAACCCTAAAATTCTAAGGCCTCCTTCAACTCCTCTAAGAAAGATTGACTCAACCAAGAGTTTGGACATGCAAAACAAAAAAGTACACCTCTACCACTTAATTCAAACAGTGGTTGGAAAGTGGTTTTACCTTTTTTTCTTGGCGGAAGCCTTCTCAGGTTCAGAGTTAGCCTTCCTCTTCTTCTCTGCAAGTAGTTTTTTTGCAGGTTTTGGGCTATCAGATTTCTTGCCCTTTCTTGTCACGCTTTTCACCCTTTTCTTCTTCTCTTCCTTCTTTTCTTCAGGACCCTCATCATCAAATTCCTTCTTTACTTCCTCCTTGTACACTCTGGACCTCAGGGGCCTTGTCCTCTTGTTTGGCCCTTTTTCCCCTACTCACTCCAATTATCTCCACGTCCTTGTCATCAAAAGGAACAGAGATATGTGAATCAACACCTTCAGGTTGAACCTTCTCTTGGGTTCACCCATCACTTCATCCTTTTCTTCAATGTAAGCCACTTGGTTGTCTGTGAGGGTTGTGATAGAGATTTTTGTGGTTGTGGGGAAGGTGATGGAGATTTTTCTTTTGTCGGTGAAGATGGTGATGGAGTTTTTGTATTGGGAGGTGATGGAGGTGGTGGAGTCTTAGCTTTTGTGGGCGATGGTGAGATGGAGTTGTAGGCTGTGGAAAGGGTTGTTTAGGTGATTGTGAGGGTGATTTGATTGGTGTAGAGGGTGTTGGTTTTGTTGGAGATGGAGTTGTTTGGGCTTGTTGTGTAACGACCCGACTCGCTTAAATCGGCGCGGAAGAAACCGACGAGTCGAATAGTTATAAACTACAACTCAAAATACTTAAGAATTAAAAACTAATTCCTCGAAATATTATTAATAACCACAAAAGTACAAATACCCACAAGTTTGTACATAACTAGTCCAAAAGTCAAACTAAAAACACTAAAATACGAGTAACTCAAACCACACGTCAGAGTCTAAACAACGTATAAAGAGTCCAACAACAACGTATAAAGTCTATACAATACGCCAATACTATCTATAAACAACAGAAATAGGAAATACATCAAATAACAGAAACAGTAAACGTCACTCGCCCAACCCAAAGCTAAGCAAGAGTATCGTCATCAGAAATACCTGAAAAACATACAACAGTCCACCATCAGTGGCGAGTAACATAACTGACTCACCCTAATGGGAATACACATGAACATAGTATAAACCAAATAATCAACATCAATAATCAAAGTACGAGAACAACCCAAAACCGTGAACTCGACTCAAACAACCTAACCAACTATCTTTGGCGCAATCATTCATATACTAGACCGGACTGTTCTCGTACGAACGCATCTTACGCGATCGAACTTTCTACTATGTTCGGATTTGAGAATCTTACTCCCAAACCCCATGAAACCAATCTTACTGGAAATCCATGTCCCGTGAAACCAATCTTACTGGAAATTCAAAGGATCACATAGTATGACTCCAACTATCCCAATACCGCGGATGGAATAGGGGCAACGTCTTAACCCAAAAACAAAGAATCTTACTCTAAGTTTTAGGCGTCTAGAAATGAAATCAAGCTAACTTTATTAATTAATCATTTAATCATTTTATTATCTCAACATAACTAAATTAAATTCAAGAATTGCCTCTATGCCTTGATTCTTGAAAATAACTAGTTAAAACATCGAAGTTATACTCAAGATTGCCTTTGCGCCTTGATCTTGAGCCTAACCAACCATAATCCATCATTCATTAACCATTCTTTAATCAATTTAGACTCAATCTTTAACTTTCTTTAACTTTTAAACCATTTTCTTTAACTTTCAAGATTCAACCAAGAACTCATAAAGACTCATCAAGAACTCATTAAGAACTCATTCAAGATTCAAGATCTTCAATCAAGAACTCAATCAAGATTCAAGATCTTCAATCAAGAACTCATCCAAACCAATTACATCACACGCATAACTCCAAAGAATCACACGAAAATCCCACTTAAACTCATCCAAAATTCATCAAACTTTAACACAATTATCATGATCATAAAACAACATATAATCAATCATTAAATCATGAAAACCATCATCAAAACATCATATAAACCATATAAAAATCAGAATATAAACAATCCATAAAAACATGAATAACCATCATCAAACAACCCATACATGCATTTAATCTATACTATAAACATAGTATACCAAGAAGGTTGAGAAAGTATGTTACCTTATTGAAGATATACACACAAATCAACACACAAATGTAGCCCGAAAACTCGACCCACACGATCACACAACACGGCCCAAAACACGCACGACACGTCTTGCACACACGAGCACAGCCACCGTTGCACGGCTGTCCAGCACGGCAGCCACACCACGAACACCCCTTGCACGGCCCGTCTGCACAGCTGCACCACCACGAGCACGGCCCACCCTCTCGAACACCACCACGGTCCACTCGAAAAACCCGGAAAAATCAACCCAACCAAGTGATCTTGAAAGAGATTGTTGAAGTTTAGATTGTGTTTTAGTACTTAAAGATCAATAGGATATGAATCTTTAAGTTTTGGGTTAAGAAATTGATGAACACTTTGATGGGACCAAAGTGCCAAAAATGGCGTGTAACAAGAGCAAAGGAGAGGGAGTTTTGTGTTTGAATTTTGATGGC
This sequence comes from Salicornia ramosissima, assembly GCA_951394345.1. Taxonomy (NCBI): domain Eukaryota; kingdom Viridiplantae; phylum Streptophyta; class Magnoliopsida; order Caryophyllales; family Amaranthaceae; genus Salicornia; species Salicornia ramosissima. Next base: position 32,605,978 of record OX596234.1, on the reverse strand, counting down.
AAATGTGTTAGGATGGCAAATGAGCAAAAATCCTCAAGCCTTACTAACTCATATATATATAGAGTTAGTCAAGGTGTGAACACAAGGCAAGTGGCAAGCCTTGCCATGCCATTAGAAAACCGGCCAAGGAGGGATTATGGGCCTAAAATGGGCTCTCGTGATCAATTGGGTTAATTTGCAAACACCGCATGATTAATCATGCATAAATCGATTTAGCCCAAAATATTAAATAATTAATTAGAAAATTAAATAATAAAAATTCTAATTAATTAAATAATAAATAACATAAATAATAAAAACTAAAAAAAACAAATATTTCGAATTAAATCGAAATTATTCACATAAAATAAAATAAATAGTTCAAAATAAATTTGAACTAACACATAAATACATATAATTATCGGCAAAAATACCAATAAAATCTTGGTCATTACATGTTGTGATGGTGATTTTGGCGATGGAAGTGGTGGATATTTTTCCTTTGTCTTGCATGCATCCTTTGATTCCTCGACTTTTTCCACAGTCACTTGTTCCTTAACTTCCTCCGACTTCTTTTCTGCTTCGTGGTGTTCAGCAACCACTGAAGCACTCGACTTCTTTTCATCCTTTGGAGAGGTGAATTTAGGTGATAAATTGATATCCTTGCTTTTCTTCTTTGATCCCTTATTCCTCTTCCTTCCTATAGTGATGATTGCAGTAAATTGTAGGAGAGAGAGTGAGAATGTGATGAAAATTATGTAGAGAAATTCCTAGAAAATGCTTAGGGTTTGATAAGGAGGGAGCAGTTAGAGAGAGAAAGAGACAGTGAGAAGGAGATAATGAAATTATGAAGAAGTTAAAATGAAAAAGAAAGAAAGTTGATAGTTATTAATGGGACAAGAGGGAAGTTACTTTACACTGCTCATTAGTGCCACAACGGTCATCTGTCAGAGAAATTAACTTCTCAATTTCAAAATTGAAAATTTAATAGTGAACTGAGACAACCGTTATAGGGAACTGGTCTGACGAAGGTCTGACACTGATTTGTATTCATTTAAAACTTGAGGCACCTATCAGTTAAGCAACTTAGAGGTACCACACATTTGAACAACATCAAGAAAAGAATTTTGTGAGCAGTTGCATATATGACAATTAAAAGTTAACCAACCCTGCTTATGTGCGAAGTTTGACAAACACTTCCCTGCTTAGGGGCTTAGTGAAAATATCAGCCAATTGCTCTTCAGATCTGCAAAATTCAAGATTGACATTTCCTTTTTCCACATTGTCTCTGAGAAAATGATGTCTGATTTCAATATGCTTGGTTTTAGAATGTTGGACAAGATTTTTGTAAATGTTCATAGCACTGGTGTTATCACACAAAATGGGACCACTTCTGGAACAAACCCCAAAATCCTTTAGTTGTGTCTTTATCCAAGGAAATTTAGCACAACAGAAAGTAGCAACTATGTACTCTGACTCAGTTGTGGATAAGGCCACTGAATTTTATTTCTTAGATCGCCATGAAATGAGGTATAGTCAACATTAGTGTATCCTAAAAGATCAAAATTGCTGCCCTTTGGATACCACAAGCACATCTCCTTTGTACCACTCAGGTACCTAAAAATTCTCTTAACAGCTTTTAGATGAGACTCTTTCGGGTGGCATAGAAATCTAGCACATAACCCAACTGAGAACACAATGTCTGGTTTAATAGCTATTAATTAGAGAAGTGAGCCAGTCATACCTCTATATAGCTTATCCACAACATCCTTTCCTTTCTCATCTAGGCTCAATTTAGAAGAGGTAGGAATAGGTGTGTCATAGGACTTACTATCTTGTAGACCTTATCTCTTGAGAGGCTCCATGAGATACTTTTGTTGGTGGATCATGATTCTATCATCCACTTGCTTGATTTGGATCCCTAGGAAGAAGCCAAGTTCTCCCATCATACTTCTTCTCAAATTTACTTTTCATTAGGTCTGCAAACTCATAACACAAAACAGAATTAGTAGCCCCAAATAGAATATCATCAACACATACATGGACCACTAACAGATCTGGTCCCCTTTTCTTTAAGAATAGAGTCTTGTCCACTGAATCTCTCTCATAATGATTTTCTATTAAAAAACAAGAGAGTCTCTAATAGCAAGCACGGGGAGCTTGTTTGAGGCCATAAAGAGCTTTGTCTAACTTGTAGACATGATCTGGACAATATCTGTCCTCAAAGCCAGGGGGCTGCTCCACATACACATCTTTTTTCAAATAGCCATTTAGAAAAGCAGTTTTAACATCTATTTGAAAGAATTTCAAGTTCATGTGAGCAACAAAGGCAATTAAAATTCTTATTGCCTCAAGCCTGGTTACAGGAGCAAAGGTTTCATCATAATCTATTCGCTCTTGTTGGTTAAACCCTTGAACCACTAGACTGGCTTTGTTTCTGACTATAGTGCCTGAGTCTTCCAATTTGTTTCTGAAGACCCATTAGGTTCCAATAACTGACATCTCATTGGTTCTTGGTTCAAGATTCTAAACCTGATTTCTCTGAAACTGGTTCAACTCATCTTGCATGGCCAAGACCCAATCAATATCAGTTAGAGCAATCTTATAGTTAGTTGGTTCTATGTGAGATAAGAAGGAAAAGTAAGCACATAAATTTTTCCAAACAGAATTTCTAGTTTGGACACCTTTTGATAAATCACTAATGATTTGATCAGCACGGTCAGAGCTTATTTGCTTAAACATACCCCTTCGTACTACATTTGAGTCACCTAAGCTAGAACCAATGTCTATACTGGTTCCCCCTATCTCATTTTGAATTTGAGGGGGAGGACCAGTTTCTTCAGTGTTCTCTCCCACTTCATTTTCAGTTGGATGAGCAGGAGAGTCACTGAGTTCAAAAACCTGTTTAGCATTTACTTCTGCTGCACCAGACCCATTGTTGTGTTCATGAGAAGTTGGAGGGTCTAGTTCAGCAATGTTCTCTATTTCAGCTCTAGTGAAGTATGTCATCCCAATATCAAAACCTTCTTCATCATTTACCTGCACAAGCTTGTTGAACATGTTAGTTTCATCAAACAACTCATGAATACTCTCTTCAACACACAAGGTTCTTTTTTTGAAGACTTTATATGCCTTGCTATGAGGAGAGTACCCAATGAAAACAACTTCATCACTCTTGGGTCGAACTTGTCCAACTTGCCATTGTTGTGCACAAAACACTTGCAACCAAATATTCTTAAATTTTCAATGTTTGGTTTTCGATCCGTTAGAAGTTCATAAGGTGTTTTTCTCATTATTAGTCTTACCATAACTCTATTAAGTATGTAGCATGATGTACTCACAACATCAGCCCAAAATTTCTTTGACAGACCACTCTCCAGAAGCATGGTTCTAGCCATTTCTTTCAGAGTGCAGTTCTTTCTTTCAACTACTCCATTATACTGTGGAGTTTTGGGGGCTGAAAAGTTGTGAGAAACACCATGCTCCATACAATAAGTTATGATGCTAGCATTATCAAACTCTGATCCATCATCAGATCTGATAGTTGCCAACTAATGATTAATCTAGTTCTAGACCTATTTCACTAGAATTTTAAATTCATTAAACGTTTCATCTTTGTATTTAAATATGGTCCAAGTGAAGCGAGAGTAATCATCAACTAAGACAAACACATAACTATAGCCCTTTCTACTTGGTACACACATAGGTCCACATAAATCCATGTGTACAAGTTCAAATGGCCTAGAGGAACTAACCACTTTCTTTGATTTAAAATATTATCTGACATGTTTGCACTTTGCACATTCTTGGCAGAGCTGGTCTGCCACATATTTGATGTTAGGTAAACCTATTACCAACTCTTGTGATCTTAACTTGTTGCGCAAAGTGAGGCTAACACGTCCTAATCTCTTATGCCAAAGCCATTGGTCATCCTCTACAACACTAAGACATAGAGCACTGTTTTGTGGAATTTGAATTAAGTATGTGATATGCACATTGTTATGCCTTGTTCCTTGACAGACCAGTTCCCCTGTCTTAGGGTTCACTATGTGACAAGTGTTTGATTCAAAATTCATTTTATTTCCCTAGTGACATAGCTGAGAGATACTCAAAAGGTTATGCTTCAAACCTTCTACATAGTAAACATTGTCAATTGCTTGGGAGAGTGACTTACCAACCTTACTTGCTCCTTTGATAAGTCCTTTTCCATTATCACCAAATTTCACGTGCCCTCCTTCGAATGCAGTGAGTGAAAGGTATTGTTCTTTATCCCTCGGACATATGTCTTGAGCAACTACTGTCCAAATACCAATATGGCTTTCCTTTCATTCGTACCTGCACAAGCAAATCAAAGGTTAGTCTTAGGACCAAGACCAGTTTGGGTTGCTTGTTCTTTGAAAAATTCTCAACCTTTACCATCTTAACCCACACCTGTTTGGTGTTGGTTTTGTTCTTCATTTCATGTTTCTTTTTAGTAAAGCAATTGTTAGTTACATGACCACTATTACCACAATAGTTACAAACATGCAAGTCTTTGGCAAATATACACTTGCCTTTCTTGAATTCATTCAACCATGTGTTGTCTCTGCCTAAAACAGTTTTAGAACTTGATCCAGAATTCCCTAAACCAAACCATTGAGAATTCCCAGATTGGGATGTGCGGATGTTTAGGGTTTTCTGAGTATCTAACATTTTGTTTAATTGGTTCATACTCCTTATTTTAAAGCCTTTTAAGTTGAACTTCATTTTGTTTCTCAACAGATTTCAAATCAACTCTAGTCTTTTGAAGTTCATCTTCTAGCCTTGAAACCAGGGAGGGATCTAGTTCGTCAATGGTCTTCTTGATGTTTTCTTGTCTCAGCAAGATGAGTTCAGGCTCAAGATTATATATCTTAGCTGTGCACTCATCATGTAAGACATCAAGAACATCATCAAAATGTAATAACTCGAAATTCCGGGACAAAAAAATTCGTGGTTATTTCATGTGAACTAGTAAATTCTAATTCCAATTACCTGGATATTGGGCTGTATTCTCTTATTTCTACCCTTGTCTCAAAATTGGGCCCAATGACCCAATAATTACTTCCCTTGGCCGGCCCTCTCATCATTTATGGCCAAGGATTATTTTCCGTATTTGTTGTCAATATTTAGATATTCGATCTATATCTAAAATTTTTAATTTTATTTTAATTATCCTTTAATCTAAAAATCTCATTTTTCTTCAACCTCTTAGCAGTCCTCCTAAAAACCCTCAACAACTTGCTCCCTCTTATTTCTAAACCACACGGCCCCCTTTCCCTTTTTATTTCATTAAGTCTTTGATTGTTCTTTATATTTATATAAGGGACAACAATTCTATTCTATTCTATCCTTTCTCTCAAACTGCAAACAAAAACCCACAAAGTTGTGCTAGTGTGTGTCGTGTGTGTGTGTCGTGCCAAAGCCAAGATTTTCTTTGGTTTTTCCTTCCTAATTCAAGGTAACTAGACTAACCCTCTTAAATATGATTAATTTATCATATAACTAGATTATAATTAATTAAAAGATAATTGTAGAATTTAATCTTGAATGTTGCCATGAAATTGTCGAACCTTGCTACTGTTTATGTATGATATTTCGAACATGTTCTTGTTTGAATCTTGTGTTCTTGAATGATTCCATGTAATTTAATTGTAGAATTAAGATTAAAACTATGAATTATATTATTTATTTGCATATTCTGATTCGAATTTTACAAAGTTGTTGATGATAATTGTTATGATATTTTTCAAAAAATATGTATGATTAAAGCATGAATTTTTACTGTGTTTCTATGCTAACTTTTATGATTAAACTATGCTTCATTATTTAATTAATTGTCTAATTAAATTTTAGAATTTTAAATCATATTTTTGTCTTTGAATCTTGAAAATGTCGAGTGAAAAAAATTTCAAGAAGGATTGAATTTTCGAACGTTTTGGTTAATTTTAATCTTGTATTTTAATCTTGATCATGATTTATTTATTACTTAATTGAATTCTTGAATTAAATTTATAATTTTTATTCTAATTTTTCGAAAAAGTCGAGTGCACTAACTTGACAAAAAGAAATTAAAGTTTCAATTTTTCTTATTAAATTATGTTCATATAACAATCTTGATCTTGATCTATTAATTGTATAATAGTTTAAAGGCGATTTAATGATTTAATAATATGATTTAGTGAGTTCTTGAAAACTAACCTTGATCTTGATTTTTGACCAAGAAGGCCGAATGGTTTAAGTATTAAAAAGAATAATTTTTGATCCATGTTGAGTTATAATTCTATGATTAATCGATATTCCATGATTTTAGAATTAATTTAACTGTTTTAATGATTAGATTTTGATAATTGTGAATAATATCTAAAGTATGAATTTTTGGGCTATTTCTTTTGTGTTGGCCGAATGGCGTGTTGGTAAATAGGAGTAATTTTGATCTTGTTTTGATTAATTAATTAATTGTTTCCTGATTCCTTGATTTGTTTTATGATTAATTATTTAATTGAAGAATTGTTTATGTTGGTAAAGAACTAATCTTTTTATTTTATTTTGAAGTGGCCGAATATTTGTTGATTAATAAGGATGGTTTAATTTTATTTTAGTTTATAACAATTTAGTTTAACGATCAAGGATTAATTTAATTTAAGGAATAAAACGGAATTAAGGAATTATGTTGAATTGATGAGAATAAGAGTTGACTTCGAACAAGAATGATACGATAAGACGATAAGATGTTTATTGGTCTCACGATGACCATGGCGATAAGATATATTAAGTTATAAGTTACGAAGTGGACGCCTGTTTGGCGATACACGGGTCGCCAGACTAGGTTAAGTCGAAGCCACTGCCCTACTGCGGTCTCTGGGCAGTTCTTGATTCTAGGATGTGTAGTCGTCTAAGTAGTAGTACACGGGCTACGAATTTGGAGTTATGGCCATAGCTTAGGCTTAGTTCTTGCAAAGGAGAGCTACGGGTAGAATACACGAGTTCTACCCGATGCATTTTAGGAAAGTTGAGATGTACACGGGCATCCTTACGAGCTATAATGACCGGTCCATGGATTATTAAAGATAAGTTAAGTATGGTACACTAGTAAAAAAATCACTAATTTTAACCCCCTTATTGTAACTTGCCTTAGACTTGTTGGTTACAATTAATTCTTTTGTAACATGCATGCATTATAAATGTTAGTTACAATAAATCATTATTACTACATACAAAAACACTTATTGTATTTGGCCAAATTATGCCCGTTACAATAAGTAACAATTAGTAACGGGCCGTAGTTCAGCCTGTTACTAATTGTTACTAATTGTAACGGGCATACATTAGCCCGCTACAATAACTTATAGTAGAATGAACACAACCAATATCCTAACCCATTGTAACGTGGTTTTGTTGAACCATGTTTGATTTCATTGATGACAAACCAGTTCTCTATACTTGATTGTTATGTAAGTTTGTATTTGAACAGGTTGAATAAAGAGAGGACTCTTCAAGGCAACTTTGAGGGCCTTGAGATACTTGAAGATCAGAAGTCAAGAGCTTGAAGTCTTTTAATTTTCGTACTTCTAGGATATTCTTGTAAAATAGACTTAGGAAAATATATCTTATGTTTATAAGTAAAGAGCAAAAAGCACTAAAGTTTATGTCCAGTAGAGAGAACAAGCTAAGAACAGGTAAAGAATAAGCTTGGAATAGTTCTCTTTGCCAGATGTAGACTTTGTAGTACTGAGACCACTGTGGGAATAGACCTTAGTATTACGCACATGCACTTAAGTGATCAGTATCGATTTTCATGTTCAAAATTATTTTTGAAAATTTATTTGAAAAAATAATGATCACTTATGTTTTGGAAATCCGCCAAATTGATACACAAAATCAGCTTTGCAATGTACTTGTTTGGACTCTAGTGTACTTTCCCACTACATGCAGTGGAAGTAGAAAAAGGTCTGAAATAGGTACCTTTGCACTTGTGTCAGCTGAGCTTGTTTGCACAATTTAGGCAAGTCTCCAAGCACACTTTGATGCGTGGTTAAGGGGGGCAATCATGAATTGAATATAATTGATTCCTGAACCAAACAAAGATGAACAATCTGCCTATTCACTAGACCGAGATTGTCACCTGTAACTACCCGTCTTATAATAGGGTGTAATGGCGGAAACAATACACCAAGTTAGGCCACAAAAATGCGGAAAAATTTAAAACTTCTAAAATAACATAAACCAAAAGTTATTAAATAACAATCCAAGGAGTAAACACCTCCTGAAAAACTTAAACAAAATAGCTAGTTCAACATTATTTAAAGAAAGTCTTAAAGGTAATCCTAGGCTCTCTCATAAATCACATCCCATCAGCTTCGGTGACGGATCAATCCTCACCTGCACCATCTAAAACCACAAAAATATGCCCACTTAGTGGCTAGTAACTAGACCGTTCTTAACACACGTGTTCAAAATTAAACCAAGAGTTAATGCAAGGCTTAGATTAAAACTCAAAGAACTTACAGAAATCAGCCACACGAGACCAACATTAAAAATTGATAGATCAATTAACCAAATTAGTTTGAAACCCAAAAATGAGTCAACCAAAAATAATTAAACCAAAACAAAATCAATTAGATCAAGTAAAAATAGAAGAACATCAAAACCAATATCCAAATTTTGAAGTTGTAATTGGAGCATACACAGTGAACAAATTCGCGGCTCACTAAGCCTAGATATAGTCAGGGCGGACCTCGGATCAACCACAAAATCATGACCCTGTCTGAGAATGGCCAAACTCTCTCATTTTCCGAAGATCCAGTATAATGAGAACGACAACTAAATCTAAAACCAATCTACTATGGATGTGCTGTCCAATCGAAGGAACCACTATGGACTTACCCAACGATTTCCAATTATCAACAAAACAATCCAACAAGAACCAACTCCAAAACCAAAAATCAAATCAAAACCAATGTTCTTAAGGTACCACTATGGACTTAACCTTAAGAACCCAAAGGCCACAATGACCATTTCTAAAACAAATTCCATAATTTTCATGAAGTAGATTAAAAACCAAGTTAAGGTCAAAATCAAAGTCAAAGTCAACAATCAACAGTCAAAGTCAAGATTCAAAAGTCAAAGTCAATATTCAAAAATCAAAGTCAAAACCAAAAATCAAAGTCCAGATTCAAAGGTCGAACTCAAGATAAATAGACTTTAGAAAAACAATTAATAAATTAATTAATCGAAGCGAATAAAGAGTGCAAAATAAATCTTCACACATTCCTTACAATTAGGTACATGATTAGAACAGTAAATTATCACGAATTATCAATTTTAAACCCTCTTTGCCACAAGTAAAAATTATGTTGTCTAAAGGACCTAGTTTAAACCAATATTAAGCAATAATTTACCAAGTTAAGCCCAAAACTCAGCAATAGAATTAATAAATGAATATTAACAGGTTAGGTACTGTTCTAAATTAGTTAGTGATGTTTTTAACACTTATAGTGATTTTTTTTAACCATTTTGCTAATAATTTTTTTTAAAAAAAAACGAATTAAGAGGTTGATTCGAAATTTCATATTAATTAATTTAATTAACCAAATTAATTTATACCATTACGTAAATGATTACCACATATTTCAGTACGAAATAATAGGGGATTTAATTTATTTTCAGAATTATAACTATGTGCATTTTTGTTTTTTAAAAAAAATATACACCGAATTAGTGAATAATTTCAGAAGTTCCTTTCTGATTAATTTAATTAACCAAGATTATTTTGGACAATTCCGTACTGTTTTTAACACCTTTTAGTGCCAAAATAAAGTGGAAAATAATTTTAATTAATTAATTTCCAGATTATAAAAACTGCAGATTTTCGGATTACAAAATTAAGAAAATTAATTTATCTGAGACACTAAACTAATTACCAAGTAAAATATATTTACTCCAATAATTTAAGGGATTACTCAAGGCCTAAATAAAATTATCCAATCAATAAAAATAAGCACAAAAATATGCAGAATTTATTTACACAAAATTGCGCCTAAAATAAAATTAATTCGCCTATTTTCAGAATTTAATAAAAATTGCAAATAAAATAATACAAGCCACGAAAAATTAAAATAACTAGTCCCAAAATTAAATCTAAATTATAAAATATCATGGAAAATTATTACAAGAATAGGATTACATAAAAACAAATTAAGACAAAACTTACACTATAAACCGATTAAACGAATTTTGATTTTTAATTAAACCGAAACAAGAATTTTAAATTTAATTAAAAACAAGGTGAAAGGAAAACCTAGTTACCTAGGTTAGGAGAAAATTATGACCCTCAAAACAAAATTATTAGAATAAACCTCCAAGAAAAAGCTCCAAGAATTCGCAAAAGAAATCCGATGAACCAAGCTTGAATAAACAGATTGAATTCTTCAAAAACTACCCAACTAATTTTTTTTTTGTTTTTTTTGTGATGTAATTCGGCTGGTTGGAGAGGAAATGGAAGAAGGAGTAGTTTTGCTATTTTTTTTTTATAGAAGAAAGTGATGAGTTTAAGCTTAATTGTTTATGAGGTATTTATAGTTGTTTTTGCTACTTAAAACAACCAAAAGCATGCCAAAAGCCTTCATCATGGCCGGCCAAAGGGGAGAGGAAGAAAAGAGGTTTGTAACATTTTAATGGGATAAAATGAAAGGTTTGGGATAATAAATCATGAGTTTAATCAACACACATAACATTCAAAATAAACAAATTAACAACAATAACAAGTAATAAGAGATAATAATAATAAGCATATAACTCATAAAAAAGGCTAGACTTAGAGAAAGATGACTAGAATTGGAAATTATGCCATAGAGAAAATTTGGGGTATTACATCACCAATCTAACTATGTGCATGAATCACTCAACCTCACATAGTTAGTAAACTCTCAACACAATAAAGAATCACTCTCAAACATGTGCAAAGAAAGAAAAAACTCAAGTAAACTTTACGTTGAATTATTGAATCATAAAATCTGAGTTTACAAGCAAGCACCCACCTCTATTTATAGAGAGTGGAGCGTGTAGAAGGCCGACCCTTAAGTCGGTTCCCTTCGACCCAAAACAAGCCCAACAACCCAAACTAAAATAACAACTAAACTCCTAGGCCCATTGACTACATTATGTATAGGCCCAAAAGGCTACAAACTACTACAAAACACGCCTAATCAGATTTATTGGAAACAAGGAATTACAAAATTAAACTAATTAAAATGGCTAAGTACCAAAGTCACCCACTCTTGGCGTGTTCCTCCTTTGAATTCATTAGGATGGATGCATAATTTGTTGGTACCCTTGTTATACATATCACTCTCCCCTTCTTCAAAAGAATTTGACCACAAATTTTGATCATCAATATAAGGGGACAAATCTCCAATATTTAAAGCAACACTTACATTACCATACTCACTAGGCAAGTCTATCTTGTAAGCATTATCTCCATATGCTTCAAGCATTTCAAAAGGACTATCTGCCCAAGGCATTAACTTGTTCTTGCGTTTTTGAGGGAAATGGTCTTTACGAAGATACAACCACACTAGGTCACCCACTTTGAAAACATGCTTCTTCTTATTCTTGTTGTTCTTTGCCTTACATGCCTCATTCATCTTTTCAATTCTTTTTTTGACCTCATCACATTTCTTTTGGAAAACTTCAAGCCTCTTCTTTGCAATAACATGTATATCATCTTTATTTAGGGAAACCAAATCAAGAGGTAGATAAGGATTGATACCATACACAACTTCAAATGGTGATCGACCCGTAGTGTAAGAAGTTGCCCTATTATAAGCAAACTCGACATGGCTTAAACGTTCATCCCAATCTCGTTGAGTCTTGTTTACCAAAGTTCGTAGCAAAGCACCCAAGGTTCTATTAGTGACCTCAGTTTTTCCATCTGTTTGAGGATGATGGGAGGTACTAAAGAGTAATATTGTACCCACCATTTTCCACAAACTCTTCCAAAAATGACTAAGGAACTAGTATCCCTATCACTCACCATGCTCATAGGAATAACATCATGAAGTTTCACAACTTCTTGAAAATATAATTTTGCTACATGTTGAGCATCATCAGTTTTGTGCATTGCTATGAAATGAGCTATTTTTTAAAAACGATCCACCACTACTATGATAAAGCCTTTACCTCGTTGAGTCCTAGGCAAACCAATGATGAAATCCATGCTCACACTAGCCCATGGAAGATCTGGAATGGGAAGAGGAGTGTACAAACCCTTGACAAAGGTAGATTTAGCCCTTTTACAAGTTGCACAACGAGACACCACACTTTGGATATCATGCATCATTCTAGGCCAGTAGAACTACTCACCCAATATATCAAACGTCTTTTGAACCCCAAAATGTCCAGCCAAGGCACCACTATGAGCTTCTCTAATCAATAATTCTTGAACTCCACTATAACGAATGCAAAGCTTATTGTATCGAAATAGTAACCCATCTTCAACCATATAGTGACGTGTGGGACAAAGAATTTCTTGAGCAAAATCTGGATCATTTCATTAGAGTTTCTTAAGATGTTCAAACCCCAAAATCCTTGAGTCTACCATAGCCATCAAATACGCCCTCCTTGACAAAGCATCTGCCACTACATTTGACTTGCCCTCCTTACACTTCGAAGAGAAGGTAAAAGATTGCAAAAATTCTACCCACTTGGCGTGTCTATCGTTAAGCTTTTGTTGCCCATTGATGAACTTCAACGCTTCATGGTTCGAGTGTAGAACAAAAGGTTTAGGCCTTAGATAATGAGACCAATGATCTAAAGCTCGTACAATGGCATAGAAATCTCGATCATAGTTGGTATAATTGAGTTTAGAACCACTTAACTTCTCATTAAAATAGGCAATAGGCTTCTTTTCTTGGACCAATATAGCACCAATACCCAATCCACTTTCATCACATTCAACTTCAAACAATTTGTCAAAACATGGTAACGAAAGAATTGGAGCTTGACAAAGCTTGGCCTTGATATCTTCGAACGCTTGTTGGGCCTTTGATGTCCAAGTGAACTCTCCTTTCTTCATTAGTTCAGATATAGGAGCCATGATGGTAGAGAAATCCTTGATGAATCGCCTATAGAAAGATGCCAAGCCATGGAAAGAATGAACTTCATGCACGTTGGTGGCGATCTTCCAAGACATAATTGCTTCCATTTTTGAGGGATCAACCTTCACTCCATCATCTCCAACAATATATCCAAGAAAACACATTTGGCTTTGAAAGAAACCACATTTTTCTAACTTGCCATACAATTTTTGTTCACGTAATTTTTCAAATAAAGACTTTAAATGTTGCAAATGTTCCTGTACATTTTCACTATACACCAAAATATCATCAAGATAAACAATAATGAATTTATTTAAAAATGTTTTAAGTAGCTCATTCATCAAACGCATGAAAGAGCTCGGGGCGTTGCAAAGTCCAAAAGGCATTACCATCCATTCGTACAACCCTTGCTTTGTTTTGAAGGCCGTCTTCCACTCATCACCTTCCCTTATACGCATTTGATGATATCCACTACGTAACTCAATTTTTGAGAAGATTATTGCCCCATGTAACTCATCCAACATGTCTTTAAGTCGAGGCATAGGAAACCTATACTTGATAGTAATGTTATTCATGACCCTTGAATCAATACACATCCTCCACATACCATCCTTCTTAGGCACTAGCAAAGCTGGAACGACACAAGGACACATGCTTTCACGTACCATCGCCTTGTCAATCAATTCTTTAATTTCTCTTTGGAGTTCTTTAGATGCCTTTGGATCACACCTATATGCAGGTTTATTTGGAATTTGGGCTCCTGGAATTAGATCAATAGCATGTTCAATGCCCCTAATAGGAGGCAATCCACTCGGTAGTTCATTAGGAAATACGTCCTCAAATTATTTCAACAATTTCTCCATTTCTTCTTTATTTGTGGATTGATTTGTTCATTTGTTTCTTTGAATATCACCAAATAGGCTTGATTCCCTTGCTCAATTTCTTTTTCCATTTCTTTAGCACTTATCAACATAGTACGTTTAAGGGGTGGAGTGCTTACTTCATTTGGTGGTAGAGGCAACAAGTTAATTCTCTTTTCTCCCATCAAAACCGAGTACACGTTAGACTCCCCATCATGTTGCACCTTCTTATCAAATTGCCAAGGTCTCCCAAGTAACAATTGACATGCACTCATGGGTACAACATCACACCAAATTTCATCCTTGTATTGCCCCATATCGAATGCTACTAATGCTTGCTTCCTTACTTCGATTCCCCTAGTATCATCCAACCAATTCATTTTGTAAGGGTTTGAGTGTTTCCTTTTAGGTAGCCCCATACGTTGCACAAGATCACTAGATGCCACGTTAGTACAAGATCCACTATCTATAATCATTTTGCACAAAAGTCCTCCAATCTTACACCGGCTATGAAACAAGTTCTCCCTTTGTTCTTTGTTTGCTATGGTTCCAGAATGTAAGATTCGTCTTACTATGAACATTTCTCCATCTTGCAAAGGCTCTTGATGAATGCCCTCTACGTCTTCATTAATCACCTCAATTTCTTGATCCTTCCTTTCATCTTTGTCAATAGGAACCAGATCTAATATATGTGCTTCTTCTTCCCATTTTTGGATGGTGGACACATATAGAACTCTTTTGTTTGAACATTGGGCAGCAAAATGTCCATACCCTTGACACCTAAAACACTTCTTCCTTCCATCAATTTCACCTCTAGGTAATAATTTCTTTGGTTTTTCATCTTGGGTTATAGATGAGGCAGGATTTTGGTTTTTTGGTGGATTTGAATTGGTGTTTGTTGGGGTTGGTTTGTTATAGGTGGTTGTACGTTTGGTTTCCTCCTTAAAACATTCTTCAATCTTTAGAGCAAAATTACATATGTCATTAAAATTTGTGTAATGGGCTAACTCAAGTTTTTTCTAAATATTTTTATTCAACCCTTTTAAAAATCTCGCCATTTTCATATGCTCCTTTTCCTCCAAATCACAAACTAATGTCAATTTTTCGAATTCTGAAATATACTCTTTGACACTAGAAGCCCCTTGGTATAGTGAGGTATGTTTTATATAGTTTTGTTGTTCAAAATCAAAGGGTATATACTTACCACGCATCTTTCTCTTGAGTTTTGTCCATGTATGAATTCTTTGTTTACCTTCATGTTTCCTCTTAGCCTTCAAACCTTCGAACCATAATCCAACATGTTTAATGATCCTTAAGTACGCAATTTTGAACGCCTTATCATCATTCAAGCTCTTATACTCCGCCACTTTCTCCACTTGTCTTTCCCATTCAAGAAAATCATCTGGTCCTCCTTGTCCCGTGAAATCATCAAGTTTAATACCTCTATCATCGAGTTTAGATGAGTTCTTGGTTCGTTTCATGGACGATGAATCTGAATCTCGATCATCATCTTCACTTTCTTGAATATTGTTGATGAAATGCATGGAGTTTGGGTCGAGTTTTCGATTGGTTTGTTGCTGAAAAATCTCGAACCTCGTCTCAAATTGTTTTTGTCGTATAGTCATGTCCTCCAACATATTCATCATCTTCTCCATGGGGTAAGCACTCGACGCCATGGCTGCTTCCTCCACTCGAAAACCGAAGCTCTGGTACCACTATTTGATGCGTGGTTAAGGGGGCAATCACGAATTGAAGATGGTTGTCTCCTCAATCACACAAAGATGAACAATTTGCCTATTAATTAGACCGAGATTGTCACCAATCTAACTATGTGCATGAATCACTCAACCTCACTTAGTTAGTAAACTCTCAACACAAGAAAGAATCACTCTTACAGATGTGTAAAGAAAGAAAAAACTCAAGTAAACTTTACCTTGAATTATTGAATCATAAAATCTGAGTTTACAAGCAAGCACCCACCTCTATTTATATAGAGTGGAGCGTGTAGAAGGCCGACCCTTAAGTCGGTTCCCTTCGACCCAAAACAAGCCCAACAACCCAAACTAAAATAACAACTAAACTCCTAGGCACATTGACTACATTAAGTATAGGCCCAAAAGGCTACAAACTACTACAGAACACGCCTAATCAGATTTATTGAACACGCCTAATCTAATTAAAATGGCTAAGTACCAAAGTCACCCACTCTTGGCGTGTTCCTCCTTTGAATTCATTAGGATGGATGCATAAGTTGTTGGTACCCTTGTTATACATATCACACTTTTAGGGGAAGGTTTTTGCTTGCATATAAAAACAATCTCTTGGAAAACCCTAGCAAGACTTTTGCTCTCCAAACAAAACCAAGTCATATTTTCTGAGAGTTTATCCTTAGAGCTAAATTATCTCCATATCAATCTTTAAGAGAAAAACTTACGGAGATTTAAGATTGTAATCTTTGAACCACTTAGAGGGAAGTGGTTGGGGAGTGTTCTGTGAACACTGAGTGAACTGTTAGAGTTAACAATTGGGGAATTAAGTGTTACAGTGTTGTAACATTTAATTGAGTGTGTAACCTTGTTATTATTCAGAGTTGATTAATAATATTTGTGAGAGAGTGGAGGGCGTAGGCTTGTTTAGAAGCCGAACCTCGTTAAATCCTTTTGTCCCTGCTCTTTATTTACTGTTCTATCATTGTTCTAACAAAAATTTAAACAAACCTTGAAAACGATTGAAAAAATACTTATTTCAACCCCACCTTCTTGAGTATACATTGAACTTACAATTGGTATCAGAGCCTAACTTCTCAAAGGGTTAACTACCTAGAAGAGCAAGAAGATGTCTACTTAAGAATGAAACAGTTCCAGACTCCCCAAGTTCAATGGCTTTAACTACTCCTGGTGGAAGAACTGCATAAAAAATCTTATCATTGGGATAGATTATGAATGCTGGATGATTGTTAAAAATGGACCCACGTCTATTCAAAAGAAAAATCAGGAAGGGCTCATTGTTCTAAAGTCAGAAGAAGAATAATATACAAGTGAGGATTGCAAGAAGCTAGGGAAAAATGCATAGGCAATGTCACTTGTTCAATAAGGAATTGCAGAATGTGAGGTAAATCGAATTCTAGCTTGTTCTTCTGCAAAGGAAATATGGGATACACTAGAGCTTACATATGAAAGCAACTCTGAAGTGAGAAGGTGAAAAACTGACATGCTCATGTCAAAGTATGAGGTCTTTGAGATGACTAGGGAAGAAAACATAAAGGATATGTTTACAAGGCTCATGACCATTGTAAATGAACTTAAGTCATTAGGGAAGACCTTCTCATGTGAAGAGTTGGTGAGGAGAATGTTGAGAAGCTTGTCAGGGAAGTGGATGCCCAAGGTTACAGCCATACAAGAATAAAAGGATCTAACCACACTATCTCTAGAACAACTTATTAGTTCTTTGAAGACTCATGAGATGTTGGTAGATTAAAAGCCTGAATATAGTTCGAAAAACAAGGAGATGGTTCTAAAAGTAGAGGAATCTGAGGAAGATGAAGTTGATATCAATCTTATGGCCAAAAGATTTGAAAAATACCTTTGGACGAAGTCCAAGGGTATGTTTGCAAAAGGAAGAAACAGGTTTGGACAGTTCATGAAAACCAGTTCGAAGGCTGGTTGCTTTAAATGTGGTGAAGTGGGGCACAGAATCAAGGGTATTCTTGATCTAGTTCTACATCTGTTCTAGGCAGAGACAACACATGGTTGGATGAATTCAATTAAGGCAAGTATATATTTGCCAAGGATATGCATGTTTGTAGCTATTGTGGTAAAAGTGGTCATGTTACTAACAAATGTTTCACCAAAAGGAAACATGAAAAGAGGAACAAAGCCTATACCCAGCAAGTGTGGGTTAGGAAGGTCAAGATTGAGAATGTTTCAAAGAACAAGGAACCCCAGCTGGTCTGGGTTCCTAAAACTAACCTTTAATTTGCTTGTGCAGGTACGAGTAAAAGGAAAGCCATATTGGTATTTGGATAATGGTTGCTCAAGACACATGTACGGGGGATAAAGAACAATTCCTTTCACTCACTGCATTCGAGGGTGGGCACGTGACATTTGGTGACAACAACAAAGGACTTATCAAAGGAGTAGGTAAGGTTGGTAAGTCACTCTCCCAAGCAATTGACAATGTTTATTATATAGAAGGTTTGAAACATAACCTTTTGAGCATATCTCAACTATGTGACAAGGGAAATAAAGTGAATTTCGAATCAAACACTTGTCGCATAGTGAACCCTAAGACAGGGGAACTAGTCGATCTGTGAAGGAACAAGGCATAACAATGTGTATATTACATACTTAAGTCAAATTCCACAGAACAGTGCCCTCTGCCTTAGTGTTGTAGAGGATAACCAATGGCTTTGGCATAAAAGATTAGGACATGTTAGTTTCACTTTGCTCAACAAGTGGAGATCACAAGATTTGGTGATAGGTTTAACTAACATCAAATATGTGGCAGACGAGCTCTACCAAGAGTGTGTAAAGTGCAAACATGTCAGCTCATCTTTTAAACCAAAGAAAGTGGTTAGTTCCTCTAGACCATTTGAACTTGTACACATGGATTTATGTGGACCAATGCGTGTACAAAGTAGAAATGGCTTTAGTTATGTATTTGTCTTAGTTGATGATTACTCTCGTTTCACTTGGACCATATTCTTGAAATACAAAGATGAAACCTTTGATGAATTTGAAATTTTAGTGAAACAGGTCCAGAACAAGATCAATCATCAGTTGGCATCTATCAGATCTGATCATGGATCAGAGTTTGATAATGTAAGCTTCATAACTTATTGTATGGAGCATGGTGTTTCTCACACCTTTTCAGCCCCCAGAACTCCATAACAAAATGGAGTAGTTGAAAGAAAGAAGCGCACTCTAGAAGAAATGGCTAGAACCATGCTTCTAGAGAGTGGTCTGTCAAAGAAATTTTGGGTTGATGCTTTGAGTACATCATACTACATACTCAATAGAGTTATGCTAAGACCAATACTGAGAAAAATACCTTATAAACTTCTAAGGGGTCGAAAACCAAACATTGAACATTTAAGAATACATTGTTGTAAGTGTTTTGTAAACAACAATGGTAAGACCTGTTTCGACAAGTTCGACCCCAGGAGTAATGAAGTTGTTTTCATTGGGTATTCTCCTCATAACAAGGCATATAAAGTTTTCAACAAAAGAACCTTGTGTGTTGAAGAGAGTATCCATGTGTTATTTGATGAAACTAATATGTTCAACAAACCTGTGCAGGTAGATGATGATGAAGGTTTTGAGATTGGGATGACAAATTTCACTGGAGCTGAACCAGAGAACACTGCTGGACCAGACCCTCCAACTCCTCCTGAAAACAACAATGGGTCTGGTGCAGCAGAGGTAAATACTAAACAGGTTGCTGAAATCAGTGACTCTCTTGCTCATCAAGCTGAAGATGAAGTGGGAGACAACAATGAAGAAACTGGTCCACCCTCTCAAAATGAAAATAAAATAGGGGGAACTAGTACAGACATTGGTTCTAACATAGGTGACTCAAATGTTGTAACAAAGAGTATGTTTAAAGAAAATCTCACCCTTCTGATAAAATCATTAGTGATTTATCAAAAGGAGTCCAAACTAGAAATTTTGTTTGGAAAAATTTATGTGCTTACTTCTCCTTCTTATCTCACATAGAACCAACTGACTATAAGATTGCACTAACTGATCCTGATTGGATCTTGGCCATGCAAGATGAGTTGAATTAGTTTGTGAGAAATCAAGTTTGGCATCTTGAACTAAGAACCAATAAGATGTCAGTTATTGGAACCAAATGGGTCTTCAGAAACAAAATGGATGACCCAACTACTATAGTAAAAAACAAGGCCAGGCTAGTGGTTCAAGGCTTTAACCAACAAGAGAGAATAGATTATGATGAAACCTTTGCTTCAGTAGCCAGGCTTGAGGCAATAAGAATCTTAATTGCCTTTGTTGCCACCATGAACTTCAAAATCTTTCAAATGGATGTTAAAACTGCTTTTCTAAATGGCTATTTGAAAGAAGATGTGTATGTGGAACAGCCCCCTGGCTTTGAGGATAGAGTTTGTCCTGATCATGTCTACAAGTTAGACAAAGCTCTTTATGGCATCAAACAAGCCCCTTGTGCTTGTGATGAAGGGGTTTTTGGGCTCTTTCACCAAACAAGTAAAACACCGGTTGTAGTATTAGTGGGGGTGTCGAACACGGGTAACAAATCGTGAATCGTGTTGTGCGATTTAGGTCGATTGAGGATTTTGGTTTTGATGTTGAAATGGAAGATAATTAAAACTATTACAGAAAATAAATGCGAAAAATAATAAACTAAATTCTAGGGTTGTCGGATCCAAGTTCACTTGATTTCGGGGGAATTACTTCAAACAGTCTAAAGAACAAACTAAATCAAGGACGGGAATTAAACTCTAATAAGGTACCTAAACTTCCTCCCAGAGTGATTTAGGAGTTGACGCATGAATATAACAATAACGACTTCTCCCGAATGGACGTTATCAATACATTCAATGATCATAATTATACCAAGGTTTCACTAGAAGTAAATTACTAGTTCGACTACCGACTCCTGTTGTAATACTCTCACTAACAACGTACCGAAAGTGGATTCCTAGCTCGACCACCGACTCCCGTTGTAATGGTCTCACTAGCAACATTGTGAAATGAAAATCAAAGCATAATTAACTCATAGACAAAGACCTATTATACATAGAAAATACCAAGAAATCAACTATGGCCTTTAGCTAATCTCTAAGATCATTGACACCAACATTAACCAACCATGAAAACAATTCAACCAAAAACTAGATGAAAACCCCCAACTTCAAGTCATGAACCCATCACCTTCAAAGCCTAGAAATTAACTACTCACTAAACATATATAAATCAACTACAAACATGAAATTGCATAATTTAAACATTAATCTACAAGCAAAGCATCAAATAAACAATATTTAAGCAATGAAAAACATGAATAAGTAAAGAAGAGAAAGAGAGAACTTATTGAATTTTGATGAGCAAAAACGTTGGATTGGCCATGTCACTTAAACAAACCTTCAATTTCATTCATCGTCTTCAACAAACAATTTAAATCTAGAGCTAAATCTACACCTAAAACTATGAAAAAAACAACTAAGTATAAACCCTAACCATGGGATGAGGAAGAGAGGGTTTCTCTCTCCTCAAACCCTAAGCAAATCTGATTTTTGGGACTTAAAACTAATCTAAAGTGTTGTTCCCATGTTTAGGGACCTTAGAAGGTATATATACGAGTGGAAAAACAAGGGGGCCAAGCATAGAAGAGGCATGAGTCGAAGCTTAGAACAACACGACCCAGCAACAAACACGACCCAAAAACAGAGTTGTTGCTCCCAGCTCAGGGGCGCACGCGCGGCAGGACCGGCGTGGCCGCGTAGCCGGAGTCGCGGGCGCGAGTGAGTGAAGCGTCGAGCAAGTCTGGGACTTGCTTTCTTTGGGGGCTGTCGTGGGTGATGTTCATTTAGCGAGGACGCGTCTTTTTCTCTGTCCGCGACACTCGTTTGACCCAAATGCTTCCGACTTTTTCTCGGGATTCTCGGGACGGGTCGGCATGCCTTTCGAGACATCGGGCCTAAGGCCCGACAAGCCTTCCAAATTATAAAAATGCCCTTTTGGGGGTACCTTGCCTTGTCTTGTGGTCTTGGCTTTGCGGCATGCTTCTCTAAGCTTCTTGGGACCTCTCACGACCCTTGACAACTTTCGAGAATCTCTTGGAAACCAGCAAAACACCTGCATTAAAGAACAAAAGGCATAAGTAACAAAAAATAGCTTAATTATTGACGAAAACAACTATAAAACGACATTATTTGACGAAAACTCTAAATAAACTAAAACTAAGCTAAAAAGTCTTAAAACATGGAAAACTAAGCCTAAAATGCGCAGAAAACAAGCGAAAAGAGCCGGGAAAATAAGTCCTAAAATGAACTGATCAAACTTCCCCAAGCTTGCCTTTTGGCTTGTCCTCAAGCAAATAAGAACAAGATAAATTAAAAAGTAAAAATCTAACTCACTTTCGTAGGAATCACGGTTGCTTTTAGCAAAAGCAACAAGCCATTTAAACCTCAAAGTCGCCAAAGAGGACGAGTGTCCTCTCGTAAGGGTTTCCATAGAGTTTAACCCATAATTCTTCTAAAAATAAATCAAGGCAAAGATTCACGAAAATAAGGAAGGGAGAAAACAAAAATAAAGAAAAGAAAAGAAAAATAAAATAAAATAAATCCCTAGTTGGACTTGTAAATGGACCGGATCAGTGAATGCAAACCTTTCTAAGCACTAGCGGAAAACATGCTCAAAGATGTCAAAGGTGGATAGTCAAATAAAACATGCTAGATAGAAGAGTTAGAGAGGAACAATCCCCTTTCACTCCACAACCAAATAACCACAAGCTATGCTAGTTTCGTATCCACCCGGAAAGATTGCTCCTCATGACTCCACGAAGGAGCCAGAAAAACAAAAAGGAGAAACAATTTAGGCTACCCGTCATCTCATCATCACAAAATCGCTCAATATGCTTGAACCATGACTTCCTCCACCGAATATGACTCAACTCTCTAGGATCAAGAGGACTTAAGGGTTGTAATGTAGGGCTAGGGGTAATATAGGAATAAATTTGGCTTGTGGTTCTCCAAACCTAAATAGTGAAGCAAATAAGCGTCAATGAGCAACAAAAAGCAAACAAACTCCTAATACGCCACACACATACACACAAAATCCCCCAAGCTTATTCAAAAAATAAACAAAATTTTACACAATTTTACACAATTTTTCGCATTAATCCTCCTCCCCCAAGATTAAAGGACACAATGTCCTCATTGTGAAAAAGAAAGGAATAAGTGCTCACTTTTTTTCAACTTTTCATTTTTTTTTCAATTATTCAACATGACCTTGCCTTTTTCATCTTAGGTCGGCTTTTGCTTGCAACCATGCAAATCAACACACTTTAGCTTAGGAAAACTCCCTTGCTTCTCCACAAATTTCCATTACAAAACAAATACAAACCACAATGCTCCAATTGCTTCACTATACCTAATGGGGTATTAAACAAAACAAGGGGCATATAAGGCTAGTAATGTGGCTAGAAGAATAGGAAAGGCTAAGCTTAAAGGGTTCCAAAGGATAAATACAAAGCAAAAACCTAGAAAAGTGGAAAAACAAAAGCAAAATACTAGAACTAAAAGGGAAATGCAAAAGAAAAAAATGGAAAATAACTAAGAAATGAATGCCTCTATCCTCCCCTAGAGTAGCTCGGTCGCGGTCTCGGCAAGTCATGAATCAAGTTCTTAATCAAACTAAGCTATGACAAGGATCCTATCGCCACTCAAACAAAACAATGTTGAAGGTTGATAGTAGGGATTTTCTCACCAAATAAAAATCCCCGTCGTAGTAAGAGTGGGGGTGTTGAACACGGGGAAGGTACGCTGCACTAGTCTAGGCATGAGCGTCGAACAAGCTAGGTCAAATGATGGTCGCGAGAGGCGAAGTGAACTACAGGAACTAACTAATACTAAATTACGAAAGCAAGGATAAAAAGGAATAGGGTAAGAGATCCACAACTCATACCACCATGAATTATGAATCAATCGAAACTTAGACTTAGGTCATGGATAAGGGGAGGTCGTTCTAAGATCAAACTACTCTTTCAAGCTAGTGTGACAACCGGTAAGACGTACACAAACCTACTTTCGTGGAGGGACATCTAACTAGTCATAAGCACAATTCACGAAGACAGGTAACTTTTCGTTGATCGAAGGCCCAACTTTCGTGGTGCTTCCATCAATCGGGCGAAGGGATTCATCACCCACGTTCACCTTTCCGTCCTTAGGTGGGGATTCTTCTATGAGTCTAATGTTAATTAGGCACGAGACTCAACACAATCGAACCTTCGGTACCAACATAATCACAACCAAAAGCCAAGAAACAACTAAACCACAATCATGAGGGATTTGAGAGGTTTCACTCAAACCCTAGAAATTAACTACTCACAACTAATTAATAAAAACATAACTAAATCAACCAAAACCATCAACTAATCCAAGAAAAACTAACTATAAATAATAACATAAAATTAACACAACAACTAAACTAACATCAAAACAATAATAAAACTAGCTGAGAACTTAAACCTAAGTACAAGAACATCAAAATATGAAAAGAAACTAAAGGAAACAAAGCATTAAAATGTACCTTGAAGAGAAGAACAAGAAGGAGAAGAATTATACTACTTGCATAAATTGAAGAACAAAATGTAAATTACAAGAGGAATTGAAGAAGAAAGTTCTAAAAACTAACCTAACCCTAACTTGGAGTTTCTAACATCAGCCCCCTGAAGAAATGGAAAGAGACGACTATTTATATAAGTCCCCAAAAGTCGAACAAAAAAGTTGAAAAACACTAAACAAAACGAACAACAACGCGTCAGCGGGCGCTGAGGTGATGACAACGCCGGCTGACCCCTACTTTCATAGGCTTTGCAAGCTGGAAGACTTATGGCAGCAGGCGCTGAGTTGGGGTCAGCGGTCGCTGCCAACCTTTGTGATGCCACTGCCTGAATACAGGGGAGGGGGACAGCGGGCGCTGAGTTGGGGGTCAGCGGCCGCTGTTCTTCATTTTGCACATCAGGTGGTTTGACAACTTCAAAATCATCGGCCGCTGGGAATCCATCATCGGCCACTGCAAGGCCATCAAAAATGCTACTACCTCTTTCACCAAAATTTATCCCAGTGGGCGCTGAGGGACTTCCAGCGCCCGCTGAGGCCTTTTTAGCACCAACAATGGCATAGAGGACTTGTGGTTTCCTCGAGGTTCCCGGTTCGCTTCTTCGGGTTCCGAAATCGACTCGGGACCTGCAAAATGGGAACAAAACGCAGAAACAAAGCAAAATAGAGGAAATCATATAGAAAAAGGGGAAGGGAACTATCGAAACAAAACTAAACTAAAAAGCCTAAAAAAGTTAACAAAAACTAAATAAAAATAGAAAATAAATTAATAAAAACTACGAAAAATACTAACTAAATACAGACTATCAAACTCCCCCAAGCTAGCTCGTTACTTGTCCCCAAGCAACTACCGTACGAAAAGTTCGACAAATCCCTCAGGAGAGGAATTTTACAACGGACTAAGGACTCCTATTACAGTCTTAAGGCGCACAAATCCCAATTCTAGGAACTAACTAAACTAAGGATTGAAACCTTTCACACATTAGAACCTTAAAGGACTACGAGGTATCCAAGCCTAAACAACCTAACAACCGTCAAACACCCTTGAATAATCTCAGACATAAGTCGGTTGTGGGAAAAATACTCCGTGAGGGAGTCATGAAGAACAAAGGAAAGGACACTCACGTCTCGCCGGAGTTAGCGTCTCTCGAAATTTGACAAGTGACGCCGCATACCAAAGATGAGACCTTTCGAGAACATGAAATCAATAGGGCTTAAGATCATAGCATCTTACATACAAGGTCCGAAACTACAAATAACTACCGACCGACCGTTAGGATAATTTACAATAGGACACTGGTCGGCTAAGAAAACTACTATCTCCTATTACAAAATTTACAAGGACCGAAAATAAAACTCAATGCTATGATGTAAGGTGGTCCCTAAATCATGTTCCAAGTCTCGAAAGGGCGGTAGCAATTCATAAGTCAAAAATTAGAGCCAAAAGAAATAGATAAACTAACACCGACGAGGGATACAGAACGACGCTAACAAATGAATAACCCTAAAAGGGTCTAATTAAGACAGGAGCTCGAAATCTCACCTAGGTTCAAAAACCACCAACTCAGCGTCAACTAAATAAGGGACAACCTCGTACCACAAACCGACTTGGATACACATCTAATCCTAAAGGGTTCTCCTAAAAGGGAAAAGTATTCTATCCTAAGATTTAGTAAAAAGCATTGAAAATTGTGCGGTCTCGAGACTCTAAAGGAAAGAAAAGTCCCTAAAAGGATTCCCCTAGTTTCGTCATCGGGAGACGACTAAACCTAGAAAAATAAAAGGGATAAAAGAAAATAAACTACGAAAATAAGCTACATGCAAAGATGGAGAAAAATAAAAGAAAATAAACTACGAAAATAAGCTACATGCAAAGATGGACAAAAAAAAAAGAAAATAAACTACAAAAATAAACTAGTATGCAAAAACTAATAAAAAGATACAAAGGAAAATAAGAAAAGAAAAATAAACTAGTATGCAAAGCATTAAAATGCATTTGGATTTTCAAAACGGGAGCAGGACCTGGATATCACCCCAATGACCACTATATATTACACACACTAAGAAACACAACCACACACAAGCACAATCAAACATACCCCAAGAGCAGCTCCCCCAAGCTAGCTCCTGTATCCCAAGTCCACGACTAAACCCCAGGTTCACTTAAATACAAGTGAGAACTTACCTGTAGAGGACATGATTCGGTTTGTCGGGAAACCTGTAGTCCAGGTGCACCATTGACACTATTAAAGTGCCTTTAACGCTACCGAAATCATGCCTCGATCGAGGCTCTAGTGCTTCACCCTCACTAGCTACGGGTCCAAACAACAAAAAAGGTAACCGGACCCAAAGGGTCTAAACCCCCCCAAGCTGGAACGAAAGCATCGTCCCGAGGCTATGGGTGGAGAGGTCTAGAGCTCGGGGTCATCCTAGGGGGGGGGGAGGGTGTCGGAAGAAGTGACCTTCCGACACGTGATGGTCGTACATCTGGTCAGATTGTATACGAAGACGGTTCAAGTCATAACTCATCTCCATAATGTTAGCATTAATTGACACATAGGCAGCATTTTGCTGCTGGGACAGGGACTCAAAGGCAGCCACAAAGTCAAATTGCGGCTGGGGTGGGATGGGTTGTGTGTGTGATGGTTCTGGTGTTGGTTGTTCGATTTCCTCAACAACAACAGCCGGGGGCCCCTAAAATAAATCTGCATCACGCTGGGCTACGGGTTCCGTGGGGATTATGAATGGGTTATCCCGATCAAACCTGGTTATCTCGGGATTGGGCAAGTAATAGTGGTGTCTCCCGCGGACCAGGGCACTTTGCGTGCCTTCCTGGCTGGTGTTCGTAATGAAAGAGTGGTTGAGGAAATCCTATTTATCAAAATACCGGGTTTTAGAAATTTTTTCTAATTGATCAATGAAGTGCGAATACCCCAGTTTCCATAGAATTTAACCCATAACTCTTCTAAAAATAAATCAAGGCAAAGATTCACGAAAGTAAAGAAGGGAGAAAACAAAAATAAGGAAAAGAAAAGAAAAAATAAAATAAAATAAATCCCTAGTTGGACTTGTAAATGGACCGGATCAGTGAATGCAGACCTTTCTAAGTACTAGCGGTAAACATGCTCAAAGATGTCAAAGGTGGATAGTCAAATAAAACATGCTAGATAGAAAAGCTAGACAGGAACAATCCCGTTACACTCCACAACCAAATAACCACAAGCTATGCTTGTTTCGTATCCACCCGGAAAGATAACTCCTCATGACTCCACAAAGGAGCCGGAAAAACAAAAAGGAGAAACAATTTAGGCTACCCGACATCTCATCATAACAAAACCGCTCGATATGCCGTAACCATGACTTCTTCCATCGAATATGACTCAACTCTCTAGGATCAAGAGGACTTAAGGGTTGTAATGTAGGGCTAGGGTTAAGGTAGGAATCAATTTGGCTTGTGGTGCTCAAAACCTAAATAGTGAAGCTAGTAAGCATCAATGAGCGACAAAAAACAAACAAACTCCTAATACGCCACACACATACACACAAAATCCCCCAAGCTTATTCAAAAAATAAACGAAATTTGAAAAATTTTACACAATTTTTCGCATTACTCCTCCTCCCCTAAGCTTAAAGGACGCAATGTCCTCATTGTGAAAAAGAAAGGAATAAGTGCTCACTTTTTTTCAACTTTTCATTTTTTTTTTCAATTATTCAACATGACCTTGCCTTTTTCAACTTAGGTCGGCTTTTTCTTGCAACCCTGCAAATCAACACACTTTAGCTTAGGAAAACTCCCTTGCTTCTCCACAAATTTCCATAACAAAACAAATACAAACCACAATGCTCCAATTGCTTCACTATACCTTATGGGGTATAAAACAAAACAAGGGGCATATAAGGCTAGTAATGTGGCTAGAACAATAGGAAAGGCTAAGCTCAAAGGGTTCCAAAGGATAAATGCAAAGCAAAAACCTAGAAAAGTGAAAAAAATGCAAAATACTAGAACAAATAGGGAAATGCAAAAGAAAAAAATGGAAAATAACTAAGAAATGAATGCCTCCGTCCTCCCCTAGAGTAGCTCGGTCGCGGTCTCGGCAAGTCATGAATCAAATTCTTGATCAAACTAAGCTATGACAAGGATCCTATCGCCACTCAAACAAAACAATGTTTAAGGCTCAAAAGATTTGACAATTCCTCACATGTTAAGGGTAGTGGATTGCAAATACTACCTCTAGGGATTCAATTATCTAGCAAAGCATTACCAATCATTCCACAACCCAAGAGTTTAAGTTTCATGAACTCTAAAGCTCTAAAACCTAGCATATAAATATTTGAAAATCAACCCGAACACCTCAAAGCATGTGGACCGCTAACAATTAGGAAGGAATACATTCAAATTCAAAGACTCTAAACGATCAAGTCCAAACTAAAAACAAAATGAAAAATACACTTTGCCTTCAAAAGAAAAGAAAGGAAAAAGAAGCGGAAAAAAGGGAAAAACAAAAGAAGAAAAACTATACAAAATTGAGGAAAACAAAATCCAATCATGAATGACTCTCAAATAAGCAATCAAGCATCAAACAAATAAATAAATCGAGGCCCAATGCCATCGATATCCAAATTTCCTCAAGGGCTTAAAAGCCGAACATCCTCGAACAATCATCTCTTCCTAGACCTGATCCTAAAACTAAGCAAACAAAGAAAATAAAAAAGAATGTTTGGAAAGATCTCACCAAAGCAGGCTTCCAAATGAGCCAAACAACCTCCATTTTGCATTTTAGCACCATACATGAGCCATTTGAGTTGCCTAACCATCAAACCTGCAAAAGAAGAGAAAGTAAGCACTAAACTCTAGAAAGAAATTAATTACAAATAAAAGAAAAGAGGGGAAAACCAAGGAAAACTATGTACAAGGGAGAGAAGGATGCCATCAAGTAAATAGCATCGTAAAGCTCGGAGTAGCGTGTCATGGACATCGCCACTAAATCGAGAGAGAACCACGTAAGCAAAGAGAATCAAATATGGAATATGACCAAAGAATGTCATGTTTTGCTTACGTGGGGGAAGGGGATCAAAATTAAAACAAAAAGAAAAATTAAGAGAATGAAAAGAATTAAAAGAATTAAAATCATAATCAAAATAAGAAACATATGAAAATATATAATTACTATACATTTTTTACGCTTTGGTTTCAGAAGAGTAGTCATGAGGCTCAAGATGGGCTAAGGACTCATCAAATGGTGGACAACACACAAAATGTGGAAGAGAAATGGGTGATGAAGGAAAAAGGACATATGCCCTAGGTGAGGTGGAGCAAGAAAAAGACTCGATGGAAATAGAATAGGGAGGCTTAACAACATCATTCCCAAAAAGAGGATTTTGATACTCACAAATTTCATCATCATCCTCAAAAAGAGGATTTAGAAACGCGCAAGTGTCATCATCAATCTCAAAGAGAGGGTTTTCACTTTCAAAACAAAACTCCTCATCCTCACTATCACTAGAGTCAT
Organism: Salicornia ramosissima; assembly: GCA_951394345.1. Taxonomy (NCBI): domain Eukaryota; kingdom Viridiplantae; phylum Streptophyta; class Magnoliopsida; order Caryophyllales; family Amaranthaceae; genus Salicornia; species Salicornia ramosissima. The sequence continues at coordinate 32,576,196 of OX596234.1, read as the reverse complement.
CACAATGAGCCATGCCACCATCAAAATCACTCAAAACCCTATGATTTTCTACACAATCAACATCGTTTTCACCAAGAAATGCAAAAATCTCATCGACTAAAAGGATTAAATCCTCTTACTCCTCAATGTAAACATGGAGCTTGGATGATTTAGGTAAAGAAAGAAAGAAAGGAGTGGTCGGCTCAAAAGGAGAGGGAGAAGTCAAAACTGGTTCAAAGGAATCGGGTCATCCTTGCCACAACCACCCTCACACTCAACCATAAATCCAACATCATCCATCTCATCCTCTAAGCAAGATTATAATATCTTAAGTCTCTTTATTAATTTACTTATCTGCACTTTGATGACTCGCATTCCCTCACTTTCTAATGGGAGACATTTAAGGATCTTAAAACACATGTCAATCAAGTCATTATACCCCTTAATATATTTAGGAGTACAAACACTTGTATGAACAAAGTTAGAAGGCCTTAGAATCTCATCAAGAAGGGAAGGGTCATAGCTAATCTCATCACTGGAACACATGAGAATCTTGATTGTAATGTGTGCAATCAAGTGAAGAATTAAAATCGGGGTGCACATCCTTACAATTAGGAGAAATAGGAGGATATTAATCGAATTTGGGTTGAACTTGGTTAGAATGGGTACCCATGTCCCATTCATAAGTGTCTTGGGCTAGCCAACAATAAAAATTCCAAGAATTTCCTAAGGTCAAAGCTCGAAACTCACCGTTATGCATAGACTCAACAACATCAAAAGTAAAATCATTCAAACCCATGTAAATCACCTCAACAATATTCAACAAATTATCATCCCAATTAAATGGGACTATACCTTGAACTCTATTGAATTTTATCCAAAATGACTCACCTTCGAATTGAGGAATTGAAAAGCTAGTGATCGGGGCTTAGGGATCGTTAGTTCCTAATCCGGTCAAAAATAATTACCCTAGGCTAACCTAGCACATGATATTTGAAAATCAACCCCAACATCTCAAACCATGTGGACCGCTAATAATTAGGAAGGAATGCATTCAATGTCCAAGACTCTAAAGTGATCAAGTCCAAACTAAAAACAAATCCAAAAATACACTTTGCCTTGAAAAGAAAAGAAAAGAAAAAGAAGCGGAAGAAAGGAAAAACAAAATAAGAAAACTATCCAAAAGTGAGGGAAACAAAATCCAAGTATGAATGACTCTCAAACAGGCAATCAAGCATCAAACAAATAAATAAATCGTGGCCCAACGCCATCGATATCCAAATGTCCTCAAGAGCTTAAAAGCCAAAATTAAAAGCCAAACATCCTTGAACAATCATCTTCTCCTAAAACTAAGCAAACAAGGAAAATAATGGAAGAGTAGGGATTGGAGCAATCTCACCAAAATAAGTCTTGAAAATAAGCAACAAAAACCTTGTTTTCACTTTTAAGTACCACAAATGATCCATTTGAGTTGCCTTATCATCAAACTTGCAAAAGAAGAGAAAGCAAAAACCAAACTCCAAAGAAAAATTAATTACAAAATGAAAGCAAAGAAAAGAGGGGAAAATTAAGGAAAATTTTGTGCAAGGAAGAAGGATGCTATGTAGTAAATAGCATCGCAAAGCTCGAAGAAGTTTGTCAAATGCACTCGCAAATGACCCAATGAATATCAAATAGGCAAGAGTATAAGATAGAGTAGGCACAAGGCAAAGCAAAACTCTATGCCTAAATGATGATGAAGATGAAAAATGAAAAAAATTAAAAGGAAAAAAGATAAAATAAGAAGAAGAATCGAAACAAAAAGAAGAATTAAAATAAAAAGAAGAAAAGTCATCACAACTATACAACTTTGCATCAATGGTAATAGCATGAGAATCATGGGAGACACTAAAAGTAGAAGACTCCTCAAGTGGTGGACACATGACATAGTGAGGAAGAGAGATGGGGAAAGAAGGAATAATATCAAGTCTCTTGGAAAAAATGACATGAGAGGGACGAATGGGAAGAATTTCCTCACAAAAACTCTCACTCACATCACAAAGCTTACTAACAAGAGCACTATCACTCAAAACCTCTTCACCGAAAGATTTCTCTCTCAACTCATCACCTACATTATCGTCATCCTCAAATAAAGGGTTGTGATAGTCACGAGTTTCATAAGTATCCTCAAAGAGGGGGTTTTTAAACTCTAGGCATAACTCATCATCATCACTATCACAAGAGTCATCATCTTCACTTTCAATGCAATCTATATCATCAATTGATTGAGGAGGGGTAGGAAGAGAGTGAATGATAAAGTCAATGGGAGAGGGAGATGCAAAAAGGGGAACTAAGGAATCACAAACATCCTCAAAAGCAACATCTTCCTCATCATAAATCGGACTCACCAAACCTAAGGATGGCTCATCTTCATCACCAATCCCAATTCCATCATCATAGGAAACATCATTCTTACCTAAAGCACTTTCTTCACAAGGGACGCACCCATCATCTAAACCAATCGGAGTTATAAAATCCCAAAAATCACTTTCAATACATTTCTCCTTTTCGACCCTCAAAGCCTCACAAACCTCGTCCTCACTTCCTAGGGGGGTCCTAGGATTCCCCAAGTCACGCTCCTTCCCAAGCCCATTGAAAGCATCCGCTAATTCTAGACACTCCTTTCCTCTATACTCATGTCCCATAAGTTCCTCGGTGATTTCTTCAAACACCTCATTGCGTTCATCAATGAGTTGAGGGGTGGAATCATCTAAGGCTGTCTTAGGGGTATCAAGAGGGAGAGGGGCATAACAAGCATCTAGATTAGATTCAATACATTCAAAACTATTGTTCACTTGCTTTCTCAAATGATTCAAGGCATCTAGAACAAGATTCACATCATAGCCTTGAGAATGCATCATCTCATTAGGATTGGGTGAAGGACTAGCATGAGGGGGAGGGGTAGAGCAAGCTACATGACTAGAATCTGGATTCCCTAAGAAACTATTCATGCTCTCTAAGATAAGCTTTACATCAAGAGTGGACGAGTGAGAATTAGCATTATAAGCACAAGGGTCGAAATTGTAATTCATGCAATCATTTGAAACATGTGAACCATTGTAGATAGAATGCATTGTATTACAACTAGGAGAAGAGGGAGGAGGTATACCATAGTTTGGTTGAACTTGCCTTGGGTTTGTATCCATGTCCCACTCATATGTGTCTTGAGCTAACCAATTGTAGTAGTCCCAAGCATCCTTCAAAGAAAGACCTCGGAATCCTCCATCATGCATATCCTCAACCACATATCGAGTGAAGTTGTTCAATCCGGCATAAACAACTTCACATATCCCCCGTAGCCCACGACAACGGTTGTTTGGAAGTACACCACACACCCTATTGAAATACCTCCAAAATGGCTCATTCTCAAACTAATAAAACCAAAATTAAGAAACTAGCCATTCTTGAAAATGTGCAACAAGATTTACAAACTAATAAAACCAAAATTAAGCAAAGAGTTAGCAATGACAAAAGAAAATAAAATTAAAAATTAAAAATAAAATTAAAATAAACAAAACAAACCAAAACAAAAATCAAAATAAAAATGAAAGTAAAATAAAAGCAATAACTCAAAAGACAAATATAACTCAAAAACAATCTCAATCAAACCGTACATCCCCGTAAATTGATTTTGTAAGACCATGTTGGTGTAGTGGGGATGTATGGTGAAATTAGTGTTGGTTGTGGGAAGGAGAAGCCCGCTTGTGAGCTCATAGTTGTCCGAAGCCCCAAAGTCTCGGAACAACGGACCGGGATTTTCATCACCCATGCCTTCGGTTGATGTGCTCGACGTGTCAGGAGGGTCTTGCCCAAACTCGCCTAACTCTCGGTACAAGTTTCGAACCCCACGCAAAGTACGGTTGATATCAAGGTTAAGAGAGTATTCGGGAGGCCCTTGGGACCGCCATTGCATTCAACACTTGCATCAAACACAACTAAGCAACGCGTTAGCAATTGACAACACCAACCACAAATAACAACACTAATTTAATGATAGAGAAAATAAGCAAAGAAAATAAAGTGCAAAAATAAAAAATAAAAAAAATCAAACAATAACGAACTAAATAACACCGTAGTTCCCGGCAACTGCGCCAAAGTTTGATCGGGGCTTAGGGGCCGTTAGTTCCTAATCCGGTCAAAAATAATTACCCTAGGCTAACCTAACAAGTAGTATAGGAAAGTAAGGGGTCGAACCACAAGAAACTAGCGGATTACTTAGTCAAGTTATTGAGTGAAAAGGGGGTTTTTAATAAAGAGGAAAGGTGATTAAACTACTTTAACTAATTAAATCTAATTAAATAAATTAAATTAAAATGCAGTAAAATCAACGATTAAAGGGCACTAGGGAAAGGGGGAAAACGTGATATTCCAAAAATCAAGCACGGAGCAACCTCATAGCAAGCATAAAATCAATTGTTTCAAGCAAAGAGATTAGTTTATGCAAGAGGGCTTAGATTTCTCAGCCGACCCTCTCACACAACATCTCAATCTAGACTAAACCAAACACCATGGATCGAATCGCTCGGTAGACTAGATCTCTCATTCTCTACCTCGCTCACAACCCGGTTCGAAATACTCTAGACCCTTCCTAACATGTTGTCTCTAACCTTATGCTTAGATTTCTCAACCGCACTTGGTTAGTCCAAGATTCTATCCTAGAAGTTGGCCAAACTCCTAATCTAGCATTTTAATCCATGTTAGAAAACAAGCATCAACAAGTTATTTCATACCAAACTAACAATTACTCCATGTTCAATAATCAAAATACCATCATTTTCCCCCTCCCCTAGCTAGAAATCTAGCCTAGGAGAGGGATGTTCATACTAACAAAAGCAATAAATAGACCAAACATGATAGAAGAAGTAGAGAAACTAATAAACATGGAAAATAACAACTAGACTTGCAAATACTACTTCAAAGATTTAAACTTAAAATCACAAAAACAATGAACAAGAAATTATAGCTAATGACAAGTAATAACTTAACAAATAATAACATACAAATGATGAACAAATAGCAAAGAAAGAACGATGAGAAATGTTACCAAACTAGAAGATTGAATAAATAGATTGATTGCAAAATGAAGAAGAGATTGTTGAAGATTACAAGCTAGAACTATCAAAACTCTTGTGTTTCTCTCTCTAAAAATACTGAAATTAATGCTAAGTATATTGGTGTTTTTTCGTCTTTTTTTCAAACCTAGAAAATTTGGGGTATTTATATATTACATGAGAGAGAAGAGGAATATTCGGAATAAATGAGCCGCTGCAGGTGGGAGCGGACGCTCTGAGGGTTGAGAGCGGACGCTCCACTAATACGACAAATGGACGTGCTGAGGCTAGGCAAGGGGACCGGACGCTCCAAGGGTTGGAGCGGGCGCTCCATGCATGGGCGAGCGGACGCTCTGGCACCTCCCAGCAACTAATGCCTTCTGATCATGGGCCGAGTGTCCGCTCTAAATTAGAGAGCGTCTGCCCTGACATGTTAGAGCGGCCGCTCTCATATTTAGAGCGTCCGCTCTGAGAAGACTGCGCAAAGAGCTGATCTTGTAAGGCTCATAACTTTTTATTTAGATCTCTGATTGGAGTTTATAATATACCGTTGGAAAGCTCTTGAACTCTAGTTTCCAACACAATAGGCCCCGCATCCAAAAGATTTCCAGAAAAGAATTTATGCCCAAAATAGTGGAGGGTGGTCAAAACCGGCTTCGACCTATCTTTCTCCTCTTCTTTTACACCCAATGCTTCCATACTTGATTTTTCCTTCCATGACTCACCCGGTTTTAGAGTCGTTTCCTTGCTTTTTCTTGGATCATGGGTCCTAGGGTGCTCTTGTTTCTTTCCTTGGCTTCCTAGGCCATCATAGAATGTTCATGTCCTTCGAGGGTACTTAAGCATTGTTTTGAGGTCTTAGCTTTGTGTCATGCTTCTCGAAGATTCCCAGGACCTCTCACGATCCTTGTCGGCTATCGAGAATCATTCGGTAACATGCAAAACACCTGCATGAAAGAACGCATGGCATAAGCAACACAAAAATGCTCAATTATTATCAAAAACAACAAGAAAACACATTATTCGACAAAAACACAACATAAACATAAACTAAGCTAAAAAAAGCCTATGACTAAGCCTAAAAAGCATTGAAAACGAACTAAAAGAGCCAGGAAAGTCGGTCCAAAAAGGGCCTGATCAGCTAGCCATCATGAAATCAAAAATCGACAAAAATGCAAGCAATTATTATTAAATAAATAAATAGCCAAAATAAAATAAAATAAAAAGAAAAAAAATCAAAAGAAAAGAAAAATAATGCAATTAACTCAATCAAGAAAAATTACACAACACTTTTCAACCGTTGTTCCCCGGCAACAACGCCATTTTGATGAAGGGGTTTTTGGGCTCTTTCACCAAACAATTAAAAACCCCGTTGTAGTATGAGTGGGGGTGTCGAACAAGGGGAACAAATCGTGAATTGTGTTGTACGATTTAGGACGATTGAGGATCTTGGTTTTGATGTTGAAATGGAAGCTAATTAAAACTATTGCAGAAAATAAATGTGAAAAATAATAAACTAAATTCTAGGGTTGTCGGATCCGAGTTCACTTGATTTTGGGGGAATTACTTCAAAAAGTCTAAAGAACGAACTAAATCAAGGAAGGGGAATTAAACTCTAATAAGGTACCTAAACCTCATCCCGGACTGATTTAGGAGTTGACGCATGAATATAACAATAACGACTTCTCCCGAAGGGACGTTATCAATACATTCAATGATCACAATTATACCAAAGATTCACTAGAAGTAAAGTCCTAGTTCGACTACCGACTCCCTTTGTAATAGTCTCACTAACAACGTACCGAAAATGGATTCCTAGCTCGACCACTGACTCCTGTTGTAATGGTCTCACTAGCAACATTGTGCAATGAAACTCAAAGCATAATTAAGTCATAGACAAAGCCCTATTATACTTAGAAAATGCCAAAAAATCAACTATGGCCTTTAGCTAATCTCTAAGCTCATTGACAACAACATTAACCAACCATGAAAACAATTCAACCAAAAACTTGATGAAAACCCCCAATTTCAAGTCATAAACCCGTCACCTTTAAAGCCTAGAAATTAACTATTGACTAAACAAGTATAAATCAACTACTAACATGAAATTGCATAATTTAAACATTAACCTACAAGCAAATCATCAAATAAACAAGATTTAAGCAATGAAAAACATAAATAAGTAAAGAAATAAAACTTACCTTGATGTTGCTCCAAATTTTTGAATGAAAGAAGGAAAATGAAAGATTGAGAAAAGGGATTGGGGAAAATAAAAACTAAGTAAAACAAGAGAGAAATTGAATTGGAGAGGGTGAGTGGGAAATGAAAAAATAAGAGGGAAAATGAATTAGGGAAAATAAACCCTCAAATACATACGGAGTAAACATACGCGGAGTAATTTTTTCTTTTAATGACTTTTGGTAACGGCTATGCATATAGGCCATTGCTAAAGCCATTGCCTATTCTCAGCCTGTTGCTAAAGCCGTTGCCTATTCTCAGCCCGTTGCCTATTCTTTTTTTTTTGCAACGGGTTTCAATGACCACGTTGCCTTTTCCCATTTTTTGCAACTGTTATTAAGAACCCGTTGCTAAAGTTGTTGCAAAAATGTGACCCGTTGCAAAAGAGCGTTGCAAATGCTCTTTTATCTAGTAATGAATGCTTTAGAATGTTTACGTTTGGTAATGATCCAATTGTCGATTTACGAAGTAAATCGACAGCTTATAAAATTCGGGTCGTTACAAAAAAAGTGGGAGAACCAGACTTCTTAGAAACCTTATGATCATTATGTTCCTTGTGTAAATCTTCGAGTCTTTCAATTAAGTGGTCATATGCAAGTATGAAATCAGATTTACTCAAGCTACATGCATCTTTAAGAAATTTAAAATTTGAGCCAAGTGTAAACAATTCCTTGAGCTCAGTAAACCGATTTTCAATCTTTTCAAAAAATTCATCTTCCTTAGGAACTGGTTTGGAGTTTAATGTCTCAAGTTCTATTCTTTGCTGATCTGCTGTCATTTCACGTTCATCCTTAGGAACTGTTTCTTTTAGTTTCTTTTTGTTTCTTTGGTAGGCAGACCCAACACTAATGCATTGATCAATGGTGAATTCAAGGTAATTCATCTCTATCTAGGTTATGCATATTTGCTTTTATTTCATTAAAACATATCTGGTTATCATCTGAAGTGCTTCCACCAGCCATGGGACAAAGAACACTTTCTTCATCAGAACAGATCTCAGACTGATCTAAGGATGTGAAATCAGTGAGGCAGATATTTTCTTCTTCAACATCATCCTTCTTCAGATTCTGAATGTCCCCAAACGGCCTCAAGCATAGCCCTCTTGAAAACCTTCTTTTCTGTCTGGACTCCAGGATTTCCCTTAGGATTCTTCCATGTTGGACACTCTTTAATTCTGTGCCCCGGCTCACCATATTTAAAGAAACCAGCATTGGAACTGGTTTTCCTGAACTGTCAAGAACTATTTCTTCCTTTTGAAAACTTACCCTTGGATTTTGTCCTAAGGTATTTTCCAAACCTTCTAGCCATGAGACTGATGTCATCCTCATACTCCTCTGATTCTTCTGCTTTGAGAACCATCTCTTTGTTCTTTGAACTAGTTTCAGCCTTTAGATCCACCAACATCTCATGTGTCATCAAGGAGCCAATGAGTTCTTCTAGAGATAGTGTGGTTAGATCTTTTGCTTCTTGTATGGCTGTAACCTTGGGCATCCACTTGCCTAACAAGATTCTTAACATTTTCCTCACCAACTCTTCACTTGAGAAGGTCTTTCCTAATGACCTTAGTTCATTTACAATGGTCATGAACCGTGTAAACATATCCTTGATGTTTTTTTCTCTACTCATCTCAAAGACCTCATACTTTGATATGACCATGTCAATTTTTTACCTGCTCACTTCAGAGTTTCCCTCATAAGAAAGCTCCACAGTATCCCAAATTTCCTTTGTAGATGAACAAGCTAGGATTTGATTTGCCTCACATTCTGCGATTCCTTGTTGCACAAGTGACATTGCCTTTGCATTCTTTTACAGCTTCTTGTAATCCTCACTTGTATATTCTTCTTCAGACTTTGGAACAACGAGCCCTTCCTAATTCTTCTTATGAATGGACGTGGGTCCATTCTTAACAATCATCCAACACTCATAGTCTATTCCAGTGATAAGTTTTTTCATGCAATTCTTGTAACGACCTGGATTTTTGGGCCGTAAAATTTCGTGCGAAATTAAGCCTTAAAGTCCAAATCATTCGATTTGGGCCTAAAAGACTTAATTTAATGTTTGATGAGCTAGCCCAATTGCCCTATTTTCCTCTCCATAGCCGGCCCCCATAAACAAATTCTTTAAGTTGATTTACCTCTACTTTAATCTTAATTAGTAAATCACATTTATGTTTGACCCTATCAAAAATCTATTCTTTGTTCTCCTACTTTCCCTCCTAAACCTTAGGAGCTCTTAGCCCCTTTTCCATCCAAAATACACGGCCCTTTCCCCCTATTATTTCCCTTTAATTTCTTTCCTAATCTAACTCCTAACCCCTAGTAAACCCCTACATAAAAAACTCCCTTTTTAACCCTTAACTAATATTGATCAAAACAACAAAAATAATCATCACTTCCCCCTCAAATAAACTCACGGCCCCCCTTGTAATCTTTTCTAAATATTCAACTTTCATCCTTTTTAATTCAATCTAAAGTTAACTAGCTATTTCACTTAGTATTGGGATCAACCAATATAGAATATTAGATCAAATAGATTATTGTTGTTAGTATTGTTATACTAGGAATTGCCGAGTGGTTTAGGGGAGTTTTTGTAGTTTATTTAATTATTTAAATTGAATCTTATTGAATCTTTAGGTAATATTGTGTTGTCTAATACTTATGTGATGAATCTATAATAATATTGATCGAATCTTTGATGTTCTTGAACCATGTCTACTAGTGAACTAGGCGCATGTTTATGTAGTTGCAAGCATGAATTTTTCGCATGATTTAATGTATTCATATGAGTGTTCAAGCATGAACCTTTGTTTTCTTGAATTCTTGAATCATGGATAGTGTATTAATCTTGTATTTTGATCTTGGTTCATGCGCATAAGTTGACTGGCAGTAAGTCTGAGACCTTTTGGTTGTATTCATGCATGATCCTTAATTTAGCATGATTAATTATAATGGTACTATGCATGGTGATGAATCTTACCTTGATCTTGATTATTTTATAGTATTGCCGAATGGCACTTGTACATGGATACAGGTTAAGTCTTGATTAATTGCTTCTGTAGTATAAAGGTTGAATCCTTATGATTGTTACATGTGGCTCTTGCGTTGTTTATCTAATAACTGGTTTATCTTGTATAGTATAACCTTTTCTCTATGCGATTAAGTTGGCATGATGGTAACGTGGTATTGTACGTATGAAGTGCTGGAATTCGATGTATGGTCATGCGTGAGTCTTGCGTGTTAGTTGACGTTTTGGTTCGAGTCTTGATGATTGTTATTTGATCTTGAGTCGTGTCGTTTATCGCTTGATTCGGTCGTGTCAATGTTGTATCGGCCTTGTGCCATGTCGTATCGGTTCATCTGTGATGAATCGTGTAGGGGACTTGCTTATTGTATCGGCCTTGCGCCGTGTCGGGGACTTGTTTGTTATATCGGCCTTGCGCCGTGTCGTATCGGTTCATCTGTGATGAATCGTGTCGGGGACTTGCTTGTTGTATCGACCTTGCGCCGTGTCGGGGACTTGTTTGTTGTATCGGCCTTGCACCGTGTCGTATCAGTTCATTTGTGATGAATTGTGTCGGGGACTTGCTTGTTGTATCGACCTTGCGCCGTGTCGGGGACTTGTTTGTTGTATCGACCTTGTGTCGTGTCGTATCGGTTCATATGTGATGAATCGTGTTGGGGATATTACTTGTTGTATCGACTTCGGTCGTGTTGTTTAATTCTTGTTGTTGATTAATAAATTGAATGTTGTATTAAGAATCTCGTGTTTGAATTTGCCGTTAATGAAGTCTTCCGCTGTTGTGATCTCTGTTGTATAATTCTAATATTGGTTATTGTCTAATATGTTTGGGCTGTTTCGTGCCTTCTATTTGATTTAATATTTTATGTTGTTTGGTTCCATTGCTAAGTGGAACAATTTAGTTACTCGCCACTGACGGTGGACCCCCAAATATATTTTGCAGGTATACATGATAGAGTTTAGAGTTGGGTTGAGTGTGTGGCGAGCTTATTAGGCACCCGACGTCTTGATGTTATTTACTTGTTTAATAGCTTTTAGTTTGTAATAAAGGACTCGTCTAGTCCATTAATTTTGGAATGATTTTAAAGTTTAATTAATAAAATGATTAAGTTTAGAGCTTCCGCTGTGATTCTTTAATTTATTATTAAAAGTGTTTAGTTATTGTCGACTCGTGTTGTTGTTTTCTCCGAAAACAACGTTCCCAGAATACGGGTCATTACAGTTCTTCCACCATGAGTGGTTTGTGCCATTGAACTTGGGAAGTCTGGAATTACTTGATTCTTGAGTATTCATCTTCTTGCTCCTCTAGGTAGTTAATCGTTTGAGAAGTTAGGCTCTGATACCAATTGTAAGTTCAATGTATATTCAAGAAGGGGGGTTGAATTGAGTATATGTCTTTTTTCGATCGTTTCAAAGTTTGTTTATCAATTTGTGAGAACAACAACAGAACAGTAAACAAAGAGTTGGGACACAAGGATTTAACGAGGTTCGGCTTCTCAATAAGCCTAAGTCCTCCACTCTCTCACCAATATTATTAATCAACTCTGAATAATAACAAGGGTTACACACTCAATCAAATGGTACAACTCTGTAACATTCAATTCCCCGACTGTTAACTCTAACAGTTCACTCAGTGTTCACAGAACACTCCCCGACCACTTACAATATCAAATTCTCTGTACGTTTTCTCTTAAAGATGGATATGGAGATGATTTTGCTCTATCAATGAACTCCATAAAATATGACTTTGTTTTTATTGAGTGGGAAAGAGGGTTTTTGGGTTACCCAAAAGATAGACAATTTTGTAAATGAAAATTGTGAACCCAAAGCATGCGTGGAGACTTACCTAAATAATGCAAACAAGTTCAGCTGACACAAGTACAATATTACTTGTTTCATAATTAGTCTCCTTCCACTACATGTAGTGGGAAAGTACACTAAAGTCCAAACTAAGTACATTGCATTTAATGAGTTGATTTAATGTATCATTTTGGCAGCTTTTCCAAATCCTAAGTGATCAATATTTTTCATTTGAATTTTAAAACATTTCGGAGTTCAAATATCAATACTGAGGTCTGTTTCCACAGTGGTCTCAATAGTACTAAGTTTATGTCTAATAAAGAGAACTTTCTTTCCTTGTTCTTTGCTTGTTCTCTTTACTGGACATAAACCTTAAACCTTTGTGCTCTTTCACTTATAAAGACAAGTCTTATTTTCCTAAGTTCATTTTAGAAGAAGATCCTAGTAATATAGAAAATAAATAGCTCAAAGCTCTTGGCTTTTGATCTTCAAGTATCTCAAGGCCTTCAAATGTTGCCCTGATGAGTCCTCACTTGATTCAACCTGTTCATACACAATCATACATAGTAATCAAGTATAGAGATCTGGTTTGTCATCATTCAAATCAAACATGGTTCAACAATAATCTCTGCATGTGCTTCAGCCAAGGATATTTGGGACACTCTTGAACTTGCCCATGAAGGCACCAATGAGGTAAAACGCTCTAAGATTGATTTATTAATGTCTAAATATGAATCTTTGAATATGAATCGTAATGAAAACATTAATGATTGTTTCGGAAGATTCATGACTATAGTAAATGATCTTAAGTCTCTTGGAAAAACCTACACCGACGAGGAGTTGGTTAGAAAAATGTTAAGAAGTCTGAAAGGGTCATGGACAGTTAAAGTTACTGCAGCGTATGAGGCAAAGGATCTATCAAATCTTTATCTAGGATAGTTGATAGGTTCTCTCATGACACATTAAATGTTAGTCGGTGCAAAGAGCGAAAAAGACCCAGTCAAGAGTGTAGCACTGAAGGGAACAATTGAAGAAGAGGATGATATTGCTATGCTGCCAAAACGGTTCGAGAAACATTTCAGGGCTTAGAGGAAAAACATGAGAAACAAAGGTTCTGGAAAGAAAAGCAGATTCAACATTGGATGTTTTAAGTGTAGATGAACATGTCACATCATTCATGAAGGTCCTAAGTGGAAATATAAAAAGTCCAGGAAAGAAGACAAGAGAGCCTTTAAGAGAGCTATGGTAGCAGCTCTACGGGGGAATTCTGACTCTGGTTCTGTTGAAGAGGAAGAAGACACCCCTGATGATAAGAAGTGCATGACAACCATCCTAGAACAGAGTGGTGAACCAGTTCAGGAGAACAGTTCATCACACATATGCCTCTTGTGGAAAACAGCCAGAAAAAGTTCTCAACAGGTAACAATTTCCAAAATCCATGAGGACATGTATGAATATGACAGATAGAATATGCTTGAATGCTTAGAAAAAATGCTTGATCAATGTCTTGAGTTAAGTAATGCATATAAAGATGATAAAAAGAAACTGAAAGAAAAAAACTGAAAATGTGAAATATCTAATGCCAATTGTGATCATTTGGAGGAATTATGTCTTAACTTGAAAAATAAAAGAGTTGAATTAGAAGTTTCATTTAATCAATGCATGGTGGATTTAGAAAGAGTTAAATCTAACACATCATAGAATGTTTTATCCGATGATGAGGAAGATTTAGCTGGTCCCCTGGTGAATTTCAAGCATAACCCAAAGGACCCAATTAATCTTGATGTTGTCAAAACGAAGGCAAGAACCTTAAGCGGATTTGGTTTGTTAAACAGTTTTAACCTTCTTTTGGAAGAAGTTAAAGATTTGCATAAGGAGCTTGTCTTAACCAGGATAGCACAATCCCCATGGAAAATGTAGGGTCAAGCATTCAGGTTAGTAGGATGATTGATGAGTATGAAGGTAAAATATATGACCTACATGTTGAGCATTCTGTTTTTCCTCCACCTAGGCACGGGGGCTGTTTGTGGGTAAAATATATGACCTACATACAAGGTCCAAAACTACAAATAACTACCGACCGACCATTAGGATAATTTACAATAGGACACTGGTCGGCTAAGAAAACTACTATCTCCTTCTTTAATTATGTACATTTTTTTTCTTTTTTCTTTTTTTTTTTTGAAGAAAATAAAAAGGAAAAACAAGCTTATAAACAATTAGAACTAAAAACACGACATAACAAACATAATTAATTAATATTTTTTTTTAATTTTTTTTTTATAGAGACAGAGTTACAATACTCGAATAATTACACTATTACAAAATTTACAAGGACCAAAAATAAACTCGATGCTATGACGTAAGATGGTGCCTAAATCATGTTCCAAGTCTCGAAAGGGCGGTAGCAATTCACAAGTAAAAAATCAAAGCCAAAAGAAACAGATAAACTAAAACCGACGAGGGATACAATGTGACGCTCAGAAATGAATAACCCTAAAAGGGTCTAATTAAGGAAGGAGCTCGAAACCTCACCTAGGTTCAAAAACCACCGACTCAGCGTCAACTAAACAAGGCACAACCTCATACCACAAACCAACTTGGATACACATCTAGTCCTAAAGGGTTCTCCTAAAAGGGAAAAGTATTTTATCCTAAGAGTTAGCAAAAAGCATTGAAAATTGTGCGGACTCGAGACTCTAAAGGAAGGAAAAGTCCCTATAAGGATTCCCCTAGTTTCATCATCGGGAGACGACTAAATCTAGAAAAATAAAAGGGATAAAAGAAAATAAACTACGAAAATAAGCTACATGCAAAAATGGAGAAAAATAAAAGAAAATAAATTGCTGCTGTAGGAAGAGCTGCCCATGAGCTATGGGGTGGCCTGCTAGGTAGGCTGCTACCAATATGGTCGCGGATAGGCCAGGGGGCATTCCAGAGGGTCAGTAGCATGGTGAATCATGGGGTGATTGAGTGATAGTGCAGGGGCTATTGTCGTGCTGCGCGTTCACTTCCTTCACCCTGAACCCCACGCACAATGATAGAACAATTCTGTGTCTTTGTTGAAAGTTGATCACTTAAAGCTCCCTCAACCTAGGATTCTTAATGGGAGATGGTTTGCCTCAGGTCTTAATGTTCTCTAGGTTGTGGTGGTGAGAAGAAGGATACCTTCATATCGACCTGGTGTTCTATTGTTCTCTTGTTATCAATGATAAGATGAGGAATGGCTATGGTGATGATCAATTTCTTCGAGCTCTCCCAATCAAGGGTTCTTACATGGGATATGGTTTGCCTTGGTTCTTAATGTCCTATTGGTTGTGATGGTTCCAAGGGATATACTCATAGTGGCCTTCCTTTCTTATTGTTAGGATTGTTGGAAAATGGTCGATTGTTTGTATGTTCTGATTTTTGCAGTCTAGCTAGTTTTTTATTTTAATATAAAGGACTTTGTCCTTAGGCTAGGTTCGATGTTTATTATTGATGATGTATCCCTACTTTACTTGCTGGTTTGTATTGATTATTAGGATCCTTTTCCTTAGGTAAGCTTGTATATTAGTTGTTTTGATTTGGGTGGTGTTGGAGATTCCTAGGGGCCTGCCCCTAACAATCCCTCAGTTCCCATCTTGGTGGTGGCTTTGTGTCACATTCATAGGGTAGGATGTAATAATCTTCTCCTTTGGAATATAATTCCTTACTTACCAAAAAAAAGAGCAAAACAAAAAAACAGTATGTCCATAATCAGAATGAATCTTTAGTTTCAGATCTGAGATCAGAATTAGCAAGTTTGAAAAGTGATTTTAAATCCCTAGATGAAAAAACAGTTGCTTAATCAAGATTCTTGAAACCAAAGAACATGAGCTACAAAAAGTCAAAAACAAGTGGACAAACTATTAAAGGCAGAGAAGAATTTAGGTCAAAAACAAAGGTAAGGCTGGTTTAGGGTACACCATAAGGAAAGGCAAACCTAACTGGTCACCCAGAGAGACCACCTGGTTAATTGAGTTTAAAAAGGGTAAAAATGTGAATGCCAAAGACATGCATGTCTGCTATAACTGTGGTAAAGGTGGTCACATGATTAATGATTTCATCCACAAGAAATAGAGCAAGGGAAGATACACTAAACATGTTAAAAAGGTCTGTGTTAGGAAGAAAAAGTCTAAGTCAACTGTTTGTGAACAGGGAACCAAACCAGTTTGTGTTCCTAGGACTAATGTTTGATCTGATTTTGCAAGGTAAGCTGAAAGGAGATACCAACTGGTATTTGGATAGTGGTTGCTCAAGATACATGTATGGACATAAAGACCAATTCCTTTCACTTGTAGCCCATGATGGTGGAAGAGTAACATTTGGGGAAAATAGTAAGGGCACCATTGTTGGCCTAGGAAAGGTTGGTAAGTCTCTTTCCCAAGCTATAGACGATGTTTATTATGTTGAAGTCTTGCAACATAATCTCTTGAGTATTTCTCAATTATGTGACAAAGGCAAAAAAATTGAATTTCAAGCCGACCTATGTCACATAGTTAACAATCGAACATGTAACTGGTCTGCAAATGAACTAGAACATATGACATTTATGTTACTTATCTAGATCAAATTCCTAACGACAAGTCCATTTGTTTGAAACTTGTAATTGATAATAATCAATGCCTTTGGCATAAGAGGTTTGGACATGCTAGCCTGACACTTTTGAACACGCTTAAGTTAAATGACTTGATAGTTGGTCTACCTAACATCAAATATGAAATTGTTAGAGTTTTTCTTGAGTGTGCTAAAGGCAAACAGGTAAAATCCTCTTTTAAACCAAAGACAATGACCAGCACAACTAGACCACTTGAATTGATCCATATTGACTTATGTGGACCCATGCGAGTGTAAAGAAGAAATGGGCATCAATTTAGTTGTGTTTTGATTGATGACTTTTCCAGGTACACTTGGACATTGTTTCTATCCTCAAAGGATGAGAATTTTGAAGAGTTTGAAGCCTTGATCAAACTAGTACAGAACCAGTTGAACACTACACTGGTTGCTATAAGGTCAGATCTTGTTACTGAGTTTGACAATGCAAGCTTTATCGAGTTCTTTAGAGAAAATAGAGTAAGTCACAACTTTTTTGCCCCAAGAACACCTCAAAAGAATGGAGTAATTGAGAGGAAGAATAGAACATTGGAGGAGATGGCCGAATAATGTTGATTGAAAGTGGTCTCCCTAAGGGTTTTTGGGAAGAAGCTGTACACAAAGCTTGTTATATTCTAAACGGAGCCTTGTTAAGACCATTGGTAAAGAAAACACCTTATGAACTTCTAAAGGATAGAAAACCCAATATTACACACCTAAGAATCTATGGATGTAGATGTTTTGTGCCTAATAATGGGAAAGAACAGCTTGATAAATTTGACCCTAAAAGTGACGAAGGAGTTTTTCTTGGATACTCTCCACATAACAAAGCATACAAATTTTTCAATAGGAGAACATTGTGTCTTGAGAAGAGTTTTCATGTGATTTTCGATGAATTTAACAAGTTCTCTAAGATTTCACATGTATCACATGATGACTCCATTGGTTTATGGAATTTACTAGAGAACAACCAACTGGTCAAGGCACTAAAGAATCAGGAGAACCAGGCTCACCCATCGGGCCTCTAATTTTGAATGGAGAAGAGCCTGGAGGAGATCAAGGAGACTTAGATGAGAATCAGGTACTGGTCTTATCAGGTAAATGAGCTAGTGTGTCCCCATGGAGAACATCAGTCTGCATCATGTAAGGGGGAACACATGGCATCTGGTTCCAATGAAGGAAATGCACAAATGAATCAAATGTTCAAAAACTACAAATACTCATCTTCTCGTCCCACTGATCAAATATTAAGTGACATCAATAACGGGATTCAAACAAGAAGATCTGTTTACTAAAACTTTTATACATCTTCCTCATTCCTATCTAATATAAAACAAGTTGATATAAAAACTGCACCTCAGGATCCAGAAAGGGTCATGGGTAAGCAGGATCAACTACATCAATTTGAAAGAAATAGTGTGTGGCATCTTAAACCTAAACCCAAGGTAGATCTGTTATTGGTACCAGGTTTGTTTTTAGAAACAAACTTGATGACCTTGGTACCGTTGTTAGAAATAAGGCTAGACTAGTGGTGTAAGGCTACAATCAACAAGAAGGCATTGACTTTGATGAGACCTTTGCACCAGTAGCAAGATTTGAAGCAATTAGACTTCTCATAGCCTTTGCTGCTCACATGAACATTAGACTGTTTCAAATGGATGGCAAGACAACGTTCTTGAATGGATATTTGACAGAGCAAGTGTTTGTGGAACAAACACCTGGTTTCAATGATTCACAGTTCCCTTATTACGCTTTCAAGTTGGACAAATCTTTGTATGGTTCAAAACAAGCTCCTAGAGCATGGTATGAAAGGTTGTCCAACTTCTTGAAGAAAATTGAGTATATCAGAGGAACATTGGATAATACCCTGTTTACTAAAACAAAAGGGTCTAACCTGATTGTAGTCCAAACATATGTTGATGACACACTGTTGGTGATACAAATCAGAGATTATGTATTGAGTTTGCTGCCCTTATGCAGAGTGAGTTTGAAATGAGAATGAAAGGAGAACTTGGTTTCTTAATTGGACTACAAATTAAGCAAACTGATGAAGGAATCATGATACATCAGCAAAAGTTCCTTCTGGAGCTTCAGAATTATGGCATGCAGAGCAATAAGGCATATGACACACTTGTTACTACTTCCAAAAAGCTTGATGCAGATGAAAAGGGAACAAATGTGGATCCTACATTGTTCAGAGGCATGATTGGATCACTATTGTATCTTACTACCAGCAGACTAGATATTGTATTTTCTGTGGGGTTATGTTCCAGATTTCAGAGTGAACCCAAGGAGTCACATTTGTAAGCAGTAAGAAGATACATAGAGAGAACACATCATTTCTTAAGGGATAATGTTGAAAAAGGTCTAGTTGAGTTCCAATTCTGCAAAAGTGAAGATCAGATTTCAGATATCTTCACTAAACCTATTCGTAGAGTTTCTTTTTGTAGGTTTAGGTTGTTGTTAGGACTAGTCAAGATTAGGAAATAGGAGTTTACTTAGATTTAGGTTAAGGTTCTTTTAGTTATACCGTAGTGTAAGTTCAATGTATACTCAAGAAGAGGGGGTTGAATTGAGTATGTGTGTTTTTTCAATCGTTTTCAAGGTTTATTTAACTTTTTGTGAGAACAACGATAGAACAGTAAATAAAGAGTAGGGACACAAGGATTTAACGAGGTTCGGCTTCTAAACAAGCCTACGTCCTCCACTCTCTCACCAATATTATTAACAAACTCTGAATAATAACAAGGTTACACACTCAATTAAATGCTACAACTCTGTAACACTTAATTCCCCAACTGTTAACTCTAACAGTTCACTCAGTGTTCTCAGAACACTCCCCAACCACTTCCATCTAAGTTGTTCAAAGATTACAATCTTAAATCTCCGTAAGTTTTTCTCTTAAAGATTGATATGGAGATCATTTAGCTCTATGGATAGACTCTCAGAAAATATGGCTTGGTTTTTATTTTTTTTTGGAGAGCAAAAGTCTTACTCGGGTTTTCCAAAATATTGTATTTATAGGCAAGGAAAACCGTCCCCTAGAAGTGTGATTGGAGACTTGCCTAAATTGTTCAACCAAGCTCAACTGACGCAAGTGCAAAGGTCCCTATTTCAGACCTTTGTCTCCTTCCACTACATGTAGTGGGAAAGTACACTAGAGTCCAAACAATTACATTGCAAAACTGATTTTGTTTATCAATTTGGCAGATTTCCAAAACATAAGTGATCAATATTTTTCAAATAAATTTTGAACATGAAAATCGGTACGGATCACTTAAGTGCACGTGCGTAATACTGAGGTCTGTTCCCACAGTGGTCTCAGTACTACAGAGTCTACATCTGGCAAAAAGAACTATTCCAAGCTTGTTCTTTGTCTGTTCTTAGCTTGTTCTCCTTACTGGACATAAACTTTAATGTTTTTTGCTCTTTACTTATAAACACAAGATATATTTTCCAAAGTCTATTTTACAAGAAGATCCTAGAAGTACAAAAATTAAAAGATTTGAAGCTGTTGACTTCTGATCTTCAAGTATCTAAAGGCCTTCAAAGTTGCCTTGAAGAGTCCTCTCTTGATTCAACCTGTTCAAATACAAACAAGCATAATAATCAAGTATAGAGAACTGGTTTGTCATCCATCAAATCAAACATGGTTCAATAATTTCCTCCTATTTGATGATGACAAACCATGAAGTTCACCCTGAGAACAGTAACTAATTGTTTTCAGATAACACAATTGTTCAGAGGAATTGGTCTTGCAGTGTGCCTGCAGTTAGATTCATAATCTCAGAGAATTTAAAAAAGACACAGCAAATAAATGTAACCTGCAAGAGTTATCAATATTAAATGTAGCAAGAGAATTCTAAATTCACTTGGAAAAGTTTCTTCCAATTGGGATGGATAGGAGCATTTGATCTGAATTCAAAATACTACTAGGCATAAAGCTAGGCCATCTCTAACAAGTTCTGAACCTTGTTCAAGTTGCTACACCTGACACTAGCAACTTCACCTGTCCTATTCCCCCTTTGGCATCATCAAATGACAAAATAATCACAGCACAATAATTAGAAGAGGGCAACAAGTAAAGTCTAACACAAGCATAATAGAAACACAACATTCTAGAGGTGATGTCCCAAAAGTGAGTACCTGCAACTGACAATCCCAAATGTCAAAGGGCACACAAGTTAATTAATTAAACAGACCAGGAGACCATTCTGCAGAGAAATTGTTTGGTAGAAATGGTCAAAAACTAAGAGAGATTAAATTGTTCAGCGAAATTAGAGATAGGATATTTTGAGAAATATGTTAGCAGGGTAGGGGTAAGCTAAGAAGATTCAGAGTTAGCATCATCATCAGAATCCTCAGTAGATGGGAACTGGTCAATGATGGGAACTGGTCGCGGAGTGGTCTTGGGCTTGATACAGGATGAGGAGGCAAGCTTTTCATCATGGGAGTCCAACTGTGCTGATATGTGCTTGATTGATCCATCTAGAGAAGTACACAAAGCATTCACACTAGCCATCATCTGTTGCAGTAGTTCTCCATGTGTTTGCACCTGTTTGGACAGTGCCCCAATAGCTTCCTCAAACCTTGAGCTGCTTGTACTCCTGACCCCAGTGGTCCTCTCTTCATCCCTCATTTTCAGTATTCCACCTTCAAAGGTCATTCCCTTCTGACCTAGGATCTGGTTGGTGAGGACAGACATCTTCTTGACCTCCCCACTCAGATGTACCTTCTTACTCTGGAAAACCAGAGTATGCCAGGCACCATAGGGTAGAGAGTGGTTTGACCTTTCCAGAATGCTAACCATGTGGGCTAGCATGAGACCAGGGAGACTCAACTTGATCTTCTCATACAGGCAGTAGATTATCACAGCATCCATTTTTCTCACATCCATTCTGCCCTGAGCCCTAGGGAGTACTATTTTAGAGGCCATTGTATGAAACAGCCTCATCACTGGTTCCCTTAGTTGGCCAATTACATAGCCAGAACCATTAGTGTGAGAACCAATAAAGAGAGTAGTCTGTATGTGTTCTGTACTGACCGCAGGGATAGTAGGCCAGTTGCATGCCTTTTGAGTAGTCACAGAACCCCCCTCTTGGTACACCCAGTATCTCCCCTAGACTCTTCCCTGATAGAGTGATATCTACCTCTTCGACCTCACTCCAGACCTTCCCTTTGTCTAACTTCCCCAATATTAAATAAATTTCTCAACACTAGATTCAAACACATCCAGCCTTTTATCAAACAGCCACTCCCAACCCTGTAACTCTATAGCCTCCTTAAACTCATCTAGAAAAGTTTGACTCATCCAAGACTTAGAGTATGCAAAACCAAACAAAACACCCCTACCACTTAATTCAAATAGTGGTTCAGAAATGGTCTGACCTTTCTTCTTGGCTGAGGGCTTTTCAGGTACAGAGTCAGCCTTTCTCTTCTTTTCAGTTTGTAGCTTGGTTACAAGTTTAGGGCTCTAAGAAGCATTGCCCTTCTTTGTTACACTTTTCATTTGTTTCTTCTTTTCCTCCTTTCCCACTGGAGCCTCCTCAGCTTACTCCTTCTTAATCTCATCCTTACAAATCCTTGACCTTAAAGGCCTTGTTCTCTTCTCAGTTTCCTTTTCCCCCTATACCACTCCTGTAATTTCAACATCCATGTCCTCCCCATGTGTGTCTTCAGCCTTCTCTTCTGTTTCTTCCTTCTCTACCTCTTCCTCCTCACTGCTTGGCACTAGTTTCTCTGTGATCTAAGGGGGTGGTGAAGGTGTCTTTTGTGGTGGTGGAGAAGGTGATGGGGTTTTTTCTTTTTGTGGTGAAGAGGGTGGTGGTGTTTTAGACTTTGGTGGTGAAGGTGGAGGAGGAGTTTTGGCTTTTGAGGGTGATGGTGATTTCTGTGGAGGTGAAGAAATAGTAGGCTGTGGAGTAGGTTGTTTAGGTGATGGAGAGGGTGATTTCGTTGATGTGGAGGGTGATGGCTTAGATGGGGATAGAGTTTTCTGAGGTTGAGGTGGTGGAGATTTTGGTGATGATGGTGGTAGTGATTCAGGACTTGGTGGTGGTGTAGTTTTCTCTTTAGGCTTACATGTATTCTTGGTTTCCATAACCGTTTCTACAGTGGCTTGATCCTTGACCTCTTTCTGTTTCTCTTCTGCTTTGTGGTGTTCAGCAACCACTGCAGTACTTGATTCCTTCTCGATCTTAGAAGGTGTTTGAGAATTCTTTGATCCTTTGTTCTTCTTTCTTCCATTTTCGAATGATTCAGTAGATTGATGAAAGAGAGAGAAAGTGTTTGAGAATTCTTGTAGAGAGATTCTTTTGATGATGCTTAGGGTTTGAGAGAGAAGAGCAATTAGAGAGAGAGAGACGGTTAGGGAGGGATATCAATGTGAAAGTATGAAATAAAACTGAAGAAAAATTGGCAGTTATTAAGTGATATAGAGAGGAGGTTACTTTACACTGTTCATCCGTCCCACAACGGTCACATGTCAGAACAATTTGATTCTTAATTTCAAAATTGAAGGTTCAGTGATAAACTGAGATAACCGTTGTAAGGGACTGGTCTGACGATGGTCTGACGCTGATTTGTATTCATTAAAAATATGAGGCATATTTTAGTTAGGCAACTTAGAGATACCACACATTTGAACAACATCAACATAAGAACTTTGAGACCACTTGCATATATGACATTT
Source organism: Salicornia ramosissima (assembly GCA_951394345.1). Taxonomy (NCBI): domain Eukaryota; kingdom Viridiplantae; phylum Streptophyta; class Magnoliopsida; order Caryophyllales; family Amaranthaceae; genus Salicornia; species Salicornia ramosissima. The sequence continues at coordinate 32,552,766 of OX596234.1, read as the reverse complement.
AAAAGTTAACCAACCCTGCTGAGTTTGCAGCGGTTAATAATCTTCGGAGTAAAAGCAAAAGGAGAAGACGTTTCATAATCGGAACAAATATATTGAGGAGAGAAATAAGTATTTATTTTTCTTCACGTTAATATATTAGAATAAATAAAGGAATACTTAAATAAGGAGAAATGACACATAAGTATGACAACATTGATAAAACTAATATTTGTCTAAATAGAGTTGATGGAAAAACATATTTCATCTTAGAAATATTTATGTAAATAAAAATATATTTTATGTGATAAAATGAAGTCTTTTTCACTTATGGATTTGAATGATTTTTATTTCATAAAATAATATCTTTTTACTAAGTTAAGATGAAAAGGTTTGATATTTTAAAAATAACTTGTGGAGAAATTGTTGAAGGAGTATTCAACCTAAACAAGTTAATTTTATCAGAAAAAATAATTCCATCACTTTTATAACTTAATATGGGTGAATAAAATAGATTTACGGAGAATCGACTAAAAGTAATTTTAGTTGAAATTAAATTTATTTTATAGTTAGTATCTTTATGTTATATATTTATGGAGAACAAATTAGATGAGTGTCTAATTTGTATTAAATATATTTCATTTAATATATACGTATTATTTTGTAAAATATATTTATTGGGAATTAAATTAGAGGAGTATCTAATTTTAAGGTAAATATATTTTATTAAATATAATCTTAACCCTTTCTACATATTAATTTTATATGTGTTGAAATACTAATCTTGGTGTTTGTTGCAGGTATTTTGGTTAGTCCACTAATATAAGACTAGACTACTAATATGGTATATTATACTTAAACTAATATTGGTTTTTATTTAGTTTTGGTATAATATGTAAGTGACTTATTAGTAGTAGTAATTAATTTAATTTATTTTAATAAAAACCGTGTTATATTAGTCAAAAATAAGTTAGAGTATTTTTAGGTCCATTAGTAAGTTGTTATTAGAATAATTATTTAAATTTACAAATTTCATTTTATTTTACTTGGTTGTTGAATCATACGTGTAGTTAGTCTTCCTACTTAGTAGGAGGTTGTTGTTAGTAAGTAGAATCTTTCCTAATTTTATAATAGTCAAATCTATTAAATTTGGAAGAGGTTAGTGACCTACTTGCTTTTTGCTTGTGCGTATGATTAGAAAAATAGGAATTAGTTTTTAAAATTCAAAAATTGGTTTTTGATTGTTAAGTAACCCATTAAAATAGGTAGTGGGTTTTATCCCTTCTTATGCGTGTGATTAGAGTTAGGGTTTGTTAAAAGTCAACAATTAGTTTTTAATTCAACCCATTAACTTAGGAATGCTAAGTGGGTGGTTATATTAATTATTTAATTTATAAAAATCTGATTTTTATTTTTACTCTCTTCAAGTCACACGTATGATAGTGGGTCTCTAGTTTTAGAAATTAAAAATTAACTCTTTAATTTCTTTTCTTCTTTCACGTAATTTTTAGAAGTAGTGGGAAATATAAAAATCTGTTTTTTTATTTTCCAAAACTTACGTGTGTTAAGCATTAGGAGATAGTGGGTTTTTATTTTATGAATTAAAATTAACAATTAATTTTAGTTATCAATTTCACGTTAGATTTATTATGTAGTGGGATTGACTAATGTATTTGGTCTTATATTAGGGTTTATTTCTTTGTGATTTTGCAATTTGCCTTGGTCAAATTATTTTGTAGGTAGTGGATGATCACACTACTCCATGATCGTGTGCATTCCTTCTTCTCCAAGGCAAAACATTTCGAGATTCTATAAATGAAGAAAGCAACCAGAATATTCAAAAAAAGAACACACGGCTTCACTCTCCAAGAATCAGAAAAAGAAGAATCAAGAGGGAGAGAGTTTCAATGTAGTCCTTCCAAATGGAGTATGATTTTTAAGAGGCTAAGCATCCATTGTTAAATCTACATCCTCTTAAAAATCATATCCTTCTCCTATTCCTTTATGGTTTTCTAGTTATAGCTTCTATGTATTTAGAGTTTCGATTTATCAAGCGTCTGTATTATTTTAATGTACTTCTAGTGAAGTAGGCAAGAATTTGAGTGAATTCTTGTATGGGGGAATTGTCAGGGTTTGAGTGAACTCTTGTATTTGGGGGAAGGAAAATTTGAGTGAATTTTCTATTAGGTTCTTAGAGAAGAGAGAAGATTTCGAGTGAAATCGAAGAGAGAGAAAAACCGACTTTAGTGAAGTCGTGTCACGGGTTCAAGGGGAACAAGTGACAGGGGGAACAAGTTACCGGGGAACAAGTTCCTAGTGGAACATAGAGAATAGAGAAGGTCCGTTTATAGGTTGTAAAACAGAGTCGTTTTGGCCTATAATTAATAAGAGAAATCCAAGAGTCAAAATCCCCAGGGGTCGAGGTTTTTCTTCCTATTTGGGCCTAGGAAGTTTTCCTCGTAGGTTAACTTGTTTGTGTATCCTGTTCCTTGTTGCTTTATCTTTTCTCTACTTTATCTTTACTTGCTTTAATATTCGTCAAATTCCGCAAAAATCGAAAAGCGAGTCCCATACTACAATTCACCCCCCCTCTTGTAGTATACCATCTGAAATAACAATTGGTATCAGAGCCTGTTCCTCTATAATTCAGGCAAACCTGAGGAGGAAGTTCCTGGAACAGATCGATACTTACGAGGAACTAGTTCCTGCAACATTTCGAGGAACTTGTTCCTGCAGAAATTCGAGGAGCTCCGAAGCAGTACGAGTAATACAGAAATTAATTCAATTAAGGTACATCTTTTCGCTTGATATTCCATTATATGCATGAGTTCATTTTAGTATTTATCCTCCTTGTATTGTTTCTGTTAAAATCATTTTTATTTGCTTTTTAAAATTCTAAATCAATTTCCAAATTTATCAAACTTGATTTTTTGTGTTTGAAAGACAAACATTTTTTAAATTGATTTTGATTTAAAAAAAAAAAGAAATTTTTTAATATTGATTTTTACGTAACAGTTCAAGGTAGTAAGTGTTTTGAAAAATGCATATTATATACTCAAAAATACATACTTGATGCTATATGGAGCCTGATTTATTTGGCACACACTTTACGTACGTTTATCTCAACTATTTGCCAAAATATATATATATATATATCATGCTTTGTGAGAATTGTGATTTATTCTTATTTCATGATATTCCTTGTTAGTAGTAGTACGCATTTAATGCATCTTGATTGGTAAAAAGAAAGTTATTATTGCTACTTTTACTAACAAGAAAGGACTCAATATTTGACTACCAAAATTCAAGGATAGAAGAGAAATTGTTTTGCAGGTTTAAAATTATGATTAATATATTGAAATAAAGACAACATTATTGGAGCAACACAAGGAAATAGAATAAAAGGATCGCTTATGATTCGTTGGAACAACTTTGAGGAACTAGGCAAAATCAGAAGGAACTTGGCAACTTGAGATACTAATTCATGTTCCGATCCTTGCCAAGTAAGTTCCTTTGGACCATAAAGAAAATCAACGAATTATTACACATGCACCTTGTCGATAATGGTCTCTATGATTTATCATATAAACTTAATTATTAATGATGTGTAAAATTCCAGTTCTCTTTATTTTAAATTATGTTGTTGATTTTAATAATCATGATATATAATCTCTCTTCAAGTTTGTGTAAATTTTTCATAACTTTACTTATGATGTAGGTGTGTCTTTTGAGATTTTTAATGATAATTGAATAACGACCAGTTCCTGGTGTTCAAGGAAAAAGACCTGTATACATTTAGAGGAACTGGTTGTGAAAATAAGAATGTAGGAACTAACTATTTATACAGGAACTATCATATTCATTATCTTTCAATCCAGTTCATGTAGAACCTAGTTCCTAGAAACGAAGCATAAGTTCTTTTCATATTCTTTTTGAGTAACGTTGAGACTAAATGATGATTTCTAACTTAAGTGTTGGAAGGATAGCAATCCAATACTTACCAGATTCATATATGGAACAACATTATTCAAAGGGAGTACTTTTTTTGGAATTTTATGTTTAGTCATTTTTATGCTTTCGATTAATATTTCTTTTGACTAACCCACTAATCTTAAAATTGCACAAAAGTTCTTTTTTGGTTTGGGTTTTGAATTTCAGGCACTATCTTCATAATACGACCCAAAATGAAAATAATAAAAGGAACATTACCTTGGATATTCTTTAGAAGATTGATGATAAATTACAGATCTGTCTAACACATTCATAAAGATCTATCTGGACCATCACGAAGAAGTTTTTCAAGAAAAAGCATGACATTGTTCCTACTGACGAGGAACAAGTTCCTTCTGATGAGGAACAAGTTCCTGAAAATTAAGAAGCTCCAAAGTATGATGAAAATCGAAAAGGATCAAGGAACTATGGAAGGAAACGACAGCTACTAGTGAGGGGGAACAACTCAAAGTATCTCGACAGTGAGTGTTCTAAGTACGCATTGAAATGCAAATCAAGATTACCCTCATTAAGGGCTGACAATGGAGGAACTTCAACTTTTGAGGCCAACATGAACGGTAACACTATTTTCATATACTAGGTTGGTAAGTTGAGTTTCTATCCATGTTTAATTTCTATGTCGAGTCTATAAAGCACATCTGTACCTAGAACCTGTCTCAAATTTTGATTACTAACCGTGGAACCCAGTTCCTCATAAATTTAATGATTTTACAGATACAAGGCTTTAAAAATAAATTTTAAAAATTGTGCTTTTAAAACAGTGAACATATTTTTGAAAAATGTGTTTATTCCCAGCAAACACTTTGAAAATGAATGTAAAGTCACAAGTTCCCGAGGAACTAGTTCCTCTGGAATTAGTGGTATTTCTAATTAAAATATGTCACTTCTAAAACGCAACATAATAATATATAGTACCTATGGTGATGAACTTGAAGATTATAATCTAGTTTCAGCATATAAATCAAGAGCTAAATTCAACCAATATTCATAACCAAGTTCCAGCAAAGTTCTCAAGTTGAAGACGATGTTGTTTACTCAAATATGGTTAAGTAAAGAACCCTTGTGTATTCTATGCATTTATACATTTACTATTATGATTAACAATTAAATGCAGGAGGAACTCAATAGGTTTAAAAGGAACAAGGTACAAAATCCTGTTCTTGTTCCTGTTCCAGAATACTTTAAGTTATGGACTAAGATAGGTGTTCAGGAACAACAAAACAAGTTTATTGAGTTTGACACAATGACAAGGAACTGAGTAAGCTTCGCATGATATATTCAATCAAAAGAATGTTGAATTTTTGCTTTATGCTAAAGGTAGTCATATTATTTATTTTTGTTGCTTATATGGGACGAAAGTTGTACTACATAAACGTCAAATATTTTTTCATGTGCTATTTTGATAAATGGCATTTATGAGGAACAACTTCAAGAATTTTAAAATTCTTTTTCTCCTTTTCATATCCTTTAACACAAGTTTTTGGGTATGTTATAGGATTGACTTAAGTTCCTTCTAGATAATATGTTCAATGTCTCACATTTTGATTAGGAGGAACTGATTTATTAGTTGTGCATATTAGTATTGATATTATTTTTGTTGGTGCAACTAATAAAAATTAATGTAAGGTTTATTGACCTTATGCTTGAGTGTTGTATACATGAGCAAAATGGAGAAACACTGTTCTCTTTGGTTGAATGTCAAGTTCCAAGAGAATGGTGTAATGATCAACAAATATGCATGTACTATCCAAGGAAAGGAACAACATCAAGGAACCCATTTTGAGAATCAAGTCAGAAGTGGAAGTTTGCATCAGATATGAAGACATCAAGAAGATGGAACAAGGACGTCAATTACTTGAATGTAAACCCTAATAAAGAGTCTGGTAAATCAATATTTGATATGGTGAAAATTTAACAAGGTATGTTTTTCTTTATTCACAACTTAGTATGATTGATAACTTCTTATGTTATATGTATGTATTACTAAGAATCTTTCAGTACTTTATGTGAATTTTATGAATCGATTTGTCTTTTTGAATTTTTACCTATTCATGCATTTGACTATTTAGAGGAACAAGACTTGATAAAATATGATGAAAGTATTAAATTATTCTTTTCCCAAAATAATTTGTCTAATTGGGTTTTTGAAACATTTTGAATAAAGGATTTTGTGTACAGTTTAAAGTCAATATGTTGCACTTAATTTTTGTGTCGTAAAATGACAGATTCACTTGCCTAAGAGTATTAGAGGTCTCTTAATAAAAATAATGGATGTTATGAAACATAGAAATCCTAAGTTGTCAAAGGAACAATGGAAGAAACTTTGATGGAACAAGATAGGTAAGTTCCCACATGAATTAAAACCCGATCTTAATATCTTTGAGGGAACAAACCTATATCTGAACCAACATTCATTTATCCACTTTACCTTACTTAAAATATCCTTATCCACATAATTCTTTATTTCATTCACATTTTCATAATCCATATTTCTTTTAACCCATATCTACATAACTTTCTATGTGCTCTAAATTTAAAATAAATAACCTTTTTATGGTTCAATGATGCATAAAGAGTTTTCTACTAAAAGGTGATTATTAGATGCTCCTGGATGAAAGTTATTTAATGGTACTATTCTTATAAGTTACAAAGTGGAGAAAAATGTTGATGAACAAAAAAGTGAATAAGGAGGTGATAAGTGGAAGAGTAAATTTAATCTTCTTGAAATACTCAAATTTCGTATTATAGGAATTCATATATATTTGTATAGACACCCTTTCAAAAAAAAATAAATAAATAAATAAATAAAATTAATAATAAAAAGGGATTGTCAAATTTTTTCCTAGAAAGTAGTGGATGGTTTTGAAGATTATTATTAAAAGTTGGAGGAACAACAACAAACGTGGAAGGAACTTGTTCCCAAAGATGAAAAATTTTCAAGTTCCATTGATTAATATGTTTCTCTACAAAGGTTGGTCGTTGAAGTGAAGGGAATCTAATCTATATTTATAGGTGATTGGTGTTATGTTTGGCTACATATTATGAGGTGAAGATGATAAAACTCTAATGATTGTTGAGAATCTCAATTCAATGGCTAAAATAATAAAAGCTAGAGCACAATACCTACCTAATTATCATAATTCCCTCAACTCAAATTGTTCCATACATATACTTCTTTCATATCTTTTGAGCCAAATATTTTTGTTCACAATTTATCAATCTAACTTTAAAACCTATTCTTTTTGCCTGACTTTTATTAACTTATTTGTCAAGTTCTTTCATCGGTTTTGAAGTTGGACCTTTGGATTGTGAGTTGGAAATTTGTGAAGTAATGACATCCTTATTAAAAATAGAGACTTTGAGGCTTTAAAGGAACAACAAGTGTTTAACCTACATGGTGGTAAGTGTGACAAATAACTTCATGTGTGCATAATTTCTCTAAATAAAATATGTGGAAAGATACCCTTTTAGATAATGACAAAAGGGGGAAGAATATGTCAGATGCTTATCGTCTAAAATGGTCAAGTTAAGTTCTTATGATATGTCAGTTCTATGTTTACAAGTTCCTTGTAGATATGTGAGTTCTATGTTTACAAGTTCCTTGTAGTACCTGTTCCTTCTTGTACATGTTAGACTTCTTATTTAATTGTTTTTATAATGCTTAATTAAGGGGGAATAAATATGCATCACTTTATTGTTTAATTTTTGATAAGAATCATTTGTTTGCCATCATCAAAAAGGGGGAAATTGATGAAGTTATTATATGGTTTTAATGATTGTAAACAAATGATGATTATCTAACTAACATGTGTTTTAAGATGTGCATATTATATTCCATTGGACAAGTTATATACAGTTGATCCAGCACGAGACGATGTATACGACATGAATAAATGAAGTTCTTGAGTGAGAACTTCAAAGAGAAAAAGTCTAAATTATATTAGGCTTATGAGAAGCTTCGGAGTAGAAGCAAAAGGAGAAGACGTTTCATAATCGGAACAAATATATTGAGGAGAGAAATAAGTATTTATTTTTCTTCACGTTAATATATTAGAATAAATAAAGGAATACTTAAATAAGGAGAAATGACACATAAGTATGACAACATTGATAAAACTAATATTTGTCTAAATAGAGTTGATGGAAAAACATATTTCATCTTAGAAATATTTATGTAAATAAAAATATATTTTATGTGATAAAATGAAGTCTTTTTCACTTATGGATTTGAATGATTTTTATTTCATAAAATAATATCTTTTTACTAAGTTAAGATGAAAAGGTTTGATATTTTAAAAATAACTTGTGGAGAAATTGTTGAAGGAGTATTCAACCTAAACAAGTTAATTTTATCAGAAAAAATAATTCCATCACTTTTATAACTTAATATGGGTGAATAAAATAGATTTACGGAGAATCGGCTAAAAGTAATTTTAGTTGAAATTAAATTTATTTTATAGTTAGTATCTTTATGTTATATATTTATGGAGAACAAATTAGATGAGTGTCTACTTTGTATTAAATATATTTCATTTAATATATACGTATTATTTTGTAAAATATATTTATTGGGAATTAAATTAGAGGAGTATCTAATTTTAAGGTAAATATATTTTATTAAATATAATCTTAACCCTTTCTACATATTAATTTTATATGTGTTGAAATACTAATCTTGGTGTTTGTTGCAGGTATTTTGGTTAGTCCACTAATATAAGACTAGACTACTAATATGGTATATTATACTTAAACTAATATTGGTTTTTATTTAGTTTTGGTATAATATGTAAGTGACTTATTAGTAGTAGTAATTAATTTAATTTATTTTAATAGAAACCGTGTTATATTAGTCAAAAATAAGTTAGAGTATTTTTAGGTCCATTAGTAAGTTGTTAGTAGAATAATTATTTAAATTTACAAATTTCATTTTATTTTACTTGGTTGTTGAATCATACGTGTAGTTAGTCTTCCTACTTAGTAGGAGGTTGTTGTTAGTAAGTAGAATCTTTCCTAATTTTATAATAGTCAAATCTATTAAATTTGGAAGAGCTTAGTGACCTACTTGCTTTTTGCTTGTGCGTATGATTAGAAAAATAGGAATTAGTTTTTAAAATTCAAAAATTGGTTTTTGATTGTTAAGTAACCCATTAAAATAGGTAGTGGGTTTTATCCCTTCTTATGCGTGTGATTAGAGTTAGGGTTTGTTAAAAGTCAACAATTAGTTTTTAATTCAACCCATTAACTTAGGAATGCTAAGTGGGTGGTTATATTAATTATTTAATTTATAAAAATCTGATTTTTATTTTTACTCTCTTCAATTCACACGTATGATAGTGGGTCTCTAGTTTTAGAAATTAAAAATTAACTCTTTAATTTCTTTTCTTCTTTCACGTAATTTTTAGAAGTAGTGGGAAATATAAAAATCTGTTTTTTTATTTTCCAAAACTTACGTGTGTTAAGCATTAGGAGTTAGTGGGTTTTTATTTTATGAATTAAAATTAACAATTAATTTTAGTTATCAATTTCACGTTAGATTTATTATGTAGTAGGATTGACTAATGTATTTGGTCTTATATTAGGGTTTATTTCTTTGTTATTTTGCTATTTGCCTTGGTCAAATTATTTTGTAGGTAGTGGATGATCACACTACTCCATGATCGTGTGCATTCCTTCTTCTCCAAGGCAAAACATTTCGAGATTCTATAAATGAAGAAAGCAACCAGAATATTCAAAAAAAGAACACACGGCTTCACTCTCCAAGAATCAGAAAAAGAAGAATCAAGAGGGAGAGAGTTTCAATGTAGTCCTTCCAAATGGAGTATGATTTTTAAGAGGCTAAGCATCCATTGTTAAATCTACATCCTCTTAAATATCATATCCTTCTCCTATTCCTTTATGGTTTTCTAGTTATAGCTTCTATGTATTTAGAGTTTCGATTTATCAAGCGTCTATATTATTTTAATGTACTTCTAGTGAAGTAGGCAAGAATTTGAGTGAATTCTTGTATGGGGGAATTGTAAGGGTTTGAGTGAACTCTTGTATTTGGGGGAAGGAAAATTTGAGTGAATTTTCTATTAGGTTCTTAGAGAAGAGAGAAGATTTCGAGTGAAATCGAAGAGAGAGAAAAATCGACTTTAGTGAAGTCGTGTCACGGGTTCAAGGGGAACAAGTGACAGGGGGAACAAGTTACCGGGGAACAAGTTCCTAGTGGAACATAGAGAATAGAGAAGGTCCGTTTATAGGTTGTAAAACAGAGTCGTTTTGGCCTATAATTAATAAGAGAAATCCAAGAGTCAAAATCCCCAGGGGTCGAGGTTTTTCTTCCTATTTGGGCCTAGGAAGTTTTCCTCGTAGGTTAACTTGTTCGTGTATCCTGTTCCTTGTTGCTTTATATTTTCTCTTCTTTATCTTTACTTGCTTTAATATTCGTCAAATTCCGCAAAAATCGAAAAGCGAGTCCCATACTACAATTCACCCCCCCTCTTGTAGTGTACCATCTGAAATAACATTGGGGTTTTATGTCATGGAAATGGCCAAAATCCAAACTCAACAAAATAAATCCCTAGATTAAGCAACCAATATTTATCGACACATTGAAACCAAACTCAGAAACTTCTCATCAATAATGCTTCACTATCCCACTTCCCTAGCTTAAAATCTAGCCTAATAAAGAAGTAAACATGAATAAACAAGGGGGAATGACAATGCAAATAGCAAATAAAGAGCTAGAAATAAACATGGAAAAGATGAGCAAAAACAAGAACAAAGAAGATTAAACTAAACTACTCAACAAAGCAAGAACAACAACTAAAAGCAAGATACAAATACAATAACAAGTGAATAGATGACAAAACAAAAGAAGGAGTTCAGAAATTACCAACTAAGAGAAGCTCAATCCAATCACAAGTGAGAAAAATGAAGTTATTATGCTATTCTCTCCTACCAAACCCTCTAGAAATTGCAAACCCTAAGCTAATAGTATGCTAATAGATCTGAAAATGTCTCTAAAAATAGTTTAGTACATCAAGGGGAAAAGATTGGGTATACCCCCAAGAAATTAACCCTAAGTGAAGTTAGAAGCCCGTAAAAAAAGCTGTCATGATAACTCAAAGCGGGCACTCTGAAATTTAGAGCGTCCGCTCTAAGACCTTGGCAAAAAATATGAAGTCCACTGGAGCATCGGAGCGGACGCTCTAAAATAGGCCATCAGCAAAGGGAATTAGAGCGTCTTCTCTAATAAGGAGAGCGTCCACTTTGAACATAGAGAGCATCCGCTCTAAAACATAGAGCGTCCGCTCTACGAAGGCTGCAAAGAGAACTGATCTTGTAAGGCTCATAACTTTTGATGTGGACCTCGGATTCGAGCATGTAATATATCGATGGAAAGCTCTTGAACTCTAGTTTCCAACACAATCAGCCCCAAACCCAAATGATGTCTATAACACAAGTTGTGCCCAAGATAGCGGAGGGCGACCAATAGTCGGCTTCAATTCATCTCGCTCCTCTTTCGATTCCCATTGCTCTCCTCCTTGACTTGCCTCCCACGTGTAGCCCGGATGAGGGACCTGAAATAAGTAATCCGCAAGTCATAAGAAGGTAAAAGTGCCAAAGACTTAGGTGGGTTTAAATAAGGGGGCAAAATACCACCGAAATGACTCAAAATGCACTATGACAACTAAAAAGCCTAAAAAGAGAAAAACTAAGCTGAAAGGAAATGAAATGGACCAATGAAGGCCTTAATTAGGGAGAAAATGGGGTGTAAAAGAGGTCATAAAGGCTGCTTATCAATGTTTTGATGTTTAAGGGTTTTTTTTTTGTATATGCAGCTCTCATTTTTAGAGCAAGGTTTTTATTTTGGATCTCCATTCTAGTTCTGATTGTCCCACTAAATCAATGATTTTGATTGTCGCAAGGAAGAAAGATTGTAAGTCACAAAAATAACAAATCATCATCACTCCATTAAAATGTTTTAATTTCTTCAGAATCATAATCCAACACCAACTAAATAATTAATCAGAACTTTTTTTTTCAGATATGGTCCTGGATTTATAAGCATCGTTGAATCTTTTACCATAGGTGAGATTTCTCCTCTTTCATAAAGACTTTTCATAATTATAAACTTTTTATGTGTTGTTTTGGAATTTACTTGAAGTTTTGTATTATCTTAATTTTGTTGCGAGTCTTGAAATAGTCTTGGAATTTCTGGGTTTTGGATGATATTTCTATTTGTTTTCAATTGTAAGTGTTCTTTTTTTGCCTGTTTATGTTACAATTGTTTGTTGCCGAGGATTATGACAAACTATTTAGAAACATCGGATTTGATTTTGATGATGATTTTTGATTTTTTTTTTGAGTGATTGGGTGGGGGGGTTTTAAGCAGTTTATGGTCATTCCTCCTTTTCTAAGTTATATTCTGGATTCTGTAATGGTTGTTTTAGCAATTTAATCTCATTTCTAGTAGCTGACAGTTTTGCAATGCAATTTGTATAGAGAGGCCAATGGTTTTTCTGAATGAAGAGTTGAAGTATTAGGCTTTTTTGATACACTGGATGTCGGAACATTGCGGCGATGGAGTACAATAGTTGTATGTTGGATGTCGGAACATTGGGGCGATAGAGTACAATAGATGTATGTTGGATGTTGAACTCGTGAAAGATAATATGATAACCCATGGAATGATGGAGTACAACTGTCGTATGTTGGATGCCAAAAGGTGGAGTACTTCAGTTGTATGTTGGATGTCGGACCATTGGGCCAATAATGAATAAATGTAATTCGTAAGTTTGATTGGATATAAAGTAAAGAATTGAGTATTGAAAGTTGAGTTACTGTGATCTATAGAGTCTAGAGTCTAGAGTCTAGAGGTGGCCCTAGCTAGTGAGTCAATGTTGGTTATGTCATGTATTTCCGCTGCGTATCTGATTGTGTGATGTTTTTCTAATGAATTATGGATTTGATTGTGTTAACCATGTTGATATTATGAAATAAGTGTGTTATGTTCTGTCTATTATATATTTGATTGTGTTCTACGATTAAGTATAACATTCTAATTACTCCCCACTGACTGTGGAGCCCCCATTCCCTTTTCAGGTAATGAAGCAAAGTAATCTGGGTTATAACGTTGGTTGGGTCTCATGAGCGAGCAAGCGCAGCAGTATTAGCTACCCATTTTAGTAGACTTAGCCTTGTTAATGAATTCTAGTAGCTTGTAGGAGAACTTTAGTATTTTAAAGAGGTTTTTGGACAATTTCCTTGTTTTGTTTAATTAATTTTGATTAATAAAAGAATTAAGTGTTAGAGCTTCCGCTGTTATTTTAAGATTTGTGATATATGTTTTCATTCATTAATGATTCCTATTGTTGATTTCTTCGAAAACAACGTTGCTAAAATACGGGTCGTTACAGTTGGTACCAGAGCTGAATTTTTAGATTACTTCACCATAAGTAACCCGTGAGATTGTGTGCTTTATTTTCCGAGAGTTGACCTAATTAGCTTTGCCACGAGAACTTAAGTGAGTTTTGACTCGGGTAAAGCTATAGGATAAGCTATTTTTATTCTTTTGCGGCTATTTAACTTAAGTTTTATTTGTCTTTTGTTTTCATAACTCGGGTACCATTTTGTAGTATGGCAAGCCCAGGGCGATCACTCAGTAGTCGTGACCGACGTCGCATGTTGGAAGGTGCGATCATCAGCTTAGCTCAGAGAGGAGTGCAGTCATCTGGAGGCCAGTCCACATTTGACCGTTTTTCCCGCCATCGACCTCCTACTTATGACGACACAGCAGATCCCGTGGTGCTCCAAAGCTGGATACGGGAGATGAGGAAGTTGTTTGATGCGACTGATTGCCTGGATGAAGAGCGAGTTCAAATCGCCATCTACTATCTTCGAATAGAAGTCGATAACTGGTGGATGACAGTTTGGCCACAAGGGAGATCGGTAAGGGGTATGCCTTGGTAGGAATTCATCGTTAAGCCGCAAGAGCAATTCTACCCCGATGAACTTAGGTGGAAAAAACAGGAAGAATTCCTGATGCTCACTTAGGGATCTATGTCAGTACAGGCTTACACCGACAAGTTTGCAGAGTTGTCGAGATTTGCCACTGCGGTGATACCATCAGAATCCAAGAGACTGAAGAGGTACATTAAGAAGCTGAATCCCCGCATCAGAGTGCACGTGGTCAGCAGTGGAGCAGCTACATTCGAGCGAGCTTATGAGGTGGCCTTGGAGATCCATGCTGGTCGAAGAAGAAGCGACAAGGAAGAGAGCTTCCGCAAGTCAACCATCTGTGCCCGAGAGGAAGCCGCGCTACGAACCCACAAGTGAGCCACCACAACAAAACGACTAATCAGACTACCAGCCATGTCCCAGGGTTTGTAGTCAGTGCAAGAAGGAACTTCACCGCGGAAGGCTGTGCAATGGGTCGGCAATTGTGTGCTTCAAGTGTAAAAAAGAAGGACACAAGACATGGAACTGCCCGAGTGGATAACAAGCTCCAATCGGGAACAAGGCACCAGTGAAGAACCGAGTCTTTTGCATGACTCAAGAGGAGGCAGCAGCGCAACCCAATGGAGTTAAAGTTACGTTCCAAGTCTTTATGGTATCTGCATTAATATTGTTTGTCAGTGATGTTGCAATATCTTTTCTTTGCTTACTTGTGCTTCCTTATGTAAATTTCGAGGACGAAATTTATTTAAGGAGGGGAGGCTGTAATAACCCGAAATTTTGGGGTATTTTAAATTTTTATTTATTATTTTATTACTTAATTTGATGGACAAAAGATTTAAACCCAAACTAAAAACCGAGCCCAAACTTTTTACCTTACTTTGTCAATCTAGGACCAAAGCCCAAATTAGCCCTTAACCCCTTAGCCCCACATGGCCCAAATCCTTTTTATTTAACCCTTTTAATTAATTTGTTTATTTTTATAAATCTAAAAATATATCTAAGAAAAGATCCTACTTTTATATTTTTCTCTCCTAAATTTTAGGAGTTCACCCAACCATCCAAGCATCTATAAAAACCCTCCCTTGCTATTCAAAACTCACGGCACCATCAAACACCAAACATCAATATTTTTCTATTCCTTCTTCTCTTCTACAAATGAAAACTTCACATTAAATCTTGAAGCTCACAGCAAACCATCCTAAAAAGATTGAAGCAAGAGAACAACACCAACTTTATTCGAGTATCATACACGGCCAAAACATCCACCACCTTCGAATCTTGACCCATCAATTGAGGTAATTAGATGTTTTGCTTAGTTTTAGAACAAGATTCAATATATAATTGTTAGAACATGTCTAGAATTGCTAAAGATTGTATTTTTATGTTGTTGAGTGTATGAATTTATTTCTTGATCAAATATTGTTATTTCTTGATGAATTTTTCGTGAGAGTTTCTTTACTCGTTTATTATTTATCAAGATTTATTTCGTTGCAAAATTGGTTCTTTTCTTGCTTATAACAATTTAATCTGTCAAACCGGTAAAACTGTCCAGATTTGATATACGAATTTATTATAATAATTATTCAATTCCGATGGCTACGGAAATTTAGGTGATAGTCTTTATTAGTGTTTTACATCTTGTGCTAATGTTTCGTAATTTTTAGAGTTCGCTTGATATGGCAGAAAATTCGAAAACTGATTATAGTCTAATCTGATCGGTTAGTTATAAAATTCCTTAAAATTAGTAAATGATATTATTTTTGGACGAAAACTATGCAAGCTAAACCATGAACATAGATTTAACTTTCATCAAAATTTCCAGAATGATAGAGACCTTTAAATGGTTGTTCTTTAATTTAAATCGATAAAATCAGATTGTGTAAAATAGTGTGATTAAATTACTAAAATATTTTTAAAGTATATCTTGTCGAATCTATTGTTCAAATTATGATTCTTTATGAATTTCTTGATTTATTTTTACTAAATAAATAATTTCTTAAATTAAATTGTTAACCTTGTTATTAATTAAAGATTTGGTTTTAATTTCATTATTAGATGATTCGAAATCTAGTTGTTGAATTATGTTATTCTCATGAATTATTGCTTAATTGTTATTTTATGAATATATTGATTTATTATTGTTGAATTATGATTGATTTCGAATTGTTGAGTTGGGAAATTGAAGTGTTTGGATTGATGAGAATTTGAAGTGCCTAATTGTTTGTCGAGTCTAGAGTCAAAGTTAAGATGAGGATAGACCTAGAGTTGACTAGTTGTTAAGTCAAGTTGACAAAAGAGTCAAAGTTATGGAATTAAATAAAATAATAATAATTTAAAACATCGAAGGAACAGAAACAGAGTAAAAGGATATTGTTTTGTTTCGATCTCTGGCTAGGAAAGGCTTGGTATTTAAGGTGGCCAACACACGTGCCGCACCTCCCTTTACTGGGACTGCGAACATCTCAGTTCCGATTACGGTCACCTAGTACTTTCGATTATGGTATACTCTATCGGGTTTAAGGAATTGATGGCCGGCATATACTGATAAATTGGGAATTGACGGACAGTTTATGCTGATAAATAAGGAATTGACGGCCGGTATGAGTACCAATATAAAATACAAAACAAATTAATAAGATAATATGGTGATGAGGATAAGATAATGAAAAATGAATAAATTGAATGGTAAAAGTAATATTAATAATGGAAAGGGAACAATGGAGTACAAATATTGTATGTTGGATGTCAAACCAATGGAATGATGGAGTATGACTATTGTATGTTGGATGTCAAACCAATGGGATGATGGAGTACGACTGTTGTATGTTGGATGCCGAAAGGTGGAGTACAACAGTTGGATGTTGGAGCATTGGGGCGATGGAGTACAATAGTTGTATGTTGGATGTCGGAACATTGGGGCGATGAAGTACAATAGATGTATGTTGGATGTTGAACCCGTGAAAGATAATATGATAACCCATGGAATGACGGAGTACAACTGTCGTATGTTGGATGCCGAAAGGTGGAGTACTTCAGTTGTATGTTGGATGTCGGACCATTGGGCCAATAATGAATAAATGTAATTCGTAAGTTTGAATGGATATAAAGTAAAGAATTGAGTATTGGAAGTTGAGTTACTGTGATCTATACAGTCTAGAGTCTAGAGGTGGCCCTTGCTAGTGAGTCAATGTTGGTTATGTCATGTATTTCCGCTGCGTATCTGATTGTGTGATGTTTTTCTAATGAATTATGGATTTGATTGTGTTAACCATGTTGATATTATGAAATAAGTGTGTTATGTTCTGTCTATTATATATTTGATTGCGTTCTACGATTAAGTAGAACATTCTAATTACTCCCCACTGACTATGGACCCCCCATTCCCTTTTCAGGAAATGAAGCAGAGTAATCTGGGTTATAACGTTGGTTGGGTCTCATGAGCGAGCAAGCGTAGCAGTATTAGCTACCCATTTTAGTAGACTTAGCCTTGTTAATGAATTCTAGTAGCTTGTAGTAGAACTTTAGTATTTTAAAGAGGTTTTTAGACAATTTCCTTGTTTTGTTTAATTCATTTTGATTCATAAAAGAATTAAGTGATAGAGCTTCCGCTGTTATTTTAAGATTTGTGATATAAGTTTTCATTCATTAATGATTCGTATTATTGTTTTCTTCGAAAGCAACATTGCTAAAATACGGGTCGTTACACATACGATATGGAGCCTTCGAGATTGGTGCAGTTCCGGGCACCAAATCTATTTTGAACTCCACTTCGCGTTCTGGTGGTATTCCTGGCAACTCCTCTGGAAACATGTCCGTGTAGTCCCGAACAACCGAAATCGCTTCTAGCTGTTCCTCCTTTGAAACATCCTTGACTTGGCAAAGAAACACAACTTCGCCCTTGCGCTGCATACTACACATCTTCATAGCGGACACCACCTTCACACCTTTGCTCATGCGTTTCCCGACATGGGTTACCCGTTTTGCGTTGGATCCACGCAAGGTAATGGCCTGATCACAACATCGAAAAGCTACTTGATACTTCGCTAACCAATCCATCCCAAGAATGACATCGAACTTGATCATAGGAAACTCCTTTAAATCCGCATCGAACTGCTCTCCCAAGATGATAATGGGAACATTCTTATATTCCTGATGACAAGCAAAATCCTCTCCCGAAGGAAGAGTTATCACAGATTTGACAGGAGACTCTCCCGTCAGGTTAGCTTTCACAACAAAAGATTTTGCAACAAAAGAAACAGTGGCACCCGTATCAAACAAAACATAAGAATTATTATTATGGACAAGGAAGGTACCCGTAACCACATCTGGCTGAGCATCTGCCTCCTCCTGAGTCATGCAAAAGATCCTGTTCTTCACCGGGGCCTGATTGTTTGTTGCAGTTGGCCGCTTATTTGGACAGAACACCGACTTGTGACCTTCTTGCCCGCATTCAAAACACACGATCGGTGACCTATCACACCTCTTACCTGGATGATAGTCCTTCTTTGACAAATTCTCGGGCCTTGACTGGGAGCTGGACGAACACTCTGCTGCGGCTTCTGAGTAGATTCATACCGAGGCTTCTTTGCTGGTGCTGGCGCTGGAATCGAAGACATCCTCTTCTTTGCTGCTTCCTTCTTGGCGATCTACGCATGAATCTCCAGAGCCACTTCATACGCCCTCTGAAAGGTTGTTCCTCCACTACTAATCACATGAACCCGAATGCGAGGGTCCATCTTCTTTATGTACCTCTTAGCTCTGTCGGCCATGGAAGAAATGACTGCAGTGGCTAACCGAGATAGCTCAGTGAACTTGTCCGTATAAGCCTGAACGGACATGCTGCCTTGAGTGAGGGTGAGAAATTCCTCTTGTTTCTGCCACCTCAATTAATCTGGGTAGAACCGATCTTGGATCTTCCTGGTGAAGTCTTCCTAGTTCATGACTAGCTCTGTCTCGGGATTGGCCCGCAAGGTACTCCACCAATTATCCGCCTCGCCTCTCAAGTAATAGGACGCTATCGGGACTCTTTCACGTTCAGAACAGGCTAATGCATCAAATAATTTCCGCATTTCTCGAATCCAGTTCTCGAGAACAGTCGGTTCTGCTACCCCATTATAAAACGGCGAACGAGGACGCGCAATTCTATCAAATGAAGATTAGCTGCTCGATGGTTGAACGCTCTTCTGAGCTAAGGTGAGGATAGCATCCTCTAAAGCTCGGCGCCTAAAACGAGAGTTGCGTTCCGGGGTCAACATGCTACAAAATAGCAACTTTGGTTAATAAATTCATACATACACATATTGTTAGAAAAGCTCGGAAAATGATAAAAACAATATTAAATTCTAACTTTTAGACTTGAATTGTGAAATCTCTTTATTAATTAATTAACTATTAGAAGAATATAAATGTCCATAAAACCATATTGTTCAACAAACTACAACTTAAAATGTTTATTCCCAACAAGCTGGGTGAAATCTAAAAAGTAATAAACTAGAAAGTAAAGTAGACTTCGGGTTTCTTCTATAATTCTTACAAAAACACTCAACCCGATCCATACGAAAGTCCACTTATTCATCTGCATCATCACCTGAAATGGGGGGTCCACCGTCAGTGGCGAGTAACTAGGCTGTCCCACATCAATGTGGAACCATAAATCATATAATAGCATAGAATCAACCAAGACATACATGTTATACATGAATACTCATACAATAATACATAATATATCAAACATACGCACCAAAAGCCTTAACATTTCATACATATAAATAACATAATAAATACATAAATAATATAATAAATACATAAATAACATACCAACCCGATGAATTCTTATCTTATCATATTATTACCCCAAAACCCATCTTTTAATCATCTTTCTTAATCCATGGACCGGTCATTATAGCTCGTAAGGATGCCCGTGTACATCCCAACTTTCTTAAAATGCGCCGGGAAGAACACGTGTATTCTACCCGTAGCTCTCCTTTCCAAGACCAAAGCCTAAGCTATGGCCATAACTCCTAAATAGTAGCCCGTGTTGTGACGACCCGACTCGCTTAAACCGGCGCGGAAGAAACCGACAAATCAAATTGTTGATCTAACAAACAAACTTACTTAAAATTTAAAACAAAACCTCAAAATTATTATTACTAAATCCCAAAAGTACAACACCCGCACGATTGTACAATACTAAACCCAAAGTAATCAATACCAAAAGTTAACTCCAAATACTATCAGAGTTAGAATATACGAAATACAATACTAAACGTCCAAACTAGAAATAATATATAGTCTAAGATAGAAAAACAACGGCACTCGCCCAACCCAAAGCTAAGCAACACCGTCATCATCAGAGTTACCTGAAAATTTACAACAATCCACTGTCAGTGGCGAGTAACATAACAGTCCCACCCTAACATGGATACACATAATCATAGAATAAACCAAAAAAGCACGTCAGGCAAAAACATACTAACGTGCGTCACATTCATAATAATAATATCAACAATAACTAATAATAACAACGATCAAAACTTGACTAACTTTAATTACCCAACATTTATCATTACTTAATCTTTGTCGCTACCATTTACATTTTAGACCGGACTATGCTCGTACAAACACATCTTACGCGAACGAACTTTCCTACTATGCCAGGAATGAGAATCTTACCCCCAAACCCACGAACCCCATCTTACGGAAATTCATATCACATAGACAACATAGCAAGTATACACTATCCCAATACCGCGGTTAGGATAGGGGCAACGTCTTAACCCGAGTCATAGAATCTTACTCCAAGATTAGGCGTCTAAAAGTAAACTTAAGCTAATCTTTACTTACTTTACAACTTTTTTATTCTCAAGGTTGCTTCTTACGCCTTTTCTTGAGTCTAACCATGAACATTATCATAATCTTTAAACTTCTTTAATCAATCTTAATCACTTCCTTAACTTTCTTTAAATCTTTCTTTCACTTTCTTTAGTAAATTTTACTAAGCTTTAATAAACTTTAATTAAACTTTAATAATCTTTTACACTTTAAAGACTACATGAACTACTTCAAGAACTTCAAGATTCATTAAAGAACTCATCAAGACTATCAAGAACTCATCAAGAACTCAACAAAAACTCAACAAGAAACCTAAGTACACGCATACTTCAATCATAACTCCACAACATTTCATCAATTCCATGCATCAAAACATCACATGAATCATACAAAAAACATGATCAAACATAAGATTAACATAGGTCATCATAACTTGCATGAAAGCTCAACAAAGTATCCTAAAAAGAACACCCAAATCAGCCCTATAATTCATGCATGAAATGACCAACAATCATCAACAAACCATTCTAATATGATCATTTAATCTACCCTATAACCATAGTATACAAATTAAGGTAGAAAAGTATGTTACCTTAATTACTTGAACGCAAAAATGATAGAAAACTTAAAACCCGGAATACCCAAACCACACGGCTGGACACACGCACACGACACGGGCTTCACGACACCACCTCTTGCACGGCATGGTTGCACGCCACCACCGCACGGCCTTCCACACGGCCACACACGAACCACCCTTTGAACACGAACCCAATCGAACAAACCCCAAAACTAAACCCAACTAGAAGTCTTGATCAATAAAAATGGAGATTATTGTGTTTTTAGCCACTTAAAGATCAATAGTAGTTTAATCTTTAAGTTTTGGATTTGGATGGATGATGAACAAATGATGGTGGATATGCCAAAAATGGCATGTGGAAATAGGGAGTAATGGAGAGAATGTTTGGCTTTTGAATTGATGAGCAAAGTCAATAAGATGGCAAATGAATCATAAGCCTTACAACCTCTTCTATTTATAGAAGTGGGTTAAGGTGTGAACATGAAGCAAGTGGCAAAATTAAGCCACTAATCAAGGGGGTTGTTTTTAGCAAGCCTTAAAATGGGCTTGATGATCACTTGGGCTAATTGCACTCATGCATGACTAATCATGCCTAATTGGCACTTGGCCCAAAATTAACTAACTAATTAGAAAATTAAATATTAAAATTCTAATTAATTAAATTAAAATAAAATAAATAATTAGAACAACCATTCATAAAATAAATAATCGTAATTATTCAAATAAAATAAAAATAAATAGTCCAAATAAATTTGGACCATACATAAAAATAACATAAATACAACAAACAAATCAAGACAGAAAATACCGAAAAATTGGGTCGTTACACGTGTACTACTACTTAGACGACTACACATCCTAGAATCAAGAACTGCCCAGAGACCTCAGTAGGGCAGTGGCTTCGACTTAACCTAATCTGGTGACCCGTGTATCACCAAACAGGCGTCCACTTCTTATAACTTATCTTATCTTATCTTATTGACATGACTATCGTGAGACCAATAATAAACTTATCATCATATCATCGTATTCTTATTATTCTTATCCAAGTCAACCTTATTCTTATTGATTCAACTTAACTTCTAATTTTCTTTCTAACCCTTTAATTATATTAAATCCTTAAATCATAATCTAAAATTATTATAAGCTAAAAATTAAATTGAATTGATCAAACTCTTATTTAAACCACTCGACATTTTCAAATTAAACAAAATAAATAATTAAATCAATTCTTTTTAATAATTACATAAACAATTCAATAAATCACAATATAGAAACTAACAATCATCAGTTTATATTGCATAAAACATGATAAAAATTACTCCTTTTTATTAATAAAACACTCGGCCATCATGAGTAAAATAACCAAAAATTGACACTTTAAATTATTAAACACAATTATCACAATTTAATCAATTAAACTTATTAAATAAATAATAAAATCATAGAATAACCATTGAATTATAAGATCATAAATTAATTATTCAAAACATGATCAAAATTCACTCTTTTTATGTTAAAAACCACTCGGCCTTCTTCGAAAATTTAGAGACAAAAAATTTATACTCTAAATTCTACATATAATTATCATATTAAAATTATTAAAACAGTTATATAAATTCTAAAACCATGATCTAACCACTTATGGAACAATTATAATTAAACATGGATCAAAAGTTAAGCCTTTTTACTCTTATAATACTCGGCCATCATGAAAGATAACAAAATCAAGATTAATTTTCAAGAACCTATTAAATCATATTTAAATTATTTTAAAACTATAGATTAATTAATAAATCAAGATTAGGAATATAATTGAACAAGAAAAATTGAAACTTTAATTCTTTCTATCATCATGGATCACTCGACATTTTTAAAGAAACAAGAAAAAGGAAGTTCTGTTGTTGAACATAACACAATTTCAGTCGCACATTCAGTGAATCAAATTACAAGCCCTAACAATTCAACAACAACAACATATACCTTAAGTGTGCAGCAAGCTAAGCAAGATAACCTAAGCTATGACGGGCAAATGAAAGATAATTCGCACTAACTTTGAGTAATCTTAGCTTAAAACCTGATATACACTAAGTGTGCAAGCATTCGGGGTGGCCCAGCGCGACTGCCAGTAGCCGAGCACCCAGCCAGCCATCCGGGGTAGCAGCTAGGCACCCGATAGCACCCCAGGGTCGTTCCTAACAATTTGAGGGCCCGGGGCGAAATAGTAATTATAGGCCCCATAAATTCGTTTTGAAGTATTGAATTTTTTTTTTTTTAAAAAAAAACTCAATTTATGATTTAAAAAATTACAAATGTAATTTCACATATAAATAGATAATATAGTCGACGATATTGTAATAATGATAATGATAATAATAATATTAATTGTGACGACCCGACTCGCTTAAACTGGCGCGGAAGAAACCGACGAGTCGAATAGTCAGATCTAACACACTAAAATACTTAAAATTAAAAACAAAACCTCGAAATGATTACCCACGAAATTGTACATAACTAATCCCAAATGTCATATCACTACTACTATCAAACGTAAACTCCAAGTATATGTCAAAGTTAGAGAAGTATACAAGTACTACTACTAGAGTTCAATACTAGAAAACATCGAAAAACAATAATACAAAAGCTATGTAACAACGGCACTCGCCCAACCCAAAGCTAAGCAAGGACCTCATCATCAGAGTTACCTGAAAAACAACAACAGTCCACCGTCAGTGGCGAGTAACATAACCTTCCCACCCTAACGTGGATACACAAGAACATAGCCCAAACCAAATAACCAAATTAAACATGCCAACATACATCAATCCATACGAATCATCATGCCATACTATCAAAAATGAATAACAACAACTAATCATGCTGACTCGACTAACTTGACCATTAATTAACAAATCTTAACTTTGGCGCAATGATTCACATACTAGACCGGACTGTGCACGTACGAACGCATCTTACGCGATCGAACTTTTTACTATGCCAGGATTGAGAATCTTACTCCCAAATCCCATGAAACCAATCTTACTGGAAATCCATATCCGAAGACAACATAGTAAAACCACCAACTATCCCAATACCGCGAATAGGGGGGTAGGGGCAACGTCTTAACCCAAAAACAAAGAATCTTACTCTAAGTTTTAGACGTCTAGTAGCGAAATCAAGCTAATCTTTACTTTAAATCGAAGTTTACATTCGTAGTTAATTCTTAAGTTGCATCTTACGCCTTGACTCAAGAAATAACATGTAAACCAATCAAACTTAGAACCTCAAACATCAATCTTTAACCTTTCTTTAACTTTCTTTATATTACAACTAACTTTCCTTAATTAAAACTAGCTTTCTTTAACTTCAAAGATTCAACCAAGAACTTATAAAGAACTTAAAGAACTCATCCAAGATTCAAGATCTTCAATCAAGAACTCAATCAAGATTCAAGAACTTCAACCAAAAACTCATTCAAGATTCAAGAACTCATCCCAAACTTCATCAAAACACACGCATGATACAACATGTTCAAACAACAAATTCATCAAATTCTTAATATCCAAAATTCATCAAACTTGAACATGAATAACACCAAACACAATACCAACTTATCAATCATGAAATATACATATTCAAATAGAAATCATCATAAAACCTCAAAAATTCAGATTATAACACACACATAAACATGGTTATAAAACATCAAATAGTCTCATCTAATCATTTAATTTATACTATGAAATATAGTATACCAAATTAGTTCGAGAGAGTATGTTACCTTATTAAGGATTACACACAATTCAACACAAATTGCAGCCCGGAACTCGAACCACACGGACCACCCACACGTTTGCACACGAGCACGCATGGTTTGAATACCACACGACCACGGCCCAATCACGGCTGCCACCACGCACGACACGACTTCAACACGGCTGCCACCACGCACGGTATCACACGAACATGAGCACAACCACAAGGCTTAGACCACGAGCATGGACCTGCTGCACGGCCACGGCACGAACCACACTTGCACACACGAACTTGAACCCACTCGAACAACCCACACGAACAAGAGCCCAAAACCAAACCCGAACTAGAGATCTTGAATGCAAATGATGAAGATTAATGAAGGTTTAATCTCTTAAAGATCAATAGAATGTGAATCTTTAAGTTTTGGGTTTAAAAAGACGATGAACAATTGATGGACATTAAAGGCCAAAAATGGCGTGTGAAGGGAGAGCAAATGGGAGGGAGTTTTGTGTTTAAACTTTTTGATGAGCAAGTGTTTAAGATGGCAAAATGAGCTTCCAAGCCTTACTAACCCTTCTATTTATAGAAGTGGTATAAGGTGTGAACATGAGGCAAGTGGCAAATCCTTGCCATGCACAAGGGGGTCGACTATAACAAGGCCTAAATGGGCTTTTTAGTGATTAATTGGGCTAATTACAAACATTGCATGATTAATCATGCTTAAATCGATTTAGCCCAAAAATATTAAATAATTAATTAGAAAATAAAAATTCTAATTAATTAAATAATAATTAAAATAAATAATAATTAATCCAAAATAAAATAATTCGAATTTAATCGAAATTATTCACATAAAATAAAATAAATAGTCCAAAATAAATTTTGGACCATACATAAAATCACATAAATACATATAAACATACGACAGAAATACCAATAAAATCAGGGTCGTTACATTAATAGTAATTGTAAATCATTAACGATTCACTTATTAAAAATTGTATTAAGAAACAAAAGTTGATATAACTATAAGTGTTTATCAATTGTGTTGTTATTATTGTTTAGAAATGAAATACAATAAAAGCACCACTGCCCAGGCAGCAGCAGCAGCAGCACCGCCCAGGCAGCAGCACCACTGCCCAAGCAGCAGCGCAGCACTACCCAGGGAGCACCACTGCCCAGGCAGCAGCACCCCGAGGCTGTTATATTTTTTTGAATTTTTTTTTGGGCACCCCTAATCATACCTATCTAAAAGTATGTATGATCAACTTTAGGAATGAAATTAAAACATAGGCGCATGGAAGCATTATTAATTTCCAGAATGAAAATAATGACAACAAGTGACTTAATTGCCTAATTGGGGTTATTCACAACAATCACAAACTTCTTATTTACTTTCTTTCTTCTGCTCAATATATATATATATATAATGGTTCATTCATTTTAGAATATTTTAAAAAATTGAAAAATAAATAGAGCAAAAACTAAGATAGAGAAAATCGAGTTTAGTCAAAGAATATAAAATCACCAACGAATCAAAGCGGACAAAAAATTCTTTAAAAATTGGAAAATAAACACTAATAGAAATTTTTTTGTTAATGGATTGATAGTATGTTTTGTATTGGAAATGGAAAGCATGCATTTAATACTATGGTATATAATAAGTTGGGAGGGAAAATAAGAGTTTAAGGGGGAAATTTTTTTCAAGTGGCTTGCATTTTAGTATTTAGTATAGAAGATTAGAGTGACGTGATTGCGATCTCATGCCACAACTATGCCCCCGTTTAAGAATCTAATCATTTTCCATGTCAATGGGCACCCATCTCCCATTCATGATCGACATAGTTAGATTTAGATCCTTGAGACGGCCCACGCAAGCGACAGTGAGATTGTGTAAAGCGATAAGCAAGAGTGTTTAAAATTAGAAGCAAGTGATTGGCTACATTGATTTAAGCAAAGCAAAGAAAGCAAGTGAAACAAAAGGAACAAAACCAAAACTAAAGTAAAACAAAAACAAAACAAAATAGGAGTAATTCAAAAGAAATCAAAACAAATCAAGAGAATCGAACCACAAGGCAAGCAAATTAGGCACATAATTCCAAAATCATCAAATAAGGTTGTGGCACAACGCCATCAACCATCCAGTTTCCTCAGGTCGGGAACCTCTTGCCCCTAACAAAGCAAACATCCTCAAACTATCGTCTCAATCCTATATCTAATCCTAAAAAACTAAGTAACCAAGAAATAAAAAGGGAGCTGGAAAGAACTCGCCGAGGCATCACCATCTTCAATTGTTTTACCCTCTCCATTCTTCATTTGAAATATAGATACAAAAAAATGAAGAAAATTGAAGAATAATTTAAAGAATAAAAACTCAATTAATCTAACCAATAAATTAAACTATCAATCAAACAATTCAACTAAATAACAAAAAAATCAAAATTAACCCACAAAAATCATAATTCATTCTAGCATCAATAAAAAAAAAAAACCAATAAGGAGATGGGATTAAAACATAAAGCAGCAAAGTACACACACATGTCAATTTACCCAGCGCGGCTGCCAGTAGCCGAGCACCCAGCCAGCACTACTTCTATTTTGGTTACTCGTGCATAAATCTGCACAAATAGGCACCCCTAAAGCACTACTTATCTACTGATTGAACCTCACCCATACTGGAACTACCCTCAACACCTCTACTTTGAAATCAAATTTTGCATTCCATTGTTTCAGGACAATCGGTTTCCCAGCAAACATATACGGACCATTATTCCTAATCTCATTCATCACACTAAACGAATCAAACCTAAAAATAAAATATCCATCATCATGAAGAAAAATATTGCTAGAAATAATATTCCATTGTCGATGAGCATATTTTTGAATAGCATTAAAACTCGGTTTGATTCCAATCGCATAGAAAACAAGAGAAAATTTTCATTTCTCGTTTTCCTTGTCCAATTCATCAGATTGAAATTGTACACAAAATTTCCCCTCTTTGACAATTGGGGTCACAAACACTAACTTTCTACCCTTTGCATTCAAAGGATTTCTAGCCAAATTATCAAAATTAGGGGAGTTTGGAAACAATTCAATACCTGAACTGGGTTTTTGAAGGCCTGGAGCTGCTGTTGGACTGGTTGTGCGTGTGGTGGTCGAGCCCATCTCCTCCACTTCAGCCATGGCAGCAGCCTGCGAGGTACTGTTCATACGAACAGGGGAGTGCTCGGGGTACGAACAAATTCGGAAAAAAAAATTAATACTACACAATAAATTGAACCAAAATCGAAAAAATCAAATTAAAAGCCAAAATAATATGAAAAACAAAAAAAATCTAAAATCAAAACAAATTACGAACCCTAATTTTATAAACCAAACCCACAAATCATAGATCTGAAAAAATCACAAACCCTAAAATGAAAAATCAAATGAAAAACCAAAATCAAATTCAGAAAATTCAGAAAAGGAAGAGCTAGGGTTACCTTGGGCGTGGTGGTGGAAATGAACAGTCGAAATGAACAGCAGCAGTGGAACCTTCGAGCAGTAGCCCTCCAACCTTCGAGCATTACCCCTCCAACCTTCGAGCAATAGCAGTCGAACCAGGTCGAATCATAACAAGTAATCATGCTGACTCGACTAACTTTAACCATTAATTAAAAAATCTTTAACTTTGGCGCAATCATTCACATACTAGACCGGACTATGCATGGACGAACGCATCTTACGCGATCAAACTTTCTACTATGCCAGGATTGAGAATCTTACTCCCAACCCCATGAAACCAATCTTACTGGAAATCCATATCCGAAGACGACATAATAAGACCACCAACTATCCCAATACCGCGGATAGGATAGGGGCAACGTCTTAACCCAAAAACATAGAATCTTACTCTAAGTTTTAGGCGTCTAGTAGCAAAATCAAGCTAATCTTTAACTTTAAATCGAAGTTTACATTCTTAGTTAATTCTTAAGTTGCATGTTACGCCTTGACTCAAGAAATAACATGTAAACCAACAAACTTGGAACCTCTTATAACAATCTTTAACCTTTCTTTAACTTTCTTTAATCTTCTTTAATTAAAACTAACTTTCTTTAACTTTAAAGACTCAACCAAGAACTTATAAAGAACTCAAAGAACTCATAAAGAACTCATCCAAGATTCAAGAACTTCAATCAAGAACTCATTCAAGATTCAAGAACTTCAACCAAGAACTCATTCAAGATTCAAGAACTCAATCCAAACTCAACATCATACACGCATAACACAACAAATTCAACAACAAAATTCATCAACTTCCTAATATCCAAACTTCATCAAACTTGAACATGAATAACATCAAACATAATACCAACATAATCAATCATGAAATATACATATTCAAGTAGAAATCATCATAAAACCTCATCAAAAATTCAGATTATAACACACACATAAACATGGTTATAAAACATCAAAATAATCTAGTCTAATCATTTAATCTATACTATGAAACATAGTATACCAATTAGATTGAGAAAGTATGTTAGCTTATTAAAGATCACACACAAATTCAACACAACTTGCAGCCTGGAATCGAACCACACGGCCCAAACCAATTCGCACCACACGGCACACCCGCACGGCCAACACACGGCCTGTACACGGTTGCACACGGCTTGCACACGAGCACACGAACACGACACAGGCTGCACAGACCCACGAACATGGCACGAGCAACTTGCACCACCACACGGCCAGACCACGAGCACGGATCTGCTGCACGGCCACGGCACGAACCACCACTTGCACACACGGCTTCCCACGAACCAACCCAAACACGCAATAACCCGGAACCCAACCTAAACTAATGATCTTGATCACAAAAGATGAAGATTAATGGATGTTTAATCACTTAAAGATCAATGGAATATGAATCTTTATGTTTTGGGTTTAAAATGTTAATGAACAATTGATGGGCAAAATAAGCCAAAAATGGCATGTGAAGGAGAGCAAATGGGAGGGATTTTTGTGTTTAAACTTTTGATGAGCAAGTGTTTAAGATGGAAAATGAGCAACTGATCTCAAGGCCTCACTAACTACTTCTATTTATAGAAGTTAGTTAAGGTGTGAATGCGTGGCAAGTGGCAAATCTTGCCACATAACAAGGGAGTCGGCTATTACAAGGCAAAAATGGGCTTTGGTGATCAATTGGGCTAATTGTACTCTTGCATGTTTAATCATGCTTAAATCGATTTAGCCCAAAAATATTAATTAAAATAAATAATAATCAATCAAAATAAAATAATTCGAACTTAATCGAAATTATTCACATAAAATAAAATAAATAGTCCAAAATAAATTTTGGACCATACATAAAATCACATAAATACATATAAACACACGACAGAAATACCAATAAAATCAGGGTCGTTACAACCTCCCCTCCTTAAAGAAATTTCGTCCCGAAATTTAAGGCAAAGGAGATCGTTCACCCTCAAACAGCTCCGGGTACTTCTGCCTCATGGACGCCTCTGTCTCCCAAGTCGCCTCCTCTTGGTGTTGATTTCTCCACAACACCTTGACGAGCTGGACTTGCTTACGCCGAAGGGTCCTCACTTCCCGATCCAAGATTTGAACGGGTCGCTCCTCAAATGTCAGATTCGGCTCAAACATGGCCGACTCCATTGGAATAATGTGGGTAGGATCATGTACATATTTCCTTAGCTGGGAAACGTGGAATACGTCATGTACATTAGAAAAACTAGGTGGTAATGCCAATCGATATTTCGGTCGGAGTTTCCCCTTTTGACCAAAGCGTGCCACTCCTTTGAATGGTGAAACGTTAAGCAAGACTTTGTCACCTACCTCGAAAGCCAGCGGTCTACGCCGATTATCGGCGTAGGATTTCTGACGACTCTGAGCTGCCTGCATCTTAGATCGAATGACTCGGACCTTCTCGATAGTATCTCGTACCATCTCAGGTCCTAAAGCCACAGAATCACTAATATCATTCCAACATATCGGACTCCGACATTTCCTGCCATACAGGGCCTCGTACGGAGCCATCTCAATGTTGGAGTGATAGCTATTATTATAGGAGAACTCTATCAAACAGAGCATACATACCCAAGACTGATGGTACTCCAGAGTACATGCTCGAAACATATCCTCTGAAGTCTGGATGGTCCTCTCAGTCTGACCATCGGTCGCCGCGTGAAAAGCGGTGCTCAGGTTCAGCTTCATCCTAAAGGCTTCCTGAACTGACTTCCAGAAACGAGATAGAAATCTCGGATCTCGATCAGAAATAATCTCCCTCGGAACTCCGTGAAGTCGGGTAATATCCTGGGTATACACCTCTCCTAGACGCTCCATAGACCAGGTCATTTTCATCGGAATGAATTTAGCGACCTTGGTAAACCTATCCATTATTACCCAAATGGCATTCAAGCCATTACAGGTAGGTAGGCTAACCACAAAGTCCATAGATATCGACTCAAATTTCCAGGTCGGAATCGGTAGTGGCTGCAACAGACCTCCTGGTCTCTGATGCTCGATTTTAACCTTCTGACAGACTAAACATTGAGCTAGGAACTCTGCTACATCCCTCTTCATCTTAGGCCACCAGAATTGGCCCTTAAGGTCCTAATACAACTTGTTACCTCCAGGATGAACAGAGTAGGGCGAGTTATGTGCCTCAGACATAATTCTGTTCGTAAGATCAGAACTGTCCGGTACACATCACCTCCCTCGGAATTGCAGACTACCATCGGAAGGGATCTCGAAACCTACGGCCTTACCTTGTCGTAGAGCCTCTCGAATCCTAGCTAACTGCGGATCATTCTGCTGACCCTCGCGCAACTCCTGAAGCAAATCAGGCTCAGCACTGATAGATGTCAGACGAAGTCTGACAGAACTACGACTTCTACTGAAACTCAAGCGATGCTTACGACTCAGTGCATCAGCGACTAAGTTCGCTTTGCCCTCACAATAGTTAAGCGTCAGGTCGTAGTCCTTATTAAGCTCAAGCCATCGTCTCTGCCTCATATAGAGGTCTTTCTGAGTAAAGATGTACTTGAGACTCTTGTGATCCGTGAATACTCTACACGAACCACCATAGAGATAGTGCCTCCAAATCTTGAGCGCGAATACCACAGCCGCTAGCTCCAAGTCATGCGTGGGATAGTTACGCTCGTGCACCTTTAGTTGTCTCGATGCGTAAGCGATGACGTTCACGCCTTGAATGAGCACGCATCCTAGGCCACTCTTCGAAGCATCACTATAGACCTCGAAGTCCTCTTCATCGTTAGGAAGGGTAAGAATCGGAGCAGAGACTAATCTCTGTTTCAATTGCTGGAATGCTTGCTCGCAAACCTCCGTCCAAACGAATCGGATCTCCTTCTGCAGGAGACTAGTCATCGGCCTAGCAATCTTGGAGAAGTCCTGGACGAATCGTCGATAGTATCCGGCTAATCCCAGAAAACTACGAACCTCCGCCACATTTCTCGGGCTACTCCAATCAACTACAGCCTTAACTTTAGCCGGGTCTACCTTAATGCCCTCTTTACTAATTACATGACCCAGAAATGCTACTTCGCGAAGCCAGAACTCACACTTGGAGAGTTTCGCGAACCACTTGTTACTACGTAATATCTCAAGTACCATCCGGAGATGCTCCGCATGCTCAGACTCATCTCTCGAATAGATTAAGATATCGTCTATAAATACTACGACGCACTTATCGAGTAAGTGATGGAATGTCTGGTTCATTTGGTCCATGAACACGACTAACGCATTAGTTAGGCCAAAGTGCATCACCTCGAACTCGTAGTGGCCGTACCTAGTACGAAAAGTGGTCTTCGGGATGTCTTCTTTCTTGACTGGAATCTGATGATATCCAGACCGAAGATCTATCTTCGAAAACACTCTCGCTCCTCGTAACTGATCGAACAGGTCCTCAATCCTAGGCAACGGTTACTTATTCTTGATAGTTACCCGATTCAACTCTCGGTAGTCTATGCACAGGCGCATACTACCTTCTTTCTTCTTCACAAAGAGCACAGGTGCTCCCCATGGAGAAACGCTCGGCCTAATGAAGCCCTTATCGCTTAAATCTTGGAGTTGCGTTTTTAACTCTTGCAACTCCGATGGTGCCATCTGGTAAGGTGCCTTCGAAATCGGTGTTGTCCTGGGTGCTAAGTCGATATGAAACTCGACGTCACGCTCGGGTGGAACTCCTGGTAGCTCATTAGGAAATACGTCTCTGAAATCCCTCGCTACAGGTATATCGTCCAACAGACGCTCCTCAGTCAAGTCCCTTACCTGACATAGGTACACCATATCGCCCTTCTAACGATGCTTTCTCATTTTCAAGGCTGAGATTACCTTTACTAGGGGTGCTTATTGAGTTGGGTAGCTCGCGAGCAGCTCGAGTTCGACTCGGTCAAAGATCGGTCAAATCTCGACTAGAGTTGGCTCGAGCTCGCTCGAAACAGCTCGTGACTCGATAATTTTACAAAAAATCAATTATTTTATACGTTAAATATTTGAAAAACATAATTAATTTTGATATTTAATATAATAAATTAATAAACTTTAACAACATATAATTTTCATAATTAAAAGAAAATATAATCAATAATTTTCTTTTGAAAAAATTAAGATTCAAGAGGACTAAAACATTAAACGAGCAGCTCGTGATCGGCTCGGCTCGTCTCGAAACCTAATGAGCACGAGTCGAGCAACCCCCAGCTCGCGATCGACTCGCTCGATAAGCACCCCTAACCTTTACTCCTTTCTTAAGGACGAATCCAGAGTAGGTAACTCGGTTGCCCTGAAATCCTCGGAATGTCACTGACTGATCTCGGCAACGAATGATCGCTCGATACTTCGACAGCCAGTCCATACCAAGAATAACGTCGAACTGCATCAGCGGGAACTCCTTCAGATCGACCGTCGCTTGCTCCCCATCTATCACGATAGCCACTCCTCGGAACTCGCGCTGACAAATAAAATTCTCTCCAGACGGGAGAGTTATAACTGAACTAATAGGAAAGCTGCCACGAAGATTAGACCTCGAGGCAAAACTACTAGCCACAAAAGAGACAGTAGCATGATCGGGTGCTAGGGGTCGTTACTTCCTAGGTCCGGTCAAAGTATAAAAACCCTATTCCCTAACTATCCTAAATGGGTAGTATAATGGAGTAAGGGGTCGAATCCACAGAGAGGTAGGTGATCGGGATTGTTTGTAGGCCAATCTTGCTATTTGAGGGTCTCTTTTTGGGGTTTTTTTTTGGGTAAATTGGGATTTATAAACAATGAAACTAACCAAATTAGGCTACAACTACATCGACAAGTAAAGTCACTAGGGAAGGGGGAAAATCATGATATTGCAAATCATCAGCATGAACAATCATTTAGAAAGCACAAATCAATTGTTTCAAGCAAGGAGATTAGTTAATGCAAGTGGGCTTAGATTTCTCAGCCGACCCACTTACATAACATCTCAATCTAGACCAAACCAAACACCATGGATCGAATCGCTCGGTAGACTAGATCTCTCATTCTCTACCTCGCTCACAATCCGGTTCGAAATACCCTAGACCTTTTCTAACATATTGTCTCTAACCTCATGCTTAGATTTCTCAACCACACTTGGTTAGTCCAATATTCTATCCTAGAAGTTGGCCAAACTCCCAATCTAGCATTTTAATCCATGTTAGAAAACAAGCATCAACAAATAATTTCACACCAAACTAACAATTACTCCATGTTCAATAATCAAAATACCATCATTTTCCCCCTCCCCTAGCTAGAAATCTAGCCTAGGAGAGGGATATTCATACTAACAAAAGCCATAAATAAAGCAAGCATAATAGAAGAAGTAGAGAAACTAATAGACATGGAAGATAACAACTAGACATGCAAATACTAATTCAAAGATTTAAACTTAAAATCTCAAAAACAATGAATAAGAAACTATAGCTAATGATAGATAATAACTCAACAAATGATGACATACAAATGATGAACAAATAACAAAGAAAGAAAGATTGAGAGATATTACCAAACTAGAAGATTAAATAAATAGATTGATTGCAAATGGAGAATAGATTGTTGAAGATTACAAGCTAAAAGTATCAAAACTCTAGTGTTTCTCTCTCTAAAATTTCTCAAAAATATGCTAAGTGTAATGATAATTTTCGTCCCCCCCTAAACCTAGAAGAGTTGGGGTATTTATATATTACATGAGAGAGAACAAATGGACGCGCTGAAACTGGGCCAAGGGAGCGGACGCTCCAGGGGTTGGAGCGGACGCTCCATGGGTTGGAGCGGACGCTCTGGCCTTTGCTAGCAGCCAATGCCTTCTGATCATGGGCCGAGCGTCCGCTCTAAATTAGAGAGCGTCCGCTCTGACATGTCAGAGCGTCCGCTCTCATATTTAGAGCGTCCGCTCTGAGAAGACTGCGCAAAGAGCTGATCTTGTAAGGCTCATAACTTTTGATGTAGATCTCTGATTGGAGCGTGTAATATACCGTTGGAAAGCTCTTGAACTCTAGTTTCCAACACAATAGGCCCCGCATCCAAAAGATTTCCAGAAAAGAATTTATGCCCAAAATAGTGGAGGGTGGTCAAAACCGGCTTCGAATCCTCTGGCGTGGACCTAAAACAACTCATGTTAAATATCAAAGCACTTGTATTCCCATTTCCTCTCAAAAATGCATAGAAAATACCCAAAAATGAAACGAGACCCAAATCTTGGTAACATGTAACGAGCGGAGGAAAAACCAATTAAAAATGCACAAATATGGGCAAAACAAAGAATAAAAAGGATGAAAAATGACCTATAAGATGGTGCACAAATGCACCGATCATAGCACCAGAATCAAACAATACTAAAGCTAACACACCAGAAACAAGAAATCTACCTGATACGACGTCAGGCTGAACCTCGGCCTCTGCCTCGGTCATACAGTAGACTCGGTTCTTCACCGGAGTCTTAGTCGGTGCCGGAAGCTGCTTGACCTCAGAGTCTGGCTTCCTCTCGGGGCAAACTGACGCCTTATGGCCTTCCTTCCTGCAGATAAAACATGCTATGGGCGAACCGTCACATCCTCTGCATTTCGAGCCATCAGAACCCTTATGCGAACTCGTGGTCGGAGGGGTACTGCTAGGAGCACTAAATCGGGGCTTCTTAAAAGAAGTTGTCGTCGTCGGAACCTGAGCTCTCTTCCTGCTCGCATCCTCCTCTGCCGTCGATGCCTGAATCTCGAGTGCTACCTCGTAGGCCTGCTGAAATGTCGTCGCTCCACTACTGATCACATGAACGCGAATCCTCGGATCTAGCTTTTTAATGTAGCGCTTGACCCGATCCTTCTCTGATGGGACTACAAACGTAGCGAACCTCGATAACTCCTTGAACTTGTCGGTGTACACCTGAACGGTCATCTTACCCTGAGTAAGAGTAAGGATCCAGCTCGCGGATCCAGCTCTCCAGGATAGTGGGGTCGGCAACCCCATCGTAAGTCGGAGGTCGATGACGTGCGATACGGTCGAACGTCAACTGCGTACTCGGCGTATGATGACTATGGTGCGCCAACGTAAGGATCGCCTCCTCGAGCGCTCGTAACCTCTGTCGTCCAGTACTCAACCGGCGAGGCGTAGACATGCTGCAACGCAATCAAAACAAAAGACATACCAAAATAACAATGTCAGTCATACATCCCCACCACAGTCAAGCACACAAAATAAAGAGAGAAAAAGAAATAGAAAAGATCTTATCCCGATCTTTCTACCCGAACTCTTCTCCCTTTACTTAACCTTAAATTGGGTTTATCACCCGGGAAAGATAAAGCTCTCAACTCCCGGGTTTAACTCGAATCCTAAAACTTCACTTAAAACCTATTCGGCTCTGATACCAACTGTGACGACCCAACTCGCTTAAACCGGCGCGGAAGAAACCGACGAGTCGAATAGTCAGATCTAACAAACTAAAATACTTAAAAATTAAAACAAAACCTCAAATGTGTATATATCTACTAAACCAAAAGTACAACACCCACGAGATTGTACATGTCTAATCCCAAATGTCAAACTACTACTACTAACAAACGTAAACTCCGAATATATGTCTGAGTTAAAGAAATACACAAGTACCACAACTATAGTCCAAAACTAGTCATGATCGTAAAACAACAATATAAAAACTATATAACAACAACGGCGCTCGCCCAACCCAAAGCTAAGGAAGAACCTCATCATCAGAATTACCTGAAAAGTAAATAACAGTCCAACGTCAATGGCGAGTAACATAACTGTCCCACCCTAACGGGGATACATGCGAATCATAACAAGTAATCATGCTGACTCGACTAACTTTAACCATTAATTAGAAAATCTTTAACTTTGGCGCAATCATTCACATACTAGACCGGACTATGCACGGACGAACGCATCTTACGCGATCGAACTTTCTACTATGCCAGGATTGAGAATCTTACTCCCAACCCCATGAAACCAATCTTATTGGAAATCCATATCCGAAGACGACATAGTAAGACCACCAAGTATCCCAATACCGCGGATAGGATAGGGGCAACGTCTTAACCCAAAAACATAGAATCTTACTCTAAGCTTTAGGCGTTTAGTAGCAAAATCAAGCTAATCTTTAACTTTAAATCGAAGTTTACATTCTTAGTTAATTCTTAAGTTGCATGTTACGCCTTGACTTAAGAAATAACATGTAAACCAACAAACTTGGAACCTCTTATAACAATCTTTAACCTTTCTTTAACTTTCTTTAATCTTCTTTAATTAAAACTAACTTTCTTTAACTTTAAAGACTCAACCAAGAACTTATAAAGAACTCATCCAATATTCAAGAACTTCAATCAAGAACTCATTCAAGATTCAAGAACTCAACCCAAACTCAACATCATACACGCATAAGACAACAAATTCAACAACAAAATTCATCAACTTCCTAATATCCAAACTTCATCAAACTTGAACATGAATAGCATCAAACATAATACCAACATAATCAATCATGAAATATACATATTCAAGTAGAAATCATCATCAAACCTCATCAAAAATTCAGATTATAACACACACATAAAAATGGTTATAAAACATCAAAATAATCTAGTCTAATCATTTAATCTATACTATGAAACATAGTATACCAATTAGATTAAGAAAGTATGTTACCTTATTAAAGATCACACACAAATTCAACACAACTTGCAGGCCGGAATCGAACCACACGGCCCAAAACAATTCGCAACACACGGCACACCCACACGGCCAACACACGGCCTGCACACGGTTGCGCACGGCTTGCACACGAGCACACGAACACGGCACGGGCTGCACGGACCCACGCACACGGCACGAGCAACTTGCACCACCACACAGCCAAACCACGAGCACGGACCTGCTGCACGGCCACGGCACGAACCACCACTTGCACACACGGCTTCCCACGAACCAACCCAAATACGCAACAACCCGGAACCCAACCTAAACTATGATCTTGATCACAAAAGATGAAGATTAATGGATGTTTAATCACTTAAAGATCAATGGAATATGAATCTTTAAGTTTTGGGTTTAAAATGTTGATGAACAATTGATGGGCAAAATAAGCCAAAAATGGCGTGTGAAGGAGAGCAAATGGGAGGGATTTTTGTGTTTAAACTTTTGATGAGCAAGTGTTTAAGATGGCAAATGAGCAAATGATCTCAAGGCCTCACTAACTGCTTCTATTTATAGAAGTTAGTTAAGGTGTGAATGCATGGAAAGTGGCAAATCTTGCCACATAATAAGGGGGTCGGCTATTACAAGGCAAAAATGGGCTTTGGTGATCAATTGGGCTAATTGCACTCTTGCATGTTTAATCATGCTTAAATCGATTTAGCCCAAAAATATTAAATAATTAATTAGAAAATTAAATAATAAAAATTCTAATTAATTAAATAATAATTAAAATAAATAATAATCAATCAAAATAAAATAATTCGAACTTAATCGAAACTATTCACATAAAATAAAATAAATAGTCCAAAATAAATTTTGGACCATACATAAAATCACATAAATACATAAAAACACACGACAGAAATACCAATAAAATCAGGGTCGTTACATAGTGTCTATGTCGACTATGTGTGTGTGAATGAATGAATAAAAGAGGCTATCTATTAGTACCGTTTGAAAAAAAAGGGTACTAATTGTAACGACCCGAATTTTCAGGGGTTGTCGATTTACGGTGGAAGTCGACATTTGGATCGTAACGAATCACAAACTAGCAATTATATTAAATGTAAAGTCCAAAGTCTAAATTAATCACTTAAAAACTAAATTAAAATAAACTCAAAGCTTGCAAACAAAGCTTAAATTACATAACGTTGCGGTCATTTCCCAACAGGCTGGGATCTCGAGCTAACAAACAAAAGTAAATACTCGAAATAAATTACGGTTAAACTAACTAATTCTAACACACACTTTCCGAGCCAACGTGGTCCCATTCTAAGTCTCAGCATCGTCACCTGTAATGGGGGGGTCCACCGTCAGTGGCGAGTAACTAGGCTGTCCCACTTAAATGAGGGACCGTTAATCATATAATCTCATAGAATGAAACAGGGAAAAAGAATACAGAAATACATGCGAAAATACGTACAAAAACTACTTATGGATTACAAACAAATTACGTACAAAATTGCGTAGAAAATTACGTATAAAAATATGTATAAAAATACGTACAAAAATACGTATAAAAATACGCACAAAAATACTTGCTGAATACGTACAAATATACGTACATTAATACGTACAAAATACGTATACAATACGTATACATTACCTGCAAAATACTGTAGAAATACGTACAAAATACATTTACAATACAGGTACAAATACATATACAATACCAATACAAATAAGTGTGCAATACAGATACAATACGTATTACAGACATAAGAATACAATACTGAAATAACTACATATAAACATACGTACGCTATGCGTACACAATACCTGCAGAAAACAGTCAGTAATACATACAACATACGTATACAATGCTCATACCTGTACTTTTACTTGCAACATAATTTTCATATTTTCATAATTACATAAATATAATATGGACTTACAGACATACGCAGCGGAAGACTTATCATTACATAAATATCATATAAAATACATGAAAATTCACATGAACACATAACCCTTTGATGAGCCCAAGTTATACCATGTTTTTCGTTTGTTTTTAATGCTTTGTTTTTGTAATTTAGGTCATTCTCCTTAGTGTTTACATTACTTTGAGCTTTAGGTGAAGTTTATAGTTTATGTTGTAAACTAGATTAACTTGCAAGTTTTAGCCTAAATTAAGAATAAGTGAAAGCAAGGTTTTTGTACATCAATATGCAGCAGGACCAAATTCAAACGCTAATATCTTCTGATCTAGAAATGATATTGAAGTGATTGAAATTGGTGGTTGTAGATCTCTTCAAGAGCTTTCCAACGATAGGTCATATGCCTATTTTCGCCAAGGAACGAGAGAGTTATGGCCATTTTAGTCCGACCTGTGTGTGTAGTCAGCAGGAGGCGCGCCCCGCGCCTTATAGGGCGCTGCCAGCGCCCTTGATACAGTGAGGTCCTTTCAAAAGGCGATGCCAGCGCCCTGTGTGTCTGTTTGGCCGACTTCAATCCACTTGAACCTTTGTGATTGCCGACATCACCCCACTTGCCTCTTGTACTTGTTGATTTGGTTTTTGCTTCTTCTGCCACTTGCTTTTGTTCCCTCCACCTAGCTTGTGTAAAGATTATCCTACAAACTTCCCTTGGCTAGTGACTAAGATGATCACCATTTTAGTTTAGTAGATCATCTTTGATTTCTCTACTTGATCAAAGATGATCATCTTTTGCTTTTTGTTTCATTTTGGACCCTTGGTTCTACTTTAAATGTAGTCCCTTAGTTTGGTCTTTTGCTTAGTTCATAAGTTTACATTAGTCAACAAAGGCAACTTGCTTGCCTTGCTCATTGCCTATAGATAGGCATATGATGAGTTTGTAAGAAGGTCATGCTTGAACTCTTCTAGTTCTTCATCTAATAATAACTAGTATATATCTCTCCTTCCTTTTCTTCTCTTCTTTTATGTTCTTCATTAGATTAATGTAGCCTTTTTATCTTCACTTTGGAAAGGTGGTAATCATGTTATTAACTAAGTTTATGTAAGAATCACTACTACTTCTAAACTCTTTTACTTGATTATTGTCTAAAAATGGTTTAAACACATGACCTTAGACTAACCTTAATTAGGTTCGAAACTAGTTAATGAAGGTTGAAGGTCTAAAGCTAGATTTTGGAGTATTCATGCGTTTTGGAACCTTAATCTATGTAGCACCCAAGTCCCTTTAATCCAACTTAGTCTTCACTAATTAAACTTAGCAAAATTGACACATTGCATCTCAGCAAAATTGACACTTTACCCAGGGGGTTCACTTAGTTTAAGCTAGTCTTGGTTAATCGAACTTGGAAATTTAGACAGGTTAATTGAAAGTTTAATTGGACAAGTTAAATCCGACGATTTATTTTATTGTAACTCCATGCCTAAAGCTTTTACCGAATGTGTATTTGGTAATATAGAGTTAGATATTCGCACCGAAGTAGAGTCTAACTATCCTAAGGAGACTTCAAAGGATTAAAACCTTTGGCAATAGATAATCATAAATTGAGTATAGTTGGAGTCATTCGATAAATAAACCTATTTTAAGCATATTTCCACCAGACTACTCTTTTATTTTCCTTATTTAAATTCTGTTTTAGCTTAGTTTCACCAAACCACCCCCTCTCTTTGTTCTTCACGTTGAATAAAATGAAAGCATTAGCTCAACAAAAAACAGATGAAATGTTCGATGATATCAACCATGTTCCCTGTGTTCGATAACCCCCACTCTTACTACAACGGGGGTTTTATTTGTCTTAGAGACCGAAAAAACCTCTTCGTCAAATTGGCGCCGTTGCCGGGGAACAACGGTTGATTAGTTTGTTTCGTCCGTTTTCTTTGAGGTAATAATTTTATTTGTGTTCTTCTTCTTCTTGTCCCTTTTGCTTTTCCTTTTCCTACCTTTGCACATTGAGGACAATGCGTCTTCTAAGTGTGGGGGTACTCTTTCCATTTTTATACTTCTATTTCAGTAAAAAAAAAAAAAATCCGGCCGGATAAGAAAAAAAAAAAAAAATTGGGGAAAAACAAACGGTTTGTGGATTTACTTCAAAGGAAATTCTCACGAGAGCACACTCGTCCTCTAAGCAATTGAGAGGTTTAAATGGCTTGTTGCATACGCTAAATGCAACCGTGATTCCTACGAAAGTGAGTTAGATTTTTTTTTATGTTTAGCTTAGTTTTTGAAAATATTTCCATCTTAGAGTTTACTCGAGGACGAGTAAAGCTTAAGTGTGGGGGTATTTGATGAGCCCAAGTTATACCATGTTTTTAGTTTGTTTTTAATGCTTTGTTTTTGTAATTTAGGTCATTCTCCTTAGTGTTTACATTACTTTGAGCTTTAGGTGAAGTTTAGAGTTTATGTTGTAAACTAGATTAACTTGCAAGTTTTAGCTACAATTGTTTGAAAAACGATAGTAATGAAGCTACAATTGTTTCGTTTCTTTGAAAAACGATACCAATGAATCGCTGTGTGTATCGTTTTTACCAAAAACGATACTAATAATTTATCTATTGGTATCATTTTTGGTAAAAACGATAGTAATAAAGCTATTATTAGTATCGTTTTTAATAAAAACGATACTAATAGTGTATAGAGTAGTACTAATAGGTTTGTATTAGTATCGTTTGTAAAAAAAGTGTACTAATATACCTATGAGTACCCTTTTTTTTTACAAACGATACTAATACAACCTATTAGTACCCTTGCCGTTGGAAACGATAGTTGTAATGTCCCGTATTTTAGCAACGTTGTTTTCGGAGAAAACAACAATACGAAACAGTATTAACTTTAAACTTTTAATCAATAATTTAAAGAATCACAGCGGAAGTTCTAAACTTAATCCTTTTATTAATCAAACTCTTAAATGGTTCCAAAAACCTTAAACTTAACTATTCCTTATTACAACCAAAACTGTTCAAAAAGAAAATTATAAAGGAGACAAAGGGCGCCTAAATTCTCGCCAGCACTCATCCCGACTTCAAGTCTTACACTGATTACCTGCAAGATAAAATTGGGGGTCCACAGTCAGTGGGGAGTAACTAGACTGTTCCACTTAACAGTAGAACCAAGCAACATAAAACACTAAATCAAATAGAAGACACCACCAATTCGTACATATTGAGCATATTCATCACTTAGATTCATATATCAGAGATCACAGTAGTGGAAGACTTCATTATACACAATTCATAAATATCATATCATTCATCATCAATAACATCCATAAGAGTTAAACGACACGACGGAAGTCGACACAACAATTAATATCCCCGACACGATTCATCACTGATGAATCGATACTTTCGACACGGCACAAGGCCGATACAACAAACAAGTCCCCGACACGATTCATCACAGATGAATCGATACTTTCGACACGGCACAAGGCCGATACTTTTTACGAATCCCGACACGGCTCATAGCCGATACTTTCGACACGGCACAAGGCCGATACTTCAAACAAATTCTCGACACGGCACGAGGCTGATACATACGACACAACAGACTTAAACGTAAATAACACGACTCGATTCAAGACTCAACGACACCAAAATTAATATCAATCTGATCAAGATACACGCATACCCATAACAATATTGATGAACAAAACTCAAGCTTCAAAGGACATTAACACTAAACAACCAATTTGCAAACGGTGGTCAACCAAAATACACGCATACCCTAGATTCAATAGCATCATACTTGCACTGATCTTTACAGCAAGATAACATGGTTAGTTTAGTCAAAGCAAAGGTTAGCAAATTAAAGATTCCTGGATTAGCAATTGTTAAGGTCAATTAAGAAAGATGTTTGCTATGCCAAAGATTACGCATGACCTATCCGATTAACAATTCCAATACTTTCATTAGTCACGTGGACAAACAAGGAGACAACAACAAGGGTTTCAATCTTGGCCATAATCAAGAACATGCTTACGGTCCAGATAAAAAAAATACAATTTTTATGCTTTAACATACATGCTCTAAAATTCAAGATAACAAAGGTTCATGCTTTACACCAACATCCAACGCATAACTCTATCAGGCCATCTTATGGTTTACGCATGAGTACAACAAAGAAATAACTTCAAGATTTCATTGATTGATAACAAGATTTACATTAAACCATCACAAGAAGATTAGACTTAACATAAACATATCAAGGTTAATCAAGAAACAAGAAAAACAAGCAAAGATATCAATAATATACACCCTAAAAACTACACGGCTAAACATAAGAATAATATCAATAACATTAACACTAATTTATCTAATCTAATATCCTATATTGATTAATCCTATTGCTAAGTGAAAGAGCTAGTTACCTTTGATCGATTCCGAAAGGAAAAAAGTTGAATTTTTGTGAGGATTCTTTAGGGGGCCGAATACTTTTAAGAGGGAAAAGAATGTTTGTTTTTGTTGTTCTTGATTAATTATAAGTGAGGGTTAAAAGGGAGTTTTTTTTATATAAAAGGTTTACTAGGATTTAGGAGTTATTTTAGGAAAGAATCATAAGGGGAAAAGCAAAGAGGGGGCCGGTTATGTAGATGGGCAAAAGGGGGTTTAGGAGCTCCTAAAATGTAGGAGAGAAGTTAGGATTTTTAAATTAGGTCAAAATAGATATAGATTATTATTTAGTGACTAAAAGGAGATAAAATA
Organism: Salicornia ramosissima; assembly: GCA_951394345.1. Classification (NCBI taxonomy): domain Eukaryota; kingdom Viridiplantae; phylum Streptophyta; class Magnoliopsida; order Caryophyllales; family Amaranthaceae; genus Salicornia; species Salicornia ramosissima. The sequence goes on along the minus strand of OX596234.1, from coordinate 32,507,796 downwards.
ATTTAGTAAAAATTATTAGGGGGGCCGGCTATGGAGGGTTTAAATGGGTAATTGGGCTAGCTCTTCAAACATTAAATTAAGTCTTTTAGGCCCAAATCAAATGATTTGGTCTTTAAGGCTTAATTTCGCACGAAATTTTACGGCCCAAAAATCCAGGTCGTTACAATAGTAATACTGATACTAATAATAAAAAAAAAAAAACTCATCACAGTCGTATAAAACAGCAAAACGAACTCACCACCAAATTAAAACACCAAAACAGAAAAACCCTCACCAAAACCCTCGAACAAACCAACCACCACAGTCTGCCGGCCATCCTGCGAAGGCCAACCACCGCCGACCATTCTGCGAAGTGCTGCTGCGGACTCGAACAAAGCTAGGCTTGCTGCGAACTAGAACGAAGGCTTGCTGGCAACTCAAACCAACATCAATGACCCTAAATTTGCAGGTTTTTTTAAGATCTTTTGAGTTAAATTTCAGTTTTATTTGATTTTAATTATAAAGAATGATTTTAGGGTTTTACAATTTTGTGGGTATTATGTTGTTTTTAGGTTTTTTGATTTGAATTTTAGGGATTTGCTAATTTTAGGGATTTGAATTTTAGGGATTAGCTAGTTGTTAGTTCAATGAAAGTGTCGACTCAGCTTTTTTAATTCTTCATATATGAGATTTGGCTGTGGGCGGAGCTCTGGTGGCCGATGCAACAGCTTCTTCATGAAAAACATGAAAAAAGAAAAGAAAAAAAAGAGTGAGAAAGATAGAGCTTTAGAAATGACATTTCCCTAATTTCAGCCAAATTACATGAAGACATTTCACATGAAGTTGATGTTGAGTCATTGACATCTTGAACCAATTGATGACTTAGTTGGATAGTTAGCTAGGTCTACCATTTTGCTCTTATTAACAAAATGTGAAATGACTGCAAGTTCAATGTGATGTTGGAACTTGGAATCTCTTTGTGAATCAATCATCTAAAGTATTAGGAATTTTTGCTATCCAATTGATGTAGCTTTAGAACAATGATTGGCACAAAGTGTTTACTCTGTTGTAAAAATATAAGAAGGAACATCAAAACATCAAAGTATCTTTATTTTTTATACTTTAGAATTTTTTTATTGTATTATAAATAACATTTTATTTGATTTCAAGGTTTTGGGTTGATTTGATTCGTAGATATGAAATTATTTCAATTTTTTAAGCTGCTACTTCTAATTTCGTTTAATGTTAATTGTTGTATTGGTAGATAGTGTTGAATTCTTCATATTTTTTTGCTCAAATAATTTTTTGAAGTTTCCTTTTATTTGGATGATTAATCATTGAAAATCAGTTTCAAACTCTAGGGGTTGGTTTTACATAATTGATTTTAAATTTTCTTCCTTTTCAACTTTCTCCATTGTTATTGTAGAATGATAGTATCGTTTTTTTGAATTTTTTTAGTTGATTGTTTCAACCCTTTGTTGATTAATTTGATTTTTATTAACATTAGGGGTCATGAGTTTTTGAACAAAATTGGGGCTTTTGAGTTTTTTGCTTGATCAATTCTCCCTATTCTGAATTTTTCTGAATTTTTTTAGCCCTAATACCCCTATTTTTTTTAGTCCTCAGCCAGTCAGCCTTCTCCCTCGTCGCCTCGCCGCTTGCCCTGTCCGCCACTGCTTGATTCCTTGACGCCCGATGGCCTGACCGTAGTCTTGATAATCACGGTATGCTTCTCAGTTCTCAGTTTATGAATTCATTAATTTGGTTGTTTATTTAATTGTTTGTTTCAATTATGAAAGATTAAATACCCAATTGTGAAAGATTAATCATGATTTAGTCAGCGTTTAAGAGTTGCATGCAAGTTTCATAAACATTCGTAAGTTTATTCTTTCTATTATCAAAATGTCATTGGTAAAATACCTGTTTATAATTTGTGTTGATCACCTAATAACCTTGATCCAAATAGTTTGGACATGCTACTCACCAGATGTTTATATGACTAGATTTTTTTGTTCTCTAAATTATTCTTCAATTTTCTTCATTTTTTTGTATCTATATTTCAAATGAAGAATGGAGAGGGTAAAACAATTGAAGATGGTGATGCCTCGGTGAGTTCTTTCCAACTCCCCTTTTATTTCTTGGTTGCTTAGTTTTTTAGGATTAGATATAGGATTGAGACGATAGTTTGAGGATGTTTGCTTTGTTAGGGGCAAGAGGTTCCCGACCTGAGGACACTGGATGGTTGATGAAGTTGTGCCACAACCTTATTTGATGATTTTGGAAATTATGTGCCTAATTTGCTTGCCTTATGGTTCAATTCTCTTGATTTGTTTTGATTTCTTTTGAATTACTCCTATTTTATTTTGTTTTTGTTTTACTTTGGTTTTGGTTTTGTTCCTTTTGTTTCACTTGCTTTCTTTGCTATATTTTTGCTTAAATCAATGTTATAGGAGGTTCAATTGGATTTCTTCCTTTTTGTTTTATTGAAAGTTTTGGTTTGAAAATTATAAGACAAAGAAGTCAAGCAGATTAGTTATATACTTTGCTTATTGCTGAAAATAAAAAATCTCACTGTCGCTTTACACAATCACTTATTTTTAATTTTAATTGCTGAAAACATACATGTAACTAATCACTTGCTTCTAATTTTAAACACTCTTGCTGATCGCTTTATACAATCTCATTGTCGCTTGCGTGGGCCGTCTCAAGGATCTAATTTAACTATGTCGATCATGAATGGGGGATGGGTGCCCATTGACATGGTAAATGATTAAATTCTTAAACGAGGGCGTAGTTGTGGCATGAGATCGCAATCGCGTCACTCTAATAATTAATAAACATGTAACCTATGCTCCTTGTTTTTGTTCCAAAACGCCATATTTTCCCCCAAACAAATGCAAATAAGTCATTTATTGCTTACAAGAATAATATAGAACATGGATAAACCTTAAAAACAATATATATATTGATTGGTAGGAAAATGGGAACAAAAACACCTAAAAACTAGCCAAAAATGACCTATGCTTCTTATTTTTGTTCCAAAATGTCATATTTTTTCCCAAACACATGCAAATAAGTCATTTAATATTTACAAGAATGATATTGAACATGGATAAACCTTAAAAACAATATATAGGTTGATTGGTAGGAACATGGGAACGAAAACACCAAAATCTTACCAAAAATGACCTATATGCCTTATTTTTGTTCCAAAATGCCTTATTCTCGCTCAAACAGATGCAAATAAGTCATTTAGTGCTTACATGAATGATACAGAACATGGATAACCATAAAAACAGTATATAGGTTGATTGGTAGGAACATGGGAACGAAAACACTAAAAACTAGCCAAAATGACTTATATGCCTTATTTTGTTCCAAAATGCCTTATTCTCGCTCAAACAGATGCAAATAAGTCATTTAGTGCTTACATGAATGATACAGAACATGGATAACCATAAAAACAGTATATAGGTTGATTGGTAGGAACATGGGAACGAAAACACTAAAAACTAGCCAAAATGACTTATATGACTTGATTTTGTTCTAAAACCCCCTATTTTCGCCCAAACACATGCGAATAAGTCATTGAATGATTGCACGAATGATATAGAATATAGATAAACCTTAAAAACAGTATATATGTTAATTGGTAGGTATATGGAAACGAAAACACCATAAAAAAATGTCATATTTGTCTTGTTTTTGTTCCAAAACGTCCTATTTTCACCCAAATACATGCAAATAAGTCACTTAATGCTTACAAGATTGATATAGAACATGGATAAATCTTAAAAGCAGGATATAGGTTGGTTGGTAAGAAAATTGCCATGAAAACCCCAAAAATAGCTAAAATAACTGTGTTTGCCTTGTATTTGTTCAAAACACCCTATTTTTTGCCAAACACATGCAAATAAGTCATTTAATGTTTCATAAATGATATAGAACATGGATAAACCTTAAAAACAATAAATAGGTTGATAGGTAACAAGATGTTCATGAAAACACCATAAACTTAGTCAAAAAATGACATATTTGTCATTTTTCCTAGATTTAGTTCCGAAATGACCTTTTTTGCCCAAAACCATGTATTCTATATTTTTGCACGATTTGGTTACTTGATTTTTTTATCATCATCCAAGTGTACTATATAATCATTTTTGTAATTATTTGTTTTTAAGGATTATATTGGTAGGTCTACCTCCTACTGTGCTGAGGAAATCAACGAGGTTCGAGAACAATGGGCTGATTTTTTTATAAGTAATTTTTTATAAGTAATTTTTTTATAAGTAATTTTTTATAAGTAATAAAATTATTATATATAAATGAAAATATTTCAAACTTAACCAACAAAAAGGAAAAGGAGGGAGAGCTTGCACATTTAGTGTATATCAGGTTTTAAGGTAAGATTACTCTAAGTTTAATTTAGTGCAAATTATCTTTCATTTGCCCGTCATAGCTTAGGTAGGTCTACAACAGAACATCCTTTTTTTTAGTTTGCAAATATTGTGGCCTAAAAGTCTAAGCAAAATGGCGTCTATAACATTACTTATATGTTTTTTTTTCAATCTTTGATTTTAAAGGACTACATTCGAAGATCTGCCCCATATACCAAAGGAGAGTTGGATGAGGTTCGCGAGCAATGGGCGAGGTTCTTCAGGCTAAATTTATTATTGTCCAATCCTAATTAAATAAAATTTGTATTAGTAGCACATTATTTATACGTTTTATTTATAGTTACTTCGTAAACATCGATCGTATCCAACGTTCTTGTAAACTATATTTTATATGAATACATCGAACTTGTATTATATATATATCGTTTACAAATTTTAATTAATTATAAAAAATATTATATTATTGTACATTATACAGAATTGAACAAGGCTGCAGATAATGTCGAACGGGTGCATATTTATATATATATTTATATTTGGCCCAATAATCAAATATAAATTTAAATAAAAAAACAGTATTAGTATCATTTGTTAGAAAAAAGATAGTAATAGAGAGTCCATTACTATCGTTTGTTAGAAAAAACGATACTAATAGGGAGTCTATTACTATCGTTTTTAGTAACAAATGATATTAATGGGTTCTCTATTAGTATCGTTTTTTAATAAAAAACGATAGTAATAAACTCTCTATTACTATCGTTTTTCTAACAAACGATAATAATAGTATGCATTACTATCGTTTTTCACAAACGATACTAATAGAATTCTCTATTACTAACGCCTCTATTAGTATCGTGTGAAAAACGATACTAATAAGCTAAAAAAACGATACTAATAGGGGATTTTTCTACTAGTGTTTCGATCTCTGGCTAGGAAAGACTTGTATTTAAGATGGCCGATATACGTGCCGCACCTCTCTTTCCTAGGATTTCGAACATCTCAGTTCCAATTACGGTCACCTAGTACTTCAAATTATGGCATACTCTACCGGGTATAAGGAATTGACGGCTGGCATACACTGATAATTGGAATTGACGGACAGTAATGCTAAAATTAAGGAATTGACGGCCGATATGAGTACCATATAAAATACATAATAGATTTTGAGGAAAGATGATGATGAATTGGTTAATGAAAGATAATGTTAATAATAAGGGAACAATGGAGTGCTATAGTTGTATGTTGAAGTCGGACCAGTGGAACAATGAAGTACATTTGTCGTGCGTTGAAGTTGGACCATTAGAATGGTGGAGTACAACTGTTGTACATTGAAGTCGGACCAATGGAAGATAATTTAAAGGATAAATGGAACGATGGAGTGCAACAGCCGTATGTTGAAGTTGAACCAATGGAAAGATGAAGCACATTTGTGGTGCGTTGAAGTTGAACCATTGGAACGATGGAGTGCGATTGTTGTATGTTGAAGTTGGACCGATGAAAGATAATAAATGGAATAATGAAAGATGAGTTGACACAGTCTATGGAGTCTAGAGTCTTGAGGTGACCCTAGCTAGAGAGTATGGTTTAGTCATGATATGTTTTCCGCTGCGTATCTGATTGTGTGATGTGAACTAGTGTTATATGATTGTGAATATGATAACCGTATTGATGCTATGAATTGTATTTGCTATGTTCTGTTTATTATGTACTTCATTTCGTTCTACGATTACGTAGAACATTCTAATTACTCCCCACTGACTGTGGACTCCCATTCCCTTTTCAGGTAATGATGTAAAGTAATATGGGTCTTATGAGCGAGCAAGTGTAGCAGCATTAGCTACCTTTTATTAGTAGACTTAGCCTTGTTATTGGTTTCTAGTAGGCTGTAGTAGAACAATAGTATTTTAATGTGATTTTTTTGGACATTTTCCTTGTTCAGTTTAATTAATTTTGAATAATAAAAGAATTAAGTGTTAGAGCTTCCGCTGATAATCTAAGATTTATGATAAGATTTTTTGTTATTTAATGACTCGTATTGTTGTTTTCTTCGAAAACAACGTTGCTAAAATGTGGGTCGTTACATTAATTCTAATTAACTATATGATAAATTATCCAAATACAAGGGGGTTAGTCTAGTTACCTAAATTAGAAAACAAGAAAATCAAAGAAAAACCTCTCTTTGGTTCGACACCCACACGGCACATACACAAGAACACTTTTAGAGTTTTTGAGAATATTTTCTTTGAGGTTTAGAAGTTAAGATAATATGTTATGAGTATTGTTCCCTATATACAATTATAAAGAACAATATAATTAAATAAATAAATAAATAAAAAGGAAGGGGGCCGTGAATTATGAGTGGGAGTAGGGGAGTTGAGTCAACTTAGGAGACTTAGTAAGGGTCTAGTTAAAAATAGGATTTTTAGCTTAGTTGACTTTTCAAAAATAAAAATTGAAGATTTTAGATATAGAATAGATTTTATATCTAATAACAATAATAAATAAAAATTAAAATAATCCTTGGCCAAATAAGGAGAGGGCCGGCCAAGGGGAAGATTAATTGGGTCATTGGGCCCAATTTTAAGACAAGGATAGAAAATAAGAAGCACAGTCCCATTTTATGGGCCTTTTGGACTAAGAATTTTAGAAGTAATAATAATTAACCACGAAATTTTTTGGCCCAGATTTTCTGGTTATTACAAGAAAAGCCCGAATGCCATCAAATATTGTGGATCCCATTTACTAAATGAAAAAAAGGAAAAAGTTAAATAAAATAAAAACAAGAAAAAGAAAAGAAGAAAAAAAATAATAAAGAAAGGCAAAGCCTTCATTTGAGCCTCAAAGAAAGAAAGGAAAAAAACAAAAGAAGTTAGAGACAGAAGGAAATAATACTGCGACGAAGGCGGAGAAACAAGAGCAACGAACAGCAACAACTTTTCGAATTTCCATCGAGTATTACGCTCAAATTTTTCCCAAAATACCAGATTTTTTTATCAAATGAAGATGTTGGCTGATTATTCAGGGAAATCATGTCAATATTTTGGGTATAAATATAACCCTAATTCCTATCACAAAGGGGACGACAACTTAGCCAAGAATTTCCACAGAGTGAGACAATTGGAGTGAGTCGGTAATTGGGCAATTGGTGAAGAGAAGGTAGCCATTGGAGGGAAGCTTAGTCTCAAGTCCAATCCAAGGTCGAACGAGGACGACGGTGGATTGCGGGGTCAAAGTCAGGTTCATTCGAAGGTTCTTGGGAGCGTATTTTGTAACGACCCGGATTTTTGGGTCGTAAAATTTTGTGTAAAAATTAAGCCTTTAAATGCAAATCATCCGATTTGGGCCCAAAGACTTAATTTTTATTTAATTGATCAGGTCCAAAACCCATGCTTGACTCCTCCTCACGGCCCTTCCTTTTTATTTTCTATTATTTTTATTTATTTACCTTTAATACCTAATTAGAGCTATTTTATTTAAAACCTACAAACTCTACTTTTATCTCCTAACAACCCTACTAAATTTTAGGAGCACCAAACCCCTATTTTACCTCCCCTTGGCCGCCCCCCCCCCCCCCCTAACTAATTGTTTCCCTATTATCACTTCCTAAACTAACTCCTAAAATCTAGTAAACCAACTCCTATTATCTAGTAACCATCTCCTAAAATCTAGTAAACCCTTATTCTATTTATATTCCAAAAATTCACCCTTTTTCCTATATTCATTATATGATAAAAACACTAAAAATAAAACCTCTCCTTTCCTCTATTTGGCCCTCACGACAATCACACCAAAACCACCCCAAGATTCATCTTTCACCTCTTCAAATCAAATACCTTCTTCATCAAAGATTAATCAAACCTTCAACCCATCAACAACAAGAACCAAGAACCCTTGTTTGGATGTGTTGCTCGTGGCCGTGCGTGGTATCGAGGGCGGCTCGTGTTTGGGCGAATTTCCGTGCGTGAGTTTCGGTTTGGTCAAACTAGGTAACTAGATCTCTTCTACTTAGGAATAGGATTAGATTGCATAGTATGATAGGGTTAGAAAGTTTGATGTTGTTGTTGTTTTCTTGCGTGAACTAGCACATTTTGATTCTTGAGGAAAAGCTTGAAAATTGTATACTGATGGAGGCGTATGATCTTGGTAGTATTAAGCTTGACTTTGTTAATCAATGCATGATATATTTGTTTTATGTGAGTGATATTTTTAAACTTTAAATAGTTGTTTAAATAACTTTTACTACTTTTATGCTTGCCATGATATGTGTTATGCGTGTGTTTGAACTAATTAGAGCATGCTAATTTATTTGGTATTATATGTTCATAGTGGAGCATAAGTGTTCTTTTGTTATTTGATGAAATTTGTGGTTAATATGGAATTGATGATACGTGTTGATGAATGACAAATTGTGTGATTTTTTTTTGGAGTCCTTCGAGTCTTGTTGAGTCGAGTCGTGTTGAGCGGTTGAAGATCGAGCGTCTATCGGTTTATCGATGATAAACTGAGCGGGTCTATCGATTCATCGGTGATGAACTGAGCGGGGCAAGTTTTGTGTGATTGTTTGAGAGTCAGTGTCGCGTCTATCAGTTGAAGACCGAGCGGGTCGTGTCTATTGGTTGAAGACCGAGCGGGTCATGTCTATCGGTTTATCTGTGATAAACTGAGCGGGTCTATCGGTTCATCGGTGATGAACTAAGCGGGGCAAGTCTATTTGTTTGTTGGTCATGTTATCGATTATAGACCGAGCGGAGTCTTGTTATGGTGTATTGATCTTGAAATGTCGTGTCTATTGAGTTACATTATGGATGATGATTCATTATGATTACTTTGTTTCCGCTGCGTAACCTTGATGTTTGTATTGCACATTTGTATGATCGTTGTTGTATCGTATTGCTCCTGTGTCTTCTAACCTGTTATTTTATGTAATGTGGTCCTACTTCTAAGTAGAACAGTCTAGTTACTCGCCATTGATGGTAGACCCCAATTCTAATTTGAAGGTAAGTAAGATAGAGCCTAGAAACGGGATGAGTTGATGAGCGTCTAGGCCCTTGTTTACTTTTCCTACTTTTGCAATTACATATTTAATAAGTCTTTTCTCAACTTTATTGTTTCAATTACTGTCCATTCAAGTTTTCTTACTACTTTGGATGAATATGATGATTTGGGTTTTCATTTAAAGGATTATTTATGATTTTATAATCTACTTGCTTAATTTCCAATTTAATTGTTATTTGAACTTTGCTTATTCTTTATTATGAAATTTACAATTTAGCATTTGTTTGTTATCTCTCAAGTGTTAAATTGTGAATATTGTTAGTTATATGATTGGCTTAGTTTATATCATATAATAAAGTAGCCACTAGTTTATATCAATCCTGCGACGATGGTTCAGTCTAAATTAGAGAGCAAGTTCAATCTGATTAATCTAACATTTATGTGATTAGATTAATTAGGTCTAATGAGGTCTCCTAAATAATAATGCTTCCGACCCTGATTCATGCAAGTTGCGACATATTTGTGTCAATTAGATTGGTTTAGAGTCAATTTTGGCTTAGTTCAAGATTGATTTCGAGTAAGGGAAGATAGGGAGTCTTTGTTACTAAAGTCTCTACAGTTAGTCTAGTAATTAAATTTGGTTAATTTTGCAAGGTTGATCTGTTTATCCCAAAAGCTTAAATCAAGTAAAGTTATGGAGTTAATTGGTTAAGTACGTTGTCGCTTGTAAATAACATTTTAATATTAATTTTCTTATTTTTATTCGTTTTAGTCACTAGTTCAATCTAAACCCCCCATTCAAAGTAAATAATGTGAATATTGTAAATATTAATTTCGTTTCCAATAAGTTAAACTTGAATTAAGAAATTAACCGTCTCTCTGTGGGATCGACCCTTTCTTACCCTTCTACTAGTTATAAATATTTTTGAAGGTCTAAGATAGGTTTTTAAATTTGTACGTTAAACGACGCGTACCACTTATCTAGTTGTTTAAACCCGCAACTATCTAAGGCTTCTCTAACTCTTTAAGGCTCTAACAAAAAAAATCTAGGGCTTATTTTTTCTTATCAATTACTAATTATAAAATAAAAAATTTTAAAAGTGGGTTAAACCGCAAATCGCACTGCACCAAACCATATTTTGCGTTGCGGTTTGGTGCGGTTTGATCTAAATTGCGATGCGGTGCGGTTTCAAAAAATGAAACCGTAATTTTGAGGTTTGGTGCGGTTTGACGTCCAAACCGCACCAAACCACACCGCGCTCAGTGCTAGCTGCCTGTCCAAGTATTTAATATTGCTTTTAAAATAATGAATATATGCTTTTGCTAAAATGAATATTGATAATGATCATATGTTTTCACATTATGAAGATATTTATGTGATGAATGTTTTACTTTGATAAAATGAATGTTCTACTGTCAAAATTTATTTTGAAGGGTTTTGATCAATGTGTTGTCGGCTACTGATCCGCTACTAGGGTGTCGTGGCCTTAGTCGCCTAACAAATATACAATTTATTATGACCTAACGAACTAACACGTAGTATCAGTGGGGTTAAGGTCGATCTTGTAATACCGCATATTTTTATATCATTTATCTAGTAATTATTACTTTAAATAATTTTACAAAAGTAATTTTATACCCCATTTTATTAAAAATATTATTTCCCACTTTAACTTTAGAAGTGATCAATAGTTCTTAAATCCCTAATTAAGTCCCTAAGTGATAAAGAAGTTAAAGTAATCTATTAAGTAAAATAAAAGATATTTTAAATATATATATATATATATAACCAAAAAAAAGGGGGCGGGGGCAAAAGGGGGAGTGAGTAATCAGTAGGGTTCAATGTTTCATTTGAAACAACCTTGCTCACTTTGCTTCTCTTCTTGCCTCCTTCTTCTACTTTCTTTAATTATTTTTCTCTCTTTTTCCTTTTATCACCACTTCAACCCTAATTATTTCTAAATCTCCATTCATCTATTCCATCTTCTCTTAGTTTTGTTGGTGCTTGAAGATAACAAAGTGAGTTTTGAACCCTTAGGGTTTGAAGTCGAAGTTCATAGCAAAAGAGGCGATTTTCGGATGTTTTCATAAGTAATTTTAAACTTCTATCAAAGTAAGTGTTGATCTTAAGTTTTAATTTCAGATTTATTCATTTTTAGGGCTTTGTCAAGTTAGGGTCCTTGAGTTAATTAATTTGGGGGAAAATTATGTATGTCATTGTTGTTGTATTCGATGCTGTTGCTATTCTAGTGGTCTTGTTATCTGTGGTATGTTACAACAATATTTGTTATGCTATTTTGTTATACTACTACAATTGTTATTTTTGCCGTTGTTCTGTTTCGGTTCCCGTTTTCTGTTGATAAGTCCATTTTTAGGTATTGATTCCTTCATGAAAGTTGTAGATCTCGAAAAGGTAATGAACCTAGGCACAAGAATTTCATGATTCGGAGTTATATAGTGGGACTTATGCCTTGTGCAAGTTTCTGGTTGCTGCTGTGATGTTGTCTTCGATGCTGTTCTGTTTTGGATCGTTTTACATAGTTCTTTGTTAGTTTTTAGAACTTGATTCCTTCACAGAAGTTGTAGATCTCGAAGAGTTAATGAATTTAGGCACAAGAATCACACGAATCGGAGTTGTATGCTAGAAGTTATGCTTGTTGCAAGTTCTTGTTGTTTTGATAGTCTTGTATGCGTGTAATGGTTGTATGTGTGTCTTGTATGCTGCTTTGATAGTCTTGTATGTGGTATTATTAATTTAGCATATAGAAGCAATAGTGATAGAATCATGGTATATGTAGTATCGCCTTGGATTAAGTTGAGTCAACTCTAGGTATACGATAAGTGACTTATACTATATATGTTAATATATTGTAGATTCCGGGTTTGTAGAAGAACCTTTTTTACTAGTGTTTTGAGCTTTGTTGATTGTTATTGCGGATAAGGTAAGATTTCTTACTAAACCTGTACAGTTATTTTATATGTGTTTGATTGATACTATTGGATTTATTTTGAGAACTTACATTGTGAAACCCTTTTATAATGCTTGATTATTTGAATTGAAAATATTATTATTATATTAAATTTTTATTTTGAAAGAATTTATGAAAATTTGAGATTTATATTATTCGGAAGAATTTCCTCAATGAGACTAGTTTGAGATTTATTTTATCAAGAGGAAGTTCCTCTATATTATTTAGTTTGAGATTTATTTTGAGCATGAGCAAGTTTTTTTTTTTCAATTTTTAAGAGTTTTCATATTTCTAAAGTTTGGGGTTTGCCGGTGAGCGGTATTCTCCGAGTTTGGAAGCATGTTGAGCTAGCATTCGTCTCAACCATTATATTTAGTAGTCGGGGGTATGTTGATCAATACTCTTGCCAATTGTCTTCCTTCTTGAGTTAACAACGTCTTATGTAAGGGGTATGCATACTAGGGGCTTTGGTGTTCTTTTCTGGTGAGCCTAGCTAGCTCACTAGACCTTTCCAGTAATGTTGCTTCCTACTCACAAGGTTTTGAAATTATTATTATTGTATTGATCATATAAAGTTTTAGAAAGAAAGAAAGTTTGATACAAGTCTGTTCGAAAGTAATTCTGGTTTGATCTAAAGTTTATTTATATAGTTTATTTAACCCTGTACAGTATTGAAATGAATTTGCAAGATATTCCTATATGTCTTGCCTGCACATTGGTTAGTTTTGTTTATTTATAGTAGGAAATCTTGCTCAGCCTTTGGCTGATATTACAATGATCAATATGCAGGGGCTTGATGGTGTCCGGCTTGTCGGGTTAAAGAGTGCGATCATTCCTTTTAAATTTTAGACTTTATTAAGGCTTCCGTTGTCATTTAATTATACTTAGAATTTATCTTTGGGTTGTAATAACTATTTTAAGTTTACTATGCTGGACTGTAATAGTTAGTTAATTAATCTTTTAATTATTATTTTTCAGGTAGAACCACTAGCCTTGCGATGACTATAATTAGTTATCGCGGCATAACAACCTTGAGATTTTTTGAGATGTTGTTTCAGGTGATAAATAGAATTGTCATATCGGAAAATTCAGGGTTGTTACAGTTGGTATCAGAGCCTAGGTTACCAAGACTTAATTATTATAACCTTAAACAAGAATAAGTAAATAAAAATTGTTGAAATTTTGAAAGCCGCTGTGAAGTTGAGATATGGGGAATAACGAATTAGTCATTGTGTATGGATTCCATTCTTTCTTTTTATTTTTTCCTCTTATTATTATTTACTTGGTTAATTGGTTGATTTTAGAAACTTATAGTTGTTAGTAATATGTGAACTATCTTTGTTGTGTTATTCTTTTCTAACTATATATGGATTGTCAATGACAACCCATTTTGTTTATTTTGTTCTGTTGCGATATTAAGATGTTGCATAAACAAAAGCATGGTAAACGCTCAAGTTCGAGTCGTATGATGCGCCAAATAACTCAATCCACTCAAGCCTTAACTGAAGCTATGGAGAGACTTGCTGCAGCGCAAGCTAATGCTACCAACACTCCTGTTAATCCTACTCCTGATGATGTTGGCACCAAGATTACGGCTATCCAAAGCAATTGACCAGAAGAACCGCCTACATTTGATGGTAAAGGAGATCCCATAAAGATGGAGAACTGGATTAGAGAGTTTGATAAGATCTTCACATCCCTCAGGGTCCCTGATCATATGAAGGTTGATTCTGCTTCCTATTATCTGGTTGAGGATGCGGATCTCTGGTGGACTCACAACAAGTTTAACCTAACCACCAAGGTCATTGTGGATGAAGAAGGAGAAGAGCACATGGAGGAGAAAGAATTCGGTTGGACCGAGTTCAAGAAGGCTATCCGTGATGAGTTCTTTCCGGCCCATATGTGGAAAAAGAAGAGGCAGGAATTAAATGACCTCGTTCAGGGAGACATGTCCGTTCATGATTTCTATGTGAAATTCCAGGAGCTGGGTCGTTTTGCTAAAGGGCTAGTTCCCGATGAGCAAGAAACAGCTGTGAAATTTGAAGAAAAGTTGGATCCCGAGCTCCATTCTATGATGGGTGCTGGTGAGTATAGTCCGGTGAAAGAGGTGTACACTCGTGCTTGTAATGCTGAGAGGATCGAGGAGAAGAGAGAAGCTGCAAAGAAGCAAAAATCCACTCCTTCTGGGTCTACCCAAATGGCAGATAAAGGGGAGACATTTGGTTCCAATGGTCACAACAAGAGTAAAGGGGGCTTTAACAGGAATCGAAACTTTGGGAACCGTGATTCTGGTGGCCGTTGTAACAAGGGATGCTTTAGCCAACAATATTTGAAGGACAATCAGAATTCCATGAACTCCCAGAGCCAACCCCAAAGCCAAAACCAAAGGACTGAACGGGTATTCTACTGCAAAAATTATAATGTGAACCACCCGGTTAAAGATTGTGATGGTAACTTGGTGGAATGTAATTATTGTGGTATAAAGGGGCATCGTGCCTTTGAATGCCATAGAAATCCTAACGCCAAGAGTTACTGACCTAAGTTGAGTTCAAGAAATGGAGTACAATCCGATAAGAAACCCCATAGTGCCAACAATCCTCCATCTTCTACTCCAGGGAATGCGACTTCTAATCGTAGTATAGGGACCTCCAATGCAACTCAAGCTCATAGAGGTGATGTCGAGAGGAACTCTGGGAATATGCACGTGATGAACCAGACTGAGGCGAACGCCAAGGGCAATGTGGTGACTGGTACTTTCTCTATCCATTTGATACCTGCTTATGTTCTATTCGACTCTGGTGCTTCTCATTCTTTTGTGTCTGAGTCCCTTGTGAAAAAGTTACAGTTAGAAAATTCTAGAACTTGTGAGATTGATATTTCTATGCCTTCTTGTGTCAGTGTGTCTTGTCATACCTTGTATTCTGATGTTCCCATCATGTGTCGTAGTACCACCCTAGTAGCTGATTTGATAGTCTCTCCTTTACATGATTTTGATGTAATCCTAGGGATGGATTGGCTTAATAAGTATAAAGCCAAGATTGATTGTGAGAAATAAAAAGTGTCAGTAGTTGGTCCTAGTGGAGTCCATGAGTTTTACAAAGGGTCTTCTTTTAAAATCATTTCTGCTTTGACTCTAAAATCATACTTGAGGAATGGATGTCTAATGTACTTGTGCCACGTTCATGATACTAGCATGGAAGAGCCACGCATTGAAGATGTTCAAGTTGTCAAAGAACTTTTAGATGTCTTTCCTGATGAGATTCCTGAAATGCCTCCGAAACGTGATGTTGAGTTCAGTATTGACTTGATGCCCGAAACTGGACCTATTTCTAAGCCTCCTTATAGGATGGCGCCTGCTGAGATGAAAGAGCTTAAGGCTCAGTTGGAAAAATTGCTTGACAAGGGGTGCATTCGACCTAGTGTATTCCCATGGGGTGCACCTGTTCTATTCGTGAAGAAGAAGGATGGGAGTGTTCGCCTATGTATTGATTACAGGGAGCTCAATAATGCGATGGTGAAAAACAAGTATCCCTTGCCAAGAATAGATGATTTGTTCGATCAGTTAAAGGGAGCTGGAGTGTTCTCTAAAATTGATATGAGATCTGGATATCACCAACTTCGTATTGCGGAGAATGATATTCCGAAAACAGACTTTCGAACTCGCTATGGGAACTATGATTTTACTGTTATGCCCATCGGGTTGACTAATGCTCCAGCTGTTTTCATGGACTTGATGAATAGAGTTTTTTTGTCGTATCTTGATAAGTTTGTGGTTGTGTTCATTGATGATATACTGATTTATTCAAAGAATGTTAGTGAGCATGAAGAGCATCTTCGAACTATTCTTCATGTCCTCAGGGAGAATCAACTGTATGCGAAGTTTTCAAAGTGTGAATTCTGGCTTGAGCAAGTTGCTTTTCTTGGTCATATCATTTCTAAGGAGAGAGTCTTTGTTGATCCAGAAAAAGTTCAAGCTGTTTCTAAGTGGCCTACTCCAAAGAGTGTGACTGAGATTCGCAGTTTCTTAGGCTTAGCTGCTTATTATAGGAGGTTTATGAAGAATTTCTCAAAGATAGCTCGTCCATTAACTGCATTGATGAGAAAGAACACTAAGTATCCTAGAAAAATGAAGATTGCATATGAAGATTAAAAAAGGAAGATTGCACATAGAAAAATTAATATTTTACATGAAGATGAAAATGGCTTGTCGCTAAGATTAAGTAGTATGGAGCACTATTTGTATAGTCATTGATTAAATGTTAAAAGTACGTAAATAGAAAACATATCATTTTCTGTGGGAAGTCTCGATACGTGCTGGTTTTGTTCATTTTTTTTTGGCAGCTTCCTGTTGTTTATTATTGTTATGTATTTCTCCGAAAGATTGATATTGTAACGACCCGACTTTTCGTGCGTTGTCGATCTTAAGAACATCGAAAAACCGGTTCGTTACCAATTTCTTATAAGTTAATATTTAAAGATAAAACAACTAAATTAGGTTCAAAAGTCTAACTTTTATTAATGGAAAAGGATTAAGAATCCACTAGTCAAACCAAAAGGAACTAATGGTCCAAAATAACATCTTTAAGGAAGTCATGGCCCAACAAGATGGGTGAAATCAAAGAAATACTGAAATAAAAAGTATAAAAGGTGACGAAGTAAAGCTAAATTCCTCACCACGGCACAAAAACCAACTCACGCTAAAGCCCAATCAAGCTTCATCTCCATTACCTGAAATGGGGTCCACAATCAGTGGGGAGTAACTAGGCTATTCCACTTAAAAGTGGAACCATAAAACACATAATAAGAGAGAACGAAGCAGTCATAGCATAATGATCATGACAACAGGAGAAAATCAACAATCATATCAAACCAACTCATGAATCAGAATTACGCAGCGGAAAACAGCATTCAATCATGCATCAATCGAGTCATCAAAAATACATCAGAAGTCTTAACATCTAATGACATAACAACTCTCATATTAACATATTATAACATGCATAAAAATACCAAACTTAAGTCAGTAATCATGAAATAATCTTAACTGAAATCTAATCATGCAATCGCCACAACCGAAGTCGATAACACACAATCGCCACGACCGAAGTCGATAACACACAATCGCCACAACCGAAGTCGATAACACATAATTAAATAATAAACTAAATCAAACACGCAAATTCATCAAGTAGAATATACTGCAACAAAAGCGAATGATAAGTATTTTAATACCTTAGCATTCGATTCATTAGCAAAAACAAGCAAATTGATACTTTCACATAACAACCCAATTAAAGCTATAAACAAATAATAAACTATCAAATTATTATGAAAACAAATAATTAATCATGTAATCCTGCTTAAATAATTCAATCAAGAAATACAAATTCAACCTTTTTTATCCAAAATATTCGGCCAAGCATGGTTAACAAGCAACAAGTAGTAACGTCATGAATTCATTAAATAATTACAAATAATAAATTTAAACAACAATGCAATTAATCTTTCATGATCAAGATTCAAACTTACAGTTAATTCAACAATAAAAAATTAATTGAAACTTTCACTCATATTTATCATAGTGTTACACGACAACTTCAAGAAATATCAATTAAATTACATAAACATGCTTAATGATTAAAGATTCAATTCAAGAATTCAATAAAAATCCATACCAGCACAACATTATGGTTCGAACATCCAATGATTACATAACAATAATTATTCTACAATTAAATTAAAGAAACATGATAATTTAAATACTAAATCATGAATTAAACTAGATTATCATCAAAGAATTACATAGAAGCATATGTGTAACGACCCGACTCGCTTAAATCGGCGCGGAAGAAACCGACGAGTCGAATAGTTATAAACTACAACTCAAAACCTAAGAAATTAAAACTAATTCCTCGAAATATTATTAATAAACCACAAACGTACAAATACCCACAAGTTTGTACATACTAATCCCAAAAGTCAAACTAAAAATACTAAAAATACAAGTAAACTCCAACTACATGTCAGAGTTATAAACAACGTAAAAGAGTCCATACAATACTCCAATACTATCTAAAAACAACAGTAATAGTAAATACAACAGACAATGGCAATAACAACGTCGCTCGCCCAACCCAAAGCTAAGCAAGAGTATCGTCATCAGAAATACCTGAAAAATATACAACAGTCCACCATCAGTGGCGAGTAACATAACTAACTCACCCTAATGGGAATACACATGTACATAGTACAAATCAAATAAACAACATCAGATCAACAAATCAAAGTGCAAGATCAACCCAAACGTGAACTCGACTCAAATCATCCTACTAAACTATCTTTGGCGCAATCATTCATATTCTAGACCGGACTGTGCTCGTACGGACGCATCTTACGCATCCGAACTTTCTACTATGCTCGGATTTGATAATCTTACTCCCAAACCCCATGAAACCAATCTTACTGGAAATCCATGTCCCGTGAAACCAATCTTACTGGAAATTCACCAAGATCACATAGTATGACTCCAACTATCCCAATACCGCGGATGGAATAGGGGCAACGTCTTAACCCGAATACAATGAATCTTACTCAAAGTATCAGGCGTCTAAAAATGAAATCAAGCTAATCATTAATTAATTCATTTAATCATTTTAATCATATTATTCATTATTATTACCCAACATAACTAAATTAAGTTCAAGAATTGCCTCTAGCCTTGATTCTCGAAATTAACTAGTTAAATCATCGAAGTTATTCTCAAGAACTGCCTCTAGCCTTAATCTTGAGTCTAACCAATCATAATCCAACATTCTATAATCATTCTTTAATCGAATTAAACATATTCTTTAACTTTCTTTATCATTTAGACCACTTTCTTTAACTTTCAAGATTCAATCAAGAACTCAAAGAACTCATCAAGAACTCATGAAGAATTCAAAGAACTCATTAAAGATTCATAAAGAACTCATTCAAGATTCAAGATCTTCCACCAAGAACTCAATCAAGATTCAAGATGTTCAACCAAGAACTCATCCAAACTCAATTAATCCCCACGAAAATTACTCTTCAACTTATCCAAAATTCATCAAACTTTAACACATTAATCATGATCATATTACAACGTATGTTTAATCATAAAATCATGAAAAATCATCACTAAAACATCATATGAACACATAAAAATCAGAATATAATCAATTCATAAAAACATGAATAATCATCATCAAACAACCCATACATGCATTTAATCTATACTATAAACATAGTATACCAACAAGGTTGAGAAAGCATGTTACCTTATGGAAGATTACACACTAAAAAACCACAAAAGTTGCTGCCCGGAACAAAGTACACACGGCCCAAGCAAACACGAACACGGCACCACCACCACGCACCACACGGCTGCCCAGCCACTGCACACACACGAACCCACGAGCCTGCTGCACTTGCACGGCCTGGCTGCTGCTCTTGCACGGCACCACGCACGGCCACTGCACCACTCGCACACACGGCTGCACCCACACACGGCCCTCTACACGAGCACGATCAAAACCCAACCCGAACCAACGATCTTGGATAAAATAATTGTGTTTAAATTGTGTTTAGGTTACTCAAAGATCAATAGGGTATGAATCTTTAAGTTTTGGGTTAAGAAAGATGATGAACACTTTGATGGGATCAAAGTGCCCAAAAATGGCGTGGAGTTAGAGCAAATGGGAGGGAGTTTTGGTGATTGAACTTTGATGGCAAGTGCATTAGATGGCAAATGAGCAAAAGTCTTAAGGCTCACTAATCCCTTCTATTTATAGAAGTTGGAGTAGTGTGAAAACAAAGCAAGTGGCAAGGCATGGCATGCCTTGTAAAAACCGGCCAAGGGCCTTGAATGGGCTCCAAATGGGCTCTCGTGATCCATTGGGCTAATTAACATAATCTACATGACTAATCATGCAATAATCGATTTAGCCCAAAATATTAAATAATTAATTAGAAGAATTAAATAATAAAAATTCTAATTAATTAAATAATAATTAACATAAATAATAACAACTAAAAATAAATATTTCGAATTAAATCGAAATTATTCACATAAAATAAAATAAATAGTTCAAAAATAAATTTGAACTAACACAGAAATACACATAATTACACATAATTATCGGCAAAAATACCAATAAAATCTGGGTCATTACAATATGAATTCATCAAGAACTATCAAGAACATAAATAAAAATCCATGCTTACAAATTACTCGAAAATGTCGAGTGAACAAGAAGCAAGAACAACAATTTTGATACAATTCTTTAGATTAAAACATGCAAATTACAATCATAAATTATGAATTAAACCATAAATAATCAAATAAAATACATAAAAGCATGTAGACAATTCAAGAATCCATCAAGAATATATTCATAAAAAATAACGCATGGTTCGAACATCATTTTAAGGTTTTATGATTAAATTCTACAAACTAGCTTAGCAACATATTCTATCTAATTATGTACTTTAATATTCCTAAATCTAAGTGGAGTGGATAGTCTAGTTACCTTAGATTAATGAAAAAAGATTGAAGTTTGGTCCTAGTGTCACACGGCACACTCGGTCCTCACAAGCAACCACAAGAATAAGACCAATATTATTCTAGTTATTAAAAAGAAGTGAAAGTTTGATTAAAGATTTTGAAAGGAGTAATCTTTAATCACTTTGAGATAATAAGAAGAGAAAAGAAAAGAAGTTTGAAGGGGGATGGGGGATGTGTGATGCGTGAGAGAGGGAGTAGGAGTTGTTTTGATTTATCCCTTTGATATGGTCATAGGGGTTTAAATAGAGCTTAGCCCCTTTGATTAGCAAGGATAACTAAACAATTGGGCTTAGAACTTAATTAAAGTTAGAAGCCCATTGGCCTTGCTTGCCATACACCAACCGGCCACAAGGGCCCTTTTTAAGGGTCTTGGGCTTTAGTAAGTCAATGGGCAGGAGTCAAGATAAGAGGAAACCCAGCCCGATATATTAATTCGAGCTTAGAATTTTACAGTGAAGGCAAATTAGCAGGAAATTTTATAACCCTAAATTCCAGGTTATTACAGATACAAAACAGATAATAGTGATTTGCATTAAGGACTGGGAAGAACCACTAGGAAAGGAAAATTAATTTGTTACATTAGACATTACGAAAAGATAGAACTTTCTAAGTTTTTGTAAATAGAAATTGTAGGATGTGTATTTATTAGCAATTTGATGGGGTTAGTGTCACGACCCGACTCGTATAAATCGGCGCGGAAGGGACCGACGAGTCGAATTGTCGAAGTATCAAACAAACATACTTAAAATGTAAAATCTAATTATATTACTAAAATCCCAAAACGTACAAATACCACAAGTTTGTACAAAACTAAACCTCAAATAGTCATTACTAAAGAATTAACTCCAAAACCGTAGTTAGAGTTAGAATATACAAACTACAACTACTAAAAGTCCGAATTCTAATAGCAGAAAGTAAACTATAAAAGTAAATAATCAACGACGCTCGCCCAATCCCAAAGCTAAGCAACACCGTCATCATCAGAGTTACTTGAAAACATAAATCCACCGTTAGTGGCGAGTAACATAACAATCCCACCCTAAAGTGGATACATATGAACATAGAACAAATCAGACAAACAGATCAGGCACTCATTGTGACGACCCGACTCGCTTAAACCGGCGCGGAAGAAAACGACGAGTCGAATAGTCAGTTCTAACAAACTTAAATACTTAAAAATTAAAACAAAACCTTAAAAGTATATATATATCTATTAAACCAAAAGTACAATGCCCACAAGATTATACATATCTAATTCCACATGTCAATGTTACTACTACTAACGAACGTAAACTCCAAGTATATGTCAGAGTTAGAAAAATACACAAGTACTAAAACTAAAGTTCAAAACTAGAATATATCGTAAAACAACAACACGAAAGCTAAATAACAACGGCACTCGCCCAACCCAAAGCTAAGCAAGGACCTCATCATCAGAGTTACCTGTAAAACTACAACAGTCCACCGTCAGTGGCGAGTAACATAACCGTCCCACCCTAACGGGGATACACATGAACATAGCATAAACCAAACAATTAAATCAAACATGCCAACATACGTCAATTCATGCGAATCATCATACCATACCATCATTAACGTACAACATTAATTAAATCATGCTTACACGACTAACTTGACTAACAATTAACAAATCTTAACTTTGGCGCAATCATTCACATACTAGACCGGACTATGCACGTACGAACGCATCTTATGCGATCGAACTTTCTACTATGTCAGGATTGAGAATCTTACTCCCAACCCCATGAAACCAATCTTACTGGAAACCCATATCCGAAGACAACATAGTAAGACCACCAACTATCCCAATACCGCGGATAGGATAGGGGCAACGTCTTAACCCAAAAACATAGAATCTTACTCTAAGTTTTAGGCATCTAGTAGCGAAATCAAGCTAATCTTAACTTTAAAAAAATCGAAGTTTATATTCTTAGTTAATTCTTAAGTTGCTTCTTACGTCTTGACTCAAGAAATAACATGTAAACCAACAAACTTGGAACCTCTTATAACAATATTTAACCTTTCTTTAACCTTTCTTTAACTTTTTTTTTTGTTTGGTAAATAAGGAAATTTTATTACCAAAAGGAATAGAAGTACAGATCCCCAAAACACCACAGAACTACACAAATCCCAGATGCTAACGCCTCACAATAAGACCATGACCACCTTCTAGGAAGGGTCCCAAAGTCTCAACAAATCACTGGCATCATACAGGGGGATAACACAACTAAATACACTTACACCACTAACAACCTTCTACCTGCTTCATCACAACGACAAGCAGCTAAGAAAATAACCTCCCTAACAATGCTATCAATAGACCTTACACTCCCTTTAAAAATTACATTATTTCTATAAAGCCAGATAACATATACAACCTCAGTAAAAACAACAGCTAAGGTCTTAGCCTTACATCTGCCCCGCTTCATAATGAAGCACAACCACCTTACCAGATCCGAGAAAGAAAAGAGTCGTGCTCTTGGCTTCACCACATCTAGCAACCTCCACCAAACCTTCATAGAAAAACTGCAATCGAAAAACAAATGGGAAATAGACTCCACAGCTAAACCACACAAAGCACAGTTCGGATCATCTACATGACCCCAATTGAAAAGCCTATCCCTAGTCAACAAACCATCATGAAGAGCTAACCAAAGAATAAAGATACTCTTTGGGGAAGCTCCATTATGATACACAAGACTCCTCCAAGGAACCACCTGCACCTGAGGGCGAAGAAGCCTATAAACATATTTGATTTTAAAAGCCCCATGATGAAGAACCTGACTCCACCCCCCAAGCTGATCTATCATAGCACGACAATTTAACACCTTTTTCAACACCCACGAACACTTAGCAGGGGTAGGAGAATCCCACCACTCCCCTCTTCTGAAGTAATAATTATGCACCCATTTCACCCAAAGGGAGTCTGCCTTACTAGCCAGGTCCCAAAGCAACTTCGAAACAGTTACTTTGTTCCAATCCGCAAGAGCTAACACATTCCAACCACCACTAACCTTAGGGAGACATACCTGCTTCCAGGCAACAAGAGCCCTCTTACATCTATCAGCTCGTCCCGTCCATAAGAAAGCCCGGAAAACCGCCTCAATATCTAAGAGGATCTTCTTAGGAAGCATGAAGATCTGCGCCCAATAGGTCTGAATGCCAAAAAGAACACTTTTGATCAATTGAAGCCGCCCCGCATAAGAAAGATGCCTCGAAGCCCAACTTCTAACTCTACCAGTAACCCGAGTCACCAAAGGAGAGCATTGAGCCACCATCAGCTTCTTAGAAGAAAGAGGAACTCCAAGATATCTAAAAGGTAACACCCCCTGGGAGACCCCGATCAGAGTCCTCAAAGACTCCTGCTCAAGAGAAGGAATGCCACCAAACAAAATCTCAGTCTTATCAAGATTAGCAGAAAGACCAGAAGCCGCTGAAAATTTATGAAAAGCATCAAATAGCAGCCGAAGAGAACTATGATCCGCTCTACATAACAAAAGGAGATCATCAGCAAACATAAGGTGAGTAAGAAGCAATCTCTCACACCTCGGATGGAAGTTAAAATTAGGATCATCCTGCAAATCACCAAGACAACGGGAAAGATACTCCATGCCAATCGCAAACAAAAAAGGAGACATAGGATCTCCTTGCCGCAATCCTTTCCTTGCAGGAAAGGGAACAGTGGGAAAACCATTAATCAAAATAGAGTAAGACACCGAAGAAACGGCACCCATCACCCATTTAATAAAAAGTGGAGGAAACCCCAACTCATAAAGCATAGTCTCGAGAAAACTCCATTCTACAGAATCATAGGCCTTTTTAAGGTCTACCTTGACAACACATCGTGGAGAAATATATTTATGAGAATATCCCTTCATGAGCTCTGTGGCCAACATAATATTATCTCCAATATGTTTCCCAGGAATAAATCCTGCTTGGGAATCATTCACAACATCTCCAATTACTCTAGCCAACCTGCAGGTGAGAATCTTAGAAATAATTTTATAAAGCACAGTACAGCAAGCAATAGGCCTATACTCTTTCACATACTGAGGATTCTGAACTTTTGGGACCAAAGTGACAGAAGTACAGTTCCATTGCTTAGACATAACACCTGTAGTAAAGAACTCCTGGATGGCACCATGAACATCGTCCCTGAGAATGGGCCATGCCTTCTTAAAGAAGAAAGCATTAAAACCATCAACCCCCGGGGCTTTAGAATCATGAATTGCCTCCAAAGCATCATCTATCTCTCCATAAGAAACCTGTCTAACCAAAAGAGACCGAGCATCATCACTGAGCTTAGGCCCCCGCCGAACAGCCCGAACATCAACATGCGGAAGCACCAAAGCACTAGCCCCAAGTAACTGCTTATAGAATCCCACAACTTCCTGCTCTACTTTCGAAGGCTCTACAAAAACACGACCGTCATCAGAAAGAAGTGAATCAATCCTGTTCGAATTCTGCCTCTGCTTCATGAAAGAGAAGAAGTACTGAGAATTAGAATCCCCGAGCTTCACCCACTGAACCCTGGACTTTTGACGAAGAACACTCTCATGAAGAGAGCTCCAATGCCTGAGCTGGAGATAAGTAACTCGTTCTTTACATTGTAGATCATAATCAGCCGGGTTACCACCCAAAAGAACCTGAACATCTTCTAACTCCTGCTGCTTCTCCTGAATATGAGCCTGAATATTCGAGAAATGCTGAATATTGAGATGCTTGAGCTCTTACTTAACAAATTTCAACTTCTCCCAAACCACCTTCAACTGAGAACCAGTAGCATACCGGCCCCAACTACGCTGCACAATATCCAAGAAATCCTTGTGAGTAGCCAAAATATTAAGAAACCGAAATGGCTTCCCTTTACCTGGAACAAACCGAGCACACTCCACAAGAATCGGACAATGATCTGAAAGAGCAGGGGGAAGATAACTCGCCTCAACTTGAGGGAAAGAATCTAACCACTCCTCGTTACCACACGCCCAATCAATCCTACTACATATTCTACCATCACCAAGAGACTTATTAGACCAAGTAAATAAACTACCTCTAGCCCTAAGAGGGGAAAGGGAAAGGTTGTTCATCCACATATTAAAATCCCTAGTCTCAGCATTCATAACAGGTCTACCATTCAACCTATCCTCCTGAGAAAGAATAGAATTAAAATCACCAAGTAAAAGCCAAGGCAGATTACCTGTCATAAGAGTCCCAGTATCCCTCCAGAGAGCTCGTTTTTCTTCCACTATGTTGAGGCCATAAACAAAAGTGCAGGCGATAGTAAGGCTACCATCATGATTCCTGATCTCACAATGAATGAATTGCTCATGAGTAACAAGCACCTTCACCATAACCCTATCAAGCCTCCAACCGATCCAAATCCTACATCTCCTTGAAAACCCGTAGTTAGTACACCAAGTCCAATCCTTGCCGAATTTCTTTTGAATACCCGGAGCTTTATGCTGCTTCACCTTAGTCTCCACAATACCAATAGCTTCAATATTATGATTTTGCAAAAAAAATTTGACTGAAGCTATCTTAGTAGGGTCATTTAGATCCCTCACATTCCAACTAACAATCCGCATAAAAAGGGGTAGAGCCATCCCCCTCTCCACTCAACTCCTCCCCATCTTCATTACCCTCCTCAATGAGCGACAAATAAATATTCCCGGTTTTAATTTGAGAAGCAACATCCCTTTTACTCACCGTAGAAGATTTTTTTGTCACTACCCTCCAAGCACTAGAATCATCGATTCCCAAAGGTTGAGGAATAGGAGTAGCAAAGGTAACCAAAGCATTTGATTCACCATAACAAGCAGCCGCACCATCCCCCCGCTGCTGGACAGCAGCCCCACCATACCCCTGCCCAGCTCCAAAACCAACCTCACACCCCCTGCCAGCCAGCCCACCACCAGCACCCACCACCCCTTGCACACCAGCCACCTCCCCAACTTTCTGCCGCCCATCAGTCCCTCCTCACAGACCAGAAACAGAAGCAGCAGCAGCTTTAGAATTGAGAACAGAGACAGCCAGAACAGGGGCAGGAGCAGCCGCCGAGCCAGAACAGACAGAGGCAGAAACACCCGTAGCCGCTGCAGCCGTAGCAGACACAGCCTTGTCAAAGGTATGAGCAGCACTAACATCAGTAGGAGCAGGCCCAACATTCGAGCCAACTGCCCCAACCGAGCCACTAACCCCCTGCACACCCCCTTGCTTCTTTTTGGGAACCCAATGTTGCTTATCTTGCTTATCTTGTTTCTTTTGTTGATTTTTAGAGCAATCATGCCCCATCTTACAACACTTCACACAATAGAATGGCACAAATTCATACAAAACACGTTGCTCAAACAAAGCCCCGTCAACACCCTTCACAAACACATGCCTAACCAAAGGCTTAGTAATATCAATTTCCACCATAATTCTAGCAAATGATATTCTCAATTGATTCGAAGTACACTCATCCGCACAAATCGGCACACCAACAAGACTAGCAATCCGACACAAAGAATCAAAAGCCCAACAATTCAATGGGCAATTGGGAAGTCTAATCCATACCGGAACCGTACGTAGCACCTCATCATGAAAATTAAACTTTGGAGACCAAAGCTTAATCACCATTGGCTTCCCAAAGAACATATAAGGACCTCCACAAAGAATTGCATTCATGTCATCAAGACACATAAACCGAATCACACAATAACCATCTCCATGAAGAAAATTTTCCGGTTTAGACACATGATTCCAATTCTTAGCAATAAAATTAGACACCGCGGTATGAGTTATTTTAGCACCAATCACATAAGCAATCAATGAATTAGCCCAAAGTCTAGTACCCTTAGCAACTTCATCAACATCAAGACTAGCAACAAGTTTACCATCTTGCAAAGAAGGAGAAATAAACTTGAGAGTCATACCTTTTGAGGAGAATGGCTGCTTGACCACATAAGACCAGGAACTAGCACCCCCACCTGCCTGCCCAGCCACGTCTGGAGCTTCTCTAACCACATTCTGAGCTGGCTCCTCAACCACCACCCTCGCAGCCTGCCTCACCTCCTCCGCAGACACCGACGACCCCAGCTCCGAAGGCCCTGCACCAGCAGCAACCCCCACTAAAGGCCCCGACTCAGCATCACGAAGAATCCTAACCACCGTATCAGCCCCAGCTGAGCTCTCCACATTCGAACCTCCACCAGCTCCAATCGACCTAGGGTTAGCAAGATGATTCCCATGAGATTGAGGAGAAGGAGTATTAGATTTCTTCTTCTTTGCCATGAAAATGAGCTAAAATGGTGAAGAAAGCCACTCATCTAAGCACCATTGCCAAGCTAAGAGGAGAAGAAATGTCGTAAAACTGGAAAAAAATCGCCCACCCACTCTTTCTCTCTCTTCTTTCACACCTGATTAAACTTTCTTTAATTACTACTAACTTTCTTTAACTTTAAAGACTCAACCAAGAACTCATAAAGAACTCAAATAACTCATAAAGAACTCATCCAAGATTCAAGAACTTCAATCAAGAACACATTCAAGATTCAAGAACTTCATTCCAAACCCATCATCATACACGCATAACACAACAAGTTTAACAATAAAATTCATCAACTTAAGATCATCAAAACTTCATAAACCTGGAACATGAATAACATCAAATACAATATCAACATAATAAATCATGAAACTCATATAATCAAATAGAAATCATCATATAACATCATCCAAAATTTTATATTATAACCCACACATAAACATGGTTACATAACATCAAACTAGTCTAATCTAATCATTTAATCTATACTATGAAACATAGTATACCAATTAGATTGAGAAAGTATGTTACCTTATTAAGGATTACACACAAAATCAACACAATCTTGCAGCCCGGAATTCGAACAACACGGCTCCAACAACACGGTCAACACGCACGGTGCACCACCACACGAACACGGCACCTCTTCACGGACCACCCCACGGACACCGTCTTCTGCACGGTCCTGCTGCACGGCTGCCACCACGATCCACACAGCCACCTCACGCACGATCACCCTTGAACACGTGCCACCACACGGACCCAAACCCACACACGAACCAACCCGAAAATAAGCCCGAACAAGGGATCTTGAATGAAATTATTGAGAAATAAATTGTGGTTTGGTACTTTAAGATCAATGGACAATGAATCTTTAAGTTTGGGTTTGAAAAGATGGATGAAAAAATGATTTGGTGTTTGGAGTCAAAAATGGCGTGTGATTGATGGCTAATGGAGGGAGTTTTGTGTTTTAAACTTTGGATGGCAAAGGATGGCAAATGAGCAAATGAGTCCTCATGCCTTACTACTACTTCTATTTATAGAAGTTAGTTAGGTGTGAAGGCAAGGCAAGTGGCAAAACTTGCCATGCATAAGGGGGGGCCGGCTATACTAGGCTAAAATGGGCCATAGTGAGCAATTGGGCTAAATACTAATTTACATGATTAATCATACTTAAATCGATTTAGCCCAAAAAAGAATATTAAATAATTAATTAGAAAATTAAATAATAAAAATTCTAATTAATTAAATAATAATTAAAATAAATAATAATCATTCAAAATGAAATAATTCGAATTTAATCGAAATTATTCACATAAAATAAAATAAAATAAATAGTCCAAAATAAATTTTTGACCATACATAAAATCACATACATACAAATAAGTACATGACAGAAATACCAATAAAATCAGGGTCGTTACACTCTTACTTATAAACATACAAAATTAAAATAACAACAATAACGTCAAGAAATAGAACTCGCTCAACTTTACTTAAACTTAACTTTACAATATCTTTGTCGCTATCGTTTACATATTAGACCGGACTATGCTCGTACGAACACATCTTACGTGATCGAACTTTCTTACTATGCCAAGAATGAGAATCTTACTCCCAAACCCATGAACCCATCTTACGGATCCATATCATCAAGACGACATAATAAGTACAAACTATCCCAATACCGCGGTTAGGATAGTGGCCGCGTCTTAACCCAAGTCTTAGAATCTTACTCTAAGGTTAGGCGTCTATTATGCAAATTCAAGCTAATCTTTACGTTCTTTACATCTTGGTTATTCTCAAGTTACATCTTACGCCTTTACTTGAGACTAACTATGTACTTTATTTTCTTTGAACCTCTTTAATCATTTTTTAGACTTCCTTTATCTTTCTTTAACTTTCTTTAATGACTACATAATCTATACTTAGAGAATACATAATCATAATAAAGAAATTCGAGATTCATCATAAAATTATAGAGAAACCTCAAGAATCATCAAATATACATCAAGAATATAATCTTTAACTTAATACATGAATTATCATTCCAAGATTCCCATAATACCCATCAAGATTTGTCAAGAACACAATCATCAAACAATGTCCAACTCATACGCATGACACACGAAAATTCCAGCCATATTTCAGCACATTTTCATCAATTCCAAGCATCAAAACTTCATGTAAACTTCATGAAAATTGTACATAAACATGATCAAACATAAATCTATCATAAATAATCATAACATGCATGAAAACTAATCAAGAAGATCACGAAATCAACTCCCAAAAACTGCCCAGAAATCACGCATATAATGGGTGAATTTCATCAAACGTTTGGTCTAATTTGGTCATCAAATCTACCCTATGATCATGGTATTCAATCAGGGATGAAAAAGCATGTTACCTTAATCAAACTTGATTGCAAACAATAATAAAACTTGCTGCCCGGAAATGATTTCACACGGCCCAAACAACACGGCTCAACTGCACGGCCACAGCACCACACGAACATGCACGAATCAACCACACGGCTACCACGCACGACCGTGCTGCACCACGAACCAAACGCACAAACCACTAGGGCTGAGTAGAGTGCGGTCTGAACCGCACCAAACCGCAATTGTGCGGTTTGGTTTAGTTTGTGGTTTGAAAAGTGCGGTTCGGTTTGCAATTTTACCTAACCGTAATTTTACGATGCGGTGCGGTTTTCGAAAATTTTGAAACCGCACCAAACCGCAAACCGTAATTTTTTTAATTACTCTAAAATATTTAATTTCATACTTTTTATTTGACCTAATACCTCACTGAAGCCATGCTTTTTTTTGTTTTGGGTCTTATCTAGTTGTTTAAGTCCGTAACTCTAACTCTTTAATTAAGACTTTAACAAAAAATAAATCTAAGGTTTTTTTTCCTTATGAACTACTAATTATAAAAAAAAAAAAGTGGATAAACCGCACCGCACCAAACCGTATTTTGCGGTGCGGTTTGATATAAATTGTGGTGCGGTGCGGTTTCAAAAAATAGCAAACCGTAATTTTGCGGTTTGGTGTGGTTTGATGTCCAAACCGCACCGCGCTCAGCGCTACAAACCACGAAAGGCACCACCGTGCAAGACCCACACGAACACGCAACCCAAAATCCAAACCGAAATCGAAGTCTTAATCAAAAGCAATGAAAGCTAACTTGTGTTTAAGAACATAAAGATAAATGGGAGATGAATCTTTAAGTCTTGGGTTTGAAAAGTTGATGAACAATTTGTTGGTGTTTGCGAGCCAAAAATGGCGTGTTAGATGATGGCAAATGGAGTGTGTGTTTGAGTTTTGATTGTGAGCAAATGATCATTAAATGGGTAAATGATCCTAATGCCTTACTAACAACTCCTATTTATAGAACTTAGTTAGGTGTGAACACAAGACAAGTGGCAAATCAAGCCACAACAAGGGGGAGCCGGTTGGGCTAGCTCAAAATGGGCCATCAAGTTCATATGGGCTAATTGCAATTAAGCATGTCTAATCATGACTAATTTTGCATTTGGCCCAAAATCAATTAATTATAAAATTTAAATAAAATCCTAATTAATTAAAATAAAATAAAATAAATAATAAAACAATTAACATAAAATAAAATAGTCACACTCAAGCAAAAAAAATAGTCTAAAATAAATTTAGACCATGTACCAAAATAAATACAAATACAAGCAATATTATCAAACAAATAATTCAAAAACCTGGGGCTTTACAGTTAGTTTCCTCAATTTTGGACGATGTCAATTCCGAGTCCAACTGTTCAAAAGAAGAGCCTAGCCTTTCTTCCTCATCGGTGTCATCTGGGCATATTTGATTCATGCACAGAATGAACTGCATTGAACAAGGAAAAATTATTAAAAAATGAATATTATAATGTAAGGAAAGGAATATTATACAAATAAAAATTTGAAAAAAATGAAGATAGCACATGAAAAATTTGAAGATTGCAAAAGACAAATTGGTAAAACCACATGAAAAAATGAAGATTGCACATGAAAAAATGAAGATTGCACTTGAAAAAATAAAGATTGCATATGAAGATTTGAAATGAAGATATCACATGACAAAATTGAAGATTGCAAAAGACAAATTGGAAAAGGCACATGAAAAAAATGAAGATTACTTATGTAGATTAAAGATGAAGTTTGCATATAGAAAAATGAAGATTGCACATGAAGATTAAAATGGCTTGTGGCTAAGATTAAGTAGTATGAATATTATATACTTACAAATGGCAACAAAGAGAACAAAAATCTCTCTTTTTTTCTCCTTGAAGGATGGGAAACCAGCATTCAATATTGTTGCCAATGCATCTACTACATTGCATATTACTTCTTCATCTCCCATCAAAGTTTTCTTCTCTTTTCGGTTGATCATGGTATCTCCATCATTGTACAAGAGTTCAATGTTGATCAAACATTTTTACAAAAATAATTAATATTATGTTTCATGAATTGAGGTTACTATTTAAGCTGTTAACAAATTTTCTTACTTTGGATCTCCTTCCCCAAACGCATAATCGACTACAATTGCATGCATGTTAATCACCGATGCAAATAAATCTTTGTATCGAACCATGAATGGAGATTTGAACTTGCTCGGGACTGCCACTCTTTTTCGTTTTGGTCTTGATGGACTATTTAAACCAAAAGAGGACACAGAAAACAATTTTTTTTTAATAAAAGATTGGCGTAATAAAAATGAATATTGAATATTTATAAAATGAAGATTTCATCTTAAATGAATATTACCCTTCATTCTTCTGGTCATTTTCTTCACTGTCATACACTTCTTCTATTTTTGTACTACTTGCACTATTCAACAGACATACAAAATAAAAATTATACAGTTTAGAATAATGAACATTGTACCACTTGTTTTTTTTTTTTTTGTGGTTGTGTTGGTGGTATTTTTGTTGTATGTTGGAGTGGTTGTTGTGGTGCTGCTCTTGTTTGTTGTTGTGGTTGTTGTTGTTGTGTTGCCAGTTCTGGAAAACTTTTCAGTAAAAAAGAAACAAATAAAAACAGATTAGATAAACATTACATTCTAAAAAAATAAGTTTGTGTGCAATAAAAAAGAATATTGTATCATTCATTTTGTTCTTGAAGTGGAGTAGTTGCTTCTTCTTGTTGTTGGGGTTGTTGTTGTTGTGGTTTTTATGGTAGTTGTTGTAGCTCTTGCTGTGTTTGATTTTGTCTTGGTTGTTGTTGTGGTCACTACAAGAAATAAGTCTTTGGGCGACACATAATTCCGTCGCCTAATGCTAAACTTTTGTCGCCCAATGTTTTGGCGACAAAAATAAATCTTTCACTAACCCGTCACCAGACAAACGTTGCCCAAAGTTGGGGCGACAATTTAATAGAATTCGTCGCCCATTGTTGCAAGAAAGAACCATAATTATGGTTTTGTTGCCCATACGTTTTGGGCGACGAAAAGGAATTTTGTGGCTCATAATGGTAAAGGGCAACAAAAAATTTTGACACCCATGTTAGTTAAGGGTGACAAAATTAATTTTGTAGCTTATACTATATTTCCATCGCCCAAATTGGATTACATACCTTTGGCCCATTCACACTGTAATTGGGCTACACATTTTGAAGTTTTGTCGCCCACAATGCATTAGGCTGCATAAAATATTGCTGCCCAAATGTTTTATTGTGCAAAAACCAATTTTGTTACCTTAAAATCATGCAAAAAAAAAAATTATGTGTCATCATAATAGACCACGTTGTCATAAACTAGCAACTTGTATTACTGACATAATGTAATAGTTGTATTTACAAAAAAAAAAAAGAAAGAAACACTTCCAAATGTGTGAACAAAATAATTACAACCATCTAGATTTTTACTCATGTTCATAATATCATTCTGCCAAAAAAATCTTTTAATATCTAAAACCATGAGCTTTTTGGAAGTGTTTGTCAACTCCTATCCTCAAAATATTTTCCACCTGTCCAATAAAATAACACATAATTAGTTCGTAAAGTACTTGCTCTAGCTAGCTTAATTATACAACAAATAAAAAATAATCACTCAATTCGAAAAAAAAAACAACAAAATAGTAAGTAGAGGACCATATTAACAAATAAAATGCAATCACTCAAATGAGGAGGGGGAGGGGACTCCTTTTCACTCAATTGCCCTTTTCCAGTGTACAATTCACAAGGCTTAGCACCAAAAGCCCCAAACCAAAGCAAATAGAATCAGCAAAACAACCACCAAACAAAGCTCAAACAGCAGATCAAACACACAGTAAGTGAATACAACAGGTGCACTGCACATACAACACATACAACAGGTGCATAACGCACATACAAAAGGTGCATACAACACATACAGTAGTAGGTGCACTACACATACAACAGGTGCGTGCACTACACATACAACAACATCACATAACAACCTGCACACCAAACCACTCAACAACACCTCAACACATATACAAGCAACACCAAACAAGAATTTTTAGTTTTACCATGCCCAAAGCAAGAATACATTATTTAGTAAACACAACTCAAATAGATATAATTAGTTGACATCTTTCGAACTCTGCATCCTTGCCATAAACTCAACCATTAGTTCTTCCTTCATCCTCTTTTCTCTTTCTAGCATTTCAACCTTCATCTCTTCCATTTGTTGTTTGAGCAAAACGTTTTCAGATTTCAGACTTGAAATTTGAGCTTCTCGTTGTGTATTAGCTTCTCGGAGCTGTTGAATTTCATCTCTCATTTCATTAGAGTCAACATCGTTTCTTAGTCTTTTTCGTGGTTTAGGTCCATAGCCAAGTCCTCTAATGTATCTTGAACATTCATTCAAAATCTTGGGGAAAGCTTCAAAAGGAGTGAGGTTGTCTACGTCGTGCTCCTTGCTCCTCAATTTGCTTAGCATGCAATCCCTTCAATTGTTTAAGATTATCTTTTGCTTCAGGATCTAATGTGCCATCCTTATGCCTGATATTCCATGACACATAAAATTCAAATGCATTAAAATTATATACATGTAAGGATCTCATAAACCATTAATTATAACAAGCCTAATCAGTCATAAAAAGCCCAAAATTCAAGGACACGATGGGAAAGTCCCTAATAACTCAATTCCAAACTCAATTTTTTGCTCTCACTTAAAGTTTGACCATCATTTAGACATAAAGAAAATAACCTATGAGTTTTCTCATAAAGCTTCACATAAAGAGGATCTTCATCATGTTGTACATGACCATCACCATCAGAATTTGCTTCACCATCAACATTTGCTTCACCATTAGCATTAGCAACGTTATCACCACCATCAATTACATATTGTGTTGTTGGAATGCTAATCTAAAAAGGAAAGTCAAAACAATGAGCATACTAGTCATACAAAATTAAAATAAAGGAAAGAATGAAAATTAATTTACACACCAACTCCTCCAAAATTCTAGTCGTTGACTTTTCTCCGTTTGAATGTTTAATTGTTTGCTTTAATCTATTCCTCCTGGCTTTCTCACTTTTTTCCTAAATAAATGTGAGCATTTTTTAACCAATTTTTAATATATATACAAACAAAATGGGTTTACAATATGTAACCAAAGATTGATTCATATGAAAAAGAGAAGAATTATATATTACCTCATCTTTCGGATCGCTCCAAAAATCAACTAACCAATTCCATTTAATTTCATCAATTCCTTTTGGTCTATTTTCTCTTGCTTATTGTTTGGAGTAGCCAACAAAGTGTTCTTCTATGAGACGATAGCACCAACCTCTATAGGGAGCGGCACACTTAGAATTTAATGCTTTTTTCACATTAATACCACCAACAAGTCGAGGTAGATTCTACTCCCCCTGTTTTACAAAATAGAGAGTGGCAGCTTGGCATTATACATAACAAACTTACATTCTTCGATAAGCTACTAATAGAAACCTTATTACATAATTCCTAAAATAACCACCCTACCAATATTAATGCATAATAGCAATACAGCAGGGTACAATAGAACAGGGTAGATTGTTCATTATTACCTGAAGTTTGACAATTATTATAAAGTAAAAAAAATTTAAAACAAACGTTCATATAAACTACACTAAGTAATGAATTGTGTAGCTTTGTCACCAACAACACGCCGCATCGAGTTGCAAATTTTTGCATATGGTTTCGCTCTTGGATTCTTTTCCCTCCAATGTCGTGATTTTAGACCCTTAGTTGGTCCTCTTTTAGGCTTACCTAAATATACGAAATTGATTAAAATAGTAAGGCATGCTAAAAAAAAATTAGACAAAATGTTGTAGTAATTGAACACAAAGCATACATACTAAAATAGTAAGGCATACATATGAAAGCAACAAAAAGCAAATTTTTTTTTACATCACCTTCAGCAGAGTTAATTGCTTGCTTTTTCCTTCGCTCTTGTCTGTAACTTAAAGGTGCTTCAGAACCATCATTGTGAACTCCAGATCGTGTCACTTGTGAGTCACAATTAGGGCTTGGCTGAGATGAAGACAACCTTCACAATATTAACAACATAATTAATTGGAATAATTTTATATCCTTGACATCATATAAAAAAAGGAATTTTACAACAAATTTAGTTATCTTGCCAAAATCAATTTCAAAACTTAATTAATATTCATCATCAGAACTATCACTTTCCATTTCAAACTCTTGGAGATCCTCATCAAGAGGATCCATACTTGACTCCCTATCTGAGAATTCATCTTCTTCATGTTCTTGACTATAATCATCCGTAATAAACTCATCTTCATCATCATCACAATGATAATATATTAAAAGTTGAACACTATCGGCTTCCACTACATTAGGCTCCACATCATGTAGTCTAGCCAAAGAAAACTCATTATCACTACCATCAACAACTTCTATTTCATTAATTTCTCCCATTTCTAAGTCAACCCATAATAAATTATCATCATCATCACTTTTTTCATCATTCGGAAAATCAAAATAATTCCGCAGTTTTGTTTCAGTGACTATTCTCCACTGTGGTTCACTGTGAGTTGGAACACAAAAAACTTGCATAATTTGTTATGCTAATGCAAATGGTGCATTTGTTTTTAACTTACGCATCACATTTATTAATATATCCCCAAATCTGTCTTCTTTTATTCCTCTCCTACCATCAAATACATCAAACCATTTACACTTAAATAAAACTACTCTCGGACTTGTCCGATCCTTTAAAGTATCATATTCTAAGACAACAACTTTCTCTAAAATCCCATTAAAAAAAATTTCTCCACTCTCCTT
Organism: Salicornia ramosissima; assembly: GCA_951394345.1. Lineage (NCBI taxonomy): Eukaryota > Viridiplantae > Streptophyta > Magnoliopsida > Caryophyllales > Amaranthaceae > Salicornia > Salicornia ramosissima. Next base: position 32,470,270 of record OX596234.1, on the reverse strand, counting down.
ATTAACATACCCTTCATAGGTAATAACACCCTTCAACGGTTCTCGGGCTAAGCATAATAACTCCTCGGTTATCCTTTCCTACCCTTCATTTCCAAAGATGTGTGATCTACAACAAAATATTATTAAAAAATAATAATGTTGTGGTTGTTACCTCAATATCCTCCTCACTGTCTGTCATTTTCTTTTCCCCAGTCAAATTTCCTTTTTTTTTTACTTTATGGGCTGTTAGCCTCTCCAGAACTACACCCTTGCCAAATCCTTCTCTCATTTCATGTTTCATTTTTTCAGCAATTTATTTTGCATTCCAACTTGAAATAAGCGATACACTTCTAGGGGTTGTTGCAGTCCCAACCTATGCACTTTATCAAAGTAACAGAGTTGTGCAAGGAAAAAAGGATATAATGAGTGCGTTATGAAAGGAAGATATTATTGTCAAAATGAAAATAAAATGATATAAATAAAGAATTGCTTATTGTTAAGAAGCATAGAGGCCCCTTATAGAATGATTATTTTTTGGTTTTGTACTCGGTTGTTATTAAGATGAGCTCATTGTGCACATATTTGCACCAGTTCAAGTTTTTGATGGCTTGAACATCCATCAAAGAATTCAGAAATTTAAAGTGACAGTTGTTTCCCTTTTTTTGCGACATGAGGCAGTTGACGTCAACAACTACAAAATTCAAGAGGAACATAGCATCAGGCGCTTGTTCCCTATGTTTGGTTGTGTACCTTGTTATAATGTGTGTAACTGTGGGACAGCCAGCATTAGTCCCCTAAAATGCTCTCCAACCTGCCAAGAACACACTAAACTCATTTGTGTACGTCTCATAGCATGGTTATACGAAAGGTATGTTTCCGCTTGGAAGACCGTACACTATTTTAACATCTTTTTCAGTTATATCAAATGATACATGGTTGAATCACTTGGTTTAAAGTTCTTCATCAGTGATGCATTGAATAGGAGGTTGCTTGCTGGCATGTCTAATTTCAGTAGTGGGTCAAAACCAATGTTCGCTACTGCCTTCTTTTTCTCGTCTGTGAATTTGGCTACCCATTTTAAGAATGGTTTATGCCCAACTCTTGTTTGAGCCTTTGCAGGTTGTTGTTGTTTTTTTAAAAATGTCAGCTTAATTATAATAGAATGAATATTCAGTATAACAAAATGAATAGACTTCCTCCGTTCCAAAAAAAACTCAACAAACCATTTTGCACGTATTTTAAGAAAGTGATTTAGGGGTGTAAATGAGCAAATTAATCAAAATAATTTTAACACAAGTAAGAATGATATTATAGGTTACTTGTCTTAAAATATCATATATTAATTTGATCGTTTAGAGCTTTAAATATCTTCCTTAAAATGCGTGCAAATAAGTTTGTTACGTTTTTTTTGGAACGGAGGAAGTACAATTTATTTATGTTATAATTGAATATGAAGAATTGTAATTGTTGTAATGAAAATAACGTACTATTTTGTCATTGACCTTTTCTGTTTTTATTCCTATTTTGGGCTCTTGTTCTTCTTGCTGATTTAAAATTGTCATTTTAGTTGGAAGAAAATGAAAACTCAAGTTAATAATATGAAAATGAAAAATTGTAACATACCATTTTTCCTTTTCCCTTTTCTCTCGTTGTTGCTTTTTTGGAATGTTGCCCTTGTTGCTGTTTAAAAATTAAAACATAGTTATCAAAATTTCATGTTTTGGTATTTAAAAATGAATATGAATTGTTAATAACATAACTCTTTGTCTTTCCTAGTTTTCTTTTTTATGTTTAAGCAACTATCGTTTGTTGCTTTATGTTTTGCTTTTCCTCTTTTCTCTTCTTTCTTTTTTGTTCAGTATCTTCCGCTTCTGCTGCCTTTCTTTTGCTTCTTTCAACGACAGGTTTGTTGTGTTTTTCTTCTGGTTGTGCAGGTGCTTATTCACTACTAAACAAAGAAACAAAATCTTCGTTCAGTATTAAGTTAAATTTGTTCAAAGATTCATATGGGAAAATTGGATATTTTAAAAATGAAGTTTAACACATGACAAAATTGAAGATTGCAAAAGATAAATTGGAAAAAGCACATATGTAAAAATGAAGATTGCACATGAAAAGTGAAGATTACATATCTAGATTAAAAATAAAGACAACACACGATAAAATTGAAGATTGCAAAAGACAGATTTGAAAAAGCACATGAAAAAATAAAGATTGCACATGGAAAATGAAGATTACATATGTAGATTAAAAATGAAGATAACACATGACAAATTTGAATATTGCAAAAGAGAAATTGGTAAAACCACATGAAAAAATGAAGATTGCACATGAAAAAATGAATATTGCACATGAAGAAATGAAGATTGCACATGAAAAAATAAAGATTGCATATGAAAATTAGAAATGAAGATAGCACATGACAATTTTTTTTTTTTGACAAAGCGCAAAGAACGGGACTAGAAATCTAGTTCCATCAAGCAATTACAGCTAATAAAAACATAGTGGAAGTATTTCATCAGGTCCCACATTTTTTTGACTAGATTAGTGTTCTGATGATTTTCATAGTTCTGCTTGAGTTCATTGAAGACTTTCTTGTTGTTGATGTCGAGTTGGATGTGCAGGCGACCTAATCTGAAAGCCAGAAGTATTCCTTCCAGGATTGCCTTATAGATGATATTATTTTTGTTGTTTCCCCATATGGTTTTGCTGATCTCTTCCTATTGTCTACTATCATTTCTATATTGAATCTTAATAATAGCCTTCCCCTATGCCTGAAGACTCCCAGAGATTTTAATCTGGGACAAGGACTCGCATTGACCGGATCCAAGAAGGTTAAGCTTGTGGTGTATAATTCTCTGAAACCCCGGGGAAGCTTTAATCGGTCTACTCATCGATTTAGACGTTATGATATCCTGGTTTTTGCTCACGTCTTCTCCATTCAGGCCAAGAAGGATGGAAGGACTGAACTTGGAGTCTTCAAAAATATCTTTGTTCCGAGCTACCCAGAGATAGAATAACGTGGTAGTGAAGTAAACCTCCATGTGAGGAAAATCTTTACTTCTGGTTCGAAAATACTTGATCCAACTGATGATCCAGGTGTGGATTGGAATCTGGCTCTAGTTATCGACCCGGAGGTCTAATGTGCCCCCTCTCCAAATATGAAGAGCGTACTCACAATCTCTAAGGACATGCGCTATGGACTCTTCTCTATAAGTATTGCATCTTACCTTGCAGTACTTGCAGTTAGTTTGGTCTAATAAATTTCTCTTAGCTAACTCCTCGCCGACAGGGAGGGCTGAGTTGAGGGATTTCCATAGGAAGATTTTATGGTCCATGATGATGGGAATTTTCCAAGGGATAGTGGAGTTAGATCTCCCCTCTCTTAGGTGAGGTACCGAATCTCTTCTCTCTTTCGAGACAAGGTGATAAGCCGAGGCAACCGTGAAGACCCCGTTGGGGGTACCTGTCCATACGACCTCATCTTTTCCCGCATCCAAGTAGGTGGTGATAGCGTGGATATGTTGGCAAGTATGATTAGAGAACATGCTATTGATAGTTGTAGCATCCCAACGGCCATCCTCAAGAATGAGAGAGCTGACAGTATCATTGGGAGACCTCATGTTAGTGGACTCGTTCTGGTTATTGCAGGTGGGAGCCTCCCCATTAACCCATGGATAAGAAATTCGTGTTGTAGTGCCATTCCCAATGTTCCATGCACTGTGATTCTTGATGATTTCCGCACCCCATTTAATGCTCTGCCAACCCCAAGACCCTCCCTTTTTTGACCTCCACTTGCTTGTCCATAATGTTTCTTCAGTAAAATTGTACTTGGTTCCAAGAGTACTAGAAAGAATAGAATGTTTTGACTTAAGAATTTGCCAGGCCTGTTTAGCCATGAGGGCCCTGTTGAACGATCCCATATCTCTTATCCCTAGTCCCACCAGGTCTTTTCCTCTGGTGATCAATTCCCAACTTCTCCAGTGAATCTCCCTTTTCCTGCTATTCCCATTCCACCAAAAGTTAGCTATGATACTATTCATTTTTTTGATGATGCAGACCGGAATTTTAAAGACCGATAAAACATGGTTTGCTAGACCTGAAAGGACAGAGCGAATAAGTATTAGCCTTTCGGCCTGTGATAGAAAGACGTTGTTCCAGCTACCTAAACGTTCTTCCATTTTGGAGATGATGCCTGAGAAAATTGCTTTTGGTGGAGCCAAAATCAGTAAGGACGCCTAAGTAGACCCCAAAATCTTTGGAGATCGGCATTCCCAGGATAGCAGCCAAATCCGAGCTTGAGTCTTCAGGGGTGTTGGGGCTTATGAAGATATTGCATTTATCCAGATTGATGATTTGACCTGAAGCAAGACAGAAATCGTTCAACGTGAGTTTGAGAGCCCGACAGCTAGAAGGATTAGCCGCTATGAAAAAGGCTTCATCATCAGCAAAGAAGAGGTGAGATCTGGGGTAGGTCCTTCTTCCTACTTTGAGCCCCTTGATGATTCCTTTTTCCTAAATGGTGCACAGGATTCCTGAGAGAACTTCCATACATAGGAGAAACAAATATGGGGACAGCAGGTCCCCTTGCCTCAAGCCTCTTTGAGGGTGGAAGCATTTCTAGGGGCTGCCATTAAAGATGACCGAATATGAAACTGAAGAGATGCATTCTTTGACTAAGCTGGTAATATTTGGAGGGAAGCCCATTCGAGATAGAGTTTCAATCACAAAGTCCCATTCGAGTCTATCATAAGCCTTGCTCATATCCGTCTTGACTGCCATCTTCCATTTTTTCCCTTCTTGGTTTTATGAACCGATTTAAGAATTTCATGAGCGATTAGAATGTTTTCAGCAATGTTTCTTCTCGGTATGAAGGTGTTTTGGTTAGAGCTGACCAAGTCATCAATAACCCGACGAATTCTATTAGTCACACATTTCGATCCGACCTTATAAATAATGTTGCAAAGACTGATCGGCCTGAAGTGATCCACCGAGTTATTGTTATCTTGTTTAGGGATTAGAGAGATATTTGTTTTGTTGACTTCCTTGGGAAGATGTCCAGTATTGAGGAAGGAGAGAACAACTTGTACAATATCATATTTAACCCATGCCCAATTTTTTTGAAAAACCCAGCTGAAGTACCATCAGGTCCTGGAGCTTTCCAAGGACCCATGCTGAAGAGGGCTTTTTTGACTTCATTCATCGAAACGTTTTTTGCCAGGAATTCCTTTCTACCTTCATTAAGAGTCTTCTTGATCCCATTTTTGAGAACTCTATCCAGGCAGTTTGCTCTATCACCATTACTAGGCGAGGCGGTGAATAAATGTTGGAAATACTCATTGAATAGAATCCCCATTTGTGTCTCATCGGTCGTCCAATTAAGATTTGTGTCCAAGATACCTTTGATAGAGTTGCGAGCCTTTTTGCCTCTGACCCAATTAAAGAAGAACTTGGTGCAAGTGTTCCCTTCAGCTTCCCATTTTGATTTAGTCTTCTGCTTCCAATACATTGCTTGAGCTTTGGCGAAAAATTTGTAATCTATACTAGCTTGCCATAGGGATTCATCTTGAAGCGAAGGATCAAGTTCATCTTGAAGATTCACATGTTGTTGCAATCGGTCGGTCCATGGTTGCGCCAAGGAGTTCTTTTTGCAGAGGCTCCAGGATTTAATCGCACTACGGGAGTGAGAAATATTTCTAGATACTTGAAACATTGGAGAGCTAGTGGAATGGTGGTTCCAAGCCATTCTCGCTTTTTCCGTGCACTCAGGGTACTCCAAGCTCCATTGAGGGATTTTGAAGGAGCGTTTTGGGAGCCTTTGACTGGGATTAGGGTCGAAAATAATGAGAGCATGGTCTGAAATCGATATTGGGGTATGATGGAGGATGGCATTTGGAAATCGGTTGATCTAATTACTTGTGGCATAGGCCTTATCAAGCCGTTCGAGGAGTCTATTTGACCCTCGTTGACCATTTGTCCAAGTAAATTTTGGGCCTGAATAAGGAATATCATGTGGACTATTTTTATCTAGCCATCGTTGGAAAAATTCCAACCCGTCAATCTTGTAGAGCCTCCCCCCCAACTTATCAGAGTGCCTATCTAATTGATTAAAATCACCCATAATAATGATTGGGCAATTTTGGAGCATAATCCAGACATCTATTAGATCCCAAACGTAATGCCTAAGATGGGCTTTGGGCTCTCCATAAAGAAAAATTAAGATCCATTTTCCATTAATAATATCATTCACTTCGATTACAAGGAAAGTTTGACATCGAAAAGTAATCTTAAAAATATCTTTTTCTTTCCAACCAACCCAAAGCCCACCCTTAGTGCCATTAGCGTCTATCCCATCCCAAAAGGAGAAACCTATGCTTCTAAGCTTATTAAAAACAACTAAACTATTACATTTTGTTTCCATTAAGAAGATAAAATCCGGAGATTCAGTACCCACCAAAAAGCGAAGATGGGGAATTGCCGAGGTGGTGGAGGTCATTTAACCCCCAGAAATTCCAGAGTAAACCCTCCATGATGGGGGAGGCGATTGAAAAGGGTCAATCGCCGCAATCCCATCATTTTTAAAAGGTAGGGTAATTTCCAGATCAAAGGAAAGAGAGTTGCTAGGCGAAGAGTGGGATGGCCTAGCTTCTTCTCCACGGTCAAATTTCAGCCTTTTTCCTTTCTTTTTAACAATTTTTGCTTTTGAGGTAACTTCCTCATCCTCGCACCCAAATTCGAGAGAGCCCAACTCGACATCAATAATTGCTTTGCGCTTGTTCCCCCCTTTCCCAAATTGCTGACGTCGTTTAATCCTCCTTTTGAAGCGACTATTTTTTAGTTTTTTTCATTTCGGTCCCGGATCCCTTGGACTGAGAAGAAAACGGCACTACCCGACATTGTGGTATCTGGTGACGAAGGGGTGTCGTTGTCCTCATTCACAACCAGTTCAGCTTCTAAAACCTCTAAATCCAATCGGTCCCCCATTTTTGGACTTGGAGCTTGCAGCGGGCTCGGTGTGGCTTCTTCACTGGGATCTTCAAAGTCTTCCCAAACTTGGAGCGGACTCAGTATTGGTTCATCAAGCCCTAAGTTTTCCATCATCATGAAGGGATCTTCAGGTATTTGGCCTATTTGAAAATTCTCCGCTTCTTGCGCCCCATCCTGGGTTTCCATGGGGTCATCTTCTTCAGTATCTTCTTCTTCAGTTTCCTGGGTAAAACCGGGTATCTCAGGTTCTTGAGGAGTATGCCGTAATCGAAAGAATTGACTAAATCCCAAGCTATCATCCATCCATTGAGTATCGACGTCGGGAGTTCTCGTGCGACCATCAACCATTGCATGGGCCACCTGCGCGAAACTTTGGAATGTCGTGGGCCTCCCATGCAGCAGGGAGTTTGTTCTCTGCAGCTAGCCATAGAGGGCGCTTTACATGGGGTGGACGGTTTGGTTTTGAGGGTGTGGGTTAAGAAGAGAAGCATTGGTGGGCTCGTTTGTTTGGACATGGTGGGGATTACGTCGGGAGTTCTCGTGCGACCATCAACTATTACTGTTTGTTTGCTGATGATTAGAGGAGGAAGGGTAAAAAAGGGGGCCCAAAAAGGGGGGGGAAGTGCTGTTAAAGGATTGTCCAGGCACAATTCTTCGCCCCCCCCCCCCCCACGAGCGGTACCCAGGTTGAAGTCAACTAGGGAATCGTCATCCTGGACATGCGGAGAGGGGGGGATCCATCATCAACCAACCTGACACTTGTGCTAATACTTCTCTCCGTGGTCGGGGTAGCCCTGAGGTCCAGGGAGAACATTGTGAAGACGTCATCCGTTTCTAAAACTTCGACTCCTCTATCAATAAATTTTTACATTTGGAGGTCCACATCATGCCTTACATCGTTTTCATTTTTGTGACAGTGTGTTCCTCTATGAACAATGCGCCCACATTTGACACAATATTTGAATAATTCCTCATATTTAAATTGAATCCAAAGAAGACGGTCACTAGTCACTCGAAGGAAGAACCCCGGAAGGAGGGGTTCCCCCAAGGCTACATGCACGTGGACTCGAAGGAAATCATTAGCAGGGATTTGATTAGGCTCGTAACCTATCTGATAAGGGTCGCCGAATAGTTGACCGGCGAGGTCTGCCATCTCAGGGGTCAAATATTCAAAAGGGAGGCCACAAATGCAAACCGTAAACTTTTTCGAGGCAAAGCGAACAGTGTGAGGAATGACATTTGGGAACCATTCTTGGAAAACCATAAGAGCTCCATCAAAATTTGCTTTTCCCCTATGGATAAGGTTAAAACGGTTCGAGGCGTTTTCGCACTTGAAGATGTAGAAATCTCCCATACGAAAGACTTCTATGGGACCACGTCTCCTCCATCGTTGATCAATAAGGGATTGGATATGTTGAGTTAAAAAGGAGCGGTAATCAAGGAGGAAACCTAGGACACAAGTTTCCCACATAGCTCTATTATTATCGACCAGATTAGGGTTGAGGGAGAAAATGGGGCCCGCCCTAGGATGCTGCTAATTCGGGTCTGTGTTTGGGCTAGTCATTTTTGGTGGTTGGTTTGGAGAGGTGGTGGCAGTTTTAAATTTTTGGGGATGTTTAAGGTGGTACTTGGAGTGAAATGGGGAATTAGGATGATTAGTAGTGTGGTTATATTGGGAAAAACGGGATTCTTGGGGATTTATAATGGGGTAATATGGGGGAGATTTTTAAAATGCATGGGGATGGAGATTAGAGTACATATGGAAAGATAGAGGTGTTGGGGGATAGGTAATAATGAACTAATGAGTAGGTTGGCTAGAAAGGGATGAGTAGGAAGGGGATCTTTTTTGAGCAACACACTAATGATTGAAAGAGGAGAGGTTTAATTGGGTGGCAGGAGAGAGAGGGGCGTAGAAGCCTAGGGGAAGGGGGAAAGAGTATTAAACAATGAAAAAAAGGGGTTTGGGACGTTGGAAAAGTAGGAAAGGAGGTAACCATTCTGAGTGGGAAAACTAAAGGGGTATTGAGACTAGACAAAATATTAAAAAAGGGAAAAGGTGGGGAAGAGTGAAACATTAGCATGCAACCATGCAAAAAAGGAGGGAGGGTAAAAAAGGAAGCTTCAAAGGCAAGACACCAACTGGAGAGCAAAAAAGGGAGGGGACGTACTGTAGGAGGGGGAAATGAGCTGCAAAGAATTAATGGAGAGGGCATGGGAAATCACAAAAAAATAAGCCCAACGGCTATAATTGGAATAGGGTTAAAGTTTTAATAAAAGTTTAGCTTACTAATTAAAGTTAAAAATAATAATAAATATTTTTTTAAAGAAATAAATAAAAATAACCTTCCACAGAGGCAAAGGGAGGGGAGGGGTTGGAGATGAATTTAATGGGGATAAAAGAAAAACCTTACTTGGTGGTCGCTGGCAAAGGTAAGGCAGAAGGAAGACCTCTGGATAGCTACCTGCCGAGGAGGAGATGAAGGTGAGACCCCTGAAGGGGGAAAGCTCTTTAAGAGAGAGAAGCTCTAAAAATTTAAGAGAGAGAGAGAGAGAGAACAAAAAATGCACATGACAAAATTGAAGTTTGCAAAAGATAAATTGTAAAAAGCACATAAAAAAATGAAGATTGCACATGAAAAATGAAGATTACATATGAAGAATGCACATGCTAAGATGAAGAATGCACATGACAAAATGTAGATTGCACATGGAAAAATGAAGATTTCATATGAAAATTAAAATTTAAGATTGCACATCGGAAATGAAGATTGCACAGGGAAAAATGAAGACTAGACCTGCAGATGTTGAAAATGAATATTCTAGTTTTAAAAATGAATATACCAATTCAAAAGATGAGTATGGACAAATATAGTAGTGTCGAAACAATGAATATACCATTTTAAAAGATGAATATTATTATAACCAACAGAAAATCACATAAATGAATATACCACAAAAAAAAAAAATGAATATACTACTTGAAAAACATGAATATACTACTTCAAAAACATGAATATACCAGCACAAAGTAACAAAAATTACTATACCAATTCGAAAAATTAATATATCATTTCAAAAAGAAAATATACCACTTCAAAAAATGATTATACTTGTTCTAAAGATGATTATTTTTATAACCAGCACAAAGTCACAAAAAAATAAATATACCATTTCAAAAAATGAATATACCACTTCAAAAAATTGAATATACCATATCAAAAATGAATAAGATGCTTACTTCTCATTTTCAGGTTGATTTCCGTTTCTTATTTGATTAACAACTTTTTGTATCTTGGCATATGTTACTATTCTTCTTTTTCCAATCTGCCAGGGTTTCGTTCTCACTACACAGAATGATGATTTCACTACAACAACAAAAGTTAGGGTTTCAAAAACAATTGAACTTACAAACAATTTAACATGCATTTGTTAAAATAAAAAATTAACCAACAAACCGACTTCACATGAAAAGCATTCACAACAACAAATGTTGATGCAGATTAAATTCAATCGTAAATTTAAAAATCAAAAATTCAAAAATCTAACATTCAAATTAGAACTAACATTATCAGAATTAAATTCACCCAAAATAAAATTTAAATTTACAAATCTACACAGAAGCGCATTCGAAATTCTATCAAAAAAACGTAAAAAAAAAGTGCGGACATAAGGTTCCATGTTTTTCGATTTTTCTGAAGATTTTGTTGTTGACAACGTCTTTGACGAAGAATCTTGAACGAAAATGTAGATTAGGAAGAGTAATAATGCATATTGGATATGCAGATTTTGCTCTTGAACGAAATTCTTGATGCCGATGATTGTTTTGCTGAGAGAACTCAAAGAGAGTTTTTTCATGAGAGAGAAAAAAGGTACACATAAGCAGGGGTAGGGGTATATATATTAAATTTTTTTTTGGGTTCCAACAAACGCCCACGTGCGGGACCACAATTATGGTGTGTGTACCCAGGACCACGGTATACTAATTGGAGAGTCGGGATATGCTAAAAACTTATGCTAAGTTGAAAAAACTAAAAACTTTTAGTTATGACCGTTAGATGTAGATCAAGGGTTGTGTGATTAGTTTTGGGGTAAAAACTGTTAATCACCCAAAATTACCAATTTTTTTTTTTAAAAAAAAAAAAGCTCACGCAGGTTCTTTGAAAAAACATCTTGATTGAAGGAGTTCATTCACGCTAGTTTCACATATTTCATGCAGATTTCAAGCAACAATTTTGTTAGAATCATGTAAGTTTGAATGATTAGTATGATTTTTAATTTATGTTTTAATTGTGAAAATCTGCAAAAAAAAAAAAATAAATAAATAAATAAAATTTTGATGTATATGAATGTAAATGAAATTATATAGTTCAAATTTGATCGATATTAATTTATACGAAATTCTATAGTTCCAAAACCTACAATTAGATCTAATTTGATCCATTCGAATTTGATCTTATTTGTTTTTACTACAGTTTGAAAATATTCAGGTTTTTTTATAGGTTTTGTTCGAAATGATTTTTTGCATTTTTTAGTAAAGTTCGAATTTTTTAAAGTGCAGTTCTACGTGTATTATTTTGTATGTAACTTTGTATCTTTGCATTACCCCTTTATTATCAACATGTACCCCCTTAATTTTGTATGTTTTTGTGCATTTTTTAGTAAAGTTCAAATTTTTTTTAAGTGCAGTTCTTTGTGTTTGATTTTGTATAAACCCTTGTATCTTTGCATGTACCCCTTTATTATTAACATGTACCCCCTTAATTTAGTAAGTTTTGTGCATTTTTTTTTAAGTTCGAATTTTTTTAAGTGCAGTTCTTCGTGTTTGATTTTGTAAGTACCCTTGTACTTTGTATGTACCCCTTTATTATTATCATGTACCCCTTAATTTAGTATGTTTTTGTGCATTTTTTTAGTAAAGTTCAATTTTTTAAAGTGTAATTCTTCGTGTTTGATTTTGTATGTACCTTTGTATCTTTGCATGTAACCCTTTATTATTAACATGTACCCCCTTAATTTAGTATGTAAGATTTGAATTAACATGTTAATTTGTAAATTAATATGTACCTCCTTAAATTAACACGTACCCCTATATATTAACAAGTACCCCCTTAATTGTAATATGTACCCCTTTGTTTAACATTTTCTATTTTTTTCCAGATTTGTTTGGTTTTTTTAGTGTAATTCTTCGTGTTTGATTTTTTATGTACTCTTGTATCTTTGCATGTATCGATCAATATGGTGTACTATTGGAGTTTTTTTTTTTTTTTGTTAGATTGTATTGGTTGTAGTAACTAGACTTTGTTTTGGGTTAATAATTAGTAGTGATGACTCGTTTATCTTGTGAGTATTAGTTTTATGTTAGTCAGAAAAGACGGATCGTTACATGTAAAACATATAAAATATTTATTTAAGCATATAAATATGTAAGCTAGTGTATAAAATATTTGTTTAGGCATATAAATATGTAAACTAGTGCATATAAAAATACAGGGTATTACACGGTTTTAGCCAAGTGAACCTGTTCTTCTTGGACTGCTACTTGAAAGGCATGATCAAGAGTAGGCAAGGGATCTTTAGATAGGATATGAGTGTGTAGTTGGGAGTAGTATTCTAGATACAACTCCATTAAGAATTGATGAGGGCGAGCGGCATCTCGATGACGTTCACGTTGTTGACCTGTCGTACAAGTCGTGCAGTAGGTAAATGTGATAATTGGTTCATGATGATTGAGTTTCTCCCATAGAGCCGATAGCTTTCCATAGTAAGTCGTGACGGTCATCGTCTTGGGTTGATCAAACTTGGCAATGGCATATTTTAATTGGTGTATTCGAGGGCCATTAATTATTGCAAAACGAGTTTTAAGAGTATCCCAAAGTTGTTTAACATCTCAATATTTTGATAAGGTTCACTTGATATCAAGATCGATAGTGTTCATCTTCCATGAGATGAGCATGGCTTCACTAGTACAAAAAATCGATTTTGCTACGTGGAAAAATGGTTCATTTGCTACGGATTTAGGCCCCCTACAATTATAGGGGAAGCAAATAAGATACAATATGTTTGTTGCAGTACAAATATGTAGCAAATAAATGTTCAATTTTGCTGCGTAAGTTTTGAACATAAGCAGCAAATGAGAATGATACTCGTTGGAGAGGTATGTTTAAAAACGCAGCAAATGTATAGAGTGTTTGAAGGGGATTTACATAGAATCCGCAGCAAATTTTTTTTTTTTTGGTTTTTTTTTTTAAAAAGTAAATAAATAAATAGCTATTGCTATATCCACCCTATTTCAATTACATTGATGCTATAAATATGCTTATCTTCAGCAAGCAACAATAACCTGCCTTTAAGATTAAAATTGCATTCATATGAATTTTTTAAAAGAAATGAACAATTATTAAATATATAATAAAACACATACGAAATAATCAAGCCAAAATTTAGGCAGCATTTCATTTCAATATTGAATATCCCATACATAACCTGCAAAAGCTTGTCGATTTACAATTACCACAATCCCTAAACTACCAAGCCACTCCAAAATATAATCATCTATTCATGTCACTACTCACAAGTGTTACTACCCAACATCTATTCATGTCACTACTCACAAGTGAAATATGTCGCCCATTTATCACAAATGTCTCCCATCTATTCGTGAATCATAAACCTGTTATACAAGAACATATCGCTTATGTTAGCAAAATAAAAATTATCAAAATAAATTCTGCAATCCAGCAGAGTAAAAGGAAAATGTGATGCTAAGTCCTATTCAGTGATAAGGTATAAGGAATATACCTTGTCCATGATCAAGTGGAATTGCAGCCTACTTCAGTGGTTCAAAGGTGGGAGTGGAAATGTCAGGGGCTTGAATAGAAGGACTAAGATGAACACCAATTCTATTCGAGTTCTGATTAGACATTATTCCCATTTTTTTATTAGAGAAGCCCTGACCTCTTTTAAACTAGCTTTAAACTCCTCGATTAGCTCTTCTCGCAGTTCGTTTTTAAGCTCCTCTCGAATTTCCATGTCATTCAAAGCTGCCATATTAGCTTGCTCCGCATGTTCATCGATGCGTTTGTTAAGTTCATCATTAGCTCTGTCCTCCGGCTCACCACGATCAACCTCTAATTCCTCATCGTACTCCTCATCATCGAATTCTTCATCATCGAACTCGTCATCATCATACTCGTCATTATACTCTTCATCCTTGTCATAATCCTCCTCATCCGTGGTTAAGTTCCTGCATAGATAAACAAAAAGAAAATCAGTTAGAAATAAGGAACAGAAGTTGGAAATTTAGAACAAAAGTATAAACTGAAAATATCGAAGTATAATAAGTATAGCATACATCTTTAAGAATCAACAACGGTTATCCCTTCATTATGATCAACACGAATGTGAGTGGTATTATTTTGATTAGGACATTGGTGTTTGGACTTTAGAATTAAACTGTCTTTTATTAACTTAAGACTTCTGTTCATTACAAAATAATTCTTAAGATAATAAGATCAGGTTGAGTTTGGATTAGCTTAAATGGGTTACCAATTTAATTTGTACAGCCTAAAAAAATCAAGTTCAGAAATTCTGCTTTCAAACGCATAAAGCCTACCTCCATATTAATTTTCGACTCCATTCCCGACTCAGTGCAAGCTAGAATAGGAACCTCATAGTTTCACAAGTTCACTTGTAATTTGTCATATACACATATTGAAACCCCAACCTTGTCAAACTTTTTCCATACTCACTTAACCAAAGACATTCATATCCAGCAAAATTTGTAAATCAGTCATAAAAAGGTTAAAAAGGTTATTATAGGAGGTTTGTGAAGGATTTCTCAAAGATAGCTCGTCCATTAACTGCATTGATGAGAAAGAACACTAAGTATCATTGGGATGATGAATGTGAGAAGGCATTCCATGTTCTAAAGGAATGTCTTACCACAGCTCTTGTATTGACCTTACCTGATGAAAACTTAGAGTATGAAGTGTTCACAGATGCTTCAAAGAGTGGTCTTGGTTTTGTGCTTATGCAAGATAAAAAGGTTGTTGCTTATGCTTCAAGGCAATTGAAGAACCATGAATTGAATTACCCGACCCATGATCTAGAGTTGGCGGCAGTTGTTTTCGCACTTAAGATCTGCCGACATTATCTTCTTGGCACATCATTCAAGATATATTCAGACCACAAAAGCCGAAAGTACATTTTTAATCAAAGAGAGCTGAACATGAGACAGAGGAGGTGGTTGGAATTGATAAAAGATTATGATATGGAGATTCAATACCATGAGGGCAAGGCCAATGTTGTTGCAGATGCACTTAGTAGGAAGTCCTCTCATTATTTTCGGACCTTGCATTCGAGAAATCGACTTCGTGAAGAGTTTCAAAATCTTGATGTGGAGATAGTACTACTTGGAGCCCAACTTAATTCTCTTACGATCTAGTCCACCCTATATGATGAGATCAAAGAAGCACAAGTGCATGATCAATTCTTGAAAGAAAAGCAAGCTAAGGAGCCTGGTAATTTTATAGTTACTGAGGATGGTAGTGTGAGGTTCCAAGGGAGATGGTGTGTTCCTAATGTTGCTGAATTAAAGGAGAGGATCCTAGAAGAATCTCATACAGCCCAATATTCTGTTCATCCTGGGGGCGACAAGATGTACAAGGATCTTAAGCAGACATTTTGGTGGCCTAGTATGAAGAAGGATGTTGCTATGTATGTCTCAAGATGCTTGACTTGTCAAAAGGTCAAGAGTGAGCACAAAAGGCCTCAAGGAATGATTCAACCTTTAGAGGTTCCCGAGTGAAAATGGGATTTGATCCGTGGACTTCCAAGAACTCCAAAGGGGAATAATATGATTTGGGTTATTGTTGATCGTCTCACTAAATCTACTCATTTTTTTCCCATAAAAGATACTTGGAAGAATGAAAGATTAGCTACTGCTTACAAGGAGCACATAATTAGACTTCATGGCGTTCCTAGTGATATTATTTCAGATAGGGATAGCCGGTTCTTGTCTAACTTTTGGCAAAAGCTCCAAGAAGCATTGGGGACAAAGTTAAAGATAAGTACAACTTTTCACCCTGCTACAGATGGCCGGAAAGAGTGCACTATCCAAACATTGGAAGACATGTTGTGGGCTTGTGCCTTATAGTTTCAAGGTTCTTGGGAGGATAAACTGGATTTGATAGAGCTCTCATACAATAACAGTTACCATTCTAGCATTCAAATGGCTCCATTTGAAGCCTTATATGGTCGGCGATGTCGCACTCCCTTGTGTTGGAGCGATATTGGTGAATCTATTGTGATTGGTCCAGAGATGATTCAGGAGACTATTGAGCAAGTAAAGCTCATCCAGCAGAAGATGAAAGAAGCACAAGATAGTCAAAGAGTTATGGTGATAAACATCGTCGGCATGAAGAGTTTCAGGTTGGAGAGAAGGTGTTGCTTAGAGTTTCCTCTATGAAGGGAGTGATGAGATTCGGGAAGAAGGGTAAGTTGAGCCCAAAATTCATTGGCCCATACGAGATTTTGGAGAGGATAGGCGAAGTTGCTTATAGATTGGCGTTGCCACCTGGGGTCGATCGTGCACATAACGTATTCCATGTTTCTCAGCTCCGAAGATACATTAGTGACCCGTCACACGTGCTACAACCTAAGTCTCTTCAGCTAGATGATAACATGACATATGAGGAGTTTCCAGTTAAAATCCTAGATCACAAAGTTCGAAAGACTCGACGAGATGAGACAAAGATAGTGAAAGTATTGTGGTCGAATCACAACTCAGAGGAGGCTACTTGGGAAGCCGAGGATGCCATGCGTCTTAAGTACCCTTATATTCACCTAGGTAAGTTTGTGTTACGAGGACGTAACTCCCTTTTTAAGGGGGTAGGATTTATGCTATTAACTTGTATTATTCATGCATTATTTTGTTCATTATTGTTTGATTGTGGTTGTGTGTGGTGGTTCATGTGTGGTTTTGTTTGTTTAAGGCTCTTATATAAGAAAGTGAAATACAAGTTGAGGTTGATTACTTCAAGTCTTAATAGTTGGTTAACTTATAAAGTTAATGAGTTGTTTTAAAAACAAGAGTCATATTTAAACCTTTGAGTTTTGTCCTAAGTTTCGGGGCGAAACTTCTTTTAAGGGCGGTAGATTGTAACACCCCATATTTTTATATCATTTATCTAGTAATTATTACTTTAAATAATTTTACGAAAGTAATTTTATATCTCATTTTATTAAAAATATTATTTCCCACTTTAACTTTAGAAGTGATCAATAGGTCTTAGCTCTCTAATTAGGTCCCTAAGTGGTAAGGAAGTTAAATAAGTAAAATAAAAGGATATATATATAATAAAAATAAAAAAAATAAAAAGAAAAAGAAAAGTGGGGAAGTGAAGTACAGTAGGTTTAGAGTTTCAATTGAAACAATTTGCCCTCATCTTCTCTGTCGTCTTCTTCTTCTTCTCCTTTCTTATAATTTTTTTTCATTTCTCTTCTTTAATTACTCCTTCAACCTTAAACACTCATAAATCTAAATTTATCTAATCATCTTCTCCTAATTTTGTGAGTGATTTGAGATGAGAACATTAAGTTCTTGAACTCATAGTTTTGGGGTCGAATTTCGGATCAAAAGGGGCGATTTTTTGTGTCTTTTCAAGTACTTTTAACTTCCTCATTCAAGTAAGTATTAATCTTAAGTTTAACTTCAAATTTATTAATTTTTATTGTGAATTTTGAGTATTGTCAAGTTAGGGTTCTTGAGTTAATTAATTTGGGGAAATATATATATGTATTTGTGTTATTGTTGTTTGGTTTCGCTGTTCTGTTTCGGTTCTCTTTTTCTGTTGATACATTAAGTTTTAGGTCTTGGTTACTTCATGAAAGTTGTAGATCTAGAAAAGATAATGAACTTAGGCTCAAGAATTTCATGATTCGGAGTTATATAGTGGGAGTTGTGCCTTGTGAAAGTTTCTGGTTTGCTACCGTGATGTTGTCTTTGATGTTGTTCTGTTTTGGATCGTTTTACATAGTTCTGTATTAGTTTTTAGAACTTGATTCCTTAGAAAAGTTGTAGATCTCAAAGAGTTATTGAATTTACGCACAAGAATCGCACAAATCGGAGTTGTATGCTAGAAGTTATGCTTGCTGCAAGTTTTTGCTGTTTTGATAGTCTTGTATGCGTGTAATGGTTGTATGCGTGTCTTGTATGCTGCTTTGATAGTCATGTATGTGGTATTATTAATTTAGCATATAGAAGCAATAGTGATAGAATCATGGTATATGGAGTATCGCCTTGGATTAAGTTGAGTCAACTGTAGGTATACGATAAGTGACTTACACTATATTATTATATTGTACAGCGCGGGTTTGTAGAGGAACCTTTTTAACTTGAGATTTGAAGTTGAATTGTTTTGTTGCTGATAAGGTAAGATTTCTTACTAAATCTGTACAATTATAATTAATATTTATTTGACAATATTTTAAGAATTTGTATTATGAAAGTATTTTATATTGAAACGAGGAGGTCCCTCTATGTTATCAAGCTAAGATTTTGAAAGGAGGAAGTTCCTCACCCTTACGAGGGTTTCTAGATTTTATGTTACCAAGCTAAGATTTTGAAAGGAGGAAGTTCCTCACCCTTACGAGGGTTTCTAGATTTTATTGTGGGGTTGCCGGTAAGCGGTATTCCCCGAGTTTGGAAGTAGGTTGATTTAACAGTGTCTCAACCATTTTATATAGTAGTTGGGGGTACGTTGATCAGTACTCTTGCCAATTGTCTTCCTTCTTGGTAGGTTATCAAGTAAGGGGTATGCATACTAGAGGCTTTGGTGTGTTTATTCATTGAGCCTAGCTAGCTCATTATATTGGATTTCTTATTTAATACTTCCTACTCAAAGATTTCGAAAGCATTATCTTATATTTATGCAAGTTGTTTTTAGAAAGAAAGAAGGTTTTGGACTTGAGTTATTTAAAAGTAGATTAAAGTTTAATTGAGAAGTTGCTCCTACTGTTATTTAACCCTGTACAGATTGGAAATGGATTTGTAAGATATTCCTATATGTCTTGCCTGCACATTGGTTAGTTTTGTTTATTTATAGTATGAAATCTTGCTCAGCCTTTGACTGATATTACAATGATCAATGTGCGGGGGCTTGATGGTGTCCGGCTTGTCGGGTTAAAGAGTGCAATGATTCCTTTTGGATTTTAGACTTTATTAAGGCTTCCGCTGTCATTTAATTATACTTAGAATTTATCTTTGGGTTATAATAACTATTTTAAGTTTATTATGTTGGACTGTAATAGTTATTTAATTAATCTTTTAATTATTAGTTTTCAGGTAGAACCACTAGCCTTGCGGTGACTATAATTAGTTATCGCGGCATAACAACCTTGAGATTTTTTGAGTTATTGTTTTAGGTGATAAGTATTATTTTCATATCGGAAAATTCAAGGTTGTTACAGTCCTGGTCAATTGGTAGTTTTCTAAGTTAGTGGCAAAATTTGTCCAGGTCAAGTGGACTCGTCTGACAGTAAGACGAGTCTGACATAATACATTTTCAAAGTAAAACTAGATTAAGATGTTAAAATTTTTTTAAAATATTTATTCAAAAGCTTTTTTAAAAAATGATTTTTTGCTTTGAATAATACAACCTTTCAACGATTTGCAAAGAATAATACAACCTTCTGTTTATTCGTGAATAATACAACCTTGGCTTCATTTTTGCAATGAATGATACAAAATCGGTTTTGACTTATAAAACAGGTTAAAGGGACATGTTTCACATTATGATTGGTCCTTGTAATTTAATATGCATGGATTACATTGCAGCTAGTTATGGTTGAGGCACTCAAAGTTCAAGGTGGTAACAATTAAAAACTGCCACATATTGGGAAAAAGAGGTTGGAAAGGTTGGGGACACTGCCTGAAATTATAGAGGTGGATCATGATATCATTGATCAAGGGCAACACAGAAACAGAAACAGATCAGACATCTACACAGAGGAATATATAGCTGCATACTTTGATGTTGAAGAACAGTTAAATGCATACTTAGATGCTAACAGTAGAATGGATAGTGATGAAGATGAAGAGTACATAACTAGGTTTCAATAAGTTAGGAAATTTTTTGGACTGCCTCAAGTAACCAAATTAAGCAAACATTGTAGCAACTTTTTGTATAGATTTAGCAACTTTTGGGTTTGGTTACTTGAATCCTAATGAATTTTTTTGTATATTAAGGCAGTTAGATTACTAGTCCATGTAATCATACTTTTGTGTCCTATTCAATGAACATTTTGGTAATGTTAGGACTTTAACTTTGCTCATTGTTCCCTTTTATACACTATTATAGCCATCATGAAGTTTGTCATCACATACAAGTGTTGTTTGTGAGGCTACTACAATAGTCATATCATATGGATGATAGTGGACTACAGCAACTAAACACAAGCAAAACTTTAACATGAAGTTGAGTCCCTTCATCATTTGGATAACAGGACACACATATAGAACTTTGGGACTCATGACACACACATGACATACAACACACTCACATGTAAAGAACATCCCTCAAACAGATCATTGGGATGGTATTTTAGATTATCATTATTTTATCAAATCATTTGTGTAGCATCATTCATCATCATTGGCTTCCCCAAATTATATTGTTGAAAGTTTTAGGTTTACAAAGGGAGTGTAATCACTATAGGGACTTTTTAAAGTGTAGGGATTCTTCAAGAATTTTTATAAGCATATAGGACAAATCAAGACTTTTTAAAGTGTAGGGACTCATCAAGACTTTTTATAAGCATCAACAGCAACCACCAACATATACTCCGGTAGAACCAGGATCATATCCATCATAGCAGAGTCAGCATAACCAAATAATCAGAAAAAAGCGCCCAAATTAATAACATAATCAAAAATATCCAAAGACACATAAATGTTACAAAATGAATTAAAATTAATAACAAAATCATATCAAGATCATATAAAAATCATATCAAACTCATAAAAAAATCATATGAAGATCTGTATATTAAAAAAAGCCTGAAAATTCAAAACAAAAGCATCACAAAAAAAAAAACCAAAACAATTCAGAAAAAACATAGGAATAAAATCAGAACAAAAATTCATAACAGATTCAGAACAAAATCTAAACAAAAAACCCAAAACAATTCAGATCAAAACAAAAAAACCTAAAACAATTCTAAATAAATTGAGAACAAATTCAGAACAAAAAACCAAAACAAATTCATGTCAAAATAAGAACAAAAAACCCAAAACAATTTAGAGCAGAGCAAAAAGCCCCAAGTCAGAACCAAAAAACTCTAAATCAGAACAAAAAAACCCCAAATCAGAACCAAAAAACCCCAAATCAGAACCAAAAAAACCCCAAATCAGAACCAAAAAAACCTTAAAAAATTAACAAAAACAACAGATTTCACAGACATCCAACCCAAATGTAACAAACATACAAAAGCATAAAATTCATTAATAATTCATGCAAATTGAATACCAAACTGTAAATAAAAATGAAATAAAAAAGAGAATGAATACTTAGCTACATAACAGACCCGAGCTCATAAGTTGGTGAGTATCTCCTTCTCTTCAGACATTTGAACAAGATAATGAAAGAGCCTTTTATTGATGATCTTTACTTCACCATCAGTCATTTCTTCATCTTTTAGATCTACCACTTCCTCTTTCACCTTCACCATCTCAACCTCCTCCTTAACGTTCTCATCCTTAACGGTCTCATGTACCTTGACCTTCTCATCTTCGTCTGGGTCATGGATCTTGACTCCTTTCCCTCTTTCTCGCCTAAAAAATGCAGACTTAGCAAATCTGGGTCGAATTTTTTCTTTACCCTTCCTAGATACAACCTTCTCCTTCCCTATCCTTCTCATCATTGCCTCTTTGCCTTCCTGCGACTCGGGGGCCACCAAACCACAAACAATAAACCAATGGGACTCTTTGGGCATTTCCTTCGATTTGTTCAACTCCTCCTCTGCTTCTATGAACTGCTTAATCACCTTCTCAAAGGAAACAACTCCTTTGGGACCCATTAAATCATGATGCGAGCCTTTTTTGTACAATCTAGTGAAATGAGAAGTATACCCAGATCCAAGCAGATCTAAGGCTACTTGAAGCACAAACTTGATTTCATGGTTATCTTCAGCCTCAACTGCATCTTGAAGAGGGCTAATGTCGATCATGATTAAGCCTTTGAAAATTTAGGGTTTGTACAGAAAGAGAATGAGAAACAGAGAAGGACGAAGAGAATTAGGGTTAAATTAGGAAGTGAAGAGACGAGAGAAGGACGGAGAATTAGGGTTTATGGAGTAAGTGAAGAGAATGAGAAAAATCAAGAATTAAGGTTTATGGAGGAAGTGAAAAGACGAGAGAAGGACAGAGAGAAGAGAGAGAAAAGACATGGAGATGGATGCCATGGAGGAAGTGAAGAGACGAATGATGAAGAGTGAGATGAGCAGTTAGGATTTGATGATGAATGAATGGGAGATGAATGGGTGGTTGGGAAATTGGATCAGTTGAATTAAATGAAAAAATTGAATGGGTGATTGGGAAATTGGTGGGAATAATTAATTGATTAAGCAAATTTGTTAGAAAATGATTGTAGGTGATTAATTTAATGTGAAGTTAAATGTAGATAAATAATGGCGAAGTTGTACATAAATTAATTTTTTTTTCCAAAAGTGGAAAGAAATAAAATTGTTGAACGTTTTTTGTTACACCTATATTTGACAAATGTTGAAAGTTTTATGTTACGGAGGGAGTACCTTCTTTCTCACTTTGTATAAAACTAGCCTTGTATGCACGCTATGTGTGCAATGATATTTTAAATGTATTTTTTGAAAAACGAAGATTGTTTGTTTGAAAAATTAAAATATTTGTCAAATTCACACTCATTCACATAATCATAAACAAACTTTTTCCCTTTTATCCGGCCATTGCACAACAATGAATAAAAGAAAAGGTGTATTTACCGAGTATATTTTATCAGCTATCAAATTTCTATGATAATCAAAAATAATATTTTAATGTGACAAAATATATCAATTTAGATTTGCATTTGTAGAGAATTTAAAAACATAAATTTAGTGTTATTATTTTACTTTTACACATAATAAATTTTGTAATATTTTCATTTTAGAAAGTTAAAAAATTAGAATAACTTTACTTAATTATTAAGAGCGATTTTACTTAAATTTTTAGAAAATTTTAAAGATAACAGATATTTCTAGGGGACGTCATAAGTCCCCTTAGCTTATATTATAGAGATTTAATCATCAAATTGTTTTTTACTAGACCAATAATTTGTTAATTTTGATAAAATGTACTGTGTAAAAAAAAAAACGGTGGGAGAATAATAGAATCTAACTGAGGAACTTGACATTTCCCCACAGCTCATCTCTCACTGCTCTCTTCACGCACCCCACTGCTCATCCACCGTCTGCCGGCGTCTTCCCCCTCTCGCTGGATTTCTGACCACCACCACCACCCAAGGTACACTCAACTCCTATTGTCCCTCTTTGATTGTAGTGTTTACTTTACTTTTTTTTTCTTTTTTTTTGGGGGGGAACAAAAATCTGATTTTGTTTTTTTTTTTTTTTTTTTTTTTTGTTGTGGTTTGTTGTTGTAGTTGTTAAGTTAATTCAATTAGGATGTGGATTGTAAGAAAAAATGATTGAGAATCATGAATTGATTTGGGAAATTGAAGGTTGTTTATTTTCATTTTTTGGGCTATATCCTTCTATGTGTATTGATTGACGCTAATTGCTGTTGTCCAAAAACCCCAAATTCTTAAGTTTAGGATAAAAATTTCAGTCAGATTCTGCCCGTATATTGTTCTGCCATTTTCGACTGATTATGATCATTTTTACAAAAATATCCTACATAAGAATTGAAGGTATCGAAATTCTAATGAATTTAGTCTCAAGATTTTCTCGCTTCTGAGTTCGGTGCTAAAAGTTATGATGGTTTTAGTGTGAGCTGTCCAAAACCCAACGAAATTGAGAAAAGAAGTTCTTCTAATATTGTTAATAGTGCTAATTATTGTTTTTGCCAATTCCATTGAGGCTACTATTGTTGGTATGATGATTCTTGATTTGGTATGACGAAGTAAATGGGGTTTTTAGGTTTTATATGATCTTTAAATGAGGAATTTAAGCATATATAAGATAGTTATGATGATTCGATTTGTTGTGAAGCTATGGAGTCACTTAGAGATTAAACTTAATTCAATTTATGTGCGTATTACAAAATAAAGATGGGATGTTTCTAATCAATTTATGATGTAACATCTATTGTTTGAATTTTTTACTACTTCAAACTTCAACAAATTGGATTTAGGCACTATTCTTTTGGACTTAATTTCTGAAGTTTTAATTCAGTTTAAACAAATTTAGTTCAAGTATTCAATTCAAATAAAGTATCCCAATGAGTACCTTGAGGAAGGTACATGTACTCCCTATACAAATATAATTCAAAATTAATTAATGTTCATTGTTGATGACGAAGGTTCTTTTGATCTAATGTGGAAGTTAAAATAATGTTCATTAAACCTTATACTAATGTTCATTCAAATAGAACTAATCTACACAGTATTTGTACCTCCCTTTCTATTGGACTATTCCTACACTTGTGTGTACCTTTTAATTTGTAGTATTTTGTTGATGTTTAAAACAAGTAAAATGTCCTTCAATTATTTTTTTAAAGTCTAATTTGAATCAAATTTGGTTGTTTATTCAGCCCAGGCTTTCGTTAGTAGCCTTTGACATTAGGGTCAATTTATGAGAATGGGGTTTCATGGTGGACCTTAAGTGGCTACGCCTCCTGACCTCAGGAGCGGCCCTATATGAGTGATTTACGGACTGCTTGTTCGACAAATTAATAAAAGGCTTAATCCTGTGATGTTGTGAATTTTTTTGTAATTATGGGTTCTTTATTATGTGGGAATTAGAGGTAAGAATGAGAGTTTTAATCCCAAATAGTTGAAAAACCCATGTTTCCCAAATAGTTGAAAAACCCATGTTTCCCAAATAGTTGAAAAACCCATGTTTCCCAAATAGTTGAAAAACCCATGTTTGTTATATGAGAATAAGATCTTAAATAGGGAATGTGAATGGGTATAAAAATATAAAATGCTTCTATTCCTATAAGATTGAAGTGTTCCATTGTGATTCTATTTTAGAGTATTTAGGAATTGTTTTCTTTATTATCAGGATATTATGCTACTACCTTTTTCTTACCTAAGATTTTACCACTTTATGGGATAAAAAATTAGTGTGTTAAGTGTTATTATTGCAAATCTAACAAATCACCACCACTTGATGTATGTTGTCCAAGTAGATGTCAATTGAATCAACGTATGTTGAGTTTTAGATTTTTTTATCATGTTAATTAGGGTAGCCAACTTTGGTGGCGATATAGTTTTCTTTGGTCATATATTATGGTATTACCATTTACCCATCACTAGCATTTGTACTTTGTAGGAACATTCTATGTGCATTTTACAAAAATATAATGGAGCAATTTATTGGTGAAATTGATGGAACGATATTGGATTAAGAGATTTGGCTGTCAATCAAGTTTTCTACATTGTGATGGTGGGGAGTATATTGAAAATTGGATATTTGGACCTAAATTATCCACCCAAAAAGGAGAATTGTTATAAAAGATAAGATTTGAAACTTGAGAGGCTTGTTGGGCGGTTTATTGATCATATTATTAATTGGAATTGTTCTATATGCGCGAGTTCAACATTTCACCAATTTGCTTTTTTTGTAATAGATGTGGAAATTGGTTTTCATGATTTCATGTTACCCACTCCTTGTACTACATCTTCCATTGTGTCTCTCTTGCCACAAAGTGTTGTATTCTTGCATTTTGAGATATCATATCTTGCTATTTTGGTCAATTGGCTAACAATTATGTGAATGAATTGACATCTAACGAGAAAATGAAGTAGTGAAGTGGTAGTTGATGCTAACTAGACATGGAATGAGTGCCTTGTTCACCCACTTGCATGCAACAAAGAGCTGTGTGTCAGTTGTGTTTAGAAAGCAACAGTTCCTGATAAGATCTCTGGGAGACACCTCCGATCGAAGTTCTGTAGTGAAAATGAATGCTTTTGAGGCTGATGCTATGAATATCATTAGAAGGATTACTCCTACCCTGGACTTAACAAGGCATAAAGGACAAGCCGGTGAGTTTGCTTCTCTCATTTTTGCCATCTAGTGTTAGGACTCTAATTGTGTCATTCTACTAAGAACTCTCTCCCTCTCGCTAAGGAATATTCTCTTGTAATTTTTAGTGTTTTAATTAATACGTTTGCTTGTTTGTTTTTACCAATTTTTTTTAAAGCTTAAGAGGACTTTGGTGAGGTAGGACCGTAGGAGTGAAGAGAGAAAATCAACTTTTACTTCCACAAATAATGACCAGTTTATGTTGGGTTTTATGTGCTTTGGAAATCTACAAATAGTTAGAGAGTGATTAAGGGGGAAAAGCTTGATGAAATGAATGGTTAAGGTTGGAGGAAAGAAATAAGGGAAATTATGAGGGATTTTGCACTTGAGATCGCTCTATTTCTTTATGGTCTCTTTTATTTTTACACAAATTTTAAAAAACTGGAGAAATGTGACCGATTTGATATGGTGAAAATGTCGAAGAGGGATGAAAAAGAAATTAGAATAACTAAAAGAATCAAGAAAAAGCAGGGTTGATAAAAAAAAAACCTCTCTCTCTCTCTCTCTAAGAAGGGGAAGGCCATGGTAAGAACACGAAAAAGTACGAAATCTTCCTTGGTTTCAATGCCGAAATCTCTTGGAAAGCAAATCGAAACTGGAAATGATGATTCTCCTCTGGATAATGCTAAGGACTCAAACTCTGATTCTATCCCTATGGTTGAGGTTCCTTTTCCTGAGCTTGAACTGTTGAACTTGGACAAAATTGACTTGTTGAAACAACCTCCATTGTTGCTAAAATCTTCAATGGTGGCTTTGGAGGAACAATTGCAGACGTGGAATCAATTGAATTCGCGACTGAATGTGATTAAATCAGGGTAGAAGCAGGAGCAAAATGTGGAGTGCGTGACTGATCGAGGTAAGATCACTCCGGTTAAGCTTGATACTAGTGATGTTCAAGATGAGATTGCATACTAGGAATCTGCTATTGTTTACTATGTTGTGGGGGCTAGCCCTCCTCTTAAGGTTATGGAAGGTTTTTCCTTCGAATTTGGCAAAAAAAAAAAGGGGATTGACAAGATTGCACCTATTGGTAAGGGTCTTTTTCTTGTTCATTTTACTACTCATGAGAATTGTGACAAAGTAGTTCATGAAAGTCATGTTTTCTTTGACTCTAAAGTCTAAACCTCTGACCATAAAGAAATGGGACCCTGTCATGGAGATTCAAAAAGAGGACAGGTAGTTGTTCCAATTGAAGTTGTTAAGGTCACCTTGAACAAAGGGAGACTCTGATATGCTCGCATTCTGGTAGAGGTGGCTTTTTCACAAGAATTTATCGTTTAAGAATGAGAAGGGGGTGTTGATTGCTCAGGAGGTGGAGTATGAATAGAAGCCAGTGCTATGCTCCCAGTGTAAAGGGTATGGGCATGAGGCTGCTGTGTGTAAGAAAGGAGGAAAGAAAATGATGTGGATTGAAAAAGCGAAGGCTCCTCAGACTAAGGGGCCTGTGTTAGGAGAGGCTGTGGAGAAACAGGAGACCAGGAGGGTGGATGATGAGGAGCCTGTGAGGGGAACTCAAACTACGCCTGTACAGGAGGATAGGATGGTGGATGATGAGGGTTTCCAACAGGTCACCCTAAGGAAGCAATGCAGAAGGAACTTCCTTTAGAGCCACCTTCATTTATGCTCACAATGATGAACAGGATAGGGTTGTGCTTTTGGAGAGTTACGTACAATAGTGGGTACTAAAATTTGAAGTTTGTTGCAGTTAGAGTACTCCAGTTGCAAAAATGGCAGTTAGGAAACTCTAACCAAACATCTGTTAACTTTAGTGTTAAACTAATTTATTTAAAAAATGATTAGTAGTAAATGCAAAACAATATTCAACAAAATGACTACTTGTTCCAAAATTCTAAAAGTAAAATAATTTTCGTATATGACAATAATCCTAATCTTTTTTATTGTTAGAATTTTTCTTACGCTCAATGCGTCTATTTTTTTTATTTATAAAAAAACCCAATCTAATCGTGTAATATGTTCCGGTACTTCCTCCACATTGCATAGGATTGAGAGCTTCTCAAATTCTCTTGTGTATTTCTCCACCGACATGGAACCTTGCTTGAGAGCATTCATCTTTAGGCACACTTTGAGTGAAATCCCTAGGAACAAATTTCTTTTGCATATGTTTCTTTAATTTCTTCCATGAGGGGATCTTGTATTTACCCTCTTTCTTTCTTCGGGGACGTTTGGTATGAAGAGCGTAATTGGAATGGAAAGGATTTTGATGAGGAAACGGTAATAATTAGTGTTACCTTTGTTAATTGTTTGGTATTTTGATGGAATGGAAACAATTAAAATTGAATCCCTTACCTATTGTTTGGTATAATCATTAATTTAAAGGAAACACTTTTTTTTTTTGTTCTATTTAAATAAAAATAAAAATAATACTGAATTGCATTAGGGAGTAATAATAAATAGTATTGATACCAACCCACTTTACTTAATCAGCAACATCATATGATCAATATCAGATCATAGATGATGTTTGAGAAAATAGATTACCAAAAATTATTATATCAGCATTAGAACTGCATCTATATCTACACGTCTCGAAAAGAAATACAAAAAATAGCGCTCTTTCAAAATCATCAACAGCAAAATCATCAAAATCAGATCGTAGGCATCACCAATATGAAATCATCGTATGATGTCGCTGATGATCTGAATTTGATTCCTCCATTGTTGCATGCATAGATGTCTCGAATAGATTCAATTGGCAAAAATCAAATTCGATAAAAATTAGCATATCGAAAAAACATTCTATCAAAATTCATAATCAAAATTATTGTAAACAAGCTGAAAAATCAAAATTATTGTAAACAAGCTGAAAAATCAAAATTATTGAATGTTCATCATTAATTGCCATATGAAGAGAAACTGGTTGAGAAAGAGATATGAAAGCCATGGATGAAGAACTGCGTAGGTGAGTAACGAGTGGTATTGTTTGAAGAACCCGATAGGTATTTCTTTCCTAAGGCTTTTGACCGGAAACAACTTAGGGGTAACTATTACCTTCAAGTAACGGTATTTGTTACCCAACTCACATACCAAACAAACGATAATGGAACGTGTTAATTGAATCCGTTTCCTATGCTTAGAAAACTCAAACTAAACACCCCCTTCGATTCTTCAAATTTTCAAACTACATTGATGCATGTTTCTTGAGTTTCACAATGCCTAACTTGCATTTCTTTTCATCATCATAGCCTTTGTACTCAAAAATATTCTCAATGCTCCTCAACCAATCAAAGAAATCATTAGGGTCCAAACTACCATTGAATTCCGGAAGTTCAATTTTGATATCACGATCATTTAGACTCTTAGGTTGCTCAACTTTAAGTTCTCCCTCCATGGCATCCTCATATGATTGATTTTTAGGACTATTCCTTACATTCCTCTCAAAGGTGTAAATTAATTTAGCTATCCCCACTTTTAAATCCTCAATATTCTTTTCAACTTTATCAAGTCTAGTTCGATCTAGAGATGTATTTCTCCTAAACCCATCATTCCTCCTTTCATCACCCATGATGTATGAATGTATGAAATATGGCTAGAAATTTGTGGACTAGGTGATGAAGGATACTTCTTCGTGGAGTTAAAGGCTTTATTTCAATATCCTTTGATGTAGGATGGGGTATCATAAACAAGCAAAAACTACCAAAATTTCCCAAGAGATTAAGAAATTCGGAGGTCTTTATTAGCTCAACATAAATATCATGAAAACTTCAATAAAACATGGATATGGACTTGAAAATTAGCTCACTAAGGACTTATAATCAAGAACTAAACATAATCTACTCTAAATCACAAAGGTAAAGAATAGAAGATGACTCACCATTCACCAATCACCAAGGTTGATAAGATTTGCAACCACAAAGGAAGAATAGCTCACAAAGGACTTCATAAGAGATAAACTAAGATTTTTAATTCAACAAAAAATGACTACAAATGAGGCAAAGAAAGTTATTTAAAGAGCTAAACTCACCCTAATAAAACTATTAATCTAGGCCATTAATATTATAATAATCAAGGGCCAAGATTAGAACTAAACAAAACAAGAGAAAAAAAGCAACAAGCAAAACTCGTGTGCACGGTCGTGCAGTACAACTGTGCCCGGTCGTGCACGTCTAGGCAGAAGCTACTGACTCGTGTTGCACGGTCGCACAAGAGAAGTGTGCACGCAACTGCTGTTTTGCCCGTTTTCTTTGGCACGATCGTGCTCAACCTTGCACGGTCGTGCACCTTGTCTTCAGGCCATTTAAGCTTGTTCTTCAAGTACTAATCCATGCTATTACAAGCCTAAACACTACTAAAGCAATAAAACAAGAGTTTAAGTTTATTATTACAACCCAAAAGCATGAAAATAAGCTAAAATAAGAGCTCAAAACTATCCAAGTAAATAGTGAACGAAAAATGATGTCGTTGACCGTTGAAGCCGCTTGTTGGACCATCAAAAGACACTAAACAAGGGCCATTAATCTAGGCCATCAATTGACACTAAACTCACCCTAATAAGACTATTAATCTAGGCCATTAATCTCATAATAATCAAGGGCCAAGGTTAGAAAGACACTAAATAAAAGAAGAGAAAAAAGCAGCCAGCAAAACTCGCGTGCCCGGACGTGTAGTACAACCGTGCACGGTCGTGCACGTCCAGGCAGAAGCTACTGACTCGTGTTGCACGGTCATGCAAGAGAAGCTTGCACGCAACTGCTGTTTTGCATGTTTTCCTTGGCACGACCGTGCTCAACCTTGCAAGGTCGTGCACCCTCTCTTTAGGCCATTTAAGCTTGTTCTTTAGGTCCTAATCCATGCTATTACAAGCCTAAACACTACTAAACCAATAAAACAAGAGTTTAAGCTAATTATTACAACCCAAAAGCATGAAAATAAGCTAAAATAAGAGCTCAAAACTATCCAAGTAAATAGTGAACGAAAAATGATGTCTTTGACCGTTGAAGCCGCTTGTTGGACCATCCTGTCCTGCATCAGATACTCCCGAGAGTGGATACTACTGAAGGTGGATACTTCTGAAGGCCATATGCTGCTCCAATGGAAGGTTTTAAATTTGACCCCATGTGCAAGTCTATAGGCCTTAATCATCTAGCTTTTGCAGATGATCTGCTTATTTTCTCAAGGGGAGATTTCAACTCTGTCTCCAAGATGTTAAGTGGCCTTAAGATGTTTTCTGCTACCTCAAGGTTGTGCTTTAGTCCTGCTAAATGTGCTATCTATCATGGTGGTATGGCCCAAAGTAAAGTTGATAGAATTGTGCAAGCCTCTGGGTTTCAGATTGGTAAATTTCCTTTTACCTATCGGGGAGTTCCTATTTGCTCAAAGAAGATCAATGCAGCTGATTGTGACTTGTTGGTGGACAAGATGTGTAATAGAATCAGAGTTTGGAGCTCAAGACACTCTCTTTTGCTGCCAAACTGCAGCTTGTTAATGCTGTCCTTCTCAGCATTTGTACATATTGGGCACAGCTGTTTGTCCTTCGTAAGCGTGTAACCGTGTAATTCAGAATATTAATCATGCCTGTAGAGCTTTCTTATGGCATGGGACGTACACTTTTTCTCAACCAGGACGGTTGCTTGGAACCTCATTTGTAGAGACAAGGCTGTGGGAGGTTCAGGCATCAGGCACTTATACTATTGGTGCATTGTTGCTGTTGGTAAACATGCTTGGCATGTTGCCACTAGGAAAGACAACCTATGGGTGCAGTAGGTGCATTTGGTTCATAAAATTACCAACTGACAAGCTCATCAAGCCAAAATTGGTGAAAGCTAAATTTGGAAGGATATTTGTAAAGTGAAAGGCATTATTTGAGAAAGGTCTGCTGAATGAAGATAAGTATACTATATGTTATACTTATGCTAAACTCAATGTCTTTCACTTTATAAACATCCTTCAATGGGGAAGGGATCAAAGTGCATTGGGGTAAATTTGTTTGCAATAGATTTTCCCTCCCTAAACATAGATTCATTGCCTGGCTTATTATGTAGCAGAGGCTACAAACAAAGGACAGGATTCACTTTGAAGTGGTGGACAGGATCTGTTCTATTTGTGATCTTGAGATGGAGACCCATCAACACCTATTTTTTTAATGCTGCTATGCTCAACAAGTGTGGGGTGCTGTTAAAAACTGGTTGGGAATTTATAGCACTGATGTTAATTAGTGCAGTTTTACACAGTCGCTTTATCAAGGCTATGATGGAAGTAAATTCAGAAGAAAAGTTGCAGCTGCTTGTTTTGCCACAGCTTATCAGATTTGGATGGTGATTGGTGAGGAACCATGCTCTATGGAATAACTCTGTAAAACGTACAACAGTTAGCTTCTCTAGAATACCAGGTATATTTGGAAAGAAGATTAAAAATGTATATATAGGGGCTGGTTTGATAGCTTACATGTATGAGTTTTCTCTGGTTTAAGGCCTTTTGGCCTGGTGTGGCTCCTTTTTGGAGTTAGATTGTAAATTTGCTCTTGTATTGGAGCTTTAGCAATAATAATAATAAAAAAAAAACCTAAAAGAATCAAGGGAGTTGTAGGATATACTTCCTCTTTTTTTTTTTTTTGTCCTGCACTTTGCTTTTGGCATGCATATTAGTAGTATCTTCTATTCACCTTTTTCTTTTCTTATAAGAGGAATTTTTTTTAGAACAATTCAATTACAGTAGTTTGGAATTTTGGTTAACTTCTAATAAGTAAAAATAAGTGCAAATAAATTTTATTGAGCTCAACAATAAGTTCAGACAATTGAAAAATAAGTTGAATACACACCCTAAAGATGTTTTTTTGATGGTTTATAATTAATGAATAGGTAACCGATGTAAATTTAGAGTAGTAGAAAGTAAGAGAAAGTAGCTATGTAGAATAAAGCAACTTAATTGATTGTGCTAAAAAGTAACATGGGGTAAACTAAAAATGAAAAATATTTATAAAAGAGATTGGCTTAAGTATTCGAGAACATCCCTAAAAGGAAATGAAAATATTGTAGAAGTATGATAAATGTTCGAAGTGCTATTATTGTTTTAGAAGCCTCTTTTCACTGCCTAGCAGCGTGAAATGATAATGTTTTGGTGAAAAATTATAACTTTTTAACATAATACCACAACTTATTATATAAACCTGATCTGGTTGTGTAAAAAGTTCTACGTTTGCTGCAAAAAGTTACAGCTTTGTTATTTAAGGTTCTGTTGACAGTGTGACAGGAGGTTCTGTTATTATTATTAGTTGCAACACTTTTCTCTTTTGTTAGTTTTGAAATACGGAGTAGTTGCAGCATACCGTTCTTTTAGCTTTTTTTCCCCTTTTCTTTCTCATTACATGGGCAGATGGGCCACTTTGTTATCTCTTTCTACGTCACATGGCTAGGTATCCTAAAATCCATGTATATCCCTTTATTGCATCTAAAAAAAGGAGACATGTCTCCCTTATACCCCCACAACCCCCTACCTTAGTAAACTAAGGGCTGGTCCTGAAATCTTTAGAATGAGAATTTTAGGTCTTGAAATGATGGTTATCTCTGCTACACGTTGATGAAAGATAGGTTAGTTTTTACTTTTTAGATATAAGATGGTAACTGCAAGTGATATCTGGGATTGTTTTTGTCATTTGTGGTATTCTAGCTATGTTTATGGCCAGACATTTACATACTAGCCGCACCATGCATTGACAGGGAAAATTGCTGTTATTGGGGGTTGTCGGGAATATACTGGTGCTCCTTATTTTGCAGCAATCTCGGCGTTGAAAATTGTCAGTATAAATCCAGTGAATTTTAATAATTTGCATCATATTCTTCATCTATCTAAGTGTTGGTGGCCTTGTTTGCCTTCATCATAGGGTGCAGATTTGTCACATGTGTTTTGTACTAAAGATGCTGCTCCAATCATAAAGAGCTACAGTCCTGAGTTGATTGTGCACCCAGTCTTGGAAGAATCATATAGTGTCAAGTAAATTTTAATACTGATGCTTCGATTTTGTGTTTCAACTTTCATTATTTGTTGGTTGTGGGTAATGTGGAATGTTATTGTCAGGGACGAGGACAAAGCATCTACTGGTAACAAGGTTTTCCATGAAGTTAAGAAGTGGATAGAACGATTTGATTGTCTTGTTATTGGGCCAGGCCTTGGAAGAGATTTATTTCTTCTGGTACACTTTCTTAATTTTTCATGCAGCGTCGAAGATTCATAATGCTTTTTGACAAATTTGTAGAATAATATATATTCATAAATACATGTGTATGTGTGTGTATCTGTGTGTTTGTGTGTCTGCAAACACATCTGCACTTTTATATATGTAATATTTTTGAGGTTGAATCTTGTGTGTAGGCTTAATTGAGTCAAATGGCGTGTATATAAGGGTCCCGGCTCAAGGCCTAGTAATACCCAACATTACCAATTACCAATATAAATAAATAAATACAGTACATATGTAAATTATATGGTTTATGGTGCATTAATGGAAAAAAATTAAAATGACATTGAACTTGTTAGATTGGATTTGATTGCTTTTGGACCAAAAAAAAAAAGTGTTTGGATTTGATTGCATTGGAATATTGGACTATGAAGTTAAGCTTGGAGTCTGGGACTCAAATTTTTGTGTCTAGTCCAAAAGTTCAAACTATATTTAGATTTAACAAAGTCTAATCTACCCCATCAGCCCATCCAATTTACATTGATCCTATATCTCTTTGGATCATGGGTAGTTAATTTTGGAAATGGTTTTTGAGAGGAGAAACGAGAGAAATGTTGGCAAATAATCTGATATATTTAGGATGGAGAAGAGCTGATTTGTGGCTAAAGGAAGTTCACTGTAGTAAGTTGTAGCCATTTTGATTTGGTGACATCTTTGTTGTGTACTTGTGTTTGCACCTGTCGGTTGAATAATTTATGTATTCTGCTTTACTGCATACACTTCTTGGCCTTCAAAATACTCAAACATGTACAAGTGCTTCTGGAAAAAGCTGCAAATCTCAGAAGAAATGGATTCATTTAAAAATTCATCCTATATATCCTATTGTATTGCATGTTAAAGCTATTTTATATTTTTTATGTTTCATAACAAGTCTTCATGTTAAAATTGCTTCTTTTCTGCAGGATTGTGTGAGTGAAATTTTAAAACATGCTCGCCAGTTGAATATCCCACTTGTTATAGATGGGGTATGTTCCAAACTTTGTTGTAACATTAAATTTCTCTTTTATCATTGTACTCTCTACAAACATAAGCATTACCACCCCAGTGTTTCTAAAGATCAAGTGTTGTGGGTTATATATCTAAGTGTGTGCGATGAAAGTTTATCTTCAATAGCAATCTTCCATTTACAGGACGGGCTATTTCTGGTGACCAACACTCCTGATCTGATTAGTGGGTATCCTTTGGCTGTGCTTACACCAAATGTGAACGAGTACAAACGCCTTGTGCAAAAAGTGTTCAAGTGTGATGTAAAGGATGAAGAATCTTCAACTGAGTTAGTGTCTCTTGCTAAAGAGTAAGTTAGATGTACTAATAATTTGCTGTTTCCTCTATAGTGGACTAGTGGTAAAATTTGAGGTCCGAGGTAGGTGGCCAGGGTCAAGGGAGGAAAATTGTAGCAATTAGCAAGGCCCTTTATTTCCTTTTACACATTAAAATGATATATGTTGGTTTTTTTTTGGAGTGGTAGCTGGGTTTTTTTTGGGGGGGTGAGGTCTTTGGGGACCATGAAATTTGCTGTTCTTCTCCTTTTTTCCTCATCTTGCTAAACTTTTCTAGTAGTATTGCACACTTGAATTTACCTTGATGTTGATAATTATTTTTTACATGGGTGAGTGTTGAGAACTGCAAAGCCATGTTCTTATGGACTTAATTTCTGAAATATTAATTCGGTTCACTTCAGATAAATTCAACTTAGCTCTTGCTGAGTGTAGGATTTAATTTAATTCAGTCCAAAAGAACAGGGCCAAAGTCTATAATCTTTTGAGCAATGGTTGTTTTGGAGTCGAGGATTCGTTGCATACTTGCATATTAACTTGCAGGAGAATTTGGTTGTCATAGGATCGGAGGTGTAACCATTATGAGGAAAGGAAAATCTGATATCATTAGTGATGGTCATGCTGGTGCGATTCTATCTTTAGTTACAATAACTTGTATTTATTTGTTTCTATCAAGTAATGGGTTTAAAGCGGTGACTTTAATGACTAATTTTTGGGTTTTCTGCTTCTCATGCTTGGTGCAGTTTGTTCAGTAAGTATCTTTGGCTCTCCTAGGCGATGTGGTGGCCAAGGTGATATACTTTCTGGAAGGCAAGTTAAAAAGTTAAAAGGACATCGATAATCTTGTTTACAGGTTTTAGAATAGCTAAAATTTACTTATATGATGTGACACACTCTCCCCTGATGCCAGTGTTGCTGTATTCTTGTCTTGGGCTCGTCAACACTCGTTACTTGTTGAAGGAGATTCAGGAATAAGGTATGTTATGGCGTCATATGTACTTTCATGGTTGTTGATGATTGGGAAATACTTCCTCCGTAACTAATTACTAGCAACAATTGAACTAGTACAGACTCCTAGTGAAATAAGGTAATTGTGGTATTAAGTGGTATAATAATGATAAAAGTATGAGAGAGAAAAGTAGATAAAAAAGGTGGGAAAAAAATGTGGGGCCTACTTATGTTAGTATTGTGTTAATTATTATGAATAAGGGCAATAATGTAAATTTGTTATTTATTGTTGCCAAAAATAGAATATAATGAAATTAGAAAAAAATTGTTGCTAGTATTATATTACAACCAAAAATAGAAAATGTTGCTAGTATATGTTAGGGAGGGAGTACAAGTAGTTCTTATACCTCCCTCCCTTTGTTAATTAAGTTTCGTTCTTTCTTTCTCACCTAATAGTGCAATGAACCCCACCTTGACGGGATGTGTAGCTGGGTCTGCTTTATTGAGGAAAGCTGCATCTGTTGCCTTTGAGAATAAGAAGCGGTCAACTCTTACGAGCGATATAATAGAGTGCTTGGGGAAGAGGTGATACTTTCTTGTACAATCTCAATGATTTTACTTCCTCCATCTAAAAAATAATTGATACATTCCAGATGTTTCAAAATAATGGACACACTATAATTTTTTTTTTCTTCCTTTATGGTATTTTTTTTTTTTCATATTAGAAAGGAAAAATTGCCAAGAATAAGCCAACCTTTGGCCGATCTTCCACAATTAAGCCAACCTTTTGAAAATCCAGAAATAAGCCAACCTTATTATCATTTAAGCTAAAAATAGGTTAAATGATTTTTTAATGTATTAGTTATCTGTTATTTTAAGTTACTGTTATCATTTAAAGCAAAAAATAGGTTGAATGATTGTAAAATAGTGATAAAAAACAATAGAAATTAACATGTTAAATAATCATTTGACCTATTTTTGGTTTAAATGATAACAAGGTTAGCTTATTTCTGGATTTTCAAAAGGTTGACTTATTTGTGGAAGATCGGCCAAAGGTTGGCTTATTTTTGGCAATTTTTCCTATTAGAAATTCATGATCCCACACACACATACACGGAAAAAAAAAAAAGAAAAAAGAAAAGAAACCTTCTCCCCTTTTTTATTCAACGTGACCTCACATAAACAATAAACAAAATACTTATCAAATCACTGGGACCATTCGGTATCGCTGTGGTTTTCTTTTTTTGGTTTTTTGTTTCTCAAAACTATGTGATATATATCATGTTTTGAATCAAAAATTGGTTAATCTTATTAAAATCATAATTTTTTGAAAACTGACAACAGAAAAGTGGAAACACATTTTTTCTTGTTTCCTGTTTTTAGTTTTTAGTTTTAAGTTTTTTGAAAAAAAAAAATGAAAACTAAAAACAAAAAATGATGTGAAACAAGCCCTAAATATGTAGTCTTTGATTTGAAAATTGTATCGATTAACAAAGTATAGCCGTTCTAGTAACAATCATATATGCAGAAATGGTGCTACTCATTTTTTTTGTTTATTATTATTTTTATTATCATGGTTATTGTTGTTGTTATCATTATTCTTATTATCATCATCATCATCATCATCATCATTATTATTTATTTTTATTTTTTAATAAAAATCATCTTTTTGTGCAGTTTGGAGGATATCTGCCCTATATAGTATTTTCCAACTTGCTTTGTGTTGGTGCTGCAAGGCTAGGAGGGTCCATGTTTATTCATAAGAGCCTAGTTTACGTACAGTTTTTGTGTGTTGCAAAGGAAGTTGAGCTGATGTACGTACTGAAGTTGTAGGTGTCAATTTGTTTCCACAACATATGTTTTTACGCCTTTACTCAATAATTTGGCTGAAACAAAGCAAGAGTAATGTTTACTCTGCAAAGGAAAAGGGTTCAAAGCAGGCAATCAAGGTAGATTTTAACAAAACTTACTACAGAGTAAAATGGGATTTTTTTTTCTTTTTTTTTTTATAAGAAAACAAAAATTTATTAATTAGCATCCAAAAGAACAGAGGTTAAAACACAAGGAGGGCAATCCTCTAACCAAACACACAACTCCCCAAACTCATAACTATGTTTTGCAAGAAGATGAGCAACTTGATTACCCTCTCTTCTAACATGACAAAAGGATCTTATGTTCCATGCAATCACCCCCCCCCCCCCCAATTGGGTCAATTGGATCATGGAATGCATAAGCACGGTCAAGTATTCTATTCTAATCAATGGTGTTCCTCAACAATATTTTTCTCCCAATGTGGGTCTTAGGCAATGGATCCACTTTCCTCTTACATATTCATCCTAGGAATGGAAGTATTGTCTCTAAACATCTCAAATCTAGTCAACCAAGGACTTTGGTCTGGCATTTCTATCTTAAAGGGAGGGGGAAAAATTTTGCACCTCTTTGCGGATGATGCCTTGTTTTTCTTCAAAGTTACACCTGATTCATGCAACACAATCAGTGGTGGATCTGTAAGTGTGCCCGGTGGGGCACAAGCTCACCCATTCCAAAACCAAAAAATTTATTTCAATTTGGGCGCAACTACCCAAGTTATAAAAAAAAAGATAGAAGGGGTCAGGGAGAAAGAGAGCATGAAAGGAGAAAGAGAAACCCTAATTCCGGGAAATGATTACTAAATCAAATTGATTTTTTTAGTAAATATATCAAATGACATTTTTGTAATTTTGTTGAAAATAAATTACCAAAATACCCCTTATAAAGTTGGTGCTCGAATCCCTGCCCCTAAAGTTTGTCAAAATTACTTAAAAATGCCATTTGAGATACAAAGTTTGTATCTCAAATTAATTTACTGGAAATCCCTCCATACCCCTCTCTCTCATTCTCTCTATTCATCACCGCCGTAGATCATCATCATGTCCTATTCGTCGTCGGATCGCCGCCGTCGAGAGTTAGTAACCAGCTTCTCTATATTGTCATGCTGTCGGTTGTCCTTTTCGTTCAACTATTCAAGTAGACACTAGTACTGTAGTAACTTCGCGTCTTTGCTAAGTCGTGCAACCACCCAGGCATCCGATCACCGGCCACCGCCACCAACTGGCTCCGCAATTGCCGCAAAGGTCTGAAGACTCTGAACTGATAATCTGAATTTGATTTGCTTATACTTTACTATTTACATTTTTGTTGTTGAAATTGTTGATACTTATTTATTTATTTACATTGTTGATTTGACATTTATCCAATTGATTTTTCTGTTTTGTTTCATTATTGACATTTGTTGATTCTTTAATTATTTACAATTTACAAATTTTTCTATTTAATTATATTGATTATATATACAATTTACTAGGATGTAAAAACAGGTCAAACAGTCGGAAACTGGTCGGTCAAAAATAGGTTCGGTCAAAAACGGTCGGTCAAAAATAGGTTCGGTCAAAAATGGTCGGTAAAAAACAGGTCGTATGAGTCCTTTCGGTATCGGTCGGTAACGGCCGGTCTTATTCGGTATCCGGTCAAATTCGTTATTTTCCAAAACAGGTATCGATCGGTTTTGGTCCGGTCGTTTTTTGGTAACAAGTCATATTCGGTCGGTCAAAACCGATTTTTTATAGGTCATAATTGATCGGTCAAAATCGATATGCAGGTCATAATCAGTCGGTCAAAATCGGTAGGAAGGTTATAATCAGTTGGTCGCGGTCAAATGTATGTTGTAACCTGTCAGTCTTAAACGATCGATCACAATACAATCGGTCAATTCAAAACTTCGGATCAGATTTTGATATTTCGAATTAGTTGGCCTAGAATTTTTGGCTAAGAATTTAGGATGGAATAATTATATTTAATTTTAATTTTAATTTATATTAAGTTTAAATTATAAGTTTATTTATATTAAGTTTAATTTTAATTTATTTATATTAAGTTTTAATTAAACGAATTTATAAAAATTTCATCAATTTTTGTCAACTTAGAGAAATTATGTAAATAAGTTCGTTAAAAAACGGGTTCGGTTGTAAACAGGCAAACCACTTCGGTGATAAGGCCGGTCCAAAACAGATTCGGAAGAATACGGTTTCGGTCAAAATTAGTCGGTCAAAAATTGGTTTTTGGTAGGTTGAAAACAGGTTTGGTAACGACCGATCTCGGTATAATAAAAACAGGTTGGAAAGAGGTTCGGTTTTGAATGGGGTCGGTACCGGTCAGTTTCGATATGCGTAAAAGCGGTCGGAAAACGGTTCGGTATAATTGGGGTTCGGTAGCGATCGGTATTCGGTCGCTAAAAATTCGGACAAAAACAGGTTCGGTATCGGTCGATAACGGTCGGTCAAACAGGTTTCTGACCCACATTTACACCCCTACAATTTACGTTTGCTGATTTGTTTAATTATTTGTTCAAATTATTTTTTTGATTTGTTTAATTGATGCTATTGTAAATTTCAACAATTGTAATCGTGAATTTGTAATAGTTTAAAGTGTTATTATTAGGTTGTAATTTGTATAATGAATCTTTTTCTTTGTAATCGTGAACTAATATATAATAATTTGCTTTGTGTTGTGTAAAATGGGGAAAAGTGTCTCATTTCATTCAGTAAAGGAGTATATATAGTATTTAAAACAAACCCTAATTCCAGAATGTTCCTAGAGTATACATAGGGGTATAATGGTTATCTACTAATATATATTACATAACACTCCCCCTTGGATGTCCATTATACAAAAACAACAATTTAAAATACAATATTTCATAACATTTATTTACAATGCTCATTAACTTCCCCTAATGATGTAATCTATCAAAATCCTTGGGACGACGTAACACAATTATTGAATAAATTTCTTGAATGTAGTCGAAAAACGTTCCTCGTTAAAACCTTTACTGAGAAAAACCCTGTGGGATAAAAACCCAATGAAGGAAAAAGAGTAAAACACTATAGTAATACGCTTTGAAATGCTGCCTCATTAAAAACCTTACGAGGAAAACCCAATGCGGGACAAAACCTTAGTTAAGGGAAAAAGAGTGCAACGCGAATTACATAACTTGAGATCTTCAAATGTAATAAATCCAATGCCGCTGAGTAACTTCACATTTGTTGCATAATAACATTCCTCGGTGACAGATCTTCTTAGATTGGTCTTGAATCTTCAAATCTTCTCTTGGACATAGTGAGACATCTTCATTTACCAATACTTATGAAGACACTACATGAGTCTATTATCAAGTTGCCTTAATTATTGAACTGATGCATTGTTTTGGAAGTCATAAAGTAAAAATCCGTGATCAATGATAGATCATAGTCATCATACATTCTCCAATCACATATCATGGCAACACTTTATATATTCACATATCATGGCACAGTCAGTTTTTCATTTCTACTAGTGATCACTTTATTAGATGTATTTTATTCATGGCGATGAATATGATGTGATATAAGAAGACTAGCATGAGTTTTCTTTATACAATTAGCATTTGGCAAGACAATAATTAATATTTTACTCAATAATAACTTATACTATGCTGGAGTATTAAATTCAATCTTGATACATGCTAATATTGTTGGATACCTTATACTCTTCTAGAGTGTTTCATATCATCATAGTACATATAAATTTTACTGAACATAATCCTCCTTAGGAGATTCATTTAAATGTATCAATTTCTCGAATTTATCGTTGTTAGTAATTGCTCCTATCTTTTTCAGATATTTTGATCTTTAGAATCCATCGGTTTACCAAGCTTTAAGCATGTTCTAAATTCATTAGACATTGATGTTGTCCTTCTAGGACATTAAATTCAGTTGGAGCATTTACAACTAGTGTATAGTCAACAACTAGATATTATAATGTGGCCACTTCTTTTAAATAAATCATGGACATTTAAGCTAATGTACATATATACCAAAACTAACCATCGATATATCGCATTATTCATATATTATCTCCCCCTAATCCATGCATATGGGGTTATGAAAATAGTCCAAAAATATTTTAAAATCTCTTGCACCTTGTAAACCATAAATTCTATTAGTAAAGTCATGCATTAAGACTAGTGTTCCTCTTGCATTCAATATTGAAATTGGAATATCTTTTAAATATGGGCGTAATAATCCTATTTATCAAATGATGGGTCACTCATAATGTCATGTTCAATTTCTTAAACCGAGTTTAGTATCTTGAATATCCACCAAAAAGATAATATATAAACTATACAAATTCTTGATAATTCACATAGCATTGTGTATATAGGAACACATTATTTATATAAAGGGTGGATTATTTGAACAATATACATTAGAAACTAT
Source organism: Salicornia ramosissima (assembly GCA_951394345.1). Lineage (NCBI taxonomy): Eukaryota > Viridiplantae > Streptophyta > Magnoliopsida > Caryophyllales > Amaranthaceae > Salicornia > Salicornia ramosissima. The sequence goes on along the minus strand of OX596234.1, from coordinate 32,427,320 downwards.
AATTCTAGGTTATATACATATCTTTGTATTGTTGTCGGGGTTGTATGACCCTTCATGAATTTGCAAAGCTTTCGGTCCTTAAGATTAAAAATTCCATGTTCAATTTATACCTTATTCCAATCATCCATCTTCATGTAAGTACTTAATGCCATGAATAATTTGGTAGGTCTAAAACTGAAAAGGAGTATATATGACTTTTTAAGCTAAATTTGGTAAGTCATATATATATATATATATATATATATATATATATATATATATATATATTTGTTCGAGTCTAATAAAAGAAGATCATGTATAAAGATGAGATTATTAAAATTAAAATGATTTTAGTCTGGACTGAAAAATTAACCTAACAATATTTCTAACAATTAGCTTAGTGGTAATGCGGTATGTACGTGTGATGGTAACTAACTCCAAAATAAAATGCTAAATCTTCCACTAAACGACTAATTCCATTCTAGAACAAACTAGGTCATTTAATTAGGAATCCTAGGCTATCCATATCCTTGTGCCACAAGTCGGGCTTTGAATTTATCGATTGTTCCATCAACCTTCAATTTCTTTTTGAAGATCCATTTGCACCCAATCGGCTTACACTTTGGGGGTAAATCAGCTAAAACCCATGTGTTATTTCCCATGATGGAACCCATCTCATCATCAATTGCTTCCTTCCAGAAGGCAGCGTCATGAGACCTCATGGCCTCACCAAATGTCGAAGGATCATCCTCCACATGAAGTACATATGGAAATCTAGTCACGATGGACTCTCTTGACCCCTCAAGCAAGTATACATGAAAATCAGAACCGAAAGATTTCTCTTTCCTAGCCCGCTTACTTCTCCTCGGCTGAGTCGAAGTAGATGGTACATCTTCATCACTAGCACGTTCATCATCCCCTTGTTCAAACGAAGTTTGACCAAAGTCTTGAACACTTGTAATTGGAGTTATATCCCTTGGTCTAGGCAATGATGAAAACCTTGTTTCATCAAAAATCGCATCCCTTGACTCAATGATCGTGTGAACCGACCAATAGTCGTTTTGTTCTATAACATAGAACTTATAGGATTTTCTATGAACCACATATCCTATAAAAATGCATTCAGCTCCTTTTTCACCCAATTTCTTGCGTTTAGGTTCCGACACTTTGACTATTGCCCTACAACCCCAAACCTTGAAGTAACTCAAATTAGGTTTTCTTTTGTACCATAGCTCATAGGGAGTAACTTCATTCCTTTTTATGGGAACTCGGTTAAGAATGTAATATGCCGTTACAACTTCTTCTCCCCAAAAACCATCACTCAAACCCGAATAGGAAAGTATGGCGTTAACCATTTCTTCAAGTGTCCTATTTTTCCTTTCGGCTACACCATTTTGTTGTGGTGTATAGGCAGCCGTGGTTTCATGTATAATACCTACTGATCGGAAATATTCAGGATTATAGTATTCACCTCCTTTATCGGTTCTTAACTTTTTAACTCTTATATTTAATTGCAACTCAACTTCTTCTTTAAATTCTTTAAATTTGTCTAGGGCCTCATCTTTAGAAAATAGTAAGTAAACATAGCAAAACCGAGAACAATCATCGATAAATGTTACTATATACTTTTTATTACCTAAAGATGGAGTACTATGAAAATCACAAAGATCACTATGCACCAAGTCTAATAAATTCGAGTCCCTTATTATTGATTTTGGAAAAGGTTTTATAGTGATCTTAGTAAGCATCCATGTTTTACATTTTCCGGTACTAGGATCAAAAGAAGGAATTAAATCATGCTTAGACATAAAACACAACTTTTTATAATTAACATGACCTAGCCTACAATGCCATACGCTAGAATCAACATCAATCACACACACATTGTTTTGTGTAGAATTATCTACACTTAGTCTAAACAAACCATCACATAAGTAACCAAGTCCTACAAACACACCACCTTTGGATAATACAAATTTGTCTGCTTCAAAAACAAGTTTAAACCCTAATTGATTTAATAACGCACCAGATACAAGATTTCTCCTAATTTCAGGAGAATACAATACATCCCGAAGGATGATTGTTTTCCCAGAACTGAACAACAATTCTACTTGGCCTTTTCCACGAATATCAGTTGTAGAATCGTTCCCCATGTATAATCGCTCTCCATATCCGACCTCCTCGAAGGTCTTGAATAGATTACGATCTTTGCAAACATGCTTTGATGCGCCTAAATCGATATACCACCCGCAATCATCCTGCACACAATTGATTTCAGAAATCACACACACATAATCATAAAACCGATTAAGTGAAACTTGTGTACAAGTCATACCTTGCTTGTCTTGGGATGACCCACCGTCATTCCCGCTTCCATGAGATTTCTTACTCATCCTTCGCTTCCACACGGAGCAATCCTTCTTGAAGTGACCCGATTTCCCGCACTCCCAACATCCACGAGTGGACGTCTCTTGGGAATCATTGTCACCCTTTGATTTCTTACCGAAATCCTTGTTTTTGCCATTGAACTTACCCTTTTTCGAGTTATTACCACCCTTGGACTTCCCTTCCACAACATTCACGGTGGAAGTCATAGGTTTTTCAACCTTTTGTCCATCTTGCACTCGGATCCCTTCTTCAATCCGAAGATGGGATCCAAGTTTTTCAACATTCATATCATCCTTTTTATTTTTCAATTGGTTCCTTACATCTTTCCAACTAGGTGGTAACTTGTCAATAATAGAGGAGACTACAAACAATTCATTCATAGCAATATTATGTTGCCTTAATCTTCCTAACATCCTTTGAAGTTCATGAAATTGTTCCATGATAGGTCTTGAATCAACCATACGATATGTATTAAAATTACTAACCAAGAATTTCTTACTAGAAGCATCTTCTACCATATATTTAGATTCAAGAACATACCAAAGAGATTGTGCGGAGTCATAATATTGATAAATATCAAATAAAGCATCGGACATACCATTGAGAATGTGACCACGACAAATGTAATCGTCGTTCTCAAATTTGAGACGTCTCCTTGTAGTTTCGAGTGCCTCACCCTCCTCGTACTCCTCCGGCATTGGTGTGGTCAAAACATACACAACCCCTAAGGACGTCAACAAAAAATGCACCTTCTTTTGCCACCGACGGAACTCCATGCCCTCAAACTTGTCAAGCTTTGCGATGTTGGTTGTCAAATCCTTGATGGAAGCCATACTAAGAGAATATTGTTTTTAGGTTGTGGAAATTTTGTGGGTAAATAGTATGACGAACACTTGAGGCGTGTCGGATGTTACTTCCCTAAAAATAATATTTCCACCCAATACGAAGGCCGGGTTACAGGAAATTCGTTAACAAGATACAACAAGAAACCGTAGAAATCGAGCCTTGTTCCAATTACTACGAAATGAAGAAGGGATTTGTATGCGTAAACTTCTTTGCAACAATGGAGAGAAAACTAAGTGTATGCAAGAGGAAGAGATCAAGTATGAATGCAACTTCTAAAGATTATCTCTGTTTTAGTAAGTTATATTATAACTTAACCAAAATGCACAGCTGTAATACCCCACAATTTTGGTACATATCTTCTACGATTATTGATTATTAAAAAGACTATTTTATACTACGAATATATTATTTGCATATATATTCAAGTTAAAACATTTTTCAAAAAAATAAAAAATTAATTTAAATAAAGTCCTATTTTCACATATAAATAACTAGAATTTTATGATATGAATTTAATTTAAAAAAGGATTTCTAAGCCCAATTACTTCTCTTGGATTTGTAAAACCGATAGGCCAATTAAGTATTTCTAAGCCCAATTACTTCTCTTGGATTTGTAAACAAATCCTAATCTAAAACCAATAAGCCAATTAAGTAGCCCAAAAGTCATAATCCAAAACCAATAAGCCAATTAAGTAGCTCAAAAAAAAGAAAGCCCCAAAACTCACGGATAAGGAGGAAAAGAAAAAAAAATAAAAATTTGGGAGATTGTTCAAGACTATTTCCTAATATTCTACTTGATCACTAAGTAATACTTGCCTCTTAAACACCCAAAAAAAATCTTTCCATAACCTTCCCAACCATTATATGCTTGATCACCAAAGATAATATCTTCCTAAAACATGACTAAAACAAATAATGTTGATCATCAAAATTATTTTCATGATCCTCAACTTACCATACTACACATACCTTAAACACTATAAATACCCCATACCCTAATACACAAATTGCACCAAAAAAATTCCCATCTCCCTCATTCCTTCACGGCACCACCACCACCATCATCCTTCTTGCTCCGGCCACCACCGCCGCCGCCCAAGCAACCACCACACCGCCACCATCCTCCACCTTGGGTTTCTTCTTCTCCTCTCTTTTGTCTTCATATCATATTATTTTAGCAAATTATTTTTAAGTAACATGGTTTTAAAAATTAATCACTCTTAAAGGTTATAAACTATAAAATAAAAAAAATAATAATTTTGTGTTAGGATGATTTCAATTATAAGAAATAAATATTTTAATTAAAAACATAAGTTTTAATTTCACAAGAATCATGCACATATTAGAGTCATATTTAAGGTAGTTCTGAATGTTTGAATGACCTTACGTTAACTAAGGTTATATTACTTGTATGTAGGGCATTCTCGATCGATAGAAGTTCCTAAGTGTCGATTCAAGGTTACGTTTCGATTCGGTAGAAGAAAGGTACGTTAAGTGGCTAGATACCTTATTAAAGTGTTTACATGATTTTTATGTGTTTACATGATACATGGTATAATTTATGTTCAATTAATTTCTAAAATTATGTTAATTCAAAGTTTGATGACAAAGTTATTATTTTTTTATTTTGGTAGCCTAAAATTTTTGTCATGAAATTTCTAGATTTGGGAATAATATTTATAATTTAAACCATCTTATTATATTTAAAAAGTAAAGTTTTGGAAAGATTTGAATCTTATTAAATTTTGGAAAATAAAATCTTAGGAAAAAAAAAATATTCTATGAAAAGTTTTGAAATAACTAAATATTTTATTAATATTGTCATATCACTTGAAGGAAATAAGGAATTTTGGAAAGTTACAAGTAAGAGTATATTTTCTTTATACTCAACTCTTATTATAGCCTTATTATGTTATTACGATTGTTTCCGTTGCGTACTTGAATGATAATGTCTATGTATGATCTCTTGATGTTCGTTGACTGTTTGTTTGATCTGTTCTAATTATTACGTTTCTAATTGTGTTCTACTGATTAAGTAGAACAATCTAATTACTAACCACTAACTGTGGACCCCAAAATCCTTTTTCAGGTACAGATGGTGACTGATTGTGTTACGCAAGGGCTGGGGTTGTGTGCGAGCTAGTTTAGTAGTTTATTTAATTCTGATGTTCACTCCTAGCCTTTGTATTATATTGAGTGGACTTTCCTTATTTTGTAGTATCAATGGACTTTGGAGTTTTAATTAATTTTGGATTATTTAATGTTTTTAATGAATAATATGAACTATGTTTAGATCTTCCGCTGTAATTGACGAATCTGATATTAAAGGTTTATAGATGTTAATGATCTGTATTGTTGTTTTCTTCGAAAACAACGCTGCTAAAATACGGGTCGTTACATAATATCTCTAGTACCATCCGGAGATGCTCCACATGCTCAGACTCATCTCTCGAATAGACTAAGATATCGTCTATAAATACTACGACGCACTTATCGAGTAAGTGATGGAAAGTCCGGTTCATCTAGTCCATGAACACAGCTGGCGCATTAGTGAGGCCAAAGGGCATCACCTCGAACTCGTAGTGGCCGTATCTCGTACAAAAAGCGGTCTTCGGGATGTCTTCCTTCTTAACTGGGATCTGATGATATTCAAATCGAAGATCTATTATCGAAAACACTCCCGCTCCTCGTAACTGATCGAATAGGTCCTCAATCCTAGGCAACAGGTACTTATTCTTGATAGTTACCCGATTCAACTCTCGGTAGTCTATGCACAGGCGCATACTACTGTCTTTCTTCTTCACAAAGAGAACGGGTGCTCCCCATGGAGAAACGCTCGGCCTAATGAAGCCCTTGTCGATCAAATCTTGGAGTTGCGTCTTTAACTCTTGCAACTCCGATGGTGCCATCCGGTAAGGTGCCTTCGAAATCGGCGTTGTCCCGGGTGCTAAGTCGATATGAAACTCGACGTCGCGCTCGGGTGGAACTCCTGGTAGCTCACCAGGAAATACGTCTCTGAAATCCCTCGCTACAGGTATGCCGTCCAACAGACGCTCCTCAGTCAAGTCCCTTACCTGACATAAGTACACCATATCGCCATTCTGGCGATGTTTCCTCATCTTCAAGGCTGAGATTACCTTAACTCCTTTCTTAAGGACGAACCCAGACTAGGTAACTCGGTTGCCCTGTGATCCTCGGAATGTCACTGACTGATCTCGGCAATGAATGATCGCTCGATACTTCGACAGCCAGTCTATACCAAGAATAATATCGAACTCCATCAGTGGGAACTCCTTCAGATTGGCCGTCGCTTGCTCCCCAGCTATCACGATAGGCACTCCTCGAAACTCGCGCTGACAAATAAAATCCTCTTCGGACGGAAGAGTTATAACTGAAATAACAGGAATGCTACTACGAAGATTAGACCTCGAGGAAAAACTACTAGCCACAAAAGAGACAGTAGCACCAGAATCAAATAAAACAAACGCTAACACACCAGAGACAAGAAATTTACCTGAGACAACGTCGGGCTGAACCTCGGCCTCTGCCTCAGTCATACAGTAGACTCGGTTCTTCACTGGAGTCTTAGTCGGTGCTGGAAGCTGCTTGATCTCGGTGTCTGGCTTCCTCTCGGGGCAAACTGACGCCTTATGGCCTTCCTTCCTGCAGATAAAACAAGCTATGGGCGAACCGTCACACCGCTTCCCTGGATGGAAGTCCCTGCCGCAGCCTCTGCATCTCGAGCCGTCGGAACCCTTATGCGAACTCGTGGTCAGAGGGGTACTGCTAGGAGCACTAAATCGAGGCTTCTTAAAAGAAGACGACGTCGCTGGGACCTGGGTCCTCTTCCTGCTCGCATCCTCCTCGATCGTCGATGCCTGAATCTCGAGTACTACCTCGTAGGCCTGGTAAAATGTCTTCGCTCCATTGCTGATCACGTGAACGCGAATCCTCGGATCTAGCTTTTTGATGTAGCGCTTGACCCGCTCCTTCTCTGACGGAACTAAAGACGTAGGGAACCTCGATAACTTCGTGAACTTGTCGGTGTATGCCTGAACTGTCATCTTACCCTGAGTAAGAGTAAGAAACTCCTCCTGCTTCTGCTACCGCAACTCGTCGGGGTAGAATCTCTCCTGGATCTTATCTACGAACTCGATCCATGACATCGAATGTAAGGGCAAGCATGCATCCTTAGCTACAGCCCACCAGTTATCGGCCTCTCCACGTAGATAGTAGGCGGCGATCTGCACCTTCTCGTGCTCGGGGCAAAACGTCGCGTCGAAGAGCTTCCCCATCTCGCGGATCCAACTCTCCAGGATAGTGGGGTCGGCAACCCCATCGTTGGTCGGAGGTCGATGACATGCGATACCATCGAACGTCAACTGCGTACTAGGCGTATGACGACTATGATGCGCCAACGTAAGGATCGCCTCCTCGAGCGCTCGTAACCTCTGTCGTCCCGTACTCAACCGGCGAGGCGTAGACATGCTGCAACGCAATAAAACAAAGACATACCAAAGAATAGTGTCAGTCATACATCCCCACCACAGTCAAGTACACAAACTCAAAAGAAAAAAAGAATAGAAAAAGAGTCTTATCCCGGTTCTTCTACCCGAACTCTTCTCCCTTATACTTAAACTTAATTTGGGTTCAATCACTCGAGAAAGATAAAGCTCTCAACTCCCGGGTTTATTCATATCCTAAAACTTCACTTAAAACCTATTCGGCTCTGATACCAACTGTGACGACCCGACTCGCTTAAACCGGCGCGGAAGAAACCGACGAGTCGAATAGTCAGTTCTAAAATACTAACATGCTTAAAAATTAAAACAAAACCTCAAATTGAATATATGCTAAATCCAAAAGTACAACACCCACAAGATTGTACATATCTAAACCCAAATATCGTTACTACTACTACGAACAATCATTAACTCCAAAATAAATGTCAGAGTTAGAAAATAAAAATTTCACTACTATAGTCTAAACTAGAATCGTAAAATAACAAAACAAGTACTAAATAATATTGGCACTCGCCCAACCCAAAGCTAAGCAAGAACCTCATCATCAGAATTACCTAAAAAATAAACAACAGTCCACCGTCAGTGGCGAGTAACATAACCGTCCCACCCTAACAGGGATACACAAGATCATAGCATAAATCAAGCAACCAAATCAAACACACAACATACAATCATGCGAACCAACATATCATACCATCAATAACAATAATAACTACAACAGACAACAATGTTGAGTCGACTAACTTAACCATTAGTTAACAACCTTAAACTTTGGCGCAATCATTTACATATTAGACCGGACTACGCACATACGAACGCATCTTACGCGAACGAACTTTCTACCATGCCAGGATTGAGAATCTTACTACCAACCCCATGAAACCCATCTTACGGGAAATCCATATCAAGAGACGACATAGTAAGACCTCCAGCTATCCCAATACCGCAGATAGGATAGGGGCAACGTCTTAACCCAATTCTTAGAATCTTACTCTAAGATTAGGCGTCTAATAGTAAAATCAAGCTAATCTTTAACCAAAATTTACATTCTTAGTTAATCTTAAGTTGCATCTTACGCCTTGACTCAAGAATAACATGTAAATCAACAAATCTTGGAACCTCATATATCATTCTTTAATTTTCTTTAACTTTTCTTTAACTTTCAAGACTCGACCAAGAACTCATCCAAGACTCATAAAGAACTTAACAAGACTTCAAGAACTCAACCATGAACTCAACCAAGATTCAAGAACTCAACCAAGAACTCAATCAAGATTCAAGAACTCAACCTAATAATCATCATCAAAATTCACGTATAACATGACAAAATTTTAACAACTTTTTCATCAACTTGTAAACATCAAAACTTCACTAAACTTGAACATGATCAACATCAAACATGTTATTAATTTAAACATCATAAAATACATTGAATCATGGCAAGAATAACACAAAAACATCACCCCCAAATCAGCCCCATAATCACGCATGTTATAGCCAAAATTCATCAATTCCGGTTTAATCTAATCACTTAATCTACCTTATGAATCATAGTATACCTACTAGGATTTGGATAGTATGTTACCTTATTGAAGATTACACACAAAAATACACTAAACTTGCTGCCCAAATTCGTATCAAACGGCCCCAACACACACGGACAACCACACGGTACACACGGCCTTGCACACGAGCACACACGGCTTCACCTTTGAACACGGCCCTGGCTGCATGGTCTCACGAACACGGCACGACCTTGGCTGGAACCACCACCACAGACCACCGTCTTTAACACGAACCACCACACGAACCACGCACGCACCACACGGCCTTCTTGAACAACCCCAAAACAAAGCCGAACAAGAATTCTTGAATGAAATAATTGAGGTCTAGATTGTGTTTTGATACTTAAAGATCAATAGAGGTTGAATCTTTAAGTTTGGGCTTGAATTGATGGATGAACAATTGATGGGTTGATAATGCCAAAAATAGCGTGTGATACGATTGCAAATGGAGGGAGTTTTGTATTTAAACTTTTGATGGCAAAGGATGGGCAAATGATGGCAAGGGACTCTAAGTCAACTCAACTTATCACTTAGTCAAATTAACTTTTGATGGAGGGAGTTTTGTGTTTAAACTTTTGATGGCAAGGGACTCTAAGTCAACTCAACTTATCACTTAGTCAACTATAGGTCAAACATCCTAACTTTGAATTCTAGACTCGATAACAACTTAGACAATCCACTACTCAATAACTAAGCACTTCAATCACTCGAAAACATCACACAAATTCAACAAAGATAATTTCAACATGATCACAAAGCAAAACGTATACTTCTTAAAAAAATATATATAGTTCAATAAATATATTTCAATCATCTAATATTTAAACAAAAATCCAAGCTTTATTTATAAACAATATTCACGGCGTCTTAATAGATAGTAATCAATAAAACGTAATTAAAGAATTTAATTAATTAAATCAAGATTAACAATTTAATTCAAGAACTTATTCACTTAGTAAAATTAAATCAAGAAAGTCATAAATAATCATAATTTGAACAAGGGATTCGACAACATATACTTTAAAAGTATTTTAGTAATTTAATCACACTACTTTACAAAATCTGATTTTACCAATTTAAATTAAAGAACGACCATTTAAAGATGTCTAACATTATGGAAATTTTGATGATAGTTAAATATAGGTTAAAGGTTTAACTTGCATAATTTTCGTCCAAAAATAACATCATTTACTAATTTTAAGGGATTTTATAACTAACCGATCAAATTAGACTATATTCAGTTTCAGAATTTTCTGCCATAGAAAAAGAACTTTAAAAATTACGAAAAATTAGCACAATCTGTAAAACACTAATATGGAATTTCGCCTAAATTTTTATATCCATAAGAATTGAATAAGTATTATAATAAATTCGTATATCAAATCTGGACAGTTTTACCGGTTTGACAGATTAAATTATTATAAGCAAGAAAAAGACTAATTTTGCCACGAAATAAATCTTGATTCATAATAAACCAGTAAAGAAACTCCCACGAAAAATTCATCAAGAAATAAAAAGATTTGATCAAGTAATAAATTCATACACTCAACAACACACTTATAATCATTCAATTGTTTAATATCAACAATAATAATTCAAACATCAAAAATACAATCTTTAGCAATTCTTAACACGTTCTAACAATTATATATTTAATTAGTTCACAGATTAGGTAAAACATCTAATTATCTTGAATTGATGGACAAGATTTCGGATTCCTTTGATCTTAGAATTGAGTTGGAAGTCTTTAGGAATTTTTGTGTTTAGTTGTTTTTGAGAGAGAATGAAAGTAATTATGGTGGTATTATTCTTTTTAGGATGCCATGGGTTTTGTGATGTGGAGGGGTATTTATAGGCTCTTGGTTTGTTGAGGAAATCCTAAAAATAAGTAGAAAAATATTAAAAATGAGATTTTTGGATACAATCCATATCTAAATATTAAAAGATTTTGGAAAAATAATTAGTCCAAGAAAAATAAAAATAGAATTTTTGTTTAAGGATAATATCTAATTAATTAATTAGCTAAATGAAAATTAATTTATTAAAGGAGAAAAAATAGAGGGGTCGCGTGGGCTCAATTAAGAAAAGGGCTTTGGGCTTTGGCCCTATTTGGCAGGTCACGGTAAAAAGATTGGGCTAAGAGTTTAGTTGGGCTCAACATGAATCAATGGGCCAGAAATCAATTGAAAAAGGTTTTTCAAGTCCGGTTACCAAAAAAGGGACTAAAATTACTTCTAACCCCTACTTAGCCAACTCGTCATTAATTCAACATTAAATTTGAGTCGGTCCACAACCTTGAATTGCTTAAAGGTGAAGATTTAGGAAGCTAACGGGTTGAGGCCAAATGAAAGAATATGAGATCGCCATCATAAAGAATATTAGTTTGACACATTATAAAATATTAATAACATAAATTCCCGGAAAATAACTTTTAAAAGATTTTCCAAATATAAAACAGGGAATCTATTAATAGTTTTCGAAATAAATTTTTAAGATGTCAGGAAAGACAATCTAATTACCTAAAATTCTAACCCCAATAATACAGGGTGTTACAGTCACCCCTCCTTAAATAAGTTTCGTCCTCGAAACTTCGAAATAACACTACAACAAATAAAATAACAACAAATATTCACACCAATAAATAATATGCGAAAATAGTCCTAACCTAGGCTACTACCCAAATCACACTCTCTAAATTTAAAGGTTAGGCTAACTATGTCAAACTTTCAGAATCATAAAGCGCACAATCTTTCGGGTTACTTATGATGAAGTAATCCTAAGGTTCAGCTCTGATACCAACTGTAATTGTTTCGGGGGTTTTTTGTTTTAAGGAGAGCTAACCAATTTTATGCCACAAACTTGACCCAGAACCACAAAAGTGAAAGTAATAAAAGTAAGAAAAGTGCAAAGTAAATAATAATAACTTAATTAGCTGCTAATCAGGATTGATTAGGGTTAATCGACAATTACAAATATGTGCTGTCAAATCAGCCAATTCTTGGAATCTGTGCTATAATCATTACTTTATTACATTTATACAAGAATCTCTTTCTACCCTTTGGTAAGTGACCAATGTGGGATACCAAACATACATATGGTTCTATCTATTTTGGTGTTTTTTACCTAAGTCCCAAGTCTGAGACTGAACCTGCCACGTGTCTTCGTAGGAAAGTGCCACGTGGACCAATAGGGTGCTGCCACGTGGACCAATAGGGTTCTGCCACGTGGACCAATAGGGTGCTGCCATGTGGACCGGTGGTATTCTGCCACGTAACCCCTGTAATTGAGGCCTTTGATGATTCTTCTTTTGCGCTGGAGTCTTGGGCTCTTTTTTGGGCTGGAGTCTTGGGCCCTTTGTCCTTGGACCAATTACATTGGCAGTAACATTTTCCCCTCAAAAGGAGGAAATTAGTCCAAATTTTCCCCTTTTGAACGGTTTTATCCCAATTAAAACCCTTAATCCGTTTTTGGGGGGAAAATAAAGAAAGTTTTTGAATTTTGAAATGATTGGGGGTCTATAAATACCCCCTAATCATTTTCATAATTCATTTTCCAAAACCTGAGATTCTAGAGAGAAGGTAGAACACGACTCTTTGAGTAAAAAACACTAAGCTTGGGACTTCCTTGTGGATTTGGATTGAACAACAGGATTGTGGCAAGAACTTGGTTGATTTTCTGAAGAACTTTGACTTGATCCAAAGTTGTTGTTTGCAGGTGTTTTTCTTCTATTCCCCTCAAGCCGAGTCGTTAAGCTTATAATCAGGTATTCATCTCTTCCTTCTTCCTTTTCTTTGTATTTTGTTTTTTGCGTTCGGCCTTCTAAACCCGATAGTATGGCCGAATCCTCAAATAGCAAGGAATCCAGGGTATCCGGACCCGTCTTCTCCTGGTCGAGCTATAAGACCCATTCTCTGAATATTCTTCCCTCTGTACCTATGCAGGGTACCATGGCGAGGTTGAAACAGACAATGCGATACAACCCTTCTCTAGAGGATTCGGTTGGGACACCTACTCAAGAAGGTCATGAGGAAGAGGCGACCGGCCAAGAGCCTTTAGGTTCTGAGCGGCCAGAGGTCGATATAACCGAGTCCAAAGTGGGCGTGGAGGAGGGGACAGACGTTCCCGGATCTTCCAAAAAGAGGGCAGACAAGTTTTATGACCCAAGTATGTGTGGGATGCTTAAGGTCTGCCATGACTTATATGAATCTGATTTAATTCGGACGCGTAAAACCTTTATTCAGGGCGAGGGGTTTGAGCTTATTGTGCCCGAGCCCGAGGCCACCGTGAGGTCATTGCTTGAGAGCGCCTTCCCGGTGTACGAGGCCGTTTTTGAGCTTGGCCTTCGTTTCCCACTCCACCCATTCATAATGGAGGTTTTGGATGGGTATGATCTCGGTATATGGCAGCTCACTCCCAATTCTTGGGCAAACATTTTTGGGTATATGGCTACCTATGAACTGAGAGGTTATAGAATGTCTTTTGGCATTTTCTCTCACATGCACCACTTAAACAAGGCTGAAAACAGCTGCGATGCCTGGTACATTCTTAGTACTCGACCTTCTTACCAAATGACTGTCACTAAGAATAATAAGTGGAGGAATTGGAGGAATAGGTTCCTTTATGTAAAGTCTGATGACGAAGATCTTACCGAGAGGCTGAGCCGTATGAATACCGACCCTTATCTCTGTGGCCGGGATGTAGACTTGCCTCCAACCCACTATGAGGATGATGTGGTACTCAGAGGGGACCACTTCAAAACAAAAGTTGTTTACACAACTGGCAAAAAATGCCAGTTCCCGGTGCTTTGGGTGCCGGACTGGACATTTTTTAAGGATCCTAATTTTTTGTCCGCCGCTGGCTTGAGCCAGGCCACTGATAGAGGTAGCTTTCCCTTATTTGATTTCCTGTCTTTTATCTTGCTTTTTATCCAACTCCCTGTATTTTTTTTAGAGAGAGGTATGTCGAAACTTACCAAAGAGAAGACAGGAGAAGTCACTGGCGACGACTATCTCGACGAAATGTATCACGCCAAGTCTAAGGCTTGGTCAGAGAGAAAAGAAGAAGCAAAGGTATATAATTACATATTTTCTTTTATATGTGCAGAGTAGGTCATTTTTTTTTCTCATGATTTGTAATACCCTCACTCGCCCCATATTCCTTTTATTCAATAGTTATAAGAGCCGAGGAGGCTGTTTTTTGGAAGTTGTTTGCATCATCCCCCCTCGGCTCTTTTGGAGGCCGAGAGGGGGTGTTGTAACTAACTTCAAGCTTTTGCCCCACTCAGTCACTACTTGTGCCGAGGGGGTCTTACATGGAATGTTGTTTGCAACATCCCCCCTCGGCTCTTTTGGAGGCCGAGAGGGGGTGTTGTAAATAACTTCAAACTTTTGCCCCACTCGGCCACTACTTGTGACGAGGGGGTCTTACCTGGAATGTTGTTTGCAACATCCCCCCTCGGCTCTTTTGGAGGCCGAGAGGGGGTGTTGTAAATAACTTCCAACTTTTGCCCCACTCGGCCACTACTTGTGACGAGGAGGTCTTATATGGAATGTTGTTTGCAACATCCCCCCTTGGCTCTTTTGGAGGCCGAGAGGGGGTGTTGTGAATAACTTCAAACTTTTGCCCCACTCGGCCACTACTTGTGACGAGGGGGTCTTACCTGGAATGTTGTTTGCAACATCCCCCCTCGGCTCTTTTGGAGGCCGAGAGGGGGTGTTGTAAATAACTTCCAACTTTTGCCCCACTCGGCCACTACTTGTGACGAGGAGGTATTATATGGAATATTGTTTGCAACATCCCCCCTCGGCTCTTTTGGAGGCCGAGAAGGGGTGTTGTGAATAACTTCAAACTTTTGCCCCACTCGGCCACTACTTTTGACGAGGGGGTCTTACCTGGAATGTTGTTTGCAACATCCCCCCTCGGCTCTTTTGGAGGCCGAGAGGGGGTGTTGTAAATAACTTCCAACTTTTGCCCCACTCGGCCACTACTTGTGACGTGGAGGTCTTATATGGAATGTTGTTTGCAACATCCCCCCTCGGTTCTTTTGGAGGCCGAGAAGGGGTGTTGTAAATAACTTCAAACTTTTGCCCCACTCGGCCACTACTTGTGACGAGGGGGTCTTACATGGAATGTATTTTGAAACATCCCCCCTCGGCTCTTTTGGAGGCCGAGAGGGGGTGTTGTAAATAACTTCCAACTTTTGCCCCACTCGGCCACTACTTGTGACGAGTGGGTCTGTTGTCTACCTTGGAGAATTCGGCTAAGGTGTGCAAATTTTTGCAGGTAAGTGGTGCCTCATCCAAGGGGACCAAGAGGAAGGGTGCCAGCATTTCAGGCACCAAGAAAAAAGTAAGGCTCCCCTGCTTCCTACTGGTAAAGGGAAGCAGGAGATGACTTCTGACGAGCTTAAGGAGCTCGATACAAAATTTACCCCCATTCCGGGGAAGGGACCGACTGCTGCAATGTCGGTCTA
Source organism: Salicornia ramosissima (assembly GCA_951394345.1). Lineage (NCBI taxonomy): Eukaryota > Viridiplantae > Streptophyta > Magnoliopsida > Caryophyllales > Amaranthaceae > Salicornia > Salicornia ramosissima. Next base: position 32,411,547 of record OX596234.1, on the reverse strand, counting down.
CGAACCAGGGGTTAAGGATACCCCCGGCGTCATTGCCCCTCCAGACGCTCTTGCCGACATCCCTCAATCGGTTTCTAAGAATATTCCGCCATCCATCAGGGATTTGGCGAATAAGATGGGAGGTAAATACTTCTCTCATCGAGTTAGAACTCTTCGGTCTGTGTCAGGTAAAACTATCTCGTCTTCACCTTCTCATCCAGACTCAATATTGCTTCCCATTTCTGACCCTTCAGGAGGGCCTACTGAAGAGGAGGCCGAGAGCATGCCTGGCGGCTCTTACCTTCCCGGCTACTCCAGGAAGGAGAAGCTGGAGATTGTCCGAGGGATGCTCAAAGGAGCTCCCAAGGAGGTAGCCCACAATATGAAGGGCTTTCACGATGGGCACATCATGCCCATCTTATACAACCTGGCCGAGGTATGCTTTAGGTATTTCATTATTTTTTGCGTTAAGTTAACTTTTTCTTGAAGCTAATATTCTTATTTCAGGCCATGCTGAGACTGGATGGCGCTAGGCAGTGGCGCACCGCCATGGTAGACGAAGTTAAACAGTCTAGCGTCGAGGTTAGTGAAACAAAAGACGCTGCTATGTTCACTACACTTCGACAAGACCAACTAACCGGTGCTACTGTGGAATCACAGGCTGACACAATCGTCAATCTCAAGGCCGAGTGTGCCAATCATCTGACCAAGATCAATGCCCTCATCGCCGAGCGCGATGAGCTGAAGAAGGAGAAGGAGAAGGTGGAGAAGCAGGCCAAGAAGGCTAGCTCTTCTTCCAAGGCGGCCCTTACTGAGGCCGAGGCCAAGGTCACCCAGCTCCAGGCAGAGAAGAAAGAATTGGAGGAACAAGTTTCCTCCTCCAAAAAGGGTTTGGTGCAGAGAATCTTGGAGGCTGAGCGAGCTTACAAGAACAAAGTGGCCGAGGCCTGGGAAGTGGCCTATGCTGGCTCGTCCTTTGGCCATCTCAGTCGTGCCATAGACTGGGTGGATATGAAAGGCCTGGCCGAGGCGGCCGGTCGCTCCCCTCCTCCCTACCCGTCTGATACTGAAGATGAAGGAGGAGAAGAGGAGGAAGGAGAGAACGAGGGCCAAGATGATGACGACGATGGGGCCGAGACCTGAAGAAATAATTTTAGTTTAGATTTAATTTTATTTTTTAGTTTTTAGTTTCTGTAGGCGGCTGGTCCACCATAGTTTGTAATAGTTACAAAGATTAATAAACGAAGTTTTCTTTTCATCATTTCTCGACTTTTGAGTTTATTTCAGCAACTTCATTTATTTCTAGTAGTGTATTATGCCCCTGAGCAATGCAATTGGTTTAGAAAGTCTGAGTGATTGCTCGGCAATTTATCTTGGCAATTGTGCTTTGCCGAATAAGTTGGAGGGCAATCAATCAAATACCTGATTGCCCTTAAACCGAGTGTATTGCTCAATGTGACCGTTACACGTTTCAGGGCTCGTCCCTCCTTGACTGGGCTAGTCTTTTGACTTGGGAAGCAAGTATAGAATTATTAAATTGCCACGTGGAATTTAATTCTAAAAAATGAATCATTGTTTTGGGCCTAAAGTAATAGGGCTAATTCTTAGGATTTGTTATAGCAAACTACTTATATTGGGCCCCCAACCTGTTGCAAGAAACATTAAATGCGTCTGACTAGGTATAGGGGTAAAATTGGAAAAATGGAAATTATGAAATTTCTATAAATACCACTAGCTTTGCTTTCATTTTCACAACTTAAATCGCAAATTCTTGAGAGAGAAAAAAGAAAGAGAGAAAAATAAATTTCAAAGTTTTAAGTAAAAGAAAAATGTCTGGCCAATGGTTACCAAAAGAAAAAGATAACCGTGGCAAACTTCCTTGGCCATCGAAGGAGGGGAGTAGCAGCAAGCTACCCAAGGAAAAGGATCCGGCTGCCGCGAATGAAGAAGACTTCCATAAGTATACATGGAAGGTGACGTGGGATGAGACCGAAGGGTGCTGGGACGAGGTCACAGTGCGCTCCCCGACTAGTGAGGGATCGGATCGTAAGGGTAAGCTCCCTAGGGAGAAGAACGAGGGCTTAATAGACGAGGAGCACTTACTGAATATGCAATATGAGGCTCGGTTGAACCAATGGGAGGAAATAAAGAAAAGGGGTCCTCATGATGGCGAGTGCTCCATGCGCCCCAAGGAACCCCAAGTGGTTATTAAACAGGGGTTGACTGAGGAGGAGTACCGGGCGCGTGTTGAGGATGCCTGGTATAAGGTGTACCCATATAAAGACTTCGGGTACCTCAGTGATTGGCTCGACTGGGTTGATCTCAAGCACTGGTGTGAGGAGACCGGCCGACCTCGCCCTGCTACCCCCGTGATTCCGAACCCCGAGACTAGCAGTGATAGCGAGCAGAATAATTAGATCTAGTGTGTGCTCTCTGTGTTTTTTTTTTTTTTTGCGAGGCAAGTATCTATCCTTGCCCCTTTTGTAATCGTATTATTATTTATATATGAAATATCTTATTTTATATTTCGTGTTGCGACTTATTCTTGTTATAACCGAGACACCCCTTTAATAAAGAATATTAAATATTCAAAGGGCTCGTCCGGAATGTGGGCGAGGCACCCTTTCGTCCAAAGTATGGTCGAGGCATCTATTTGTTAATCACTTTGATTTATTGAGTGACTCGTCCTGAATGTGGTCGAGGCACCCTTTAGTGAATCACTTTAGTTTATCAAGTAACTCGTCTTAATTGGAAATGAATTAGGGGGCATGGGTGGCCACCCTTCATCCTGGTGAAACATATCACTATTGGCCTTGTTTTTTGAGGGCAATATAGGGGGTAGGAGCTTAGTGCTTAGAGTAGCACTAAGGGCATTCGGTCTTATGTTTTATAAACAAAATTATGGACACTAGCCTTAAAAGTTTTCACTTAAAAAGTGACGGGGCCTTTGGGACCTAGTCCTGCCCTTTTTTCATTAATATGGAATTTGATTACATTGCTTCGACTCTTAAGTTGTACATTGTTATTTACAATCTAGAAGTAATACTTCCTTAGGTGGTCCATATTCCATGACTGTGGCACAGCTTTACCTTGCATTGTTTCGAGTCGGTATGTACCATCGTGCACTGCCTCCGTGACTTTGTACGGACCTTCCCAACTTGGAGTAAGCTTACCTTCTTCATTAGCTCGGCCTTGTGCCTCCATCTTTCTTAACACATAATCTCCAATTCTCAAGGGGCGATTCTTGACCTTTTTGTTGTATTCCCGAGCCATCCTCAGCTTGTAAACCTCTAGTCTGAGTAAAGCATTACCCCTTGTTTCTGGTAGAAACTCCAAATTCAACTTCATTGCTTCCCAGTTTGCATTCTCATCATAAAGCGTGACCCAAAGTGTGGGCTCGTACATCTCAATAGGAAGAACTGCCTCTGCCCCATACACCATCATGAAGGGAGTTTCACCCGTTGAAGACTTGCTCGTAGTCCGAATTGACCAAAGCACATTGGGAAGTTCGTCAGCCCACAGACCCTTAGCTTTTTCAAGCTTCTTCTTAATTCCATCTGAGATTATTTTGTTGAAAGACTCAACTTGGCCATTTGTTTGAGGGCGTCCTACTGAGGCAAAGCAGTGTGCGATTCCTTGATCTCGCAACCAACTCCTGAGCTGGGGAGTCTCGAACTGTGGACCATTATCAAACACCATAGCCTGTGGCACACCGAACCTTGTGATTATGTTTTTCCAGATGAAGCACTTGACATCATTTGTCTTGATACCTTTGACTGCTTCGGCTTCAACCCACTTAGAGAAGTGATCAACAGCTACAAACACGTAGCGTCGTTGACCCGTTGCTTGAGTATATGGGCCGAGTATGTCCATTCCCCATTTGGCAAAGGGGAGAGGACTGGTAATGGGGACCAGTTCATTGGAAGGGCAATGTATAAGCTTGGCGAATCTTTGGCACTTATCACATTTTCTTACCTTCCACATAGCATCTTCTTTCAGCGTGGGCCAGTAATAACCAGTTCGAATAGCCTTCTCTGCCAATGCTCGTCCCCCATTATGGGAACTGCATAATCCCTGATGCAGGTCATCCAAAACTTCCTGTCCTTGTTCGGGCGTGATGCACTTTAGGAATGGCTTAGAATAAGACTTCTTATATAACTTTCCATTGAAAACTTTGAACCACGCGGCCCTTCGCACGGTGGCCTTTGCCTCTTTCTTGTCAGTCGGCAAGGTGCCATTCATCTTATAATCAAGGATGGAGTCCATCCATGTACTACTTCGATCCAATGTCAGGATTTCTTGTTCATCTATGCTTCTTCTTTCTTTTACCTCCCAAAATACAGTCCTTGGGGTTTCATTAATTGCCGAGGAAGCCAGCTTAGACAAGGCATCGGCTTGACTGTTATCCGATCTAGGCACATGCTGAACAATGAGTGTCTTGAGTGGGGCGCTAACTTCCTTAATCATATGCAAGTATTTTTTCATGGCCGGCTCTCGGGCTTCATAGTCTCCATTAACCTGACTCACAACTAATTGTGAGTCAGACGAGGCCTCTATTTCTTCTGCCCCTGCAGCAATACACATTCTTTGACCGGTAAGGAGAGCTTCGTACTCTGCCTCGTTATTGGAGGCCTGAAACTTGAAATGGAGAGCATATTCATACACATCCCCTTCCGGCGAGGTACATAAGATGCCTGGGCCGCAACCATTTTGGGTTGAGGATCCGTCAACAAATAATTTCCAAACCTAGGGACCCTTTTCTGTCTGGCATTTCGGCCTGGTCATTTCTACAACAAAGTCTGCTAGGGCTTGGTCCTTGATTTCCTTCCTCGGTTCAAAAGAAATATCGAAAGCATTGAGTTCTACTGCCCATTTCAACATACGGCCGGAGGACTCAAGCTTAGTGAAAGGTTGTTTCAGTGGCTGGTCAGTGTAACACACAAGAGGATGCGCCTTGAAGTAAGGCCAGAGTTTTTTGGAGGCCATATATAGCACGAGCCCACACTTCTTTATGAGAGAATATCGTAGCTCGGCGTTCCTTAAGATGTGGCTTACAAAGTACACCGGGTGTTGGACACCTTCTCGGACGGCTACCAGCACCGCACTTAAACAGAATTCCGAAACAGCAAGGTATATACACAAAACCTCACATGGGATTGGGCTTATCAGCCTAGGTAAGGTGTGCATATGCTCTTTTAGTTTGGTAAGAGCCAGTTCGGCTTCTTCAGTCCATTCAAATTTAGACTTTTTCTTTATAGCGTCAAAAAAGAAGTGACATTTATCCCCTGACCGGGACAGGAATCGGCCAAGAGCAGCCAAACATCCGGTCAACCTTTGTGTCTCCTTGATCGTTCTAGGGGAAGTCATGTCACTTACGGCCTTCACTTTGTTGGGATTAGCCTCAATGCCCCGCTGATCAATCATGAAACCTAGGAACTTCCCTGAGGCCACCCCGAAGACGCACTTCTTGGGGTTCAACTTCATGTTATATTTTCTAAGGGAATCAAATGTTTCCTTTAGATCGGCCAGGTGATCTAGCGGCTCCTTGCTCTTGACAATTATGTCATCTATGTAAGCTTCCAGGTTTCGCCCTAACTGATGTTGGAACACCATGTTTACCAACCTTTAAAAGGTGGCAGGGGCATTTTTTAAACCGAAAGGCATCACAGTGTAGCAATATAGACCTTGCGAAGTGATGAAAGCCATTTTCTCTTGGTCATCCGGGTGCATAGGGATTTGATGGAAGCCTGAGTTGGCATCCATAAAGCTCATAAGGGCGTGCCCTGCTGTGGAGTCGACCAATTGGTCGATCTTGGGTAAGGGAAATCCATCCTTAGGGCAGGCTCGATTCAAGTCGGTGTAGTCGACACACATTCTCCATCCCTTGTTAGGTTTGGGGACCAAGACTACATTGGCCACCCACTCGGGGTAGTAACAAGGGCGAATAAACCGAGCCTCCAAAAGTTTTTTCACCTCCTCCGCAGCGGCTTTGTCCCGTAGTTCTCCGTGATTTCTTTTCTTCTGTCTGACTGGTTTCATGCCCGGCAGTACATTCAGCTCATGACATACAATGCTTGGGTCAATACCCGGCATTTCCTGAACAGTGAAGGCGAATACATCCTGATACTCCTTAAGGAGTGCTTCCAACCTCTGGCTCTGATCTTCTTCCAGAATGGAGCCTATTTGCACAATTCGGTCAGGGCGATCAGCATCTAGTATGACTTCCCGAAATTCACCCATAGGCTGGGGTCGCCAGTCATCTGGGTTGGGTGACCCGATCATGCAAACTTCTTGGCGCGGTCCTTCAACCTCTTTCTTTCTCTTTTTGGACGATGGTTGGACCTTGTTTTGCTGGTCTAGTGTGGGGGAGGACTTTATAGTGGTGAGATAGCACTCTCATGCAGTCTGCTGATCACCATATAACACCCCCACACCTCCATCACTACATATAAATTTCATCAACATGAGGTGTGGCACAACAATAGCTTTTGACACATTCAATGTTGGCCGGCCAATAATGATATTGTAGGCTGTTAGCTCTCTGACCACTAGGAACTTCACAAACATATGGCGTGGCATCTCTTTTGTCTCCATTCGGATGGGCAAGGTGACAATGCCTACGGGTGAATGACACCTCCTCCAAACCCAATGATAGGGTGATTAATGGGTTGGAGAGCATTGTCGGGGAACCTTAGCTTCTCCAAGCAAGCAAAGCTTATAATATCTGTCGAGCTGCTCGTATCTATTAAGATCCTCCTGACCTTCAGATTGGCTACCTTGAATTCGACGACCAAGGGGTCGTCGTGAGGAGTCTGGATGATTGGCCGATCTTTCTCGCCAATCATTATTTCTGGAAATTTGTCCTTTGTTTCTTCGCAACCTGAGAAAGGCTACGAAGGTGATCCTTCGCAACCCCTGATGGTGGGGCCTCCTGAGGCGAAGCCTCCCGAGATCATAGCCACCACCTCGGTATCGGTTTCTTCTTCTTCACCAGTCTTCTGGGGTTCCTTCGCTGAAACTTATATTTGGACTTCACAATATAGGGTTCCAACATGCCCTTAGCAGCCAGCTTATCCAACAATCGCTTCAGATTGAAGCATTCATCTGTATCATGGCCCACATCTTCGTGGTACTGGCAATACTTGCTGGCATTTCTATACTTGGACGGGCCTCGCAGCGGCTGAGGCGCATCGAAGTTGAACTTATCTTTAATTTCCATTAAGATGGCATGGGGCTTTTTGTTATACTCATATGCCGCCTCGTAAGTGCGGCTTTTGTTGGGAGCCTTTTGCTCCTTATGAGTGCCCTCGACCGTCCAAACTTCTCTTTTGTGGGTCACTTCTTTCTTCTGACTTGCTCCCCTTGCTTCTGTGCATTCTTTGTTTCCGGCTTTGTAGCTGAGCAAATCTCAGTGGCATGGATATAGGACTCAACCTCCGTAAGGATTACTGGCAGAGATTGCACCTTTTTTCTCACCATCTCGAACTTGAATCTTGACTGGTGAGGCCCTTTGACGAAGTTGTCAAAAGCTACACCTTCCGGAAGGCCGGGTATTTGCAACATCTCCAGATTAAACCGCTTTACATATGATCTCAGGGACTCGTTCGGCCCCTGTATGATCTTGCCAAGATGCATGCTGGTCTTCTTTTCCTGCTTGTTTGCCATGAAGTGATGTGCAAAGACCATGCTAAGCTTAGTGAAGTTTTGGATGCAGTGATTCGGCAGACTGCTGAACCACTTTTGAGCTACTCCTTTCAAGGTAGCGGGGAAGTACATGCACCAGGTCGCATCATCAACTGACTGGGCATACATCAAATGTTTGTACGTGGCCAGGTGGTCATCTGGATCTGTCGTAAGTGCCTTGACTTTAGAGGCCCTTGGGGCTGTCAAGATAGCGATGGAGAAGGGAGAATTCCATGTTATCCCACCATGGGGATGTGACAAATGTGGTTGTTGGAACTGAGAAGCTAGAGGCACATCTTCTCTGTGTGGCTCGGCCTTGAACGAGCCCTTCAGAACTGGAGTCGGTGTTTGCACATTTGTTGTACGATGGTCCGCATAGAGTCTCAGTAGGTGGTATCCTTCAAAGTGGGAGTTGACGCAGTGTCGGAAACGTCAATGTGGGATTGCTGCTGGGATTGTTGCCGTTTTGCTTTTAGATACTCTGTGGCATCTCTAAAGGCCTGATTAAACTCGCTTATCAGGGGCTCCCTCCTAGGGGGCGGAGGAGCTTTGGCTGTCTTCACCCGTTGAGTAATATTCTTCCAATCAACCTTCGGTGATTTAGAAGTCTTCTTCTTTCCTGAAGCCTTTTTCTTCCCTAAGTCCCCCTTGGAGTCGGCCGGACCCTTGGTCGGCCTCGAAGGCCTGGCTTCCCCTGCGGTCGGCTTAGAAGGCCCCGGTTCGGCCTTGTTGGCTTGCCCTATCATGTCCTTCACCTGCATGAAAAGTGAGTTTCTCAAATCGACCATTACATGTTTCAATTGAGAGAGAGAGATTAGCTGATCCCCCTTGGAAGATTGGGCCGAGGCTTGATCTGCACGTTGTGCAGTCTTCTCTCTTCGAGGGTATCGGTCTTGGTCTATCTCTCTCTCCTCATAATCAGGGTCGTCTTCTACCGCCACCAAAGAGGTTTTGGGTATCTCGGGAGTTTTATCTCCTAAGTTTGCCATAAAATCGTGCCCTCCCCACAGACGGCGCCAAATGTTTCGGGGGTTTTTTGTTTTAAGGAGAGCTAACCAATTTTATGCCACAAACTTGACCCAGAACCACAAAAGTGAAAGTAATAAAAGCAAGAAAAGTGCAAAGTAAATAATAATAACTTAATTAGCTGCTAATCAGGATTGATTAGGGTTAATCGACAATTACAAATATGTTTTGTCAAATCATCCAATTCTTGGAATCTGTGCTATAATCATTACTTTATTACATTTATACAAGAATCTCTTTCTACCCTTTGGTAAGTGACCAATGTGGGATACCAAACATACCAAACTTCGAAATAACACTACAACAAATAAAATAACAACAAATATTCACACCAATAAATAATATGCGAAAATAGTCCTAACCTAGGCTACTACCCAAATCACACTCTCTAAATTCAAAGGTTAGGCTAACTATGTCAAACTTTCGGAATCATAAAGCGCACAATCTTTCGGGTTACTTATGATGAAGTAATCCTAAGGTTCAGCTCTGGTACCAACTGTAATGACCCGCATTTTAGCAACGTTGTTTTCAGGGAAAACAACAACGCGGATCATTAATAAACGACTTTATAATGTTCAAAACTTAAAACGAAAGCGGAAGCTCTAACACTTAGTCAATTATTATTAGAAATCTTTTTAAAACAAAACTAGAATTATCCCAAAGGTTTTCCTTCAACTACTAAAATACTAATTACAAGCTAGATATACTAATCATAAGGTTAGGAATACTAGATTGGGTAGCTAAACTGTTACACTTGCAAACTCACGAATCCCAACCCTCGCTAACATCCGGCTTATTCCTCTTCATCACCTGAAAGGGGTTTGGGGGTCCACAGTCAGTGGGGAGTAATTAGAATATTCTACTTAATCGTAGAACGCAATTAAGCATATAATAATCATAATACAAATCCACCAATCATACGGATAAACCAACATCAACAATTATAACAATAAACAGTCAACGCAGCGGAAAACATACATCTAACCATAACCATTCTATAAACTCTACTAGGGTCACCTCAAGGCTATAGACTTCTTAAACTCTTAAGTATCAACTTCCCAATTCATTCCATCAATCTAAACCAAAATCACTGTAATGACCAAGCTATGACTAGACCTTCCATTCAAACTAGCACTGACTCAAGACTCTAGACTTTTCATTCCTTAACTGTCAAGTTCCAGTTCACATTATTGTTCTAATCCGTGACACAGTCATATGCTCGTAAGGGGTCAACCACAAAGGATCTACTTCCCCCAACTTTCCTTGTCTCATGCCAGGTCAACCACAAAGGATCTACTTCCCGAGCACTGGAATCCAGAACTGTCCCAAAACCGCAGAAGGGACAGTGGCTTCGACTATTCCCATGTTCGTGGCACTTTAGCCACTAGATGGGTGGTCACTTCATAGGTTATTAACTTTTCAAGTTCATTATCATCATTCATTATCATTTATTATGTATTTTATATCGTGCTCATACCGGCCGTCAATTCCATAATTATCGGCATAACTATCCCTCAATTCCAATTATCAGTACATGCCAGCCGTCAATTCCATAAACCCGGTACAATATACCATAATTGGAAGTACTAGGTGACCGTAATTGGAACTGAGATGTTCGAAATCCCAGGAAAGAGAGGTGCGACACGTATATCGGCCATCTTAAATACCAAGTCTTTCCTAGCCAGAGATCGAAACAAGACAATATCCTCTTACTCTGTTTCCTTTCCTTCATTATTATCTTTTTATTTTATTCGGACTTAAATTTAGACTCTAAGTCAACTCAACTTATCACTTAGTCAACTATAGGTCAAACATCCTAACCTTGACTTCTACACTCGATAACAACTTAGACAATCCACTACTCAATAACTAAGCACTTCAATCACTCGAAAACATCACACAAATTCAACAAAGATAATTTCAACATGATCACAAAGCAAAACAAATACTTCTTAAGAAAATATATAGTTCAATAAATAGATTTCAATCATCTAATATTTAAACAAAAATCCAAGCTTTATTTATAAAAAATATTCACAGCGTCTTAATAGATAGTAATCAATAAAACTTAATTAAAGAATTTAATTAATTAAATCAAGATTAACAATTTAATTCAAGAACTTATTCACTTAGTAAAATTAAATCAAGAAAGTCATAAATAATCATAATTTGAACAAGAGATTCGACAACATATACTTTAAAAGTATTTTAGTAATTTAATCACACTACTTTACAAAATCTGATTTTACCAATTTAAATTAAAGAACGACCATTTAAAGGTGTCTAACATTATGAAAATTTTGATGATAGTTAAATATAGGTTCAAGGTTTAACTTGCATAATTTTCGTCCAAAAATAACATCATTTACTAATTTTAAGGGATTTTATAACTAACCGATCAGATTAGACTATATTCAGTTTCAGAATTTTCTGCCATAGCAAACGAACTTTACAAATTACGAAAAATTAGCACAAGCTGTAAAACACTAATACGGAATTTCACCTAAATGTTCGTAGCCATACGAATTGAATAAGTATTATAATAAATTTGTATATCAAATCTGGACAGTTTTACCTTGATTCATAATAAACCAGTAAAGAAACTCCCACGAAAAATTAATCAAGAAATAAAAAGATTTGATCAAGTAATAAATTCATACACTCAACAACACACTTATAATCATTCAATTGTTTAATATGAATAATAATAATTCAAACATCAAAAATACAATCTTTAGCAATCTAAACACGTTCTAACAATTATATATTTAATTAGTTCACAGATTAGGTAAAACATATAATTACCTTGAATTGATGGACAAAATTTCGGATTCCTTTGATCTTAGAATTGAGTTGGAAGTCTTTAGGAATTTTTGTGTTTAGTTGTTTTTGAGAGAGAATGAAAGTAATTATGGTGGTATTATTCTTTTTGGGATGCCATGGGTTTTGTGATGTGGAGGGGTATTTATAGGCTCTTGGTTTGTTGAGGAAATCCTAAAAATAAGTAGAAAAATATTAAAAATGAGATTTTTGGATACAATCCATATCTAAATATTAAAAGATTTTGGAAAATAATTAGTCCAAGAAAAATAAAAGTAGCATTTTTGTTTAAGGATAATATCTAATTAATTAATTAGCTAAATGAAAATTAATTTATTAGAGGAGAAAAAATAGAGGGGTCGCGTGGGCTTAATTAAGAAAAGGGCTTTGGGCTTTGGCCCTATTTGGCAGGTCACGGTAAAAAGATTGGGCTAAGAGTTTAGTTGGGATCAACTTGAATCAATGGGCCATAAATCAAATGAAAAAGACTTTTCAAGTCCGGTTACCAAAAAAGGGACTAAAATTACTCTAACCCCTACTTAGCCAACTCGTCATTAATTCAACATTAAATTTGAGTCGGTCCACAACCTTGAATTGCTTAAAGGTGAAGATTTAGGAACCTAACGGGTTGAGGCCAAATGAAAGAATATGAGATCGCCATCATAAAGAATATTAGTTTGACACATTATAAAATATTGATAACATAAATTCCCGAAAAATAACTTTTAAAAGATTTTCCAAATATAAAACAGGGAATCTATTAATAGTTTTCGAAATAAATTTTTAAGACGTCAGGAAAGACAATCTAATTACCTAAAATTCTAACCCCAAAAATACAGGGTGTTACACCTATGGTGGAGCCAACGAAAAGATGATTTGATGAAAAGACCTGGTTTTGGGTGGGAAGATCTAAAGGAAGCATTAAGGGCTAAGTTTTACCCTGCATATTTAAGGAAACAAAAGTGTATGGAGTTTACCAACCTTAGGATGGGGAACATGAGCATTAGTGAGTACTATAGCAAATTCATTGAGCTAATGAGGTTTGCACCTGAAGTAGTACCTACAGAGGCTTTAAGGGCCCAACGATTTGAACAAGTCCTAACCTTGGGTCTTCAGGGGAAATTGGGAGGAGCTACGTTTGAAACCCTGGATGAAGTGTGCCAAAGGGCAACCCATTTGTATGGAATTAGGGGAAGAGAGATTGAAAATTTTGGAGGAGAGAAGAGGAAAAATTCTAAGTTCTTTCATGGAGGTGAGAAGAGACATAAGCCCAATGGAAATTTTAATGGCAGGAGAGACAATAAAAGCCATTTTTTGGAAGGGAAGTGGGGGACAACCAACCAACAACAGGAGGGATGGGAACCAAAGAGATGGGGAGAAACCCAAGAGGAAATATTTCTGCAAAAGGTGTGAGAAGGATCACCCAGGGAGGGACTGTGATGGTAACCCGGTGACTTGCCGTTACTGCCAAAAACTAGGTCACCGTGAGATGAGTGCTACAAGAAGGAGGCTAATGTTAAGTCAGGAAGAGTAAAAGAGCCTAGTATTCCTACCAAACCACCCCAACCTATAGCGGACCTGCACCTATGGCGGTAACTAGTAACCCTACGGACAATCCTCTCAAGGGTCGTGTGTTCGTGATGAACAACCACCAGGCTGAAGCTTCTAATGATGTGGTAATTGGAATTTTCCTTATATGTTCTTTAAAGTGTCAGAAACGTCATTACCGACGGGATTTCACGTGTCGAGAATTCCCGACATTATTTTGTGTCCATAATTCCGACATATTAAAGCATCAAAAATAAATTTCCCCGACACTTTTTACTGTTGAAATATTCAGAGAAAATGTACTGTAGAATTTTCCCGCCTGCTCATCTCGACACTTTAAAGTGTCGGTATACTTTTCCCTCCTTATTATCTCAATAGTTTAAAGTGTCGGGCATGGTTTTGCCACCAAAAAATTGGGGTATACTTTAGACAATTTAAAATTGTCGGGAACACTTTGACCTGGCCTACAATAATTAATTTCTAACATTTTAATGTGTCGAGATATATGTGATTAGCAAAGAAACTTTAGACGATTCAAAGTGTCGAAATCATGTTAATATATTCGCAATCCAAATGAATTATTATATTATTATAAATGATATACTGAAGCTTTTTTAAGAAGAATAAAAAAAATCAAATGTAATAAAAATTATAAAACTCATACAAATGAAATAGGAAAACAGGCTATCATATAAATGTCAAAATCGTAAAATGTGACCAAAAGTCATATAATTCAATACTTAACAAACATACTCAATTAACTATACATAGCAAAATGAAGTTTTCAAATGTACTTCATAACACGACATCTAGAAAGTTAATAACAACCTACAAAAGATTAATGAATCAATATCCATCATATATACGTCATTGTTTACTAGTTATCCTAACAAAAAAACCATCAACATTAGAACACGATCATATTAAAATCACAGGATTAATATACTAAAAACTGTTATATAATAAAGGGATTTTCTACATGGTACCATTGTGAAATTGACTTTTCCACATGGTACCATTACTAAAATTTTCATTCTACATGGTACCACTATAAAGCCAATTTGTATATTAGTGTAGCATTGCTATTAGTGGGTTGTTAGTATTTTAATTATGGGGTTAGATTTGCATTAAAAAATATTAAATAAATAAAACAGGATTAAAAAAAAACAAAAATCCCGTTCTTTAAAAAAAAAATCGCCCCCCTCTACCTTCCTCAACCGATGAAGAAGGCAATTGGGGGGTTGTTGGGGGGTGAAGGAGGATTGGAGCACTTGCTGATGTTTGTCACTTGCTGCAGTGGTGCAGGTGCTACAGCAGGGATTTTTTTAAATTTCTATACTGAAGCAGGGGAGAGGCAATACAACAGCAGCAGGCCCCTTGCCCCACGCAGCAGCAGCAGGCCTATACTGAAGCCACGACTACAGCAACGAGCAGGCCATCAGCAGCACAAGCAGTCCCCAGAGAAGCAGCATCAACCCAACCAGTTCCCAGCACCTCTGCAGCAGCTCTTCTTCCTCAGCAGGCACACCAAAGGCCTTTGGATCAGCAACAGCAGCAGGATGATCATAGGCTGGAGCGGATTAGATATTTATGTTTGACATGGAATTGTAGCTTCTAATTGTCCTATGCATTGTTATGTTAGGCTACAAGGAAATGTGCATTTATGAGGAGTTTTTCTTAGTAACTTTAGGCTAGATAGGGGAGTATCCCTTCTAGGCTTATTTGTGTGAAGTCATTTGCCAAAAAAAAAAAAACTACCAAGCCCAAATCCTAGACCAAGCGCAACGAGAACAAAAGCTTTTAACCCGCAACAGCCCGAAGGTAATAAAACAAACAAAAACAGAGCAGAATCCTAATCAATATTGTGTTGTGTTGTTTGTGTGTCCACAACCCCATCTACACAACTCAAGTCAACCCAAAACCATAGCACAAAACAACAGCCAGCCACTAAAAACCATCAGCAACAAACACTAGAAAGCATCAAAATTTCGAAGTATTAAGAAAACAAAAGCGTACTGACCTGATTAGTTATGGATCGTAAAGCGGAGTTTGCTGCCGCTAACATTTCTGGTAAAACACGACCACTTTCCATAGCACTCAACAATTCACTCATTTGTGTTGCCATTCTCCTTACAAGATTTGTCGTTTGTTTTTTGTGCCTTGAAAACTCAGCCTGTAGGTCCTGGTTTTCATTATTATGATTAGAACTAATGCCTCTTTTCTACAGCAAAGCATGCACTCCCATCGCATCACTTCGCTTCACCCCAAAACCATAACCAATTGGTTTCTGATTAACTTTATCCTTGTCATACATGAGCTCATCAAAAACTTCATTCTCTATCTCTACTTGAGGCTTGTTAGATGAATTAACACTAGTTTCTTCAATCTTTGATTTGGCCATATTCTGCAATTTTATAATGCAAATACAATTAATCACATGTAAATTAATTACATTTGACAACATAATTATAGAAACGCATCAAGTGATGGAATATTATAATGAATTCTTCAGTGTTGGTGTTGTTGGGGTAAACTCCATTCTTTTCTTTGTAAGTTTGAAGAAAAAACTCAAAGCCACCTAGCTCCCTTCCATGCTTAGCCTCCTATAATAATAGAGATTTTAGTATGCATAAAAAAGATAATGCTGATTTTAGTCATATAATTCTACAATACACAAAGGTATAAGCATATGTATAAATCATACAAATTCATCTCTTGTGTTAGCAAAGCTTGTGGAGCAATTGGTATGAAGATGACCAAGCGATGCACGTGCTTCTTTACCAATCTTAGAAAATTTCTGACATTAGTATAACAAAAATAGAATAAAAATGCTACATATCAGCTTTTACCAAATGAAACTCAAACAAGTAAAAGTTTTGAAATAAAAAAATAAAAAATTAAAGTACCTCGCTTTTAGACGAATACCAATATTTCACCAAGTCTGTCCAACGAGCTTTCGAAATTCCTCCAGGCTTATCATTCTCTATTTGTTCCCTGGTTTTCATTGTAGGCTTAAAGTATTTAGCTTTGAGCTCAAACCTCCATTGTCGACGATGCTTACCAACATGCTTGAGTATTGCATCATTATAGGTCTTACCATCAGGAATCTTGAATTTTCCCTAAGCATAAGGAATATATATCTTGTAAGAGAAGAGAATATATAATAAATATGCCAATGAACAGCGTAAACTAACAATATAAAAAATTATAACTTACACGAATCACTTCAATAATGTTCGCCTGCACCCCTTCACTTACTTTACGCCAATTAATTATACTAATAGGACATATCTCATCTTTCCTTGGGATGTCAGCCACAAACTTCACAAGAACTGACCCACCCTTCCTAATTGGTTGTTGGTATCGATTGAAGCAAACTTCGAACCTTACTCCTTCTTTAAGAAACCACACATTATGCGGTTGAATGGAGTCATACCATATCTCCACATTCCCTTCAGTATCTGCAAAAATATCTGGCAACAATAATAGAGTTACAGAACCAACAAAACACTGAGTTCCAAAAGCAACAGAACACTGAGTTTACAATTTCATGGTTCCAAAACTGAAATCTGACTTGTTGTAATGCAATCAGAATCTATAACAGACATGTACTTACCAATTACACAAACATCCTCCCTTTCATTGAAAGTCACTTCATCTGTCCAATATCGAGATTCTTCACTAACAGCACATCTCTTTCTCTTACCCCTTCTCTTTGAACTTCCTCCATCTCTTAAAGCTTCATTCTCTTTAATAGAGTTATTGTTACAATTAATTAATTCTGCCTCTGTGGAAGCATTTAGAGGAGGCTGATTTCGAATATTAGATGTTGCTGCCTGTGTGGAAGCATTTAGAGGCTGATTTGGCATATTAGAAGTTGGTGCCACTGTGGAAGCATTAGAAGTTATTGTATTTATTTCTGATTGACCAGGAACATTAACATTGTTTGTAGCACTTCTTGAATTCTTGCTTCGAAACATATTCCAAAATCCTTTTGCATAACATATAAATAGATTAAAAACCTAAATAAACATCAAGAGCAAAGATATACAGTAAAAACACATAAAAATATCAAACTCATATAGCTTAAATAATGCAACAAGAGCAACATAATTCTGAAAAATAAAAATTAATAACTATGATAGCAAGACGAGTAAGGATCCAGGAGAAAGGCGAACCAATAAAAGAAGAAATAGAAAAGTTCAAGAGAAAGTAAGCAATAAAAGAAAACATGAACAAAACTATAATAAAAACAGAATTAATATGCCAAAGAGAACAACGTAATTCGGTAATTGTTTCTGGAAAAGAGGATAAGCGGCCTTTATGACCTCTTTTATACCCCATTTTCTCCCCAATTAAGGCCTTTATTGGTTCATTTTATTTCGTTCCATCTTAGTTTTTCCCTTTTTAGGCTTTTTGTTTGTCTTAGTGCATTTTGATTCATTTTAGTGGTATTTTGCCCCATTATTTAAACTCACCTGAGTCTTTGGCATTTTTTACCTTATTGTGACTAGCGGATTACTAATTTCAGGTCCCTCATCCGGGCTACACATGGGAGGCAAGTCAAGGAGGAGAGCGATGGGAATCGAAAGAGAAGCAAGATGAATTGAAGCCGACTATTGGTTGCCCTCCGCTATCTTGGGCATAACTTGTGTTATCGACATCGTTTGGGTTCGGGGCCGATTGTGTTGGAAACTAGAGTTTGAGAGCTTTCCATCGGTATATTACACGCTCCAATCCGAGGTCTATATCAAAAGTTATGAGCCTTACAAGATCAGTTCTCTCTGCAGCCTTCTCAGAGCGGACGCTCTAGATACTCAGAGCGGACGCTCTCCTTATTAGAGCGGACGATCTGGTTCCCTTGCTGATGGCCTATTTTTGCCGAGACTTAAGAGCGGACCCTCTAAATTTCAGAGTGTCCGCTCCGATGCTCCAGTGGATTACATACTTTTTGTCAAGGTCTTAGAGCGGACGCTCTAAATTTCAGAGCGCCCGCTCTGAGTTATCAGAACAGCTATTTTCACGGGCTTCTAACTCCACTTAGGGCTAAATTTTTTGAGGTATAAATACCCACTCTTTTCCCCTTGATGTACTAAGCACATTTTAGAGACATTTTCAGATTCATTATCACACTATTAGCTTAGGGTTTTCACTTTTAGAGGGTTTGGTAGGAGAGATTAACACAATAACTCCATTTTTCTCACTTGTAATTGGACTGAGCTTCTCTTAGTTGGTAATTTCTGATTTCTTTCTCTTATTTTGTCATTTATTCACTTGTTATTGCATTTTTATTTTGTTTTTAGTTGTTGTTCTTGCTTGTTGAGTAGTTTAGTTTTAGTTTAATCTTCTTTACTCTTGTTTTTGCTCATCTTTTCCATGTTTATTTCTAGTTCTTTATTTTCTATTTCCATTTCCATTCTCTTTTGTTCATTCATGTCTACTTCCTTTTGAGGATAGATTTTTAGCTAGGGAAGGGGGATAGTGAATTATTATTGATGAGAAATTTCTGATTTTGGTTTCAATGTGTTGATAAATATTGGTTGCTTAATCTAGGGATTTATTTTGTTGAGTTTGGATTTTGGCCCTTTCCATGACTTAAAACCCCAATCATTTATGTGTTGTACGAGAGTGAGCACATAAGTGGTGGAAAGCTAGATTAAACATGACTATGACCATCTCGGCATGGTTGGGTTGTCAATGCCCTTGAGTGCGTGAGAATGACTCTCGGGTATTGACGATTCGACTGGGATTAGAAGGTGTGCGAGAGTGACCTCCTAGTGCCGGGCGAATCCACCCTTTATGATTCAACCTTTTTACCATGATTAGGAATTTGGATTCATATTTGTTTCATGATTCCCCCTATCCCTAGTGCTTATTTTCTTGAGCTATCTTTCAATTTTGCAACCTTGTTTTTTTTACAATTCCCAGCATTAGTATTTTAGTTTAATCAAATTTAAACTCCCGATTTTTATACCCCGCGAATCGATTAGCTTTCAACTAAGTTCAAAAACCTTGCTTCTCTGTGGATTTCGACTTCTACTTACCATTTGCTATCTTTCAAGTTAGTGAGTATAGGCTAGGGTATTTTATCCTTGATTCCGAGCCCTTGGGAACTAACGACACCTAAGGGACGGATCAAGTTTTGGCGCCGTTGCCGGGGAAGCAACGAGTTCTTTCTCTTAGTTTATTTGATTTATGGTTGGTTTTATTGCTTTCATTTTATTTTAATTCTTTATTTGCCTAGTGATTATCATTGCTAACGCTCTCATTAGCCTAGTTGAATGCTAAGGAGATCCCAGGGCACTCTAGACTCATCCATTGATCCTGAAATTTCCTGAAATCTACGTCAGATTCGGAGGGTATTTCGTGAGTATAATCAAGAGGAGGAGGATGATGGCAATAACGTTCTCTTTAGGGATTTTGGCAATCTCGGTTCTTATGAGCTCACCGGTGGAATTTTGCTCCCAACTACGGATACAAACTTCACAATCCATCCTAATTACACTCAAATGGTTCAACGGGAGAAATTCTCCGGAGCCGCTCATGAGGACCCCTATGAGCATTTGGATAAGTTTTTGGAGATTTGTGAAATGGTCCATACAAATCAAGTCTCCAGGGACTATATCCGGATGTATCTTTTCCGGTACTCTCTCACCGGAAAAGCATATCGGTGGCTTAAGAACCTCAAGCCCAACTCTCTTAGAACCCTGGGGGAGGTCACCGCAGCTTTTCTCACCAAGTTCATTTCCAAAGACAAGATGACAGAGTTAAGAAGAAAGATTTCTACTTTTGAGCAAGCAAGGTATGAGTCTTTGGGGGAGGCGTGGGACCGTTTCAAGGAGTATATTCGCGCTTGCCCACACCATGAATATAGCAAGCCACTTCTCATCTGGTTTTTCTATGATGGGCTCAATGATGTACCAAAGGCTACCTTAGATTCCGGATGTGGTGGACATTTGAGCAAGGTTCCACAAGCTCGATTTGAAGACACCATAGAAGAAGTAGTGAGGAACTACTCAAGGAGCGGCGGAAGAAGAAGTGAGGAGAAATTAACGGGGAAATTCGAACTTGACCAGGATTCCCTAAAAACTCTCATGGAGCAAGTGATTGATAAAAAGTTGAGCAAGAAGCAAGAATCATCATCTTCCACTCAACAATTACATTCATTCTCTTGTGACATTTGTGGGGGCACTAACCATGACACATCCTATTGTGGCGATTTAACACCCGAGCACGTTGCCGCTATGGGTTACCTTGACAACCAACGGGACCAAAGAAGCAATTGGAGGGGTCCCAACCCCAATTTAAACTCAAGGTTTGGTGATCAAGGTGGTCCAAGAAACTTCAACAATCAAGGAGCTCCCTATATCCATCCAAATGCAAGAGGCAACTTCCCAATCAAACCTCACCCACAACACCAATTTCCACCACCAATTTGAGCAAAAGTTGGGAAACATTGACCAAAAGGTGGAACAAAAATTCCAAGAGGCTAGCTCCCACCAAAAGATCCTTGACAACCAAGTTGTCCAACTTGCCGAGAAAGTATCTCAACTTTCTAATGAGAAACTCCCTAGTCAACCCACTCAAAATCCGGCCACCTCCCATCATCATGCGAAGGCAATGTATCTTAGGACCGGGAAATCTTATGATGTTCCAAAGAGAAATGATGAGGAAACTTCAAGAGAGAATCACGAGGAGGGCGAGGAGAAAGGAGAGGAACCGGTTGTCAACGATGGAAAATCCCAAGAGGAGGTGCCTAAGGGGAAGCAAGTTGAGGGTCCCAGGCATCAACATTCATCCCAAAGCAACCAACCTTCAAGGTTCGACCCTCCCATGCCATATCCGGAAAGAGTTGTGGAGAAGAAACTTAATGAGAAGTACCACAAGTTCATCGAGATGATGAAGGGTCTCCAAATCAACATTCCATTTCTTGAAGCAATGTCTCAAATCCCTTCCTATGCCAAGTTCCTAAAGGAACTCCTCTCAAATAAGAAGAGACTCAATGAAGAGCACATCACACTATCTCATCAAGTAAGTGCCCTTGTGCAACGCCAACTTCCACCAAAACAACGTGATCCAGGTAGCTTCACTCTTCCGGTCAAGTTGGGGGATCTAGAGACAAAGGCGGCATTGGCCGATTTGGGGGCAAGTGTGAGCTTGATGCCGCTCTCAATTGCCAAGTTGCTCAAGTGTGAGATGGTTCCATCAAGAAAGACCATTCAATTGGCCGACCGCTTTATCAAGCTACCATACGGAGAACTAGAAGATGTTCCAATCCGAATTGGGAACATATTTGTACCATGTGACTTTGTTGTGATGGATATAGAGGAGGATCCTCATACTCCTCTTATCCTTGGAAGGGAGGCTCTCAAGACTATGGGCGCCGTGATCAATTGCAAGAACAACACAATCACATGTGAGGTAGCGGATGAGAAGGTCGTGTTTGAGTTCTCACGGACATTAAAGCAACCTATAGTGGAAAAAGTGTGGAGGATTGACTTGGTAGAATCTGAGTTGGATGAATGTGAAAGGTTGCAAATGCAAAGGGGATACACACTCTATGAGGCTCTCCAAGGTGAAGAAGGAGTAGAGAAATTGATGGAAGCCATGGCGGTTGAAGCCATGCTAGACTCCGCTCTCCCGGAACCCGAAGAAGTCCGCCATGAGCTCCCATTGATCCAACAAGAAGGCAAAGAGGAGAGTCCAACGCCTCCTCACAAGGTAGAGTTGAAACCCCTTCCCCCTTCTCTCAAATATGCCTATTTGGATGATAAGTTTAATTGCCCAATTATCGTCAATTCTAATCTAGATGACCCCTGTTTCAAAAAATTGGTTGACCTATTGAAAAGCTATAAGGGTGTCATTGGATATAGCATTGATGATCTCAAGGGCAAAAGCCCAAGTTTGTGTATGCATCGCATCCATCTTGAGGATGATCATGCCACCTCTATTGAACCTCAAAGGCAGGTTAATCCGACTTTGAAGGAAGTAATCAAGAAAGAGGTTTTCAAGCTACGTGAGGCGGGCATCATCTATGCTATCTCCGATAGCAAGTGGGTAAGCCCGGTTCACGTAGTGCCTAAAAATGGTGGCATGACTATCGTCAAGGATGATAAGAGGAATGATATCTCCACCTGAACTGTAACAGGTTGGAGAATGTGCATTGATTACCGAAGGCTCAACAAGGCCACAAGAAAAGATCATTTCCCATTACCATTTATTGATCAAATGCTAGAAAGGCTCGTCGGTCATTCACATTACTGTTTTCTTGATGGGTATTCCGGATTTTTTCAAATTCCCATCCATCCGAATGACCAACAGAAAAAAACTTTCACTTGTGACTATGGGACCTTTGCATATCGAAGAATACCCTTTGGTTTATGCAATGCCCCATCCACCTTTCAAAGGTGTATGACCGCTATCTTATCTGACATAATTGAGGATGCGATAGAGATATTTATGGATGATTTTAGTGTGTGTGGTTCGTCTTTTGACATATGCTTGAGAAATCTTGAACGTGTGTTGAAAAGATGTCAAGAAACGAACCTGGTCTTGAATTGGGAGAAATGTCACTTTATGGTCGAGGAGGGCATTTTCCTAGGCCATAAAATTTCTAGCAATGGTATCGAAGTAGACCCGGAAAAGGTGTCGGTGATCGAAAAGTTACCCCCGCCCACTACGGTGACCGGGGTGCGTGCCTTCTTGGGGCATGCCGGCTTTTATCGCCGATTCATTAAAGACTTTTCGCTCATCGCAAGACCTTTGACGAGCCTACTTCAAAAGGAAGCGGAGTTCTAATTTGATGAGTCTTGCACTAAGGCTTTTGAGACATTGAAAAATGCTTTGGTGAATGCGCCAATTGTGCAAGCTCTTTATTCTATGGTTAGCTCTTCATGATGGTTTGTTGACTAGGGATAGGCTTTTTAAATGGGGTCATGTAGATGATCTGAACTGTGCTTTGTGTGGTTTGGCTGTGGAGTCTATTTCCCATTTGTTTTTCGATTGCAGTTTTTCCATGCAGGTTTGGTGGAGGTTGCTAGATGTGGTGAAACCAAGAACCCGGCTCTTTTCTTTCTCGGATCTGGTTAGGTGGTTGTGCTTCATTATGAAGCAGGGCAGATGTAAAGCTAAGACCTTAGCTGTTGTTTTTACTGAGGTTGTATATGTTATCTGGCTTTACAAAAATAATGTAATTTTTAGAGGGTCTGTAAGGTCTATTGATAGCATTGTTAGGGAGGTCATTTTCTTAGCTGCTTGTCGTTGTGATGATGCAGGTAGAAGGTTGCTAGTAATGTAAGTGTGTTTAGTTGTGTTCTCCGCTGTATGCTGCCAGTGATTTGTTGAGACTATGGGACCCTTCCTAGAAGGTGGTCATGGTCTTATTGTGAGGCGTTAGCATCTGGGATTTGTGTAGTTTTGTGGAGTTTTTGGGGGTCTGTTTCTTTATTCCTTTTGGTAATAATATTTCTCTATTTACCAAAAAAAAAATTGTGCAAGCTCTGGATTGGGAGCTCCCATTTGAACTGATGTGCGATGCTAGTGATTTTGCAGTGGGAATAGTGCTTGGGCAAAGAAAGGAGAAAACGCTGAATTTGATATCCTACGCAAGCCGCACTTTGGATGACGCACAAAAGAAATACACCACCACCGAAAAGGAGATGTTAGCCGTGGTTTTTGCATTTGACAAGTTTCGACCTTACCTAGTTTGTAACAAGACCATTGTGTACACCGACCATGCGGCGGTGAAATATTTGATGACTAAGAAGGATGCAAAACCCCGGTTAATTCGATGGGTCTTACTTCTCCAAGGTTTATGTGGAGATTCGAGACAAAAAGGGATGCGAGAATCAAGTGGTGGACCACCTCTCTCGGTTGCTGCTTGACCACCCATTCTATGCAAATGAAAAGGAGAAGGTCCCAATCGATGATGAGCTACATGATGACACTCTAATGGCTATCATCTCCAACACCATTCCTTGGTATGTCGATATTGCTAACTTCCTAGCAAGCGGAGTGGTGCCCCATGACTATAATGCTCAACAAAAGAAGAGGTTTTTCAAGGAAGCAAAACGTTACTTTTGGGATGATCCTTTCTTGTACAAGAAATGTGGTGACGGTTTATTCCGGAAGTGCGTGCCTAATCATGAGATCGATGGAATTCTTGAGCATTGTCACACCATGGCCTATTGTGGACACGGTGGGGTAGATAAAACGGTGGCGAAGATTCTTGAGTGCAAGCTTTGGTGGCCTACAATGCATAAAGACGCTCACAAGTTCATCCAACAATGTGATCGTTGCCAAAGGATGGGGGGGATCACCAAGAGAAATGAAATGCCCCAACAATCCATACTTGAGGTTGAGCCTTTTGACATTTGGGGTGTAGACTTCATGGGTCCTTTTGTCTCATCATGTGGAAACATGTATATCCTTGTAGTCGTTGACTACATGACTAAGTGGGTGGAAGCGATTGCATCACCAACGAATGATCATAAGGTGGTTTTGAAGTTGTTAAAGAAGATCATCTTTCCACGGTTCGGAGTACCGCGATGCTTGATAAGTGATGGTGGTTCTCACTTTGCTAAGAAGCAACTTGAGAACCTCTTGAAGAAATACGGTGTGTACCACAAGGTAGGACTCCCATACCATCCGCAAACCCAAGGTCAAGTAGAAGTGTCGAACCGAGAAATTAAGAGCTTGCTTGAAAGGATGGTGAACAAATCAAGGAAAGATTGGTCTCTTCACTTGGAAGACGTCTTATGGGGCTTGAGAACGGCATACAAAACCCTGATTGGTACCACTCCTTATCGTCTTGTTTATGGAAAGGGGTGTCACCTCCCGGTGGAACTTGAATACAAAGCTTGGTGGGCAATTAAGGAGCTAAACATGGATTTTCAATTAGCGGGAAAGAAGAGATTGCTCAAGTTGAATGAATTGGAAGAATTGAGATGGGATGCCTATGAAAGTTCTAGGATCTACAAGGAGCAAACAAAGAAGTGGCATGACAAGCGACTCAAGGACCGGAACTTCATAGTGGGTGATAAAGTCCTCCTCTTCAACTCAAGTCTCCGAATTTTTCCCGGAAAGCTCAAGTCAAAGTGGTCCGGCCCATTCCTCATCACCAAGGTAAACCCATACGGTTCATTCGAGTTGGAAGGAAATGATGGCGGAAAATTCATGGTGAACGGCCAAAGGATCAAGAAATACCATGGCAATATTGATGATAGAAGTGTTGGATGTCTGATGCTCGAGTCGGCTCAAGCCGTCTCAATCACTTAGCTCGCTAAATTTGGATGGACGGTCAAGCTTATGACCATAAATAAGCACGCTTTTGTAATATAATTTTAGATTTTAGGTTGAACAATTTTATTTTCCTTTTTTTCATTTTTTTACTTGGTTGTATTAGCACTTGGCAAAAATCCGGAGGATTTTTCCCCATGGGGAGGGGTGAGTAGTAAGTAGCAATTGCGGGGCACGGCCGCTCGGGACCACCAAGCAATGGTAGAGTCGGGTTTTGGGCCACACCCCATATTTAGCCTCGGCTAAGCTAATTTATTGAGGTTTATGTGCTATTTTTTGTGTGTGTCATTGCAGTTAAGAGCTGATGAAAATAGCTAAATTAAGGCCTCAGAGCGGGCGCTCTAAAGTTTAGAGCGGACGCTCTGGCCTGATGGTGAAAAATGTTGAATTTGATGATGAAAGTCGAGAGTTTAGAGCGTCCGCTCTAAACCTTTAGGTAATTAAGTGCTGAAAGTCGAGAGTTTAGAGCGTCCGCTCTAAATGGCAAAGCGTCCGCTCTAAACTCCGTTAAAAAAATGGTTAAATTGTCGAAAGTTTAGAGCGTCTGCTCTAAATTGTAGAGCGTCCGCTCTAAGCTTTGTCAAAAATTTCTGCCAAATGTCATATGATCAGAGCGTCCGCTCCAAATGACTAGAGCGTCCGCTCCGATACTAAAACCCGAATATGCTGCTCGTTTTTCACCCAATTCATTTCACCTCCTCATTTTATTTCCATCCTCTCTCACTCAAACCATATCTCCCTCAACCTCTCTCTCTCACCCTAAGCCCATTAATCTTAACCTCCATTAATCCTCTCAAAAACTTCACAACTCAACCCAAACCTTCAATTCTAACACTCCATTGGCCTAAAAACCTAAAAAACGCCCCAACCTCCATTGCTACATCTCAAGGTCCGAAATTTTTGGCTCTTTGGAGAAGAAGGATCCGAATTAGGGTTCTTTGGACGAATTTGGCTTTCTCACTTCCAACTTTGGTCCTAACACTCACATTGGTATAATCCTTCCTCTCTAAGTTCAATTCTTTTACTTGAAAGTTAGGGTTTATTACTTTTGGGTGTGATTTGAATTTTTGGAGTGCTAGATTTGTTTAGGTTGTGTGTATTTGTTCATTTGTGAAGTCTTGGGTTGAATTTTTGTGGATTTTTGGAAGTCAATTGTGAGTTTTGTTTGTAAAAGTTTACAATTGTGATTTTTGGTGTTATTTTTGTTTTGTTAGAGCTTTTGAAGGATTTTTTTCAATCCTTTTTGGGGGATTTTATGCCGGATTGCTGCCGAAATTTATAAAAAATCAAAAAAAAAAAATAAGATTACACGTGGTGGTGGAATAACTTTATTGTCAAGTCTTGCTGTTTGTTGTTGGTGAATATTATTGCAGGTGAAATGGCACCTAAAAGAGTACGTAGAGAAGCCTCGGGAAGTGGTAGAGGGGAAGAGAATGTGCGACCCCAGCAACCACCTTACCGAATTAACCTCCCCCATGGTTGGCAGAGAACTAAGATGGCCAGTCTGGATAGGCGGATGGTTAAACCGTCTCTCTTCTACTGTCAATTCACCTGTCAAAGTTTGGGGATAGATGAAACCATAATCAGATTGAGCAGGAACCTGGGGTTCTAAGGGTTCCTTGATTGCATAATGCCGAATGATTGGGTGACATCAGATCTAACCTACAACGTTCCCAACCAACCCCCACTAACATATAGACACCTCACCCTGGAATTCCTGGCAAGTTTTGAAGTGAGGAAGGACGACAGTAGGGAGGGAATAGATGTATTCTCCCTTAGGTTTAGGATGTTCAACACTACCCACAACAAATCCTTGAGGGAGTTCAACGAGCTTTTCGGGTGGGATCCAGAAGCTCATATCTTGGGCCTCTCGGGAGATGAGGTGGAACAGTATAACGAACAAACCTGGTGGAGCCGGATCACCGATGGGACCTGGAGCTTTCTCTCCAACTCCTCCAAAGCTTCAAAGATACAACATGTGGAGTTGAGATACTTCCATCGGATGTTAGTGCTCTGTTTCTTCTCCAGGCATGAATTGGGGAAAATGAGTAGTGACGAGCTGTTTCTTTTGTGGACGGTGACCGAGGGAGCAAACCTTTACAACCCCTCTCTACCCGAAAACAGAGTTAACCTCGGCTATCTTTTGGTGCAGAGGATACTTGTAATTCGCGATGACCTTCGGTCGACTGGACCGATCTATTTAGGAGGCTTGGTAACTTGGTTGGCCTACTAGTTTGACTACAAGGACAAGGTAGTGTCAATGGAACCCGAGAGTTACTCAGCCTACCTAGATGAGGAGCGAATCAAGGTGATGAAGTTCATCTCACCTGCCTCTGGGTCAAGAGGCAAGACATACATTTGGAAGGTTAGGGAGCTATCGTGGTGCTACATGCCTTGCGACTTCATGATTCGACCCCCCGCGGACACTGAAAGCCCGTGGCGGATTCCCATGGAGGACATTGACCCGGCGGAGCTAAGCGCCACCGAAGAGGAGAGGAGAAACAAATTAAGGGGCGGTGGACAACCGCAACAGCAGCAACAACATCAACATCAACACCAACCACTCCAACCTCTAATGCAACAACCACAACAACCAGGTAATTTTAATATTGAGCAAGCCTTTGCAAATTTAAGTTTGCAAATCAACCAACTTGCGCAGGTACAACAAGTGCCCCCGGTGCCACATCCCGACTCAAGATACTCTTTATTCCAGAGTCAGATTTATGACTATCATGTGGACCAGGGGCACATCACACCGTACCTGAACTACCCCAACTACCCTCCCCAATCGGGACCCGTCCAAAATTGGGAGGAACCTTCGGTAGATTCTAGCGGTTCACCCCTACCGCGAGTTGGTTACACTTAACCCTATTGGCAAGGACCCGGTACCTTGCATGACCATCCTAGGAGCTTTCCACTATACAACTACACCCTCCCGGGCGAGACTGACTTTCGTGGCGATCCCACCTACCCTTGGGCAAACCCCGATCCTCCTCCACTCGCCCCCACTCCTAACCATCAGCGCCAGGACCCACTCCCCGAGTGGCAGGTCGCCCTATTCCGCAACTGGGATTTCCCCCCGGCTACAATGGCGGATGGGAGCCCTATGGTCCTCCAATGGCTGTTGGTTATCGATTGGACCCCAAGGCGGAGGAGGAGGACATGGAGGATGATTAGCTCCTTTTCTTTTTGCCCCACCCCCCCACCCGTGTTGCCTACTTTTCCATCCTCCGAGACGGAGTCTGATTTTAGTTGGGGGGGAGGGGGGTGCCTTTACATTTCCACTCTTGAGGGAAAAAAGAAAACAATACCTGGGTATGTGACCTTGCTCTGTCCTTTTCATGAGCTTGGTGTGTCGTGTATTCTTCTGCTTGCATTCGTAGTGCTAGTTTTATTTTATTTATTTTTCTATTTTTTTATTTATTTCTCTTGCTACTAATCTTTGGCTTGGAGTTTGGCATTGTCTCATTTCTTTTGCAGGATGTATGATTTTGAAGGAGCCGTGGACTAAAACTGCCGCAATGGTTTGACTTTCGTATTTCTGTTTTAGCACAGCTCCGGTGAGACCTTTCCAAACCCCCCTCTTATTTTCCTTGTGTGCATAGTTGTTAGGGTTAGTTTAGGACTAAGTTGATATTCGAGGTTGTATGCGATAACTAAGGGACTTGAGGTTCCCGACCTGAGGCCACTGGAGGAACGTTGTCGTTGTGCCACGTTCCATTGATTTGATTGATTATCTTGGGATTTTTGTGGTTGTTTACCTCTGATGTTCAGCTCTAGTCCTTGTTCTTTTTTTTCTTTATTTATTTTTATTTATTTATCTTTTTTTTAGTTAGCTTATTTGGTTTTATTTTATTTTCCCTTTATTTTCTCTTCCTTTATTTTATTTATTTTTTCCTTTATTTTATTCTATTTTATTTTATTTTCATTTTCTAGTTTTGTTTTTGTCTTGGACCATCATGATGTTTGGCTATGATAGAAATTTTAGGATGTACATTGTGGAAAATTTTGATTTCTTTCCTTGAACAGATCGATAAGGCATGCTTCTTGCTAAGTGGCTGTGGTATGTTTTGGTTAGACCATTTGGGGATTTGAAGCCAACTCTAGGTACTAGATCCCTTTGGTGAGGAATTTGCTTGTTCTAGCCTTCTACCGTTAGACTTGAATGGCGGGGTCCTCTATCTCTGGAGCCCAGATCGAGAGTTTGTCCGTGGATTCCCAAAATTAAGCGACCGAGCCACGTTAGGGGAGGACGAAGGCATTCAGTTCATTAGGAATTATTTTTTCTTCTTTTTCTTCCCTTTCTTTCTTATTTTTCCACATTTATGTTGCTAGGATCTCTTACTTTATTTTCACTTGGAGCCCGTTTGAGCTTAACCTTTTCTTGTGTAGCCACGTTATAAGCCATGATCCCTTTTGTTTTTATTTTTACCTTGTCGGTATACTGAAGCGATAGAGGACTCGTTTGCTTGTGTCGATTTGAACTTTTCATTCATCGGGAAAAACAAGGGAGGCTTGGGCTCATATGGAAACTCTCTATTGTCTATGTATCATAGTTTTGCTTGTGTACAAAAGCCCTAACTGAAAGAGTCTTGGTCAACAACACTCCCTTCACACACATTTTTGGAAGTACTAAATTGCTAGTTGGGGGGTTTATTCATCATTCAAAAAAAAACAAAAAAAAACAACAAAAAAAAACAAAAAAAAAAACAAAAAACAAAAAAAAAAGAGAGAAAAAAGCAAAAAGATTTTCTTTTATTTTCTTAAAAAAAAGGTTGTATTGTAGTTTAGAGGGATTTGGGAAATGGTTTTAATGTCCACATTGGTTTTTGTTGAAAGTTGAGTTTTGTAATTGCTTGCAACGCTTTACTACTCACCTTGAGCACCACATAGTCAAAATTTTCCACTCACCCTTACCCTTAGCCTCACGTTACAACCTAAAAGTCCTTCCGATCCTAGGGGATTGAGTCCTTCTTAGTAGCGGGAATCCTAGGCCAAATATATTGAGAGGGCAAAGGAGAGGAGAAGTCGAGATTTTAACCTCACATATCATATCAAAATGCTTCCCCTCTTTCTTTCCGACTTCTTCGCGGAGTCACGAGATGCCTTTAGTTGGTGGATTTGGTCCATTTTGTAATGGTTGTGGTTGAATGGCAGGACTAGTTGGAGACCTCCTAGTTGTACATAGTTATAGGGATCGCTTACTTAGTTCCTACTTTGGTCGATTTCCTAGATCTTTTGCATGCCTGGTCTGATAAGGTTAAGAAGCTCTTGGATCCACTTTGTACATTCTTTTGAGCCGACTTGATGATCCATCCTTTCTCTTCGGTGTGTTTGCGTCTCGAGTCCTTTTCTTCTTTTGTTCCGAGAGTTATGGGTACAACTCCTAGGAAACACTTACGAGAGCATCACTCGTCCTCATTGGCGACTTTGAGGTATAAATGGCTTGTTGTTTATGCTAAAAACAATCGTGATTCCTACGAAAGTGAGTTAGTGTATATTCTTGGTTTTTGTTTGGTCTCCCTTACTCGAGGACGAGCAAAGGACTTAGTTGGGGGGAGTTTGATAAGCGGCCTTTATGAACTCTTTTATACCCCATTTTCTCCCCAATTAAGTCCTTTATTGGTTCATTTTATTTCCTTCCAGCTTAGTTTTTCTCTTTTTAGTTTTTTGTTTGTCTTAGTGCATTTTGAGTCATTTCGGTGGTATTTTGCTCCATTATTTAAACTCACCTGAGTCTTTGGCATTTTTTACCTTCTTGTGACTTGCGGATTACTTATTTCAGGTCCCCCATCCGGGCTACACATGGGAGGCAAGTCAAGGAGGAGAGCGATGGGAATCGAAAGAGAAGCAAGATGAATTGAAGCCGACTATTGGTCGCCCTCCGCTATCTTGGGCACAAATTGTGTTATAGACATCGTTTGGGTTCGGGGCCAATTGCGTTGGAAACTAGAGTTCGAGAGCTTTCCATCGGTATATTAGACGCTCCAATCCGAGGTCTACATCAAAAGTTATAAGCCTTACAAGATCAGTTCTCTCTACAGCCTTCTCAGAGCGGACACTCTGTGCTTTAGAGCGGACGCTCTAGATGCTCAGAGCGGATGCTCTCCTTATTAGAGCAGAGCATCCGCTCTGGTTCCCTTGCTGATGGCCTATTTTTTCCGAGACTTCAGAGCGTCCGCTCCGATGCTCCAGTGGATTACATACTTTTTGTCAAGGTCTTAGAGCGGACGCTCTAAATTTCAGAGCGCCCGCTCTGAGTTATCAGGACATCTATTTTCACGGGCTTCTAACTCCACTTAGGGCTAAATTTTTGGGGGTATAAATACCCACTCTTTTCCCCTTGATGTACTAAGCACATTTTAGAGACATTTTCAGATTCATTATCACACTATTAGCTTAGGGTTTTCACTTTTAGAGGGTTTGGTAGGAGAGATTAACACAATAACTCCATTTTTCTCACTTGTAATTGGATTGAGCTTCTCTTAGTTGGTAATTTTTGATTTATTTCTCTTGTTTTGTCATTTATTCACTTGTTATTGCATTTTTATCTTGTTTTTAGTTGTTGTTCTTGCTTGTTGAGTAGTTTATTTTTAGTTTAATCTTCTTTACTCTTGTTTTTGCTCATCTTTTCCATGTTTATTTCTAGTTCTTTATTTTCTATTTCCATTGCCATTGCCTTTTATTCATTCATGTCTACTTCCTTTTTAGGCTAGATTTTTAGCTAGGGAAGGGGGATAGTGAAGTATTATTGATGAGAAATCTCTGATTTTGGTTTCAATGTGTTGATAAATATTGGTTACTTAATCTAGGGATTTATTTTGTTGAGTTTGGATTTTGGCTATTTCCATGACTTAAAACCCCAATCATTTATGTGTTGTACGAGAGTGAGCACATAAGTGATGGAAAGCTAGATTAAACATGACTATGACCATCTCGGCATGGTTGGGTTGTTAATGCCCTTGAGTGCGTGAGAACGACTCTCGGGTATTGACGATTCGACCGGGATTAGAAGGTGTGCGACAGTGACCTCCTAGTGTCGGGCGAATCACCCCCTTTATGATTCAACCTTTTTACCATGATTAGGAATTTGGATTCATATTTGTTTCATGATTCCCCCTATCCCTAGCGCTTATTTTCTTGAGCTATCTTTCAATTTTCCAACCTTGTTTTTTTTACAATTCCTAGCATTAGTATTTTAGTTTAATCAAATTTAAACTCCCGATTTTTATACCCCGCGAATCGATTAGCTTTCAACTAAGTTCAAAAACCTTGCTTCTCCGTGGATTTCAACCCCTACTTACCATTTGCTATCTTTCAAGTTAGTGGGTATAGGCTAGTGTATTTTATCCTTGATTCCGAACCCTTGGGAACTAACGACACCTAAGGGACGGATCAAAAGACAAGTATCAACTGTAGCTAATCAATCAAACATCCCCTACGTCATACAAATCTCTAGGCTTAGATTCTATTACATGTAGCCACCCCTTTTGCATTTCATCTTCAATATAGAAAACTTGTCTAGCTTGAGATGAGAAGATGAACGGATTATCATGCAACAACCGACCACTGTGCATCAACTTAGAAAAGTTAACACAAACACGACCATTTCCATATGTTCGCAAGCCCTTCTTAATGTCTACCCAATCGCAACGAAACAACACAACTTTGCAAGATCCATAGTAAGTTAATTCGTAAATGTTTGTCACTCTTCCATAATAGCATTCACCATCTGCTTGAAGCATGACTCCTAAATTTTGTGTCTTGCGATAACGTTCACGATCTACTGTAAGGAACTTGTAACCATTGACAAGAAAGCCTTTGAACTCTTTGGCATGATTGTATAAAC
Source organism: Salicornia ramosissima (assembly GCA_951394345.1). Lineage (NCBI taxonomy): Eukaryota > Viridiplantae > Streptophyta > Magnoliopsida > Caryophyllales > Amaranthaceae > Salicornia > Salicornia ramosissima. The sequence goes on along the minus strand of OX596234.1, from coordinate 32,378,345 downwards.
TACCAGCCAAAGCTTTCTTTAACTTCCCTTGCTCACTAGTAGTATCGATGTCATGTACCTAAATATAGCATCGTAACTAAGTGTAAGAATATCATAGAACTAAGTAAAAATGTCATCTTAATATATTTACATAAGCTTATGACCTGATTTTTGAGCCATTCCGAAAAATCATTAATTATCCATTCATGCTCTACTCCTGCACCTCCATTAGCTCCTCGTATACCCCTAAAACGATTTTCTCGTCGTTTCTCGCGTAAGAACTCACTATAAAAAAAAAATCAAAACAATAACTCCTAATAAGGTAGCCAGATATATTTCTCCTAATATAAGAATGAATGACGACATTTTAAAAGGCTGGTACTTACTCACGAAACTCTGCCATCTCATCAGAATGGAGGAGGATATAACGATGGGCTTGTTCAAGACTTTTTTCATCTAAACGAACGTCCTTCTCCATTCCGATGACTCGACCACCAGTATTAAACAAGTAGGCACTTGTATCTAGCATGTGATCGTCATTTCTTATTAAATTATTGAAGAAAATCTCAATTTCTTCCAAATATCTCGAACAAAAGTTAATTGTTTCTTTTAGATGATAACCTTCGGCTATTGACCCTTCCGGTTGAGCTTTGTTACTCACATATGATTTTAAATGGGCCAAATACCTTCAAATATTAATAAATAAAATTACTATGAATACTTATATATATATATATATATATATATATATATATATATTAAAAAAAAACTAGATCCTAACCTTTCAATAGATACATCCACCTATAGTGAATAGGCCCACTAAGCTTAGCCTCCTCCACTAAATGGATGACTAAATGGACCATGATGGTGAAAAAAGTCGGCAAAAATTCAATCTCCATCTTAAAAAGAGTCATGACAATTTTGTCTTGCAACTCATCTAACTTAACAACATCAAGAGTTGTTGAGCAAACGAGTTTGAAAAAAGATGACAAGTCTGAAACCAAGTCAACAATTTTGGTAGCTCTAGACTCTTGTAAAGCTACTGGTAATATATCTTGCATTAAAACATGATTGTCATGACTCTTCAAATTTTGCAACTTCTTTTGTTTCATGTTCACACAACGAGAAAGATTTGAACCATATCCATCTGGAACTCTCAGTTTTCCTAATACCGTCAAGAAACGTTGCTTTTCCTGTGACGACATAGAATAAGAAGCTGGAGGGCTATATGATTTTCCATTAGGACCAGTCTTAAGCCAAAGGTGAGACTTTACTCCAATCGCTTTGATTGCTTCTCTAGACTTATCATCGTCCCTGTTTTTATGTTCAATTTCTAATAGAGTTCCCAAAAAATTGTCACAGATATTTTTCTCAATATGCATGACATCTAAATTATGATGAAGGAGATTATGCTCCCAATAAGGTAAATCAAATAATATGCTCCTCTTACTCCACATGACATCTTGATTGTCCTCACTAACATTACCATTATCCTGCCTTGCTCTCTTCTTCCAAGAAGTTGCTTTACTTTTTCCATAGGTATAAGAAACCCCTTCTTGTTGAATTCAAGCTTCGGTTCCTGTTTGACGAACTGGAGCAAGACCATGCTCTTCTGTCCCGTCAAACAAGTGGCCTTGAGTTCGATAAGGGTGATTAGAAGGCAACCACATACGATGGCATGCATAACATATTTTCCCTGCAAATTTACTGTGTGCACAAACTGGACATGCAAAAAAATCTTTCGTGCTCCAACCTGATAACATTGCATAAGCCGAAAAATCGTTGATCGTCCACAGCAAGGCGGCTCGCAATTTAAAAGGTTGTTTCTTGTTAGCATCAAATGCATCTACACCTTCCCATAACAATTTCAACTCCTCCACTAAACGTCCTAAAAAGACATCAATGTCAATTCCAGGGCTTGATTTTCTAGGAATAATAGAAGATAAAATGAGTGAAGAACGCTTCATACACAACCATGGTGGCAGGTTGTATACACTCAATACCACTGGCCATGTACTACATGTGGTGTTCATTAAGCGATAAGGATTAAACCCATCAGTAGCAAGACCTAACCTCACACTACGTGGATCCTTAGAAAAATCCTTATATCGTTCATCAAATCGTTTCCATGTGAAAGCATCTGAAGGATGCCTTAACTTCCCATCTTTCTTCTCTTCGCGATCCTTGTGATGCCATATCATATCTTCAGCTATCTTAGATGACATGTAAAGTCTTCTTAGCCTTGGAATTAATGGAAAATATCACATTACCTTAGCCGGTTCACCCTTGGTGCCTTGATTTTCCCCATTTGTATTACCCTTAGTTATCCATCTCGAAGTATGACAAACATGACATTCATCCTTCTCTGAAAACTCACCATGATACAGAATGCAATTGTTAGGACAAGCATGAATTTTTTTCATACCCCAACCCCAAGTGATTTATCATTTTCTTGCCTTCGTAATAGGATTGTGGGAAATCCTTAATTTGAGGAAATGCTTCTATAAGAAGCTGAAGTATCATGTTCAAGGATTCAGCTGATAATTTGTGCATGCATTTTATGTGAAACAAGCATAAAAGAAATGAAAGTTTAGAAAAAGTTGTGCATCCCACGTACAATCCCTTACTAGAAGCTTCTAAGAGTCTATCAAACTTAGCCTTTTCTTTCTCATCCATGACTTGTGTAGGGGATGGGGTGGCCTCGTGCAATGGTGATTGATCACCTTGATCTTCTAACATTTGGTCAGATGATTCAACTTGTTGTGAATCTACAGGCTCATTAGTAGTAGGAATGTTAACACCAAAGGCATCTCCTAATAAACCTCTCATAACATCCTGTCCAACTATTTCGGGTTCCACATTATGAGATCCTTGATTAGTGCCTCCCACTACCTCAACGTTTGTCCTACGTTGATCATTCAATACATGGTCAAGGACATCTCCTTTCCCATGAAAAATCCATTTATTGTATTGCTTGTCAAACCCTTTGAACATGATATGTTCCTCAATTTCTTGTATCGATAACCAATTCCTCACTTTACATCTCTTGCAAGGGCACAAAGCTTTTCCATCTACAAGTCCTTCTTTGGCCAATTCGATGAATTTGATGGCTCTAGCACGATAAGATGGATGGTTGTTGGGTAGTTCAATCCAAATTGTATCTATTTTTCTATACCCTAATACAAAAGAAAAAAAAAACCTTTCACAAAAAAAAAAAAAAAAAAAAGCACCAGTGCAAAAGTAATAATTATAATCAAAGTAATGTAATATAAATGTGATCCAAATAACCTATTTCAGGATTGGCAAGCAAACCATGTGAGAAAATATAGGAAAATTTCTTTAGATCGAAAATTTCAGGATTGCCAAGCAAACCATGTGAGAAAACACATTCCAGATATTATTTTACCAAAGTTACATGGAACAAGGTACTTAGGCTTCCTATTAGTTATACATCATAAAATAGCAAATTGTTGGTGCACTTTTACATGAAGTGTAGGGTTTACATTATCTCAAGGGTAGGGTTGCATATATGTGATCCTAAGTCCCAACCCATCACCCAACATCCCAAATGAAAAATCACTCTACGTTATCTCAAAGCATATACATGATTTTTTTTTTCATTTTTTATTAACCATATCCACATGACCACATCTGTACAACTGTATCTCAATCGTGTCGACAAGGGTATGCCAGGCATTATGGCGAGTCCAAGCATGGTACTATATTTCTATCAGATCAAAAGAGTGTTGATGCATCCAAGAATGACGATGACAGAACACCTCTTTTAAAAAATAAAATTAAAGGAAGTTAACAAACATCGAACTAGACCCTAGAATGTAAAAACATACATAGTGCTTATTCACCAAGCATCATGTGTTTTTATAAAATCGGATTAGAAGTCTTGACATGTCATGGCATGTAGTGCCGGACCAAGAAAATTTATCTACTAATTCAAAAAAAGGGTCCAGCTCAAGTGGCCAAATTTAGCCAATTATAATATTTAAGTGAGGTCAAAGGACCCCACAACTTCTAATATGGTTCACGAAATAATGGCAACCCCAAGGATTAAAGAGTAGCATTAATTTAGTTCAAAGGCCAATTGTAGAGAATATGTATGCCTTTTCTTGGAGCTGGGGGGCAGGAGCAGAAGCTATCATAGATTCTCAGGTGAACTATAAAGATAATATATATCTAGCAAAAAATAATTTGAAAAGCATCTTTTGAGAGAGAATGTGCTTACTGAGAAGATGGATGAACTTGTGTGAATCCACGAAATGGACAAATGTGAACTCTATAGGGCTGCACCAGAAAGAAAATGCGGAATTTTAATTCACTGACTTCTATTCATTTCAAAGGAAAATCATCAGCAGATATAGTTGCACAACATATTTCCTCTACATACAATTCAAGAAGACCTATGAAGAATTAACCTCACATGTAAAAATCAAAATTTTCAAATAACCGTTATTTGTCATATAGAGGGAGAAAAAAGTGAGTTGTGCCAAAATTAGTAACACACTTGCAGAAAAGTGAGGGAAAAGAAAAATGCAATTTAATTCATTGGAGCTAAAATGGGAATATATCAATGCACGTACAAGTGCTTAAAAGTTTAAATAACAAATTAGAAGAGAACATGCTTGACATTTAATCTGCTCAATGCCCAAAAAATTCTAATAGGGTATCAGCCTTTTCCTAACAGGCAGGAACATCGATCAAAAACATTCCATAACTTTGCAAAAGGTCTGTCTATTTCCTAAGGGACTACACGATTCACTATCCTTTAAGTTTCGATGATAATGGACTGATTCTGAGTCTATAATTTTCAAAATCTCATACATTGTGATGTAGCAGATAAAGTTACATTCTGGACCAATATAGTTTGATGAAAAAGCCTCTATTTATCATACAAGGATAATCCAAAATACACCCAATCTCGCCTTTATCCCAACCCCGGTAATTTTAACATTGATGTTAGAGTGTAATATACTAACAATACAATGTCCAAGTCCAAAACAATTAACATTTGGTTAGGAATGACCCACATGCCATATACTGATAAACATTTGGTGATGAATCCGCGCACTGAGTCAGGCCTATTAACTCTGTTGAGTAATTGCAATTGGTATAATCTTAATGGCTAACATTAGCAGAACTGAGTAAATCTGAATAAAAATTTAATGCACCTACAATCAACAGAAAATAAATATATAAAAAAATTCCCATATTCTGTCTACAATGTCCCACTACCCTAAAGGTTGATAGCATACTCATACTGGTTCATATATCTAGCACATAATTCTTAGAATGTTAGGGCTTCAATAGGTAGATTACTCAACATTATCAATCAGATTTATAGCTACTCCTTCTGTCCTTTATAGCATGCAACACTCCCATTCCATTTATGGTCTAGTGGTCTCCTTTTACTCGCTATCAACTATAAGTAGTCCCACTATTTTACTATATCAACAATTATACTCAACCAAAACTAAAAACCTATGCCAACAAACAATGTAGCATTGCAAGGAACAAACTCAACAAAGGGAGTAACATCCATGATTTGTGAGACCTAAACAGAAAGTAGCTTAATGTGAGAAAATAAACAAACAGAAATTAAACTCACCTATTCCAGAAAGAAATTCTTGATTTGAATTCCATCATTTGAAATGAAATTCAAACAAACAGAAATTAAAAAAAGTAGTTCATCCCAATTCTAAACATAAGAACAACACATTTAAGGGCATCACAATTCTAATCAATCAATACAATTTAAACAAAAATTCGAATCAATCAATACAATTCAAACAACTTACCTTGAATTGCTATAAAGATTCGAATGAGAAGTTAGGTCGAAATTCGCCAATCAGTTTTCTTGCCTTTTAGGAAGTAATTAGAGAGTGGGAGAGACTTTGGGAGTGACGAGTGAGACTGAGAATCAGCTTTCTTGCCTTTGTTTTGGAGTGACGAGTGATTGAGAGTAGTTCTTGCCTTTGTTTTGGGAGTGACGAGTGGGAGAGAGGTTGTTGTTGCCTTTGTTTTGGGAGTGACGAGTGGGAGAGATGACGAGTGGTTTTGAGTCCCAAATTTTAAGAATAGTTTTTTTTTGCGTTTGATTTTGTGTTTTTTTTCCCCAAATTTTGAGTCCCAAATTTTGAGTGGTACCACCAAAGTAGTTTTGAGAGCCCGGTTAAATCAAATGAATTTTTTTACTAACCTACAGTTTAATGTGTCAAGTAAAGTGTCGGGATTGCATGGAAAACAAAGACTCATATCGACTGTTTTGAAAGTGTCGGAAGGAATGTGTCGCAAATAGGTGCAAATTTTAGTAGTGATTCTTTTATTTCTGAAACTGTAGTAGAGAGTCTTAGGCTAGAAAGTCCTGAGTCATTTTCTTTAGACATCTCCATTCCATCTAAAGAAGTAAGGAATTGTTCTAAGCTTTATAGAGGGGTACCACTTTCTACTTCTGGGGTAGAATTTCCGTCAGACTTGATCAGTTTTGACTGATCTGGATTTCATTTTGGGAATGGATTGGTTGGGCAAGTATAAAGCCCATATTGACTGCTCGGCCCAAAAGGTTACCTTGCACAGCCCAGCAAAGACCAGAGTAACGTATAGGAGGGAGAATAAGAGTGTCAATAAGGGTTACCCTTTGTACATGTGTAGTCTCCAAGAATTAGGGAATGAGGAAGATAAGTAGGATGCAAACATTCCGGTCATAAAGGAGTTTCCCGATGTATTTCCAAACGAAATACCCGGCATGCCACTGGTCAGGGATGTAGAATTCACCATTGATTTGATGCCAGGCACCGGACCGATTTCGAAAGCACCATATAGAATGGCTCAACTTACCATACTACACATACCTTAAACACTATAAATACCCCATACCCCAATGCACAAATTGCACCAAAAAAATTCCCATCTCCCTCACTCCTTCACGGCACCACCACCACCATCATCCTTCTTGCTCCGGCCTCCACCATCGCCGCCCAAGCAGCCACCACACCGCCACCATCCTCCACCTTGGGTTTTCTTCTTCTCCTCTCTTTTGTCTTCATATCATATTATTTTAGCAAATTATTTTTAAGTAACATGGTTTTAAAAATTAATCACTCTTAAAGGTTATAAACTATAAAATCAAAAAAAAAAAAATATTTTATATTAGGATGATTTCAATTATAAGAAATAAATATTTTATTATCAATGATTTTCTTGTTTTGAAAAAAAAAAATATTCAACCAAAGTTTTAATTAAAAAGATAAGTTTTAATTTCACAAGAATCATGCACATATTAGAGTAATATTTAAGGTAGTTCTGAATGCTTGAATGACCTTACGTTAACTAAGGTTATATTACTTGTATGTAGGGCATTCTCGATCGATAGAAGTTCCTAAGCGCCGATTCAAGTTTATGTTTCGATTCGGTAGAAGAAAGGCACGTTAAGTGGCTAAATACCTTATTAAAGTGTTTACATGATTTTTATGTGTTTACATGATACATTGTATAATTTATGTTCAATTAATTTTTAAAATTATCTTAATTCAAAGTTTGATGACAAAATTATTTTTTTAAATTTTGGTAGCCTTAAATTTTTGTCATGAAATTTCTAGATTTGGGAATAATATTTATAATTTAAACCATCTTATTATATTTAGAAAGTAAAGTTTTGGAAAGATTTGAATCTTATTAAATTTTGGAAAATAACATCTTAAAAAAAAAATATTCTATGAAAAGTTTTAAAATAACTAAATATTTTATTGATATTGTCATATCACTTTAAGGAAATAAGGAATTTTGGAAAGTTATAAGTAAGAGTATATTTTCTTTATACTCAACTCTTATTATATTAAAAATATTTTGGTGACCCCGCAAGCTTTATAAGCTTATTTATTGTTTTGTAATCCCACTATGCAGATTTGGTTGATAAGACTATGGACTTTGTATGACGTAGTATTTCCTCAAGGATAACCTTTATACAGAAAGATACTAACTTGGGGGGTGTGCACACTTAGAGGAGGAATTTGGGGTATAGGAAAATTTTATTTTCAATATTTGAGTTTTTACATTCAATACTATTGGTTTGGAATATCTTTGGAAAATGATCATCTTGGATAAATAATTGTTGTCATATAATATGACTAGAGTATTTCAAAAGCATGTTTATTAAATAAAGTTATTTTGACTTATCTTGCATTTTTCGTACTTAGCATATTTTGCTAACCCGTACTTTGTTTTGTTTTTGGCTTGGCCCTACTTATCATTTTGATGAGTAGTTAGGTGATGATAAATGAAGACTTCTACATGTGGCATCATCCACCTAGCTTAGGATTTACTTCTTTATTGCATTAGTTATTGAAATACAATTTAATTAAGTATTTACTCAATATTAATAAAGTATTTGAATTTCCGCTGCAAGTTAGTATGGAAGTATTTTAATAGCCTTACGTTATCACGTGGCAGTAATACGCCCAAGTCTATCTCTACGGTATTTTGTATGTATTATTTTGGTATTTCCGTAGAGGGAGGTTTGGGGGTGTTACACAGCAGTTTTCTCGAACCGACACAACGCAACGGGAAAAAACCAAGCAAAACTGAGGCGAACCACCAGGCTCGCGAGTCGTGACCTTAGGTCGCGATTTGCTTCTGCCTCTTTTGTGCACTTTTTGCACTTCAGGCTATTCTCGTGGGTCGCGACCTTAAGTCACTACTCGCGATTTTCCACTGTTATTGCTGCACTTTACCTAAACGTTCAACGACTTACATCGCTAAAAACTTTGCATAATTACGAACTTCAAAACACATAATACTACGTCTAGTATTATTAATATTCATAATTATATACATTTATATTCTAAATCAATAAATCTCAACATTCTCTTAGGCCTGTACCCTCTCTACTAACCTTGACAAGACCGAAGTGTACTTTGGGGGAGTTGATCAGACAACCCAAGATAGAATGCAGGGAATCCTTGGGGTTGCTAAGGTGGTAATCCCCTTCAAATACCTCGGGGTGCCCCTCTCTTCAAAAAATCTCTCTATCTCTTAATGTAACCCACTAATTCAGAAGGTCACCTCCAGGATTATCTCTTGGACTACTCGACACCTCTCTTATGCAGGCTGAGTCCGGCTCATCAAAAGTGTACTCTTTGGCATTCAAACTTACTGGGCACAAATCTTCATTCTCCCTAAAAAGATAATGAAAGAAATTGAGTCAAAGTTCAGAGTCTTCTTATGGATGGACTGGCAGGGATGACTCCGGCAAAAAAGCAACAGTAAGTTGGGCCCAAGTGTATCTCCCCAAATTATGTGGAGTGTGGAACGTCATCTCCTTGTAGGACTGGAACCACGCAGCTGTAACGCGAGCTCTATGGGACGTAGCCCATAAGACTGATAGTTTATGGGTGAAATGCGCCCATACCTATTATTTCAAGACGAAAGATTTTTGGACTTGCCTTATTCCTAACAATTGTTCTTGGATCCTCAAGAAAATCATGAAGTGTAGGCCCCTAGTTGAGTACGTTGCTGGATGACAACAAATAATGCATAAAGGCAAAATGAGCATCTCACAGTTGTACAAGAAACTAAGGCCCTAGGACACTAAAGTAACTTGGAAAAGGCTTATCTACAACAACTCATAGCTTCCCCCAAGAGCATATTTATCCTTTGCCTGGCTCTCCTCAACAGCCCAGCCACGAAAGATAGAATCATTTCTTGTAATGTCAGCTGCGACCCTCTCTATTTTTAATGTAAGCATGAGCCTGAGAAATTAGACCAACTCTTTTTTTATTGTAGCTACGACAAGGAAGCCTGGACATAAGTACTGAGTGTATTACATATTCCCATCCTGAACCTGAAGTTCAAGGACCATGTTGATTGAGTGATGAAATGTAGCAGGAAGAACTCAGTGAAAGGCCAACTAATTACTATGTGCTTCACTGAGTGTGTGCATCAAATTTGGCTAAAAAAAACAACAATTTTTTTTATAATATTGACAAACCTACTAATGTCTTAGTTAGAGATATCATCTACAATGCTACTCTTAGGTCAAATGAAAAAGGCAGAAATATGCTAGTTAGGTAGATGCAGGCTGTATTTTTGTGGTGCTTTTACCAGTTTTGTTTTGTGAACCTTTGTAATTAGCTACCTCTTTTTTGAGCTGGCCTGGTTGGTGTTGATCATAGGAGCATGTTCCTTATGATCTGTACCCAACCAAGATAGGTTGTATGGTTCATCTTTCTTTGGCATATATATACTTATTTACCACCAAAAAAAAAAAAAACTCACTTTGGTCTTTCCTACTTTTCATCCTACCACGGTATCCCCACCATATATTTTCTTTCTAGAGATAGGTTAAGGGTGGGGTCTACTTTATACACCTTTCCTATAAAAAAAAATATATGTAATTAAATAATTATGTGATTAATCTATACCTATCTATATTAAAACTCTCCCCCACACTTGGCCTTTTATAAATCACTTCCCCCTTCTCGCAATATGACAAATCATTCTTCTTTTTATCATGTCATCCAAATTATTCCTCCTAAATTATTCAATTTTATAAGCATTTTTTATTGTCTTATTTGATCTTTTCATCTTCTTTTTATCAATTTCATCATTATAATGTCTACATCAATAGCTTCAAACCATTCTATATCTATACTTAGTATTTTAAAATGAAGACTGAAATCAAAAAAATATCATTTACCTCATAAAATTCATCTAAGATATGACACGTAGAAAAACACCATCATTATTCATGCTAAAAGATACATGAAAAAAAATTTAAAACATTTTTTCCCTTATTATTTTTCCCACGTTTGGTCATTCTCATTTTCTAATTATTATATTCAATACTTCCAAAATTACACATAATAAAATTTAAATAAGAATGATGTTGCCTGTGCCTTGCATGGGCCGGGTAAAAAAGAACTAGTCAATTAATCAAATATACAAACACTAGCATAGCACCCCGTGCGATGCACGACTTGGAATTCCTAAAAAATTTGTGCGAAGTCAACGAAATCAACAATAAAAAATATTATATATATATGTGAGGTGGTACATTAAATTTAATATAAAATGGTCAAATTTAAGGTAACAACAAATTAAATTATGGTGTAACATTAACAATTTAAGAAAAACTTTAATGCATGATGATAGTCATCAAACGTTAGTCATTAATTTTTAAAGGATAGTTTTGATATACAATAATAAAATTACTTTTATATACATTATGAGTGTTTTTTTTTTTTTAATGAAATAGATCTAATATTAAACACGAAAAATTCACGGCTTAAAAAATAACAAACAATAAGTTTTAGGTTGTAGTTTTGCTTCTAAATGCTTCTCTTTTAGTATCTTTTTATATATAGATTAATTATGTCATATCATTGTTTTAAATACACATATAGTAATAATATAGATTCAATTTCATAAATTTAGCATAAGATCTTTTGTCATTTATTTTCTCATAAAATTATATTCTTACATACAAATATAAAAATTATAATACACTAATAAAAATTGAAACATATACAAAATAATTACTTTAAGCTAAAACTTGTTTTATCACAATTGTTAATGGAAAATATAACTAAAATGTACATTTTTTGTTGATGTTCCAATTAAATTAGAATCCTAAGAAAAAAATAATAAATTAATATGTAAATCCTTCAAATTATATATAAAGTCGAGTAATGCATGTCAAAATAATAAACCAATAATAATTAATGATACTTATTGCCCCTAAACAAGTAGGAGAAATTTTATTATGAAAATATGTATAGGCAATAAATGCATAATAGATAGTAACTTTTGATTATAAGAATATGTATTAAATGAATATATGATTAAAACTAAATTACAATTAAGATACATGTATTATTAATAGGGTGCTAAATTACATAATAATTCTAAAGGTAGAAAATATTTTAAGATAGAATATAAAATTGCTTTTTTTTAGGTTCAAGGAAATTTTTTAATGAGAGATTGGCATGTGACAAGATGTTTTAATTGCTTCTCTTTAGTATATATATTGATTGGCTGAATTAATTTATCAGTAATGCTTAAATAAATACATATTGAACATACATAATTTACATTTAATATTGGTCAATTGAGTAGTAATTAACAACTAACAAGTATGAATTTAACTAATGACTTCTCTAAATTTAAAATGTAGTAAACAAACACACTTAATGAATATAAGATTATATAAATTAAAATTTTAGTAAACAAACTTAAAAATACATAGCTTACAATTTACATATACTATTTTTTTGATGGAAAATATATTTTTCTAAAAAGTAAGATAAATCTAAAGACTGCCTAATTTTATGAGGTTTAAAGAGGAAATCATGAACCCATTATTAACGAGTTTGAGTCGATAAGTTTGACTCGTTCAAATAAAAAAGTCGACACGACATAAACTCGACCCGACTCGAACCAATTCACACCTATAAATATGACCCTCTTCTTTTGAATTATGTTAATATGATTTCAGTTTAGATTCAGCTAGAACTAAACTAGATATAATTGAATTAAATTGAGTGAATAAATATGACTGGAATTTGGTACAACACCACACACCACACACCAGTCATCTATTAAGTATACAATTTTGAGGTCTTATATGGGCAACCTCCACCCCTACACATGCCCTATCTCTTAAGGACTAACAACATTGATAAGAATTTTACAAGAGAGAGAGAATGCTATTGCCCTGCTCAAGCAACATCTGGCTAGGTCTCATAATAAGATGAAACAAGTTGTTGATAAGAAAATGTCTTATAGGGAGTTTCAAATAGATGATTGGGTGTATTTACAATTACAACCTTACCAGTAGCACATAGTGGAGCTCAGACTGAACCAAAAACTAGTAGTTCGATATTTTGGGACTTATAAGGTGATAAAAAAAGGGTGGGGAAGGTGGCTAAAAAAAATCACGGGCCACCTCCTCCTAAGGCTACTACCCCACTACCCTCTCAAAAGTCAGATACTTGAAACGCCCTACAAACCCATTGGTGTGAAGACTATAAAAAAAAACATAACTGTGCAATGGTTGATATAGTTGATAGGAACAACCCCAAAGGATGCCATGTGGGAGGTTGTCGAGGACGTGGAAAAATAATTCTCGAACTTTGATCCTTGGGGTCAAGGATCAACTTAGGAGGGGAGTATTGTTGTGATTAATGGGTATGTGAGCTATAGAATGAATGCAGCAGAAGGTGCACGCTGATACGCAAGTAAAATCACATAAAACTCCAAAAAGTCGTATACCAAATGTTATAAACATTAAATAAACAACAAAATCCAATTACACCACAATGTAAATGATAGATTTTGACTTACATTCACTAAGAATGAAAGATTTAGATTCTCCACCAAGGATGGTTAACCAATGATCTAAAAGAGAAAGTTTTCTCATTAATATTCAGCAAAAAGATGATTAATTATCTCCCTTAGGCTATTTATAGTAAGAAGTAACATAATTAGTCAAGTAACCTAGGCCCTTGGATTAGGAAAATCAAAGGCTAAGATTAATAGATTAAGTAACTAGAAGTAGCAAAAAGCACGGCTAGAACAACACAACTGTGTCGAAGAAACATGCACGGTTGTGCATTATGAGCCAGCTGCTTCTGCATAAAACCTGTTCAATCGACACGATCGTGTCAAATAAGCTGCACGATTGTGCATTTCCTGTCCAGGAAACTGTCAAATTTTTGCACTCGATAAGACGGTGCATGTTTGCATGTCACGATCGTGTAAGTTTTCCAGACCTGCTTGCTGTTTGCCTAGCCTGCACAGTTTTGTATGCTTAGGAAGCACGGTCATGCAGGCTTCTTCTAGCCTTTCTCAAGATTGTTCCTTAACTATTACAACCCACACAACTTCTAAGCAACTACGAAAGCGAAGAAACAACTACTACAGGTCTGATGAGCAGGCGGTATGACTTGTCAGAGGCTCACATCAACTGGTCGCTATTGAAACCAAATGGTAAACATCTAGGAATGTGCATGCTGATACATTTTTATCAAAACAAAAACTTCTCATCAAATCTCCATTTTCAAAATTTGATTCAACAACTCATCTTTATTTCTTAAATACTACCAAACTACATCATTTATGCCCCTCATGGATCAATACTGATTTTCTACACTTCATAAAGGCACATGGTAATACAATTATCAGCAGCTGGTAACTTTTCACCAACTGATTTTTTTGAGATCAATAACTTTTTGTCCACATCCATTTTTTTCTGGGTTTGGGTTGAAATAGCAAAATGATTAACATTGCCTCAGCCACTGCTACCAAATCATTGCGCGTAAAGAGCTCATCAGCAACCAGTTCTGAGCACCCTCATGCAGTCCTGGAAAGAAAATGACCGGATAGGAGCTCACACAGAATCTTGTTCAGTTTCTTCTCTTAGAAATTTAAACCACTTCCAATTTGCATACAGACTTTCTTCATCTTCAAATAATTGATTGTTTGATGGAGATTCAGATTTATAATTGGCAGAGACTTGTGGAAGTTTCCTTTTATATTTCCTTGCCATCTCTTCAGCCTCTGAAAATACTCTCTGGCCATGGCAAATGCATAGATAGAGTTTTAAAAGTGAATGTTTAAAGGCAGTAGTGGAGCCACACTTTTAAGTGACGTCCCTTGACCCCATTTGAACCTGAAGCTGGTAAACTTTATCTTGTGAAATTTAAAATTTTCCAATTTTTTTTCCTATAATTTTGATTAGTTGACCCTAATAAAATTTATCGAATGCATTTTAACCTCCACTAAACATTTTTCCTAGATCCACCACTACTTAAAGGTTAGTTTACTACAAACATGTCCAAAAAAAAAAAGAAAGAAAGAAAGACAATGGAGAAGTTTCAGCACCTGTTTGTCTGATATGAAGAGGCCAGGCTCACTTTCGAGGTCTGCAATACTGCAACCAAAATGCAAAAGTTTTTTATGTATAATACAAGCATTCCAAATATTTATCCCAAATTCAAACGACAATTTTCGGATTAAGCAAATGGCAACTTGTGAATCCTGCTTTTGCCTAAGCCCCTTCTTTACGAAATCAAATATGGGACACTTTACCCACATCAATACACCATGATCCATTATGAAGAGGGGGCTATTATTATTATAAGGGTGCAAAGCAAATTTAAGTTCAAGAACTTGTTATTAAAGATAAAGATGAACTACAGAGACTATGCTGTGATCATGACAACAATAATTAATGGGCCAATTAACCGAATTGGTAAAAAAGGTAGCTCTAAGTCGACAATTTGGTAAAAAAACTTGCTCAGGCGACAATTTGGTAATTAAAGTGGTCTCCGACGACATTTACCCCAAAAAATTTCATTTTTTCCGACCAAAGCAATGCGTGATACACACTACCCATATGAAAACGTGAAAGTGAGATTTTTATGTTTTATTCCCAATTTTCTGCCCCCTTTTTACCCTTCAAAATATTTTGTAATCTTTCTTTCTTTCGTTCATCTTTCTCCATCTTTCATTCTTTCCTATTCTCAAATAAAAAATGGAACTACTTCAGTAACATCACCCTAAAACCAAATCAACTACTTAACCCTATTCTCAAATTATATTCCGAATTTTGCAACTACAACACCCAAAATAATCAAGTAATTAACCCACATTCAAATAAATTATAAATTTCTAAAAAAAAAAAACCCTAAAACTCATAGATTTTGTGATGGAGGAAGGAAGAAGAAATGGGAATATACCTAGTATTCGTAGACAATAGATTCTCGAGCTTCAATTTCGAGCTTCAATGGTGTCGTCAATGGTGATGGAGGAACGAAGGAAGAAGAAATGAGAAGAAGAAAGGAAAATAAACCCTCTTTTAATCTGGGTTCATAAAATTGGGGGTTTTGGCAAGCAAAACTTTGATTTGCATAAATAATTTATTAAAAGGCTTTTTTTGATTTTAATATGGGGAGTGTGTATCACGCATTGCTTTGGTCGGAAAAAATGAAATTTTTTGGGGTAAATGTCGTCGGAGGCCACTTTAATTACCAAATTGTCGCCTGAGCAAGTTTTTTTACCAAATTGTCGACTTAGGGCTACCTTTTTTTATCAATTTGGTTAATTGGCCCAAATAATGAGTAAACATTGTCTCCATCGAGGATGATACACTAGGACAGAACAAAGACACGGTTATAAAGAATGCGCTTAAGGCCATTCTTATTTCTTAGATAGAAATATTCCTGCTGAGCAAATTGGTACAATGCATAAGCAGTGACTTAACATGGTTCAAAGGTTATTTGGTTTTTCGATTAAGGATTGAACATGGGTTATAATTAAGATGCATAAGGATCGATCCATTGCTATACAAAGGGTTGAGGCATCACACCTAAGACGAGTGTTCATCCAACTGTATTCATCATTTTTCTTCCGTTCTCCAGTCTCCACCACTAGGTAAATAACTGGATTCATAATTTACAGGATTGCTATAAGACCAGTGTTGCTCTAAGGCAAAGAATATTGGGCTTCTCAGAAGGATCACATTCAAAAGGTAGGGGTTACAAAGATGCTGATGTTGAGATGGATGTGTGGCAACACTCTACAGTTTACAAGATAGAATCAGAAATGAAAATATTCGTAGGAAAGTTGGTATTGCGAATATTACAAGCAAGCTAAGAGAATATCGCTTGCGTTGGTTTGGACATGTAACACGGAGACCCTAGAGAGCACCGGTACAAAGATTGGACGAGTGAGATCAAGGAGATTTCAAACGAGGTAGAGGGAGACCGAAAATGACTTGGCGGGAAGGAGTTAGAAAAGACATGAAGCAGATGAAATTACAAGAGATTGAGGCTCTCTATCATAGGGAGTGGAGGAAAATTTTTGTGGACAACCACCCAGGATGATCACGTTGGTTCATGTAGCTAACCCCATTTATGGGAATAAGGTTTTGATTGAATGATTAATTGATATTCTGCACCTATTTTTCATAACTGAAATTTGTGACGTACAGTGATACTGTAAAAGTTAACATGGAGTAACAGGATAATAATTCCTTGCTCACCTTAGAGAGATCTTTTCTGGAAATAACGATCTTATAACTAGAACCTTGACCTTCTCCCCCATTGCTAACAAATCACTAACTGAATCAAATTTACCACGACTGATTTTGGTTACATGCAGCAGTCCACTGAAACACAAGAAACAAGTGTATGATGTCAAAATACGACGTAAAGAAAAATAGATTACAATGAAAACTATACAATGAAAAGGTCTTTTGTGACTTGGTATGAACTGCCATTACCTACAGTATTGGATGTCTTATGTCAAGGAATTCTGATGAAATAGTTAACTCATAAGTTGCATTTGGTTTATGACTCTACTAAACATACTCTAACACTTGAAATCTGAGAACAAATTATTGAATGTTTGAAACTAACATTGATAGGCGGGAAAAAGCTTTGATCATGGATAGTAATTAGCAGACACAGAACTACAGAAGCCTCTCTGTTTCCAACTCATCATTCTAATTAGAATTTAGAACTCGTATCATATAATTATTTGATAGAAGCCTAAAATGTCTAATTGTAACAACAATATTGTTAACAAAGAATAAAATTTGGGATTTTCTAAACTATGCCCCCGATGTATATAAATAAACGAACATATACTCGATTAATAAACAAGCTCGCAAACAAACTTGGTCAAAGCTCATTCATATATAAATAGACGAGTCCGAGCAAAATTTTCAAATTTGATTAATAAACAAGATTTACTCGAACAAGGTATTCGTAATCGTTTAATACTTGTTAAAATATTGTTAAAAAGTCGTTTATATACTTCAAAATTTAAAATATATTAATCTATAGCACGTATCATCATTTATTTAACAATACAATATTCTTATAATTGTTGGTTATAAATTTAATTTGGATCGGAATAATATCATACCTTGTTTTATACTGTTATATTTTCATATTATATACTCCCTCCGTTTATTTTATTTTTTAAATTTACTCACTTTCCTTTTTACACTTGCCGAGATAAAACTTTGAAGATTAATATCTTTAATAATGTGTTTGTAAAAATTATAAAAACTACATATTAAAAAACAACATGTTGAAACGAATCTAACGAGACCCACATAACTATGTTTTTACTTGTATATAAATCACAAACAGTGGTCAAAGTATACTTTGTGAATAGTGCAAAAGTCAAACTGAGTAAACTCAAAAAAACATAGGTAGTATTACTTATGTTGGGCCAAAGGTTAAAATTAGAAATTAATAAAATAACATATACGTACAAAACTCATTTAAACAAATGCACATTTATAAATGAGTTATCCCAGCTCCAGCTCGAGCACGTAAACGAGCAAGCTCGAGCCGAACTCGAACATGAAAAAATTAAACGAGCCAAGCTCAAACAAGGTTTTTGGAAGCTCGGTTATGCTTGAGCTCTGCTCGTGCTCAATTAATATTAGTCAAGCCTAACTCGAACAGGTTACTGCTCGGCTTTGCTCGTTGACATCACTAGGACCATGCTTCATGAAAATTTTATGCTTTGCCCTTGAAGTAAGTGTTTATAACGAGTTGTGTCCATGTGATATCAATATTTTCTATTAAATATTATTTGAGCTAATTAAAATGATCTTTTTCTAATTACTATGCAAGCTGAGGCGTTCTCTGACACCCAAAATGATGTATAATCCATTAACAACTCAAAAAAAATTTCCATTTTTTTGTCAATTTCAAACTCAAAATTGATGTATAATCCAATAAGAGCAAAAATTAACCTCAAAACTTTAATTGAACAACTTTCACAGTATGCAAATAGAAATCAAAGAGTTCCTTGACATGTATTTTTTTTTTTTTTGTGTGTTAATTTTGACCTTAAAATGGTTAGTGAGGTCTTGATTTGTCCCTCAAAACTTAATATGATTAATTTTCTTGACATGTAAACCTAAACCAGATGCCACACACATTTAAGTGGTTTCAGGAACAAATTGAGACATTTCTGGTGATAGTCTCTCGATTTCAACCCCAAGACTGATCCTTAAAGGCTAAAATTAACCCCTACAATGTAAACCGAACAATTATGTCCAATATTTTGAATTCACAAATCATCTATATGGATGACCTCTCGGAATAATCACTTTGGTTCATGTAGCCGACCCCACTTATGGGAATAAGGCTTTGATTGATTGATTGATTTTGAATTCACAGATCAATATAATTAATGTTGTTAAATCCTCTCCACTCTCCAATATCTGCGATCAATTGCTCCCATTAGAGAGCACTGCTTGTTCAAAAAGTAGAGCTCTATGGCACAACATAGAAGTTTCAAAAAGCATGGGCATACCTTAGAAACTCCAATTCCTCATAGGCATAGTTATGAACAGAATGCCACACCAGCTTAACATATATGATTTGAATCTCCAATATTTGTATAAGAAATCTATTGGATTTTAGTCCACAAATATAGATCAAACCTTTAAATCGTTTTTGAAATTAGTATTTGGACTCTTTTATCCAGCTTGAAGCTTTTCATGGTGATAACCTGGGCCAGGAAACAGTATGTTTAATCTTATTCTTAGTATGATTCTTGCAAAATATAGCCCATGTTGCATTCTACTAAGAACCTTTTTGCTACTGACTATTCTTGACTCTTCGAGAGGTCAAGTCTCTCCAATATTAAAGAACTAAAAGACTAATTTTACTGAATCAATGCTGAGAAATACAAACTGGTCTACCCCTATTTATAGCTTGTTTAATATCAAGCCTTTTATACAGCCACACAAAAGGAAAAGGTTAAAATACCCAAAATACTCTTACTCACAAAAAGGACTAAAACACAAAGACTTGGCATCGCTAGAAAAAAGGATAAGGAACAACCAGCAAAAATTACAGAAAATGCGCGAAAAATTAAGAGGTAATTTTTGTATATATAACTTTTCCTATTTTTCCGCAAATTTTGTTGATTCTTTCTTAACTTCTCTGTGGTGAGAGTGAGACCTGGTCAGCAACGAGAACACATCACCAAAGAATTTATACATTCTAAAATTTATGCCAATGTCCTTACAATATTCCACTTCGTCATAACATAAAATATGAAATGTATCCCTAGATAATTTACCTCCTGTTAGATTGTCCTATCTTCACTTCGGCACCATAAGCAAAAATCTTCCTAACAGTTCCTTCCAGAAGAGTTCCCTCTCGTAAATACAAAATTTCCTAGCACATGAAACAGCAAGCTCAGATACCTTTCTTGATCTGTCAAATTGAGGAAGCATTAAACAAAATGTATCAGCTAAAAAACAAGAAACATAAAAGCCAATGTGTACATACCCAAGCTTCTCGCTCACTGAGTATCAAATCGTTACTTTCTTCATTTATTCGGCTGATTTGCACATATATCCAATGTCCTACCTGCAGCATAAACATATTACAGTATCAGAAAAATAGCAGGACATGTCATATAACATAAAGATGAAATATCCACACATTGGACAATAACACATCACTTCAAGGAAAGAGCTAAAACACTAAGGAGCTGTTAATTTAGAAGGTTTAAGGAAAAGGAAAGGGAAACAACAACCTAAATTTCGTTTGTTGAAGGCAAAACAATCATTCCCTCTTCCCTTCTAATTCCCCCGTTTCCCTCTACCTTCATTCCCAACCATTCCCAAAGGAATCCCAATTCCCCCATTTCCCTCGAGTTTAATCAACCTTGACTATTATGACCACCCACCCCAACACCGCTAAACCAATCACGAAACCCACCCCACCACCACCCACAAATCCATCTCACCACCCGCCACCGACGAATCCACCGCCCAAGAAACCCTTGCAAAATTGAACAAAATTATTGCTAGCGGAAGCAGAAATGAATTGCTGAATCATAGATGGCAGAAGAGAGGTGTTGTGGTTGTTCTTCCATTAGAGTATCCAAGACTGCAGAAGAGGTGTTGTGGTTGTTCTTTCATTAGAGTTTCAACGAAAGGATTTCTTCCATTGTAGCATCATAGAAGCAGAAGCATCACAAAAATGGAAGCTAACCAATAATTTTGGAAGAGAAATGAAAGGAAATTATGGAAGAGAGAGAAGAAGAAATGGAAGAAAAATGGAAGCTGACCAATAATTTGCAAATTATGGAAGAGAAATGGAAGCAGAAGCATTGTTAGCAAATTACAATAAAAATTATGGAAGAGAGAGAAGGGTTGGTGGTTGTGGTAAAAAGGATGGATTCATCACCAAACATAAACAATGAGCAAAGGGAGTTATATTTCTTTCCTTTCCTAACTGTTTATTCCTTTCCTTTCCCTAGTACTGAACCAAACAACCCCTAAGAAGATTATTAGTATTCAGAAGATATGAAGGGGATTGAAAGAGATTCTTCATATCCTAAATCTAAACTTAAAATTTTCTCCAAACATGGAAAATTCAAAAAACTATAAAGCCGGTGTTTTACAAGATATATACTTATATAGTAAAATACAAGCATTTGAAAGTGTCAATAGTCGATGAGAAACAATGATTCGAAAATATCAGGGGAAAACCCCAACGCTGCATAAACCTAACATTCTAAAGGTGTGTTCTTTTCAACTTATATCAAATCAGATCAGATCAGATCTCATAATATAAGTTTAAATTCTCATACATTTTCAGATCTTATCTTATCTTATCACCTTGATCAGAAAAATAAGACGAAGAGAGTGCACCCTAAATCTATTTGCAAACCTAGTTGTAAGCCTTGTAAAAGGGACATTAGCAACACCGTATAAAGTATGACATGATACAATAACGACCATTTTGAAGTTTACAATACTTGGTTTTAATGAAAAGAATTACATTGCTGGAATGTTGGGTGTCTAGGTCCCTTTTTTTATTAATCAAATACCTGCTAAATTTATATTTGAAGAAACCAATGTAGTACACAGGCTTACCATGTCATCAACAAAGCATGGGTAGCTTTCTTCTGTAAATATAATCCATCGGTTTATTCTCATGGCCCAGCCATTTTTTTTTTATTAAATCCCATCAAATGTTCCTTGGGCTGTGTTTACTGTTTGTTACTTCTTTTACTAACCTTAGATAACGTACTTCCTCAAATGCCTCCCAAAAGTCATAGTAAATATTAGTAAGCAAATGTTGAAGAGTTCCCTGCTTATCAATAATCTATCACTTGAGTGAGTGATATTTTGGTTTAAACTATTCAAAATCCATTATTTATATAAGTTACATAAAAAAAAAGACACACACTTACTTTAACAGTCACTTGCCCCCTTGAGATCATCTCATATTTCATTGTAAATTATTTTAAGCATCTTGGCAAGTTCTAGTCTACATGACTGATTAGTCCACAGACCACAGGTAACAGAAAATTCACTTCTAGCCTTCTAGGGCAATGGTTATTCTACAGGTAAGAAGCTAAGTTTGCTTTTATGATTTTGTTATATGGAGTAGTACTTTTTATCTTCTAGTGATAGCAAATTATTTATTTGCACTACAATTCATAAGCTAATTATAATGTTGCTTTTACCTCCGTTACCATAGATTTTTCACATAATAAAATTCAACCCCATTCAATAAAACTTGACCCCCTGATGAAATGAAATACAAAAAAGAGGCCAAAAAATGATGAATTTTTTCAACAACTAGAAGTACAATGTGTGTTGCCCAGAACCCTGCAAAGGCTGAAAAGTGAAACACATTGGCCTCCAACATAATTAAAGCTATGTTCACTTCAACAGTTCAACTTATTAAGCAATCATTGGATTACTGAAAAAATCAGATCATATCATATTAGAAAATTTTCTTATTTGCCTTTATTAATCGTTAGATAACTTTAATCTTGTAGCAAATACTTCCTCTGATCCATATTACTCGCAACATACCCCTTTGGCATGCATTTTATGGAAGAGATGTGAACATGTAAACGAGCAAATTAACTAAAATAATTTAAACACAAGCAAAAATGAAACTATAAGTTACATATGTTATAACTTTTTCACTAATTTGTTCGTTTACTCTATCGAATCAATTCATTTAAATACGTGCCTTAATGTTATGTTGCAAGTAAAATGAAGCAGAGGAAGTAAATTACAAACATATTCGAAAATTGCTCATCAATACGAATTAAGGATACCGCGCTATTTTTCTCATAAATTAGTATACAATAAGTCCAAAGTTTAGTAAAAAAATTCGGATCAAATCAGGAAAAAAAAAAAAAAAAAATCAGAGCAAATCAAATCGAAAAACTTCTAAGACCAAAAAATTTCATATTAGATGAGACAGACTAAACATAGCCTAAGTCGTTTCTAATCCCAAGGAAAAACCAAATTTGATAACGCTATAAACCTCAAAATATGGAAAATCTATGTGGACGACCTCGCGGAATAATCACTTTGGTTCATGTAGCCGACCCCACTTATGGGAATGAGGCTTTGATTGATTGATTGATATAAACCTCAAAATATGAGAAAGACAACAAAATTGTGTGAGGCTATCTTCACAAGAAAATTCAAACTTGCTCATGTACCTTTTCATACTCCCTCCATTTATTTATTTTCTAGATGAGTTCATTCGGTTTGGGAAGTGCATATAAAAAAAATAAAAAAAAAAGAGAATAATAGTAATGCATGTGATACAGGAGAAAAGTAAGAAAGAGGTGTGTAAGAAAAAAAATCGTTGTTACTTTTTATAAGGCTAAAATGTTACTTTTCAAGTGAACTGGGCATCTGTTTGTGAATTTTGCAAAATAAAAAGGATAGGGGCTAAAAAAATATGTTTTAATAAGTTAGTAAGTGTATTTGGTAGTTGTCTGACAATAAATATAGAGCAAATGATACCGAAAAGCAGACATATGTTATCAGAATTATGTTGAATTTTCAAATGATAGATACAAAACCCATCATCAATCATTTTCATGAAATCATGAATATGAGAACCCTTGTGGTTAAACATTCCTATAGCATTAAATTTAATAGGCATGGAGAATTTATATTTTGTAAACATTTACTAACCATTCCTATAGCATTAAATTGGAAGGGGTTGTGTAAAAAAGTTCATAATAAGTTTGAGGCGAACTTTATGGATTCTTCATATTTAAGAAAATTAAAAAATAAATAATGTCTTAAATATGTTTTTATCCCTTTATAGAATTGTAAATGGTGCGATCAAATTTAATATATCACCTATTTGAGTGTGAAAATATGTGCTTCTCTAAGTTGAGCAAGAATTTAATAGGCCATTTATCGATGCTAACGTAAAACTTGCTCAAAGTCAGATGCACTCCATCCGGTTCTATTCTCTTGCCTTGGATGTCAAGAATAATACACTATTTTACCCATACTCAGTCTCACACAGATAAGGAAGAATTGTATTTCAAAAAAAAAAAAAAAGATAAGGAAGAATTGAAAAGGTCGGTCCCCTTATTTGAATTACCAAAACCTTCTATTACTTTTGTTAACATACATTTTTCTCTACCAAAGCATTGAGGCTCTAGATAGAACTGTCAAAACCAGTTTCCCATGAGGAAGATGATTCCAATAACACCACCAAAATGCAAACTATTAACATACATTTTTCTCTACCAAATTATTGAGGCTCTATAGATAGAACTGTCAAAACCAGTTTACAATGAGGAAGATAATTCCAATAACAGCACCAAAATGCAAACTATTCTAAAAGACATACTAAACTGCAGATACATTAACTAGGCAGTTATGAGTTCAAAGAACACAACATAGTGAACTTTAGAGCTGACCTTAAGAACACTGAGTACTACAAATTTTCAAATTCAACAATTTGTACTTTACCTTTTCTTTTAATTCGGTAACACTGTTTACTCTGTTAACTAACTCAATTTTAGGGAGGAAGCCTCGCAAACCCTGCACAGAATTAGAGTTGCAAGTCAATAAACAACACATTCAGGCATTGTGAAGCACTATAAAAGCCAGTACCAACCTCAATTCGTGTAAGAAGACCACCTGTGTTCCACTCTATAATTCTAACACTAATTGGTTCCCCGAGTTGTTTTATCTGCACAAAACAAAGGGAAATTTTAAAAATTTGGTTCAATCTGCAAACAATAAAATTTGACATCAACAAATTCTTGCACATAATCTCAGTAGGTATACTGGCATAGATGCTTCACTTGGTGTATATATGGAGAACACATTGTTTTATAAATTCTGATAGAAACAATGGCCTAATGAATAGATGGAGAACACGTTACAGCTGAAAATTCAAATGTAAACATATCTACATCAAAGTTGAACCTCTGTCTCACAAACTATTCTTTTATAAAATACTCAACTTTTACGCCCCGTTTAGTAGTTGGTAATGAATGTGGTAATAGGAATGAATGTTTATGTACAATTTAGTAAGGCAAACAACATTAACTTTTGTATGGGAACATAATCTCATTCCCAAACATGTACATTTTTCATATTTTTCATTACCACTTAAAAGGGTGGTATTGGATGGTAATGAAAATTAATGAAGCAAATTGGATAATTAAGTCCACCATAGGAATAAATATTGATTTTTCTTTCAAATTTATACCTTCATTCATGCCATGTACCAAACAGGCTGTTAAGGTGTAAAATGGAAAAAAATTCAAACGAGAAACCCAAAAAGAAAGTGAGAGAAGAACCTGCCTCACACGATGCCAAGCCATTCGTCTGAAAAAGCGACGAGTTGAAAGTAACGGCCTTCCACTAAGTGTTCTACCAAAAACTTCAGCAAATAAAACTGTTCCCGCATCCACAACAGGTCTGCCAGAAACAGCTTGCCCACTTAATGCGTCTTCATTTCGAACAATTCCCATCTTGCCACTGGCCATAAATTCTTCGGCATTCTTATCCAAGTCACATAATAAATAGTCCATCTCTTTGCCATACAATGGAAGCACCTCTTTGGTTAACATTGTGCCCAACAAATCTGCCCCTATATTGACATCTAGCTTGTTTTCATTGCCAGAAACAACTACACCAACAACAAAATCGCCAGGCTTTGGCTCATAATACTCAACAACAACCTTTTCAGATTCTTTTTCGAGTTTTGCCACATCTTTCTCTGCTAGTGTTTCCTCTGTATCTGCAGACTTAAAGAACTTAAGAAAAGGCTCCAATGCCTCATCTCTGTCTAGTTTTTTAGGCTCACTCTCAAGCATATCAGAATCACCATTAACGGGCATTGGTGAGGGCTTGTCTAACAATTCTAGCTCTTCTGAATCAATTAGATCTCCTTTTTGAGAGTTTTCAGGAAGCTGGTTGTTTGTCAAATCTTCTGATATATCCTTGGAATGGCAAAAGGAAACATGGGTTGCTTTCCAAATTGAGTAATTCCCACAAAACCCCAAATTGTCTGGAAAAAGAAGCTTCTTCAACAAAAGTCTTCTAGGGTTTTTACATAGCTGAAACTTGCACATGGAAGAGCAAATTGGAGGTAGAAAAGGAGTGTAAGGAGCAACAAGGTTGACAGAAGACGGAAGACAAAATTGGGAGAGAGGCATTATGCTAATTCAGACAATTTCCTATAGTGAAGCAGAACAATCAATTCTATCCATATATGGGTCTTCAAAACTCAATCACTATCTTTGCTTTTCAATTACCTAAAGAACCAAACAAACAGCAGTACCACCACAGTGTCATTTGCAATTCATGTAAACCTAATTTTGAAAATGAAAAGGGAAAGGGTAAAAACAATGCCCAGTAGCAAAAAGGATGAGTAAATGATTTAAGTGGGTGAATAATTCATGAATCCATGCCCCAGAAAAAAAGGAGACGGATTACTTTGACCAACAGCTCAACTTAATAATAAAGTTAAATTGCTCAAATTTATTCAACTTAAGAACTATGAAACTAACAGAAACATCAAAAGCATTGTTATTCAAATAACATTATAATCCATATAAACTCAAAACTTAATAAGTGAAATAAGGGATTGATAATGGGATGACAATCATCAATACAAGCGAGCAATATGTAAATGAAAGAGAAGAACACCAAAACCTGTGTGATGGGAGCAGAAAGCATGAGAGGAATCACTCCCAGGTTTATCCAGACAGTAATGCTTCTGACTTATGACACGTGAGATGGGAAATTAATACTGTAACAATTAAAATTGATAGTCACAATTTTTGTGAGAGTTCATTCTCATATATATACACTAGCATTATATGTATGTTCTAGGTGCAGAAAAATAAAATTTGTCAAAAAATTGAAGAAATAACAAATAATAATTAAAAATACGTTAGTAGATCAAACTATCAAAGTACTCTGTAATAAAATTGCATCACAATATAATAATTTCATAACATCAATGCTATTTATTTTAACTTTAACCAATCTTCTGGCACAGCTAATATATCTTCTAAAATAATACATTCATGTATGTTTTTGAGTACTTTGTTTTTTCCTAATCTAATAACTTTTAAAAAAAATGACGAAGCAATAGAAATTTTAAAAGAAAACATCATAACAAATTTAAAGAATAAATTAAACATACAATTACATGTGTGAAGAGAAGAAGACGATGAGTCAATGACTAAATATTGTTGCATGTTGAGATGTAGTTCAATTATGAATGTAGTTTAATTTTATTTTTGGTATGCAAGAAAAAAGAGAAGCGATAAACGTAATTTGTTAAACTCGCTTGCATCGTGGGTCGTTAATTTTATTTCTAAACCAATGGGGAAAAAATTAAACATAAAAGATAATGCATCATGGAATATAGATTAAACAACCCATGAATAAATAAATAAAAAAGTAAAATGGAATTTCTTGAAGATTTTTGGTATGCAAGAAAATTATAAGAATACGATGACCGACCTTTCTTACAAGTTGAGATGTAATTCAACTGTCAATGTAGTCCTAATTTTTCATATGCAAGAAAAATATAAGTGAAAAAAAGTTCATTATTTAAACTCGCTTGCCTCGTGGGTTAATTTTTATGTACCAGGCCAATGGGGAAAAATATTAAATATGAAAGGGATAAAACACATCTCAAATAGATTAAAAAATAGGAAATTTTGACAAGAAACAAAAACCATTTAAAAATTTGATTTTGCCAAAAAAAAAACTTTTAATTTTTTTTTTCGACAAATTAAAGCTCAAACCCCAAATTTTTTTGTGAGATAAAACCTTTTTGCGGTTTTTCAAGCTTGAAATTAGGAGGGAAATGAAGTTAAGAAGTGGGGGAAATAGATGAAAATGAAGCAAGTGAAAAAAAATAAAAACCTCCCACCGGAGTCAACGCCTGAAACGTGGTGAAAACCACAAAAATGTTTTATCTCAAAACAAAATTTGGGGTTTAGGTTTTAACTTGTCAAATAAAATTTAAAAGATTGTTTTTTGCAAAGTCAAAATTTTAAAAGGTTTTTTTTGGACAAATTTTCCTAAAAAATATCCATGAATAAAAAAAATAGTTTTGTCTGAGTAGAAAAATATGATTGAACTTTGTTGAATAAATGTGAGAAAAAAATATAAATCATCATTAGTTTTTCAGATAAAATAGTTTTTCAGATATATCAATATGAGCGTCTATTTGTAGAGCTAGAATTCAAAATTATGAATTTTGGTGCTATTATTTTACTTTTATGAATTTTTTTTTTAACAATTTCATTTTAAAAAGTTAAAAAAAATTAAAACAACTTTCCTTAGCTTAATTATTAGGTGTGATGTTACTTAAATTTTTTTTAAAAAAATTCAGGGGTAGCTTAGACATTTCCAAGGGGACGTCATAGCTCCCCCCTTGGCTTATATAATAGAGATGAGAACAATGGGAATTTTAATTTTCAATGTAAACTAACTTTTTGGCTCTTTCAATGAATACGCTTATCTTATAAAAATTTCAAAAAAGATATAATATATAGCTCTAGAAGTAGGCTCATGTGAGAAATGCCTTTTTGGTGAGAAGCAACCACAACCCTGGCCTTTGATCAACAAATGAAGGGCTAAGATTAAATTTGATTTTCCCTCTAATCTCCTTCTATAGTTTAGAGCCAATGTATCCATGATATAAAATCAATGTATTTTTACTCAATGTATTTATAGTGTATGGTGAATGTACCTATAGTTGGTGGTCAATGTACCTCTAGGTCGTAGTTGATGTATTTATCTCTTCTCACATTTCTCACGATAAGAAATTTCTCACCGGAACCCCACCCTATAGCTCTATATTATACATTTTTTTTAAAAAAAATGTATATGTAATGTATATATATTTGTAATGCAATATCTAAAAATTAAAAAATTATGAAAGAATAAAAAAGATTATTATACTCCATCCCACTTTTAATGTTCTGTGCAATTTTCTCATTTGGTCGATTTTAATATATATCTTGTGCAATGCACTTTATTATATTTGGGACACATTTTCTCCAATCTATTTTTGCTTTTTAACACCACTTTTCCCGGTTTTTCTTAATTTTTCCTACTTTACACACTCTTTCTAATCTATTTTACTTTTTAACCACACTTAAATAATAATACTTAATTCCTAGTTTTTCCAAAACAGTAGTAAATACACACAACATTAAAAATTAGAAAGAGTAATAAATATGAACTGTATTACGAATAATTGAAGGAAAAGTATACGAAAAATACATGTTGTTTTAAGGTATGGGATGTATATATATGTGTTTGTTTTTAAGTAGTAGAGTGAATGTGAGGGCTTTTCATATGAACATCGTTTTTAAATACTTATAGTAGATAGTAGATAGCAGATAGTAGGTAGCATAGTGAGCTTGAGAATGGTCAGGTTCGAATTCGGATCGTATTGTGCATAATTTCGGTTGACTCAACAATAATCAACTTGGATTTTATAAAAATAGTTTTTTAGACGAGGTTGGATTTATTTATTTTTCTGATTTTAGATTTTTACTTGCGTAACCCGACAATAGTCGGAATCACATTTTTAGATTTCGGGTGCGAATCAGATTATTTTCCTTGCGAATTGGTTCAACTAGGGATAGATGCAGACTAACTTGTGATCCTTTATGCAGCCTTAATGAATCCAAATTTTCTTCACACTCATCTTCCTTACCCTTTATTTTCTCATTACTCCCCCTTATTCATCCATTATCATTAACATGTTTTCATATTCTTCTCAACTATTCTTTCTGCCTTTAATCGGTTGATGTATTCTCTCTAGCACAATTTTTTTAAGAAGAAACATATGAAGCTCTAAAGACCATTAAATAGTAAAGGTATTTATTAAATACGTAGTAGATGACAAAAATAGGGTAAAGTAGATTTAAGAAAGAGGGTAAATAAACAAAAACAAGGGTAAAATATGTAGAATTTAAGTGAGCCCCACACATCATAAAAGGTAATGTAGAAAGTAAATTGTGACACCCAAATAAGACAAATTTAGCAAGTAAAAAAGATAGAGGGAGTAATACATAACATCCTTCAAGGCCATAACACTAGGTTTGCCTCGGGTTCAATCATTACCTCCAAGGCACGTTGTGCTTTCCCCCCTCCCCTACTGTTCAAAGCCCTGAGACCAGGGGTGGACATAAAAATAAAAATAAAAAATTTTACCCAGTTTTTGTTTCGGTATCTGATTTTTTCCCCAGAAAAAGTGGATATCCAATTCGATTTTAAACCGGATATCAGGTCGGATCCGATCACGATTTTTTATAATAAAATCGGTCCTTTAGGCGTTGTTAATTTCTAAAGAAACTGAGGTCAAGATTAAAATGCCCATACATTGACTCACTATCTTAAAAAGGTAGTGAGTGGTAAGTACGGGGTCAAATCCACGGAGAAACAAGGATGCATTCTAATCTTGACCTCGGTTCCTAATTATGAAGAAAGCAAAGATGAATCTTCCCTCTCTGATGCTAGACCACATGATTTTGTGCAAGAACTCTCAATCCCACTCCCTTCCTTATGGTTCAATACTTACTTTTGTAATGATTAAGAATGGTATAAAATTGGCTGGAGAAATTGTGGTAGGACAGAAATTTTCTATGAAGATTCTTAGGCAAAAAGGATTGGATGCATCTAGTTCTGTTTTAGTTTGGAGGGACCAGGAGCCTGTTCAACCTAGTGCAAAGAAAAGGAAGAGTAGTGTGTCTGCTTCTTTAGCAGATCTCACTCCCCTTCTGGGTAGAGTGCAAAAGCAGGAGGAAACCCTTAGCACGTTACTGACATTGGTTAGAGGGTTGTTAGACAGCATGACTCAAAAACAGGTGTCCTTGGAGAAGAAATTGATTGCCACAGAACTTCAAGTCTTACAGATGGCAGGGGTAGCAAAGGAGGATGATGGTCAGTCTTCAGGGAAATCTAAGCCAACAGGGGAACCAGTTGATAGTGAGAAGGATGCAGGAGAAAGTTCCTCCACAAAGAAAGCTGCACAGGAGTCTAAAGAAGATACATAGGTATCTAAGGATGATGATGATGTCTCTGATCCTGATATTGAGGTCGATGAGGAGGAGGATGATGATGATGATGAATAATGCCTACCATTAGCCTTCTTATTCATCTTCCCCTTCTTCTAATATGCCTCTAGTATTTCTATTTTCTTACCTTATTACAAAATAATTTGTCTGTAATTTGGTTTCCTTTCATACTCTACTGGTTTGTGTTGCTAACTTTTTAAACTATTTTTGGGATAGTGAGTTGATGACTCACTAGTGACTGCTGACAAGTTTAATATTTTGGTAGTATGGCGTACCTTTTGGATGAACGCATGAAATTTGCTTGTTTTACTTGTCTGTGAATTTTTTTTAATGATGCCAAAAGGGGGAAATTAGGTCATTTGAAATTTTGATAAAGCTAAGTAAGACCAGTAGAATAAGCCTTAGTCTGATTATTAGTCCAGAAGCCTAAGTGTTTAGTTTAGTCTGAAATAATAGTTTTGGTTAGTTGGTTAGTTAGTCGAATCAATAAAAGTTTTACAGCTGTTCTGGATAGTTGTTCTCTTGGCCAAATATTTGTAACCTTTCAGGATAGTTGTTCCTAGTCTTTGAAATAATTTGAAACAATCAGTTGTTTCACTTA
Source organism: Salicornia ramosissima (assembly GCA_951394345.1). Taxonomy (NCBI): domain Eukaryota; kingdom Viridiplantae; phylum Streptophyta; class Magnoliopsida; order Caryophyllales; family Amaranthaceae; genus Salicornia; species Salicornia ramosissima. The sequence goes on along the minus strand of OX596234.1, from coordinate 32,346,364 downwards.
GAGTTTAGGTTAGTTGAATTAGCTAGTTATTTTGTTTTGAGTCAGAAATTTCAAAAATTCAAAAAATAGTTTCATGTGTTTTGAAGCTTTCTGTGACTAACTTGTTTACTGTAGGAAAAACTTCAAAAGGTTTGACATCATCAAAAACGGGGAATTTTTTTATTCCCTTAGTGTTTTGAGTGATGCCAAACGGCTGATGCAAACAACTGATACAAACAGCTGTTAGAAACAGTTTACAGGAACAATTGTTATTGAATAAGTTTATATAGTTGTTCTGAAACAGTTGAAGTGTATTGTTCCTTAGTTACTCACTTTGAGTAATATTACCATTCATGTCATATATTGTATATTTTATTGTGCATGTTTGACTTATAAGTGTTCCAGTACTTGAGACATGTAGAACCGCTTCATCAAAACTGAAGTGAGCTAACAATGGAGAATCTAAGTGTCCAAGTAGTGAAGAACATGAAGACTGAAGAGTAGCCTTAGGGTTTTTACTTATAGTTTGTTTGTTGTATAGAATGTTTGAGTAGTATGGTAGATTTGTGATGTTTGATCTTGGTATGTTGCAAAAACCAAACCAGTGTCTAGTGTTTGTAACACGACTGATCTGAAGAACAGTTCCTAGAACAGTTCAGTAGACCAACAGGTTAACAAACTGACTCGCAAAATGTTTTTTGAAAGAATTTGTTTCTTGGATTCATTAAAGATCTTGCACGTGATCAAGTCAGTTTATGGTAATCAATGTTAAGTGCTAACAAACCCACATATATATCTTCAAGAGATCCAAACAAATCTTTGAGATCTTTGATCTTCGAATATTTGATCTCTTAATTAAATGGGTTTAATAATTACGATTACAAAACCCTCATCATTGGAATAATCTGGGTTTTCTAACAGTCTATATATAGAGACAATTAATGAACAAAAAATAACCAAGAAGTGGCGAGGTTAAATCTGTGTGTTCTTTATTTGCTTTATAATCACTGTTTTACTCTAGAACAAATTTTAAAGAAACAATCAATTCACCCCATCCCTCTTGAGTGTTATTGGGACCTTCACCCTTGGAACCAAATCCCCACACTGAACTTTGAATGCGATCTCACCCGTGTTTGAACTCACAAACACTTCCCAATCTTCAATCCTGGCCCATTGTCGAAGACGAATTACAATATGAACACTCTAATGTTACTTTCTCACAAAGCTTGAAGAGTAATGTTTAAGTTCTAAGATTGTGTGTTTGTGTTTGATCAAATGTATTATGCCTTATGTGTTTTTATCTCTCAAACCTTTTTGCTTCATATTTTTTCAGGAGAGATAATCATAATCACGATCACTATCATTCTTTAAATGAGATTTAAATGCCAATTATTTATAGACTCAGAAACTGATTGAAAAACCCATCACAAGGAGAGGAAAAATCATTTTTCAAAAACCCTTTGAAAAGGCGGGAAATAATTTCTTCTGTTCACAACAACCTTTAAAGAAAAATTATTATGCTCAAAAGATTTTCCAATCTTTCCACGTGAGTTTCATAATTAATTAGCATTTACCAGCTGTCAATGAGGTGTTAAAAACTGAAAAACCCTTTTTAAGATCATTTAAAAAAACCCTATTGCTTTGGAAAACTGACAGCAGCTCATAGAGTAATATGGTCCCTAGACCTGTTACCCTATCTCATAGTCTTATGAATATTATAACCTTTGGTTCTAATATCCATATTACTATTTTAACACACAAAGGCATTGAATTTTTTATCAAACATACACACAAACATTACACGAAGACCTAATATGCTCGATATAAAACCTAATCTATCTTCATGCTCTTCCAAGTCTCGAAAGTCTTCTTTGAATATCTTCAATCTTAAATCTGGACTTTAACACTTGGAACATTTATATTTGCTTCATAACCAACATGTTTAGGACATAACAAGAAAACAAATGACTCCTTTAGATAGTCTAGGGAACACTTCAACTGGTTCCAAGCCAGTATACACAATAAAGCTCAAATACTTATTCTCTGTAATACACAAATATTATCAATCAAGAATAAACTCAATCAAAACAAAATTTAAAAGGAAACAACTCATAGTTGGTTTTGACCAAGTACATAGCTCTTGTAAAAGCACAAATGTTCCCTGTCATTTTTTTTCAGTGTTTGTCATCACTCAAAACCAAAAGGGGTCTCAATAAATTCTCAACAAATTCCCTTTTTGATGATGACAAACCTAAGTAAACAATTAAAATTCCTGCAAACAACAAGTTAGAAACAGAGAATTCCAATCACAACACTCCAAGTGCAGAACCACTCAGAGCACTCACTCAGACTCAAAATGAAACAGCTAACTAATTCAACTATTTCCTAAAAATGAAAAATTGTAGAAATTTAAACTATCCTATTCTAACCTACTGAAAAACAAACACTAAACACTTGTTTTTTTTTTACTACACTCAATCTAACCTAATTAGACTCAAGCTTTAACTCCTACTATTTCCCCCCTTTTTGCATCATTAAAAAGTTTCCCCAAGCATAAAAATTATGCATAAGGAAATTCTTTCTATCCACATAATGATTTAGACCATTATTCAGATAACCATGCTGCAAAAACAGAGTTAGTTAGGCAACTCACAATCCATAAACCAGAACAATTGAAAGTTTCCAAATTAAAAAAACAGAGTTAAAAGAACATATATAATCCAAAAAACATACAACCAAATTGTTTTAGGGATAGGAGGAAACAGTTCAACAGAAACAATTATAAAAAGAGTTTATAATATGGGTTGGGGAAATAAAAGAAAGACTTCTTCATCATCATTCTTCATCATCATTCTCATCCTCGTCTTCTTCCTCATCCTCAGGATCAGCCTTCTTGCTCTCAGAAGATTCAGCATCGTCTTCCATCTCAACATCATCTTTAGTTCCCTTTGCAGAACAAGAAGCATCAGACAATTTTGTCTTGACTGCAGCTAGGTCTTTTTCCAGAGAAGAGGCCTTCTTCTTGTAGCTTGAGGTGAAACTTTGCAGCAAGTCCATCATTTTGTTCAGCGTTTCATCCTGATCATCTAAAAGCCTCATCAAATCGACATCTGAGCTGGTTCATGAAACCTTCTTCTTCTTCTTAGCAGGCTTAGTATCCTCCTCCTCAGGTTCCTCTCTAAACTTCAGTTTAGAAGTGTCCACATCCAAGCCCTTTTGCTTCAAAATCGTCTTGGTCAGCACTTGGATGGGAAACACCTCTCCAGCAAGATTAACTTGGTGTTGGGCATGGACAGAGGTGATAAAAGAACCATAGGGTAAAGAATCGTGTAAGGATTGTGAAGGTCCCAATAGCACTCGGGGAGGGGGGGGTGTGAATTCAGTGTTTCTTTAAAATTTTCTTTGTTAACTTTTTCTTGGATTTGTTCTAATGTTAGAACCAGTGAACTGGTTTAGTAGCGGAATTATCTAGAACAATAAAACAATAATAGTAAAGAAAATAAAGAACACATGGATTTAACAAGATTCGAAAACTATGCCTACTTCCTCCTACCCTAGCTACTAACTTTTATTAATCAACTCTGAAGAACAAAAGATAGTACAATTTGCTGTCGTAAACTCATACAACAGACTTCCTCACTCTCAATCCAAGAGTGATGTTTCGCACTTGAACTCACAAGCACTCGCAAATGAACTCTCAAATGCTCCCAATCACTCACCCCTCTGTTAGTGACGATTTATAGAAAGTTTTCTCTCAAAGATGCTTCTTAAAAGCTTATAAGAGATGAAGTTTAAGGTCTGGGTTTGAATGCTCTTGTAGTTTGTAAACTGTTCTGTTTGATCTTTTGAACTCTCGAAAATGTTATTCTTTAAAGTATTAGAGAGTCACACTTCTTGGTTCTATTCTGTTTATTAAGTGCCTCTATATATAGACAGTTAGAAAACCCTAATCAATCCAATGAAGAGGGTTTTGTAACTATAATTGTTATGCCCATTTAATTAAGAGATCAAATATTCGAAAATCTAAGATCTCAAGTATTTGTTAGGATCTCTTAAAGATATGTGGGTTTGTTAGCACTTAATATTGATTATCAAACTGACTTTTTCACGTGCAAGATCTTTAATGAATCCAAGAATTGAATTCTTTCACAAAATATTTCGCGAGTCAGTTTGTTAACCTGCTGGTCTGCTGAAATTTTGTAGGAACTATTCTTCAGATCATTCGTGTTACAACCACTAGACACTAGTCTAGTGTTTGAACATGCCAAGATCAAACATGCACAATACAATATAGCAACTCTTCAGTCTTCATGTTCTTCACTACTTGGACACTTGGATTCTCCATTGTTAGCTCACTTTAGTTTTGATGAAGCAGTTCTACATGTCTCAAGTACTAGAACACTTGTATGTCAAACATGCACAATACAATATACAATATATGACATGAAAGGTAATATTACTCAAAATGAGTAACTTAGGAATAGTACACCTCAGCTGTTTCAGAACAACTGTATGAACTCGTTTAGTAGCAACTGTTCCGGTTAACTGTTTCAATTAACTGTTTCTATCAGCTGTTTGTATCAACCGCTTGTCATCATTCAAAACACTAAGGGACTCAACAGATTGAGAACAGTGCATCATGTGGCCTAGGATAATGGCAGGTAGGTTGATCTTAACTCTTTTCATCATCATGTACATAAGTACCATTTCCATAGATCTAACTACCCCTCTACCTTGAGCCCTAGGAATTATTAATTTGTTGCACAGAGAATGAAGAATTAACATAAGTGGTTCATGAAGGTTTACAGTCTTAAAAGTTGATTTCTTAGTCAACTTAGCCTCAAACAATAACTCATAGATTTCTTCAGCAATGACCCCTATCGAAGTAGGACATCCCTCCCCTAAATACTTATTAATGCCATATCGAGGAACACTCAACAACACAAAAAGAGAAGAAATAGACACACTAACCTTAGTTTTACCCACCACAGATGCAACAGAAGTATCAGGCAATTGTTTCAAATTAACATAAAATTCCCTAACCTTATCAACAAACATACTATCCTTCAAGTTCAACATATCAACCCAACCCTGAAATTCTAAAAGCTCTCTAAATTCCCCAAGAGCAGGAATGTCTAAGTACCCTTCCTCTACAGAAAAACTAGGAAGTATAGTACGTTCAGTCAGACGTGTAGAAGTAGTAAGTGGTTCAGTAGATTTACCTTTAATAGCACGAGGATGTCTTGATGGTACTCCCTTTCTTTTGGTTCCTCTAACTGCTCTGGTGTTTCCTTAGTTTTGAGAGCTGATCTCGTGAACCTTCTTCTTCCCCTTGTTGACACAGAAGGTGACCCTTTCTTCGAGCAAGTGACAACTACATCTTCCTCTTGTTCTTCAAAAGGAACAGTGAAGAACTCTTTCAGGCTTTTCTCCTTTGGTTCCCCCTGAGTAGTAGCAGGGTTTAGGTCAGAAATTTTTGAGTCAAGAACAGAGGTAGTTTCATCGACTTTTGGGGTTTGAAGGTTTTCTCTTGAGAAGTTGTGTGTTTAGGAGATGATGGTGGTGTATGTTCTTTTTATGTAGTTTTGAAATCTTTAGGAGATGGAGGTGTTTCTGTGGGTGGTGTTGCTGGTTTCTTTGGTGATGGAGATGATGTGGGAGTGGTTTTAGAAGAAACGGGTTTTGGAGAAGTTGATTTGATTTTGGAGAAGTCAGTTTTGGTATTTTGGCAGAGGTAGTTTTCTCAGCTATAGCACTACCTTTCTTTGGTGGTGGTGGATCAGAACCACTGCTCTTGCTTCATTTCTTTTGAGAACCAACAACTTTTTTCACCATTTTTGAATTTTGAATAACTTCAGAGAGTTTGAAATTTGAATTGAGGAGAGAGAGAGAGAGATTAAAGACGGTGATGATGATGAATGATAATTGCAACAACGGTTAGTCTATTTATAATAGCTGATGTGACGTAGAAAGAGAAAGAAATGGAGCCAGTAAGGAGATTGTGTGAGAGATTTGTAAATTTGAATTTTAAGGAAATTCAAATAATTTCCTTAATTTTCTCCACTAACTCAAAAATAAGGCAATTAAAGATTTTTCCCTAAGCACATAATTATAACTGCAAATAAAATATATCTCTTGAAAGCAAGAAAATATTTTATATTTTGAATTTTCAGAAAAATTGATTTTTTTTTTTTAAAAAACATCTGTGCTGACTGCTGTTCACCCATGCTATTTCTCTTCAGGAACCAATCACTTCTAGTTCTGGCAACTTACCCTAATTTTACCCTTTTATTTCACAGCAATGCCTTTTAAGATTTTCATCTTAATTAAGCATCTACATGATCACCTACAGGACTTCACAAAAATATATACACAAAATTCACACAGGGAACATTTATTCTAACCAATCATTGAGGGAAACAAAAGAAGCCAAATCACCTAAATCTAACTAGACCTAACTTGACTCTTAACCTACAAAAGGACTCTTAACTAGCTGTTAGGTGCAAGAGAGAGCCAATCATCCCTTTATACAGTGAAGCCTCAACATCATTCCCTTTCATATCAGCATCAAGTTATGTAGATGTGGGAAAAGGTGTCTCATAGGCCTTATTGTTCTCCATACCATACTTTTTCAGCAACTCTCTTAAGTACTTTTGTTGATGGATTATGATTCCATCATTAGCTTGCTTAATCTGCAAACCAAGGAAGAATCCCAATTCTCCCATCATTCTTATCTCGAATTCACTCTACATAAGACAAGTAAAATCATCACATAACATCTGATTAGTATCACCAAACAAAATACCATCAACATAAATTTGTACTACTAACAAATGGTTCCCCTTGGTTTTGATAAACAGTGTTTTATCAACTATTCCCCCTTTGTATTCATTTTCCATAAGAAAATTAGACAATGTCTCATACCAAGGTCTTAGAGCTTGTTTTAATCCATAAAGTGCTTTGTCTAACTTGTATACATGTTGGGGATACTTACTACCCTCAAAACCAGGTGGTTGCTCAACAAATATCTCTTCCTTCAAATAACCATTCAAGAAGGCCGACTTGACATCTATTTAAAAAAACTTAATATTCATGTGAGCAGCAAATGCAATCAAGATTCTAATGGCCTCCAATCTAGCAACATGTGCAAAGGTTTCATCATAACCAATTCCTTCTTGTTGATTATAACCCTGCACTACAAGTCTTGCTTTGTTTCTGACTATGGTACCAAGGTCGTCTAATTTATTTCTGAATACCCAATGAGTACCAATGACTGACCTATCTAGGGGTATTGGCTCAAGATGCCATACTTGATTTCTTTCAAATTGATTTAATTTATCTTGCATAGCTATTACCCAATCTGGATCAGTCAAAGCCATTTTATAGTCAACTGGTTCTATGTTAGACAAAAAAGGAGTGTGCGCAAAAGTTTATATATATAGTGCTACTCTTTTGAATCACTCTATTAATATCACTCAAAATTTAATCAGTGGGATGAGAGGATACATATCTATAATTTTTCAAAGATAAGTCATTTTGTGCACCTTGATTTTGATTGGAACCAGCTTGTACCTCTGAAATTACAGAGTTAAGAAACCTAGATAGGGCTGCTCAAAGTGATCCGATCCGAGTGATCCGATCTGTGATCCGGTTGATCCGATCCAAAAAATTGGATATTTTTAATTAAAAAAAAATCGGATATTTTGGATCGGATATCCGAAAAATTTCGGATCGGATATGGATCATGAAATTTGATTTTTCGGATATCCGATCCGAAAACTAATGGGTCTTTTTTTGGGCGTTTTTCCCTTATGGCCTACCCTGTGCTTGCTTCTATTCTAATTAGTATTAAAATAGGTGCCACTACATTCTCACTCTCAGCTCTCCCATTGAAAAAAAACCTAAGTCTCCTCTCTATAATCGGCTCTCACTCTTGTCGGTAGTCGGCTCTCACTCCGATTTCCTCGTTCTGGCATCCGAAAGTACTTGTTTCTTTTAATTTATTTCATTCTATATGTATGTACATCTTCATCGTTTGGATGCTCTAATTTCTGTAAAAAAAAAATTACTTTAAGAAAATGCATAGTTAGCTTTATAGGAGTAAATGCGACTCTTCATGGTTGATTTGCGCTGCTGAAAGCCTGAAATCTCACTGCTTGAGTATTATTTTTGTGCCATGTAAGTAATTACTAATTAGTTAGTTTTTAAAAATTAGATACTTAATTTCACTAATTAGATGCTGTTATATATGCCATCGAAATAAACTAGTTTTAAAAATTTTGTACTTATTTTTGAAAAAACATCTATATTATTTTGGATCACTCGGATCGATCCGATATCCGATCCAATAATTTCGGATATTTCAGATTGGATATCCGATTTATTTCGGATCGGATTTAGATCACGGTTTGGCCGATCCGAGATTTTCGGTAATCCGAAATTTCGGATCGGATCGATCCAAATGATCAGCCCTAGTACCAGATACATCAGGGTGCATGCTATTTTCTTGATCATTAATGTAATGACCCGGATTTTTTGGCCGTAAAATTTCATGTAAAATTAAGCCTTAAAGTCCGAATCATCCGATTTTGGCCCAAAGACTTAATTTTGTTTAATTGAATCTAGCCCAAACCTTGCTTGAACCTCCTCATGGCCGGCCCCCTTGTTCTTTTCCCCTTAATTCTCAATCTTAAACCAACTCCTAAAATCTGGTAGCCCTCTCCTATTATCTAGTCAAGCCTATCCTATTTAAACCCCAAAAGTCCACCCTTTATCCATTTATTCATTATATGATAAAAAACACAAAGCAAAACCTCTCTTCCTCTCATATTCCACACGACACCCCTCTCAAAAACCCCACACAAATTCTTCTTTCACTTTATTAATTCAAACACACCATTGAAGATTGTTCAAGCCTTCAAACCATCATCAAGCTTGAACAAAGAATCGCATAGTTGGATGTGTTGCTTGGCTCGTGGCCGTGAGTGGTGTCGAGTGTAACTCGTGATCTTGGGCGTGGTTTTGTGCGTGTCTTGTTCACTAGGTAACTAGATCTCTTCTACTTAGGAATAGGATTAGGTTGCATAGGGTAATAGGATTAGATTGTTAGTTGTTGTTGTTCATGTATTTCGTGGAATAGCCGAATGGCTTAGGGTGTTTGGTTTCGAGTTCTTGCTTATTATTTCATGGTTCTTGATTAACCTTTTCATGTTATTATGTTCTATGATCTTGCCTTGAAGTTCTTGCATGATTTTCTATGTTGATTCTTGATTCTTGTTCGGTTCTTGATTAGTTTTATGCGTATGATTGTATGGATTCAAGCATGGATTTTTCGTATAATTTTTATGCATGGTTTGATTCTAAAGCATGAATCTTGGTTACTATTGAACTCGTGAATCTTAGCATGATTTTGATGAGTCCTTGAATCTTTTGTTTCTTGTTTATGCGTGAAGATGATGATGAATTAAAGGCATGTTTCGTTTCTTGTTTGTTATAGAATCTTAATTAATCTTGCAAGTTATTATTATTGATGAACCTTGATTCAATGTTCACGTGAATCTTGATTGAATTATGATGATTGCTTGAATTATTTTCCCCTCTTGTTTATGCGTGTATTATGGTATTCAAAGGCTTGATTTTTATCCCTTGTTTTTTTATTTGATCATTTTGAACTCTGGAACTATGTTTTTGATTGGGTTTATGCGTGTGATTGAGTTGTCAAGCTTGGATTTTGATCTCGGTATAGTTCTCGTTTTGATAGTTGATGTTGCGTGATGATGTATGATGATCCGTGTGATGATATTGATGGCGTCCTTTGAGTCTTGTTGAGTTTATCGGTTGAAGACCGAGCGAGTTGAGTCTATCGGTTTATCGGTGATAAACTGAGCAGGTCTATCGGTTCATCGATGATGAACTGAGCGGGGCAAGTTTTGTGTGATTGTTTGAGAGTCAGAGTCGTGTTGTGTCTATCAGTTGAAGACAGAGCGGGTCGTGTCTATCGGTTGAAGACCGAGCAGGTCATGTCTATCGGTTGAAGACCGATCGAGTTGTGTCTATTGGTTTATCTGTGATAAACTGAGCGGGTCTATCGGTTCATCAGTGATGAGCTGAACGGGGAAAGTCTGTTTGTTTGTTAGTCATGTTATCGGTTGTAGACCGAGCGGAGTCTTGTCATTGTGAATTGATCTTGTGATGTCGTGCTTGATTGAGTTTCGTTGTGAATAATGAATGAGTATGATTATGTTGTTTCCTCTGCGTAACTTTGATGTTGGTATTATATGTTGTTATGTACGCTATTGTTATGTATTGTTCCTGTGTTTTCTAACCTGTTATTTTATGTAATGTGGTTCTACTTCTAAGTAGGACAGTCTAGTTACTCGCCACTAATGGTGGACCCCCCATTTTCATTTTTCAGGTGAGCAGAATGAAGTCTAGAGTCGGGACGAGTGTTGGACGAGTGATCTAGGCCCTGTTTTCCTTTCCTGTTTTATAGCTTTAGTTTATTGTGCTAGTCGTAGGATTATGTTTTTGGGATTATTTAGTAATTGTTCATTTGGACTTTGGGATCCATTAATAATAAGTATGAATTCCCCTTTTAATCCATGAGTTTATTTAAATTCCGTTATTGTATCGATTGGTAATTGCCTGTTTAAGACGTTATCACCGTTAACGTCGTTGCATAAAAATGCGGGTCATTACAATTAAGACCTTGTGGCTCAGGCGGATTTCTCTGTATTGCTCATTTGTTCCCCTTAAGTCCCTTACCTGATTTTCTTGAGAGGAGCCATCATGTCCTGATTCCCCCTCAGAATGCTCATTTGGATCTACTTCAGGTCCTTCACCCTTTGTGTGTGGAAGTTCAGTAGGTAGACCTGGGTCTTCATCTATCTCCATTTTGTTATCAGCATTCTGGTTCCCTGTGAAGTCAATCAGGCCAATGACTTCACCTGGTTCTGTGCAATTAAAGAAGACATGTTAAATTCATCAAATATCACATGGACACTCTCCTCCACACACAAGGTCCTCATATTGAAAACCTTATATATTCTTTTTTGAGGAGAATATCCCAAGAAAACTGCCTCATCACTCCTAGGGTCAAATTTATCAACCTGGTTCTTCCCATTATTATGCATAAAACATCTGCATCCAAAGACACGAAAGTGTGCAATATTGGTTTTTCTACCCTTTAGGAGCTCATAAGGAGTTTTATTTAACTTAGGTCTAATGAGAGCTCTATTAAGAATGTAACAAGTAGTGCTCACAGCTTCTCCCCAGAAACTCTTAGGGAGACCACTCTCAATTAACATGATCCTTGCCATCTCCTCAAGAGTTATGTTCTTCCTTTCCACCACACTATTCTGTTTTGGTGTTCTAGGAGCAGAGAAATTGTACTTACCCCATGTTCCCTGCAGTAATCAATGAAACTACCATTCTCAAACTTCGTGTCATGATCTCATCCTACTGCAAACATTTTCAGATTCAACTGGTTCTCTACTTGTTTTACCAAGGTTATAAACTCATTGAATGTTTCATCCTTTGAGTATAGGAGTATAACCCAAGTGTACCTGAAAAAGTCATCAACAATAACACACACAAACCTATAACCTCTTCGACTTTGTACTCTCATGGGAACACATAAATCTATGTGTACAAGCTCGAAGGGTCTGTTAGTACTAATGACACTTTTGGGTTTGAAAGAAGACTTGACATGTTTCCCCTTGGCACATTCTGAACAAATTGTATCAGCTTCATACTTAATGTTAAGTAAACCAATAACTAAGTGTAACGACCCGAATTTTTGGGCCGAAAAATTTCATGTAAAATTAAACCTTAAAGTCCGAATCATCCGACTTGGGCCGAAAGATTTAATTTTGTTTATTTGAATCAAGCCAAAAACCCTTGTTTTGGTTCCCCCTAACTGGCCCCCTCTTTAATTTCCTTTGTCTTAATTAATTTGTTTTATCTTCCATAATTAGCAAATCATATCTATTTCATCTAATCTTAAAAATCCTATTTTTCTCTCCTAACAACCCAACTAAATTTTAGGAATACCAAACCCCTATTTACTCCCATATGGCCGGCCCCTGTGTACTTCTTTTCCTTTTAATTCAATTCTTAACTAATTCCTAAAATCTAGTAAATCTATTCTATTTATACTACAAAAACCCACCCTTTACTCCTTATTCAATATATGATCATAAACTCAGTCAAAAACTCTTCCTTCCTCCTTCTCAATCCTCACGACTAACCCATCAAACTCCACCAATTAATTTCTTTCATCAATTCAATCAATAGGTAACTAGCTCTTCTACTTAGGAATAGGATTGGATTACACACTACTACAAAACTAGGCTATAGCAACGCTTCAAATGCGTTGCTATAGGGCTTTAAAAGGTTGCATAAAGCCAAATGCAACGTTTTTAAAAGTATTTCAATAAGTCTTGTTACATTAGATTAATGCAACGCTTCTATAGGGAAATTGCAACGTTTTATTAAAGCGTTGCATGATTTTTAAAATGCAACGCTTTTGAGTTGCAACATTTTTTAGCATGTATGGCAACGCTTTTTAAAATTCATAGGTAAATAATTGCAACATTTGTTTTGGCAAATGCAACACTTTTGAAAAACTTTATGCAACAAATTGCAACATTTTTTTCAATTATATGCAACACTTTTGAAATATTCATGCAACATATTTTTCAATTATGGGCAACCAATTTGCAACACTTATTTTCCAAATTGCAACACTTTGTTTATATAATATAAACATATATATTATACCGTATGTACTTGCTAATTCCCTGTAAATACTTTCGTACGAGCTTTTGAACAATTGAAATTGAATACTTATTAAAAAGTTCGTAATATTATAATATATCAGAAGATGCCAAAGCATACAAATACTAGTTTCGTATCAGTTGCACTTTACAAAAGTAGATTTGGATCAATAGTACTTTACAAAATTCGAATGACTAGTACTTTGATACATAAAAGTATAACAAAAAGACAAGATGAAACTTTCTTAATCCCAAAAAAAATGTAGCATGATATTTCAATTCTTCATTCGACGATCCATATATACATATATCTACAACAAAAACTTTGGATTCTTTCTTGAATAAGCTAGTCATGCATCTCCGTACCCTGTGACAAAGAAAAATTAGATTGTCAACACTAGCTACCAACATGATATATCTAAAACATCTAACAAATGACGTCAAACGCGGTCACAAATTTTAGTTAATGCATAAAAGGGATTCAAAATATTAAACCTAAACAAGGTGTATAGTAATTGAAAAGTAAGGAATGTTTAAGGAAAAAATAATCAACTAGCTAGGCTATTCACATAAACATACATATACACATACACATACACACACACACACCCTTCTCCATTCACAATTTCACCAAATTGACTCAAAAGAGACAGCATAAACATCATCTTTCTCAAGGCTAGATAAAATGAAAGAACCATGCATAGCTAATGATTATCAGGGAGTACTGCTGCATTTCTCAAGGCCTCGAGGGACAACATAGTCACTAATGGAAACATAAGCAGTAGACTGAAAGAGCAGCACTTGGACATAACCTTAGTGCAACATGCACAAGTATGCATGCCAGAATAACATGGTTTGGAGATTGAGCAACGAATTGGATTTATGTAATTCCAAAAAAAAATTACCTGAGAAACCTGTTGTATGTGGATTAGATGGAACAAACATCGAGGGTTGGGGTGCTAATGGATATGGTGTGGGAACTGCATAGTTTATGTCATATGTGACTTGCTGAGTATAATTCTCACCATAATGAGCGGGACTAGCACCTGGCCGGAGATGAGTTGGCGTAGTACCCTGATACAAAGGGAAGTGTTAAACAAGAGAAGATCACTGCCAATCAAAGCTAAGAACTGCTGGTCTGACTCAGAACCTCAAAAGTGACAGACATAATGTAGGTTTCATTAAGATACCGAGTAATATGATTGATAATTATTAACACCATAGTTGCCGTGATTGGCACCACATACAGATTCCGGAGACAGTTGAGTGTATTACATGTATCCACAATACACAAAACAGGAAAAACTGAGTTGATTTAGGAGTCTCTTGTGATCAAAAGAGGGGAATAAATCCATGGCTGATCTAAACACTAATAATATGGATTAGATAATAACTTTAGAAAATAAGAAAACAAAAAAATTCAGGTCTTAATTTTCACCTAATCTCATAAATCTGCAAAATTACTGCTGTATCTATAACGAGAATGAGTAATATATAGTCATAAATTTACAATTGCAAAAGGTCACAACTCCAGCCACAAACTAACAATTTCCAAATTTGTCAACCTTTGTTTCTCACACAAAATGACAACCCCCCAAAAAAGATAAAATAATCCTGAAAGTAATTTTGTGAGTATAATTGCAACAATACAATATAACCAAAAATAACCAATTAAAAAAAACACTAAATAAATACAAAAAAGATATGAAGGGGCATTGATTAAAATAAAAAGAAAAAAACGGATCATACCCCATGATATTAGCCTTCAAGTGAATGCCCAAAGAACCATGATTTTGGACAACAAAACTGATTCGCACAGGTAGCCCTTTAGCAACATCCTCAAATACAATTACCTACATCATTAGCCACTTTCCCCTTCTCATTAACTCCTCGTTTGAGATACCTAATTGAGAGTAAGAGTGAAACCAAATTGTATCAATCAAATTTCTCTTAATAAAAAAATTGTAGTGTTATCCCCTCACTCATTGCACCATCAACAAAGCAATACCACCGGCAATCCGACACCAAGTTACACATTAATACAAATAACTTATGGGAAAACAGAACAAGAACAAAACTTTACAAGCCAATTAAACCATTTAAGTTACCTCTTTTGAGTGCTCAATATAAATATAAAATAAAAATTCACCAAGAAACTTATGGGAAGAAGGCAAAAATAAATTATACAATCAACTTGCACCACGTTGCCCCCTACAAACACCAAATAAAGAATGAAGCCATGGATTAAAAAGAATAGAAATTATTTTGCAGATCATAACTGTTCCGGGCCTGCCCAGGAGGTCAAACCCGTATTAGTGGGCCCAAAATCCTAGGCCCGATTCTGATAGGGCTAGGTCCACATCAGATGTTCTATAACAACTAGGATGACGCCACGTGTCATCTGACTTGGCATTCTTGGCCAGCCTAAAGCCGCCAGCCTAGAGCCGCCAGCCTGTAGCCGCCGGCCCAGAGCTGCCAGCCTGTAGCCGCCGGCCCAGAGCTGCCAGCCTGTAGCCGCCGGCCCAGAGCTGCCAGCCTGTAGCCGCCGGCCCAGAGCTGCCAGCCTGTAGCCGCCGGCCTAGAGCTGCCAGCCCAGAGCTATCAGCCCAAGAAGTCAAGCCCGTATTGGTAAGCCCGAATCCTAGGCCTAATTCCGTTAGGGCTAGGTGTACGCCTGATGCTCTCTGGCCAATAAAGAGCTGCCACATGTCAAGTTTTGACCAGGTCTCCATGGGCTCGGCCCATACGCTAGCCTAACCGGCCTAGTAGGAGCCCTAACTGGGTAATCTACGCCTATATAAGGATCAGTCCTATCACCTTTTCAGGTACGCAATTCATAATTCACAATCACGTTACTCTAACTCCTTACCCCCGATATCTGACTTAGGCATCGGAGGGGCGTTCCCGGGTTCCACCCCCCGGGGTAGCAATCTCTGTTCGTTTTGCAGGTTACAGCCTCATCGAGGGAGCATCCAGAGTACACGTCATACACCAAAGATCGTTGACTATTCAACGGAAGTTCCAGAACAGGAACAGATTGGCGCCGTCTGTGGGGACAGCAGAAAACAAAAGTCATGGCTAACACTAGAGCGAGGGCATCTCGATCAAACAAGCCAGAAGAAAATCCCCGAAATTCGCCTAACCGGCAAGAAGTGCATGTCACGGACGATAACTCGTCCAACAGGGCCAGTGATCGTCATCGCCGCGAGGAGAAAATGGTTTCACGGAAAGACTTTCAGGATATCGTAACAGCGATGAACGATAGGTTTCAAAGAAGTCTGCAAGAACTGCGAGATAGCATACCCGCCATGATTGGGAAACTGAGGCCTCAATCCCCTACTGCTGACCCATCCAAGGGCCCCTGCCCTAGCCGGGCAACAGGGGCACGATCGCGGAGAGATTCACGGCCTGGTGATGCACGTGGGATTATTAATTCCAGGCGTGAAGACGCCTGCACTATCATCGAGTCACGTCGGGCACAAACAGCCTCAAAAGCCAGGGAAGTCACAAATCAGAGGACGCATGTGAGTCACAGTCAGCCTCGACGATCTCCAGACAGATCTCACTACACTACCGCAAGGAATCAGAGACCGGTTGCTGCCTCCGCCCGCGGTAAAGAGGCACGCTACTCTCCAGTCCCTAACCGGGATCACGACGGGAGACAACCCCTTGTCATTGAGCCTGAACGGCCAACGGGAGGAGTCATCTTCCAAACTCCCTTCAGCCAGAGCTTGTTATACACAACCGACGCCAGAAAGGTAAAAGCTCCCACCATCGAGCCTTTCTCTGGGGTGACTGATCCCGCTGAACACATGGCCGCTTATAAAGCCCAGATGGCGGTGCAGACAGGTTGTGAAGCAAGCTGGTGTAAATATTTTCCTACAACTCTTAAGGGCTTGGCCCTTACCTCGTTTACGGATCTCCCATCTGGGTCGGTGGCAAGTTTTGCAGCGTTGGAAACATTGTTCCTTAGCCACTTCGTGGCCGGAAAGAAACAACGTAAGACAAGCATTCATCTTATGGCTTGTCAACAAGGAGAGCATGAGCTCTTAGGAGATTATCTAAAGCGTTTTAACGCTGAATTATTGCAAATACCGAACGTCGAAGACTCGGTAGCTTACGCTGCATTCATGTCCGGCTTAAAGAGGGGAAAATTTAAGTTCTCCTTGCTGGAGAATGAGGTATCTTCATATACCGACGCAATGAACAGGGCACGCAAATACGTCCAAGCGTCCGATATCAACAACCCGGTGGAAAAGTCTGATAAGAAGGACAATAAAAGGAAAGAGCCCCAGAGGAGTGGCCCTAGCAGGGTGCCTTCCTCTAAAAAGGACACTCGAGATGGGGGGGAAGATTCCAGGTTCAATACCAACAGGAGAGAGATTTTCTTGGATATCAAAGACCAGAATATCCTCCCAAAACCAACCCCAGTACGAACCTCTATAAATAGGAGGAATCCAAAACTCTGGTGTGAATACCACCACGAGTGTGGGCATACTACAAAGGAGTGTAGGGAGTTGAAGAAAGCACTGGGTAAATTGGCAGACCAGGGTAAACTCAACCCCTACATGGCAGAGGACAAAGGGGCTAAGAAACAAAAACGCGTTGATAGCAACGACACTGATAACTTGATCAATGTCATCGCAGGTGGGTTCTCGGTAGAAGCCCCCTCGAATAAAGCGCTCAAGAGAAATCTCAGGAATTCGACATTCCAAATCACTGAGGGAAGGGTCGAGCAACCTCCATCAGGACCAACCATGGAATTCAACACATCTCCTCTTCGACCCACCTGCTTTCCTCACAACGACCCCCTAGTGGTCGAGGTAAAAGTAGCAAACTCAAGGGTGAAGAGAGTGCTAGTGGACAGCGGAAGCTCCGCCGATATAATAACTCTGGATTGTTTACAACAGCTAAAATATGAGGTAGTTGATCTAACCCCATTGGAAAAACCCTTGTTTGGCTTCGGAGGTGGGCCCATTTTCCCTCTGGGGATCATCAAGCTCCCAGTCAGGATTGGCGAGAAAGGTGAAGGACGTAACTTGCCAGTCTCTTTTACTGTCGTTGACGTTAAGCTTCCATATAACATCATACTTGGACGTCCACTGCTCAATAAGATAAAAGCTGCCATCTCCACATATCAGCTCTTGTTGCAATATGAGACAGATAAAGGAGAAGTTGGGAAGTTGTATGGTGATCAGAGAACTGCCAAGCAGTGCTACATCAACAGCATCAAGACAGCATCACCATCGGTCGAGGTAGGACACAAAAGAAAGGAGTCAGTCGAGCCTTCTGAAGACATATTTCTAGCTGAAGATAGCAAACAATACGCTCGACCTCGACCTATCGAGGGTCATGAAGAAATCCTCACCGATGACAATCCTGCGCACACAGTTAAAACAGGCATTGATATGGACTCCACAATGAAGGGGTCAATTGTTCAGCTGCTCAGAGAATTCTGCGACGTCTTTGCTTTTGATGTCTCAGAAATGCCCGGTATTGACCCTTTAGTAATGTGCCATGAATTACATATTAAAGAAGGATTCAAAGGAGTAAAACAGAAGTTGCGTAGGCAAAGCGAAGAAAGAAATAAAGCAGCCGCTGCCGAGGTAAAAAAGTTACTGGAGCATGGTTTCATCAAAGAGTGCCAATACTCTGATTGGTTGGCCAATGTAGTGTTGGTCAAAAAGCAAAATGGCACTTGGAGAATGTGCGTTGATTTTACTGATCTCAATAAGGCCTGTCCCAAGGATGACTATCCTCTACCAAAAATCGACAGCCTAGTCGACTCTACCGCGGGACATGCAATGTTTAGCTTTATGGACGCCAATGCTGGCTACCACCAAATACCGATGGCAGAAAACGACCAAGCTCACACTGCCTTCATCACTAATCAGGGAGTCTACTGCTACCGTGTGATGCCTTTTGGTCTCAAGAATGCTGGAGCAACCTATCAGAAACTAGTGAATACCATCTTTGCCGAGCAAATAGGGCGAAATATGGAAGTTTATGTGGATGATATGATAATCAAGAGCAAGCAAGCAGAAGACCACCCTAAAGACATCATAGAAACACTATCGACTTTAAGGAGATATGGTATGAAGCTTAACCCCAGGAAATGTGTTTTTGGAGTAAAAGGGGGCAAGTGTCTTGGTTTTCTGGTCGATGAACGGGGCATAGAAGCCAACCCAGACAAAATACAAGCCGTCATCAATATGCAATCCCCAAGGACAGTCAAGGAGGTCCAAAGATTAACAGGGTGCATGGCGGCGTTGGGTCGTTTCTTATCACGATCTGCTGATAAGAGCCTAGCCTTCTTTCAAGTGCTAAAAAGATCAACGTTCAAATGGGACGACGAAGCTGAAAACGCTTTTATACAGCTCAAACAATACCTTGCCGGTGTTCCAAAGCTTGTCTCACCCTTGCACGGAGAGACACTTTATATATACTTGGCCATATCTGAATATGCCCTGAGTGCAGTGCTAGTTGCTGAAAGAGAGAGACAACAACACCCGGTTTACTTCATCAGTCATGCGTTTCGAGGGGCAGAGTTCAGATATACAGAGACTGAGAAGTTGATCTTTGCCTTGGTCATGGCCAGTCGAAAGCTGAGACCATATTTTCAAGCACATCCAATCAAAGTCCTAACCGGACAACCAATAAGAAAGATCATCGAGGGAAAGAATCATTCAAACCGCATAACTGAGTGGGCAAACCAATTGTCAGACTTTGGGTTAGAGTATGAACCTCGTCGAGCCATCAAAGCCCAGGCATTGGCTGATTTCATTGTGGAGTGTACTAACAGGCCAAGCTCCTCAGATCCAGCTAGCTCCAAGATTTGGGAATTGTCTACTGATGGATCTGCCACACAGAACGGAGGAGGAGCAGGGATACTGATCAAGACTGACAACGGCGATAGACTAGAATATGCCATCAAATTCAGCTTTACAACCTCAAACAATGAGGCAGAGTACGAAGCCCTCATCCTAGGAATTCAGATGTGCATAGCTGCTGGAGCAAGGCATGTAAGAGC
The DNA here is from genome assembly GCA_951394345.1 of Salicornia ramosissima. Classification (NCBI taxonomy): domain Eukaryota; kingdom Viridiplantae; phylum Streptophyta; class Magnoliopsida; order Caryophyllales; family Amaranthaceae; genus Salicornia; species Salicornia ramosissima. Next base: position 32,326,579 of record OX596234.1, on the reverse strand, counting down.
CCAGGCTGACTCACAATTGGTTGTAGGGCAATTCAAAGGAGAATTTGAAGCAAAAGAAGACAGCATGAAGATGTACCTTCAAAAGTTGAAAACACTCACTGCAAGGCTGGAATCTTTCAACATTAAACATATCCCTCGATCAATAAACCAGCCACGAGTTATTCAGTGGCAAGTCATGAAAAAGCCAAGTATCAACGAGTCTGATGTAAAGACTCTAACTCGAGGAGAAACGTGGAAGGACGCCATCATTCACTACCTGAAACATGGGGCTCTTCCAATAGATGATAAAGAGGCTGAGGAAGTCAAGAGGAAGTCCAAATGGTTCACTTTGCATGACGGGGAACTCTACAAGTTGTCATATACACATCCCCTGCTAAAATGTGTGAGCCCTGAAGAGGGAGATTACATTCTAAGAGAGATTCATGAAGGATGTTGCAGCAACCACCAAGGGGCAAGGACGGTCGCGGGAAAGACCCTTCGAGCCGGATATTACTGGCCTACTCTCAAGAAAGATGCTATCGAGCTTGTCAAGAAATGTGTGCAATGTCAAACTCATGCTCCCATTCTAAGGCAACCGTCGAGTACCTTAACGGCTGTTCAAGCAGTCCTACCTTTTGACAGATGGGGAATGGACCTACTCGGGCCTTTTCCCCCTGCCGTGGGACAGAAGAAATTTCTCATTGTAGGAATCGACTATTTCACCAAATGGGTCGAGGCAGAGCCCCTATCGAGAATTTCTGATAAGCAGATCCAGGAGTTCATCTGGAAAAACATCATAACCAGATTTGGCATCCCAAGGATGTTGGTTTCAGATAATGGCAGGCAATTTGAGAGTGGACCAACCAAGGCCTATTGTGCTCAATTTGATATACAAACCAGGTTTACATCCGTGGCAAGGCCCCAATCAAACGGTCAAGCTGAAGCAGCCAACAAGGTCATATTGCGAGGCATCAAAAAGAAAATAGAGGCAGTCAAGGGGTCTTGGGTGGATGAACTTCCAGGAATCCTATGGTCAGCTAGGACAACGGTCAAGGAGGCAACTGGACACACTCCATTCTCACTGGTTTACGGAAGTGAGGCTGTGCTGCCTGTCGAGGTAGGGATACCCTCACCAAGGATCACCTTCTACGATTACAATCAGAATGAAGAAGAGAAGGCAATCAACTTAGACCTACTGCCAGAGACAAGAGGAGACGCCCTGCTAAAGTCGATTGCCTACAAACAAAAGATGTCAAGGCAGTTCAACCGCAAAGTATCACCTCGGACAATAGCAATTGGAGATTGGGTGTTGAGGAAGGTCGAGGCCACGGGGAAGACTGCTCTTCGAGGTAAATTAGGTCCCAACTAGGAAGGACCCTATCGAGTCCAAGCAATGATAAGGCCAGGTACATTCAGGCTCGTCAACCAAGAAGGAACACCACTGCCAAGGCCTTGGCATGCTGATCATCTAAGGAAATTCTACACTTAGCTTTTCTTTTCATCAGGTTTTCACTTTCAATAAATCCCTAGCAGGGAATTGCTTTGTAACAAGCATTGAGCTTGGATTCTTCATTCAATAAATCCCTAGCAGGGAGTTGCTTTGTAGCAGGCATCAAGTTCGGATTTTTGTTTTCAATGAGTCCCTAGCAGGGAGTTTCGACATTCCATAAATATTATCTTTTTCTATCGATAAAACCCAAACAGGGTCGAGTTTAATTGTCATTCTCTTAGATTAATTGATGGTTCATCGAGTTTTTGTGCAATGGTCAAATGCTAATTGCTTCCCTTACCGGGCATAATCGAGCACGGAATAACAACATGAAAAACAATAAAGCAGTAACGAAAAACAAATACTTAGTCAAAAAGTTGTTTGTATATATACGTTTGTTCTATTACAAACAAAAAAAAAAAAAGGGAAAAAATTCTAATCTACAACAATATTCAGCTCTTCTAAGAGCTGGTTAGGGTCCTCTGAATGTGGGGGATGTTGTTGAATGGGCTGTTGTTGTTGGAGCTGCTGCTGCTGTTGACGCCGACCATCACTTCTGCCCACCACACTCCCGAGGTCGCCTCCCCCGCTTGAACTCGTGGATAGAAGGTTGGGTTTTTGTTCTGGCTGGGGAGGGGCAGCATGTGTAGAGGGCTCCTGGACGTCCTCATCCTCCAGTTCCAGTTGGTTGTACCTGGACTCAAAGGACTCCCAGAACCCCGGTACTAATTCATCCATCACCCGTCTGGCCCTGCCAAGGGTGTCCGCAATAAGGACGCTTCCACCCTCAGCAGCCCCATCTAGGCGAAGGTCTGCTTTGTACCTCTCCCCCTGCTCAGAGTTCAGCCATTTGTTGACCAGGGCCTGTTCATTATTTTTCATCGACTCGAGGGCCTGATCTCGAGCCTTATAAGCTTTTTTCAAGCCTTTCTTGGCTTTTGCCAAGTCCTCGGTCGCTTTGTCTTTGGCCTGGTTGGCAGCCTCCAGGTTGAAGTGGGCAGTGCTCAGCTTTGCCTCCAGATCTATGATTGAAGCGTGGGCAGTGGAGAGGTCATTCCTGATAGTATCTAACTGCTCCCCCAAGGACTTCTTGGAGGCGTTGTGTTCCTCTTTCTCCCTCTTCAGAGCTGCCTCCAGCTTCTCTACATCAGCAGCAGTAGGACCTTGGTCCTTGTAGTTCAGCATATATTTGGATGCACAGTGCATCCTAATGGACATCTGTACAAAGCAACCGTTAGTCATGTGTTTTACGAAAACAAAAAGGTCGAGATTTGGACACTTACGTCCATCCAAGCATTATGGAGATCATTGAAGACCTCCTCCCTGTCACCTGTCATAATATACTCCTCATCTGAAGAAGAGTACATCGCCCTAAACACGGTGTTGAGGCGACGGTTGCGTTCCTTCTGAGTCAGGGCCGTGAAGTCCCTGTCAGCCCCGGCAGGGGTGTCCCTAGAAGAGGAAGGCCTGAGGACCTTCCCAGCATCCGTAAGAGCAGCTTCAGTCGCTGCGTCCTTTTGAAACAAACCCTCACCAGACGGGGGCGACTGAGGTAGCTCTACCTCTTTCTCTTTCTTCTTCTTCTCCTTGGGCCCCTCAGCAAAGGGATTGTGATCCCTAGTCCTTTTTATACGAGACGACCCACCAGCAGAGGGCTTCTTCTTATGCTTAGGATCCTGTCACATCAAAGCTAAGTCATCATCGAGCCAAAACAAGGGGGCAACTAAGATGCTATCGAGGTTAATAGTTACCTCAGGAGGAAGAGGAATGGATTCTTCTTTTGACTCGATTTTTCCTTTTACTAATCGAGCTTTAATAGCAGCAGCACTCATGCGGGAAGCCATCGCTGGATCAAGTTTGTCCCGTGCTAGCCCTGCAACAAAAGATGAGTTAGAATAATCATAAGCAATCTAAATGAGGAAATCAATGCTTAATAGTCAGGTGCCCCTACCCTCGGGATATGCTGGGTTTAGCCCCATAACAGACAAAAAGAAGTCTTGCTTCAAGTCGTCAGTGCTAGGAAGCCAGTTAAAGGGGACCATCACTGTCCTCCCTTTCTCCTCCCTCGCATCGAGCTCACAGTATATGGCCACCACTGCTTCCTCAGCAGACATTTGTGGCACTTGGCGGTTAAGGTGGAAGTTTGGCTCATCTTCCACCACCCTGGGGATTTTCCACCCTTCACTAGTGAAGACAAAGAAAAATTCGTGCCTAAATCCCTCTTGGTTGGTTGGCACATTATTTACGAACCTATAGCCCCTCCTGGCTTGGAAGCTATACCAACCCTTCCCATGATCTACACTACGGCTCTCCACCAACTTAGTTAAGTTTCTCCAAAGGCGAAGGGTTGGGGGGATTCTAAGCATATTGCATATGCCAATGAAGGAGTTAATGGTGGCCCAAGAGTTAGGCACCAAAGAGGCTAAGGACAAGTTGTATTCACACAGTAGCTGTACAACAAAATCGTGTAAAGGAAACCTAACCCCCCTGACCATTGCTAGTTTATAAACAGCTACACATCCGTCAGGGGGGGAACGAACTGTTTGGAGGTTGATGGGTCGAACAACAACATAAGACTCAGGGAAATGAAATTGGGCGGCAAAGGAGCGAATGTCTCGCTTTAGACGATGGTTGAGAGTGGAGGAAATAAAAAAGTACTTTGGGCCTTTCTCAGGAGGAATTTTTGGGTAAACAAGGTTTTCATTCTCCTCTTGGCCTGAGGTAGATGGACCATCGAGGTTCATGTTTAATATACCTACACGTTTTTCATAAATAGAGTGATATATGTTAGGGTGTGCTACAGATGGTTCCCAGGGATAGGGGATTTCTACCTCTTCTCCCCCTGACACTGACCCATCCGAGTCAGATAGTAGAGGGATGGCCTCAGGGATGTTTTGGGACTTAATCCCTTCATCGCCCTCGACCCGAAGGATCCCAGTGCATTCTAGGGGAAGAAGGGGCGGAGTACTAGACATGTCTAATGCCTAAGTTATTGAAGACAAGCAAATAAAAAGAGAGCTACTAGACAGGACAAGGACTCACTTATTGAATTAAATACAAAGGAGAAGACTGTTACCTCGACAGAGAAACTACTTTGAAGCTTCCTAAACTGAGACAGAAAGAATACCAACGAGGAAAGCTAGAACTTTAGAGAGAGAAGATTTGAAGAGAGAGAAAATGATTGGTGAAAAATGATTAAGGATTTACCAATTTATAGGAGGTAAAGAAGGTAAAAGGGTTTTTACCTCATCACGGTAAAAAGTCTGACAAAACGACATCAAATTATGAGTTCAAGAGATGAACAGTATTCACTAATTCGTTGACTTTTGGTCAAACTCTCTACGACAAAAAGCCCTATTCTACATAGGCCCTCATCGAGGGAAACGGGGTGACTGGACAGGCACTCCAAGTCATTGGGGCTGATTAGCCCTTGGCTTTGGAGAAAACTCCTGAGGCCGACGGTTAAGCCCTGCTCAAGGTAGGCACCCATCAAGGCAGATGGGAGGCTGGACAGGTATCACCCATATTCTGGGGCTCATTAGCCCTCAGATATCAGTTGATCACCTTAGGCCAAAGCCCCACTCAATGTGGGCATCCATCGAGGTAGATGGAGAACCAAACCTGGGGCTCATTAGCCCCTTGTCTTTGAAAAAACATCAAAGGATCATTAATAAGCCCTGCTCCACACAGGCACCACCAAAGAAGGTGGAAGGCTGGACAGGTGCCAACCATGCCTTGGGACTCATTAGCCCCTGAAGGTTGGCCACCTTAGGCCAAAGCTCCATCCAACATGGTGTGACTCAACTCGTTTGAGGTAGGAGAGCTTATCGAGGTAAATAGGGAGATTCATTGGCCACCAATTTCAGTCATCACCTTTCATGGATACACCCTTACCGTCGAGGTAAAGGTATCATCGAGGCAAATAAGGAGAATCGGCAAAATACACTTAACCAAATTTTCATAAGGTTCAATGATAAGTCCTTGCCATGAAGTGTATCACTCCCATCGCGGTAAGAGAGTATCATCGCGTCAAAAGAGGTATGCCTTGGAGATCTCATCGAGGTTTTATGAGGTCTCCCTGTCAACGTTTCTACCACGACCGACGGGGACAACGATCGCGGCAGCAAAGATGGATGCCAACACTTCGGAAATTCAGGCAAACATTCAAAAGGGGGAAAAGTACCAATGAGGCACGTTGGCTGCGTCCATCGAGGATTCCCCCCCCCCCCACACAGGTCCTCATCGAGGTTTTCAGGGGACCTCCTTGGGCTTGATGGATCGAGGTTTGTGCTTAATGTGTGAATCACCACAAGTCTCCCCTCATCGAGGCTTTTTGGAGGCTCCCATGGGGCTTAGGAAATTGGTCACCTTGATCGAAGTTCTCCCCTCTTATCCTCGAGGTTTCCTCTTTGGGAACCCCGTCGCGGTATTTCTTGGGGGATCCGTGGAGGCATACACCACCAGGGTTCTGATACAAGGCGCTATAATCCCCAGCACACGAGGAATCCGTCCCTCGATCGGGGTACCTCGATCGAAGGATCCATCTGGATAAGACTTCATCGAGCCTTTTTGGGACTTCCCATATGCTAGATCATCGAGGGTGAAGAAGCGGTCCTTAGAACAGGTCGATCGAGTTTTCCTCGACCGAGTCTTCACATCGTTCCTGCTTGGCAATGTCTATCGATGATAGGATGGAAGCCCTCAGGAGCATGGTGGTCGAGGGTCTTCCCATCGAGGGTGCCCTCATCGAGGTTTTCATATGGACGCACGGGTTTCGGAGCTTTGTTTTTTCTGAGAATGTTCCGCTCGACATCCAACGTCCAAAGTTTCCCGTTCCACGTCGAGCGTGGGGCTAATTGTTCCGGGCCTGCCCAGGAGGTCAAACCCGTATTAGTGGGCCCAAAATCCTAGGCCCGATTCTGATAGGGCTAGGTCCACATCAGATGTTCTACAACAACTAGGATGACGCCACGTGTCATCTGACTTGGCATTCTTGGCCAGCCTAAAGCCGCCAGCCTAGAGCCGCCGGCCTAGAGCTGCCGGCCTGTAGCCGCCGGCCTAGAGCTGCCAGCCTGTAGCCGCCGGCCTAGAGCTGCCAGCCTGTAGCCGCCGGCCCAGAGCTGCCAGCCTGTAGCCGCCGGCCTAGAGCTGCCAGCCCAGAGCTATCAGCCCAAGAAGTCAAGCCCGTATTGGTAAGCCCGAATCCTAGGCCTAATTCCGTTAGGGCTAGGTGTACGCCTGATGCTCTCTGGCCAATAAAGAGCTGCCACATGTCAAGTTTTGACCAGGTCTCCATGGGCTCGGCCCATACGCTAGCCTAACCGGCCTAGTAGGAGCCCTAACTGGGTAATCTACGCCTATATAAGGATCAGTCCTATCACCTTTTCAGGTACGCAATTCATAATTCACAATCACGTTACTCTAACTCCTTACCCCCGATATCTGACTTAGGCATCGGAGGGGCGTTCCCGGGTTCCACCCCCCGGGGTAGCAATCTCTGTTCGTTTTGCAGGTTACAGCCTCATCGAGGGAGCATCCAGAGTACACGTCATACACCAAAGATCGTTGACTATTCACCAGAAGTTCCAGAACAGGAACAATAACTATTTTTGACCGAGTATACAACTATGGATATGGAAAAATGACAAGAACACATAACCTAATTGGCAGCTTCCATTTATGTTTTGAAGATGAAAAGCCTAAATGACTAGTCCACCAGTTGTTTGATATTAGCATTATAGATGACCAGTCCAAACTCATTAAACTCAAGTTGTACCTTCTCAAAAACTTCAAGCTTAAACCTCTTAGCTCCACTAACAGCTTTTTCATGCTTGACTGCCCTGGTAGACCCATGCCTTCTTGGCTAGCTTTATGTCTGAGATGTCTGCCCTGTTACTATCAAGTATATATTCGGATGCGCTTGCTACTCTGGACATATTTTTTTCTTTTTTCTAATAGAAGATATGAGATAGATAAGGTGTTGTATTGCCTTTTAATAAAATTGGGGGAAACAATGGGTTGATAGAATGATAGGTCCAACAATTTTGTATGATTCAAGATTATAAATACCCTTACCCCCTTGTAGCCCCCCTTCCCCCCTGCAGCCCTTCCCCTCCACCATGCACCCCCTCCCCTACTATAACCAAACAAGTCTCTAAAATTCCAAACAAATAACCATATAACAAAAGGAAAATAACAAAATCAAACACACGAATGCATAGGAAGAAATTGCAATCATATCAAATTATTCAAATTATAGGTAATTGAAAAAACTTTACCTATCAAAGGTAATCAAATGCTCAAATAGAAAGCCCTTGTACTTGATTTGTAGCAAAAAAAAATGACTATCTACTAACTCCATAAAAATTGATGGATAATGGGTAACAATCTAAATCAAAAAATCAATTTAAATCATTTCATTAATCCCAAACAACAATTATAATAAGAAAAATAATCATGTATTATAAGAAAATCAAAACTTTATTCTTCCAACTTTACAAGTGAATATGAAGACAAAAATATAAACTAAAACAGATCATAAAATATGGAGACAAAGAAGAATATCAATCATGAAATATAATCATCAATATGGTAAACCTGAATTTTCAAACAGAAAAGTAATTAAACCAAAAAACAGGAAAAAAATACCTGAATGTGTGGCGAGGAGCAGTGAGCAGCGGTGGTGGCTGGAATTGAGGCGTCGAGCAACAACTTTGATTTGGCGCTGCTATAGGGTTTCGAGTGGTTTGGTGCGGATAGGGTTTCATGTGGCTTGGTGATGCCTGCCAACGACCCGCCAGAACACGGATGCAGGTGTAGGTGGGCTGCGACGAACACGACAGCCTGCAGGTGCTGGTGGGCTGCGACGACGAACACGGTTGCGGATGGGTTGAAGGCCGTGGAGGTTTGATTGGAGGAAGGAATTTTAGAGTGTGAAGTGTTGTGGGTGCCTAAATGTCGTGGAGTTCGTGGGTGCCTAAATGAAATGAATCGAGAGGGTGAAGTTTAGCTAAAGTTATTCTTTGGGGTTTTTTTTTTTTTATTTATCTCAAATTTGCTTATCTAATCCGATTTGAATTTATTTTTTCTGATTTGATCTAATTTATTTTCTAATTTAACTAAACTTTAACTATGTATATATGCTAATTTATGAGAAAAAAAATACGGAGTATATCAATTGAGATTTTATTTTATATATATTACTGAATAGTTTTTAATAAGTAATTTTAATATTTTTTTTCTGATTGGTAATTATTTTTTTAAAATAAATAAATTTTAAGATATAATTTGCTGACTGAAAATCAGTCTGTAAAAACTAAAAATCTTAAAAAAGCGGTCGGTAAATATTATTTGAAAATGATCGGTAAATTTAAGTAGCGGTAGGTAATTATCATCGGGTAAAAAAATGTGCTGTAAATTAGAAAATACCGATTTTTTTAGAGGTCAGTAAAGACACCAATTCTTGTTGTCTCACCGATTCAAACCCAGGAATTCACTAAAATTCATACATAAAAACCCAATATTTTTTAAGAAATTTGTAGTCAAAACACCCAAAAAATCTTATATCTTATGACTCTTTCTTCCACATTTCTAGAAATTTGTAACATTATTATTAAGTGTTACTTGAATTGTTGCATATACTAAGCAAGAATGCAACGCTAGTAGATAGAATGTTGCATAAACTAAATAAAATGCAACATTTCTAGAAAGTGTCACATTTAGTGTTGCATAAACCAAACATAATGCAACGTTTATTAAAAAGTGTTGCATTTGAGAGAGTTATGGCAACGCTTTAGGATGAAGTATTGCAACTTATATGACATTAGCAAAAAATGCAACACATGTAAAAAGTGTTGCAACCAAATTGTTGCAATAGGTCAATTTTGTAGTAGTGACATAGGATAATAAGGTTAGATAGTTTGATGTTGATGATTGATAATTCATGCCTATATGCCGTGTAGTTCTAGGGTGATCTATCTTGTTTTCTTTGTTGATTTTGCTTTAAATCTTGATGTATCTTGTTTAATCCCTTCATACCCATGTATTGTATGATCTTTACCGTTTAATCTCGTATGGATTTCTTTGCAAATCAATGGTTTCTTGTTTGGTTCTTGACTAGGTTTTTACGAGTGAGTGTAATGCGTGAAAGCATGGAACTTAATTTATTTTGTCAAGTCTTTCATGATTATCAATTGATTGTGGACCCTGATGATAATTTGGATTGATTATAGAAGTATTTAGTTAACTTCTTGAATGTTACTTTTACAAGCATTGCGTGAGTTATTCTTTGGTAAGCAAGACCATGGAGCGGACTTTCCAACCTAATATAACTAATTACCTTGATAAATTTAAGCATGGTATTGATAATTAAATATTGAGCTTTGACCTTAAGCATGTCCCTTATTTCAATGAAAGAACAAGTTTGCATTTTTTTTCCTTATTCGTTATTTCATGCGCATAATTGGGTCAATGGACCGAAACCAAAATCTTGATATTATCTTAAGATATTCATGCGTGTATTTGGGTTGATTTGTGAACTTGATGAGGCGTATTGAGCTTGATGATTCGTGTGATGTAATGTTTGGAGCCTTTTGAGTCTTGTCGAGTCGTGTCGTGTCGAGCGGTTGAAGATCGTGCGTCTATCGGTTTATCGGTGATAAACCATGCGGGCCTATCGGTTCATCAGTGATGAATTGTGCGGGGCAAGTCCTTTATTGCTAGTCTTGTTATCGGTTGTAGACCGAGCGTTATCTTGATATTGTATTTAGGCATGTTGAAAGGTGCGTGTGTGATCAGTCCATTTTAGGAACTATTTTCCCGGCTCTTTTCGCTTGTTTTCTGCGCATTTTAGGCTTAGTTTTCCATGTTTTAAGCCTTTTTAGCTTAGTTTTAGTTTATTTAGAGTTTTCGTTGAATAATGTCGTTTTATAGTTGTTTTCGTCAATAATTGAGCTATTCTGTGTTACTTATGCCTTTTGTTATTTAATGTAGGTGTTTTGCAGGTTTCCAAGCGATTCTCGAAAGCCGTCAAGGGTCGTGAGAGGTCCCAAGAAGCTTAGAGAAGTATGCCGCAAAGCTAAGACCACAAGGCAAGGCAAATTGCACCCAAAGGGCATTTTTGTAATTTTTAAGGCTTGCCGGGCCCGAGGTCCGATGTCTTGGGAGGCGTGTTGACCCGTCCCGAGAAGCCCGAGAAAAAGTTGGAAGCATTTGAGTCAAAGAAGTGTCGCGGACAGAGCCCCAGGCGTGGCCACGCTAAATGAACATCACCCGCGACAGCCCCCAAAGAAAGCAACGCCCAGACCTGCTCGAGGCTTCACTCGCGGCCGCGCCACCACCACCGTCGCGCCCGCGCCGCCAGCTACTCGCCTGCGCAACCCCCTCCGCACGTCCGCGCCTGAAAAGCCCGCTGCAGCTCTGTTTTCGCGGCCTGTTCGTGGTTGCTCGTGCTGTTTTGTGCTTGGCTCGTGCTTCATTTTATGCTTAGCCCATTGCTTCCCCCTCTTATATATATACATTCTAAGGTCCCTAAACATAAGAACAACACTTTAGATTAGTTTTAAGTTCCAAAAAAATCTATCAGATTTAAGTTAGGGTTTGAGGAGAGAGAGAACCTCTCTTCCTCTTCCCATAGTTAGGGTTTATGTTTACTTCTTACTTCCATAGCTTTAGATGTAGTTTTAGCTTTAGATTTAAATAGTTTATTGAAGATGATGAATGGATTTGAAGTTTTGCTCAAGTGACATCGCCATTCCAACGAATTTGTACATTCAAATTTCAATAAGTTCTCTATCCCTTCTCTTTGCTTGTTCTTGTTATTTTCTATGCTTTCGATCTTGTTTATTTCATGTTTTTCTAGTAGATTAATGTATAAATTATGCAATTTCAAGTTTTCTTGGTTTATTTTCTTGCTTGTTGGTAGATTTAGTGTTTAATTTCATGTTTTTATGCTTGTTTATTAGTGTAATGCTCTTGTTCATGATTTTTGAGTAGTTAATTTCTAGGGTTTGAAGGTGATGGGTTCATGACTTGAAATTGGGGGTTTTCATCTAGTTGTTGGTTGAATTGTGTTCATGGTTGGTTAATATTGGTGTCAATGAGCTTAGAGATTAGATATGACCCTTCCCTTCTTGATGAGTTTCTAAGACCTTCTAACTTTTTTCATACAAGTGTTTGTACTCAAGTGATTAAGGGGTATAATGACTTGATTGACTTGTGTTTTAAGATTCTTAAATGTCTCCCATTAGAAAGTGAGGGAAGTCGAGTCATCAAGGTGCAGATAAGTAAATTAATAAAGAGACTTGAGATATTATAATCTTGCTTAGAGGAAGAGATGGATGATTTTGAATTTATGGTTAATTGTGAGCGTGGTTGTGGCAAGGATGACCCAAGTTCTTGTTTGAGGAATCCGGTTCAAGAAGAGGTGGATTTCGCTCAAAAGGATGATGATGATTCCTTTGAACCAGATTTGACATCTCCCTCTCCTCTTGAGCCGACCAATCCTTCCTTTCTTTCTTCACCCAAATCATCCAAGCTCCATGTTTCCAATGAGGAGGAAGAGGATTTATTGCTTTTAGTTGATGATATTTTTGCATTTCTTGGTGACAACGACGTTGATTATGGAGAAAATCATAGGGTTTTGAGTGATTGTAATGGTGGCACGGCCTATTGTGATGACTCTAATGATAGTGAGGATGAGGAGTTTTGTTTTGGATTTGAAAACCCTCTCTTTGATATTGATGATGACACTTGCGAGTTTCTAAATCCTCTTTTTGAGGATGATGATGAAATTTGTGAGTGTCGAAATCCTCTCTTTGAGAATGACATTGTTAAGCCTCCTATTTTCATTGAGTCTCTTCCTTGCCCCACCTCACCTAGGGTGTATGTCCTTTTTCGTTCATCACCCGTTCCTCTTCCGCCTTTTGTGTGCTGTCCACCATTTGATGAGTTCCTACCCCCTATTGAACCTCATGACTACTATTTTGAAACCAAGCGGCAAAAATGTATAGTAATGATATTTTTTCTTCTTTTACTTATTTTGATTTCGAATTTTCTTCTTATTTTTTTGATTTCCCTTTTTCTTTTAATTTTATCCCCCCTCCCCCACGTAAGCAAAAGATGAAACTCCTTTGTCATTTTCCCTATTTGATTCTCATTGCTTACGTGGTTCTCTCTCGATTTAGTGGCAATGTCCATGACACGCTACTACGAGCTCTGCGATGCTATTTACTAGATAGCATCCTTCTTTCCCTTGTATATAGTTTTACTTGGCTTTCCCCTCTTTTCTTTTAATTTTTTTATTCTGTAATTAATTTGTTTTTGGAGTTTGGTGTTTGCTTTCTCTTCTCTTGCAGGTTTGATGATTAGGCAACTCAAATGGATCATGTATGGTGTTAAAACGCAAAATAAAGTCTGCTTTGCTTATTTTGAAGCCTACTTTGGTGAGATCTTCCCACACTCTCTTTTATTTTCTTTGTTTGCTTAGTTTTAGGATTAGGTCTAGGAGGAGATGATTGTTCGAGGATGTTTGGCTTTTAATTTTGGCTCTTAAGCCCTTGAGGACATTTGGATATCGATGGCGTTGGGCCTCGATTTATTTATTTGTTTGATGCCTAATTGCTTATTTGAGAGTCATTCATGCTTGGATTTTGTTTTCCTCACTTTTGTATATTTTTCTTCTTTTGTTTTTCCCTTTTTTTTTTCCGCTTCTTTTTCCTTTCTTTTTATTTCAAGGCAAAGTGTATTTTTCATTTGTTTTTAGTTTGGACTTGATCGTTTAGAGTCTTGGACTTTGAATGCATTCCTTCCTAATTATTAGCGGTCCACATGGTTTGAGATGTTGGGATTTATTTTCAAATATTATATGCTAGGTTTTAGAGCTTTAGAGTTCATAAAACTTAAACTCTTGGGTTGTGGTATGATTGGTGATGCTTTGCTAGCTAGTTGAATCCCTAGAGGTAGTATTTGCGATCCACTACCCTTAACATGTGAGGAATTGTCAAATCTTTCAAGCCTTCAACATTATTTTGTTTGAGTGGCGATAGGATCCTTGTCATAGCTTAGCTTGATCAAGAACTTGATTCATGATTCGCCAAGACCTCAACCGAGCTACTCTAGGGGAAGACAGAGGCATTCATTTTCTTAGTTATTTTCCATTTTCCCTTTTGCATTTTCCTTTTTATTTTAGTGTCCTGCTTCTTGAAATTTTTCTAGGTTTTTGCTTTGCATTTACCGTTTGGAACCCTTTGAGCTTGGCCTTTCCTTTCTTCTAGCCACATTAATAGCCTTGTATCCACTTTGTTTTGTTTTATACCTTTTAGGTGTAGTGAAGCATTTGGAGAATCTTGGTTAGAATTTATTTTGTACTGAAAATTTGTGGAGAAGTAGGGAAGTTTTCCAAGCTAAGGTGTATGATTTTTATATTTTTGCTAGCAAAAGCCGACCTAAGTTGAAAAAGGCAAGGTCATGTTGAATAATTGGAAAAAAAGGGGAAACATTGGCCAAAAAAAACTTTGAAAAAAAAAATGATGAAAAGTTGAAAAAAAGTGAGCACTTATTCCTTTCTTTTTCACAATGAGGACATTGTGTCCTTTAAGCTTGGGGGAGGAGGAGTAATGCGAAAAATTGTGTAAATTTTTTCAAATTTTGTTTATTTCTTTGAATAAGCTTGGGGGATTTTGTGTGTATGTGTGTGGAGTATTAGGAGTTTGTTTGCTAATTGTTGCTCATTGGCGCTTATTTGCTTCACTATTTAGGTTTTGAGCACCACAAGCCAAATTTATTCCTACCTTACCCTTAGCCTTACATTACAACCCTTAAGTCCTCTTGATCCTAGAGAGTTGAGTCATATTCGGTGGAGGAAGTCATGGTTCAAGCATATTGAGCGGTTTTGTTATGATGAGATGTCGGGTAGCCTAAATTGTTTCTCCTTTTTGTTTTTCAGGCTCCTTCGAGGAGTTATGAGGAGCTACCTTTCAGGGTGGATACGAAACTAGCATAGCTTGTGGTTATTTGGTTGTGGAGTGAAAGGGGATTGTTCCTCTCTAGCTCTTCTATCTAACATGTTTTATTTGACTATCCACCTTTGACATCTTTGAACATGTTTTCTGCTAGTGCTTAAAAAGGTTGCATTCACTGATCCGGTCAATTTAAAAGTCCAACTAGGGATTTATTTATTTTATTTTATTTTATTTTATTTTCTTTATTTTTGTTTTCTCCCTTCTTTATTTTTGTGAATCTTTGCCTTGATTTATTTTTGGAAGAGTTATGGGTTAAACTCTATGGAAACCCTTACGAGAGCACACTCGTCCTCTTTGGCGACTTTGAGGTTTAAATGGCTTGTTGCTTTCGCTAAAAGCAACCGTGATTCCTACGAAAGTGAGTTAGATTTTTACTTTTTTACTTTTTGTTGTTCTTATTTGCTTGAGGACAAGCAAAAGGCAAGCTTGGGGGAGTTTGATCAGTCCATTTTAGGACCTATTTTCCCGGCTCTTTTCGCTTGTTTTCCGTACATTTTAGGCTTAGTTTTCCATGTTTTAAGCCTTTTTAGCTTAGTTTTAGTTTATTTAGAGTTTTCGTTGAATAATGTCGTTTTATAGTTGTTTTCATCAATAATTGAGCTATTGTGTGTTATTTATGTCTTTTTTTATTTAATGTAGGTGTTTTGCGGGTTTCTAAGCGATTCTCGAAAGCCGTCAAGGGTCTTGAGAGGTCCCAAGAAGCTTAGAGAAGCATGCCGCAAAGCCAAGACCACAGGACAAGGCAAAGTGCACCCAAAGGGCATTTTTGTAATTATTAAGGCTTGCCGGGCCCGAGGCACGATATCTTGGGAGGCGTGCTGACCCATCCCGAGAAGCCCGAGAAAAATTTGGAAGCATTTGGGTCAAAGAAGTGTCGCGGACAGAGCCCTAGGCGCGGCCACGCTAAATGAACATCACTCGCGATAGCCCCCAAAGAAATCAACGCCCAGACCTGCTCGAGGCTTCACTCGCGGCCGCGCCACCACCACTGTCGCGCCCGCGCCGCCAACTACGCGCCTGCGCAACCCCCTCCGCGCGTCCACTCTTGAAAAGCCCACTGCAGCTCTATTTTCGCGGCCTGTTCGTGGTTGCTCGTGCTGTTTTGTGCTTGGCTTGTGCTTCATTTTATGCTTAGCCCATTGCTTCCCCCTCTTGTATATATACATTCTAAGGTCCCTAAACATAAGAACAACACTTTAGATTAGTTTTAAGTTCCAAAAAAAATCAAATTTAAATTAGGGTTTGAGGAGAGAGAGAACCTCTCTTCCTCTTCCCATAGTTAGGGTTTATGTTTACTGCTTACTTCCATAGCTTTAGATGTAGTTTTAGCTTTAGATTTCAATAGTTTATTGAAGATGATGAATGGATTTGATTGTTTGCTTGAGTGACATGGCCATTCCAACGAATTTGTACATCAAATTTCAATAAGTTCTCTACCCCTTCTCTTTGCTTGTTCTTGCTATTTTCTATGCTTTCGATCTTGTTTATTTCATGTTTTGCTAATAGATTAATGTATAAATTATGCAATTCTAAGTTTGCTTGGTTTATTTTCTTGCTTGTTGGTAGATTTAGTGTTTAATTTCATGTTTTTATGCTTGTTTATTAGTGTAATGCTCTTGTTCATGATTTTTGAGTAGTTAATTTCTGGGGTTTGAAGGTGATGGGTTCATGACTTGACATTGGGGGTTTTCATCTAGTTGTTGGTTAAATTGTGTTCATGGTTGGTTAATATTGGTGTCAATGAGCTTAGAGATTAGCTAAAGGCCATAGTTGATTTCTTGGTATTTTCGAAGTATAATAGAGCTTTGTCTATGAGTAAATTATGCTTTGATTTTCCTTGCCCAATTTTGCTAGTGAGGCCATTACGACGGGAGTCGGTGGTCGAGCTAGGAATCCGCTTTAGGTACGTTGTTAGTGAGACTATTACAACGGGAGTCGGTAGTCGAAGTAGGAATTTACTTCTAGTGAAACCTTGGTATAATTGTGATCATTGAATGTATTGATAACGTCCATTCGGGAGAAGTCGTTATTGTTATATTCATGCGTCAACTCCTAAATCACTCCGGGAGGAGGATTAGGTACCTCATTAGAGTTTAATTCCCCTTCCTTGATTTAATTCGCTCTTTAGACTTTTTGAAGTAATTCCCCGAAATCAATTGAACCCGGATCCGACAACCCTAGAATTTAGTTTATTATTTTTCGCATTTATTTTCTGCAATAGTTTTAGCTTCCATTTCAACAACAAAACCAAGATCCTCAATCGACCTAAATCGCACAACACAATTCACGACTTGTTCCCCGTGTTCGACACCCCCACTTATACTACAACGGGGGTTTTATTTGTTTGGTGAAAGAGCCCAAAAACCCCTTCATCAGTGTGCTAGTTTGTCATGAATGATATTGTTTTAGTTGATTGTTATGTTCCGCTGCTAGTCCTAATAATTGAACTTGTTATCTGTAATTGTTGTCGTCCCTGTGTTTCTAACCCCATTATTGTGTGTAATGTGGTCCTACTTCTAAGTAGGACAGTCTAATTACTCGCCACTGATGGTGGACCCCCCTATTTTATTTTGCAAGTAAGTAAGATAGAAGCTAGTAGCAGGATGAGTTGATGAGCGTCTAAGCCCCTATTTTTATTTCCTGCTTTTGCAATAGGATTTTATTTCAGTTTTTAGGACTAGATCTATGGTTTATTTAACCTTTTGTAATTTGAGATTCCATTATTAATAATAAAAGTATTACTTCCACGAGTTTAGTTATATTTTTGTGTTATAAATTGATTGGTAACTGCCTGTTTACGACGTTATCATTAATAACGTCATTGCTAAAATGCGGGTTGTTACACTAAGTCTTGTGACTTTAATTTGTTCAAGAGTGTCAAACTAGCATGTCCAAATATTGTATGCCAAATCCATTGATTATCATGGGAAACAACTTTCAAACAAATGGACATTTGTTTGGAAATGGTATCCAATTAGGTAACATAAATGTTATCTTTCCTGGTTCCTTCACAAACAAGTTCATGAGTTAACTACATGACAAAGGTTAGCTTGAAACATTACTCCTTTTCCCTTGTCACAAAGTTAAGAAATGCTTAAAAGATTATGTTGCAAGCCATCAACATAATAAACATCATTGATTTCATGTGAAAGTGAATTACCTACTTTACCTATACTAGTAATGGTTCCCTTACTATTAGCCCTAAAGGTAACACTTCCACCATTAAAGGCTATTAGTGAAAGGAATTGCTTTTTATCTCCTGATATGTGTCTTGAGAAACCACTGTCTAAATACCACTGGGTACGTCCTTTCTCTTTAGCTTGTAAAACGCAATCAATGGTTAGCTTTGGGAACCCAAACCTTTTTGGGTCCCCTTCCACAAACAGTTATTCCAAACTGGTTCTTCTCAACCCAAACCAGTTCAACATGTTTAGTGTTCTTTTCAACACTCTTCTTCCTAGCTGGGCAATTGTGAATCGTGTGCCCATTCATGCCATAGTGAAAACTCACATGCATTTCCTTAGCAAGAACATACTTACCTTTCTTGAATTCTTTAATACAAGAGTTGTCTCTAGGGTGCCACTTAGCCTTGGTTCTTCTGCTGGAATAACCAAGACCAGCTGTACCCCTGTTTCCTGTCAAGGTGGTAAGATGGTTCAAGGGCATTTTAGCACTCAGTAATTTTTCCACATACTTTTGACTATTTTGAAGCTCTTTGTCTCTGATTTCAAGAGTTTTATGAAGAAATTCATTTTTCTCATTCATGAAGCTGAATTCCTTTTTCACGTTTTCAAGATCAGCATTGAGCTTTGAAACCATGGACTCATTTGGCATGTCAACTGTAACACCCCGTATTTTTAGGAATAAATTTTTTGGAATCTGGGTTATACTTCTTGTTGTCTTCAAAATTTATTTCGAAAAAACTATTAATAAATTTTCCTGTTTTATAAATGGAAAAGCTTTGGCAATTT
Source organism: Salicornia ramosissima (assembly GCA_951394345.1). Lineage (NCBI taxonomy): Eukaryota > Viridiplantae > Streptophyta > Magnoliopsida > Caryophyllales > Amaranthaceae > Salicornia > Salicornia ramosissima. The sequence continues at coordinate 32,308,121 of OX596234.1, read as the reverse complement.
ATATTAAAAGAATATAATATTAACATTTTAAAATTTTCCAAATAAATTTCATATAATTTTGTTAAAGATTAATTATCAATTTTTAAGCCTGGATCAATGTAAATTGGATCTGTAATTTAAAAGCCCACTTTTTCTCCTTATAACGTCCGACCCTCTAAATAATATATACTAAAAATAATAATTTTTTTAATTTCATTTATAAATTATAATTTTAATTTCTGATTGGCCAGAATAATAATTTAATATGATATTTTTTATCTATAAATACCCTTTTGATCAGAAAATTTCCAATTTTCTTTTCTCCATAATTCCACACGCCTGTTTCATATTATTTCTCTCTCAAAATATTCAAACTCCTTTCCTCTCTTCTTTTCCCCTTTTTCATATTTTGGAAAATAAAAGGGTGAATTTTTGTGCATCGATTTGAGGTAACAAGCTTTCCCTCTAATTTGTAATTAATTAATTGTAGGATAGTTTAGTTGATTAATCTGATGATTAAAGCATTAATTTTTGATTGAAATTGCGTGATGTCTGTTACGATGATTTTCGAATGATTCTTGATATTTAAAGTTTGTATTTTTGGTGCCTAAATTATTATTCTATGTTGATTAATCAATTGCATAATTATAAGTATGTTGCTGAGTGTATGAATTTATTTCTTGATAATTTTTCGTGGGAGTTCCCATATTGGTTGATTATGATCCAAGATTTATTTCGTAACAAAATTCGTCCTTTTTATGCTTAAAAAAATCGAATCTGTCAAACCGGTAAATCTGTCTATATTTAGTATACAAATTTATTAAAATACTTAATCAATTATTATTTCTACGAAAATTTATTTGGAAGTCCAAATTAGTGTTTTATAACTTGCGATAAATTTTCGTAATTTTTAGAGTTCGTTTTATATGGAAGAAAATTCTGAAATTGATTCTGGTCTAATCTGATCGGTTAGTTATAAAATCCCTTTAAAGTAGTAAATGATGTTATTTTGGTCGAAACTTAAGCAAGGTAAACCTTGAACCCATATTTAAATTTCACAAAAATTTCTAGAATAATCGAGGCCTGTAAGTGGTTGTTCTTTAATTTAAATCGGTAAAATCAGATTGTGTAAAATAGTGTAAATAAATTACTATAATACTTGTAGTGTATATTTTGTCAAATCCTTTGAGACTAATTTGACCTTAAGTTAAATCAGAAGGTATGTGATGTCTATTCTTGATCTAATTTATGAAGTTTCTTGATTGGTTTATGCGATTTGATGTATAAAAACTTGATCTTGATTTGTTTCTTGATGACCGAATTGCATCGTTTGTTTCCATAGATTGTTTTCTTGATTTTCTTTAAGTATTGCTATGAAAGTTTCGATCTTGATGAATCTTGATGAATGCCTGAGTTATAATTTTGTCTTGAATTGTTGCTATATTTTCGTGCTTGATTCCATGAAGGCCGAATGGCTCTTGTTTCATGGATAAAGTACGAACCTTGCACTCTTATAAAAGTCGAACCTTAATGTTTGTTTCTTGTTTTTCTTACGTTGTTTAGTCAGTCTGCAAAATTACTTGTATGAATTGTTGAATTTGTTGTGTCAATTCATGAGAGTCGTGCGTGAATGTTTGTACTCGTTTGGCTTCGAGTCGTGTCATATGTTGCTTTGGTTTTGGGACGTGTCATTTATCGCATTGAGTCGGTCATGTCAATGTCGTAGCGGTTGAAGGTAGTGTCGGGGACTTTGTTAGTTGTATCGGCTTAAGGCCGTGTCGGGGACTTATTTGTTGTATTGGCCTCGAGCCGTGTGGGGGACTTGTTTGTTGTATCGGCTTCGAGCCGTGTCGGGGACTTGTTTGTTGTATCGGCTTCGCATCATGGCAGGGACTTGTTTGTTGTATCGGCTTCGCGCCGTGGCGGGGACTTGTTTGTTGTATCGGTTTCGAGCTGGCGAGGATATTGTTTGTTGTATCGACTTCGGTCGTGTCAGGGATATTGTTGATGTTTATTGATATTGATAATTGCGTTGATGATTAAGCATTGTAATCTTTTAGTATGGTTTATGATGAGCATGTTATTGTTCCGCTGCGTACTTCTGATGAATGATTTTTGAATAGTTCGGTGCCTTATTGTTAATACTATTGTAACCTGAACTGTTTGTTGATTGAACTATCTTGCGATTGGTTGATTCCATCTTAGGTGGAACATCTTAGTTACTCCTCACTGACGGTGGACCCAAATTTTCGGGTGATCGGATTAAGCAGTTAAAGCGTGGGGCTGGATGTGCGAGTGAGGAGTTAGGATTGTAATTATTCTTTTGCTTCGTTTAGATCTTTTGTATAGGCCCCATAAACTCAGTAGTTTACTTACTAGCTATTGAGTTATTTATCAACTCACATCTTGTTTTTAGCATGCCTTGATTGATAGTTATCCTATTTAGAACCGTTTCAGTAACTATCCGTTAAAGACGTTATCCGCTGGCGTCGTCCCCAAAAGACGGATCGTTACAACAACAATTACCGCTTGCTTTTCTTGCTTTAAGTAAAAGATCTCTATAGTTAGATCACAGATTTTACATTCATATTCATCAATCAAAGTTTGAGTATCTAAAGAGGAAACAGTATGTGGTGTGTCCTTGAGTAAGACAATCTCTTTGTGTAGATCCTCTAAATCTTTCAAAATTAAATCAAAATCTTTAAGAGATCAGGTCTACTCAATGTTTTTGCCTTACCCCTTAATCTCTAACAGATCTGGTAGTTTACTCAAGGTAGATAGGTTGCAGGAGAACCAGGCAGATGTGTTCTACTCACCATCACTAGGACAATCCTCATCCTTGTCTGGTGTAGAGAACTTACTATTTCCAGTTCCAACCTACACTTATCAAGTTCATCCTCAAGGTCAGGTACTTGATCCGTTATTTGACGGCACACCATATCTAGGTGTTCACAACTAGCAATAGCTGTTTCGGGGGTTTTTCGTTTTATGGAGAGCTAACCAATTTTATGCCACAAACTTAACCCAGAAACACAAAAGTGAAAGTAATTAAAATGAGAAACATGCAAAGTAACTAATAAAATGAGCAAAAGATAATAATAACTTAATTAGCTGCTAATCTGGATTGATTAGGGTTAATCGACAATTACAAATATGTGTTGTCAAATCAGCCAATTCTTGGAATCCGTGTTGCAATCATTACATTATTGCTTATATACAAGAATCTCCTCAGATCCCAATGTAATTTTCCAATGTGGGATAACTTACATATGCACATAGTTCAATAAATGGAGTTTTGCCTATACTTCATGTCTGAAATCCAATCCGCCACGTGTCTTCGTAGGAAAGTGCCACGTGGACCAATAGGGTGCTTCCATGTGGACCGGTGGTATTCTGCCACGTAACCCCTGTAAGGGAAGCCTTTGGTGATTCTTCTTTTGGGCTGAAGTCTTGGGCTCCTTCTTGGATTTGGGCCAATAAAATTGGCAGTAACATTTGCCCCTCAAAAGGAGGGAAATTAACCTAATTTTTCCCTTTTTGAACAATTTCTTTTTAATTAAGGTCCCTAACTGACTTTGGTGGGAAAATAAGGAAAGTTTAAATTTTGAAATGATTGGGGGTCTATAAATACCCCCTAATCATTTTCATAACTATTTTCCAAAAACCTCAAATTTCTAGAGAGAGTAGAGTGCGGTTTCCTGAACAAAAACTTTGAAACTGTGAACTTTTCGGGTACTTTCAGTGAATTTTGGATTGGGCCTCAGAATTGTAGCAAGAACTTGATTGATTCCTTGAAGAACTTTGATTTGATCCAAAGTAGTTGTTTTTAGCTGTTTTTCTTAATTTCCTCAGGCCGAGTCATCAGTCTATTAATCAGGTATTCATCTCTTCCTTTCCTTTGTGCTTTGTCCTTTATATTCGGCCCTCTAGTTCCGATAGTATGGCTGAATGCTCGAGTAGTAAGGAATCTAGGGTATCCGGACCCGTCTTCTCTTGGTCGAGCTATGAGACTCATTCTCTGAATATTCCTCCCTTTGTACCTTTGCAGGGTACTATGGCGAGGTTAAAGCAGACAATGCGATACAGCCCTCCTCCAGAGGATTCGGTTGGGACGCCTAACCAGGAAGAACAGGAGGAAGAGACGACCGGCCCAGAACAGTTAGGTTCTGAGCGGCTAGAGGTCGATATGACCGAATCCCAAGTAGAGGTGGAGGAAGAAAAAGACGTTCCCGGGTCTTCTAGGAAGAGAGCGGATAAGTTTTATGACCCCAGCATGTGTGGAATGCTTAAGGTCTGTCACGACTTATACAACTCTGATTTACTTCGGACGCGTAACGTGTTCATTCACTGTGAGGGGTTCGAGCTCATCGTGCCCAAGCCCGAGGCTACTGTGAGGGCATTGCCTAAGAATGCCTTCCCAGTGAATGAGGTTGTTTTTGAGCTCGATCTCCGTTTCCCACTTCACCCATTTATTCTGGAGGTGCTAGAGGGGTATGAGCTCGGCATATGGCAGCTCACTCCCAATTCGTGGGCAAACATTTTTGGGTACATGACTACCTGTAGATTGAGAGGTTATAGAATGTCCTTTGGCATTTTCTCTCATATGCATCACTTAAACAAGGCTGAGAACAGCTGTGATGCCTGGTATATTCTCAGCACCCGGCCTTCTTACCAAATGACTGTTACAAAGAACAACAAGTGGAGGAACTGGAGGAATAGGTTCCTTTACGTAAAAGCCGATGACGAGGAGCTAGCCGAGAGGCTGAGCCGTATGAACACTGACCCTTATCTCTGTGGTCGGGATGTAGACCTGCCCCCGACACACTATGAGGATGATGTGGTACTCAAAGGTGACCACTTAAAAACAAAAGTTGTTTATACAACTGGCAAGAAATGTCAGTTCCCGGTGCTTTGGGTGCCGGACTGGACATTTTTTAAGGATAATAATTTTTTATCCGCAGCTGGCCTGAGCCTGGCCATTGATAGAGGTAGCCTTTACTTGTCCGTTTTCCTGAGCCTTATCCTGCTTTTTAACTAACTCTCTTTTCCTATTTTTTTTTTAGAGAGAGCTATGACGAAGCTTACCAAGGAAAAGACAGGCGAGGTCGTAGGTGACGACTACCTCGACGAGTTGTACCATGCCAATTCCAAGGCTTGGTCCGAAAGGAAGGAGGAAGCAAAGGTATGTACTTACATATTTTCTTTTTGTGCCGAGTGGGTCATTTTTTTTTCTTTTTTTTTTATTTTTTATTTTACGATTTGCAATACCCTCACTCGCCCCTTATTCCTTCCATCCAATAGCTATGAGAGCCGAGGTGGCTATTTTTTGGAGGTTGTTTGCAACATCCCCCCTCGGCTCTTTTAGAGGCCGAGGGGGGGGGGTGTTGTAAATAACTTCAAACTTTTGCCCCACTCGGCCACTACTTGTGACGAGGGGGTTTTATATGGAATGTTGTTTGCAACATCCCCTCTCGGCTCTTTTAGAGGCCGAGAGGGGGTGTTGTAAATAACTTTGAACTTTTGCCCCACTCGGCCACTACTTGTGACGAGGGGGTTTTGTATGGAATATTGTTTGCAACATCCCCCCTCGGCTCTTTTAGAGGCCGAGAGGGGGTGTTGTAAATAACTTCAAACTTTTGCCCCACTCGGCCACTATTTGTGACGAGGGGGTCTTATATGGACTGTTGTTTGCAACATCCCTGCTCGGTTCTTCTGGGGGCTGAGGGGGGATGTTGTAAATAACTTCAAACTTTTTCCCCACTCGGCCACTATTTGTGACGAGGGGGTCTTATATGGACTGTTGTTTGCAACATCCCGGCTCGGTCCTTCTGGGGGCCGAGGGGGGATGTTGTAAATAATTTCAAACTTTTGCCCCACTCGGCCACTACTTGTGACGAGGGGGTCTTACATGGAATGTTGTTTGCAGCATCCCCCCTCGGCTCTTTTGGAAGCCGAGAGGGGGTGTTGTAAACAACTTCAAACTTTTGCCCCACTCGGCCACTACTTGTGACGAGTGGGTCTGTTGTTTATCTTAGAGAATTCGGTTAAGGTGTGCAAATTTTTGCAGGCAAGCGGTGCCTCATCCAAGGGGACCAAGAGGAAGGGTGCCAGCATTTCAGGCACCAAGAAAAAGAGTAAGGCTCCCCTGCTTCCCTTCCTACTGGTAAAGGGAAGCAGGAGATGACTTCTGACGAGCTCAAGGAGCTCGATACAAAATTTACCCCCATTCTGGGGAAGGGACCGACTGCTGCAATGTCGGTCTACGAACCAGGGGTTAAGGATACCCCCGGCGTCATGGCCCCTCCAGACGCTCTTGCCGACATCCCTCAATCGGTTTCTAAGAATATTCCGCCATCCATCAGGGATTTGGCGAATAAGATGGGAGGTAAATACTTCTCTCATCGAGTTAGAACTCTTCGGTCTGTGTCAGGTAAAACTATCTTGTCTTCACCTTCTCATCCAGACTCAATAGTGCTTCCCATTTCTGACCCTTCAGGAGGGCCTACTGAAGAGGAGGCCGAGAGCATGCCTGGCGGCTCTTACCTTCCCGGCTACTCCGGGAAGGAGAAGCTGGAGATTGTCCGGGGGATGCTCAAAGGAGCTCCCAAGGAGGTAGCCCACAATATGAAGGGCTTTCACGATGGGCATATCATGCCCATCTTATACAACCTGACCGAGGTATGCTTTAAGTATTTCATTATTTTTTGCGTTAAGTTAACTTTTCCTTGAAGCTAATATTCTTATTTCAGGCCATGCTGAGACTGGATGGCGCTAGGCAGTGGCGCACCGCCATGGTAGACGAAGTTAAACAGTCTAGGGTCGAGGTTAGTGAAACAAAAGACGCTGCTATGTTCACTACACTTCGACAAGACCAACTAACCGGTGCTACTATAGAATCACAGGCTGACACAATCGTCAATCTCAAGGCCGAGTGTGCTAATCATCTGACCAAGATCAATTCCCTCATCGCCGAGCGCGATGAGCTGAAGAAGGAGAAGGAGAAGGTGGAGAAGGAGGCCAAGAAGGCGAGTTCTTCTGCCAAGGCGGCCCTTACTGAGGCCGAGGCCAAGATCACCCACCTCCAGGAGGAAAAGAAAAAGTTAGGGGAGGAAGTTTCCTCCTCCAAAAAGGGCTTGGTACAGAAAATCTTGGAGGCCGAACAGGCCTATAAGAACAAGGTGGCCAAGGCCTGGGAAGTGGCCTATAGTGGGGCGTCCTTTGGTCATCTCAGTCGTGCTATAGACTGGGTAGATATGAAAGGCATGGCCGAGGCTGCTGGTCGCCCCCCTCCTCCTTACCCATCTAATACTGAAGATGAAGGAGGAGACGAGGAAGAAGGCGAGAACGAGGGCCAAGACGATGATGACGATGGGGCCGAGACCTGAGGAAAAATTAGTTTAGATTTAATTTTAATTTTTAGTTTTTAGTTTCTTGTAGGCGGCTGGTCCGCCATAGTTTGTAATAATTACAGAACTTAATAAACGAAGCTTTGTTTTCATCATTTCTCGACTTTTGAGTTTATTGAGTTTATTTCTACAACTTTATTTATTTCTTGTAGTGTATTATGCCCCTGAGCAATGCAGTCGGTTTAGTAGGTCTGAGTGATTGCTCGGCAACTTATCTTGGAAATTGTGCTTTGCCGAATAAGTTGGAGGGCAATCAATCAGATACCTGATTGCCCTTAAACCGAATGTATTGCTCAATGTGACCGTTGCACGTGTCACGGCTCGTCCCACCTTGATTGAGTTATGTTTTTGATATGGGGAGCAAGTATAGAGTAATTAAATTGCCACGTGGAATTTAACTCAAAAAATGGATCATTGTTTTGGGCCTAAAATAATAGGGCTAACATTCAAAACTTGCTATAGCAAACTTCTTGTATTGGGCCCCCAACTTGGTTGTAGGAACAATAAATGCTGCAAGGGTAAAATTGGAATAATGGTATAATGTAAAACGCTTATAAATACCACCTGCTTTTCTTTCATTTCTCACAAACCACAACATAACTTACAATTCTTTGAGAGAGAAAGAAGTGAGAGAAGTTATAAGTCTTTCTTATCTTTGTGAGAGAATGTCTAACAACAACAATCTTCCAAGAGAGAAACAGGAGGGCAAGCTGCCGTTGGATGGACGTGAAGGTTTTATGGGCGAGGAGCACTTCCTCAATATGATGTATGAGGAGCGGCTGAAAAAATGGGAGGAAATGAAAGAGAGGTGTCCTCCAAAAGGGGAGGGCGCGAGTCAGGGGAATAAGTGCCCCGAGAAAGGGGAGAGACGACCGCGGGAGAAAGAGAGCCGACGAGTGGTGACTCGGCCTGTCTCCAATGAGGCGGAGTACAGGCGAAGAGTGGAGGAGGCTTGGAATAAGGCGTACCCAGCCAAGGATTTTGGGTACTTTCGTGAATTTCTGGATTGGGCCGACGAGAAGAGCTGGTGTGAGCAAACTGGTCGGCCCCGTCCTTCGACTCCTGCGGCACCTGATCCAGAGGACAGTGATTAGGCGCAACGGCACCTAGGAGTGGATTATTGTTTTTTTTTTTTTTTTACTCATGGCAAGTGCTGATCCTTGCCCAGTTTGTATGCCTCGCCCGTATTGAATAAAAGTTTTATTTTATGGTTTGTTGGAATTGTGGCCATATTAGGCTAACTTATAATTGGATATTAGATAAGTTACATTGAATTGGGCCTGAGACAATCCTCAAACAGGTATGCCACGTGGAAATTTAAGTCCAAAAAGGGCCATTGGAATGGGCTAAAAATAATTAGGCAGAGTAGGTTCAAAATTTATTTGAACAAAAACTGGTTTTGGGCCCCCAATCCTTTTGCAGGTAGCATTAAATGCATCTGACTACATGTGGGGGTAAAAACTTCTATAAATACTGCCATCTTCCCTCATATTTTCACAACTCAACCTCAATTCTTTGAGAGAGAAAAGAAGAGAGAGAAAAGAAGAGAGAGAAAAAAGAGAAGAGAAAAAAAAATGTCTGGCCAGTGGTTACCCAAAAAGGAAGACGGCCGCGGTAAGCTGCCCTGGCCCAAAAACAAAGGAAGTGGCAGCAAACTTTCAATGAAACAGAAACAGGATGAGGGCCCCGCCACATCAGTGGGGGAAGACTTCCATAAGTATAAATGGAAGGTGACTTGGGACGAGGGGGAAAGGTGTGTCCCGGAGGGTGAGGGCTCGACACCTACTGGCGAGCTGCCAGAGCCGGAGTATGAAGGCTTCATAAGCAAGGAATACTTCTTGCACATGCAGTATGAAGCGCGGCTGAAGAGGGGGGAGGCAGCAAAGAGACGCGGTGGGAAGGCAGAGGAACCGCCACCAGAGAGGGAACATCTAGAAACGATCCCCTGGACTGCTGAGGAAGCGGAGTATAGGGCGAGGGTAGAATAAGCTTGGGACAAAGCGTATCCATACAAAGACTTTGGATACTTTGGTGATTTTCTTGACTGGGCAGACGTGGTGAGCTGGTGTGATCGAAATGGTCGACCTCGACCTTCTACTCCTATGTTTCCCGACCCTGATGAGAGTGATTAGGGTACGGGTGTTGCCGTCTGCCAGTATGTATTATTATTTATTTATTGTATCGAGGCAAGTATTTGCCCCCCTTTTGTAATCGGACTTATTATATATAAAATGTCCCCCTTTTTTTTATTTAAGTTGTCTATTTTATGATTTGTGCCATGACTCGCGCCTTTTATAGCCGAGATACTCCTTTAGCAAGCGAAATTAGATTTTCCAAGGGCTCGGCTCGCTAAAGCTTATAGATTGATCGGGTGCTCGTCCTAAATGTGGTCGAGACACCCTTTTGTGATTCATCTTAATTTGTTGGGTGACTCGTCCTGAATGTGGTCGAGACACCCTTTTGTGACTCATCTTAATTTATCGGGTGACTCGTCCTAATTGGAAATGAATTAGGGGGCATGGGTGGCCACCCTTCATCCTGGTGAAACTTGTCACTATTGGCCTCGTTTTTTTTAGGGCAATATAGAGGGTAAGAGCTTAGTGCTTAGAGTAGCACTAAGGGCATTCGGTCTTATGTTATATAAACAAAGTGATGGACACTAGCCTTAAAAGTTTTCACTTGAAAAGTGATGGGGCCTTTTTGGGACCTGGTCCTGCCCTTTTTTCATTAATATGGAACTTGATTACAGCGCTTCGACTCTTAAGTCGTACATTTATTTACAATCTAGAAGTAATACTTTATCAAGTGGTCCATATTCCATGACCGTGGCACAGCTTTGCCTTGCATCGTCTCGAGCCGGTAAGTTCCATCGCGAACTGCCTCCGTGACTTTGTACGGACCTTCCCAACTTGGGGTAAGTTTACCTTCTTCATTAGCTCGGCCTTGGGCCTCCATCTTTCTCAACACATAGTCTCCAATTCTCAAGGGGCGATTCTTGACTTTTTTGTTGTATTCCCGGGCCATCCTCAGCTTGTAAACCTCTTGTCGAAGTAAAGCATTACCCCTTGTTTCTGGTAGAAACTCCAAATTTAGCTTCATTGCTTCCCAGTTTGCATTCTCATCATAGAGCATGACCCGAAGTGTGGGTTCGTACATCTCAATAGGAAGAACTGCCTCTGCCCCATACACCATAATGAAGGGAGTTTCACCTGTTGAAGACTTGCTCGTAGTCCGAATTGACCAAAGCACATTGGGAAGTTCATCGTCCCACAGACCCTTGGCCTTTTCAAGCTTCTTCTTGATTCCATCTGAGATTATTTTGTTGAAAGACTCAACTTGGCCATTTGTTTGAGGGCGTCCAACTGAGGCAAAGCAGTGTGCGATTCTTTGATCTCGCAACCAACCTTTGAGCTGTGGAGTCTCGAACTGTGGACCGTTATCAAACATCATAGCCTGTGGCACACCAAACCTGGTAATTATGTTCTTCCAGATGAAGCATTGACATCATTTGTCTTGATACCTTTGACGGCTTCGACTTCAACCCACTTAGAGAAGTAATCAACAGCTACAAACACATAGCGACGTTGACCCGTTGCTTGAGTATAAGGGCCGAGTATATCCATTCCCCATTTGGCAAAGGGGAGAGGACTGGTAATGGGGACCAATTCATTGGAAGGACGATGTATAAGTTTGGCGAATCTTTGGCATTTATCACATTTCCTTACTCTCCACATGGCATCTTCTTTCAGCGTGGGCCAATAATAACCAGTTCGAATTGCCTTCTCTGCCAATGCTCGTCCCCCAATGTGGGAACTACATAATCCTTGATGCAGGTCATCCAAAACGTCCTGCCCTTGCTCGGGCGTGATGCACTTTAGTAATGGCTTAGAATATGACTTCTTATATAACTTCCCATTGAAGACTTCGAACCAGGCGGCCCTTCGCTCGATGGCCTTAGCCTCTTTCTTATCAATTGGCAAGGCGCCATTTATCTTATAATCAAGGATGGAGTCCATCCATGTACTGCTCCGATCTAATCTCAGGACTTGTTGTTCATCTATGCTTCTTCTTTCTTTTACCTCCCAAAAGACAGTCCTTGGGGTTTCATTGATTGCAGAGGAGGCCAGCTTAGACAAGGCATCGGCTTGACTGTTATCCGACCTAGGCACATGCTGAACCACGAGTGCCTTGAGGGGGGCACTAACTTCCTTAATCATCTGCAAGTACCTTTTCATGGCCGGCTCTCGGGCTTCGTAGTCTCCATTAACTTGGCTCACAACTAGCTGTGAATCAGACGAGGCCTCTATTTCTTCTGCCCCTGCAGCAATACACATTCTTAGACCGGTAAGGAGAGCTTCGTACTCTGCCTCGTTATTGGAGGCCTGGAACTTGAAACGGAGAGCATATTCATACATATCCCCCTCTGGCGAGATACACAAGATGCCAGCACCGCACCCATTTTGGGTTGAGGATCCGTCAACAAACAATTTACAACCTTGGGGGCCTTTTTCTGTCTGGCCATCTGGCCTAGTCATTTCTACAACAAAGTCTGCTAGGGCTTGGCCCTTGATTGCCTTCCTTGATTCAAAAGAAATATCAAAAGCATTGAGTTCTACCGCCCATTTCAACATACGGCCGGAGGACTCAAGCTTAGTGAAAGGTTGCTTCAGTGGTTGATCTGTGTAAACCACAAGAGGATGCGCCTTGACGTAAGGCCGGAGTTTTTTGGAGGCCATATACAATGCAAGCCCACACTTCTCTATGAGAGAATATTGTAGCTCGGCGTTCCTTAAGATGTGGCTTACAAAGTACACCGGGTGTTGGACTCCTTCTCGGACTACTACCAGCACCGCTCTTAAACAGAATTCTGAAACAGCAAGATATATATACAAAACCTCACCTGGGATTGGGCTTATCAGCCTAGGTAAGGTATGCATATGCTCTTTTAGTTTGGTAAGAGCCAGTTCGGCTTCTTCAGTCCATTCAAACTTAGACTTTTTCTTTATAGCATCAAAAAAGAGGTGACATTTATCCCCTGACCGGGACAGGAATCGGCCAAGAGCAGCCAAACATCCGGTCAGCCTTTGTGTATCCTTGATTGTTCTAGGGGAAGTCATGTCACTTACTGCCTTTACTTTGTCGGGATTAGCCTCAATGCCCCGCTGATCAATCATGAAACCTAGGAACTTCCCTGATGCTGCCCCGAAGACGCACTTCTTTGGGTTCAGCTTCATGTTATATTTTCTAAGGGAATCAAATGTTTCCTTTAGATCGGCCAGGTGATCAAGCGGCTCTTTGCTCTTGACAATTGTGTCATCTATGTAAGCTTCTAGGTTTCGCCCTAACTGGTGTTGGAACACCATGTTTACAAACCTTCGGAAGGTGGCAGGGGAATTTTTTAACCCGAAAGGTGTTACAGTGTAGCAATATAGTCCTTGCGAAGTGATGAAGGCCGTTTTCTCTTGGTCATCCGGGTGCATCGGGATTTGATGGAAGCCTGAGTTGGCATCCATAAAACTCATAAGGGCATGCCCTGCTGTGGAATTGACCAATTGGTCGATCTTGGGTAGAGGAAATCCATCCTTGGGGCAAGCTCGATTTAGGTCGGTGTAGTCGACACACATTCTCCATCCCTTTTTAGGTTTGGGGACCAAGACTACATTGGCCACCCACTCGGGGTAGTAACAAGGACGAATAAACCGAGCCTCCAACAGTTTTTTCACCTCCTCTGCAGCGGCTTTATCCCGAAGTTCTCCATGATTTCTCTTCTTCTGCCTGACTGGTTTCGAGCCTGGTAGTACATTCAGCTCATGGCATACAACGTTCGGGTTAATACCCGACATTTCCTGAACCGTGAAAGCGAACACATCCTGATACTCCTTTAGGAGCGCTTCCAACCTCTGGCTCTGATCTTCATCCAGAGTAGAGCCTATTTGCACAACTCGATCAGGGCGATCTGCATTTAGTATAACTTCACGAAATTCTCCCATAGGCTGCGGTCGCAACTCATCTGGGTTGGGCGACCCAATCATACAAACTTCTTGGCGCGGCCCTTCTGCCTCTGTCTTTCTCTTTTTGGACGATGGTTGGACCTTATTTTGTTGGTCCAGTGTGGGAGAGGACTTTATAGTGGTCAGATAGCATTCTCGTGCAGTCTGTTGATCACCGTATAACACCCCACACTTCCATCGTTACATACAAATTTCATCAACATGAGATGTGGCACAATAATGGCTTTTGACACGTTCAATGTGGGCCGGCCAATAATAATGTTATAGGCAGTCAGCTCTTTGACCACTAGAAACTTTACAAACATATGACGCGGCATCTCTTTTGTTCCCATTCGGATGGGCAAGGTAACAATGCCTACGGGGTGTATGACACCTCCTCCAAACCCAATGATAGGATGGTTAATGGGTTGGAGAGCATTGTCTGGAAACCTTAGTTTTTCCAAGCAAGCAAAGCTGATAATATCTGTCGAGCTACCTGTATCTATCAAGATCCTTCTGACTTTCAGATTGGCTACCTTGAATTCGACGACCAAGGGGTCGTCATGAGGAGTTTGAATGATCGGCCGGTCTTTCTCACCAATCATTATTTTTGGCAATTTGTCTTTTGTTTCTTCTGTAGTCATAACCTAAGAAAGGCTACGAAAGTGATCCTTCGCACCTCTGATGGTAGGGCCTCCTGAGGCGAGGCCTCCCGAGATCATGGCTACGACCTCGGTATCAGTTTCCTCTTCTTCCCCGGTCTTCTGGGGAGTCCTCCGCTGGAACTTATATTTAGACTTCACAATGTAGGGTTCCAACATACCCTTAGCAACCAACTTGTCTAACAACCGCTTCAAGTTGTAGCATTCATATGTGTCATGGCCCACATCTTTGTGGTACTGGCAATACTTGTTAGAGTTTATGTATTTGGACGGGCCTCGCAGCGGCTGAGGCGCATCGAAGTTGAACTTGTCTTTGATCTCCATTAAAATGGCATGGGGCTTTGTTATACTCATAGGCCGCCTCGTAAGTACGGCTTTTCTTGGGAGCCTTTTGCTCCTTATGAGTGCCCTCAACCGTCCAAACTTCTTTCTTTCGGTCGTCCTTCTTCTGACTGGACTCTCCATGTTTCGGTGCATTCTTCATCTCAGGCTTAGTGGCTGAGCAAATTTCAGTGGCATGTATGTAAGACTCTGCTTCCATGAGGATTTCTGGTAAGGTCTGGACCTTCCTCCTCACCATCTCAAACTTGAATCTCGACTGATGAAGCCCTTTGACAAAGTTGTCAAATGCTACCCCATCGGGGAGACCAGGTATTTGCAACATTTCTAAATTGAACCTCTTGACGTATGACCTCAGAGATTCATTCGGCCCCTGTATGATTTTGCCCAGATGCATGCTCGTCTTCCTCTCCTGTTTGTTGGCCATGAAGTGATGTGCAAAGACCATGCTGAGCTCTGTGAAGTTTTGGATGCAATGATCCAGCAAGCTGCTGAACCATTTCTGAGCTACACCTTTTAAGGTAGCTGGAAAATACATGCACCAAGTCGCATCATCGACCGACTGGGCGTACATCAAATGCTTGTATGTGGCCAAGTGATCATCAAGATCAGTTGTGCCATCGTAGGGTTCGATGTGCAGTGTCTTGACCTTGGAGGCCCTAGGGGCCGTCAGAATGGCAACAGAGAAAGGGGACTTCCATGTGATTCCTCCTGGAGGGTATGATTGAGGTGGTTGCTGAAACTGGGTGGCTGGTTGCACATCTTCTCTAAAGGGCTCGGCCTTGAACGAGCCATTGGGCATTGGAGTAGGAGTACACACCTGCGTTGAGCGAGACATAGTCCGCTGAGAACCTCGGAAGGTGTTATCCTTCAAGGTTGGGGTTGATGCTGTATCAGAGATGTCAACTTGAGACTGCTGCTGGGATTGCTGCCGTTTTGCCTTTAGATATTTTCTAGCATCCCTAAAGGCCTGATTAGACTTGCTTATCAATGGCTCCCTCCTAGGGGGCAGAGGAGCTTTGGCTGTCTTCACTCGTTGGGTGATATTCTTCCAATCAACCTTCGGTGATTTAGAAGTCTTCTTCTTGCCTGAGGCCTTTTTCTTCCCTGAATCCCCCTTGGGGTCGGCCAGACCCTTGGTCGGCCTCGAAGGCCCGGCATCCCCTGCAGTCAGCTTAGAAGGCCCCTGCTCGGCCTTGTTGGCTTGCTCTATCATGTCTTTCACCTGTAGGACAAGAGAGTTTCTCAAATCGACCATTACATGTTTTAACTGAGAGAGAGAGATTAGTTGACCCCCCTCGGAAGATTGGGCCGAAGCCTGATCTGCATGTTGTGCAGTCTTCTCCCTTCGAGGGTGTCGGTCTTGGTCTATCTCTCTTTCCTCAAAATCGGGGTCGTCTTCGACCGCCACCAAAGAGGTTTTGGGTATCTCGGGAGTTTTATCTCCTAAGTTTGCCATAAAATCGTGCTCTCTCCACAGACGGCGCCAAATGTTTCGGGGGTTTTTCGTTTTATGGAGAGCTAACCAATTTTATGCCACAAACTTAACCCAGAACCACAAAAGTGAAAGTAATTAAAATGAGAAACATGCAAAGTAACTAATAAAATGAGCAAAAGATAATAATAACTTAATTAGCTGCTAATCTGGATTGATTAGGGTTAATCGACAATTACAAATATGTGTTGTCAAATCAGCTAATTCTTGAAATCCGTGTTGCAATCATTACATTATTGCTTATATACAAGAATCTCCTCAGATCCCAATGTAATTTTCCAATGTGGGATAACTATACATATGCACATAGTTCAATAAATGGAGTTTTGCCTATACTTCATGTCTGAAATCCAATCCGCCACGTGTCTTCGTAGGAAAGTGCCACGTGGACCAATAGGGTGCTGTCATGTGGACCGGTGGTATTCTGCCACGTAACCCCTGTAAGGGAAGCCTTTGGTGATTCTTCTTTTGGGCTGAAGTCTTGGGCTCCTTCTTGGATTTGGGCCAATAAAATTGGCAGTAACAATAGCAATTCTACAAAAATGAGTTTTTGTAACCCCTCAAAACCGTTGCTAAAGGCCCAAAAACCCGTTGCCAAAAAGCTTTTGCAACGGCTAGAGCCCGTTGCATTCTCTGGGGTTGCAAAAGGTTTTTAGCAACGGGTTTTTGACCTTTGGCAACGGCTAGAGCATGCCCGTTGCCAAAAGGTGACTTTTTGCAACGGGCTGCTGAGTTTCATGCTAAAACTTTTGGCAACGAGCTAATAATGTCGGTAGATAAAAACCAACCTTTTGCAACAGGCTAAACATCCAAGAAAAAACTTTGTGACAACAATTTTCCTACCTTTTGCAACGCCTTTTATAATTCGGTTGTTGCCAAAGTTCTATTTTTTTTATAGATTGGAATGCTACGATAATATTTAAATAAATATATGAAGAATAATATGACTTCAATTAATTTCATAGGAAGCTAGGAAACAATATTAATTATATATATATATATTAATACAAACTTAATTATAATAATTGTTATACCAAAATGCTAAAAATTTCAAGTCTAACTTGTATCCTCTAATACAACCAAAAAAATTCATCACTATACATCTTAATTTATACATACAAATACATTGTGTGCAAAAAGATATAAAACCAACTATTTCACAAAATTTTGCTATGCGAGCTTAATATTATTCTCCACCTCCTTAGTAATTTGCTTCAACATGTACCTACATATAAATAAAATACAATTAAAATTAAAAATTTACTAAAAGAAACTAAAGATTAAATAATATAATTTAGATTTGCGGGACTTTAAATTATTAAAGCCAAGAAAATTATAGTTATGACCTAATTAAAACACTGATAGTCATGTTTAAAAAAAAGGATTCTTGAAAATAGAACCCGTATTATCCGTTCCTTCATTCAATTTGTTCTCAAAAAGACCGTTTCTTTTTTCATTCCATCCATTCTTGAGCACCTGATCAAAGTCGAACCCATATTATTATGTGTTTCTTCTTTCAATTCGTTCTGAAAAACTATGGATTTGATTACTTACACATTTGAATTTTGATTCGTTAATTTCCCCAATTCCCTCAATACGTTAAGTCTTTATTTTATATGATTCATTGATTCCTTTTTTTATCGTTTGATGTAGAGTATGTTTGTTTACAGTAATTTGTCTTGATTACAATGCCAATCATGATTATTTTAATGCTAATCCTAATTTTAAATGTATTTTCATACTCAATAAGAATTTTGGGTTGATAAATGATAATCTTGATTTTGAGGATCTACTAGTAAGTGGTAACTTAAAATTTTAGAATCAAACCCATATTGCTCTGAAATTTCGGTTGATAAAATCTTTAATGATTTATCTCTTCAATATGTAATTTATCAAATTTTTGGCTTACCTTTCATACATGTTTTTTTTTTACGGAAAAAAGTTGCTTATTGTAGGGTACTTTCTGTTCTAAAGTCTTTATGACTTATGAGTGTTGCAATCTACTTGCTTCTAATTATTTTGGTTCAGCACATCAGATTTTCTTTATCTTACATGCACTCCACTATATGTAATGAATAATGCTTGTACAGTTGTATTATAATGTGCGTGGAAATGAAATTAGGAAGCTTTATAGTACTTTGTCTATTATATTAAGTCAAGACAAATGGTGCTTGCATTGTCTGTTCAATCTGCATTCCTTATAGATTTCTCATCCACAACCAGTTTTATTGCTTGTCCGTTGTCCCAGACACATAGTCCTAGGTTCCTCAATGACAAGTTATGCTTAATTGCTAAGAGCTTAAAAGACAAAGTATGGGATAACAAAGACTAATATATTATGAAATGCTTTGCTAATTACTGACAACTACTTTAAATTTCATCAATGTCAATGAGTTACTGAGCTTGCTTTAGATAGCACAATGCTTTTGTATAATTATATGAAGACATAGTTGGACATAAATATCTCCATCATTTTAGTTTGAAGGATCTAACTTGAATTTTAAATTAAGGTTGTAAAAGAAATTTAATTAGTGGCTCTGTTTGTTACTCTGTTGTTGATCCACCTTATCAATAATAATAAACAATATTATAATTTCTTCTTACTTTCTCAATCTAAAAAAAAGCATGAAACCCATGTTGTACTTATATTGAAAGTTAGCTCCAACATACACAAAGTAAATAAGTAAATCTCAGTAAATCTCTTACACAAAATAAATAAACAAAAAAAAAAAAACAAAGGCAGGGGCGTGAATGTGGAAAGGGAGGGAGGGAAGGGGTTACTCTATTGACTACTATGAGCTGCCTACTAGTGTTAATGTTTACTATCTGGATTAATAATTATTCGACTAACGTAGTTAGTATCTTTGAGTAATGCTGATCAAAGATTGGATGTTTGATCAAATGGATCATGTGGTTTGATTCAAAGGCATCAACTTAATATGTGAATGTGCTATGCATAATAAGCCAACACTAAGAGCATCAACCGTTTCTCTGAAGTGCATATTTTGTCAAGAATAATTCTATTTCTTGAAGTAAAATTCATAGTGTCTTTTTTTCACAAACAACAATGCAAGCAATATCAAAAGTGTGTTAAAGAAAGGGTCATGTTATTTCAATATCAGCTTGAACAAAGAGGCAGAAGGTTCAAGCGTCAACAAGAGTGAGAATAGTTCTGACTTCAAGTTGGATCAATATTCAATGTAACAATTAAGTCAGAATTTCACTTCCTTCATTCTCACCTAGCCTATGTAATGCTGATTTTGGCCCTAATTACTCTTTTTCCCGTCTTTAGCTTTTATGTTTCCAAATGCTGATTTTGAACAAACTGAATATAGTGAATATATTCTAACCTAACCTTGAATATTGAATATTGAAAATTGATAATTGAATATGCTCAATCCAAAGTGAAAATTCAAGATGGAAACTTATACTGAAAATATAGCCTGAATATAGCATGATGGAATGTAATCAGACATACCTCTTGATGTTATGACCGTGGTTGTTGTTGTCTAAGAGGTGGTGGGGGTAATCAGACATACACCTTCTCTTTCTCTTTGATGATGGGCCCTTAAATGGATCAGAAAAAAACGACAGAACCCAATGAGTCATGACATAGACGCTTAGCTGCTATTACACCAGTATACATCATTCAATCAGTTCTCTTCATTAAAAATAGTATGCTCCGTATCATGTTTGCAATTGTGACTAAATAATAGCACAAACATTAACATTAATCCATGTAATTTTTTCCTCAGCCCTAAAGTAAAACTTTGGAATAAGAAATCAATCATTTCTTGAAAATCAGGCTTTAGTCTTGCAGACGAATTCAATAATTCAATGCATCTTCAATGAAATATGTTAACAATAATCTTTACAATTAAACTCAAATAAAAACTCAAAATATTTGAGAAAAACCTTCAAAATTAGGGTTGTTACTGTTGGTTTTCTTTGGTGGCCGACAAAAGCGGAGAAATGCGTTTTCGGAGTTTTTTAATCACAATTTTAATCTCTAATTGCCATGTCCAAGATTTTATATCTAACATACCATAAAATTCATGATATACACCTATACAGCTTTTTTCTTCGACCAAATTGAAACTCACAGAGCACTTACAAATTATCTGGTAAAGCACTAAACAAACAAATGAAAACAATAAAGCAAGCAATCTGATAATCAACTTCAAGCTTTAGAAAATAATTAACAAACAATCTGATCTTTATACTTCAACTCAAATAAAACTGATATTTAGCTCAAAAGATCTCAGAATAACCTTCAAATTTAGAGTTTTTGTTCCTGGTTGTCTTCTCCGGTGGCCGACGAAAGGTGAGACGACTATGGCGGCGTTGGTTGTCGTTCATTGTTACTGGCCTGGTTATCGTTGGTTGGTGGTGGCTGGGATTGTCGTTCGCTGCCGCTGGAACTATTCGTTGGTATTAGGTTAATGAGAAATGCTATAAGTTTTTTTTTTGAAGGATATAAGATTTTTGTTTTGTCTCTAAAGAAACGTAGATAGAAAAGGGTGAAATGTTTTAAGGTTAAATTAAATGAAAAAAAGGTAGCAAGGAGGGAAAAATAAGCACTTATCTAAAATTTCCATCATACCTTTTGCAACGCCCATGACAAACCCGTTGCTAAAGGTCAAGTCCCTTGCCTTTTCTAATCTATTGCAACAGGTATTGCTGAGCCTGTTGCCTATTCTATTCTATGGAAACGGGTTTGCTGAGGCCGTTGCCTTTTCTTATTTTTTGCAACTGTTATTAACAATCCGTTGCCAAAGTTGTTGCAAAAAAGTGGTCTGTTTCTAAAGAGGGTTGCAAGTACTCTTTTATCTAGTAGTGATGTACACTCCTCACGTTTTTCTTTAAACTTTGTTTTGTAAGTTGTGTAACTCTCACCTAGGCTATAGCATTCATCTACCAAAGTATAAATACATTCAAGCATATTATCTCTATCATATTCATGCATATCTTCACAAACCTTATTAATATTTACCTTATGTATTTGGGGAACATCATCCTTTGCCATGAAGCACTTATCTGCCAATCTCGTTTTCCACTAGTTCCCGAAGACGTATTGTTTCCTCCTTGTCTTGCCAAAGCAGCCATGCACTTTTCAGAGTCTTGCGTTTCCAATTCCTCATGATCAGAACCAGAGTCAGAGTTCCCCACATGGATGCAAACATATCATTCTTAAATGCCTTTTTGTCAATCTTCTTGGACTGCTTATCTTTCCATTTTGGACATTCACTAATAAAGTGTCCCATGTCTCCACATTTGAAACAACACATGGTAGAAGAGTTAGTTTTCTTGAAATTTTTACTTCTTAGATTGTTTCTCTAAACCCTGAAGTGTTTTTCAAACCTCTTAGTCATCATGGCTATATCATCATCATCTTCTTCTTCTATTGTTCCTTCAGTGCAATACTCTTGACAAGTTCTTTTTCAGACTTTGAATTAACCATGGGTCATAAGGGAGCCAATAAGTTATTCGAAACTCAGTTTGGAAATATCTTTGGCCTCATACACACCTGTTACCTTGGTTGTTCATTGATCTGTCAAGCTACACAATATTTTTCTCACAAGACCCTCATTAGAAAATTTTTGCCAAGAGATTTCAAATCATTTACTATGACCATGAATCTACCAAAACAATCAATTTTTTTTCTCATTTTTGTTCATAGAAAATAATTTGTACTTTGACATAATTAAATTTATTTTTGATCTTTTTACCTCGTTGGTTCTCTCATAAGCAAGTTCGAGGGTATCCCAGATGTCTTTTGCACTTACACAAGCGAGATTCGGTTTGTCTCATTATCTGCAATTGCTTGTTGTAAGATGGACATCGTATTGGCATTCTTCTCCATCCAATTTCTTGAAGTCAACAGAAGTGTAATCACTTTCTTTCTTTGGCACAGTGTTTCCATCAACATCTTTCTCAGTCACGGTTAGAGGGCCATTCTTTACAACCAACCAGCATTCATAACCAATCCCAATGATTATGTTCATTAATCTATTCTTCCACCAGGTATAATTTTTGCCATTGAATTTGGGGGTTTTGTTGTCGTACCCTATTGCATTTATTTCTTGATAATTCATGATCTATTTTTCTAGGTGTTACCCTTGCGAGAGGCCGAGGCTCTGATACCAATTGAAAGGTTGATATACTCAAGAGGGGGTGAATTAAGTATATGATGTAATGGTTGCTAATTTAAATTTTTATTGTTTCTTGAATTAGAACCAGTTATGGTAGTTCCTGCAGCGGAATAGTTTTGAAAGCAATAAAACAAGAACACCAAATTTAACGAGGTTCAGCCAAAATCAAGGTCTACATCATTCTACCCTATGCATCTTATTAATTCAACTCAGAATAAAAAGAATACACACTCAACTCGTTCCAAACTCTTGGAAACAAATCCCCACACTCAACTCTGAATGCGATCTCACTCGTGTTTAAACTCACAAACACCTCCCAATCTTCAACCCCATTGTCAAAGACGAATTACAATATGAACACTCTAATGTTACTTTCTCACATAGTTTGAAGAGTAAAGTTTAAGCTCGAAGATTGTGTGTTTATGTTTGATCAAGTGTATTATGCCTTGTGTGTTTTTATCTCTCAAATCTTTTTGCTCAATATTTTTTAGGGAGATAATCACAATCACGATCACTATCATTCTTTAAATGAGATGTAAATGGCAACTATTTATAGACTCAGAAAGTGATTGAAAAACCCATCACAAGGAGAGGGAAAATCAGTTTTCAAAAACCCTTTGAAAAGGCGGGAAACAGTTTCTTCTGTTCACAACAACCTTTCAAGAAAGTTTGTTATGCTCAAAAGATTTTCCACTCTTTTCATGTGGGTGTCATAATTAATTAGCATTTACCAGCTATCAATGAGGTATTAAAAACCTAAAAAAACTTTTTAAGATCCTTAAAAAAAACTCTATTTCTTTGGAAAACTGACAGCTACTCATAGAGTAATCTAGTCCCTAGACTTGTTACCCCATTCATAGTCTTATGAATATTATAACCTTTGGTTCTAATATCTATATTACTATTTTAACACACAAAGGCATTGAATAGTTTATTAAACATACACACAAACATTACATGAAGACCTAATATGCTCAATATAAAACATAATCTATCTTCATGCTCTTCTAATTCTCGAAAGTCTTCTTTGAATTTCTTCAATCTTGAATCTGGACTTTAACACTAGGAACATTTGTACTTGCTGCACAACCAACATGGTTAGGACATAACAATTAAATAAATGAATGTTTTAGATAGTCCAGGGAACACTTCAACTGGTTCCAAGCCAATATACACAATAAAGCTCAAATACTTATTCCTTGTAATACACAAATGTTGTTTAAGGGGGTTTTTGAAATAAGGAGAGGGCTACCTTGTAACGACCCGACTTTTATAAGCTGTCGATTTACAAAGGAAATCGACAAATGGATCATCATTAAAAAAAATATTCTAAAAACAATATTAAATCTAAATAATTTAACTTATTTCCGAAAGTTACTTTCTTAATTAATTAACTAATGGAAGGTCTAATAATAAAATATTGTCCAAACTTTTTAAGGAACTACTAATTTGAGAATCTAAACCCAACAAGCTGGGTAAAAGTATAAAGAAATAAACGAAACAATAAAGTAAAATTCGGGCTTTCTCTATGAATCTCACATAAACACACAACCCGACCCAAGCAATAGCACAATCAAGCCTCTTCATCGTCACCTGAAATGTGGGGGGGGGTCCACCGTCAGTGGCGAGTAACTAGGCTGTCCCACTTAAATGTGGAACCATAAATCATATAATAGAAAGAATCAAAGCATATATCATATAACAACCACGAAATCATAAAATAGCAACATTAATCAGACATACGCAGCGGAAAATATATCATAACATGCATAGAATAAAACAAGTCATAAGAAGTACCATAAACATCCTGGTGATTACTTATCCTTTCATATTATTACCCAATTACCATTCTTAACTTATGTTTAGTAATCCATGGACCGATCATTATAGCTCATAAGGATGCCCATGTACATCCCCACTTTCCTAAAATACGTCGGGTAGAACTCGTGTATCCTACCCGTAGCTCTCCTTTGCAAGAACAAAGCCTAAGCTATGGCCATAACTCCTAAATAGTAGCCCGTGTACTACTACTTAGACGACTACACGTCCTAGAATCCAAAACTGCCCAGAGACCGCAGTAGGGCAGTGGCTTCGACTTAACCTAGTATGGCGACCCGTGTATCAGCAAACATGCGTCCACTTCTTTACTTATAAACTTATCTTATCTTATCGCCATGGTCATTGCGAGACCAATAATCATCTTATTATCTTATCTTATCGCCATGGTCGTAGGCTCACCACGAAATCCTAGGATATGGAATCAAACTTCCATGTGGGTATCGGCAATGGCTGTACTAATCCTCCTGGTCTTTGGTGCTCAATCTTGGCATTCTGACAGGTGAGACACCTTGCTTCAAAGTTTGCGACTTCCTGCTTCATCCTAGGCCACCAAAAATATTCCTTCAGCTCCTTATAGAGTTTTCCACCGCCTGGATGCACCGAGTAGGGAGTATTTTGATCCTCTTCCATTATCTTGTTTTTCAACAAAGAGTTCTGGGGCACACACCACCTGTTACGGAGCAAATTTTAGTATCCATTAGGTGAAAACAGTTTAACTAGAAACCTTTAACTCCATTACCTGTTGCGGAATTTCATACTACCATCCGCGCTAATCGTGAATTCTTCTGCCTTGCCTTGAAGTTTGGCTTCACGAATTTTCTTGAGCTGCGGATCCTCTTTCTGGCTCTCCCGTAACTCTTGATACAAACTGGGTTCAACACTCATAGCATTGAGATAGACTTGTGTACTTCTTGGCATTTCCATCTCAATCTCCATCATGCGAAGATCAGCACAGATTTCCTTTGGCAAAACCGCCATTCTATTGAGTGAATGGTGATCTTTGCGACTAAGAGCATCTGCTACCCAATTGGCCTTCCCTTCACAATAGTCAACTGAGAGGTCATAGTCCTTGATTAACTCGAGCCACCGTCGCTGCCTCATGTTGAGCTCCTTCTGAGTGAAAATGTACTTCAGACTCTTGTGATCAGTGAATAGCTTGAAAGTTGCTCCATAGAGATAATGTCGCCATATGTTTAAAGCGAACACTACAGCCGCCAACTCTAGATCGTGAGTAGGGTAATTCTACTCGTGCACCTTGAGTTGCCTTGAAGCGTATGCAATCACATTTCCTTCCTGCATCAAAACACACCCCAAACCTTTCTTGGACGCATCACTGTATACCTCGTATCCCACACTTTCATTTGGCAAAGCAAGAACTGGAGTTGTGACAAGGCTTGTGCCCACAAGAATTTGCAATCCTTGTGCAAAAACTTGGTCATAGGTGCCGCTATCCTGGAGAAATCTTTTACGAATCTCCGATAGTAACCTGATTGAGAAATTTCACAGGTAAATTATTTGCAAAAATTAGCCATTCTAGCTTTCATTGATGCTTTGATGTTTACCTGCTAGGCCAAGAAAACTTCGGATTTCGGCCATATTCTTAGGACTGTGCTGTTGCACAATTGCCTTTATCTTGGCTGGGTCGACTTTGACACCGTCTGCATTAATCACATGCCCTAGAAAGGCTACCTCCTTGATCCAAAACTCGCACTTCGATAACTTCGCGAACCACTTCTGAGCTCGTAAGACGTCTAGCACCATATGTAGATGTCGAATGTGGTCTTGATCATCCTTCGAATAGATAAGAATATCATCGATAAACACCACTACACACACATCCAGGAGATGATGGAAAGTCCGGTTCATCTGAACCATGAAGACTGCTGGAGCAAAAGTTAACCCGAACGGCATCACCTCAAATTCATAGTGCCCGTATCTGGTGCGAAAAGCTTTCTTAGGTATATCTTCCGGCTCGACTAGAATCTGATGATACCCCGACCTGAGATCAATCTTGGAGAACACTCTGGCTCCCTTCAGTTGACCAAACAAATCCTCGATCCTGGGCAACAGATACTTGTTCTTGATCGTCACCTTGTTAAGTTCCCGGTAATCTATGCACAAGCGCATACTGTCATCTTTCTTCTTGACGAATGATGAGCCCAAGTTATACCATGTTTTTAGTTTGTTTTTAATGCTTTGTTTTTGTAATTTAGGTCATTCTCCTTAGTGTTTACAGTACTTTGAGCTTTAGGTGAAGTTTAGAGTTTATGTTGTAAACTAGATTAACTTGCAAGTTTTAGCCTAAATTAAGAATAAGTGAAAGCAAGGTTTTTGTACATCAATATGCAGCAGGACCAAATTCAAACGCTAATATCTTCTGATCTAGAAATTATATTGAAGTGATTCAAATTGGTGGTTGTAGATCTCTTCAAGAGCTTTCCAACTATAGGTCATATGCCTATTTTCGCCAAGGAACGAGAGAGTTATGGCCATTTTAGTCCGACCTGTGTGTGTAGTCAGCAGGGGGCGCGCCCCGCGCCTTATAGGGCGCTGCCAGCGCCCTTGATACAGTGAGGTCCTTTCAAAAGGCGATGCCAGCGCCCTCCAAGACGCTACCATCGCCCTGTGTGTCTGTTTGGCCGACTTCAATCCACTTGAACCTTTGTGATTGCCGACATCACCCCACTTGCCTCTTGTACTTGTTGATTTGGTTTTTGCTTCTTCTGCCACTTGCTTTTGTTCCCTCCACCTAGCTTGTGTAAAGAGTATCCTACAAACTTCCCTTGGCTAGTGACTAAGATGATCACCATTTTAGTTTAGTAGATCATCTTTGATTTCTCTACTTGATCAAAGATGATCATCTTTTGCTTTTTCTTTTATTTTGGACCCTTGGTTCTACTTTAAATGTAGTCCCTTAGTTTGGTCTTTTGCTTAGTTCATAAGTTTACATTAGTCAACAAAGGCAACTTGCTTGCCTTGCTCATTGCCTATAAATAGGCATATGATGAGTTTGTAAGAAGGTCATGCTTGAACTCTTCTAGTTCTTCATCTAATAATAACTAGTATATATCTCTCCTTCCTTTTCTTCTCTTCTTTTATGTTCTTCATTAGATTAATGTAGCCTTTTTATCTTCACTTTGGAAAGGTGGTAATCATGTTATTAACTAAGTTTATGTAAGAATCACTACTACTTCTAAACTCTTTTACTTGATTATTGTCTAAAAATGGTTTAAACACATGACCTTAGACTAACCTTAATTAGGTTCGAAACTAGTTAATGAAGGTTGAAGGTCTAAAGCTAGATTTTGGAGTATTCATGCGTTTTGGAACCTTAATCTATGTAGCACCCAAGTCCCTTTAATCCAACTTAGTCTTCACTAATTGAACTTAGCAAAATTGACACATTGCATCTCAGTAAAATTGACACTTTACCCAGGGGGTTCACTTAGTTTAAGCTAGTCTTGGTTAATCGAACTTGGAAATTTAGACAGGTTAATTGAAAGTTTAATTTGACAAGTTAAATCCGACGATTAATTTTATTGTAACTCCATGCCTAAAGCTTTTACCGAATGTGTATTTGGTAATTTAGAGTTAGATATTCGCATCGAAGTAGAGTCTAACTATCCTAAGGAGACTTCAAAGGATTAAAACCTTTGGCAATAGATAATCATAAATTGAGTATAGTTGGAGTCATTCGATAAATAAACCTATTTTAAGCATATTTCCACCAGACTACTCTTTTATTTTCCTTATTTAAATTTTGTTTTAGCTTAGTTTCACCAAACCACCCCCTCTCTTTGTTCTTCACGTTGAATAAAATAAAAGCATTAGCTCAACAAAAAACAGATGAAATGTTCGATGATGTCAACCATGTTCCCTGTGTTCGATAACCCCCACTCTTACTACAACGGGGGTTTTATTTGTCTTAGAGACCGAAAAAACCTCTTCGTCAACGAACAATACCGGAGCACCCCAAGGGGACACACTGTGTGATGGATGACTCGACTCGCTTAAACCGGCGCGGAAGAAACCGACGAGTCAAATTGTCGATCTAACATACAAACTTACTTAAAAATTTAAAACAAAAACCTCAAAAGATATATTATTACTAAAACCCAAAAGTACAAAACCCACAAGATTGTAAGATACTAAACCCAAAGTAATCAATACTAAGAATCAACTCCAACTATTATCAGAGTTAGAATATACGGAATACATATACTAATCGTCTGAACTAAAAACGAAATACAGTTTAAGATAGAAATACAACGGCACTCGCCCAACCCAAAGCTAAGCAACACTGTCACCATCAGAGTTACCTGAAAAATTAACAACAATTCACTGTCAGTGGCGAGTAACATAAAAGTCCCACCCTAACATGGATACACATAATCATAGAATAAATCAAACAAGCACACCAGGCAAAACATACCAACATGCGTCACACTCATCATACAAAAAAAAATAATGGCAATAACATAAATTTGACCAACTTTTAATTATCCAAACTTATCATTACTTAATCTTTGTCGCTACCATTTACATTTTAGACCGGACTATGCTCGTACGAACGCATCTTACGCGAACGAACTTTCCTACTATGCCAGGAATAGAGAATCTTACTCCCAAACCCATGAACCCCATCTTACGGAAATTCATATCACATAGACAATATAGCAAGTATACACTATCCCAATACCGTGGTTAGGGTAGGGGCAATGTTTTAACCCAAGTCTTAGAATCTTACTCCAAGATTAGGCGTCTAAAAGTAAACCTAAGCTATCTTACGTACTTTACATCTTTGTTATTCTCAAGATCGCATCATACACCTTTTCTTGAGTCTAACCATGTACATTATCATAATCTTGAACTTCTTTAATCAATCTTTATCATTTCCTCAACTTTCTTTAAACCTTTCTTTAGTAAACTTTAATTAAACTTTAATAAACTTTTACACTTAAGGATTACATGAACTACTTCAAGATTTCAAGATCCATTAAAGAACTCACCAAGACTATCAAGAACTCATCAAGAACTCAACAAGAACTCAACAAGAACTCATCATCACATGCAAGTCACACGAAAATCCCCATCAACATAATCATCAAAACATGCATCAAAACTCAACAAAATATCATAAAATAAACACCCTAATCAGCCCGATAATTCACGCATAAAATATCCGACAATCATCAACAACCTATCCTAATTTGATCATTTAATCTACCCTATAATCATAGTATACAAATTAAGGTAGAAAAGTATGTTACCTTTATTACTTGAGCACAAAACAATAGCAAAAACTTGCTGCTCGGAAACCCAAACCACACGGGCCAACCATGCACAACACACAGCACCACCACAACTTTGCCCACGAACACCCTTGCAC
The DNA here is from genome assembly GCA_951394345.1 of Salicornia ramosissima. Classification (NCBI taxonomy): domain Eukaryota; kingdom Viridiplantae; phylum Streptophyta; class Magnoliopsida; order Caryophyllales; family Amaranthaceae; genus Salicornia; species Salicornia ramosissima. The sequence goes on along the minus strand of OX596234.1, from coordinate 32,278,870 downwards.
GGTTTCCAACGCACGAACACACAGGCACCACCATGGCACGACCTGGTTGCACGCCACCACTGCACGGCTTCCACACGGCCCACACATGAACCACCCTTCGAACACGAACCCAACGAACAAACCCCAAAACTAAACCCCAAACTAGAAGTCTTGATCTATAGAAATGGAGATTTTTGTGTTTTTAGTCACTTAAAGATCAATAGAGGTTTAATCTTTAAGTTTTGGGTTTGGATGGATGATGAACAATTGATGGTGGAAATGTGCCAAAAATGGCGTGTGAAAAATGGAGGCAAATGGAGAGAGTGTTTGGCTTCTTAAATTGGTGAGCAAGGTGATTAAGATGGCAAATGAAGTTTAAGCCTTACAACCTCTTCTATTTATAGAAGTTGGCTAATGTGTGAACATGAAGCAAGTGGCAAAATTAAGCCACAAATCATAAGGGGGCCGGTTTTTGCTAGCTAAAATGGGCTTTGATGAACACTTGGGCTAATTGCACTCATGCATGACTAATCATGCCTAAATTACATTTGGCCCAAAAATTAATTAACTAATTAGAAAATTAAAAATTAATGTTCTAATTAATTAAATTAAAATAAAATAAATAGTAAAACAACCATTCATAAAATTAAAAAAAATAAAAATAATCGTAATTACCCAAATAAAATAAAAATAAATAATCCAAATAAGTTTGGACTATACATAAAAATAACATAAATACAACAAATAAATCAAAACAGAAAATACTGAAAAACTGGGTCGTTACACACTGGGCCTTACAAAACCCTTTTCAATCAACTCCTGCAGTTGGGTCTTCAAATCATTAAGTTTTGCAGGTGCCATGCGGTATGGAGCCTTCGAGATTGGCGCAGTTCTGGGAACCAGATCTATGTTAAAGTCCACTTCACGCTCTAGTGGTATCCCTGGAAAAAACTCTTCGGGAAAAACGTCTGCGTAGTCTCGAACAACCGGAATTGCTTCCAATTGTTCTTCTTTGGATACGTCCTTGACTTGACAAAGGAACACAACTTCACCCTTGCGCTGCATGCTACGCATCTTCATTCCAGACACCACCTTCAAACCTTTGCTCATGGGCTTCCCGACATGGGTTACCCTTTTAGCTTTGGGTCCACGCAAAGTAATGGCTTGATCACGACATCGAAATACTGCTTGATACTTTGCTAACCAATCCATCCTTAAGATAACGTCGAACTCTATCATAGGGAACTCTTTCAAATCCGCGTCGAATTGCTCTCCCGAGACAACGACGGGAACATTCTTATATTCCCAATAACAAGAAAAATCCTCTCCCGAAGGAAGAGTTATCATAGATTTAACAGGAGATTCTCCCATCAAGTTAGCTTTCACAACAAAAGACTTTACAAAAAATGACATAGTAGCACCCATATCAAACAAAACATATGCATTTAGATTATGGACAAGGAAGGTACCCTTGACCACATCTGGCTGAGCATCCGCCTCCTTCTGAGTCATTTAGAAGATTCTGTTCTTCACCGGTGCTTGGTTGTTTGTTGCAACTGGTCGCTTCTTCGGATAAAACACCATTTTGTGGCCCTCCTGACCGTATTCAAAGCACACGATCGGTGACCCATCATATCTCTTGCCCGGGTGATATTCCTTCTTGCGACCTTGACAAATTCTCGGGCCTTGACCGGGAGCTGGTCGAGCACTCTGTTGAGGCTTCTGAGTAGGTTCACACCGAGGCTTCTTCGCTGGTGCTGGCGTAGGAACCGAAGACACCCTCTTCCTGGCTGCTTCCTCCTCGGCGATCGACGCATGAATCTCAAGGGCTACTTTATATGCCCTTTGGAACGACGATGATCCACTGCTAATCACATGGACCCGAATAGGAGGATCCATCTTCTTTATGTACCTCTTTACTCTCTCGGCTTCAGATGGAATGACCGCAGTGGCCAACTGAGACAACTCTGTAAATCTGTCCTTGTAAGCTTGTACGGACATGCTTCCTTGGGTGAGAGTAAGGAACTCCTCTTGTTTCTACCACCTCAACTCGTCCAGGTAGAATCATTCTTGAATCTTCTCAGTGAAGTCTTTCCAGTCCATAGCCAACTCCGTCTCAGGGTTAGCCCTCATGGTACTCCACCAATTGTCAGCCTCGACTCTCAAGTAATAGGTCGCTATCGGCACCCTTTCGTGTTCAGGACAGGCTATGGCGTCGAATAGCTTCCTCATTTCACGAATCCAATTCTTGAGAACAGTCAGTTCCGCTACCCCATCGTAGCCTGGTAGTCGAAGACGCGCGATCCGATCAAACGAAGACGGATTGCTGGAAGGTTGGATACTCTTCTAAGCCAAAGTGAGGATAGCATCCTCTAGGGCTCGACGTCTGAAGCGGGAGTTACGTTCAGGAGTCGACATGCTACATCACAATAACTTTGGTTAATAAAAACACACATACTATACGCCGAGAAAAGCTCGGAAAAAGATAAAATATCCTAGCCCAAGCTTCTACCCAAGGCTTCATTCGCTAAGGTTTTCCATTTTAGGCTAAGTTGCACTCATGAATCATAAAGTACTCATCTTACAAGTTACTTATGAAGAAGTAACTTTAGGGTCTTAGCCTATGCTTTGGTACCAACTGAAACGACCCGACTTTCATAAGCTGTCGATTTATGAAGGAAATCGACAAATGGATCATCACCAAACAAAATATTCTAAAAACGATATTAAATCTAAATAATTTAACTTATTTCCGAAAGTTACTTTATTAATTAATTATCTAATGGAAGGTCTAATAATGAAATATTGTCCAAACGTATTAAGGAACTACTAATTTGAGAATCTAAACCCAACAAGCTAGGTAAAAGAGTAAAGAAATAAACTAAACAATAAAGTAAAACTCGGGCTTTCTCTATGAATCTCGCATAAATACACAACCCGACCCGAGCGATAGCTCAATCAAGCCTCTGCATCGTCACCTGAAATGTGGGGGGGGGGGTCCACCGTCAGTGGCGAGTAACTAGGCTGTCCCACTTAAATGTGGAACGATAAATCATATAATAGAAAGAATCAAAGCATATATCACGTAATAACAACGACCAATCACCAAATATCATCATAAAATAGCAACATTAATTAGACATACGCAACGGAAAACATATCATAACATGCATAGAATAGAACAAGTCATAAGAAGTACCATAAACATCCCAGTTATTACTTATCCTTTCATATTATTACCCAATTACCATTCTTAACTTATGTTTAGTATTCCATGAACCGGTCATTATAGCTCGTAAGGATGCCCGTGTACATCCCAACTTTCCTAAAATGCGCCGGGTAGAACCCGTGTATCCTACCTGTAGCTCTCCTTCGTATGAACTAAGCCTAAGCTATGGCCATAACTCCTAAATAGTATCCCGTGTACTGCTACTTATTCGACTACACATCCTAGAATCCAAAACTGCCCAGGGACCGCAGTAGGGCAGTGGCTTCGACGTAACCTAATCTGGCGACCCGTGTATCGCCAAACAGGCGTCCACTTCTTAACTTATAAACTTATCTTATCTTATCGCCATGGTCATCGTGAGACCAATAACCATCTTATCGTCTTTTGTGTCATTGTTATTCAAAGTCAACTCTTATTCTTATCAATTTAGTTTACTTCCTTAATTCCATTTATTCCTTAAAATAATCTTAAACGATAAACTAAATTGTTATAAGCTAAAATAAAATAAAATCATCCTTATTAATAAACCTTAAATATTCGGCTACTTTATAATAAATAAACAAAATTGATTCTTTTAATTAAACATATAAATAATTCCCAAATTAAATAATTAATCAAGAGTAAATCAAAGAAATTCAAACAATTAATTAATTATACAAATCAAGATCAAAATTACTTCTTTTTATTATTATGCTATTCGGCCAACTCAAGAAACAAACCCAAAAATTCATACTTTGAATATCATTCACAATTATCATAATTTAGTTATTAAAAAAATTAAATTAATTCTAAAATGATAGGATATTAAAATAATCAAAGAATTATAACTCAAAATGGATCAAAATTGTTCCTTTTAATACTTCAAATATTTGAAGTATTAAAAGGAACAATTTTAGATAGAGAAGTAGTTTAATGTTTAGGATTAGAACCCTTTATATAATTATAAAGAGTAATAATAGAAGAATTAAATAAAATAAGGGAGGGGGCTGTGAGGTAGAGAGGAAATAGGGAGAAGTTGAGACAATTTAGGAGAGCATTGATAAGGCTCATAAAAGTTGGACTTTTATCTTGATAAGGATAATTATTAAAAGAATTAATAATTATGAAATTAGTTTTGTAGATATAAAAATTATCCACCAAATTAATGGGCTAAAAAACAATCATATCCCTTGGCCATGAAATCAAGGGGGCCGACCAAGGTGATGAGCAATTGGGTCATCGGGCCCAATTTTAAAACAAGGACAAAATTAAGAAAAACCCAGTCCAAAATCCAGGAATTGGACTTAAAATTAGGAAATCATATTAAATAACCGCGAAATTTTCTAGCCAGGATTTTTGGGTTATTACATACCGAATAATATGCTACAAAATTTGTTCCAAAATATAATAAATGCAGAATTAAATGCAGAAATAAATAACTGAGCAAAAGATGTAATAATAGTAATCAATTTGTTATCCCATAAATTATTTCATAAAGCTTTTTATACAAGAATCTCTTTACATATGTGTGTAAACTATCAATGTGGGATTCATACATTTCACTATTTGGTGTTTTATCCTAGGTTTTCATGCTCAACTTCACTTTGCCATATGTCGTCACAGGGTGACGCCACGTGACCCTATGATATGCTGCCACATGAACTAGTAGGAAATTTCCACGTGGCCCTGTAGTGTCTTGCCACGTGGCCCTTGCTTTGGTGGCTTCTCTTTGGGCTTCTCCCTTGGGCTCCTGAACATCTTGGGCTGCATGCCTTTGGATTCTTGATGGCCTTAAACTTTAAAATGGGCAGTGCTAACACTTTGGACCTTCTTTTGGGTCTTCTTATCTGTTGGGCCTCACTTAAGCATGTGGGCCATTAATTTGGCAGTAACATTTTCCCCTCAAAAGGGGAAAAATTAGACTAATTTTTCTTCTTTTGAACAGTTCTTCTCTAATTCAAGCTCTTAACCAACATTGGAGGGAAAAAGGGGAAATATTTGAAATTTAAAATGATTGGGGGTCTATAAATACCCCCTAATCATTTCCTTAAATCATTTTTATATTTTCTGAGTTTTAGAGAGATAAAGTAGAGAGATTATAAGGAAAAACTCCAAAACTTCGAAATTTCTTGTGACTTTGGATTGAATCTCAGAATTGGCAAGAACTTGTTTGAGTTTTACGAAGAACTTTACTTTGATCCAAGATTGACATTTGCAGGAGCTTTTCCAACCTTTCTTAGACCGAGTCGTCAATTCTACAACCAGGTATTCGTTTCTTCCTTCTTCCTTTTTATTTGTGTTTTATCTTTTGCATTCGGCCTTCTAAGCCTAATAGTATGGTCGAATCCTCGATTACCAAGGAATCTAGGGTATCCGCACCCGTCTCCTCTTGGTCGAGCTCTAAAACCCATTCTCTGAATATTCCTCCCTCTGTACCTATGCAGGGTACTATGGTGAGGTTGAAGCAGACAATGCGATACAGCCCTCCTCCAGAGGATTCGGTTGGGACACCTAACCATGAAGATCGTGAGGAAGAGACGACCGGCCCAGAACCTTTAAGTTCTAAGCGGCTAAGGGTCGAAATGACTGAGTCCAAAGTAAATTTCTTATTCAAACAATTTTATTATTTACATTATGCATTTTTTAACATTTTTTATGCCAATAATATGCTTGAAATAAAGTTATATCATGATGAGGCCGAACCAAAAAAAAGTTGCCTACGTATCCCGAGAAAGGAATTAGGCCATGCATAGTTCTAAAATTAAAACAAAAAAATAAAAGTCCATGGTGGTTCTTTAATGAACATATTGGACTTATAATCTATAAATTTAGGATTATTTTAAAGAAGAAATCATAAAATACTCCTAAAATGAAGATTACAATCAGCGTATAAAAAAAATGAACGCTGATTAGCTAGCGATAAAAGAAGATAGTCGCTAATCCATCAGCGTAGCAAGAAATGAATCGCTGATCAATCAGCGTAGTAAGGAATTAAGTGTTCATCAATTAACGTGAATTTAAATTTAACGCTGCATGTGTTCTATTATTTTTTAAAAAAATTATGTATAAAATGGGTTAAGACTTTATTTATTTAAGTCTATGTGCCCATATATACTGCAATATGGACTTATTTAAGCCCATATTTTGAATGACTTAGGATGAGTCAATGACATGAAAAACTTGGAATGAGTCTATTATTAAATGATTGGATTGAATTTTTTTAAAACTCCCTTTTATGGAACAATTATTAAATATATGAACAATTCTTGCAAATGAGCACAAGTGAATTTTGATTTTTTAAGTTCATAGATAACTAAGAGGAGTGATTTATTGCATGTACAAAGTTTAGGACCCTTAAAAAAATATTTACAAGAAAAAAATTGAGAAAGAAAAAAAACAAAAAAAAATTAAAAGAAAAAAATAATAATCAGCGCGTTCTAGTAAGAAACGTTGACCCATCAGCGTTGCAGGAAAAATATGCTGAACAATTAGCGCTTCAAAATCGAACGCGCTGACAGAGCAGCGTTTTATAACTAAATTCGCTGATTTTGAATCTTTATTTTTTTTAATTTTTTTAAGTTGAATGAAAAAAAAAAGATAAGGGGAAAAGAAGTTGGATGGTTAGATTCATTAATGTTTTAAAATTAGGCTAATTAAATCCTACCTAGAGGATGTGCTTAGTCAAATTCTAAGTTGATTTAATTTGCATTAATAATTTCAAATTTCAAATTGAATTGTGAATTTATTAATGTAAATAAAATATTTTATTAATGAATAAGGGAAGTCCCAGTTAATTCCTAATTAGTACAAGATTATTTTAACAAAATTAAAAATTGACATCTAAAAAAAAACATTGAGATTGAAGTAATAAAATCCTATTAAAAGGGTAATATCAATAAAATCTCTTTTTTAAACAAATTCAAAAGATATCATTTATTTTTAATTAAGTTAACATAATCACGTGACTAAATAAGTTAGAATCCTAAGGTCAAATATGCAAAAAAACAATACTAGGAAAAAAAAACAAAACAACTATCAAATAAATTACAACTTGATGCAAAGTCTCTATGGTTATGGTGTAAGGGTCATAAGGGTCCTACATCTAAGGAGTGTGCTTCAACACTTTGTGGAAAAACCGTCAGTTATGAAGTGTCTCCCAACCAAGCACTATGGACAGCTTGGAAATTGATGTAGTCGGGATAAGGTTCCGTTTTGCTCGGCTAATTAGAGGCCATGGGCCCCACCAAGTCAACAGTTCCTCCCCAAAGGGTTTTAATAAAAGGTTTAAGCCTAATACATATTTCAAACACATGGAGGCCAAGTGTTTGTCACATGTATGTAATAATATGAATTGATAAACAAATGAATAAAATAAAACGAAATAAAATAAAACAAAACAAAATAAAATAAAATAAAATAAAATAGAAGAAGATAAAAAAGAAAATTGTTTAAATATAACAAGTATATAAAATTGAGAGATCATTTTCAAGCTTGCCCTCTATAGAAAATTATCGAAATAATTTCCTAAATTGTCCCCAGTGGAGTCGTCACTGTAGGAGACACAACCGGCTCCCCACTTTTTTGCTTCCTCCGCTCGTCACCACCAAGAGGCCGTTTTAGATCTAGGCATATTGCCGATGGGAGGAAGAATGAACTAGATAGAGGGAAGAAAAGATTAACGGAAAGGGACATTATTAGTAGGAGTCTACAATGAGTTTTTAGGAATTAAACTCATAAACCATGTATTTAGATCAAAATAACGAATGGGACACGATTCAGGGACGGATCTAAATAGCACGATTCCACCCCTTCGATCCCATGGGGATGACTCCAAAAATGGTCATACGAACCAAAGTTTGAATTCGGGGGCAAGGGTACTAATATGGCGGAATGCGTCATATTAGCCCATAGGCGACCTTTACTAATTTATCTCAATTGAAAATTTACAAGTTATATAAAAATAAAATAATTAATTTTTAAGAAAATCAGCAATAAATAATTTCTGACGCTAATAAGTTAGCGTTTAAGAATAAAAAACGCTGATAAATCATCGTTTAAGTAAAAAACGTGCTGACATGCAAGTTTTCTTGTAGATTTCTAGGTTTTGGTTTGTTATTTTTATTGTTCATATTTTTGGGGTTAGTTTATGTATTTAGTTTTAGTTTTAATCATGCTTTTATTAATTAGTTGTGAGTAGTTAATTTCTAACGTTTGAGTGAAACTTCTGGAATCCTCCATGTTTGTGGTTTAGTTGTTTCTTGGACTTGGTTTGTGGAAATGTCGGTACCAAAGGTTCAGTTATGTTGAGTCTTGCGTATAGCTAGCATAGGATTCATAGAAGAATCCCCACCGAAGGACCGAAAGGTGAATGTGGGTGATGACTTCCTTTGCCCGATTGATGGAAGCACCACGAAAGTTGGGCCTTCGATCAAGGGAAAGTTACCGGTCTTCGTGATTTATGCTTATGACTAATTAGATGTCCCGCCACGAAAGTAGGTTTGTGTACATCTTCCTAGTCATCTCACTAGCTTGAAAGAGTAGTGTGATCTTAGAATGACCTCCCCTTATCCATGACCTAAGTCTAAGTTTCGATTGATTCATAATTCATGGTGGTATGAGTTGTGGATCTCGATTACCCTAGTCCCTTTTATTCTTATTTTCATAGTGTAGTTTAGTTTCTTCCGTAGTTCTCTCCGCCTCTCGCGATCATCACTTGACCTAGCTCGTTTAATGCTCATGCCAAGACTAGTGCGACGTATCTTCCCCGTGTTCGACACCCCCACTCTTACTACGACGGGTTTTTTTTTATTTGGTGAGAAAATCCCTTCTATCAGTTAATTAAGATGACTGAGGATTAAAAGTTTTAATTTTCTTTTGTAACTTTTATTTTGAGTTTATGAATCATGCTAATCATTGTATGAATTGTTACCTGAGTTCTCTAAAACATGTTTCTCTGTTGTTGCATGGCCGTTCTTGGAATTCGAACCTCACCCTTGAGAACCGTGTGGTTCGTGTCTCTTGGGCTAAGTTTGAACCCCAACGAACTAGTCTTATGTTGTTGGATCTTCTGTGTTTGATCATTTAATTGACAATCTCGTTGATGTATATTGGTATGATGAATTGTTGGCTTGGTGCGTGTCATTGGATTTGGTTTCGTGATGTGAGTTTGATTATTGTTTGGCGTCTTTTATGTATTGTCAGAGTCGAGTCGTGTCTATCGGTTGAAGACCGAGCTAGTTTTTTCTATCGGTTGAAGACCGAGCGGGTTGTGTCTATCGGTTTACTAGTGATAAACTGAGCGGGTCTATCGGTTCATCGGTGATGAACTGAGCGGGGAATGCTTGTTTGTTTGATTGTCATGTTGAGTCTATCGGTTGAAGACCAAGCGATTTTTGTTTATCGGTTTATCTGTGATAAATTGAGCGGGTCTATCAGTTCATCAGTGATGAACTGAGCGGGGCATGTTTGTTTGTTTGTTGGTCATATCGTGTTATCGGTTGTAGACCGAGCGGAGTCTTGATGATTGATTCATGTTTGAACGTGTGAAGTGTGAATGTGATCTATGATGGTTATGATATGTTTCTGTTATGTTCCGAATGATTATTATGAAATTTTTGAACTTGTGTTCCGCTGCGTATTTCTGATATTGTTTCGAATGATTATTATGAAGTTGTTGTACATTATGCTTCATGTGTTCTAACCTATTGTTTTATGTAATGTGGTTCTACTTCTAAGTAAAACAGTCTAGTTACTCACCACTGATGGTGGACCCCCCCCATTTTCATTTTGCAGGTGAGCAGAATGATATTCAGAGTCGGGATGAGAGTCGGACGAGTGTTCTAGGCTCTGGTTTACTATTCCTGTTTTAAGTAGTTAATTCTTTCCTGAGTTGTAATGCTCATATTTAGTTTGATTTATTTGGATTAATTCCTTATAACATTTGGGTTCTACCATTATTAATAATAAATACCTTTTTCCATGAGTTTTAGTCATATTATTGTTATTGAATTGATTGATAACTACCTGTTTACGACGTTATCACCGCTAACGTCGTTGCTCTAAAAATACGGGTCGTTACATGTATAGGAGTCAAAAGTTGGGAAATCACTTTTCCATGGTTCCTTTTGCTCCTTCTTCCCTTGGTCTCCTTTCTACACTGCTTGTCCCTTCTTATCACCAGGAGGAGCACGTACAGCGTTGTTGAACTCCTCAGTCCTGATGAACTTATCAGACTCTTGTATTGCTTCAGTGAGTATGGAGACATTTTCTCGAACCAAGTGATCTTTGTATGAACCTGTTTGCAGGCCATGTTTGAGGGCCATCATTACTATATCTAGTTTAAGAGGTGATACAGCTATATCCTCCTTGCTGAACCTGGACAGATAATCACGCAGGCTCTCCTCCCTGCTTTGCTTTACGCTCATTAGCTCCATTGAGCTCTTTACTCTCCTGCGTCCACTAATAAAGTGGCTAGTGAGCTGGTCTGTGAGTTGGATCAAGTCTTGGATGGACCCTGGTGTCAGAATTTGGAACCAGGACTGGGCTAGGCCTGTTAGGGTTGTAGGGAAATACTTGCACCAGGTGCCGTCTGTGAAGGGACCTAAGTACATGTGCCCCTCATAGAGCTGTATGTGATTATTTGGATCTCCTATGCCTTCATACTGTATATCACCTGGTAGCTTTACCCTTTGGGAGGCTTCAAAGAGTATGGCAGGATGGAATGCTGACTTGGTTAGAGTTCTGACCTCTGGCCTGGGTGGCCTACCTGCTCTATGACTCGAGAAAGGTTCAGCTACCCAGGGCCGGACAGGTTCTGGACCTGATCTGTTTTCTCCTTCTAGGCCCAATCTATCTCAGACAAGCACTTGTTCACGTAGCCTGTCCTGGATCAAAGGTGGTGCACCCAGCCTATGCTGCACCGGGGTCTTCTTACCTAACCTCTCGTATAATATGGGAATGTAGCAAGACTCATAGTTGGCTTCCGCCCTTACATGTGTATGAGGTAGTGTAGGTTGTGGACGGGGTGGCGTGGACCTATGGCGACGATACCTGGTCTCTTGAACAGTTGTTGGTCTTCTGACTGGTTCCTATATAGTTTCAGCTATACCACTCACCACCCTAGTCTTGCTAGAGTTGGAAAACCAACTAGGATGTTCCCCTACTTCTTTTGTAGTATCTCATTCACTCTCTTGCCATCCACTAGGGAGAGATGTGGGTTGAGTAGACTTACTTTTGTGGCTTGAGGTCCTTCGACTTGACTACGTGTGAGAGTAATTTAGCTTTCTACGAAAAGGCGGTCGCCTCGACACGTCGTCAATAGGCCCTTTTGAAGAAGATGCTCTTTTCGTTCCCACAGACGAAGGTTGTGCTGAGGGAGTGAGTGAGGGCTCGTCCTTTGTACGTAACGTGACTTTATGGTCACTAGGTTGCGCCTCTTTGTGTATCAACGCTGCTCGTTGGAGTATTTGCAAAGCTTCATTGATTTGAGAAGGTGTTGGAATAGCGCTTCCACAACCTTTGCTTTGACTAGGTGTCACCTGTGGTGCATTGTAGGTGTTTCCACTCCTTCCATTTCTAGAGCGTTCTGTACATTTGCTTTGACGGTCACAGGAGTCACCGTGAGAAGACATGACTGGGAGCACTTGAGGTGCAAGAAAACTGTAATGACGCCTCGACCCTCTTTTTAGTGCCAAATTGTTAAGGTGATTTTTGGTATACAAAAATGGGTTGAGAGAGCTAGTCCAGTTCCATAAACTCAGGCACGCTTCCTACACAAACAACAAAGGTGAGCTACCCCCGGAGATGTTCCGAGGAAGGCCACTCCGACGCTCAAGTCAGTTGGGAGTAGAGAGGGAAAGAAGAAATAATCCGAGAGTGTTTAGTATTTTTTGGATACCTCATAAGCTGCATGAAGTTGGCTATTTATAGTACAATTGGACGTAGGGAAAAGGCTACCCCTGGTCGGTTGAGCTGGACCTGATAGACTAGGCTGGACCTGGTCAGCTTCCCCGGACCATGTAGGTGTACCCTGGACATGGTAAGTGTTTGAGCATGGATATAATGGGATCAGGCCACGTGTATTGGGTTTTATCCCATATATGGACCTGACCATGTGATTGGGCCTTCCTTGTATAATGGCTTCCTGATTTGCCTTTAGATCGGGTTGGGCTTTATTAATGTTGATTTGGCCCAATAATTAATGGGTGCATTTTGCCCCATCACATGCAATCATATCTATATATATTAACATACATTAATTAAATCACTAAGCATATAAAACTTATAAAAATTCATGCTTTTGTCATAAATAAACAACCTAAATTATTCCGCCATCATGAGAGAACAAATTAAATTTGAGAACTATTTAATTAGTTAAATTCCACAAATTTAATTAGTAAGCCTAAATTATCCTATCAATTATTTAAATACAAATTAAATAGGAAAAGACTAGTTAAATTAGTTTGAAGAAGAAAAATCAACCCTTTGAATATCCCCAAAGATTCGAACACCAAGTAACAAGGGAGAGATCCAGATTTTTGTGTGTTTTTGTAAAAGTGTTAAAGATTAATGAGGGATTAATCATTAACTTGAGTACTTAATTAATTTGAGGGAAGAAATAAAAAAATATAAAATAATAATAAATAAAAGAAAGAAAGAAAGGAGGGACAGTGAGGAGGGGGATGGCGAATGAAAGAGAAAGAAGAGAAGGTGGGATGAACAATTAGGCTAAACCATATATATAGGCAAGGATAACTTAATTTAGATAGTTAGTAAATGATTAAAATCATTGAAGTAAACAAAGGGGATGGTTAGGTAAGGAAAGCACAAAGAGAGTTGGCCTAACTTAAATTATTGGGTTAAATATTAGATTAAGTTATTGACTCAGTTGAAAAATTGGTTTAGACAATTGAAACGATTAAATAGGCTCTAAATAGATTCTTAAAATAGTTTAGTAAATCCAAATCAAGAATTTAGTTTAGTTCAAAACAATTAACTAGACTTTGGCCTATAAATTAATTTTAAGCTAAGTCTCGGGTTATTTTATGTAAACCCAAAGTTAAAATTTAACTTCGCCCAAAAATCATATCAGAAGGCTATTCTGGTCTGGTTACCAAGAAGTAACTAAAATTACTTTTAACCATACTTAGCCAACTCGCTATTAATTCAACATTAAATTTGAGTCGGTCCACAATTATGAATTGTTATAAGCTAAAGCTCTAGGAACCTAAAGGTTTGAGGCCAAAATTGAAAAATCTAAAATAAAAAATTAAAAGAAATTAATTTTCAAAGCATTATAAAATGTTATTATCGTAAATTCCTGCAAAATTAGTTTTAAAAGATATTCTATTTTTAAAACAAGGACTTTATTACAATTTTTTTTTAAATTAAATTTTGGTACAATCAAAACTATCTAATATTCAGGCACCTAAAATACGGGGTGTTACACAACCTATCGCCAATCCCAAAGAACAAGAAAATGCGGTGATTCTATTTTCTAATTCGGATCAGGTGAGTCCAGTCATGGTCTTGGAGGAGTCCAATGACAGCTTAAGATTCGGAGAAACGATCGATGATATGTCGATCGAGTTCGGGGAAGAAATGGCCGAAGCTAAACCACATAACAACATGCTCGACTTTAACCTAAGGTTTACTCACCCTCGCTTCCATTCCCTCATCGGGCCACCAACCATAAACTGGGGAACAATCTTTCAAGGTTTCTCAAATTCATGGGAGGAATTCAATCAAAAACAACGTTCCTTAAGGTTATGGCTGAAAAGACGACGTATGCCAAGTTCCTTAGGGAACTTTTGTCCGACAAGACTCCACAGGAGGAACATTCACCGACGCCTTCTCCACTACCGGTGAAAACTTTCCTCCAAGGTAAGGGGAAACAACCCCCCTGAAAAATATGGCAACCCTTATAGTTTCATGATCCCGGTCAAGACCAACAATCTTTGACCTGACAATACCCTTTGTGATCTTCGAGCTAGTGTGAGCCTAATGCCTCTTCATATGGCGCTCAAGCTCACTCTAGGCGAACTAAAACCTACTCAGCTCTCTATTATGCTAGCCGATCAGTCGGTTAGGAAACCTCTCGGGATCGTTGAAGATGTGCTGATTCTGATAGATCGAGTCTTCATTCCTTTTGATTTCCTTTTCATGGATACAAGTGGAGAATCTAATACAATGTTGATTTTAGGAAGGTCATTCTTGAAAATGATGGGCGCCATGATAGATATGAGGAACGGGAGACTTAGTTTTGACATTGGGGGCGAGAAAATCACCTTCTCGTTCCCCAAAGAGGCGGAAATGCCAATGGTTGGCGAAGTTCTTTGCATTCATATAGTCGACGCATCACCTGTGGTCAGTGCGCTCTTGGACGGGTTCGACGTCACTCTTGTTGAGGAGTAGGGCCGACTCAGTCATTTTGTCAGGCCGATGTTAAAAAAGAGCTTGTGGGAGGCAACCCTCAATTTATTGCTTTAAAGGTAGTTTATTTCCTTTATATTGTAATTTGAAAAAAAAAAATTAGAAAAAGATGAGAGAAAATATTGAGTAGTGCCTTCACAAATTTGTGCATACATGTATTTATGAATATATGTTAGAAAAAGGGAGCACTCGAAAAAAATATTAAAAGAAAATGAGAGACTTCCTTGACCGCAAGCTTCCGAATACATCAACGAGTGTACTTTGGGCCTCCTTAGATTCCTATACATGTTGATGTATCCCTTAGTGTGCAGTCAAGAGAAGGAGTTATGAGCTTACAATTCTGGTGCAGTTTCTGGACTCAAAATAGCTTCAATTATGGCTACAGGTCAGATGCAGTGGGCGGTTGAATTTCAGCAGCGCCCACTTGACCAAAGTGCGCATTTTCCTGTAGCTAAATATTCGAGTGCAGCGGGCGCTTGAAAGTTCTTAGTGCCCGCCTCGTCTTAGTGTTCCATTTTCCAGTAGCTAAGATTTTGAGTGAAGCGGGCGCTTTCTAATATTCAATGCCCGCTGGGTCTTCAAGTGTTCATTTTCTATTAAGCAAAGTTTTGGTTGCAGCGGGCGCTTATACATCTTCATTACCCAGTGAGGTGCTGCTTCATAATGACAGAATATATTTCATTTGGTGAAGCAGCCGCTTAGAATTAGTAAGCACCGGCTGACGATACATAATATAAAATAAAAGAGCCAAGAAATTCTCATTTCTCATGAACATAACACTCCACCTTCGAATTCTCTCATTCTCTCACACAAACTCTAACCCCTCTCACTCTCAAATCTCACTCACATCTCACTCAAACCTCCTTCAAACCCTAATTTCCTTCATCTTCTTCACTTCTAAATTATATTTCCTCAATCTTCACAAGTCTCTCTCTCTTTCCCCCTAGTTCAATTCGAACCTTAGGTTTAGACTGTTTGAAAAAACAAAAGAAAAGAAAAAGGGGAAGCACAGTGCTAAGGGTTACAAGGAGGGCTCACTTTAGCAACAACTACAAGAAAGAGACATTGTCTAGAGTGTTTTCACACTCTAGTTGGGTATTTTCTAAAACCCTAATTTTTAACTCAGTTTAGAGTTCGATTTTCGATTTTCATTTTTGATTTGTTCCTTGCTTTTGTTGTTAAATTTTTAGTTCTTAATTGTTATGTAGATCTGTTGTTTTTAATTGTTTTTTGTGAATCTTGTTTTGTGGATTTGTGGACCTGAGGCATTTTGGTTTAGGCCTCTTGTTCATTGACCGGATAGGAGAGTAATCTACCTGATTTTTTTTAGTTAGTTTTTGTCCCTAACCATGTCTGAAGCACATAAAAAGAGAAAAAACTATCGACTAGGTACCTCGGACCAAAACCCAAATGACGAAACATCACCCGATTCTATGATCCGTGCCCTTGTTTGGCGGTTCAGATCACCCGGGATATGACAACCCTGTTTACAAATTTCGGGTGGGAAAACTTGTCCAACCCTGACATGGCCGACTTTACTTACCCTGCCCTGGCCTGTGAATTTCTAAGCACCCTCACCTACACTGAAATTGAGTCTAGCACTGCGGTCTCAAAATATCAATTGTCTTTCAAGCAGTTCAATGATCACCACACCATTACCCTTTCTAATTTTAATGAATATATAGGTTGCGACCTGACCAACCCTGTTGTCGACCTTAGTGTTAAAACTTCCCGACTTTAACCTACTTGCCTTTTGGCATACGATTACAAGAGAGGACTGTTTTCATTCCACTTGAGCGGTCGCTAGTGCCATCCATGAACTTGCCTTGCGGCTTTTCCATCGATTGTTGAACTACTCCATCTTCGCTAAGAAAGAATTTGGAAAGATCAACAAGGAGGAGTTTCTTTGTCTTTACTTAGCAACTACTCCATCGCTGCTTGGGAAGGTGAATACTTGGTACTTACTAGTTAAGCATATTATGCTTGCCCATACTCAGAACCCTAAGATGACCGCTGACATCACCTTGGGAGTATTCGTCACCATTATAGCTAGGAAATTAGGGTTTCCGCATTTCATTGACCAGTTGGAAAATTATTCAGAGACCCATTATTTTGATAGCGGGGATTTCCTCAACCAAGCTTTCATAAAGAACACCAACCGCGAAGACACGCTTAGTGCCTTTGTCCGCGAGAGGCATCATCATTATTTTCCAAATCCTAAGATAACTAGGTTTGATCAAGAAAACTCATTTTTAGTACCCGCGGAGCCCATAGCCCAACATGATATTAACCTAATTGAGGGCCCTGTGGTTGTTGTTTATGAGGAGGTCGAGCATGAGGCACCCTAACCACCACAAGCACAACCCATCCTAACACCACAAGCACAATTTGAACCCCAAGATGACCGCTAACATCACCTTGGGAGTATTCGTCACCATTATAGCTAGGAAATTAGGGTTTCCGCATTTCATTGACCAGTTGGAAAATTATTCAGAGACCCATTATTTTGATAGCGGGGATTTCCTCAACCAAGCTTTCATAAAGAACACCAACCGCGAAGACACGCTTAGTGCCTTTGTCCGCGAGAGGCATCATCATTATTTTCCAAATGCTAAGATAACTAGGTTTTATCAAGAAAACCCATTTTTAGTACCCGCGGAGCCCATAGCCCAACATGATATTAACCTAATTGAGGGCCCTATGGTTGTTGTTCATGAGGAGGTCGAGCATGTGGCACCCTAACCACCACAAGAACAACCCATCCTAACACCCATCCACAATTTGAATTTTTGGCCGCCTTTAAGGCCCAATCCGAGCAACAAAATGCTGCTTTCTAGTCCATCAATGCTAGAATTACGGAGATGCATTCTGACTTGAGTCGTATCCGTATTTAGTCCTACCAGATGTATGACAACCACGTGTCGGAAGGTCACATCTTCCGATACCCTTCCCTCTCCCCCCCTGTTGAACCATGTTTGATTTGATGGATGAAAAACGAGTTCCCTATACTTGATTGCTATGCATGTTTGTAATTGAACAGGTTAATTCAAGTGAGAAATCTTCAAGGCAAATCTGAAGACCTTGAGATACTTGAAGAATAAGAAGTCAAGAGCTTGAAGTCTTTTAATTTTTGTACTTCTAGGATCTTCTTGTAAAATAGACTTAGGAAAATATTCTTTGTGTTTTTAAGTAAAGAGCAAAAAGATTTTAAGTTTATATCCAGTAAAGAGAACAGGCCAAGAACAGGCTAAGAACAAGCAAAGAACAAGCTTGGAACAATTCTCTTTACTTATTACGCACGTGCACTTAGTAGTACTGAGACCACTGTGGGAACAGACCTCAGTATTACGCACGTGCACTTAAGTGATCCGTATAAATTTTTTGTTCAAAACTATTTTTGAAAATTTATTTAAAAATATTGATCACTTATGTTTTGGAAATCTGCCAAATTGATTCACCAAATCAGCTTTGCAATGCACTTGTTTGGACTCTTTTGTACTTTCCACTACATGTAGTGGAAGGAGACAAAGGTCTGAAATAGGTGCCTTTGTACTTGTGTCAGCTGAGGTTGTTTGTACAATTTAGGCAAGTCTCCAAGCACACTTCTAGGGCACGGTTTTTCTTAGCATATAAAAACAATCTTTGCAAAAATCCTACCAAGACTTTTGCTCTCCAAAGAAAACCAAGTCATATTTTCTGAGAGTCTATCCTTAGAGCAAAACTATCTCCATATCCATCTTTAAGAGAAATAACTTACGGAGATTTAAGTTTATAATATTTGAACCACTTAGAGGGAAGTGGTTGGGGAGTGTTCTGTGAACACTGAGTGAACTGTTAAAGTTAACAGTTGGGGAATTAAATGTTACAAAGTTGTAGCATTTAATTGAGTGTATAACCTTGTTATTATTTTGAGTTGATTAATAATATTGGTTAGAGAGTGGAGGAAGTAGGCTTGTTTAGAAGCCGAACCTCGTTAAATCCTTGTGTTCCTACTCTTTATTTACTGTTCTATCGTTGTTCTCACAAAAAGATAAACAAACTTTGAAAACGATTGAACAAACACACATACTCAGTTCAACCCCCCTTCTTGAGTATACATTGAACTTACAATTGCTATCAGAGCCTAACTTCTCAAAAGGTTAACTACCTAGAGGAGCAAGAAGATGTCTACTCAAGAATCAAACAGTTTCAGACTCCCTAAGTTCAATAGCACTAACTACTCTTGGTGGAAGAATTGCATGAAAAATCTTATCATTGGGATAGATTTTGAATGCTGGATGATTGTTAAAAATGGACCCACATTCATCCACAAGAAGAATCAGGAAGGGCTCGTAGTTCCAAAGTCAGAAGAAGAGTACACAAGTGAAGATTACAAGAAGCTAGAGAAGAATGCAAAGGCAATGTCACTTGTTCAACAAGGAATTGCAGAATGTGAGGTAAATCGAATTCTAGCTTGTTCTTCTGCAAACGAAATATGGGATACACTAGAGCTTGCATATGAAGGCAACTCTGAGGTGAGAAGGTCAAAAATTGACATGCTTATGTCAAAGTATGAAGTCTTTGAGATGACTAGGGAAGAAAACATAAAGAACATGTTTACAAGGTTCATGACCATTGTAAATGAACTTAAGTCATTGGGGAAGACCTTCTCAAGTGAAGAGTTGGTGAGGAAAATGTTGAGAAGCTTGTCAGGGAAGTGGATGCCCAAGGTTACAACCATACAAGAAGCAAAGGATCTGACCACACTATCTCTAGAACAACTTATTGGTTCTTTGATGACTCATGAGATGTTGGTAGATTCAAAGGCAGAATCTAGTTCAAAAAACAAGAAAATGGTCCTCAAAGCAGAGGAACCTGAGGAAGATGAAGATGATATAAGTCTTATGGCCAGAAGGTTTGAAAAATACCTTAGGATAAAGTCCAAGGGTAAGTTTGCAAAAGGAAGGAACAGTTCTGGACAGTTCAGGAAAACCAGTTCCAATGCTGGTTGCTTTAAATGTGGTGAAGTGGGGCACAGAATCAAGGAGTGTCCAACATGGAAAAATCCCAAGGGAAATCCTGGAGTCCAGGCTGAGAAAAAGGTTTTCAAAAGAGCTATGCTGGCTGCAGTTTGGGGAGATTCAGAATCAGAGAATGAGGAAGATGAAGAAGAAGCAAATCTCTGTCTAACTGCTTTCACATGCATAGACCAGTCTGAGGTCTGCTAAGAAGAAGAAGAGGTTCTCTGTCTCATGGCTGGTGGAAGCACTTCAGATGATAGCCAGGTATGTTTTAATGATTTAAAGGCAAATATGCATAACCTAGATAGAGATGAATTACTTGACTATCTTGAATTCACCATTGATCAATGCATTAGTGTTGGGTCTGCCTACCAGAACAACAAAAAGAAACTAAAAGAAACAGTTCGAGGTTATGAAATATGTGGTGCTAGATCTGCTGAACTTGAGCTTATTTGTGAAGAGCTTAAATAAAAAATTTCTGAACTTGAAATAATAACAGATCATCAAAGAATGGAGCTTGAGACATTAAACTCCAAACTAGTCCCTAAAGAGGATGAACTTTTTGAAAAAATTGAAAAGGGGCTTAATGAGCTCAAGAAATTCATTACACATAATTCAAACTTTGAACTGCTAAAAGACACATGTACCTTGAGTAAATATGATGTCATACTTGCATATGACCACTTAATTGAAAAACTTGAAGATTTACACAAGGAACATGGTGATCTTAAGGTTTCTGAAGAGACTGGTTCTCCCACTTCCTTTGATGAGGTTTTGGATGTTTTACATGATGAGTGCATAGCTAAGATATGTGATCTTGAGGCTGAACTCATCCTGCTAAAACAAGAAAACATCAAGAAGACTAGTGACGAACTAGATCCCTCCCTAGTCTCAAGACTACAGGATGAACTTCAAAAGACTAGACTTGATTTAAAATCTTTTGAGAAACAAAATGAAGTTCAACTTAAGAGGTTTGAGAACAAGGAGAATGAGCTAACAGATTGTATGAACCAATTGAACAAAATGTTAGATGCTCAGAAAACCCTAAACATCCTCACATCACAACCTAGAAATTCTCAAAGGTTTGGTTTAGGGTATTCTCGATCTAGTTCTACAACTGTTCTAGGCAGAGACAACACATGGTTGGATGAATTCAAGAAAGGCAAGTATATATTTGCCAAGGATATACATGTTTGTACCTACCGTGGTAAGAGTGGTCATGTTACTAACAAATGTTTCACCAAAAGGAAGCATGACAAGAAGAACAAAACCTACACCCAACAAGTGTGGCTTAGGAAGGTCAAGATGGAGAATGTTTCAAAGAACAAGGAACCCAAGATGGTCTAGGTTCCTAAAACTAACCTCTAGTTTGCTTGTGCAGGTAAGAGTGAAAGGAAAGCCATATTGGTATTTGGACAATGGTTGCTCAAGACACATGTCCGGGGATAAAGAACAATTCCTTTCACTCATTGCATTCGAGGGAGGGCACGTGACATTTGGTGACAATAGCAAAGGACTTATCAAGGAGTAGATAAGGTTGGTAAGTCACTCTCCCAAGCAATTGACAATGTTTATTATGTTGAAGGTTTGAAATATAACCTTTTGAGCATATCTCAACTATGTGACAAGGGAAATAAAGTAAATTTTGAATCAAACACTTGTCACATAGTGAACCCTAAGACAGGGGAACTGGTCTGTGAAAGAACAAGGCATAACAATGTGTATATAACATACTTAAGTCAAATTCCACAGAATAGTGCCCTTGCCTTAGTGTTGTAGAGGATGACCAATGGCGCACTAGTAAAAAAATTCGTATTTGTAACTGCGTATTTGCATCGTGCCTACTTATGTACGATCCAAATAACAGGTATTTGTATCGTGCCTTATTATGCATGATCCAAATAATAATGTATTTGTATCGTGCCTTAAAGGCACGATCCAAATAATGCGTTATTTGCATCGTGCGTTAAAGGCACGATACAAATAATGCACTATTTGGATCATGCCTTAGAGGCACGATACAAATACTGCATTATTTGTATCGTGCCTAATAAGGCACGATACAAATAGGTAAAATCAGAATTTATACTTGGTTTCAACATTTCAATTTCACTACTGATTTTTAAAAAAAAAAAGTTCAGCCTTAGCTTCGTCCTTCGTTCACTGCCCTAAAACCCGTTCACTGCCTTCGCTGCCCCAACCGCCACCACCAGCAGCCGCACCAAACCGGCGACCACCAGCAGCCGCCTTCGCTGCCTTCTTTCCTTGCTGCGCTGCTCTCCTACTGGCTGCTGCTCTCGTTCTGCTCTGCTGCGCTGCTCGATCTCTGCTTGTCGAACTACCTTCGTCGTCGAGGTCTGCTTTATGCTGCTCGACCTCTGCTTCTCTCCGCTCTACTGCTCGATCTCTGCTGCCCTCTGCCTTCGTTCACCACCACCAAGTAGTTGTCTTGCTTCACCACTAAGGTGAGGTATTCTGATTATTTTTTTTTTCTTTTAAATTAGTTGTTATTGGTAATTAGTATTAAATTTATTTGAATCTTTGGTTGTTATTGTTAATTTAGGGTTCAATTTTGATGAGAAAAGATTAAGATTCACTTCTATTATGTTTTTTACATGAAAAATGACATTACTCTCAAATGCCTACAACATGTTTGTCAAAATGCTTGAATGATAATTAGTATATTGTTTGCTAATTTTTATGGGAAATAAAGACAATTAAGAAAAGCTTATTGAAAATATTAGTTCTTATATTTTTGAAGTTCAAAATGTACATAACCATGATTGATTTTTGAAGTTCATAATTGTTAATTTAGGGTTCAATTTTGATGAGAAAAGATTAAGATTCACTTCTATTATGTTTTTTACATGAAAATGACATTACTCTCAAATGCCTACAACATGTTTGTCAAAATGCTTGAATGATAATTAGTATATTGTTTGCTAATTTTTATGGGAAATAAAGACAATTAAGAAAAGCTTATTGAAAATATTAGTTCTTATATTTTTGAAGTTCAAAATGTACATAACCATGATTGATTTTTGAAGTTCATAATTGTTAATTTAGGGTTCAATTTTGATGAGAAAAGATTAAGATTCACTTCTATTATGTTTTTTACATGAAAAATGACATTACTCTCAAATGCCTACAACATGTTTGTCAAAATGCTTGAATGATAATTAGTATATTGTTTGCTAATTTTTATGGGAAATAAAGACAATTAAGAAAAGCTTATTGAAAATATTAGTTCTTATATTTTTGAAGTTCAAAATGTACATAACCATGATTGATTTTTGAAGTTCATAATTGTTAATTTAGGGTTCAATTTTGATGAGAAAAGATTAAGATTCACTTCTATTATGTTTTTTACATGAAAATGACATTACTCTCAAATGCCTACAACATGTTTGTCAAAATGCTTGAATGATAATTAGTATATTGTTTGCTAATTTTTATGGGAAATAAAGACAATTAAGAAAAGCTTATTGAAAATATTAGTTCTTATATTTTTGAAGTTCAAAATGTACATAACCATGATTGATTTTTGAAGTTCATAATTGTTAATTTAGGGTTCAATTTTGATGAGAAAAGATTAAGATTCACTTCTATTATGTTTTTTACATGAAAAATGACATTACTCTCAAATGCCTACAACATGTTTGTCAAAATGCTTGAATGATAATTAGTATATTGTTTGCTAATTTTTATGGGAAATAAAGACAATTAAGAAAAGCTTATTGAAAATATTAGTTCTTGTATTTTTGAAGTTCAAAATGTACATAACCATGATTGATTTTTGAAGTTCATAATGTATATAAGCATATTTAATTAATTTTTGAAGTTCATAATGTACATAAGAATGGTTGTTTTCAAAGTTGTTTTCTTGTTCCTTTTTCTGTACAAATGTTCTCTGGATGAAGAAATTATTGCATTGATGAATATGGATATACCGTTAGTTAGGTGCAAATTGAAAAGAAATCATTTTGCTTTTTAAAAGTTACATTGTTCCATTTTGACCCTTTTGCTCAACAACATCCACCTCAATTGAGCTGTGAGCAAGTTTTTAAACAGTAAGTGATTTATGAGCATTGTCTTATAAGTGGTAAATCTCTTTTATAGTCAATAGCTTACAAGTGTTCAACCTTGTTTTCTAGTGCATACAAACAATACAGAGCAAAAATCAAGCCATGTGATATGCCAAACAATAACCCTAACTTCGTTGTTAAGCAAATGGAGGTATTTGGTGAACCTTTTGATGTTATTTCTAATGTATATGAGTGAAAAATGAATTAACATTTATTATTTCTGTAATATTGCTAGTGTCCGCAACAGATTGGTGGGACTGAGTGTGGCTACTACGTAATGAGATACATGTACGAGATAGTGACCCTTTACAACGAATGTAAGGGTGATTTACAACAGGTATGTTATTTTATTTGTAGTTTGGGAGAGAAATGGTTATGAACCCCACTTTTCTTCATATATTTTGTTTCATATTGTTGTTTTAGAATATAGAAGATGCAAATGAGTTATAGAATGCTTAAATAAATGTTTTAGGACATGGATAAAGCTTAAAAACAAAAAATATGTTGATTACTGTGGAGATGGGAACGGAAACACCCAAAATTAGCAAAAAGGACATATTTCAATACTTGTCGTTCTAAAATGTTGTTTTGTTGCATAGAATCATGCAAAATGGTTCTAAAATGATAACATAGATGTATAGGACATAACTAAAGGTTAGAAACATGAAATAGGCATATAAGTGAGGCAATAGGATTGAAAAACACCCAAAAATAGCCAAAAATGACCCATTCTACTTGTTAGTGTTCCAAAATGACCTATTATTGCGTACAAGATGCAAATAAGTTATAGAATGCTTAAATAAATTGTTTAGGACATGGATAAAGCTTAAAAACAAAAAAAGATGTTGATTACTGTGGAGATGGGAACGGAAACACCCAAAAATTAGCTAAAAGGACATATTTCAATACTTGTCGTTCTAAAATGTTGTTTTGTTGCATAGAATCATGCAAAATGGTTCTAAAATGATAACATAGATGTATAGGACATAACTAAAGGTTAGAAACATGAAATAAGCATATAAGTGAGGAAATAGGATTGAAAAACACCCAAAAATAGCCAAAAATGACCCATTCTACTTGTTAGTGTTCCAAAATGACCTCTTATTGCGTACAAGATGCAAATGAGTTAGAATGCTTAAATAAATGTTTTAGGACATGGATAAAGCTTAAAAACAAAAAATATGTTGATTACTGTGGAGATGGGAACGGAAACACCCAAAAATTAGCAAAAAGGACATATTTCAATACTTGTCGTTCTAAAATGTTGTTTTGTTGCATAGAATCATGCAAAATGGTTCTAAAATGATAAAATAGATGTATAGGACATAACTAAAGGTTAGAAACATGAAATAGGTATATAAGTGAGGAAATAGGATTGAAAAACACCCAAAAATGACCCATTCTACTTGTTAGTGTTCCAAAATGACCTCTTATTGCGTACAAGATGCAAATGAGTTAGAATGCTTAAATAAATGTTTTAGGACATGGATAAAGCTTAAAAACAAAAAATATGTTGATTACTGTGGAGATGGGAACGAAAACACCCAAAAATTAGCAAAAAGGACATATTTCAATACTTGTCGTTCTAAAATGTTGTTTTGTTGCATAGAATCATGCAAAATGGTTCTAAAATGATAACATAGATGTATAGGACATAACTAAAGGTTAGAAACATGAAATAGGCATATAAGTGAGGAAATAGGATTGAAAAACACCCAAAAATAGCCAAAAATGACCCATTCTACTAGTTAGTGTTCTAAAATGACCTCTTATTGCGTACAAGATGCAAATGAGTTATAGAATGCTTAAATAAATGTTTTAGGACATGGATAAAGCTTAAAAACAAAAAATATGTTGATTACTGTGGAGATGGGAACGGAAACACCCAAAAATTAGCAACAAGGACATATTTCAATACTTGTCGTTCTAAAATGTTGTTTTGTTGCATAGAATCATGCAAAATGGTTCTAAAATGATAACATAGATGTATAGGACATAACTAAAGGTTAGAAACATGAAATAGGCGTATAAGTGAGGAAATAGGATTGAAAAACACCCAAAAATAGCCAAAAATGACCCATTCTACTTGTTAGTGTTCCAAAATGACCTCTGATTGCGTACAAGATGCAAATGAGTTATAGAATGCTTAAATAAATGGTTTAGGACATGGATAAAGCTTAAAAACAAAAAATATGTTGATTACTGTGGAGATGGGAACGGAAACACCCAAAAATTAGCAAAAAGGATATATTTCACTACTTTTCGTTCTAAAATGTTGTTTTGTTGCATAGAATCATGCAAAATGGTTCTAAAATGATAACATAGATGTATAGGACATAACTAAAGGTTAGAAACATGAAATAGGCATATAAGTGAGGAAATAGGATTGAAAAACACCCAAAAATAGCCAAAAATGACCAATTCTACTTGTTAGTGTTCCAAAATGACCTCTTATTGCGTACAAGATGCAAATGAGTTATAGAATGCTTAAATAAATGTTTTAGGACATGGATAAAGCTTAAAAACAAAAAATATGTTGATTACTGTGGAGATGGGAACGAAAACACCCAAAAATTAGCAAAAAGGACATATTTCAATACTTGTCGTTCTAAAATGTTGTTTTGTTGCATAGAATCATGCAAAATGGTTCTAAAATGATAACATAGATGTATAGGACATAACTAAAGGTTAGAAACATTAAATAGGCATATAAGTGAGGAAATAGCATTGAAAAACACCCAAAAATAGCCAAAAATGACCCATTCTACTAGTTAGTGTTCTAAAATGACCTCTTATTGCGTACAAGATGCAAATGAGTTATAGAATGCTTAAATAAATGTTTTAGGACATGGATAAAGCTTAAAAAAAAAAATATGTTGATTACTGTGGAGATGGGAACGGAAACACCCAAAAATTAGCAAAAAGGACATATTTCAATACTTGTCGTTCTAAAATGTTGTTTTGTTGCATAGAATCATGCAAAATGGTTCTAAAATGATAACATAGATGTATAGGACATAACTAAAGGTTAGAAACATGAAATAGGCGTATAAGTGAGGAAATAGGATTGAAAAACACCCAAAAATAGCCAAAAATGACCCATTCTACTTGTTAGTGTTCCAAAATGACCTCTTATTGCGTACAAGATGCAAATGAGTTATAGAATGCTTAAATAAATTGTTTAGGACATGGATAAAGCTTAAAAACAAAAAATATGTTGATTACTGTGGAGATGGGAACGGAAACACCCAAAAATTAGCAAAAAGGATATATTTCACTACTTGTCGTTCTAAAATGTTGTTTTGTTGCATAGAATCATGCAAAATGGTTCTAAAATGATAACATAGATGTATAGGACATAACTAAAGGTTAGAAACATGAAATAGGCATATAAGTGAGGAAATAGGATTGAAAAACACCCAAAAATAGCCAAAAATGACCAATTCTACTTGTTAGTGTTCCAAAATGACCTCTTATTGCGTACAAGATGCAAATGAGTTATAGAATGCTTAAATAAATGGTTTAGGACATGGATAAAGCTTAAAAACAAAAAATATGTTGATTACTGAGGAGATGGGAACGGAAACACCCAAAAATTAGCAAAAAGGACATATTTCAATACTTGTCGTTCTAAAATGTTGTTTTGTTGCATAGAATCATGCAAAATGGTTCTAAAATGATAACATAGATGTATAGGACATAACTAAAGGTTAGAAACATGAAATAGGCATATAAGTGAGGAAATAGGATTGAAAAACACCCAAAAATAGCCAAAAATGACCAATTCTACTTGTTAGTGTTCCAAAATGACCTCTTATTGCGTACAAGATGCAAATGAGTTATAGAATGCTTAAATAAATGGTTTAGGACATGGATAAAGCTTAAAAACAAAAAATATGTTGATTACTGTGGAGATGGGAACGGAAACACCCAAAAATTAGCAAAAAGGATATATTTCACTACTTGTCGTTCTAAAATGTTGTTTTGTTGCATAGAATCATGCAAAATGGTTCTAAAATGATAATATAGATGTATAGGACATAACTAAAGGTTAGAAACATGAAATAGGCATATAAGTGAGGAAATAGGATTGAAAAACACCCAAAAATAGCCAAAAATGACCCATTCTACTTGTTAGTGTTCCAACATGACCTCTTATTGCGTACAAGATGCAAATGAGTTATAGAATGCTTAAATAAATGGTTTAGGACATGGATAAAGCTTAAAAACAAAAAATATGTTGATTACTGTGGAGATGGGAACGGAAACACCCAAAAATTAGCAAAAAGGATATATTTCACTACTTGTCGTTCTAAAATGTTGTTTTGTTGCATAGAATCATGCAAAATGGTTCTAAAATGATAACATAGATGTATAGGACATAACTAAAGGTTAGAAACATGAAATAGGCATATAAGTGAGGAAATAGGATTGAAAAACACCCAAAAATAGCCAAAAATGACCAATTCTACTTGTTAGTGTTCCAAAATGACCTCTTATTGCGTACAAGATGCAAATGAGTTATAGAATGCTTAAATAAATGGTTTAGGACATGGATAAAGCTTAAAAACAAAAAATATGTTGATTACTGTGGAGATGGGAACGGAAACACCCAAAAATTAGCAAAAAGGACATATTTGAATACTTGTCGTTCTAAAATGTTGTTTTGTTGCATAGAATAATGCAAAATGGTTCTAAAATGATAACATAGATGTATAGGACATAACTAAAGGTTAGAAACATGAAATAGGCATATAAGTGAGGAAATAGGATTGAAAAACACCCAAAAATAGCCAAAAATGACCAATTCTACTTGTTAGTGTTCCAAAATGACCTCTTATTGCGTACAAGATGCAAATGAGTTATAGAATGCTTAAATAAATGGTTTAGGACATGGATAAAGCTTAAAAACAAAAAATATGTTGATTACTGTGGAGATGGGAACGGAAACACCCAAAAATTAGCAAAAAGGATATATTTCACTACTTGTCGTTCTAAAATGTTGTTTTGTTGCATAGAATCATGCAAAATGGTTCTAAAATGATAATATAGATGTATAGGACATAACTAAAGGTTAGAAACATGAAATAGGCATATAAGTGAGGAAATAGGATTGAAAAACACCCAAAAATAGCCAAAAATGACCCATTCTACTTGTTAGTGTTCCAACATGACCTCTTATTGCGTACAAGATGCAAATGAGTTATAGAATGCTTAAATAAATGGTTTAGGACATGGATAAAGCTTAAAAACAAAAAATATGTTGATTACTGTGGAGATGGGAACGGAAACACCCAAAAATTAGCAAAAAGGATATATTTCACTACTTGTCGTTCTAAAATGTTGTTTTGTTGCATAGAATCATGCAAAATGGTTCTAAAATGATAACATAGATGTATAGGACATAACTAAAGGTTAGAAACATGAAATAGGCATATAAGTGAGGAAATAGGATTGAAAAACACCCAAAAATAGCCAAAAATGACCAATTCTACTTGTTAGTGTTCCAAAATGACCTCTTATTGCGTACAAGATGCAAATGAGTTATAGAATGCTTAAATAAATGGTTTAGGACATGGATAAAGCTTAAAAACAAAAAATATGTTGATTACTGTGGAGATGGGAACGGAAACACCCAAAAATTAGCAAAAAGGACATATTTCAATACTTGTCGTTCTAAAATGTTGTTTTGTTGCATAGAATAATGCAAAATGGTTCTAAAATGATAACATAGATGTATAGGACATAACTAAAGGTTAGAAACATGAAATAGGCATATAAGTGAGGAAATAGGATTGAAAAACACCCAAAAATAGCCAAAAATGACCAATTCTACTTGTTAGTGTTCCAAAATGACCTCTTATTGCGTACAAGATGCAAATGAGTTATAGAATGCTTAAATAAATGGTTTAGGACATGGATAAAGCTTAAAAACAAAAAATATGTTGATTACTGTGGAGATGGGAACGGAAACACCCAAAAATTAGCAAAAAGGATATATTTCACTACTTGTCGTTCTAAAATGTTGTTTTGTTGCATAGAATCATGCAAAATGGTTCTAAAATGATAATATAGATGTATAGGACATAACTAAAGGTTAGAAACATGAAATAGGCATATAAGTGAGGAAATAGGATTGAAAAACACCCAAAAATAGCCAAAAATGACCAATTCTACTTGTTAGTGTTCCAAAATGACCTCTTATTGCGTACAAGATGCAAATGAGTTATAGAATGCTTAAATAAATGGTTTAGGACATGGATAAAGCTTAAAAACAAAAAATATGTTGATTACTGTGGAGATGGGAACGGAAACACCCAAAAATTAGCAAAAAGGACATATTTCAATACTTGTCGTTCTAAAATGTTGTTTTGTTGCATAGAACCATGCAAAATGGTTCTAAAATGATAACATAGATGTATAGGACATAACTAAAGGTTAGAAACATGAAATAGGCGTATAAGTGAGGAAATAGGATTGAAAAACACCCAAAAATAGCCAAAAATGACCAATTCTACTTGTTAGTGTTCCAAAATGACCTCTTATTGCGTATAAGATGCAAATGAGTTAGAATGCTTAAATAAATGTTTTAGGACATGGATAAAGCTTAAAAACAAAAAATATGTTGATTACTGTGGAGATGGGAACGGAAACACCCAAAAATTAGCAAAAAGGACATATTTCAATACTTGTCGTTCTAAAATGTTGTTTTGTTG
The DNA here is from genome assembly GCA_951394345.1 of Salicornia ramosissima. NCBI lineage: Eukaryota > Viridiplantae > Streptophyta > Magnoliopsida > Caryophyllales > Amaranthaceae > Salicornia > Salicornia ramosissima. Next base: position 32,248,452 of record OX596234.1, on the reverse strand, counting down.
CATAGAATCATGCAAAATGGTTCTAAAATGATAAAATAGATGTATAGGACATAACTAAAGGTTAGAAACATGAAATAGGTATATAAGTGAGGAAATAGGATTGAAAAACACCCAAAAATGACCCATTCTACTTGTTAGTGTTCCAAAATGACCTCTTATTGCGTACAAGATGCAAATGAGTTAGAATGCTTAAATAAATGTTTTAGGACATGGATAAAGCTTAAAAACAAAAAATATGTTGATTACTGTGGAGATGGGAACGAAAACACCCAAAAATTAGCAAAAAGGACATATTTCAATACTTGTCGTTCTAAAATGTTGTTTTGTTGCATAGAATCATGCAAAATGGTTCTAAAATGATAACATAGATGTATAGGACATAACTAAAGGTTAGAAACATGAAATAGGCATATAAGTGAGGAAATAGGATTGAAAAACACCCAAAAATAGCCAAAAATGACCCATTCTACTAGTTAGTGTTCTAAAATGACCTCTTATTGCGTACAAGATGCAAATGAGTTATAGAATGCTTAAATAAATGTTTTAGGACATGGATAAAGCTTAAAAACAAAAAATATGTTGATTACTGTGGAGATGGGAACGGAAACACCCAAAAATTAGCAAAAAGGACATATTTCAATACTTGTCGTTCTAAAATGTTGTTTTGTTGCATAGAATCATGCAAAATGGTTCTAAAATGATAACATAGATGTATAGGACATAACTAAAGGTTAGAAACATGAAATAGGCGTATAAGTGAGGAAATAGGATTGAAAAACACCCAAAAATAGCCAAAAATGACCCATTCTACTTGTTAGTGTTCCAAAATGACCTCTTATTGCGTACAAGATGCAAATGAGTTATAGAATGCTTAAATAAATGGTTTAGGACATGGATAAAGCTTAAAAACAAAAAATATGTTGATTACTGTGGAGATGGGAACGGAAACACCCAAAAATTAGCAAAAAGGATATATTTCACTACTTGTCGTTCTAAAATGTTGTTTTGTTGCATAGAACCATGCAAAATGGTTCTAAAATGATAACATAGATGTATAGGACATAACTAAAGGTTAGAAACATGAAATAGGCGTATAAGTGAGGAAATAGGATTGAAAAACACCCAAAAATAGCCAAAAATGACCCATTCTACTTGTTAGTGTTCCAAAATGACCTCTTATTGCGTACAAGATGCAAATGAGTTATAGAATGCTTAAATAAATGGTTTAGGACATGGATAAAGCTTAAAAACAAAAAATATGTTGATTACTGTGGAGATGGGAACGGAAACACCCAAAAATTAGCAAAAAGGATATATTTCACTACTTGTCGTTCTAAAATGTTGTTTTGTTGCATAGAATCATGCAAAATGGTTCTAAAATGATAACATAGATGTATAGGACATAACTAAAGGTTAGAAACATGAAATAGGCATATAAGTGAGGAAATAGGATTGAAAAACACCCAAAAATAGCCAAAAATGACCAATTCTACTTGTTAGTGTTCCAAAATGACCTCTTATTGCGTACAAGATGCAAATGAGTTATAGAATGCTTAAATAAATGGTTTAGGACATGGATAAAGCTTAAAAACAAAAAATATGTTGATTACTGTGGAGATGGGAACGGAAACACCCAAAAATTAGCAAAAAGGACATATTTCAATACTTGTCGTTCTAAAATGTTGTTTTGTTGCATAGAATCATGCAAAATGGTTCTAAAATGATAACATAGATGTATAGGACATAACTAAAGGTTAGAAACATGAAATAGGCATATAAGTGAGGAAATAGGATTGAAAAACACCCAAAAATAGCCAAAAATGACCAATTCTACTTGTTAGTGTTCCAAAATGACCTCTTATTGCGTATAAGATGCAAATGAGTTAGAATGCTTAAATAAATGTTTTAGGACATGGATAAAGCTTAAAAACAAAAAATATGTTGATTACTGTGGAGATGGGAACGGAAACACCCAAAAATTAGCAAAAAGGACATATTTCAATACTTGTCGTTCTAAAATGTTGTTTTGTTGCATAGAATCATGCAAAATGGTTCTAAAATGATAAAATAGATGTATAGGACATAACTAAAGGTTAGAAACATGAAATAGGTATATAAGTGAGGAAATAGGATTGAAAAACACCCAAAAATGACCCATTCTACTTGTTAGTGTTCCAAAATGACCTCTTATTGCGTACAAGATGCAAATGAGTTAGAATGCTTAAATAAATGTTTTAGGACATGGATAAAGCTTAAAAACAAAAAATATGTTGATTACTGTGGAGATGGGAACGAAAACACCCAAAAATTAGCAAAAAGGACATATTTCAATACTTGTCGTTCTAAAATGTTGTTTTGTTGCATAGAATCATGCAAAATGGTTCTAAAATGATAACATAGATGTATAGGACATAACTAAAGGTTAGAAACATGAAATAGGCATATAAGTGAGGAAATAGGATTGAAAAACACCCAAAAATAGCCAAAAATGACCCATTCTACTAGTTAGTGTTCTAAAATGACCTCTTATTGCGTACAAGATGCAAATGAGTTATAGAATGCTTAAATAAATGTTTTAGGACATGGATAAAGCTTAAAAACAAAAAATATGTTGATTACTGTGGAGATGGGAACGGAAACACCCAAAAATTAGCAAAAAGGACATATTTCAATACTTGTCGTTCTAAAATGTTGTTTTGTTGCATAGAATCATGCAAAATGGTTCTAAAATGATAACATAGATGTATAGGACATAACTAAAGGTTAGAAACATGAAATAGGCGTATAAGTGAGGAAATAGGATTGAAAAACACCCAAAAATAGCCAAAAATGACCCATTCTACTTGTTAGTGTTCCAAAATGACCTCTTATTGCGTACAAGATGCAAATGAGTTATAGAATGCTTAAATAAATGGTTTAGGACATGGATAAAGCTTAAAAACAAAAAATATGTTGATTACTGTGGAGATGGGAACGGAAACACCCAAAAATTAGCAAAAAGGATATATTTCACTACTTGTCGTTCTAAAATGTTGTTTTGTTGCATAGAACCATGCAAAATGGTTCTAAAATGATAACATAGATGTATAGGACATAACTAAAGGTTAGAAACATGAAATAGGCGTATAAGTGAGGAAATAGGATTGAAAAACACCCAAAAATAGCCAAAAATGACCCATTCTACTTGTTAGTGTTCCAAAATGACCTCTTATTGCGTACAAGATGCAAATGAGTTATAGAATGCTTAAATAAATGGTTTAGGACATGGATAAAGCTTAAAAACAAAAAATATGTTGATTACTGTGGAGATGGGAACGGAAACACCCAAAAATTAGCAAAAAGGATATATTTCACTACTTGTCGTTCTAAAATGTTGTTTTGTTGCATAGAATCATGCAAAATGGTTCTAAAATGATAACATAGATGTATAGGACATAACTAAAGGTTAGAAACATGAAATAGGCGTATAAGTGAGGAAATAGGATTGAAAAACACCCAAAAATAGCCAAAAATGACCCATTCTACTTGTTAGTGTTCCAAAATGACCTCTTATTGCGTACAAGATGCAAATGAGTTATAGAATGCTTAAATAAATGGTTTAGGACATGGATAAAGCTTAAAAACAAAAAATATGTTGATTACTGTGGAGATGGGAACGGAAACACCCAAAAATTAGCAAAAAGGATATATTTCACTACTTGTCGTTCTAAAATGTTGTTTTGTTGCATAGAATCATGCAAAATGGTTCTAAAATGATAATATAGATGTATAGGACATAACTAAAGGTTAGAAACATGAAATAGGTATATAAGTGTGGAAATAGGAACGGGAACACCCAAAATTTAGCAAAAAACTAGGACATATATCACTACTTGTCGTTCCAATGTTTTATTATTTCAAGTATTATATTGTGATTATCATGTTGTTTAATTTGATTTGGTTTACAATACTTTGAAGGAGTTTGCTGAAGATCTGACCCGTACACTAAATTGGAGATTGATGAAGTTCGGGAGCAATGGGCGAGGTTCTTTCGGCCCTTTATGTTGAAATGATGATGTGATAATTTGTAAAATTGTGTTTTTATTTGTATTATGTATCATCGTTGATAACTTATTGGACCTTTGAGGTGTATACTATATTCGAAATACATTTTGTAAAGAATTGATTTGTTTGTATGTATTATATTTATATTATATACATTTCGATCAATTCATCGATCCTTGGCGCGCGGCTCATTCCTAGGCGGCCTACGTATACGTATACGTATTGTACTGTATGATTTAATATAATTCAATGATAATTATCTATAATATAAAAAAATTTAAAAATAATCCAATTAAAACAATTGGACACATTTGCATCGTGCCTTCAAATGCATGATGCAAATAAATGATTTATTTGCATCGTGCCTTCAAATGCATGATGCAAATAAATGATTTATTTGCATCGTGCCTTCAAAGGCAAGATGCAAATAAATGACTTATTTGCATCGTGCCTTCAAAGGCATGATGCAAATAGATGATTTATTTGCATCGTGCCTTCAAAGGCACGATACAAATAAATCAACTATTGTTGGCATTAAGTGATCTATTTGCATCGTGCCTTAAAATGCACGATACAAATAAATCATGTAATTGTATCGTGCAGTTTAAGGCACGATGCAAATAATAATTATTTGGATCGTGCCTAAGGCACGATGCAAATACTGAATCTATTTGTAACTGTTTTATTTGTAACTGCAAATGCACGATACTAATAGCTTGAAATGCACGATGCAAATAGCCATTTTTCTACTAGTTGAGAACACAAGATTTGGTGATAGGTTTACCTAACATCAAATATGTGGCAGACCAGCTCTGTTAAGAGTGTGCAAAGTGCAAACATGTGAGATCATCTTTTAAACCAAAGAAAGTGGTTAGTTCCTCTAGACCATTTGAACTTGTACACATGGATTTATGTGAACCTATGCGTGTACAAAGTAGAAATGGCTTTAGCTATGTATTTGTCTTAATTGATGATTACTCTCGTTTCACTTGGACCATATTCTTGAAATACAAAGATGAAACTTTTGATGAATTTGAAATTTTAGTGAAACAGGTCCAGAACAAGATCAATCATCAGTTAGCATCTATTAGATCTGATCATGGGTCAGAATTTGATAATGTTAGCTTTATAACTTATTGTATGGAGCATGGTGTCTCTCACAACTTTTCAGCCCCCAGAACTCCACAACAAAATGGAGTAGTTGAAAGGAAGAATCGCACTCTAGAAGAAATGGCTAGAACAATGCTTCTAGAGAGTGGTCTGTCTAAGAAATTTTGGGCTGATGCTGTGAGTACATCATGCTACATACTCAATAGGGTTATGCTAAGACCAATACTGAGAAAAACACCTTATGAACTTCTAAGGGGTCGAAAACCAAACATTGAACATTTAAGGATATTTGGTTGTAAGTGTTTTGTACACAACAATGGTAAGACCAGTTTGGACAAGTTCGACCCCAGGAGTGATGAAGCTGTTTTTATTGGGTATTCTCCTCATAGCAAGGCATATAAAGTTTTCAACAAAAGAACCTTGTGTGTTGAAGAGAGTATCCATGTGTTATTTCATGAAACTAACATGTTCAACAAGCCTGTGCAGGTAGATGATGATGAAGGCTTTGATATTGGGATGAGAAATTTCACTGGAGCTGAACCAGAAAACACTGCTGAACCAGAGCCTCCGACTCCACCTGAAAACAACAATGGGTCTGGTGCAGCTGAGGCAAATGCTAAACAGGTTGTTGAACTCAGTGACTCTCCTGCTCATCCAACTGAAGACGAAGTGGGAGAGAACACTGAAGAAACTGGTCCACCCTCTCAAAATGAAAATGAAATAGGGGGAACCAGTACAGATATTGGTTCTAACTTAGATGACTCAAATACTGTAAGAAGGAGTATGTTCAAGCAAATAAGCTCTCATCCTTCTGATCAAATCATTAGTGATTTATCAAAAGGAGTACAAACTAGAAATTCTGTTTGGAAAAACTTCTGTGCTTACTTCTCCTTCTTATCCCACATAGAACCAACTGACTATATGATTGCACTAACTGATCCTGATTGGATCTTGGCCATGCAAGATGAGTTGAACCAGTTTGAAAGAAATCAGGTTTGACATCTTGAACCAAGAACCAATGAGATGTCAGTTATTGGAACCAAATGGGTCTTCAGAAACAAAATGGATGACTCAGGTACTATAGTCAGAAACAAGGCCAGGCTAGTGGTTCAAGGGTTTAACCAACAAGAGGGAATAGATTATGATGAAACCTTTGCTCCAGTAGCCAGGCATGAGGCAATAAGAATCTTAATTGCCTTTGCTGCCCACATGAACTTTAAACTCTTTCAAATGGATGTTAAAACTGCTTTTCTAAATGGTTATTTGAAAGAAGATGTGTATGTGGAACAACCCCTGACTTTGAGGATAGAGTTTGTCCAAATCATGTCTACAAGTTAGAAAAAGCTCTTTATGGCCTCAAACAAGCCTCTCGTGCTTGGTATGAGAGACTCTCTATTTTTCTTATTAAAAATCATTATGAGAGAGGTTCAGTGGACAAAACTCTATTCTTAAAGAATAAGGGAACAAATCTGTTAGTGGTCCAGGTATATGTTGATGATATTTTGTTTGGGGCTACTAATTCTGTTTTGCGTGATGAGTTTGCAGACCTAATGAGGAGTGAATTTGAGATGAGTATGATGGGAGAACTTGGCTTCTTCCTAGGGCTCCAAATCAAGCAAGTGGATGATGGAATCATGATCCACCAATAAAAGTATCTCAAGGAGCTGCTCAAGAGATATGGTCTGCAAGATAGCAAGTCCTATGACACACCAATTCCCACCTCTTGTAAACTGAGCCTAGATGAGAAAGGAAAAGATGTTGAGGATAAGCTATACAGAGGTATGATTGGCTCACTTCTTTACTTAACAGCTAGTAGACCAGACATAGTGTTCTCAGTTGGGTTGTGTGCTAGATTTCAAAGCAACCCAAAAGAGTCTCATCTAAAAGCTGTTAAGAGAATTTTTAGGTACTTGAGTGGTACAGAGGACATGTGATTATGGTATCCAAAGGGAAGTAATTTTGATCTTTTAGGATACACTGATGCTGACTATGCTGGTTTTAGTGTTGACAGGAAGAGAACTTCAGGAATGGCTCACTTCTTAGGTTCTTGTCTCATATCATGGGGATATAAGAAACAAAATTCAGTGGCCTATCCACAGCTGAATCAGAGTACATAGCTGCTGCTTTGTGCTGTGCTCAATTGCTTTGGATAAAGACACAACTTAAGGATTTTGAGGTCTGTTCCGGAAGTGTTCCCATATTGTGTGATAACACCAGTGCTATAAACATTACTAAAAATCCTGTCCAGCACTCTAAAACCAAACATATTGAAATCAGACATCATTTTCTCAGAGAAAATGATGAAAAAGAAAATTTGAATCTTAAATTTTGCAGATCTGAAGAACAATTGGTTGATATTTTCACTAAACCCTTAAGCAGGGAAGTGTTTGTCAAACTCCGCACATTACTTGGTATGGTAAGGATTAGATCCTAGTTCCTTAAGACTTATCTTTCCCTTTTTGGCTATTGATCGGGTGCTTAGGGGTCGTTACTTCCTAATCCGGTCAAAAATAATTACCCTAGGCTAACCTAACAAGTAGTATAGGAAAGTAAGGGGTCGAACCACAAGGAACAAGCGGATTACTTAGCTAAGTTATTGAGTGAAAGGGGGTTTTCTTTTGATAAAGAGAAAGGGTGACTAAACTAATTAAACAAACTAAGTCTAATGCAAATTAAACCAAATCATAGCTATGAAAAATCAACAATTAAAGGCACTGGGGAAGAGGTAAAACATGATGTTCCAATAATCAAGCACGGAGTAATCACATAGAAAGCATAAAACCACTCGTTTCAAGCAAGGAGATTAGTTTATGCAAGAGGACTTAGATTTCTCAGCCCACCCACTCACACAACATCTCAACCTAGACCAAACCAAACACCATGGATCGAATCGCTCAGTAAACTAGATCTCTCATTCTTTACCTCGCTCACAACCCGGTTCGATTTACTCTAGACCCTTCCTAACATGTTGTCTCCAACCTCATGCTTAGATTTCTCAACCACACTTGGTTAGTCCAAGATTCTATCCTAGAAGTTGGCCAAACTCCTAATCTAGCATTTCAATCCATGTTAGAAAACAAGCATCAACAAATTATTTCATACCAAACTAACAATTACTCCATGTTCAATCAATCAAAATACCATCATTTTCCCCCTCCCCTAGCTAGAAATCTAGCCTAGGAGAGGGATGTTCATACTAACAAAAACCATAAATAGACCAAACATGATAGAAGAAGTAGAGAAGCTAATAAACATAGAAAATAACAACTAGACTTGCAAATACTACTTCAAAGATTTAAACTTAAAATCACAAAAACAATGAGTAAGAGATTATAGCTAATGACAAGTAATAACTCAACAAATATTTACATACAAATGATGAACAAATAACAAAGTAAGAAAGATGAGAAATGTTACCAAACTAGAAGATTGGATAAATGGATTGATTGCAAATGAAGAAGAAATTGTTGATGATTACAAGCTAAAACTATTAAAACTCTTGTGTTTCTCTCTCTAAAATACTGAAAATAATGCTGAGTTCTTGATATTTTCGTGCCCCCCTTAAACCTAGAAGAGTTGGGGTATTTATAGATTACATGAGAGAGAACAAATGGACGTGCTGAAGCTGGGCAAAGGGAGCGGACGCTTCAGGGGTTGGAGCGGACACTCCAAGTGTTGGAGCGGACGCTCCATGCAAGGGGAGCGGACGCTCCATGGGTTGGAGCGGACGCTCCATGCATGGGCGAGCGGACGCTCCATGGGTTGGAGCGGACGCTCTGGAACCTCCCAGCAGCTAATGCCTTTCTGATCATGGGCCGAGCGTCCGCTCTAAATTAGAGAGCGTCCGCTCTGACCTGTTAGAGCGGCCGCTCTCATATTTAGAGCGTCCGCTCTGAGAAGACTGCACAAAGAGCTGATCTTGTAAGGCTCATAACTTTTGATGTAGATCTCTAATTGGAGCGTGTAATATACCGTTGGAAAGCTCTTGAACTCTAGTTTCCAACACAATAGTCCCCGCATCCAAAAGATTTCCAGAAAAGAATTTATGCCCAAAGTAATGGAGGGTGGTCCAAACCGGCTTCGACCCATCTTTCTCCTCTTCTTTTACACCCAATGCTTCCATACTTGATTTTTCCTTCCATGACTCACCCGGTTTTAGAGTCGTTTCCTTGCTTTTGCTTGGATCATGGGTCCTAGGGTGCTCTTGTTTCTTTCCTTGGCTTCCTAGGCCATCATAGAATGTTCATGTCCTTCGAGGGTACTTAAGCATTGTTTTGAGGTCTTAGCTTTGTGTCATGCTTCTCGAAGCTTCCCGGGACCTCTCACGATCCTTTTCGGCTATCGAGAATCATTCGGTAACATGCAAAACACCTGCATGAAAGAACGCATGGCATAAGCAACACAAAAATGCTCAATTATTATCAAAAACAACAAGAAAACACATTATTCGACAAAAACACAACATAAACATAAACTAAGCTAAAAAAAGCCTATAAATAAGCCTAAAAAGCATTTAAAACGAACTAAAAGAGCCGGGAAAGTCGGTCCAAAAAGGGCCTGATCAAATTCCCCCAAGCTTGCCTTTTGTTTGTCCTCAAGCAAACAAAAACAAGAAAAACTAAAAAGCAAAATACTAACTCACTTTCGTAGGAATCACGATCATTTTTAGCGTAAATGACAAGCCATTTAAACCTCAAAGTCGCCAAAGAGGACGAGTGATGCTCTCATAAGGGTTTCCAAAGAGTTTAACCCATAACTCTTCCAAAAAAAGATCAAGGCATAGGTTAACGAAAACAAAGAAAAGAAAAACAAAAGGAAGAAAAATAAAACAAAAATCCCTAGTTGGACTTGTAAATGGATCAACGATCAATGAATGCAAACCTTTCTAAGCACTAGCGGAAAACATGCTCAAAGATGTCTAAGGTGGATAGTCAAATAAAACATGCTACATAGAAGAACTAGAGAGGAACAATCCTCTTTTCGCTCTACCACCAAACAATCACAAGCTAAGCTAGTGTCGTCTCCACCCTTTGAGGTAGCTCCTCATGACTCCTCGAAGGAGCCGGAAAAACAAAAAGGAGAAACAATTTAGGCTACCCGACATCTCATCTTAACAAAACCGCTCAATATGCTTGAACCATGACTTCCTCCACCGACTGTGACTCAACTCTCTAGGATCAAGAGGGCTTAAAGGTTTTAATGTAGGGCTAGGGTAAGGTAGGAATAAATTTGGCTTGTGGTGCTCAAAACTTAAATAGTGAAGCAAATAAGCGCCAATGAGCAACAAAAAGCAAACAAACTCCTAATACTCCACACACATACATAAAAAATTTGAAAAATTTTACACAATTTTTCGCATTACACCTCCTCCCCCAAGCTTAAAGGACACAATGTCCTCATTGTGAAAAAGAAAGGAATAAATGCTCACTTTTTTTTTTCAACTTTTCATTTTTTTTTTCAAAGTTTTTTTTTTTTTTGGCCAATGTCTCCCCTTTTTTATATAATTATTCAACATGACTTTGCCTTTTTCAACTTAGGTCGACTTTTGCTTGCAAAAATATACAAATCATACACCTTAGCTTGGAAAACTTCCCTACTTCTCCACAAATTTTCAATACAAAATAAATTCTAACCAAGATACTCCAAATGCTTCACTACACCTAAAAGGTATAAAACAAAACAAAGTGGATACAAGGCTATTAATGTGGCTAGAAGAAAGGAAAGGCCAAGCTCAAAGGGTTCCAAATGGTAAATGCAAAGAAAAAACCTAGAAAAGTGAAAGAAGCAAGGCAAATAAAACAAAAAGGGAAATGAAAAAGGGAAAAAATGGAAAATAACTAAGAAAATGAATGCCTCCGTCCTCCCCTAGAGTAGCTCGGTCGCGGTCTCGGAGAGTCATGGATCAAGTTCTTGATCAAGCTAAGCCATGACAAGGATCCTATTGCCACTCAAACAAAACAATGTTGAAGGCTTGAAAGATTTGACAATTCTTCACATGTTAAGGGTAGTGGATTGCAAATACTACCTCTAGGGATTCAACTAGCTAGCAAAGCATCACCAATCATACCACAACCCAAGAGTTTAAGTTTCATGAACTCTAAAGCTCTAAAAACTAGCACATAATATTTGAAAATCAACCCCAACATCTCAAACCATGTGGACCGCTAACAATTAGGAAGGAATGCATTCAATGTCCAAGACTCTAAAGTGATCAAGTCCAAACTAAAAACAAAACCAAAAATACACTTTTCCTTGAAAAGAAAAGAAAAAGAAATGGAAAAAAAAGGAAAAACAAAATAAGAAAACTATACAAAAGTGAGGAAAACAAAATCCAAGCATGAATGACTCTCAAATAAGCAATCAAGAATCAAACAAATAAATAAATCGAGGCCCAACGCCATCGATATCCAAATGTCCTCAAGGGCTTAAAAGCCAAAATTAAAAGCCAAACATCCTCGAACAATCATCTCCTCCTAAACCTAACCCTAAAACTAAGCAAACAAGGGAAATAAAAGAGGAGAGTTTGGAAAGATCTCACCAAAGCAGGCTTCAAAATAAACAAAACAACCTCTATTTTGCGTTTTAGCGCCATACATAAGCCATTTGAGTTGCCTGGCCATCAAACCTGCAAAAGAAGAGAAAGCAAGCACCAAACTCCAAAAACAAATTAATTACAAATAAAAGAAAAGAGTGGAAAACCAAGGAAAACTATGTACAAGGGAGAGAAGGATGATATCTAATAAATAGCATCGTAGAGCTCGTAGTAGCGTGTCATGAACATCGCCACTAAATCGAGAGAGAACCACGTAAGCAAAGAGAATCAAACAGGTAAAATGACAGATGAACGTCATCTTTTGCTTACATGGGGGAGGGGGATCAAAATTGAAACAAAAAGAAAAATCAACAAAATAAGAAGAAAATTTGAAATAAAAATAAGTAAAAGAAGAAAAAATATCATTACTATACATTTTTGCCGCTTTGGTTTCAAAATAGTAGTCACGAGGTTCAATAGAGGGTAAGAACTCATCAAATGGTGGACCACACACAAAATGTGGAAGAGAAACGGGTGATGAAGGAATGAGGACATACGCCCTAAGTGAGGTGGAGCAAGAAAAAGACTCGATGGAAATAGAATAGGGAGGCTTAACAACATCATTCCCAAAGAGAGGATTTTGATACTCACAAATTTCATCATCATCCTCAAAAAGAGGATTTAGAAACTTGCAAGTGTCACTATCAATCTCAAAGAGAGGGTTTTCACTTTCAAAACAAAAGTTCTCATCCTCACTATCACTAGAGTCATCACAATGGGCCATGCCACCTTCACAATGACTCAAAACCCTAAGATTTTCTCCACAATCAACGTCGTTGTCACCAAGAAATGCAAAAATCTCATCGACTAAAAGCAATAAATCCTCTTCCTCCTCAATGGAAACATGGAGCTTGGATGATTTAGGTGAAGAGTGAAAGGAAGGAGTGGTCGGCTCAAGAGGAGAGGGAGAAGTCAAAACTGGTTCAAAGGAATCATCATCATCCTTTTGAGCGACATCCACCTCTTCTTGAATCGGATTCCTCAAAGAAGAGATTGGGTCATCCTTGCCACAACCACCCTCACTCTCAACCATAAGTCCAAAATCATCCATCTCATCCTCTAAGCAAGATTCTAATATCTCAAGTCTCTTTATTAATTTACTTATTTGCACTTTGATGACTCGACTTCCCTCACTTTCTAATGGGAGACATTTAAGGATCTTAAAACACATTCCAATCAAGTCATTATACCCCTTAATCGTTTTAGTAGTGCAAACACTTGATGAACGAAGTTAGAAGGTCTTAGAAACTCACCAAGAAGGGAAGGGTCATAGCTAATCTCATCGCTAGAAACAAGAGAATCTTGATTGTAATGTGTGCAATAAAGTGAAGAATTAAAATTGGGGTGCACATCATTACAATTAGGAGAAATAGGAGGAAATGAATCGAAGATGGGTTGAACTTGACTAGAATGGGTACCCATGTCCCATTCATAAGTGTCTTGGGCTAGCCAACAATAAAAATTCCAAGCATTTCCTAAGGTCAAAGCTCGAAACTCACCGTTATACATAGACTCAACAACATCCAAAGTAAAAGCATTCAAACCCATGTAAATCACCTCACAAAATATTCAACAAATTATCATCCCAATTAAATAGGACTATACCTTGAACCTATTGAAATATTTCCAAAATGACTCACCTTCGATTTGAGGAATAGATAAGCTTCCCATCACGAAACCAAAATTCGACAAAAATGCAAGCAATTATTATTAAATAAATAAATAGCCAAAATAAAATAAAATAAAACCTCCTTTTTTTGTTTATTTTTTTTCAAAGTTTTGGGAAAGAAGAAAACAAAATAAAATCAAAAGAAAAAAAATCAAAAGAAAAGGAAAAAGATAGCCATTAACTCAATCGAGAAAAATTACACAACACTTTTCAACCGTTGTTCCTCGGCAACGGCGCCAAAATTTGATCGGGTGCTTAGGGGTCGTTACTTCCTAATCCGGTCAAAAATAATTACCCTAGGCTAACCTAACAAGTAGTATAGGAAAGTAAGGGGTCGAACCACAAGGAACAAGCGGATTACTTAGCTAAGTTATTGAGTGAAAGGGGGTTTTCGTTTGATAAAGAGAAAGGGTGACTAAACTAATTAAACAAACTAAGTCTAATGAAAATTAAACCAAATCATAGCGATGAAAAATCAACAATTAAAGGCACTGGGGAAGAGGTAAAACATGATGTTCCAATAATCAAGCACGGAGTAATCACATAGAAAGCATAAAACCACTCGTTTCAAGCAAGGAGATTAGTTTATGCAAGAGGACTTAGATTTCTCAGCCCACCCACTCACACAACATCTCAACCTAGACCAAACCAAACACCATGGATCGAATCGCTCAGTAAACTAGATCTCTCATTCTTTACCTCGCTCACAACCCGGTTCGATTTACTCTAGACCCTTCCTAACATGTTGTCTCCAACCTCATGCTTAGATTTCTCAACCACACTTGGTTAGTCCAAGATTCTATCCTAGAAGTTGGCCAAACTCCTAATCTAGCATTTCAATCCATGTTAGAAAACAAGCATCAACAAATTATTTCATACCAAACTAACAATTACTCCATGTTCAATCAATCAAAATACCATCATTTTCCCCCTCCCCTAGCTAGAAATCTAGCCTAGGAGAGGGATGTTCATACTAACAAAAACCATAAATAGACCAAACATGATAGAAGAAGTAGAGAAGCTAATAAACATAGAAAATAACAACTAGACTTGCAAATACTACTTCAAAGATTTAAACTTAAAATCACAAAAACAATGAGTAAGAGATTATAGCTAATGACAAGTAATAACTCAACAAATATTTACATACAAATGATGAACAAATAACAAAGTAAGAAAGATGAGAAATGTTACCAAACTAGAAGATTGGATAAATGGATTGATTGCAAATGAAGAAGAAATTGTTGATGATTACAAGCTAAAACTATTAAAACTCTTGTGTTTCTCTCTCTAAAATACTGAAAATAATGCTGAGTTCTTGATATTTTCGTGCCCCCCTTAAACCTAGAAGAGTTGGGGTATTTATAGATTACATGAGAGAGAACAAATGGACGTGCTGAAGCTGGGCAAAGGGAGCGGACGCTTCAGGGGTTGGAGCGGACACTCCAAGTGTTGGAGCGGACGCTCCATGCAAGGGGAGCGGACGCTCCATGGGTTGGAGCGGACGCTCCATGCATGGGCGAGCGGACGCTCCATGGGTTGGAGCGGACGCTCTGGAACCTCCCAGCAGCTAATGCCTTTCTGATCATGGGCCGAGCGTCCGCTCTAAATTAGAGAGCGTCCGCTCTGACCTGTTAGAGCGGCCGCTCTCATATTTAGAGCGTCCGCTCTGAGAAGACTGCACAAAGAGCTGATCTTGTAAGGCTCATAACTTTTGATGTAGATCTCTAATTGGAGCGTGTAATATACCGTTGGAAAGCTCTTGAACTCTAGTTTCCAACACAATAGTCCCCGCATCCAAAAGATTTCCAGAAAAGAATTTATGCCCAAAGTAATGGAGGGTGGTCCAAACCGGCTTCGACCCATCTTTCTCCTCTTCTTTTACACCCAATGCTTCCATACTTGATTTTTCCTTCCATGAATCACCCGGTTTTAGAGTCGTTTCCTTGCTTTTGCTTGGATCATGGGTCCTTGGGTGCTCTTGTTTCTTTCCTTGGCTTCCTAGGCCATCATAGAATGTTCATGTCCTTCGAGGGTACTTAAGCATTGTTTTGAGGTCTTAGCTTTGTGTCATGCTTCTCGAAGCTTCCCGGGACCTCTCACGATCCTTTTTGGCTATCGAGAATCATTCGGTAACATGCAAAACACCTGCATGAAAGAACGCATGGCATAAGCAACACAAAAATGCTTAATTATTATAAAAAACAACAAGAAAACACATTATTCGACAAAAACACAACATAAACATAAACTAAGCTAAAAAAGCCTATAAATAAGCCTAAAAAGCATTGAAAACGAACTAAAAGAGCCGGGAAAGTCGGTCCAAAAAGGGCCTGATCAGCTATGTTTGACTTTTTGATCCTTAGTGTACATAAGAAGGGTTGGTTAACTTTTAAATGTCATATATGCAAGTAGTCTCAAAGTTCTTATGTTGATGCTGTTCCAATGTGTGGTATCTCTAAGTTGCCTAACTAAAAGATGCCTTAAGTTTTTAATGAATACAGATCAGCGTCAGACCATCGTCAGACCAGTCCCTTACAACAGTTATATCAGTTAATTACTGAACCCTCAATTTTGAAATTGAGGATTTAATTGTTCTGACATGTGACCGTTGTGAACAGTGTAAAGTAACTTCCATCTTATCTATTCTAATAACTTCCATTTTTCTTCATTTTAATTCATTCTTTCACATTGAAATTTCTCTCTAACTGTCTCTAACCGTCTCTCTCTCTAATTGCTCTTCTCTCTCAAACCCTAAGCACCATCATTAGAATCTCTTTTCAAGAATTCGAAATCAGTTTCTCTCTCTCTCTCTCATCAAACTTACTGATTCAATAAAAAATGGGAAGAAAGAAGAACAAAGCTTCAAGGAAGAAAAGCAGAGGACTAAGTCAATCTCCTAGTTTCACACCTTCTAAGAACGAGAAGGAATCAAGTACTTCGGTGGTTGCTGAACACCACAAAGAAGAAGAAAAGCAGAAAGAGGTTAAGGACCAAGCCACTGAGGAAACAGTTGCTGAATCAAAGGCTGCATGTAAGCCCAAAGAGAAATCTACTCCACCACCAAGCCCTAAATCACCACCACCATCTTCACCAAAATCTCCACCACCTCAACCTCAGAGAACTCCTTCACCATCTAAGCCATCACCCTCTCAATCACCTAAACAACCCTCTCCACAACCTAATATCTCTTCACCTCCACAAAAATCACCATCACCCTCAAAAGCCAACGCTCCTCCACCCTCACCACCAAAGTCCAAAACTCCTCCACCCTCACCACCAAAGTCCAAAACTCCACCACCCTCTTCACCACAAAAGGAAACAACCCCATCACCTTCTCCACAACCACAAAAGACACCTTCACCATCCCATTAGACCACAGAGAAAACAGTGCAAAGCACTGAGGAGAAAGAAGTTGAAAAGGAAGAGACAGAGAAGCAGGATGATGACACACATGCACAGGACATGGATTTCGAAATAACTGGGGTAGTACAGGGGGAAAAAGAGACTGGAAAGAGGACAAGACCTTTGAGGACAAGGGTTTGTAAGGAAGAAATAAAAAAGGATCCTGTTGAGAAGGTTCCAGAGGGAAAGAAGGATGAAAAGAAGAAAAGGATGAAGAGTGTAGCAAAGAAAGGCAAAGCTTCTGAGAGCCCCAAGCCTGCAACAAAACTCCCAACTAAAAAGAAGAGGAAGGCTGACTCTGCCCCTGAAAAGGCCTCTGTCAAGAAGAAAGGTAAGACCACTTCTGAACCACTGTTTGAATTAAGTGGTAGGGGTGTCTTGTTTGGGTTTGCATGTCCTAAGTCTTGGATGAGTCAACCCTTTCTAGATGAATTTAAGGAGGCCATAGAATTCCAGGGTTGGGAGGGGCTGTTTGATAAGAGGTTTGATGTTTTTGAGACTTGTGATGAAGAATTCTACTCAAAACTGGGAAAACTAGACAAAGGGAAGGTTTGGAGTGAGGTCGAAGGGGTCGATATCACTCTGTCTAGGAAAATTCTAGGGGAGGTATTGGGTGTACCAAGAGGTGGGTTTTGTGACTATTCAAGGAACAACTGGCCTACTATTCCTGAGGTCAGTACAGAACACATACAGACCACTCTCTTTACTAATTCTCCAAATGATGGTTCTGGCTATGTAATTGGCCAACTAAGGGAACCATTGATGAGGCTGTTCCATACAGTAGCCTCTAAAATAGTACTCCCTAGGGCTCAAGGTAGAATGGATGTGAGAAAGATGGATGTTGTGATTATCTACTATCTGTATGAGAAAATTAAGTTGAGTCTCCCTGGTCTCATGCTAGCCCACATGGTTAGCATTCTGGAAAGGTCAAACCACTCTCTACCCTATGGTGCCTGGCTTACTCTGGTTTTCCAAATTAGGAAGGTCCATCTGAGTGGTGAGGTCAAGAAAATGTCTGTACTCACCAACCAGATCCTAGGTCAGAAGGGAATGACCTTTGAAGGTGGTATACTGAAAATGAGGGATGAAGAGAGGACCACTGGGGTCAAGAGAACAAGCAGCTCAAGGTCTGAGGAAGCTACTGGGTCACTGTCCAAACAGGTGCAAACTCATGGAGAACTACTGCAACAGATGATGGCCAGTGTGAATGCCCTGTGTACTTCTCTGGATGGATCAATCAAGAACATATCAGCACAGTTGGACTCCCATGAAGAAAAGCTTGCCTCATCTTCCAGCATCAAGCCCGAGACCACTAAGAGACCAGTTCCCATCATTGCCCAAGTGAAGAAGAAGCAGCAAGAGGAGAGTGTAGAAAAGGAGTATGAGGATTCTACTGAGGATTCTGATGATGATGCTAACTCTAACTCCTCTTAGCTTACCCCCTACCCTACTAACATATCTCTCCAACTATCTTTTCTCTAGTTTCTTTGAACAATTTCTATCGCTAGTTTTTGACCATTTCTGCTAAACAATTTCTCTGCACAATGGTCCTGGTCTGTATAATTATTTAAGTTTTGTGTGCACTTTGACATTTGGGATTGTGAGTTGTAGGTAGTCACTTTTGTGACAACATCTCTAGAATGTTGTGTTTATATTATGCTTGTGTTGACTTTACTTGTTGCCTTCTCCTAATTTTTGTGCTGTGTTAATTTTGTCATTTGATGATGCCAAAAGGGGGAATAGGACAGGTGAAGTTCCTAGTGTCAAGTGTAGCAACTTGAACAAGGTTCAGACCTTGTTAAAGATGGCCCAGCTTTATGCCTAGGAGTACATTGAATTCAGATCAAATGCTCCTATCCATCCCAACTAGAAGAAAATCTTCAAAGTGAATTTAAAAATTCTCTTGCTACACTTGATAACTAACAAGTCTTGCTACAATTGAGTAATGTGATGAGTGACTGACCCTTATAATCAGTCTAATTGTGCTTTAGTCTGCTGTTTTTTTTATTCTCTGAGATTATGAATCTGACTACAGGCACAGTGCAAGACCAGTTCCTCTGAACAGTCGTTTTATTTTAAAACAATTGGTTGCTATTCTCAGGGGGAACTTCATGGTTTGTCATCATAAAATAGGGGGAAATTGCTGAACCATGTTTGATTTGATGGATGACAAAACAGTTCTCTATACTTGATTGCTATGCATGTTTGTAATTGAACAGGTTAATTCAAGTGAGAACTCTTCAAGGCAAATCTAAAGACCTTGAGATACTTGAAGAATAAGAAGTCAAGAGCTTGAAGTCTTTTAATTTTTGTACTTCTAAGATCTTCTTGTAAAATACACTTAGGAAAATATTCTTTGTGTTTTTAAGTAAAGAGCAAAAAGATTTTAAGTTTATATCCAGTAAAGGGAACAGGCCAAGAACAGGCTAAGAACAGGCAAGGAACAAGCTTGGAACAGTTCTCCTTGCCAGATGTAGACTTAATAGTACTGAGACCACTGTGGGAACAGACCTCAGTATTACGCATGTGCACTTAAGTGATCCGTACAAATTTTGTGTTCAAAACTATTTTTGAAAATTTATTTGAAAAATATTGATCACTTATGTTTTGGAAATCTGCCAAATTGATTCACCAAATCAGCTTTGCAATGTACTTGTTTGGACTCTTGTGTACTTTCCACTACATGTAGTGGAAGAAGACAAAGGTCTGAAATAGGTGCCTTTGTACTTGTGTCAGCTGAGGTTGTTTGCACAATTTAGGCAAGTCTCCAAGCACACTTCTAGGGCACGGTTTTTCTTAGCATATAAAAACAATCTTTGCAAAAAACCTAGAAGACTTACGGAGATTTAAGTTTGTAATATTTGAACCACTTAGAGGGAAGTGGTTGGGGAGTGTTCTGTGAACACTGAGTGAACTGTTAGAGTTAACAGTTTGGGAGTTAAATGTTACAAAGTTGCAGCATTTAATTGAGTGTGTAACCTTGTTATTATTCTGAGTTGATTAATAATATTGGTGAGAGAGTGGAGGACGTAGGCTTGTTTAGAAGCCGAACCTCGTTAAATCCTTGTGTTCCTACTCTTTATTTATTGTACTATCATTATTCTCACAAAAAGATAAACAAACTTTGAAAACAATTGAAAAAACACACATACTCAATTCAACCCCCTCTTCTTTAGTATACATTGAACTTACACCCCCTCCCTCAGGATGACCTCGAGATCTAAACCTCTCCGCCCAAAGCCTTAGGAGGATGCTTTCTTCCTAGCTTGGGGGGGTAATTTGACCCTTTGGGTCTGGTTACATTGTTGTGTGTCAGTAAGACCCGTAGCTAGTGAGGGTGAAGCACTAAAGCTTCGATCGAGGAATGACTTCGGTAGTGTTAAAGGCGCTTTAATAGTGTTAATGGTGCACCTGGACTACAGGTTTCCTGACAGACCGAATCATGTCCTCCACAGGTAAGTTTTCACTTGTATTTAAGTGAATATGGGGGTTTAGAATGCTTATGCATTCTTGATAGTCGAGATCTTGGGATAGAGGAGCTAGCGTGGGAGAGCTGCTCTTGGGGTATGTTTGAGATGTGCTTGTTTGTGGTTGTGTCTTACAATGTATTGTATGGTGATCAGTTGAGGCCAATTCCATATCCAGCTCCCGTTTTTAAAAATACAAAAATTCCCAAAATCTAAATGCATTTTATCGGTTCGGATATTAGTGTAATTTTGAAGTTTATTTTCTTTTCTTTTTTTCTTAGTTTCTTTTATTAGTTAGTCAATATTATTTTATTTTCTTTTATTTTCTCCCTTTTTGCATATAACTTATTTTCGTAGTTTATTTTATTTTATCCCTTTTTCTCTTTTTAGGTTTAGTCGTCTCCCGATAACGAAACTAGAGGAATCCTTATAGGGACTTTTCTTTCCTTTAGATTCCGCACAGTTTTCAATGCTTTTTACTATCTCTTAGGATATAATATTTTTCCCTTGTAGGAGGACCTTATAGAACTAGTTGTGTATCCATTTTGGATTGTGGTACGAGGTTATCCCTTGTTTACTTGACGTTGATTCAGTGGTATTTAAACCTAGATGAGGTTTTGAGCCCCTGCTTTAATTAGGCCCTTTTAGGATTATTCATTTCTGAGCGTCGCATTTTATACCTTGTCGGTTTTAGTTTATCTTATTTTTTACCAGTGAATTGCTACCACCCTTTTTTATTTTTTTTCATTTTCCCCTCCATCTCACCTCTTGTTCATTATTTTCACTCCCGCACATTCCCTATGCTCCTCGGTATTCAACCCGTGTATGCGTTCCCACTTTTAGTATGTCATAATATCAAGTTTTGTTTTCATTTTGTAGTAGTTTATATACTTTAGTATTGTAACTCCTTCTCTATAAAAAAAAAGAAAACAAATACTATATGTTGAGCTTTTTATTTCTATACAAGTGTAAACAATTTTACACTTGTTTCGTTTAAATAAAAAAGAAAGAAAAAATGTATATAATTAGAGAAGGAGATAGTAGTTGTTCTTAGTCGACCGGTGTTTTCTTGTATATCATCCTAGCAGTGGTCGTTTGTTATTTTTAGTTTCAGACCACGTATATAACATGCCATAACCGTACCCCATTTTCTTTTTCATTCCACCTTCCACTGCAAATACCCTAAGCCCTATTGATTTCATGTTCTCGAGAGTCATTTTTGGTACGCGTCGTCACTTATAAAATATCGAGAGACGCTAACTCCAACGAGACGTGAGTGCCCTTGTCTTCCTTTGCTCTTAATGACTCCCTCATGAAGTATTTTTCCTGCCATCGGCTCGTGTTTGAGATTATTGAAGGGCGTTTGCGTTTGTTTGGTCGTATACGCTTGGATACCTCGTAGTTCTTTAGGGTTGTCACAATGTGAAAGGTTTCGATCGTTAGTTAAGTTAGTTTCTAGCATTTGGATTTTTGCGCTTTAAGACTGTAATAGGATTCCTTATTCCTTAGTAGAATTCCTCTCCTGAGGGATATGTTGAACTCTTCCTGTAATAACCCGAATTTTTGGGCCATAAAAATTCGTGAAAAATTAAGGTTTAAAGTCAAAACTACCTATTTTGGGTTAAAAGAATTAATTTTGTAATTGGGAAGCAAGCCAAAGGATTTCCATGAGCTCCCATAGCGGGCCACCCCTTAACCATTTGCCCACTATTTGCTCCTAAAAACTCTCTTAAAATCTAGTAAACCCCCATCCTAATTTCTAGTAAGCCTAACATATTTAGACCCCTAAAAACACCAACTTTGAACCCTCACAATCTTTATTCATCAAATCTTGGCCAATTGAGCCCTAATTTCTAAACTCCCTTCTCCCTTGGTACCACACGGCTATTTGAGCCAATTCTACCCTAATATTTTTCTTTTCAATTATTTCTTTCTTAATCTAACTAGTTTCACCCTTTTGCAGATTAGAACAACTTTCGTGATAGTGAACCTTGTGGTGGTGCAAGCTTTGGGCGTGCATGATTGTCGAGTGAGGCAAGGTGTTAGGCGGGTTTTTCGTGTGTTTCTTTCATTAGGTAACTAGCTCTGCTACTTAGGATTAGGATTGGATTTAATAGAATAATAGATTAGAAAGAACCATGTTGATATTCTTGCCATGCGTGTGACTTTCGAGTGGTATAAGATGTTTTATTTCGTTCTTTTACTTGTTCTATTGAATCTTGGTGAATCTTTACATGTTATTGCATTGTAATAACTTTAATGGATGATTTGTTATGATTCTTGAAGCAAATTGATGAGTTCTTGAACTATTGTTCTTGGATGATTTCATGCGTGTATTTGAATGATATTAAAGTATCGATTTTTACTTGTTTTATTGCATATCTTGATGAATTTTGAAATATTTACTCATTGTTTGATCTTTTATTGTTGAACTCACATGAATCTTGTTGCATGTTATGCATTCAGGAATTGTTATGATTGCTATTTTTATGCGTGTGATGCTTTTAAGTTCACGCCTGGGTTTTGTTCGAATTTTATGCTCGAATATTGGCAAAGCATGAATCTTTGTTAATTTTGATCATGTATATTCATGTTAAGGTTTAAAGTTTGAATTTTTAATCTATTTCATGCGTCATTCTTGGTTCGATGACCAAGATTGAATCTTATTACTATTTCTTGGTTGAATCCTAATTTCTTGATTGATACTTTGTTGTTCTTAGCATTTCGATGAATAAAGGTTTAATCTTGGAATTATTTCATGAAGGTCGAATAGTTTGATCATTTTTCTTGAACTTCCTTTATTCATCTTTATGAAAGTTTAAACCTTTATGAATCTTTAAGAATCTTTGTTGATCATAGTATGAATTATTGCCTGAAGTTTTGTATTGCATTGTGGCTTGTCTTGTGCCCTGTTCTTGTATTTCGATCCTTTCCCTTGAGAACCGTGTGGTTCGTGTCTCTTGTGCTAAGTTCGAAACCTAATGAACTCAGTTATTGTGTATTGCCTGATCTTTTGTATTTACTGTATGATTGATGAACTTGATGATATATTTGAGCATGATGTTACTTGTTGATGTATTACTTGTGACTTGAGGTGTTTCATGTATTGAACTTGATTGGCGTCTTTTGGGTCTTGGTCAGAGTTTTGTCGTGTCTATCGGTTAAAGATCGAGCGGGTCATATTTATCGGTTTACCAGTGGTACACTGAGCGGGTCATGTTTATCGGTTTATGGGTGATAAACTGAGCGGGTCTATCGGTTCATCGGTGAAGAACTGAGCGGGTAATGTCGATTGGTTGAAGACCAAGCGGGTCATGTTTATCGGTTTATCGGTGATAGACTGAGCGGGTCTATCGGCTTATCGGTGATGAACTGAGCAGGTCATGTTTATCGGTTGTAGACCGAGCGGGTCATGTTATCAGTTTCCTATACCGTTCCTGATTCGAACTTGTTGATTTCTATGACCATTATTGTAAAGTTTTGCTTCCTGTTTTCTAATCTGTTATTTTATGTGATTTGTTCTACTTCTATGTAGGACAACCTAGTTACTCGCCATTGACGGTGGACCCCTATTTTTATTTTACAGGTGAGCAGAACGAAGAATAGAGACGGGTTTGAGTGATGGATGAGTGTTCTAGGCTCCTATTTTATATTGCTGTTTCTAGTAGTTTAGTTTATTTTTGAGTTGTAGAATTCTGAGTTTTGGATTAGTTTATTGGGTCCCTTCACTTGTTATTGGGGTTCATTATTAATAATAATAAATATCATTTTTCCATTAGTCTTAGTTATATTCTTGTTAATGAATCGATTGGTAATTGCCTTTTTACTATGTTATCACCGCTAACGTCGTTGCTCGAAATACGGGTTGTTGTCGTTACACTTCGCACGGTAGTTGCTTGGGGACAAGCAACAGCTAGCTTGTGGGATTTTGATAGTCTGTATTTAGGTAGTGTTTTTCGTAGCTTTTACTAATTTATTTTATTTTATTTTTTTTGGAAAAATTTATTTTCTATTTTTATTTAGTTTTTGTTAGCAATTTTAGGTTTTTTAGCTTAGTTTTTTTTTCCTGTAGTCCCCTTCCTCATTTCAATGTGATTTCCTCTTTTTTGCTTTGTTTTTGCGTTTTCTTCCCCTTTTCCAGT
Source organism: Salicornia ramosissima (assembly GCA_951394345.1). Taxonomy (NCBI): domain Eukaryota; kingdom Viridiplantae; phylum Streptophyta; class Magnoliopsida; order Caryophyllales; family Amaranthaceae; genus Salicornia; species Salicornia ramosissima. The sequence goes on along the minus strand of OX596234.1, from coordinate 32,224,023 downwards.
TCCTGAGTCTATTTTGGAACTCGAGGAAGCAAACTGAGATTGTATTTTGTTCCGAGCGAGTCATAGTTAGAGGGCCATTCTTCACAACTAACCAGCATTCATAATCAATCCCAATGATTATGTTCTTCAATCTATTCTTCCACCAGGCATAATTTTTGCAATTGAATTTGGGGGTTTTATTGTCATACCCTATTGCATTCATTTCTTGAGAATTCATGATCTACTCCTCTAGGTGTTACCATTGCGAGAATCCGAGGCTCTGATACCAATTGAAAGGTTAAATATACCATATGCATCTTATTAATTCAACTAACAATAACAAGAATACACTCAATTGTTCCAAACTCTTGGAGCCAGTTCCCCACACTCAACTCCGAATGCAATCTCACTCGTGTTTAAACTCACAAACACTTCCCAATCTTCAACAATCTTCAACCCCATTGTTGAAGATAAATTACAATATTATCACTCTATTGTTACTTTCTCATAAAGCTTGAATAGTAAAGATTAAGCTCTAAGGAATGTGTGTTTGTGTTTGATAGAATGTGTTATGTGTTGCGTCTTTTTCTCTCAAATCTTTTTGCTCAATGTTTTCTAGTGAGACAATCATCAAATCGCTTGAGATATCAAAAACTCAAAGAGAGGGAAACTCAGTTTTTAAAAACCCTTTTGAAAGAGTAGGAAACAACTTCTTCTGTTCACAACAACCTTTTCAAGAAACTTTGTTATGTGCAAAAGATTTTCCAATCTTTCACGTGGGTGTCATGATTAATTAGCATTTACCAACTGTCAATGAGCTCTTAAAAAAAATAAAAACCCTTTTTAAAGATCATTTTAGAAAACCCCTATTTCTTTCGAAAACTGATAGCATCTCATAGAGTAAGTGGTCCCTAGACCTGTTACCCTATCTCATAGTTTTATGAATATTATAATCTCTGGTTCTAATATCCATATTACTATTTTAACACACATTAAGGAATTTGTAATAGTTTATCAAATATACATAAAAATTACATGAAAATCTAATATGCTCAATTTAAAACCTAATCTATCTCCATGTTCTTCCAAGACTCGAAAGTCTTCTTTGACTATCTTCAATCTTGAATCTAGACTTTAACACTTAGAACATTTATACTTGATGCACAACCAACATGGATAAGACATAGGAAGTAAACATATGACTCTTTCAAACAGTGCAGGGAGCACTTCAACTAGTTCCAAACCAGTATACACAATAAAGCTCAAATACGTATTCCCTATAATACAATTTTGTTGTCAATTAAGAATAAAATCTCAATCAATACAACATTAAAATGAAATATCTCATAGTTGGTTCTGACCAACTACATAGGTCCTGTACAACACAATTGTTCTTTGTCATTTTTTTTCAGTGTTTGTCATCATTCAAAACCTAAAAGGGTCTCAGCAAATTCTCAACATACAATAGACAAAAAGTAACACAAAAGTTAGAAAAACTTATTATGATCAACTCTACCTCGTAAAACAGGATTTATTTTGAAAACAGTTGACACAAGAGTGTCAACAAGCATTAGCTGGACCATGATTAACCAATTCTCAAGTTTTAGAGCAATAATTATTCAAGATTTATTATACGGGAAAGTGAACGCAATAGAGCATCTTTCATCCAGTCTCAGACTCTTCGACTTGGCCCGTAGCTTGTCGACAAAGTGTCCCGAGTGTATACATCCTTCACAGAACTAATGCGTATCCGCAAGTGCTCGCTAGAAGTTCAGGAGGAGAACGAAAGCAAATTAACAACAACAATTATTTCAATGACCATTCAACACATGTCCGACCTATTGCGTGTCCGAACAATAGGCCCACATTGGGTATTCCCTAATGAGAAATTGTTCATAACCCTAATAGGTGGTCACTGTTTGGGCTACTTTCCCTTTTGAAGATTGTTCCACTTTAAGTTTAGATCTATTTGATTTTTACAAAATCATTTGAGTGAGAACAAAAGACTCAAAATAAATCAGTGAACCGAAATCCGTACTTATCAATACATCATGACTTATCAAACCATAAGGCAAACTTGCCAATCCCATTCAACAATTCATAACTCATCATTCATCCGTAGTTACCACTTGACTCCTTAAATCAAAGCGTCATGAAATCAAACATTCATCAATCCATATCCAAAATCTCATGACATAAAAATACTCATCTAAGGAATGACAATAAAAGTGCTAAAGAGCATCAAAATTTTCGACAATACACAAATAGAAAATAATTTCACAAATGGAAGAAATATAGTTATAATTATAATTTTCGACAATAAAAGTGCTAACGGGGGTATTCCTGCGTATGAGAACATAGTAATAGAGAAGGTAATAGCCGAAATAGGATTCGTTTTGGCTAGAGCGCCCAAATCCGCTATATATTTGACACGTGTTTGCCGTAATGCTGAAACTATAGCGAATGCATCTATCGTCATTGATGCATAAATAAAGAGACCAATTAGTAGTGATTGAATTCCTTCTATGGTTCCACATGAGAAACCAGTACGAATATAACCTACATGTCCAATTGAACTATGAGCTAGAAGTCTTTTTACTTTCGTTTGGGCCATGGCGGCCAGTGCTCCTAAGATCTTAGAAGCAATGCTGCAGAAAAAGAAGATTTGTTGCAATGTAGCTCCATAGGAACCATAAATAAAAACACGTAAAATATTAGCAGAAATAGAAATTTTAGGCGCAATAGAAAAGAATGCTGTAACCGGGGTGGGTGAACCCTCATAGATATCAGGTGCCCACATATATAGAGTCAAAAAATAGATTGAGTCCGAAGGGGAGGGGGGTTTTCTTCGGGGCTCGATAGATGGAATAGATAGGGCCCCAAAAGTTTTGAATTCGCCGCTAGGGACACGAAAGGGAACGAAGAATTCTCAACGAAAAAAGTGCTCTCTGAACCGAACGTGAAAGTTGTTTTCCATCAGACGGCTGTTCCCGTAACTCCACTCTCGACTTGGATTATATATCCAAAAAGATCCGCTCTTGGCCATTCCACACGCTGCCTAGCAGAGGCGTGGTTATCTGAAGTGGATTCTCTCTTTTGTAGTAGATGCCGAACCTGCTGCTCTATTGACTAAGAAGGCAGTAGACGCAGCAGCTACATGGACCCCTTCCTTTCTGTTGTTGCCAGCGCTTTCCCAGGCCGAGCCGGAATTCTTTATTAAAAAGAGCAGGCAAAGCCCAAAGGCTGCTATCCCAATAGGCCAGCGAGCGGAACGAGGAGAAGGCCCGAAAATCATACCACCGCGGTCGAAAAAGCGTGTTCCCCTCTTTCGAAAGAAAGATCTTCGTCAAATACCGGACTTTGCCTTTTTTTCTTTTTAGGAATTCTTCATATCCAAGGCAGCTTACCACAAGCACCTCGCCCCATACGACTAGTTGAGGGGGCTGTTCGCCCTTTGAATAAAACAAAGTAAGTAGTAAGGTAGCGCAAGCTACTTTCATTCTAAAGGAAACCGAAGAAGCAACCTTTAGTCAATAGGAGCCCTACTTTCCTCTTTGCGACCTCATCACTTCAATTCAAGCACAAACCTATTTATTAGTCATCGGGCAGAGCGCACCTTTGGTACTTCAGTCATGTGAGTTCTTTGATAGTGACTTCTTTCCTTACTTATTCAAGTATTAAAATAAGAATTACCTTTGGTAAGGCGACGAAAGGCTACTTCAATCTAGGAAATTGCTGGAAACTCGAGGGGGTCGCCTTTGAAAGCGTTCTCCGGTAAGCGTCACGACATAATCAAAAGGAAGGAGTGACGCTGACTGAATCCAATCCATAAACCCGGAAACGAAACAAAGTTCGTTCCCTTTCGTCAAGTAGGTCAAGTAGGCATACGAACCACTGACGCTTTGCCTTAGACTGTTTTGGAACAAAGCAAAGAAGAAGGCAGAATGGAGAAAGGAAAGGGACAAGGGCGGTCTTGCTTGGCGCGAAGGCTGCTGGTTCGGGGGTAGGGTACAGTACTAAAGGTCCTCGGACTTCCAGGTGGTTTTTCTTTTAGGCAGCTGTTTACCGTTGGATCTCGCCAATACAGCCTCCTATATTTTTCAATACCGAGATATCTATTTTTTTCATTGTTCCCAGGGATTTTTTGGGTAATCTGCTCCCATACTGCAAACAGTCAAATCTGAACTGAACCTTGTCGCTCTTCTTTCTTTCCTCGCGGGCAGGAAGCACACCAGCAACGTGCATTGCGTGATTCTACTGTGTTTTTTGCACTTGACTGGGTGGACAGTTGACCGGAAGAGAACTTCGATTCGCCCGGCCAGCAGGCGGGCGGCGTGCTTATCTTGTGTGACAACACTAGAGAGCGAGTGGCTCTTCTAGGCGGGCAGCTGTGTGACAACACTAGAGAGAAAGCGGCGCTTTCGTTTAACATGCTATGGTCTCAACGCCCTTACGAGGTAGTGATGAGTTTCACGCGCTCTAAGCCCGGCCCGGCCCGCGCGCGGTTAGGAAGATTGGCCGCAATCTGAGCGGTACCACCCACCCTACCCTATAACTTATAGGCGGTCGTCCGTCCTACAACCGCCCGAAAAGGAACTGCAGTGATCTTGAATAGGGATCCTACAGCGATAAAAAGAATCCCCATAAAAATACCACTAGATTGAACACCAGTGATTTCGTATCCGGTCAAAATCTTGGCTAATTGATCGAAATGGGTAGCTCCTGTAGACCCATAGATCATGGAACAAATAGGGTGGGTAGGCCCAACCACCACACTACACGTATAGACGCGAACCCCCCTCGTTACGGTACGTGCGACTGTCACCGCATACAGCTCACACAAAGACTCCTAAATCCATCCCGAGCCTTTTCTTCCACCATTCCTCTCCAATCCTCGATCAAACTTGCGTTCTCCAGGCGCTATGAAATGGGGGTCTTTCCTTCGCCTATCGTATGTATCGGCTTGGCTTCGTCCCGAACCAAGGCAAGTTGTACTTGCTAGCGCGTGCGTGTAGGAAGGCCGACCACTACATAAGCTAAAAGACTACGATTACAAGCAAGCTGGAAGCGACTCGCTTCTATTCTCGTTGGGATTGGATATAGATGGAGAATCTATAGATCGTAGTAGTTCCCTAACCTCTCTAACTAACATACGATACAATTGAACTTCACGGCACGGCCAAAAGAAAGAGCTTCGCTCGGTTGGCCTTCCTCCGTTGACGAATGCCTTCTTTCTCTTCTCCGAAGTCTACACCAAAAAAGTGGGAGAGGCAGGATTCGAACCTACGTAGAAAAACTTCAACAGATTTACAGTCTGTCGCTTTTAACCACTCGGCCACTCTCCCCTTCCCGGGCCGAGGCCCTCCTCAATGGGTTGAGAGAAGGAGGCGATTTGTTCGCTGAATCAATCAATAAGCTTATTGAGAAACTAATACTATTAGCTTAGCTAGCGTTCCGGGGGAATCTAGTCATTTAGTCAGTTCATAACAATCTCTGTAAAGCAAGGGGCAAAGCTTCGTAGACAGCTTCCCTCTCATGTAGTCGTCGGCCTTCTTCCCCAGCCCTCCTTCGTCGCTTCTGGCGAAGCTGCGAGCCTACTTAAATAGCTTATGCTTATTAAGCCTAGTCTACTAAAAAAGGGCTACAGCAAGAAAGCTTTCCCCCTTCCTTTGTTGTGGGTCGCGCCTTGCCTTACCGCAGGCACTGAATGAAATGAGTGGAGATCTTCCTTCCTCCTTGCTAATTACCAAGAACTTCGTTGCCACTAGTGGCGAAGATAAATTAGAACATCTTACCCGCCCAAAGAAAGTTTAGTCTACAAGAAGCTGGCAGAGCTTTAGCCATGCCATTGGACCATATCCATCTATCTTACCTAAACAGTCAGCCTTTTCTTGTTCGTTCTTCGAATGACGCTAGTGGAGACTAATTCCTTCCGGCTAATGAAGATACTACTTCAGTCTGCCCATTCATTCCCAGCGGATCCTTCTTCTCCCTAAGAATTGAACGAACCAAGTTCGCCTATACGAGAGTGAGGAATAAAAACCAACAATCAACTTCCCACTTTTGATGTCCCACGATTCTGCTAGTTTAGAAACGAAGTAGAAGGACGGGGGTCGCTAGGTCAGAAAAGCGATAACTAGAAATTCTCCCCAAGTAGGATTTGAACCTACGCCCAATCAGTTAACAGCCGACCACTCTACCACTGAGCTACTGAGGAACAACGGACTTAAGGAAGCCGACTCTCGTTCTTTGGACTAACCTATGACCGAAATGGGTTCGTCACTTTTTTCACATACACCGGGAAAAAGGTTACGATAGCAAGCCCCTCCCCGGCCGGAGAGACTCCAGGGCAAGGGGGCGGCAGTAAACCATCCACTCTCGAGATTCATATTGATCAATCGATCTCCGCGTCCTTCCAGTTCGCTAAGTAGACTCACTCTACCGAAGGTAGAACTTTTCCTGCCAAAAACAAGAGACTGACTTCTCATCCCAGGAGTTAGCAGGTATGATAGAGTCCCCTCTCTATCTTTCTCTCCGAGTTTCTACTATTAAGTATCTGCTATTCAATCATAGAATCGATTCCGATCAAAAAGCCCTTTCTATCTTATTAAAGGAGTATCTGACGATACCCTGCAATTAAAGTCAAATAGCTTCGAGCCTATCTATACTATAGTAAGGGGGCCTTTCCATAAGTTTCGCGCTTGTTAGTCAAGCTAAAGCTTGCATAGGATATTGGAAGAAGGGCGGGTTTTCCACCCTATACAAGGTGCTGGTCTCGATCTCGCTTAGTGGTGCCCTTCTTGATGATTGTTGACTCAACTTCGTCCGGGTTCCAAACCTCCATCCATCGAGTCAAGTAATTCACTATCGGAAATTGTTCCGCTGCCTATCTCATGCCATGCTTCTTGTTTCTCCGAATTGGTTCCTAGTGTCAGTCAATCAAGATTCACCATTAGGTTAGGCCGGTCTCGTCATTCACGCAATTTTCTCGCCCATCGATCGATCGCGCGAGTACGCATCCAGTCAGCACATAGCGAATGAAAAAAGCGTTCATCCTGGATTCTTTTCCTGAATCAAAATGTCTATCATGATAGCATGCCTATTCATTCGGTCAAAGTCTCCACGGTCTTTTCACGCCCTTCTACTGAGAGGTGTACCATGTTGATAGGAATGGGCAAAGACCCTCTTTTACACGTCCTCGAGGGTCATGGCAATCATCAAACGTTTCTTTCGAGGACATGGTATGACTTTGTTCTTGGTGTTGTTTAATAGATGTCGAGTGCCACCTTTCCCTGCCCGAGAATCTCCATCTGCTCTAAGTGGGCGAGCAATTGCATTGCCTTATGTCAGGTTGGTTGTTCAAAATACTTTATTTTGACCCCTTAAGCTTCGCATAAGCGGCTACATACCTTGCATTTTCATATTTTTGAAAGCCTAGACTCATTCTTATGGAGTCCTATTTCAGGTGCAAAGCCTTTTCAATAAAGACCTTTTTCTGTCCCATTTCTCATTTTTTTGATTGAAAGAGGATAAGCGCTATCTATTGAGTAAAGGGAGGGTTTGCTACAGTGATTCGGTCGGTTCCGGTTCGCCTGCTCTCCTCATAGTCCATTAGTGGGTAGGGTGGTAAACTTAGAGGGCGCCCGCCTCCTCTTCAGACGAGCCTGGTGGTTGTTCGGTTTCCGTTTTTTGGGGCTTGGTTGTTGGGCTTTCCTTTTCTTCAACCAATTCGGTTGTGTCAGCTCTGGTCTAACATTTTCTTATGTGGGCAAAGATGGATTGAAAGTAAGATAGATTCATTTGAGTTCAAGTAGTACAGGATCTTCGATCGACCATGGGGCGTATTCTACCCTTCCAAATTTCATTCTATTGAAGCGTAACGACCTTCTCATCCTTGTATTTTTTTGGTTTAGAAGTTCCAGAATGTTGTCTGTGGATTTTAAACAAACAAAGGAAAGCCCCCTTCTACTATGCCATTTGATTGATTTGATTCAAGTTCCGTGCTGCTCGCTACTCTCCGAGGCCAAGGACGGGGTCGAACCGTCATTCCAGGATTTGCAGTCCGATACATTTCCATTATGTTACCTAGCCAAACTCGCCACCTCATGTGTCAAAGTAAAATGTTCTTCCTTCCCCGCCCCCTCTTTTTCTACATATGCGGTGGCGGGCGGAGCGCTCTATATGACCAGCGGCGGGTTACCAGAGAAGAGGGAACAACTTCTTTATCCCTTGCCTTGCTCTATCTTCCTTTTCTGATTGAAAGTAGCAAGCCTCTTCACTACTAGTACAGAGGCCAAATAAAAGGTTGCTCATCCAGCCCAGCGGACCCATTGTTTATGCGGCAGTGCGATGGAGCTGAAAAACGTAAGCCCCTTTTTTTTGCGCAACGCAATAAAAAAGTCTAACAATTTCTCTCGACATCCGTCTTTTCTTTTTTATTTTAAGTCATTGATCTTATATCTAAAAGAAAGTAGGTCTGCGTTCACTATTAAGCCTACTACGCTCGTCCATTCCTTTGAATCAAGATTGAACCTCACTTCGATCGCCTTACGCTGTTCGACTGAACTCGTTGGCTTTGCGTTGGTTGGAACCCGATTCGAGAACTTTCTTTCATAGATTCACTAAGTCATCGCCAGCAATCAGCTCTTATCCTTTGGCGTCAAAGGTTCGTTAGAGCTTAGCTTTTAAAAGCTAAGGGCGAGTTCCTTAGCCTATCGGCTAAGATCTTCAAACCTTTCTTGTCTTGTCCAAAAACTTTCTTTCTGTTAGTCTGTCTAGCGTCTTTCGGTTAGGGTCCGCCCCGGGGGTTAGGTTAGACCGCTCGGGTTCTATTTTTTATAGTCTTGAAGGTAGTCAACGTGTCAGCCATTCTTCTCCCATGTTCATTTTTATCTCTTTTTCTGTTCCAAGTAAGTGAATTGGCATTACCTTCTCTCTTCCTCTACTTTATTTGACAGGAGCGGGGAATACCACTCTATCAATAACAAGAAAAAAAGTAGCAATTCAGTTTCAGTTTGAGCTTGGAAGCAACCTGCTATCTATCGATAGGCGAGAACAGACTGCTATTGCCTGCTTTGCCTATCTATTCTACTATGGCCGGCTTGGAGACATCAGAGGAAGACCATCATCTCTATCCCGGTACGATCATAGCTTCATTCATTCGTTGAACCTTTGGGATAACCATTAGCATTGAGGTCAATTACCAAACCACCTATATCATACATACGACATTACACGATGCGAGAGTGCATGGTCAACGCACGCCTAAAGCGCCTACGTTCTGCTTGCGGCCAATACAACCACAACCTAACTTGCACGAGATTCAACAACCGAAGCTACTGATAGTTCCGAGGGGACGGCATCCTCCTATACCTATAATAGTTAGCAGTACTGAACAAGCGAGTCATCGATCCGGGGAAAGAAAGGGACCGCCTTTGGAAAAAAAAAAGGCAAGCTTTAGCTTGACTTGACTTGGCCTTCGTAACAAAGGTGATTCTGTTCATGCTTCAGACTAATTCTATATATTTCTATCTAATTATAGACTCTTTTTCTATTAAAAAGGCGAACCTATAGGCCTGTTTTAGCGCGTTTCCAAACCAAAGTAAACTAACCGTTTACAAAGTAAACGCTACTAAAGACCGGGTGAAGAATGAAAAACGCCCGCTATCGGGATAAGATCTTTTTTAGATCAGCAATGAATGTCTTGTATCTATTAAGAAAGATTTATCTCCGGGTTAAAACCCTGAATGCCATACCTTGCGGAAGGCAATTCACGAGAGAATCGCGCACAGTTCTGTTTGACCGAGATGTGAATGCCCGTGATCTGCTCAGTATAGTGATGGATTTCATGGCCGACGTCTAAGCGGCACGAATAGGCCGACATGAAACGAGTTCCCCGCGGAACATTTTATCTTTCGTCCTCGGACGTTCGGACATTTTGTTGGATTTCGGCACTTGCGTTCTCATGCCCGAAGAAACCCTCGCGATTGATTAGGAGAAGCGAGAAAGATGGATTGTTGTCCATCGAAAATCGATAGGACCGGGGATCGCCTTCTACTAGATGTTATGTCTTTCATTATTAAATGAACATCCAATGCCATGCTAATAAGAAAAACGAGCGATTGCTAGTCAGCTTTCATTTTCTTAAAAAGAATGGTAGGGGCTGAGGTTTTGAAGGCTTTCCAACTTTCTTCAATTAGAGAATAGCGCGGATGGATCAATCACGCGGTTCTGCAGTGTCCTCCAACTTGTTGTCCGCTCCCCTTCACCCTCTTTGCTGGAAGGGAAGATGCGAATTGTGAAAGCCTTCCCACCACGCGGAGTTCAAACCTCGCCGGAGAGAGAGAAGCGAATTGAAAACCGGCCTCAAATCTCATCCCTTCGCAATCGAAGGGAGGATGAAAGCGGGAAAAAGACGACGAAACCCTTTTTTCTTTGTCAGCCGACTTGAAAGGTGCTCTCAGTGTACTACCATACGCACTCACACATTAGACCAATTGTAGTTGGCCCAACAGTTTCCAGAATGTCGTTGTCATGATGTTGATCCGGCTTCCGCAATTACGGCATTCGCCTAGCTCCGAATATGCGCATTGGAGCTCTTCGCTCGATGTCCCGGGCATTGAGAAGGAAGGACACTTTCAGAGAATCTCTTCCGAACGACCAAATCATATCATAATTTGATTAAAAAATGGTTTGCGTTTCGCGCCCCAACCCCCTTAACTAATAAATGTTTAGATACCTGCAACGGAAAAAGGAGAAAGAGATGATGGCAACGCGCCTCATACAAGAGGGAAGGGGTCCGAACAGCCTTCTACGTACGCTGCCCACGCGAAGAAGTTCTTCTCTAATTCCAAAAAGTCAAGCCACCATTCTTCAGTGATGAGCTCTAGCGAAAGAATTTTATGTGTTTTTCTCAGAGATAAATGTCTTTCCACTAGAAAAAGAAAAATCGAGCCGAGCCACTACTTACGTGTGTGTAATTCATGGCAGTTTTCTATTATGGAGCTATTCTCTTTCTTTGATTTTCTTATATTTATATTATAGTAGAGAGCGGTAAGTTAGTGTTGTTCTAAGGAAGTGGTAGCTGTTCCAGTACACAAACAAAGTAGTTGGGGTTTATGAGGTATTTTGAGCGCATGCTTTTTTCTTTAATAGAGATAGAGAAAGGGCTTGGCATTTTACTCTTTGTTGTGGGGTTGTCATGGATTGGCCGGGCATACGGAAAGGGAAGTTAAAGGAGCTTTTTTTGGGGGGGGGGTTTCACATCACATTAGTCATTCTATTCTTTTTGGATAACCTAAAATGTGCAGGCCTACCTAAAGAGAGGGTCCTTTATGATTTGAAAATAGGGTTATATTACAATGTATACGATAGGATATATAAGAAGAAGAAAGCTGGTTTTTATCTTGAGCCTATTTTGTTTGATTGATCTTTCCACTTAAAACTGGTAGGTAGGTCTGTCTTTCTCTGGATCCCACTGAGCTGAAAGACATGAGACATAGATAACAAATCGTTTAGATCCGGACCGGGCTCTCGAAAGCTCATGTGACCGGAGGTGAGAAGATATGGGCTAGAAAAGCGCATGTTAATAATCACCGCGGGGCCCTTATGCCCCGAGTGCTCAGCTTCGCTCCAGAAGTGGAACTAACTGGAAGGTCAGTATGGGAAGCCTCTACGGCTACCTTGTAACAGGAGTGAAGAATGACCCGACTCGGCCACAAGAAAACAGGCAGAGTGGCAGGGCAATGGTATTAGACGTTAAGGAGAGAAAAGTGAGTGGGTCTCGATGAGAGCCCAGGCGAGTCTCGTGTGTGATAGTCTAACCTGGATTAAGGATATAGTTCCCTTCCAACCAGGTCTGGGGTAGGGTTCCAAACCTGCCCTATCCCTTAAAGCCCTAGAGCTCGAGGTCTACTTCTACCTAAATACATTAAGCTTGCCTTACTACCATTCTAGAGCCAAGTTCTTTCCCTAATAGGGGAAGGGGAGTGAAAAAAAAAATGGATTTTCGGATCGCCTAATTCAATAGCTCAAAAATAGGTTAAGTTCGCCCTGTGAAGCATAGTAAAGTGTTGCAACAGGGAGGTTGTTCAGCGAACGGAAAGCAAAGTCTCCATACTAACATTGAAGGCTTCGCAGCTATCCAGAAGAGAGCCTTACTCTATGGGGGTGCTAGCGCTTTACTAATAGAAAAAAAAAGTAAAGGCTCTTCTCATCGGGAGTAGGTTCAGATGCAAAAAGAAAAGCAAAATTTTATACTTCTTCTGACTTTCCGTTTTCCAACAGCAATTACACATTCTCTCGGCCTCTGATTACAGTCAAAATGCCATTGCCCATACATATATGAAGAACCTAGTTCTTCAATCATATCTACACTAAATTCTTCTTTTCGGAAAAAATATGATGCGAGGACCCGATCTACCAACTATCTGAGATGTTGGCAAACGGGGCCTGTCTATAGTAGTGACCAACACTATCTTTTCCTGATCATCATGGCTTTTTCCTTTTGTCCCTCATTTATGGGCACTCAAAACTCAAGTGACCTTTCTTCTTGCAAGATCAACACTCTTTTCAGGTCCTTCTGCACTCACTTTGTGCTTATTCTTCTTTTGAAACATATTCTTTTGCGCAGCATTAGTCTTTTCAGACTGCTGTTCAAATCTCTTTTCTTTCAGAACCTAAAGAAAATGGTCAGATCAATCATAGTTAAAGAAAGAAGGAGTTTCACGGGAAAGAGTGGTTGTCAAAGACTCAAAGGACTTCCTGGTCACTGATCACGATCAATCATTTTGACTCTCACTGCTACCAATTCTTTGATCATCTTCTTTATCTTGTCTAAGTGCTGAGACAATTTCATTGCCTCTCTTGCATTTTGTTTGGAAAAATCGTTGCCGAAGAAACTTCATGTTCACCATTGTCACTGACTTATACATTCTCTGTGGAGTCTCCCAGATTTATCATGCAGACTCAATGTCTCCCACTGAAAGTAGTACCTTATCCTTGACCACCATTAGCACAGCTTCGAAGAACTTTTATTTTACTGTTTACAACTATAGATGTTGTTCACATGCTTTCTTTTGTTGTTCGGCTATAACAACATCGCTTGGTTGAAGAAGCCATTAGCGCTAGATCTGCGAGTTTCTCTTTTCTCAAAACCCAACCTCAGAAAAACAGCGGGCTCCCCTTCTTTGTGTCCTTTGATTGAGTCCTTTTAAAAGACCCAACTGATCCCCCAAAGAGCGTGTTTAACTACTTCATATATAGCATCCACAAACAAGGCATTGAATTAGCCTAGAAATGAATGCACCTTTTTGCTATCTTTATCTCAAAGTCTATTCTAAAATCTAAATAATCTACCAATAGCCTTACTCTATCTTCTAAGTGAATTGGCATTACCTTATAATGGATTGAGTTAAATAATGTCACCCAGAACCCACTCTTTAGAAGTTTATATGCACGCATGCATGTGTCATCACCCCATTGCATTGGTTAGAAGTCCAATGAGTCCAAAAAAGATTCTTTTTTTAGATTATTAGTTGTTCTTAGAAGAGAGAAAGAGTAGAAACAAAGGGTATGCTCTCTAGAATATTTGCTCGGGGCTGTTCACTTTCACTTGGTCGCTTGGTATCTTGAAACCTCTTTGCTTGCGGGGGCAGGAGTGGAAACTTCTGAGAGAGCGCTTCGCAAAAGAATCGTGTGGCGCGGTGAAAGGTTTCCCGTTGGGGGTTCCGGCCCTCCAGGTCTTCCCCTAATAGTGGAAGAAGGGAGGTGAGTTGATACTCAACTTTTTCTCTCGTGCCTTTCTTCAGTTTGTTCCTGTTTGTCTATTCGGGACGGGGCAGGCAACCCACATACATGAAGAGAAGAAGAGAGGGTGGTCGTAGAGTAGATTCTCTCTAAGAGAATCGCAAGTCGAAGAAGGCCACAAGTTGAAGCAGCCAATGCTTTGGTCATTCAGTTGACTCCTTGTTGTCTGTCATGCTGGCAAAAGCAGGGGTTTCGGCCGGTTTACCTACTATTGGATTTGAACCAATGATTCTCGCCGTATGAAAGCGATACTCTAACCGCTGAGTCAAGTAGGTCAAGCTGAGTCAAGTCAGAGAAAATAGACCCCTATAAGAGAAAGCCGCGTAACCAGAGTTCCAACGCGCATATTGATCGGGTGCTAGGAGTCGTTACTTCCTAGGTCCGGTCAAAGTATAAAAACCCTATTCCCTAACTATCCTAAATGGGTAGTATAATGGAGTAAGGGGTCGAATCCACAGAGAGGTAGGTGATCGGGATTGTTTCTAGGCCAATCTTGCTATTTGAGGGTCTCTTTTTGGGGTTTTTTGGGTAAATTGGGATTTATAAACAATGAAACTAACCAAATTAGACTACAACTACATCTACAAGTAAAGTCACTAGGGAAGGGGGAAAACACGATATTCCAAAAATTAAGCACGAAGCAAAAACATAACAAGCATAAAATCAATTGTTTCAAGCAAGGAGATTAGTTAATGCAAGTGGGCTTAGATTTCTCAGCCGACCCACTTACATAACATCTCAATCTAGACCAAACCAAACACCATGGATCGAATCGCTCGGTAGACTAGATCTCTCATTCTCTACCTCGCTCACAATCCGGTTGGAAATACCCTAGACCTTTTCTAACATATTGTCTCTAACCTCATGCTTAGATTTCTCAACCACACTTGGTTAGTCCAATATTCTATCCTAGAAGTTGGTCAAACTCCTAATCTAGCATTTTAACCCATGTTTGAAAACAAGCATCAACAAATAATTTCACACCAAACTAACAATTACTCCATGTTCAATAATCAAAATACCATCATTTTCCCCCTCCCCTAGCTAAAAATCTAACCTAGGTGAGGGGTACTCATACTAACTAAAGCAATACACAAAACTACCATAAGAGAAAGCATGAATAAGAACAAGAACATTGAAGAAAATAGCAACTACACTAACAAAACAACTAAAAGATGCAAACTATAAACTCATAAACCATAAACAAGATGATTAAACCAAGAACAAACTAAGTAACAAACATAATAGCATAAAGATGATAAACAAGTATAAGGGAAGTGAGAAATGTTACCAAAAACTAAGAGATTGAATGTATTGATTGATTGCAAAATGATGAAGAAGAAATGTTGATTGAAGATTACAAGCTAAAAACTACTCAAAGCTCTTGTGTTTTTCTCTCTAAAAATACTGAAAACAATGCTAAATTAAGTGGTAATTTCGTGCCTCTCTAAACCTAGAAGAGTTGGGGTATATATATATATATTACATGAGAGAGAACAAATGGACGTGTTGAAACTGGGCCAAGGGAGCGGACGCTCCATGGGTTGGAGCGGACGCTCCATGCATGGGCGAGCGGACGCTCCATGGGTTGGAGCGGACGCTCTGGCACCTCCCAGAAGCTAATGCCTTCTGATCATAGGCCGAGCGTCCGCTCTAAATTAGAGAGCGTCCGCTCTCATATTTAGAGCGTCCGCTCTGAGAAGACTACGCAAAGAGCTGATCTTGTAAGGCTCATAACTTTTGATGTAGATCCCTGATTGGAGCGTGTAATATACCGTTGGAAAGCTCTTTAACTCTAGTTTCCAACACAATAGGCCCCGCATCCAAAAGATTTTCAGAAAAGAATTTATGCCCAAAATAGTGGAGGGTGGTCAAAACCGGCTTCGAATCCTTTGGCGTGGACCTAAAACAACTCATGTTAGATATCAAAGCACTTGTATTCCCATTTCCTCTCAAAAATGCATAGAAAATACCCAAAAATGAAACGAGACCCAAATCTTGGTAACATGTAACGAGCGGAGGAAAAACCAATTAAAAATGCACAAATATGGGCAAAACAAAGAATAAAAAGGATGAAAAATGACCTATAAGATGGTGCACAAATTCACCGATCACATATTCGGAGAATAAAGCGGATAGCGGAGCGCTAAGAAAGATAAAAGTTATCACTATACGAAATGAGACAGCGGCTAACACGCTAAGATCAGCCACTTAGGCAGGGAAAATCCAACACCAGTAGAAGTAGACCCTGCCTAAAAGGTGGTGAGGGTATCTGAGTCAGCATAACCAATAGCGTAGCCAGAAGCACGAGTAACATCATTAGTAGATAGAGTTCTTGATCCATGGCCAGTAGCGTGAAAGGCATATCCTGTTACAGATGAAGATCCAGATTGAGTGCTTGAAGGGGATCCAGTTGATTTGGCTTATGTACCGGCACCATCAATAGCTTATCCATCACCCTTTTGCCCAACATTCCTTCCAGGGCGGTAGCCAGTAACGGCACTAGCCCCTTTCTTTTTTAAATATCCCTATAATCCGGAGGTTCTATCCTACTCCTCTACCCTCACCCAAAATCCACCAAAGTAAGCTTTAGCCGTGGGATCCAAGAGCTTGCGAGGTAGAGAGAGACCTTCCTTAGGTTCTCCTTCTTCACTTCTCTTTGCCATCAAGCCTCTTCAAGGTTTTGCAAGAATACCCTCTGGCGGATCAAGACGACTGACCAAAGGGGGAGAAAGGACAGATCACCTGCCGATCTGTAATCAAACAAAACCATACCTGAAGAATGGGATAGAGATTGACCAACACAAAAGCCATTTCTATCAATCTACGCTCATTGATGAGACGGCTATATAGAAAAGAAAGTATACCCTTTGTCACCCTTTCTTTTCACTGTAACGTCCAAAATAAAGATACAAACTTTGGAATCCGGGTGGGATCGAGGTCATCCTCGATGACGAATGCACTTGTGGTTAAGACAGGTCCTGCATCCCCTACTTAACTTAATGCAATTGACCGACCCGGCATCTCTTTCGTTCAATAATGCCTTCGCTTCAAAACGCTATTTACCAATAAGAATAGGAAAAAGACACTACCTTTTAGAATGGAAGAAACCGAAGGGGGTGTTAACGAGCTGTAAGAAAGATGAGCGGAGCACTCTTTCTTT
The DNA here is from genome assembly GCA_951394345.1 of Salicornia ramosissima. NCBI lineage: Eukaryota > Viridiplantae > Streptophyta > Magnoliopsida > Caryophyllales > Amaranthaceae > Salicornia > Salicornia ramosissima. Next base: position 32,207,075 of record OX596234.1, on the reverse strand, counting down.
CCGCCGGACTTTGAAAGAGTAGGAGAGCGTGGTAAGATAGATAGACGTCCAATCTTGCAGCAGCTAGTTGCTCGGCCTTAGTCTTGGGCTGATCTCACACTTCAAGAAACCTCTTCATACTTCGATCCAATCAATCGATCGATCAAGAGACTAATCTCTTTTGTTTAGGCCAGTAGCTAAAAAAAAAGTCCTCGCTTTCTCTTTTTCAAGGGAAGGACAACATAGCATTAGCTTCAATTGAAATGAAAAAGCTCCACTTTCTTTTTCAAGAAAGGCGGTGGTAGGCCGAAGAACCGTTGAACGCTTCAACTTGGCCACTGAAGAAGGCTGGGCCAACTTACCGCCATGCCATGGTTTAAGCTTTAAGTCCTATTCTATAGACGGAACTATTTTTTAGGTATTAGAGGAGAGAGAGGACACCACTCAGCACCTAAGGTAAGGTTCAATGCCTAACAAACCTAGAAAGAAAAGAAATGTACGGCTGAGAGGAGAAGAAAAAGAAGGCATGCATGGATCTGTCGGAAATTTTGAAATCTATGAAAAGACATCTAAGGCAATGAAATTGTTCAAGAAAGTCCATTACTGAGAGAAATGGTGATCTCGTCTTGCTTCCTGGGAGAGAGGAAGCTTCTTCCCCACCTTTTTCAGCCAGATAGCGAGCAATCACTTAGCAATGAACACTAACTGAAAGCGGCCGAGAATGAGTACCTATCCCTTACGGGAATCGAACCCGTGTCTTCGACATGAAAAGACGATGTCCTAACCACTGAACGAAAGGGACCAAAAAGCCATTCTTCATATACCTCAGCTCTGAGAATAGAAGTGGTTCGTTTTGTTTCTATACGCAATTCAAGATTTCGTTTGTGTTCATGTTGGCGATTTCTGATGTGAATTCGGCCTCACGTAGCTCGCCTTCCTACGGGTTCCCTTACCGATCTAGTGACACACCAACCACGCCCCTTCCCTTTCTCCGATCATAAAGCCTTCTGATCTCTATATTTGTCTTTCATCTTCCCTGAATAACCCCGTTCTTTCTAATTAAAAAAAAAATGTCTGTTTATGGATGAAGTAATCGGAATGACAAATGGTTACGATTGCGAAAACCGGAGAAAGTCGGGAACCATCGATTACCTTTTGAATCAAAGTAGCAACGAGCCGAGTACTACGACTACAGGGGGAGGAGCTTCGTAGACAGCCCTCGTCGCTTCTTTCTGGCGACTAGCTTCTAAAGTGGGTGGCTTGGTAAGCAAGCTACCTTCAGCATTGGTAAAATCCCTATCAATAATAGGCCGGAATGGTGAGGAAGGAGGCCCTCCCTACTTCAATGGAAAGGGGGGGATCGCCCTTTCACATCCGCTCCTCTAAAACTACCTTTTGCCCAACATGATCACGAACGAAGACAGAAAATAGCGTAGATAGGAGGAGGAAACGAACCAACCCGCTTGTCCTGATCGGAACGATTGAAGAAAGAAAGAGAATGGCGGCCCCTTCCGTCCAGGGGACATCGTCGGAGAACAATGTCTGGGACAGGGTGAGAACCTTCCGTCGGTTACGCCCTCTAAGTGTTGGTTCTTCTATATTTAGATTCTGCTTTCAAGATCTATATCTATGAACAAGAGAGACCCCTAAATATATCCATTTGAAAAAGAGATCGACGATCCCCTGCAATCTTTCTAAAGCAAGAAGCGAGAAACTTGACTTTGAGAAAGAAGGGCATTCTATTAGAAAGTAAAGGCTCCTTATACTATCTATAGCGATCCCTATAGAAAGGCTACCCTTTCTTGTTCGTTAGCGCCTTCGCCCTATTCTATTTGTTTAGTCATAAAGGAAAGTTTACTTTCGCCTTTTGACAATCTTACTGACTGAAAGGGGTACCCGCTCAAACATGTGAAGAATGTCCGAGACGCTTTATATTATAGAAATAGAAAGGCGCTTTGATCTAAAAATATCCTATAAAATAAAAAAGAAGGGGCTTCAAAGCGTGTAGTTTAGGGGTGCGCTTCTTCCAGAACCTATACTTTGTTCTGCAAGAATGGCTTTCTCTGATAGAGGCTCGCTTCGCTTTTGTTGCGGAGCTTGCTGCTTTTCATTTGGATAGGAGTAGGTCCTTGCTGCTCGCTCGCTGTCTACTAAATGAGCCTTCACTGCCCGCCTGCCCCCTATCTTTACTTTAATCTTAAGTAAAGTCAAGTAAAATGAATGAAGTGAACAGCCCAACGTTTTAAGCTTTGCCAGGCAATCGGTATCGATTGTTGAAGCTAAGGCTTCAACCTAATTCCAAAACACAACAATAGACTTATAGTATAGGAAAAAGCTTCTCTTTGATAGCGGTCATAGGGGTTATTGGTTCTGAAAGGATCTGACCGTAGATAGAGACTTAAACCCGTTCGGGGGTAAGGGCGGATGTAGCCAAGTGGATCAAGGCAGTGGATTGTGAATCCACCACGCGTGGGTTCAATCCCCGTCGTTCGCCCATCAATAAATGGACCATTTGTTACGAAGACACAAAGCAAACCTAGAAATAATTTTTTCAGCAAGCAAGTCATCTCGAGGCTTTCAAACGCATCCAAGCAATTAGTATCCGATTAAAACATAGAACCCAATCGCCTTGCCTACTTGCTGTTTGCACAAACAAATAGAATGAATGGTGGATCATGAATTCTATTCAGTTTTTAAGACCTCACTAATCAGCCTTACCTAACTTAGTTAAAAATGAATGAAATAAACCCCCGGATGAAGAGAAAATATCCCCTCCCTTTTACTAAAGGGGAGCCCCTATAGACATAAAGACTTGACTTCACTGAACCGGCACTGCTATTTGTCTTGTCGGCTCCTACCATTCGTTCTTCGTCTGCTCGTTGAGTACCGTCCTTGGGAAATCCTTTCTCGATCGCTCCCTCTCGATTAGGCATTACGAATCTGTCCTTAACACTGAAATTTTGGATCTCAACGTCCTAGACAAAAAGGCCGATTTGGTAGAGGGACTCTCATTTATTTTGATTAACGAGCCGAGAGAGCGTTTTCTATAAATTCTGGATCAAACTTCCTTAAAAGAAGGTCTTATAAAGGAAGACGCTCTTGACTTCATTGACGACTTTTTGACAAGGTTCAATCTGTCAGATCCACGTTCCCCTTTTGATAGAAGGATTTGTGAGTCCATGTTAAATTCTTGGAAAGATGACCTTAACCAACGCGCTAATCAGTCGTTACTCTATTCCGAATTTCTTAACTACTACTCGCTAAATTGAATTGATGGAATTGACCCTATAGAGAAAAGAAAAAGAGATGTCTGGCTACTCTCCGAAAATCCCCATAGTTGGTTGGTGGGGATTCATTCGCTTCAAATGTTTTCAAGATACCTATTAATTCTTACACCAAGAATTGACAAGCGGACAAGATTCTTAGAGACGTTGAGCTCTTCCTGCAGTCTCACAGTTTAGGCTCTTGCTTCACCTTATGGAATATGGCATGTGAGAAGAAGATTGGCTATTGGCTTGAAACCGAGGGACTGACTGCATGTTACTAAGCATTCCTACTCTCACTATGCTTAAGACATAGGATTCGTGCATTCTAGTGCATCCTTACTTCTTTACTTGCCTGTCCCTATCCCTCTCTTCTCATTCATCTGACATCCTTTTCTTCATAAGAAAAGATCGAAGCCGGTTTCAGTTGATTGGATACCTCCAGTCATTCTCTACCAATTCCTTTCAAAGCGAGGAATTCTATATCTTTCTTTATTGGCCTATTCGAGCAGGTTATGACATTCCTGTCAGTAAATACAGGCTTCTTTGATTAGCCCATTCTACCATAAGTCTCTCTCCTTTGGCTAGGCCTTTCTTCGATGGCTTGGGAAAAGAACTTCACCACTCATGGTCTTCCTACTCCGATCTCGCTTTGGGTTTACCACTATAAGAACTAGCTGGATCTCTTTCTTTTTCTTACTTAAACCGCTTACTGAAAGTATGGATTCAAGCCCCTTAACTAGTAAGGGACTACGAGCAACTGCTTCCTAGCCGGAAAAGAAAGACTTTTTCAAGCTAGGAAGAAAAATAGAAGACCGTCCGAGAAGAAAAGAAAGAGCAAGAAGGATTGAAATCATGAACTCCTTTCCCTTTAGTAAGAAAGCTTGACTGAACTAACGCTTATTATAATATATTGCACCTGAAAGAGCTATTTTTTCAAACCCTTATCCTCCCAGTCCATTGACTAAGAAGGGGCCTGGATGAGTCCTCTTAACCGAAAGAGACATTTTCTTCTGAATACTTTCACTGAACTACTTACCCTATATATGACGAACTGAACTAGCTGTTTTCTTTCTCTTTACTTCATAAGATGCGTTCCTTGCAACAATCGTTTGTTTGTAACGAATTCATTTCTTTTTTTTTTTAATCCGTTTATTTAAATGTAGTAGTATACTAATGAACCGAACTAAACTTATTTCATCGAAGTTGAAGAATCAAGGCATTTGTCTTACAGATTCTGATAACTCGAGAAGTTTTGATTTTATTATGATCCAAAATAAAATAACAATCCATTTTGTGTGCTTAGCGTGTAGACACCATAAAATCGAAAATCTATGGACAATTTGTAATAGATCTATGAAGTTGCTCATAGGAAGAGTTGTTGTTGAGAAATCTTAAACTTGAAAGGATTTTCTTAATTTCTTAATTCTTTCGGGTCATAATCATAAGCTTATGTAGGAGAGATGGCCGAGTGGTTTAAGGCGTAGCATTGGAACTGCTATGTAGGCTTTTGTTTACCGAGGGTTCGAATCCCTCTCTTTCCGTACCTTCCCCTAATTCACTAACGTTATCGACCGCAATGTATCAAATACCAAAAAAGACCATTATTCTAACAGTTAAGAACTTTCTTTTTTTTATTACTGTGGTACGAAGGGAAAGAGCGGACAACGAATGACTTGGATCTTTTTGATTGGCTGAGAGCCATGTTTAGATTTCAGGCATGTTCCCTTGTTGCCTACATTCATATTTTTTTTGTAGAGAGACAATGTCAGGAACCCGCGGGAGAACTTGATAATACTACTTGCCAATGTTCGTATTAGACTTAATCCAAAGCCGGAGCCTTTGAACAAGTTAGTAAACTTTTTATCATCTCATAGTGTGACTGTGTTGTGTTGGCTGGGCTGGCTTTTTATCCCAATACTGAAAAATCTGGATTTTGGTGAACTCATTGTCTATGTGCAGCTTGATGATCGAGCTGTTGATGCTGTTATGAACAAGCTTTTCTAAAACTACAAAACCTGGTGCAAGTATTTGGGACGAAAACACAGTTTAGTTTAAGGTGCGAGATTTTAGTCTTGGCTTTCTTTATCCTCTTTTTCAGAAGTAGCTGCTACTGTTCGCATATCCGCTCAAGCAAGCCTGTCCCAAGCCGGCTAAGCAGTTGCTTTGAATCGGATGTGAGGGAATTAATTATAGAAAGAGATCTTTCCCTCGGGATGTCTGCCGCAAAGAAGAAATGGATGGACAGAAGCTCTTTGAATGGGGGTTAAAGAATTTTCTTCTCTTTCTCTTAAGCTCGCTGCGTGCTAATGCCAATTTCAAGAATAAAAAGGGATGCAAGTGAATCAGAGATTGAGAATCTAGCTAGTGAGAAAACTGTCTCCGCATAGGGGAATGCCAACGGCTTCAAGCAAGGAACGTAGAAAATAGACTGTAAGGAGAGGAGAGGAACGGAAAGGCTTCTTTAACAAGAATTATCCGATCAATAGTTAACCCACGCACAGAATAGGCAGCTTGAGAAGAAGCTCTAAGCTTTGACGCTCTTTATGTACTGCTGCTACAGTTGGAGTTGACAGCCCCAGTCTTTTCTGTTTGCGTAGGAGTTCTTCCTCTTGCTCGACTTCGATCAGTAGCTGTAAGTGTAAGGAAGAAAGAGCTCCTTTGAGGTATGTAGTTGCTCTAGCGAAGATCGAAGTATCTAGTCCCTTATGCGAAGCATATGGATCGAATGTTTACTCATTTTGCTCATCCAGCATTCTGAACCCGCCGCGAAGAAAGTGTTCCCTCTCTACTTTCATGCTCCCCATTCAATGTTATCAGTTAAAGTCAAGCGATTGTCTAATGGCTAGAGCTTGTGTCTCTGTTCTTATATAGTGGTCACTGCTTGTCCTAATCGAATGTGAGACCTCATCAATGCGGATAGGAACAACGCCTCTAACAACGTATTTATGGGGAGGGGGTTAGGGCCCTTCCTTAGGCCCCATCTTCCCTACCCTAATGAAGTAGTCCACCGCCCGCCTTAGTAGTCTGTCTCAAATAGAGCGTGCAGGCTTGCCTCTTTGTGGGTGATTCACTATCGAAGCGAAGAAAAGGAAAAGGGGAGTTCCAAACGAAGGACCCAATCTCAAGGCTCGGCAGACCTCTCTTAGCTTAGTAAGTACACTTCTAGTCGGCTCCTTCCTTGACTTCCGAAGTGGAACGATCGAAGAAGGCCGCGCCTATCAATAAGGGTCGTATGCTGACTCTTCTTTCCGGTTGGACTTCTACTTCTCAATCCGTAGTCGAGCCGTAAGCGGAAAAGGCCTAAGGGTCAGATCTCTCCAACTCGGGCACATTCCGAACCTGGGCAAATCCATCGCCTTCCCGGATCCGGCAGGCTTTTCTAGCTCTTTCTCTTCGGCCTTCCTTACGGCCTTGACTCTATTTCCTTCTTAGGTCGGAAATAGCGGGCCATTAAGCAACAGAACTCCAGATTCTCTTTCTGTCTGTCTTTGTAAGGTAGCAGAGGAGGGCAAATCATTCAACTATCTCGATCTGGGAAAGAAGCGTCTTGAAAGACCATTGCAAGTTCATTCCGGCAAGAAAGAAGTCAAGGAAGATAGGTAGTCTTTGAAAGCCTGGAGTTAGATATCTAGAAAGTGAAAAATGAGATATTGCATAACTAAAGATAATAATTTGAATCTACAAATGAGTATGCTGCTACAGAAAGCAAGCAGAAAGTGGTAGTTTAGTAAAGAAAAGGTGAACGGAAATCAAAGAGAAAACCACTGCGGCAAGCTGCTTACTAAAAGAGGGCAAAAACACTAGAAAGCCAAGATTAGAGCTGGATCATTAGATAGGAATCCGAAGATGAAGAGAGAAACAAAGAACAGCTTAAACCTAAGAGCAGATAATAGCCGCGGATATATCCCTTTCTGTTTCCGCTCTATCTGCCAAGGGGAAAGGGAACCCCGAGCAGACTGTATTCGTGTGCAACCGATTGAATAGGATCGGTTATGAACCCAAGTAAGATAGGATTCTTACGTGTAGTAAGCATCCGATGAAGTAGAATATTAAAGCTTCAAAAATGAATGCCTATTACAGTTAGAATTGTATTTGTTTGCCCGCATTCAATCAATTCTTTCTCCCATCCCTGGTCGATACGAAGCTGCAGCTTTCGCTCATTGGCACTTCGCTCGTAGAGCCAATGCATCAATAAGAGGCCACATATGATCTCGCATATCTTCGGCACCCAAACAACCAGTTGAATCCATCTTAGTTGGTTGGTTAGTGTGAGACTCTCTCTATTAATTCGATATAGATATGAGACTCACATCGAGACGTCCTTGCCATAGAATTTTCTATGTCCTAACCCCTTCACTGGCCTTTATGATAAGCCAGTCCGAAAGGAAGGAGGAAGGGGCGCTCAACAAGTCATGGATAGCTACCCGGCCACAAAGAAGACGGTTTCAAAGCTCAAAGAGCATATTTGTGAGGCAGATCCTAAGTGCATAGTTTCAGGTGACGTTTGCCATACCCTTATTCGTCTTCGAAGCTTTCTTTTTCTACCCATGACATGAATCGAGGGGTTTCCGTGCCCTTAGAAAGGCTGACTTCTGTAGGCCCTGTTAGGCAATGTATGTCCAAGCACATAAGCAAGGAAGTCGGCAGGCGATCAGGTAAGGTTTCCTCCGAAGAAGCGAAAGCAAAGCGCTATGCCGGAATCGGATAAAAAGTGAAAGTATAGCGCGCAAAGCAGAGCATAAAGTCTTGGCTTGATTAGGACAAGTGTAGCAAATTTCACTTTCTCTTTCTGGGAACCTTTCTCCTTGAGGTATGCCCTTCCGTTGCAATCAAGACTTGAAATTGAAAGAGGAGGCGATGAAGTCATCATCTGGCTTTCCATCCGAACTAGCTCTTACAGCAAAGAGCTATAGCTACCATTACAGCTCGCTCTGTCAGTCCACAAGGAAGGTCTCTCTCGCTAGCCATAAAGTCTTATTCCACTCGCTTTCTCTCTTTCTGCTAGCTTGAAAGTTTTCTTTTTGAGTCACCGATAAAGAAAGTAGCTAGGCTTACTGGCAGTATGAAAGAAATAGATCTTAGTGCCTTAGACGGCCTAGAAGGTCTTCGAAGCTCTCACCATAGGCGCTAACAATGGTTCGAAGAACTTGGTACAACTCTCATGGGACGCCCCGCTTAATACAAGCAATCAGTAAAAAAAAGAAGATAATAGGCAGAGGTTATTAATCAAGCAGGGGATTCCCTAGGAGAAGGTCGTTCAGTCACTTTCCGGGCTCTCACAAATAGGTTACATAGCAGCTGCGGTCGCAACAGAGGAGCTCATTGTGTTTGGGAATGCTGAGAGTGATCGAACGCAGGCAGAATAAGTGGATCGGATGTGACAAGCAGCAACACTATGTTGCTACCATAAGTCGTGAGCAGGAGTATAAGCAGCTGCTTGAGAAGGGTAGCCATGAGTGAAACTGCCCTTCTTGAGCCTATTCTTACTTCATTTTCACTATTTTTGGTCCTAAGGCTCATGTGGAACCCGAAGCTATAGGTCGCATTATGATTTGAAGTCAAGGGCTCCGAGTGAGGAAATGGTACCGTGCAGGCCGAAAGCTAGATATAGTAAGAGGCGCACTCCTGGGGGCAGGAATAGGAAAGGTTTCGAAATCCTATTAAATCCTATAGGGCAGGGGAATCAAAAAGGGCTCTCGCTCAATCTGATCTTTATTCAGTGCCAAGACCTTTCTTTATTTATAAGAAAGATAAGCAATTAGTTAAATTCGATACATTAGATTTCGCTTCAGAACGAAGATGGTGAGCTCCCGTCTCCTGTTGCCGCACTCTACAGAGTCAGTGAATTGGAATTACCTTGATTAGGCGCAAAAGGAAGAATCGAGGCAACGTTAGTTGTTCATCGGCCAAGTCCGAAAGAATTAGAAAGAAATGGCTTAGCCAATGATGGATCGACTAAAGATCTAAACCCTTGTCAGGCATCCTCGCCTGTCTAATGAGACAGATTCCGTCTTTGATCCCGGGGAAAATCTTTCTATTGAGGCAAATGCACTTGGCCAGTAGAACATAGTCTCGGCTAGACCTACATACCAAATGTTATGATTGAGCAGGTCTCGCAGCTAAGGGAGAAGGGACCTCTATCGGAGCAAGCTAAAGAGCCCTTCCTTTAGATCCTCGCTTTCCGGTAAGGCACTCAATGAAACCTATCTTTCATCAACAGCTCTTGGCCTTTCTTGAATTAGATGGTCTCGCTTTGAAATAGAAAGGCTGCCTTAGGTTGAGTTTAGGAGTTCTCCCCTCCCGGGGGTAGAAGCAGCAGAAGATGCTTTTTGCTCCTACAGAATACCTTCCCTCTGATCCCACGTTGGGTAGGGTCAAAGGAGCGTGGCGAAGGTGAGATAGGTTACTATTTAACGATGGAAAGAATAGCCTCATTCGTTGACTCGTGCTCGCTGCTTTTCTCGCCTATGGTTTCTACCATGACTCAAACTGAATCGGGAACAGAGATCGGGATGGAATCGCCTTTCCTTCTTCGTCTGCCTAAGACAGAGTCCTGCTTTTCTAAGAGAAGAGCAGGTGGACTACTGAAATGTATCTTCTTTTTCTATTTTATTCATTGGTCGGTCTATCGATCGTAGAGGAATACCCATGGTCCTAACTTTATTCCAACTGGGCCTTTGTAGCTTTTTTTCACTAAACACTAAACGGGCATTCCCCGTGCTGGCATGAACAACCTAGAAAGAAGAATTAAAGATTTGCTTTGTTGCACCGATCCTAAAGCTAGATTGAACTAATCGGAACTCAATAGACTCGATCTTGACCTTACTTTATAGCCCTTTCCCTATCGCACTGCTTGATGAGATCTGAAGCTGACCTAGGAGTTCTCTTGTTAGGGGCCCGGGGAGTACCATGAGTTGATGTCTAGAGAACTATTCTTATAGGACCGGACTAGAGAAAACCTATCCCACACCGGAGGAAGAGAAAGCCCCCTTTAACAAGCAAGCTACGCACCTTTCACACATATTGTTCTTACTCCAAGAGCGAAAAGAACATCATATCATCGGTTATACTATCCGAAAACATAGGAGTAGTAGTACTTGCTAAAGCTAAAGAGTTTTCCCCTTGTTTGAGAGCAGTCCAATACCATCATTAGCAATGGTAGCAGGATAAAATCCACTATGCTTTGACCCTGTTATTCATTCTTTAATGCTTTTGCCGGGTTGAAGACAATAATTAGCTTTCAAACAGCTCATCCTATCACTCATTCTTGCTTCGTATTCGAAGAGTGACTTCTTAACTAGCTTGAAAGTGAACGCTTCTCACGGAGACTATTACCTTCCTTGCCTTATTCAGCTTTCCGGAAAGTAAGGACAATTCCCACATTGAATCTCAACAGGCAATGCGCATTGACCCATTCTATCTCTCCTCTACCTTTTGAGATGAGGCCCATCTATTAGCTTATTACCATCTTTGAGTCATAGCGAGACGGCTCTATCTATTTTAACAAGTATAGCAGTAAGTAAAGTTTTCACAAGGAGTTCCTCTTTCAACGATCTGCAGTACTGAGCTACGGAAAGTCTATCGAAAGGACCAAAGCCAAGAGCAATGCACTTCCTTCCCCCGCACACAAACTTCATGAGTCACGTATAACCCTAAGGATCACGACTAAATGCAGAGAGATATAAAAGACCCTCCCCTCCCTCTTCGAAAATTCTGTGTATGTAACGGTCCTATAATCTCTCAGAGGCATCAGCTTAGTTAGTTCGCTCTTTCTTTAGTTGCCTATCCTTGTCTGCTAGTTCCTCTCTTTGATTCTAAAATTTGGATTCCTCGCTCGAGCTGGAAGGATCGGAACACACAACAGTAGCCCAGGCTTAGGGCGCATGATCTCATTGCAGGGCTTGACCACTCATGCTCATCTTGATAAGAAGACTAGACTCCGCTGGGGTGATAGCTAGCTTAGGCTTCTCGGCTAGTCTCCCCTGCATTGTGTACGAGCATTCTGTTCAATGCGGTCCACTCCTCATCCACTTCTTTCACCATATGCAGCCTTGTTAGCTTCCTCATCCTCACATGAGCCTACATCCTTTAAGGAAGCTAGTAAGGACAGTAGATGGGTTTCGGCTATGAATGATGAGTATACCGCTCTTCAGCAGTGGAATAAGACTTGGTATTGAGTGCCATATGAACCCTCTATGAACGTTGTTGGATTTCGTTGGGTCTACAAAATGTTGGAGCGTGCTGATGGTTCGATAGAGCGCTATAAGGCGCGACTAGTGGCCAAAGGCTACACACAGCAGGAAGGTATTGATTTTGACTCAACTTTCAGTACTGTAGTTAAAGCTACTACTATACGGATTGTTTTGTCTGTTTCTGTCACTCGTGGATAGAGATGGATGTCCAAAATGCCTTTTTAGATGGTAAGTGGAATGAATAAGTATTTATGGTTCAACCACCAGGCTTTGTTGACCCTGCTCGTTCTAAACATGTCTGTAAGTTACATCGTTCGATTTATGGTTTACGACAGGCTCCACGAGCTTTATTTCAGAGTTTTAGCTCTGCATTTGTTGCATTGGGTTTTAGCTGTAGTCGAGCTGATCCTTCGATGTTTATTTGGCGATCCTCCTTTGAGATAGTGATTCTTCTACTCTATGTGGATGATATCATTTTGACCGGTTCTTCATTAGCTGTTCTTCGTTCATTGATTTTTAGACTCTCTTCACAGTTCTCTATGAAGGATCTAGTGGGTGTACTGTTGGACCTGTCCACTCAAGGCATTCCAAGCAAATGGTTTTTGAAAAGCGCTCGATGGTAAACATTTTTCCAGTGCTTCAGCGGGGTTTGACCTTTTTTTGGTATACTTAAACTCATGTCGTACAGCCAAGTAGAAAAGCAGCGAAACATAAATTCTCGTAGAAAAGAGATTTGTTTCTCGTTATTCGTGGAGGGGTCGCGGAAGAATTGAATTGGGTTCGACTCCCATAGCCCCTTTGTGGTGAAAAAGACTGACTGATTCAACAATACATAATGCCCGCATTAAGATTTAAAACTTGTCGTCTACTTTCAGGAAATGTTCGGAATAAAGAACTTACAATAGTGCAACGCCGCATTCTCCGAAAATTGAGAATGAAGAAAAGATCTATTAAGAAAAAGATTTATCCGAGAAAAAATCGTAACGGTTATATCCAATTACAAACTACACGAAAGTTGTCCCTTTTTCATGGGAATTTACCCATCACAAAGATGCACAGAAGAACAAAACGAACTTCATATATCCCTTTTCTACTCAATCCAGAAACAAGATTGGTCGTTATTCTGGTTCGTCTCCATTTTTGTGAAACTATTCCTCAAGCAAGGCAGCCGATAAGTCATCGAAAAGTGTGTGTGAATAATGGAATAGTAAACATTAGTCATTTTAAAGTTTCCCACGGTGATATAATATCTTTTCAAGAAAATTACGCGAGAACCCGCGGTGAAGAAATAAGGAGATTCTTCTATATCAAAATATCAGTTGAAAAAATCATAGGGAAATTCAGGGGTCGCCGGGTAAGAATAAGAATGCGGAGAAAAAGCAAAAGAAGAAGCAAAACAGGGAAAAAAAAAGGAGATGACAGAATGGTTCTGCCGAGTAAGAATGTGGAGAAGAAGCAAAACAGAATGGTTCCGCCGACTCAAAACTAAGAAGGGATGCCGCCTACTACTAAAAGTAAAAGACAAAGACCGGTTTTTGCAAAAGTTACATTCTTCTATGCAAAAAGAATACTTAGAAAGAACGAGGAATTTTTATCACTACGTGACCTCGAAGAAGAGAAGGAAGAGAAGAATCAAAAGGATGGAACTACCTACTCATTATTCGGAGGTCAATCATAGAACACTAAAAGCTGTGGTATCTTATGGACCTAACATAGATCACATCCCTCACGACATAAGATTGAAAGATCGGCGTAGCCAAAACTCATTATTAGGAGCGGAAAGGGGCGTGGCCAAAACACATAAAGATCGGCGTAGTCGCTCATAGGGACATATCTTTCCGGATAGAGATAAGGACAGGGATCCATCTAGATAAAATATTGAACCGGTTTCATTTTTTTTTTCTTGATTCTGATTGATTGCCTTTTTTTGACGACAAGTTTTAAATCTTAATGCAGGCAAGGTAATGCCAATTCACTTACTTGAACAAGAAAGATTTTTTCAATTATGACTTTATGGGTCGGAGTGTAGACGGGCGAGCAGAGCCCAGGAAAGAGGGAAGCCCTCATAGAGCAGTCTTCTACTTCTAGTCGACTGCTGGCCTGAGAGAAGGTGGCCTCCCTCAGGAAACATGGCCCAATTTCTCTTCTTTCTTTTTGATTTCGGGTTTCTTTATTGCCCAGAACGCTAAAAGGTGGGGAAGAAGCTAGCCGAACCTGGACACATAAGAAATTCTCGGCGTCGAGAGATCGTAAGTAACTCAGTGAATGCTCTCTAAGAAGGGCTTGGTTTGAAAGAAGGAAATGAAATATGAACAACCGCGCTGGTCGTACGTAATAGATCGACTTTCATGCTAGTTCTTACTCCAAACCAGGATGAAAGTTCCATTTCAGTGAAGGACGACGTACCATGATACTTTATGTTTTGTCGAGCCCGGCTTTGGTCTCTGGTTTGATGGTTGTACGTGCTAAAAATCCGGTACATTCTGTTTTGTTTCCCATCCCAGTCTTTCGCAACACTTCAGGTTTACTTCTTTTGTTAGGTCTCGATTTTTCCGCTATGATCTTCCCAGTAGTTTATATAGGAGCTATAGCCGTTTCATTCCTATTCGTTGTTATGATGTTCCATATTCAAATAGCGGAGATTCACGAAGAAGTATTGCGCTATTTACCAGTGAGTGGTATTAATGGACTGATCTTTTGGTGGGAAATGTTCTTCATTTTAGATAATGAAACCATTCCATTACTACCAACCCAAAGAAATACGACCTCTCTGAGATATACGGTTTATGCCGGAAAGGTACGAAGTTGGACTAATTTGGAAACATTGGGCAATTTACTCTATACTTACTATTTTGTCTGGTTTTTGGTTTCTAGTCTTATTTTATTAGTAGCCACGATTGGGGCTATAGTACTGACTATGCATAGGACTACTAAGGTGAAAAGACAGGATGTATTCCGACGAAATGCTATTGATTCTAGAAGGACTATAATGAAGAGGACGACAGACCCACTCACGATCTACTAAAGGTATCGGAGATTGATTGGTTCGAATCCAATTCGTGAGATGGCAGTGATCTTTAGCTGGTCATGGCCATTAAACCTTTTTAAGGGCTTTAAGCACCTATAGAGTCAGGCTTTTCTGAGTTCCTTCGCCTAGCGGAAACCCCTGCTTTCGGCCGTAATCCCGTGCTTGACCAAGACATTTAATGGTAATGGATTCTACCCTGAACCGGGAGCGGGCGAAGACATGCAACTTTCATTTTCAAGGTACACAGTCACATGCTAAGCAAAGAGGTATATATCATACTCATTTATACGCGCAAGGTGCGGCATCAGCTAGAACGCGGAGAGGATTTCCCCCAAACAAAGATGGGCGTGTCAGGAAACAATGTGAAGTCACCCCTATTTCGCTGTCCAGGGAGCTGTTGACTAATGACCTAAAAAATGCGTGACGTTTGGGAAGCATGAGCCCCGTACCGACTCATTGGGATCCTAAGCATACTGACCTAAGGGATGCTTTTCATACCGTCCACTGTCGTCACTTCAACTTGGCATTGGACTCAAGCCGGCTTCTAGTGATTGACTATCGAAGTTCCCTTCAGGTCCCCACACTGAGGTTATATGTCAAAGATAAAAGACTCTGCTTGCGCAGCTTAGATACTCTTTCAAGTTAG
Organism: Salicornia ramosissima; assembly: GCA_951394345.1. Taxonomy (NCBI): domain Eukaryota; kingdom Viridiplantae; phylum Streptophyta; class Magnoliopsida; order Caryophyllales; family Amaranthaceae; genus Salicornia; species Salicornia ramosissima. The sequence goes on along the minus strand of OX596234.1, from coordinate 32,191,964 downwards.
GTAAGCGGGTGAACTCCCTCGTCCCGGGACCTAGACAGGTAATGTATCGTGCCAAAATAAATGATAGCCCCAGCTCTACCTTCAGGTCCAGAGATTCCCCCACAAGGCAAAGGACCGCCCGCATGGGATGCATACCGTTGTTACGATTGGCCGTTTGAAGTCTTATCCGGCACAACTAATCAGAACCACCAGGCAACGTGAATCTCACTCTATCATAAACAGCCAAAAAGCTGCTAAGCGAAACCTCACGGGCCGTCCCCTACGCGGAAAGGAAAGGAAAAGTTTATCCGCTCATAATGATTGTAGAGTATTTTCGGGTTGGAGGTCTAATAGTAGTCACATCAAGTCCTCCCCCTCTTACTCAGGGAGGAATACTAAACATTATCCATGAAAGAAAGCTTTGAAGAATGAAAAAATATTTTTTCTAAGGTAAGAAGGATAGAGAGCCTCCGCCTGCGTTTTCAGATATGAGTGAGTGAGCGCTTTGTCTGCTATGAATGAATGACCTCTCTATTTTTTTTCAAGCTTGCTCTTCAAACCGGCCTATTGCTTTCTTCTATGAGAAGGTTATTCCGTAATCACTTTTTTTAATACATCCATTCTTCTTTCATTCAAATGAAAAGAGAACTAGACCTTTCTTTTCATCATTGAAATCTGTCATTCAATCGCAGTGCGGTGCTCTCAAAAAGCTCAATCCTCTAACGCTAAAACAAATAGATCAGAAATTCGACCTGGGATTCGCCCGTTCCGATCCTTGCTTACTAAATAGGTGCACCCCCGGATATGTATGTTGAGAGAACCCCATGAGGCTTTCCCATATACGAAAGGGAAGGAAGAAAGAAAGAGAAAACGAATACTAAGGTTCATGGGATCCTAAAAAAAAAAAGAGGATAGAGAGCGCGGAACGGACTTTCCAAGCAGAAATGCCTACCTATACATTCCATGGCAACAGACAGAGGGCAGTTTTGTCGTTGTTGTTAACTCCAGGCCCATTCCCGTTCCAAAAAAGATCCATGAAAAGACTACCATGATTTCCGAACGAACCGAGAGAGAGTCGAGGCTTGTCGTAGATAAGTTTTATGATCCAATTATTTGCAAGTACGTATCATCTGCTGCTTTATCCGCCGTCTCTGCGGCCGCCAAAAGCCTACCCTCCATCGGATATTGAGTAGGTTGACCCGGGAAGAGATCCGGACAAACCTTTCAACAAGTAGAATAGAAGTTGACCACAAAGCTATCTCTGTTGGAGACTGCTACCCACATCTCGGGCATGGGAAGAAAAGTAGACAGACAACCGACTGAACTAGGCAATGCCGGTTTAGGCATTGAGGATGAGTCCAGCAGTCAACAAAGGGCTTCTATCTACAGGTGCTTTCATTATCGATCGGTCGACTTGTCACGATCGATTGCTCACAAAGAATTAGGCTTGGGGAGGTGATATAAATCGCTATCGATACAATGCGAGGCTGATTTGCTGACCGTAACGAACTTGACTTTGCCCCTGAAAAAAAAAAAGAGCTGGGAGACGTTTGGCCTGGGCTGGGGGGAGAGTGGGGTCGCTTTGCTTTAGTACTTTAGTTCGTAACAAGGCTCGAGAGACCTACTTGACGAGTTTCCTTATGAGTGAGTTTGTAGGTGCTTTTACTTTAAGTTGAGTATTAGTAATAACAAGTTTAAGTCGAGTGTAAGGAAGGGATTCTCCTAAGATAAGCTTTTTAGGAAATAGAAAGAAAACGACTTTTATGAGCTGTCTCAGTAGTGACCTGACCTACTTTATTAGCTGTGTGAGTAGTGGCTTAGCTGTTAACTGTCTAAAAGCTACGATCGAAAAAAATCCCTTTTGAAAAGAAACCACTAATACGCCCTTCTAAAGGAGCCTTTAGGTCCGTGTAAGGCGAAGAGAATGGAATGAATGGACCCGCAGGAGGCTGAAAAGCCGTAGTGCGCTAGCACTAGCAAGTTAGCGCAAAAACTTAGTGTCTTGTTTTCTTCGCTGCTTCTTTTTTTTTACATAAGGTTAAACGAAACCGGTTGTTAATGCTTATAGCTTGTGCTTCTGTCCTTAGTCCATTCTTGGCCGAAGCTGTTCTGACTGCCGTATATTTTTTTAACTGAATACTTTCCTCTGTCATCTCTGGTCTGCCCTTTTTGAAAGAATATTTTCTACCCTGCTTGATTATGAAGAGCTTCGAGTCTATCGGGGGAGGATGTGGTGGTAACCCCCGCAGCTTCGTCTAGAGCCGGGCGTCCAGCCGTGTAATAAGACTCACTTTAGCCACTATAGCGACTTCACTCTCAACTCTAGCTGAGAAGTACTCTCCATCCACTTCCCCCTTTCCGTATGCCCAAAAGCTCGCCCGCCCGGTTTATGAGCCCCTTTACGATTCCCTTACCCAATCTCATGATAAGCAAGCCTAGCAGGCCCTGCCTTAACCTGTCCCCAGACAGTCAGCCCTCACCAGGCTGCTGGCATTGCTAAATGCTCTGCCATAAAGCAAGATTTTCTGAATACGACAAATCAAATGCGGAAGTAGCTAAAGAAGTCGGCCTAACCTTCACCTTCGGTTCCCGTAACCAAGTTTTTTTCTCACTCCTTATGTACTTTTTCTTACTTCATCCATATTTTTTTCTTTTTTTTTTTTAAGTGTAGCGCAAACGGCGCTCTCTACTTTCACTTCTAACTAAAGGTGAACAGCCGGCATTGCAAGCAAATAGAGAGCCCCCGCCTGTTTGAAGTCGTTGCGAGCCGGAAAGCGTACAGGCAGTTTGAGTCGCTTACTTAATTTTCTAAATTTTTATAAAAATCTTATTTTTTTATATATTATAATATAAACAATTGGAAAAAAATGGATTTTCCAATTGTTCATTCCTGGGAAGCGGAAGAAGCAGATAGAGCAAAGGCCTTCTCTTTCCGTCCGCTCTTCCCGAAGTGAGAGAACAACATGTAAAGATCCATAAGGGCTTATAGTTTAATTGGGTGAAACGTACCGCTCATAACGGTTCTATTGTAGGTTCGAGCCCTACTAAGCCTACTACCCTCTTCTCTGCACCCGAAACAAGGCAGCCGAAGTCCCCGCCACCCTGCAGATCTCAATCTAACGGAAGCTCCTGGAACCACACTGCTGCAGCTGTCCTTCGGGCATGCCTCCTACGCTTACCACTTACCTACGCTCTTTCAGCATCCCCCTTCGGGCAATACGGCTTTCGTAATACGCGAAGCAGCTGAGCGATAGCTCTTCGATCGCTATATTCTTGCAATAGCGAAGGCATGGTTCATCCTCTAAGAAAGAGTAGATGCGAAAGTTCGGATCGAAGATCTTCGCGGGACGGCCCAAGCGAAGATCGGCACTCGAAGGCTTCAGGAGCAGCCCTCAAAAGGGAAAGACGCGGAGACGGCGGACTCGCCAGTCAAGCAAACCGTTAAGGCTGAATACAGCAGACTGGGGGTTCAAATTCCTCTTTTCCTGTTTAAATTTTCGGGAGTGAATGTAGGACGTGCAGACGGTGCATCAAGTGTGAACATTCAACCAAAAGCGTTTTAAGGATCGACAATAGCTAAGCATTGTGGCCATCACAGTTCAAGCTACGTATGGCTGGCGTACAACCTACGGGCTTCTTAGCCAAAAGAAAAAAAAAAGATACCTGGTTGAAAAATAAACCTTTTTTTATATGGACTGCATTTTTTCTTCTAGCCCCAAGGAGGAGAATCCCTTTTGGCAGCTCAATCTTCACGGTAATAATTATGTCTGTCTAAAAATCTCTTTAGGTGATCAAGAGGGCTCCCTTTTTCAGTAGATGAGATTAGGATAAAAGGTATTATATCTCAACTATCTATTTTATTTTCTTTTTCAAATCCAGCCTGCGGTAATGTAATGGAGATTTCATATTATAAATTCTTTTTTTCAAAGAGAAAGAAAGTAGCAGAAGTGCTTCTAGATCTCTAGAAAGAAGGTAGAATTTAGAACAACACTTTCTATCTCTTTTTGTCCCTAGCGCTCTTTTTTGACTTCTTGAACAATTTCATTGCCCTAGAAGTTGTTGCTTGATCGAAAGGATATAACACATACGAAACCTTAGCTTCGCTTACTTTTTGAAGTATAACCTTCGCCACGACATTAGTGGCTCTTCGTGCTTCCCGCAGGATTTTTTTTATAGAGAGAGAGTAAGAGGGGCGGTACGAAAGATTGGTCTGCTCCGAAAAGCCGAGCTTTTGGGTTCGCTCCCTCTACTCTATGCGGTCAACCTTCTTTCTCTTGATGGAATATAACAATGCCCGAGCTCCAGACTTGCTTGCGTTCTTCACCGGCACTCGCCGGATGTATCACTCATCCTGCTCCTAAGGTAAGGAGTCTTCTGTGTGTTATAATCTTTACGAGAATGAATCGCAGATGTTGGTTGAGAATTGTTCGAGAATTCATTGAGAATTACTTTGCCAGGTTCTAGGGGGGCTACTCTTCTTTTTTGTCGATCGAGCCGCTCCCCCTCATTCCACTCGTCCAGCCTTCTTCACGAACTTGTACAATCGATGCCACAAAGATAGCCAACTCTATTATCGAAGAAATAAGGAAACGGGCGACGATTTGGCACCAGATATCCGGGGGTGTGGAAAGAGCAGCTGTGAGAAGGGGAAAAACCATCAAAAAACGACGATTGTTCGTGAAGGTTTCCATAGAAAGACCCCTCAGTTCTGGCAAACGGATCACAATTACAGGTACTTGGGAGCATACCGATGGAATGAACGAAATACGAACAGTTAACATAATATAGTCATAGATCTTAGGTTGTAACTTCATCATGAGCGAATTTGTTGATGTTGCACCCGCGAAGTATGGAAAGTGCCAAACATTGGGAACTACCCGGGAAAGAGTTAAGAACAGGAACAAGAAGAAGCAAAAACCACTTAAATGGAAAAATCGATTGTATTTCGTCCTTTGTTCCCCATAGCAACTGGGGATCAAAAAGCACCAAATTTGGTGACTTACCAAAGGAAAGACGAAGTAAGAGCATGCTATTGAAGACGTTGCTACATATGTCGGGAAGGCCTCCGTTAATTGTGTACGAACAAAATACGAGTCCAAAGGCAAGGTAAGAAAGGGTTTAGCTAATGGGAATATTAACTCTTCTGGGAACCAATAACGCGTAAACAATGTCAAACCAAGACCGATCAATATCCGAACAAAACGGATTCGAACTTCTCCTAGAATAATTTCCAATGCGAAATCAAATTCATAGAATATATATGAGTAATTTAAAAGATAAATGAAAATCTATTTTTTTATAACCTTACTAACAGTAAAAGACTACTTTTGGAAGTAGTCATTATTCCATGCCTTTTCTCTTCTTCTCCCTATCATGTTGCCGGAGGCGACTATGGACCCTCCATGTGACAACGAAACGTGTTCTGTACCAACGAAACTTTTCCAATAAAGAAAGAGTCTGAGGGCACATCTGGAAACTTGAAACAAGAAAGCGCACCATAAAGCGAAAGTGCTTAATTTCCTCAACCACCTTACCCAGCCCCATGGCTGTGAGAAGAATAAAGAAGAGAGGTGGCTGGGCCATCAAGTCTCTTGATGGCTGGAAAATAAAGCGAAAAAGGAAGTAAAGGCGAGTTAAGAATAAAATAATGAAAACTTTCAATTCTGACATCACCACAGACCAATTTGTTTTCTCGCTCCTTGCAGGCGGAGCGGCATACCGAAAAAAAGAAAAAAGCCCTTATTCGGATTCGAACTGATAACTTAAGCCTCTTTCTTAAGGGCGAACGGATATACTTGAACGGGTTAAGCATATGCCTTTTGACACAAATTGATCAATCGAGCGAAGGCTTGGTTCCTACCTCGCTGCACCCTTTCGAACTATGTCTCTCGGAGAAGCGCTCTTTCGGCTACCTTCTCCTCGAGGTATGGTTTGAGTCCGGGTGCGGAACTCCGTTAGAAAGGTTTAGGATCTCCTTATATACGAAATTATCTCTTTATTTATGATAATTTGGGTGACGCTACGAAGGCAAGGCTTTCTTTCCTGTCCGGTCAGTGAGCCCCCTTCTTTTAGAGGATCAGGGTTGAAAACAGCTTTACGTTAGGAAAGAGACCCTCGAGCCCGTAAGGCCATGGATTAGTTGTTAGGGGAACCAGCTCCCTTTACTTGAATGCCGATTTGGATTTGACTAGAGAGAGGCATTTTTTCACGTACAGAAAGACAGGCCTTTTTCATGGTTAGTTCTCGCTTTTTTTCTTTCATTTCCTTCTTTATTAAAGCGCTAGGTTACATCGATCTCGATCAGAAAGGGCCCATGAAGTTCCATCTATTCAATTTCCCAGCGCAAGTTGATGCTCTTCTTCATTTAATTTAAGATATGATATTTCGAGTGTCTTTTTTGACCCGAGAAGAACGACGATTATACGGGAGTCGAGAGCACGTAGCACCTTGATTGCACTCATTCAGCTAACTCCCTTTTCTATCAATGGTTCGACTAGGCTGTGACAATTCCAATTATTTGTCCATTAAGCGCCAAAAACTCCTCGAGTACATGTAAGAACTTCAGGTTCATGGACTCACACTATGCAATTATGGGATGCAATTTCATGCCAGTAACTCGACTACTTCAGTAGGAACTCATAGCAGTAAGCGCTCTATATCCGCCGAGAAGCTCCTACTTCCCCCAAATGAAAGGCCCCCCCTCTATCTATGTCAGAGATCGCCAAACCCGTGATTCATAGAATTAATTTACTTCAGAATAGCAGAAAAGAGCGCTTGTCGCCCCCTTTCCCCCACATGAGGAGAGAGAACGGTCAGAAGAAAGAACTCGCTCGCAAGAAAATTACTAAAGATCGTGCCTCACAGGTTGAGATTCGTGAAGTCATTCTTTCTTTTTTTCAATCCCAAATCCGAGAGATCAAAGTGCGTCTTTCACAGCCCTTGATCCTTGCTATAACAGCCCGGAGAACCCTTACCTGCTCGCACTAGACCTTCTCTTCGAAGGAAGATAAAGACGTAAAAAACATTCGGGCTAATCCCGTGTACACCAAGACATCATCTGCCGTAGGTATATACATAAGATAATGATTTAAAAACAAGAATAGGGCTTCAGGATTAGCACAAAGGTTTTTGAAAAAGCATGAGCAGCAAGGTGTCCTCAGTCATCTCGATGACGGAGAATGTAGCAGTCATATTGGGGGCAGAAGCTTGGCACAGTTAGCTAAGCGCCAAGGTGACTTCTGGCCAACAATGCACGAAGACGCAGCATCTTATGTAGCCAAGTGTGACAGTTGTCAACGATTCGCCAATATGGTACACAAGCCATCAGAAATGTTACATTAGTCTCTCACACCTTGGCCCTTCATGAAATGGGGGATGGATATTGTCGGCAAGTTGCCCGTTTCTCCTAGCCAAAGGGTGTTCATGTTAGCACTAACCGACTCTTTCTCCAAATGGATTGAAGCAGAAGCATGAAAGCTGGTGACTGAGAAAGACGTCACATCCTTCTTATGGAAAAACATTCTCTGTCGTTTCGGCATACCATCAGAAAGAGTGTGCGACAATGGGTCCCAGTTCATCAGCGACAGAACCCGAAAGTTTTGTAAGGATTTTGGCATTAAGTTGAGTACACCGACGCCAACTCAAGCAAATGGCCAAGCAGAGTCTAGTAACAAAGCCATCATAGGTGCACTGAAAAAGCGACTTGAAGCAGCTAAGGGTTTATGGGCTGAAGAACTACCTGCAGTCTTATGGGCAAATAGGACGACACCGAAAGCTGCGACAGGACAGTCACCCTTTTCGTTGGTGTATGGTTGTGAAGCTGTCTTACCAGTTGAAGTGCATTACCCAACAGCAAGGACTAAGTTCATGACGAAGGAATGGAACGACATGGAAATGTACAACAACTTGGACGCGATAGAAGAGCTAAGGGAAGCAGCGTTAATAAGAACGGCGGCTCAACAACAGATCGTCGCCAGAAGTTTCAATAAGAATGTCAAGGCTAAGGTGTTCAAAGTTAGAGATTGGGTGTTGCAGAAAGCATTCCAAAACACAAAAGATCCTGCCGCAGGTAAATTCCACCCTGGGAAGGTCCTTACTGTATCGTTGTGGTCGTCGGCAAAGGTTTGGGGGCAACTGCGACACTCACGGTGACCCTATCCCCGGAAGTTGGAACGCCGCCAACCTTAAACGTTCTTTATTTGAACGATCTTGCAAGTCTCACAAGATCGTCGTTCTTACGCATTTGTCAATTACTTTCCCGTGTGGGGTCTTTCCATTCATTTTTGCAGGTGAGCGAGATGCCGAGTCTACCTCTGAAAACTTCCTTTTTTTCTAGGATGATTTTATCAACAAATGTCAGCTGCATTGGTATGAACTTTCTTATACGAAGCTTAAGGATTGCTAAGTTGCTTTTGAGTTCGATTCTGCTAAAGGACTAGTCAAATCAAAGAAAATTTTATTCTTGTTTGTTAAGGTTCGAAGACCTGGGTTGATAGACACTGGTTCGAAGAGCTTAGCCTTTAAAGGCTAAGGAATGAATTCTGCTAACTAAGCTTAAGGTATTCTAACTCAGTCTCGTTAATCGATTCACTTTCACTCATTCTCGTGTTACCACGCTAGCTTTAATAGCCATAGTGAGTTCATCACCAGTGACATAAGCAGTGGAGGTATATGCTGTGGTGAGAAAGGCCATTTACCTAACTTCTTAGGATCCAATTCCTGTTTGTTGAACCGCTAACAAAGCCAGCACCAAAACCCTTTGGTTTCCTAGGATCAACTGATCGTATTCGATATAGAACTGGATAATCAAAAACAGCCTTTTCCTCTCTTTCTACTTCTTATTGGAGAAGGCTCAATCTCTAAATGCATTTGCTATAGCTTGTCTCGATATGCTTGGGACTCTGCCTTCTATGGATTTCTCATCTTTCTCTCAAGCACCCCTATAACTGCAGCAGGGATATCAAAGGCTGAGCACCAATAATAAGTGAAGGAGGTCAAAACTGATTTAACCAATTCCACTCTTCCAACTAGAGACAGCTTAAGACCATTCCAAGAATTGAGTTTGACAGCCATTTTCTCAATAAGAGGAACACAAGAAACCATCTTTAAACCATGACAGCACAGTGGTAGACCAAGATAAGGAACTGGAAGGCTACCAACTTTGTAATCAAAAATAGAATCTATGGTTCCCTTTCTTCTCACTGGATTAAAGAATGAATGGGAATTGATCTGACAACGGCTGGGCAAAATCCATCTCTATTTTCGCTAAACTTTATTGCTTTCATGAAGACGACCTTAACAGACATCTCTTCCATTTTCGTAGATGGAAGATTCGGTGAATCAATTAAATTAGATGCTGCTTACCTAGATGCGGTGCTTTTCCCGAGCCCAAGGAGAAAAATGGATCCCTGCCTCTGGCTGCTCCTGCGCCTTAATACCTTTTCAAAAGGGTTCAAATGAAAAAGAGTATGCCTCGAAAAGAGCAATAGCCACTTGACTGAAAAGAAAGGTTTTGAACGAAGTGAAAAATTGGATTTTGGAAAGCAATTCTATAATAATCTAGAGTTTCTGCTTTATCTGATGATGCTTAACCGCTCGTCGAGCAGCTTTTCATTTTCTTTTTCTTTCATTACTCTAACAAGTAAGCAAGTAAACTACCTTAGGCAATTAAGTAAGAAAGTGAGTTTGAAAGTTATTTTCCTTTCCAAAAGCTTCGCATATAAGATAAGACACACTGCTCGAGTCTTTATTAAGACGGGTGGGCATTGGTGGATTAGGGACAATAAGACGTATTCAAAGTTGCAGTAGGAAGAGTGGTAGCTCTCCCTATCCTATTCTTTGATTGATTGTTAGTTCTAATAAAGATGCTTCCAGGCTGTCCAATTGAGGTGCGTACGAATCTGATATAGGTAGTTGACTTACTTAGTGCTTCCCTTCGGCTAAGGAAGAAGAGTCCTAATACCTGCTAAAAAGAATATGGATTCCCCGGCGCCGTCCTTGGCAACGCAGCAGACAGTTCCTTTAGTGCATTAGACCTGGTCGACCGGGGGTGCTTTCAGGAGTCTGAGTTCCAGAAATAATGAATAAAAGACAAGATTGCCGATTCTCCTTTAAGTAAGCCACTCTAGTTTCAGTTTTCACTTTAACAGTTTGTAGTTCAAATTGTCTAAGAAAAATAAAAAGACCACCCATGCGAGCATAATAAGACGCCTTGGAAGGGCCTAACCTTCCGGGTAAAGTTAGCAACTAAAAAGAGATTCCTTGGCTCCGGGAATAGGAAGACTTCCACTTTACTGGCATAAAGATTGAGTCTAAGACTAAGGCGTACGTACTACTTACAGCACTAAGAACACCCACTATGGATCCGGATCGCTTCCTGGGACTGAGGGAGGATTGCTATTGTTACTGACACCCCCGGTAAAGGAAGAAGAGTGATTTACTCTACTGACAAGATGGGTGGATTCCCAACATTAGCCAGCCGCTTAGATACTAAACCCTACTAGCCAATTGCAACCCTAGCTGCCAAAGACTTGCTAATACTCATGTTCTTTGGTACGCTGCTAAGGGTGGGTCAATCCTACTAAGAATCATGCTAAGGCTTCGGGGGAGCAAATGAACTAATAGGTGAATTGCTTGCGGGGAAGACTCAAAATGAAAGCAAGCAACTAATAGACTTCGCGAACCCCTGACAGTACTCTATCTCGCACGCAAACTACTGACGGAAACAATACATACTAGCCATACGAGTTCGGTTCACCTGGACTGACAGCCGCTTAGCAACTAAGCCAGTAAACCTCCTTGAGAGCAGTTAACTTGAGATTTTAGGTCAGAAAGTAGTGGTATAGCTAGGGCTTTAGGTCAAGGAAGTCTCTATGCTCTACTCACTATTTGTCTTTCTTCGTTGATAGAATAATAAATATAAGACTTTTCTCTTACAGGACAGAACTGTACCGGTCATAGCAGTCTCCTCTATTGAACCTAACCTGCCTTATAAGCCATTAATAAGAGCTATCTATGCCTACAACTTGAAGAAGAACGAGGAAAGGAAGGATGAAATCCAACCACTCCTACCGAAATGCCTTATTACTCTTTTTTTGGCCAATCCCAATTTCATGAAGTGCTTTGGGTTCGCGGGAATTGGGGGATCATTTTAAAAGGGTAAGATTTCCATTTGCGCAAGAAGAAGGGGTTGATCCGTATCATCTTGACTTGGTTCTGCTTCCTCTATTTTATTTTAATACCGAGTCGGGTTCTTCTCCTACCTATATCAAATAGAACATGCCGAGCCAAATCTTCTTCATGTAAAACCTGCTTGACGGTAAAATCGTACGCTTTTATGAAATCATGTGCTATGGACCGTAGTCAATCCGATTTCCGATAGGAGCAGTTGACAATTGAATCCAAATTTCCCCTCCGTATTCGTAATAATGCGAAAAGAAGTCCCGGCTCCAAGTTCTTCAAGACAAGAATAGTAGAATAGTGGCGTTGAGTTTCTCGACCCTTTGCCTTAGTCAGTTCTATTTCTCGATGGGGGCAGGGAAGGGATATAACTCAGCGGTAGAGTGTCACCTTGACGTGGTGGAAGTCATCAGTTCGGGCCTGATTATCCCTAAACCCAATGTGAGTTTTTCTATTTTGACTTGCTTCCCCGCCGTGATTGATGAGAATGGATAAGAGGCTCGTGGGATTGACGTGAGGCGGTAGGGATGGCTTTCTTTCTGGAAGCGAACTCTAGGCTAATATGTTAAAGAGTCAAAACCTTTGCGCTTCAGTCCCGATAGTTACCGTTGTTGTAAGAGTAGTATCAGTCTAAGTAGTTGTCTCAATAGACCCCTTCTTTCTTTGTAGCAATAGGAACCTAATCTCATTCTAGGGTTTTCCTTCTACCTTATTCAGTCTTAGATTCTTTCTGCTTTCTCTTAGGTTGTACTTTGTCGTGCTAGGCGAGCCTCCGTTGCTGTAGTGCTTCTTTCGTTCCTTTTCAACCCTCAGGTTCAGTTGCTTTTCCTGACCCGGGGTTTTGAGTTTGATTGGAAGTTGGAGTCTCGTTCATTCGCCCTGTCAATACACATTGAATTCCTTGTTAAGCTTTAAGCCCTCGGTAGTTCTCAACCATACCATGTAATGCTGCTATTGTAAGAGGAGTTGATAGGTTCTACCTTGTACCAGTACAAAGAGGAGCTGTTTCTGCCTTCCCTTCCTAACAACTCATCTGCGACTAATAGGTACTAAAAAAAGCGGAGCGGATATGCGACCCCAACACCCTTAACAATGTGGATCGACCGACACTCGACTTGATCCTTCTTCACGGAAGGTATGTAGGCAACTCTCCTCACCCGGAACTCAGTTGAGACCGCCTGTACAACATCTTATATAACCATCTTACCCGGGATTCCCTTGGTCGGTCTATCGTATCGTATATAAGATCACTGCTGTATTTAGGAGTGATCCGTTCATCTAACTAGACATTTTTTAAGAAAAGAAAGCATAGAAAAGGTATGTAATCGCTTATGCGAAGCTTAAGGATTCGATTCGAGGCTTTTTTCTTTTAGAGTGCCATCTGCTGTTTCAAGGCCGGGAATGCGCTTTGCCTTTCAAAGGCCAACGCCAACCGCTCCAACGTTATCATCAGCCACCTCAAGGCCACCACTAGCTGTTTTAGATGTCCACGACGAACTATTTTAACCACCTTCTGTTCCCAATCCTCCAATTTGAGCTAGCATCAATCTTATAGACCTCTACTCAGAGGACAAGAGACTATGCAGAAAGCTTTACTTTGTTGGGTGTCCTTACGTCTCCTGATATGCGGTCTTGCTATTCTTTGTTTGTCTTGTGCCTGCGCTATCAAGTCACGCGCCTAGCTTCCAAAGAATGAATCAATGAATACGGTAGAGGAGCGAAAGTAGCCGGCGACAGTGTAAAGCTATAAGGTGTGAGCTTTGCTCACACACACCGGCTAATAGAGGGCAAGATCACATTCACTTGCTTGCCGCCCGGCTCCATAGTAAAAAAGTATAAAGTAGGCCCGCTCCCATAACCACACGGGAGGATAAGGCATCCATGGATGATTACGCTTCTTCGCCTTTGACGCCTCAATTTGAGAGCAGGTTCCGTAAGTCCAAGTCAAACAAGGCAAGCCAAAAGGATGATTGATTTTTCCCTCACATCGATGTTCTGGTGGACAACACCGTTGGACACGGGATGCTGTCCTTTATGGATGCTTTCTCTTGATATAAGCAGATCAAGATGGCCGAAGAAGACCTCTGTTCCCCTTTTTGCCTTTTTAATAGCTTGAGACAAGTACAATGAGGATCAGAACCGGGCAAGCCCTTATAGTCAAGCCCAGTTGAAATGCCAGTCAGGAAAGCTCTCGGGAGGTTAGGAAGGGCAGGGCAAGCTGGCTGACCTTTCCCTTTGCTTTCAATCTATCTTGTGCCACTCCAGCTTTCACTCAAGCCATTCTATTCTTTGAAATTGGACTTCTTATCTCGAGCCGAAAATGGAGTATTCCTTGCCTATAACCCGAAATAACGATTAATAAAATATTTTTTCGATGCGAAGAATAGTCCCACTCCTATAATAATTATCCACTCAGTCCACGCTTTGAATAGCTTTAGTTTATAGTAATAGAATATCCCTATTTTAAAGGAAGTTTTAAATAACTCATGGATAGTGGGCATCAAGTGATTGAAAGGAGGACGCCAAAAGAGAAGGTCGGACACAAAGGAGCGTCTTCAATGAGACCAAGGGCAGTGAGGGCGATCGAAGTGAGAAAAGATGGCATATTTCTGAAACCGGGAGTTCTTTTTTCACTTTCGAGCGTGATGTAGCTATATATTATATTAAGCCCATCCATCCGATTCGACATCCTATTCTCGAATGAGAACTAGCAGATTATGTCACACTAGTCTTTTTGGCCTTATACCTCCTCCTTTCAACAAGAAGGATGGCAAATAAAATAAGTAAGTTATGGATGACACTCTTATTAAGGATAGAAAAAAGGGGCAGGCCTGACGGAGGAAAAAAAGAAGTACTGTGTCAAGCCGCTTGAAAAAATAAAGTCTAACTCCAAGAATTCTCGGCTTTCAACCTTTGATCCGGGGGTCCCTGTTCTATCCACTAACCATGTAATAAAATGATTGATAAAATGGCGCTGTAGGAACCGGTCGGATTCGAACCGACGAATAGAAGTTATGCAGACTCATGCCTTAGCCACTTGGCTACGGTTCCCTATCAATTCTATGCCCGACTTTGCTTCACAGGGCGAGACCAAGAATAACAGATGCCGGAATGCTTGGGGAGAAAGGACACAACATAGGTGGAGATGGATTTTAATAAAGATATAAAACTTGAGAATCTAAGAGTTCTTCCTACCTGAACCTTTTCCATGGCGACAGTATAAAGAAGCATTTAGGGATTTATTGATGATCCATGATTACACAGTTGATCAAGCCTCTGAAACCGGACTCTTTCTTCCCTCTAGATTCCATCTATATCCCGAACCCGAACCTGAAACCTGAATGACCTGGAATTCTTTTCCAATTTAGTATATTAACTAATGGGGACACCGGGAGGGAGGGCCCCGTCTTACTTTAGAAGCAGAGACAGGAATTGCTACTTGAACTAGAAAGCATACTACTTAGATAAGAGTTCTTCATGTGCACATCCCGTAGGCAAGGAAAGAGATTAGTTGAAAGCCAAGTCATCGACTGACCGATTACTTTGGACCTTCGACCAGGCATTCTGCCCTTGTCGAATTGGAACCACACTGCATTGCGCTCGAACAGTTGAGCGGCCGCCGGCCAGCAACTTCCGTGCACAGATATAGATTCATTCTTCGTACCTGGTTCAGTCTCTCACAACCCTTCGCGGGTTGGTAAGAAGTCCGTCTTGTCTGGTAAGACGGAATTAGACAAAGAAAGGAGAGTGCTCGACCGGAACAACGGCCGACAAAGACCGTAATTACATAGATAACTGCTCTTACCCTTCTCCGAAAAAAAAGGCTTTAAGGCAAGGCAAGGCGGCTGGAAAGAAAATTTCATTGCCTCACCTTCTCGTAGATGGTGTCAGTGAGAGCAATTTTAGTATCTTCCGTTGACCTTCTTTTGTAGATAGAATCTTCAATGAGTGGAAACAAGCAACCTTTTACTAAAAAAAGAAAGGTCCTTGTTGAGTAAGGCTTCGGCAAGCAAAACAAAGTATGGGTTGGGTGCTTGAGCGCATCTTTCTCATTTCTCATATCGAAAAAGGCGAAACTTAGTTTTCGTTTTCTTGCAGGAGTGCTAACGCGCACCCTTACGTTTTCTTCGCTTGCTCCGCAGTACGAACCTCATATAGAGCCGCACCCTTTATGATGAGCAGCCAAGGGGCCGCCTTCTTTTCCGAACCAATCTTTATTTACTACTCAATCTTTTTTGGGGTGCATAGCTCAGTTGGTAGAGCATTGGGCTTTTAACCTAATGGTCGCAGGTTCAAGTCCTGCTATACCCAAAGCATCTAATTAGAAATTAGGATTCTATGTAGAACTTCCTATCATCATATCGGCTATGACGTTCAATAAAGGGAGGGTAAGCGGTTTCAACTCTCCCTTGAATCTGTTCACTCGTGTCCCTTACCATTTTGGGAAACTTCGTTCATTTGTCTTTAGGCACTCCAAAGGCATAAGAAAGCATATAAGAAAGGCTTGAGGAAGAAATGCCCACAGCCACATTAGTACGCTTGGTTGACCTTCTTCGTTTTACTACTTCATTCAGGTCCCAATCTTTATTTCGATCTCCCAATAAGCAACTAACTGGAAGGAGGCGTATGAGCGGCGAGAGGAGAGACTAAAGGAATAGTTTTCGTGTGAACAGCATTCGTTGCCAACCCCCCTGTTTTGCCTACCGACCTTAACTTCTCTTTTTCGCTCCTTTACCCTTACCAACGTCTGCATTCCTTTGATTGCTTGTTATATTCCTTATACCTACCATATTCCTTTGTCTTTGCACCTCTGCCCCGGCCGGATCGACCTATAATAAGTATTTTCTTTGCTGGCTTGACTCCAGAACTAGTAGAGGAAGGAAGCGATGATCGGTCTATCCCATTAGGCCTAATCCCGTTAGCCAATGAAAGGACTACCTTTCTTGGACTGTGAGCGACGACACCAGATTAGAGCGAGAGACGAGAAATGCGATTAAACTGCTTAACCTTGCCAATATAGGCAATGTAATTGGCTTACTTCGCCCCAAAAATGAGACTAGGAGAGTTGCATGCTCAAATGTGATCAATTGTAAACAAGCTCTTGTACATCTAAAGCTTTTTCAAAGCTATTCCCACTGCTCTTCGGAATCTTAGTCTTCATAGGTGGTGGTACTAAGGGAAATCCTCTTGCAAAGGTCCAAAACTAAGGTTCTTCATGAACGACTTGCCTGTCTTAAGCACATTATTATTAATAAGAATATGGGACACCGACTGTGAAGAAAGGTTCCCCGGATGATTGCTTCTATCGACTGCCCAAATGGCTGAACATAACTGTGAAATGCATTAAGAAGAATGCTAGTTTTGAAGCCAGTTGAAATTTTAGACAGAAGAGAGAAAGCACATGACAGAAGAGAGAGAGCATACTGATAAAAGAGCCCATCCAGTAGGCATGAAGGCCAGCAAGCTAACAAATATGTCTCCAACTGTCAGATTTAAGAATAAGAAGAACAGCGCAACTATGAAGCCAATAAAAAGGAAAAGTTTCAGAAGTCTGAACATCAGCTGGTAATCTGCACTGAACTTCTTTTTACCAATGGACACTATCTGCAATCAGCATACCAAATTCCAAGGGTAAGTATATCCACAAGGGCACAACTATATATTATAAACAGTTTAAGGCATCATAGTTCTGTGAAGCAAGTCATCATATTCTTCTATTTCAGCATCTGTGCGTATTAGGTCATTCTTCATTTCAATGACCTCATCCAAGAATGCTCGAAAGAACCTTTTCCAAAAGTTCTTGAGTTTTTCCGTTTTCGATGGGTTCATCGGGTTGTGACCCTCACATACTGTATGTACAACTCTCTCAATCATTTGGTCGGATTTGTCATTATAAAAGAATTTCAACAAATATTTGAAGTCCATTGTGTGTTCTCCTTTATTCTAGGTCAGATTCCTAGGTCTTTTTTCACTTTTCTCATATTTCGCCGGGACTAGTCAAATGAAAGTGGAGATTGAACGCTAGAAGGCCCAGATAGGAACTGCGAGCACGAATTCTAATCAGAAGGCGAGCGAGTTGTGTTAAAGCTTCACTTCAGGTTTTGTAGTGGGAAATGCTCCAAGGAAAGAGATTTGAAGACGTAGCGCAGTCTGTAATGAGAGCGGGATGGGGACAGAAAGGATTCCCCCTCTCCTGTAGTAGCGAACCGATCCATTTTTGAATTTAAGAAACCGTAGGCCCAACGACAAGTCCTCAGCAAACATAAAGCTAATGTCGGAATAGCAGCTGTTAGAAATCGATCTAGATGCCCAAGGAACTAAACTTACACTTGACTGAAAGCCTTTGAAAAGTTCCTTACCAAGCGTCGAGTTTTTTAACCGATTTCCCACAGCTAAATCAAATAAGGAAGATAGAAGTAGCTGCAATTGCTATTGAATCTGCTGCGCGTGGAAGGTTTGACGAAGTACCATTTCATTTAATTTAGCATAGTCCTTTCTTTGGCAAGTGAATCATATCACGGAAAGGTTCATTACAGTATGTCTTGTTTAGCTTCTTCCTCAGGTGAAAGAAAGCAGTATTGATGCCGAGATTGGAACTCGTTGTTTTTCTTAAATCATTTCCACTCTCCTTTATCATTCGACTGGCTAGAGTAGCGTAGAAATTACCATGCCTTACTCTTTTGGTTTTTCGGGATAACGGTTCTTTTGCGAAAAATAGCTTGTGCACGAATAGCTTGCACGAACAAGCTCTGGCGCTGATTTCTTTCCTTGGGCATTTGCAAGTGTGCTAGATCATCAATTAATGTCCGCTTTGGTTGAATCAATAGTATCCCATGCACGCGCACAGAAGAAGAAGATGCCACCACTAAAAAAGAAAAGACGTCCATTTGGGAGGGCGGTGAATAAGGCTTTTAAGCCTGAAGAATAAGATTCTTTCAAATATACAGAAGTAGTAGATGATTAAACGGCAAGTCCGACGGCAAGGGGTGTTGTCTGGTATAGAACCATAACAAGGCTTTAAAGGATAGGGGGAGTTGTTTTCCAGTAGCAGCTTTCTTTTTCCTGGCTGAGTAGTTTCTCAAATCCCGAGAAGGGTGATGGATGGGAATAGATAAGTAAGCATGCGAGTACATTGTTTCAGACGCCGAATACGTTAAATCACCCACCGAAGACGCATAAGAATAATCCGATGAATCATTCCTAAGAACCAGAGTCTAGGGGCCTGCTCTTTCCCAATCTGAACCAGCGGAATAGGCCCGGTCCGGGTCGGAACGCTTCCTTCCAGTGGTTGCTCCGGCTAGAGATATAGTCGTAGAGACGGCTAGAGATTATGTCTAGGACAAGGCTATTGATCTAGTCTAGTCTACCATCTCTTCTTTAGCTTGAGTATATACCCTCCGCTAGATAGTCTGCTTTTCCTTTCTCTAGGTTTTGGGTGACTATTCCTTCAAGGATAGTTTCGGTGAGGTTCTACTTGATCTTAGTTCTTTTCCGGGAGCTAAAAGTCTTTTTTCTCTTTATCTCGGTACTTTTGGTACTCAATACTCTAGTTCTCGCCCGAGAGAGTATCTGACTTGTTTTCCGAAGTTTCAGTTGAGGATCCCTAGTTATCGAAGGGATAGTAGCTCGTATTCTAGAGTGAAGCGAGCCTCCCCCTTCAAGTAGTAGCCCAAAGTGAAGTCAGTAGTCGTAGAGTAGAGATCTAATTCATTCTAGAATTTCCCTGCACGTCTTTTTCCCGCTGAAGAGACAAATCAGAGTGAGAAAGAGAAGGCTATTGAGAATGTCTAGTCTAGCTTTAGTCGTAGATCCGGCTAAGAGAAAAAGAAGGCGCAGAGATAGAGACGACTAAAGATATAGTTCAGTCCCCTTGATTTTCTCTTTCCCGATGAAAGAAGTGTGAGCCATAGAAGGCGTAGATACAGATACAGATAGGGCTCTTTCTCGACCCTTAGTGAAGGAGATGGCTAGGAGCAACTTTTATTTTGTTATTGTTGTTTTTAGATAGTTATGGACTATTGTATGGACTCTTATACGTTATTTTTGGACTCTGACGTGTGGTTGGAGTTATACGTAATTTTAGTATTTCTAGCTTGACTTTTGGATTAGTAATGTACAAACTTGTGGGTATTTGTACTTTGAGGTTTAATAATAATAATTTGAGGAATTAGTCTTAATTCTTAAGTTTTTCGAGTTGTAGTTATAACTATTTGACTCGTCGGTTTCTTCCGAGCCGATTTAAGCGAGTCGGGTCGTTACAGTTGGTATCAGAGCCGAATAGGTTTAAGTGAAGTTTTAGGATTTGAGTTAAACCCGGGAGTTGAGAGCTTTACTATTCCCGAGTGATCAAACCAAATTCTAGGTTAGGTGGGGAGAAGAGTTGGGTAGAAAGACCGGGATAAGATCTTTTCTATTTCTTTTCTTCCTTTATTTTTGATTACTTGACTTTGGTGGGGTATTTGACTAACATTTATTCTTTGTTATGTCTTTTGTTGTGATGCGTTACAGCATGTCTACACCTCGCCGGTTGAGTACTGGACGACAGAGGTTGCGGGCACTCGAGGAGGCGATCCTTACGTTGGCGCACCATAGTCGTCATACGCCGAGTACGCAGTCGACATTCGACCGTATCGCACGTCATCAACCTCCTACTTACGATGGGGTTACCGACCCTACTACTTTGGAGAGTTGGATCCGCGAGATGGGGAAGCTCTTCGACGCGACGTTTTGTCCCGAGCACGAGAAGGTGCAGATCGCCGCATACTACTTACGTGGAGTGGCCGATAACTGATGGGCGTTAGCTAAGGACGCGTACCAACCGTTGCATGCGATGTCTTGGACCGAGTTTATCGATAAGGTCCAGGAGCGTTTCTACCCCGACGAGTTGCGGTGGCAGAAACAGGAGGAGTTTCTTACTCTTACACAGGGTAAGATGCCTGTCCAGGCGTACACCGATCGATTTACTGAGTTGTCGAGGTTCACTACGTCTGTGGTTCCATCGGAGAAGGATCGGGTCAAGCGCTACATCAAAAAGCTAGATCCGAGGATTCGAGTTCACGTGATCAGCAGTGGAGCGACGACGATTCAGCAGGCCTACGAGGTAGCACTCGAGATTCAGGCATCGATGACTGAGGAGGATTCGAGCAAGAAGAGAGCTCCGATCCCGACGACTACAGCTTCGTTTAAGAAGCCCCGTTTTAGCACACCTAGCAGTACCCCTCCGACCACGAGTTCGCGTAAGGGTGGTGATGGCTCGAAGTGTAGAGTTTGCGGTCGAGACTTCTATCCAGGGAAGTGGTGCGATGGTTCGCCCATCACTTGTTTTATTTGCGGGAAGGTAGGCCATAAGGCGTCCGCATGCCCCGAGAGGAAGCAAGATTCAGAGGTTAAGCAGCTTCCAGCACCGACGAAGACTCCGGTGAAGAACCGAGTCTACTGTATGACCGAGGCGGAGGCCGAGGTTCAGCCTGACGTCGTATCAGGTAGATTTCTTGTCTCTGGTGTGTTAGCATTAGTTTTTATTTGATTCTGGTGCTACTGTTTCTTTTGTGGCTAGTAGTTTTGTCTCGAGGTCTAATCTTCGAGGCAGCCTTCCTGTTCGTTCAGTTGTTACTCTCCCTTTCGGAGAGGAGTTTGTTTGTCAGCGTGAGTTCCGAGGAGTGCCTATCGTGATAGTTGGGGAGCAAGCGACGGCCGATCTGAAGGAGTTCCCGCTGATGGAGTTTGATGTTATACTTGGTATGGACTGGCTGTCGAGGTATCGAGCGATTATTCGTTGCCGAGATCAGTCAGTAACATTCCGAGGATTTCAGGGCAACCGAGTTACCTACTCTGGGTTCGTCCTTAAGAAAGGAGTAAAGGTAATCTCTGCCTTAAAGATGAGGAAGTATCGCCAGAAGGGCGATATGGTGTATCTATGTTAGGTACGAGACTTGACTGAGGAGAATCTGTTGGACGATATACCTGTAGCGAGGGATTTCAGAGACGTATTTCCTGATGAGCTACCAGGCGTTCCACCTGAGCGTGATGTCGAGTTTCATATCGACTTAGTACCCGGGACAGCGCCGATTTCGAAGGCACCGTACCGGATGGCACCATCTGAGTTGTTAGAGTTAAAGACGCAACTCCAGGATTTGATCGATAAGGGCTTCATTAGGCCAATTGTTTCTCCGTGGGGAGCACTTGTGCTCTTCGTGAAGAAGAAAGATGGTAGTATGCGCCTGTGCATAGACTACTGAGAGTTGAATCGGGTAACTATCAAGAATAAGTACCCATTGCCTAGGATTGAGGACCTGTTCGATTAGTTGCGAGGAGCAGGAGTGTTTTCGAAGATAGATCTTCGGTCTGGATATCATCAAATTCCAGTCAAGAAAGAAGACATCCCGAAAACTGCTTTTCGTACTCGATACGGCCACTACGAGTTTGAGGTGATGCCCTTTGGCCTCAATAATGCGCCAGCCGTGTTCATGGACCAGATGAACCGGACGTTTCACCACTTACTCGATAAATGTGTCGTAGTATTTATAGATGATATCTTAGTCTATTCGAGAGATGAGTCTGAGCATACGGAACATCTCCGGATGGTACTCGAGATATTGAGGAGTCATAAGTGGTTCGCGAAACTCTCCAAGTGTGAGTTCTGGCTTCGCGAAGTAGCCTTTCTAGGTCACGTAATTAGTAAAGAAGGCATTAAGGTAGACCCGGCTAAGATTAAGGCCGTAGTAGACTGGAGTAGCCCGAGAAATGTGGCGGAGGTTCGTAGTTTTCTGGGTTTAGCCGGATACTACCGACGATTCGTCCAGGACTTCTCCAAGATTGCTAGGCTAATGTCTAGTCTCCTACAGAAGGAGGTCCGATTCATTTGGACGGAGGCTTGCGAGCAAGCATTTCAGCAGTTGAAACAGAGATTAGTCTCTGCTCCGATTCTTACTCTCCCGAACGATGAGGAGGGCTTCGAGGTCTATAGTGATGCTTCAAAGAGTGGCCTAGGTTGTGTGCTCATGCAGGGTGGGAAGGTCATCGCTTACGCATCGAGACAACTGAAGGTGCACGAGCGTAACTATCCTACGCATGGCTTGGAGTTAGCGGCTGTAGTGTTCGCGCTCAAGATTTGGAGGCACTATCTCTATGGCGGTTCGTGTAGAGTATTCACGGATCACAAGAGCCTCAAGTACTTCTTCACTCAGAAAGACCTCAATATGAGGCAGAGGCGGTGGCTTGAGCTGATCAAGGACTACGACCTGACGCTCAACTATTGCGAGGGCAAGGCGAACTTGGTCGCAGATGCGCTGAGTCGCAAGCATCGCTTGAGCTTCAGTAGAAGTCGTGGTTCCGTCAGACTTCGTCTGACATCGATGAGTGCCGAACCTGATTTAATTCAGGAACTGCGCGAGGGTCAGCAGAACGAACCACAGCTTGCTAGGATTCGAGAGGCTCTGCGGCAAGGCAAAGCCGTAGGTTTCGAGATCCCTTCTGATGGTGGTATGCGCTTTCGAGGGAGGTGGTGTGTACCGGACTGCTCTGATCTTAGGAACAGAATCATGTCCGAGGCACATAACTCGCCCTACTCTGTCCATCCTAGTGGTAATAAGCTTTACCAGGATCTTAAGGGCCAGTTCTGGTGGCCTAGGATGAAGAGGGATGTAGCGGAGTTTGTAGCTCGGTGTTTGACCTGTCAGAAGGTCAAGATTGAGCATCAGAGACCAGGAGGTCTGTTGCAGCCACTACCTATTCCGACCTGGGAATTTGAGTCGGTATCTATGGACTTCGTAGTGAGCTTACCCACTTGTAATGGCTTGAATGCTATTTGGGTCATAGTGGATAGGTTAACTAAGGTCGCTAGATTCATTCCGATGAGGATGACCTGGTCGATGGAGCCTCTAGCGGAGGCATACACTCAGGATGTTATCCGACTTCACGGAGTTCCGAGGGAGATTGTTTCTGATCGGGATACGAGATTTCTGTCTCGTTTCTGGAAATCAGTTCAGGAAGCCTTTGGGACGAAACTGAAGTTGAGCATCGCTTTTCATGCAGCGACTGATGGTCAGACTGAGAGGACCATCCAGACTTTGGAGGATATGCTTCGAGCATGTACTCTGGAGTATCACCAGTCTTGGGTACGTATGCTCTGCTTGATAGAGTTCTCCTATAATAACAGCTACCACTCCAGCATTGAGATGGCTCCGTACGAGGCCCTGTATGGCAGGAAATGTAGGAGTCCTATATGTTGGAATGATATCAGTGATTCTGTGGCTTTGGGACCTGAGATGGTACGTGATACTATCGAGAAGGTCCGAGTCATCCGGTCTAAGATGCAGGCCGCTCAGAGTCGTCAGAAATCCTACGCCGATAATCGACGTAGACCGCTGGCTTTCGAGGTAGGTGACAACGTCTTGATTAAGGTTTCACCATTCAAAGGAGTGGCACGCTTTGGTCAGAAAGGGAAATCCGACCGAAATATGTGGGACCTTACGAGATACTAGAACGAGTTGGGGAGGTGGCATATCGATTGGCATTACCACCTAGTTTGGCTAATGTACATGATGTATTCCATGTCTCCCAGCTAAGGAAATATGTACATGATCCTACTCACGTGATTACAGCGGACCCGGTCATGATTGAGCCGAATCTGACCTACGAGGAGCGACCCGTCCAGATCTTGGATCAGGAAGTGAGGACCCTGCGGCGTAAGCAGGTACCGCTTGTCAAGGTGTTGTGGAGAAATCAACACCATGATGAAGCGACTTGGGACACGGAAGCGTCCATGCGGCAGAAGTACCCGGAGCTGTTCGAAGGGGAGCGATCTCCTGCACCTTGAAATTTCGGGACGAAATTTCTTTAAGGAGGGGAGGTTGTAATGACCCTGATTTTATTGGTATTTTTGCCGATAATCTATGTGCATTTATGTGTATTTATGTATAGTTCAAATTTATTTTTGAACTATTTATTTTATTTTATGTGAATAATTTTGATTTAATTCGAATTATTTTTATTTGCAGTTTTTATTATTTATGTTAATTATTATTTAATTAATTAGAATTTTTATTATTTAATTTTCTAATTAATTATTTAATATTTTCGGGCTAAATCGATTTATACATGATTGATCATGTAATTTACGTAAATTAGCCCAATTGATCATGAGAGCCCAATTTAGGCCCCTTTTCCGCCTTTGGCCGGTTTTATAGTGGTGTGGCAAGGCTTGCCACTTGCCTTGTGTTCACACCTTAACTAACTCTATATATAGAGGAGTTAGTAAGGCTTTTGCTCATTTTGCCATCATTTGCTCATGCCATCAAGTTTAAACACAATTACCCATCCATTTGCTCTCCATTTGCCTCACGCCATTTTTGAGCAATTGAACCCATCAATTGTTCATCATTTTTCCTAGCCCAAAACTTAAAGATTCAAAGTCTATTGATCTTTAAGTGTTCAAACACAATCTAAACCTCCTAATTTGCATTCAAGATCTTTGCTTCGGGTTTGGGTTGATCGTGTTCGAGTGGGTTCGTGTTGGAAGCCGTGCAAGGGTGGTGCTCGTGTGCCGTGTGTGAAGCCGTGGCCGTGCAGTGGTGCCGTGACTGGGTCCAGCAGCCGTGCTAAGGTGGTTCGTGGTGGTGGTGCAGCCATGTTGAAGTTGTGCGTGTGGTTCCCGTGTTGAGGCCGTGTGTGGGTTCGTGTGGGTCGAGTTTCCGGGCTGCATTTGTGTGTTGATTTGTGTGTTAATCTTCAATAAGGTAACATACTTTCTCAACCTTGTTGGTATACTATGATTATAGTATAGATTAAATGCATGTATGGGTTGTTTGGTGAAGTTTAATCATGATTTTGTGTATAGTTTCTGATCTGATTTTTATGTGGTTTTCATGGTATTTTGATGATGGTTTTGATGATTTTATGATTGAATATATGTTATTTTATGATCATGATTAATGTGTTAAAGTTTGATGAATTTTGGATGAGTTTAAGTTGAATTTTTGAATGGTTTGATGATGATGATATGCGTGTGATGTATGGTGTTTGGATGAGTTCTTGATTGAAGTTCTTGAATCTTGATTGAGTTCTTGATTGAAGATCTTGAATCTTGAATGAGTTCTTTATGAGTTCTTGTCGAGTTCTTTGAATTCTTGATGAGTCTTGATGAGTTCTTGGTTGAATCTTGATAATTAAAGAAAGTGGTTTAATGGTTAAAGAAAGTTAAAGATTTAGTTGAAATTGGTTAAAGAATGGATTTTAAAGTAATGGATTAATGTTGGTTAGACTCAAGATCAAGGCGCAAAGGCAATCTTGAGAATAACTTCGTGTTTAACTGATTATTTTCGAGAATCAAGGCGCAAAGGCAATTCTTGAATATAATTATGTTATGAATAAGTGGATTAAATTGATAAGAGATTTAATTAATGATTAGCTTGATTTCATTTCTAGACGCCTGATACTTTAAGTAAGATTCATTGTTTTCGGGTTAAGACGTTGCCCCTATTCCATCCGCGGTATTGGGATAGTTGGAGTCATACTATGTTATCCTTTGAATTTCCAGTAAGATTGGTTTCACGAGACATGGATTTCCAGTAAGATTGGTTTCATGGGGTTTGGGAGTAAGATTCTCAATCCTAACATAGTAGAAAGTTCGATCGCGTAAGATGCGTTCGTACGAGCATAGTCCGGTCTAGTATATAAATGATTGCGCCAAAGATAGTTGGTTAGGTTGGTTTGAGTCGAGTTCATGTTTGGTTGTTCTCGTATATTGGATTGATGTTTTGAGTATTTGATTTGTGCTATGTTCATGTGTATTCCCATTAGGGTGAGTCAGTTATGTTACTCGCCACTGATGGTGGACCGTTGTTTGTTTTACAGGTAATTCTGATGACGAAGTACTTGCTTAGCTTTGGGTTGGGCGAGCGGCGTTTGTTTGTGTTTTGGATGTACTTTTATTTTGTTATTTTTGTTTTTAGACAGTTATGGACTATTGTATGGACTCTTATACGTTATTTTTGGACTCTGACGTGTGGTTGGAGTTATACGTAATTTTAGTATTTTTAGTTTGACTTTTGGATTAGTAATGCACAAACTTGTGGGTATTTGTACTTTGAGGTTTAATAATAATAATTTGAGGAATTAGTCTGAATTCTTAAGTTTTTCGAGTTGTAGTTATAACTATTCGACTCGTCGGTTTCTTCCGCGCCGATTTAAGCGAGTCGGGTCGTTACAGCAGGCGAAGCAAGCTTCAGGCGGAGGAGAGAGATAGAAGTAGAACAGCAACGCGCCTGGAGGAGGGAGAAAGAGAAAGAGAACGGCGGTGGCGAATGGCTAGGGCACGAGCGGTGGTGGCGAATGGCTAGGGCATGAGCGGTGGTGGCGAACGGCTAGGGCACGAGCGATGGTGGCGAACGGCTAGGGCACGAGTGGCGGTGGCGCGGTGTGGCCGGAGTTATGAGAGAGAAAAAGGAGTGAGGGATCGAGAGAAAGACGAGAGAGAAAGGAGTGAGAAATAATGAGCAGTCGGGTTTGAGCCGACTCCATTTAAATTTTGAAAAAAACTTTTACCGACCGACGAAGCGTTCGTTAGCGGTCGATAAACCCCGACCGTCTTAGTCGGTCGGTGTTTGCCGACCTCTACCGACCATTTTGTCGGTCGGCAAACTATTTTCTGACTGTTATAACGGTCGGAAAAACTTTACGACTGTTGTCAGTTAGGAACGGTCGGTATTTGGCGAAAATATTATTGTCGGTTGGTAAAAGCGGTCGGCCGATCAAGATTTTCTTGTTGTGCCCGAAGTTGTGGTCCTCATCATGTCTCTTGTACATCTAATCATGCTCCTTCCTTTTCATTTCGATTAAGCCTATTCTAAGCCATTAACAAATATCAGTTCAAAGCATTCAAACATCCTTCAATGTCTTCACTCCTATCTTATTTTAGCCTTTCTTAAGTAATTCTTCTTAAAGATTTTTTATGTAATGCACATGTATATATATTTAAATCATATTTACTTTTCTACTTTAATTGCATTCATTCACAACAATTACAAAGATTCATAATAAACTAAATACAGAGGCAATTTTGTATTTGAAAATAAATACAACTCAACTTTCAACCAACAATCATATTTCTTGATTTATCACCACATTGAAGTTTATTATCATTACTCTATAAAACTACCACAAGCTAAAAATTCAATAAAAATTCAATAAATTCAATAAAACTTCAATAAATTGAAAAATAATAAAAAATTTGCATCCTTCGAGCCTAATTGAGTAATTGAAGTACTAACTAATTTATAAGTCCAAGTCATTTAATCACTACTCAATACTCACTAAGGACTAAGGTTATATCAAATTATCAATTATGAAACAAAAATAAAAATAAAATCAGACTAAAGTACTAAACTAAAAAAACAATTCCAATGTTCAAACTAAAAATTCCAATGACAAACAAACACAAACAATTGCAATGTTTAAAATAATAAAAATGACAAACACAAAAAAAAAATTACAGAAAATTAGAAATTAAAATAGCTTTAACAAACAAACAAATTATCAATTAAACACATGACAAACAATGATCAAACAATTAAACAACCCAATCTGTTTTTTTTTTATTTTAAAAAAACAGAAATGAAGCATACAAGGCTAAAGGGGATTGGGCGGTGCCGCAGTGGTGCAAGGGCTCAAGGGAACTCCGCGACTGGGTGAGGGAGAACGGCTGTCGACCGTCGTCTAGGGCCTGACTGCTTGACTGGGCAAGGGAGAACGACCGTCGACCATCGTCGCTGGGAGCGTGCCGCGGTGCCGGAGTGAGGCCGCGTGTAATGCCGGAGTGAAAGAAGGGAAAATGAGAGAGAAAGAGTGAGTGTGAGTGGGGTCTCGTGGACTGCAGCAGTGAGAGAGAGTAAGAGTGAGTGTGAGTGGGGTCGCGTGGACTACAACAGTGAGAGGGAGTAAGAGTGAGTGTGAGTGGGGTCGCCTGGGACTGCTGAAGTATGGCCGCGTGGGGGTCGCTGGTGTGAGGAGAGAGAAAAGTGAGTGAGGGTGAGAGAAAGAGAAGTTAGGGTTTGAGGAGTGAAGAGAGAGAAAAGGGAATCGGGTTTGGAAAGAAAGAGTAAAGAAGAAATAAAGCGAGTCGCCCGACTAAATTTGAAAAAAAAACCTTTTACCGACCGTCATAGTAGGTCGGTATTTACCGACCGCTACCGACCAATGTGTTGGTCGGTAATTGTTTTTCCGACCGTAATGACGGTCGATACAACTTTTACGACTGTTTTCATTCGGGAACGGTCGTTATTTTCCGAAAATATTATTGTCGGTCGGTAAAGTCGGTCAACCGAAGCAGATTTTCTTTTTGTGATTGAAGCTTGAGTATGCTTAGGAATTGAGGGAAAACAAGCAGTTTTTGAGAAAAATAGAGGAAAATTAAAAGTGGTGGGCTATAACATCAAAAAAATAAAAAAAGGAAAATGTTAGTGGTACTAGGTTAGAATTGATTTATTAAATAGTTTTATAACAATATTTTTTTATTTAGTTGTAGTTTTAAAAAGTCGACATTTGTTTGGTAGTTCTCAAAAAAAAAATCTTTCAATTGTTACAATTTTACTAATGTAAGTATGATTGCCATGATTAAAAGTGAATTCAAATCTTCATTATAAAATATCATGAAAATAAATTTGAAATAAAAAAAAATTGTAAACCTTGAAATGATATTTTACATATAAATCAAAAAAGTTGAAAAATTGAACCATTTTAAACTGAATTAATATGAGTTGAGGTGTTGAATAATTGGGTAGAAATATAACTAAACTAGTCAATTGAATTTACACATATACATTACCTGAATCTAGATTAAATGTAGAAAGTAAGAAGATCTCTATTGCCCATTGACCAAATATGCTATTTAATTAGTAGAGTCAAGAACATCCATCTAGACGACTAGAAGAGACCTTGTGCTACTAACATATTCCTTCCTTAGGCATTAAGGTCTTGACTTTTCTATGTCTTTTCCTTAGACCATTGTTAACAATGGCCAAAATTAAAGTTCATGACCCATGAACTTTTTTTGACCAAAGTTAACAATGACCTAATTAAAGGTCATGCATGACCATTTCTTCAAATGGTTGGAAATTCAACTAGTTCATGTTACTATATGAACGTTGCAGCTGGGAAGAAAGAAAAAAAAAAAACAAATGAGTCATCATTAAAACACAACACTCAAAGAAGAAAGGGAGGAAGAAGGCCAGCAAAACACATCGTTTCAGCAAAATTGAACAAAAAAAAAAAACTGTCCGCGTCAGCTGACTGACACGCGTGTCAGCTGACGTGTGGACCGTCAGATTTGCGCCACTTGGCGTAGCCTCGTCCATTGATTTAATATAGCTGTTACGACTTTTGTAACGGCTATATCTCAAAAAATACAATTCCAAAAAAAAAAAAAAAATTACTAAAATTCATATTTTTTCATACTCTATAAATAGAGATCCATTTTGCTATACTTTTTTCACATTTAATTTTCAGCCTTCTATTATCCTTAATTTCTCTCTTATATTTTCCCACTTTTAAGCTTATTTTTTACTTCAAGTTTTTTTTTTCATTTTTTTTCTGAAAACAATTTCATAATTATGGATAATAATAATAATCCAAATTATTCACGCAATCAATCAGGTAATTCAAACCGGAAAAATAAGCAAATCATGCAAGAAGGTACCTCTAATCCTACATTTGTTGGTAATTACCTACAAAACCCAACAAATTTCACAAATACTCCTCAATATTGTCCACCTAATATTCCACAACAATACCAACCAAATTTTTATCAAAATCAAGCATATTTTCATCAAAATCCTAACATGTTTTCAGCAACTAACATCCCAAATCCTCAAAACGTTGGATTCTCACCTCCTTTTTCTTGGTCTTATAATGTTTCCTCTGGAAGTGCCTTTCAGGCATATGATCAGAGGTCTCCCGTTCATGTCAATGATGATACAAATGATGGTGACAGTGGTGAGGGTAACAACAAGGAAGATTATGATGGGGAACAGGAGTTTGATGTTCCATGTACGCAACAATACCACAGTCAGGTATTGTCGGAAAACGACACTCCCGTTTTTGAACCAACTACAAAACCAATTTCCAGATCAAGCAAAACTTGGACCAAGGGTGAAAAAGAGGCTCTGGTTTCAGCAGTAATGAACACAAGCTGTGATAACATTGTCGGAACACAGCAAAAGAGAGGTGCATTTTGGTCAAGAGTTCTTAATTTGTATGATGCTGCAAGGGAGTCTCGACCGCATGAAATTGCACCTCGAAGTGTAGATAGTCTGAAAGGGCAATGGACTAGAATTTCTGAAGCAGTTGGAAAGTGGTGTGGGTGCTACGACAAAGCGGAAAAGAGAAGTGGCATGACTGAGGATGATGTAATCAAAGAAGCACACAGCATCTTTGAAAGCATGGGAGGTAAATTCCACTTTTTTGATGAATGGATATTGTTGAAAAAGTTTCCTAAATTTCGTTCATCAATTGGTAACCCGCCGGTGCAAGCCGAAAGGGGTCGTCCATCGAAGACACCTGGAATGGCCGATTCCTCTGGAACAGGAAGTAGTGGTAAGAGAACAAGGGATGAGGGGGGAGGCTCCACGCCAAACACCCCAACAAGCGGGGATGTGGGCGATGATTATATGCCGCGTCCGGAAGGTGTGAAGAAAGCGAAGTCCAGGTTGAAGGGGAAGGGGAAAGGGCAAGTTCAAGAAGCTCTTGATTCAATAGGTTCATTTGGGGAAAGGTTGAAACTCCTAAATGATAATCGAGCAAAGACAAATGATTATGAGCAGGAAAGACTACGGTTGTTAAAGGAAAAGGAAGATAGGAAGAAGAAGCAGATGGAGATGGATATGTACAAGGTTAAGTGGAATATGGTTGCTGTACTATCCGGTAAAGAAAGTCTCACACCATGGGAGCAACAGACGTTGGATGAAGCTAGAGAATTCGTCCAGAATTTCAGCTTTTAATTAAGAAGTTTTTAGTTGTCTTATGTTTTAAATTCTATTTGTGGTATTTTTTTTCGTTAATAACTTTGTAGTATTTTAGTTGTCATGTTAACTACTCTATGTTTAATGTAATAAATATGTTTGGTGCGTTTAATTATTATGGGTTAGTTTTAAAGCATTTATTAGTTGTTATTCAGTTATCGATGGCCCATCATGTCATTCTGATTTTAAGTGCACTTGTCATGCATGCTTTGCCACTAACCTATAAGTTGAAGTTGACAACACAATGCAAGTAGACATGCATTATAAAAGATGGACCATATCACAAATGACTCCATGTGATTTCTGAATGCAATACCATCCACACATTTTCCTTCAATGCATGCTCATGTACCTTTATATGAATTGTCATGTCATTCTGAATTTGAGTACACTTGTCATGCATGCTTTGTTACTCAATTCTAAGTTGAAGTAGACAGCACAATGCAAGTAGACATGCATTATTATCATATATGGCTCCATGTGATTTCTGAATGCAATAGTGTTCTCTATGTGTATAAATAGAATACTTAATTATAGTGTGAATGTATCTCAAACAGCAATTGCTAAACTGCCTTAACCTTAAAAAAAACTTACAACTCCAAAGTTTAAGCTTCATATACCTAAACAAAATACCCACGAAATTATCAAAAAATGAGTTCGTCTTCTTCAAGTGATGACTCATATGAAGAAAGAAGATGTACAAGAGCTGCAGAGGATGAGGAAGTTGATGCCATGATCGAGAATGTCACTAGCATTTACATCCCGATCCTAGTGAATGCAATCACTCCGAAACAAAGACGAAGTGTCCCTCGTGCTAATAGGGACACAGAAGCTGGATATACTCGGTTATACAATGATTACTTTGCTGAAAATGCAGTGTACTCAAGTAGAATGTTTCGAAGGAGGTTTCGCATGCAGAAGCATGTTTTCGAGCGTATTATGAATGCGGTCGTGGAAAATGACTATTGGTTCCAGCAGAGGCCAAATGCTTCGGGGAAATTAGGCATATCACCTCTACAAAAATGCACAGCAGCTATTAGACAATTAGCTTATGGGTGTGCTTCTGATGCTTGCGATGAGTACTTACGTATTAGTCAAAGTACGGCAAGAGAGGCACTTTACCGGTTCGTAGAAGCCGTTATTACCCAATTTGGTGAAGAGTATTTAAGACGTCCTAACGAGGACGATCTGAATAGGCTACTTAAAATAGGGGAAGAACGTGGATTCCCCGGCATGATTGGTAGCATCGATTGTATGCATTGGGAGTGGAAGAATTGTCCAGTTGGATGGAGAGGGCAATACCAAGGAAGAGAAGGGGTCGCAACACTTGTGCTTGAAGCTGTGGCCGATCGAGACTTGTGGATTTGGCATTCATTTTTTGGAATGCCAGGGAGTTGCAACGATCTGAATGTGCTTCATCGATCTCCTGTGTTTGATGATATCCTTGAGGGGCGAGGTCCTGCTGTAAATTTTGAGGTTAATGGGCATCAATATGATAAGGGGTATTACCTTACAGATGGAATTTACCCCAAATGGGCTACTTTTGTAAAGTCCATAACGAGTCCACAGTCTCGGAAAGATACATTGTTTGCTACTCATCAAGAGGGAGCTCGGAAAGATGTGGAACGAGCTTTCGGAGTGCTACAAGCTCGTTTTGCTATTATTCGGAATCCATCACTTGCCTGGGACCATAACATGCTACATAACATTATGTTAGCATGCATCATTATGCATAACATGATAGTGGAGGATGAACGACACACGTATCAAAATTACACTGATGTATCTGAATTTGATGTAGAAAGGCCTTCACGTCGTCCTTTAAGGACAGATGAAAATCAAGAAGATGAGTCATTTGAGTATCACAGAGATCGGGTTATAGATATCAACCTTTATTTGAAAAACAGAGCAAGTATAGAAGATCAACAAACTCACTTGACTTTGAAACACGATTTGATCGAACATATATGGGCAAAATTCGGGCACAACATAAATTAAGTTGTTGGGATAAATTTTTCTCAATTAGTAATACTTTCTTTGTAATAATTGTACGTTGCTAAGATTAATGTAATTTATTTAATTTAATGTGTATTATTAATATTTCGTGTCACCTGTATTATTAACAGTTCGCTAATTTCCACACTAATTAAAAAATTACTAATTTCCACACTAATTACATTATGCTAATTAAATAACTAATTAAATAACGCTAATTCCCATGCTAATTAAATAAAGAAAATTAAATTATGCCAATTAAATAAAGCTAATTAAGTAATGCTAATTAAATAACTTTTAATTTGTATTAATTATATTAATCATAATTATAATTTTTAATCACATAAAAATGTTTTATTTATTGGAGTAGGTAGAAGAGAGAAAATGATGGGGTGGGGTATGAAAAAGTAGGAGAGAGAAACTCATAAACTTTTTTAAAATGGTTATTGTTAAGAAGTGAAAATGAAAATTGGTTGTAGAGATGAGTTGGAGGAGTGAGAAATGTGATGAACTTTTTTAAAATGGTTATTGATAAAGATGCTCTTAAGCCATTTCAACACATTATGTAGTATTATATTACTTCTGTCTTCAATTATTTCAACACATTATGTAGTGTTGCTTATGTCTTTAATTATTTGAACATTTTTTTTAGAATATACATATGTAAAGTGGTAGAAACTATTAACAAGTAGATGTACTTATAAAGAAGATGACAAAGTGCAGGAGTAAAAAAAAGGTTGAATAAAGATGATAAATGACAAAAATAAGTGTAGAATATGTAGAAATTAAGTGTAGAATATATAGAAATTAAGTGAGCCGACATACCATAAAAAGAAATGCAATAAGTACATTGAGACACCTAAATAAAAAAAAAAAACTGTGGCAAGCAAAATAAAAGACAGATGAGTATTATAAAGTGGATCAAAATAGTCCATTAATAGAAATTAGTCTTCCGGGAAAGGAAATAGACAAGTTAGATGCGTGGGGGTAATATTGTAATTACAATTATTTGTTAGTATTAAACGCGGGTGGGATTAGTAAAGCGTGGATGGTGGATAACAACCCTTAAAACAAAGGCCTTGCTATTTGACGAAAAAGTTGATGGCAGCCCTAAATTAGGACAGCTATAAAAGTTGGGAAATCCCCATTGGTACTACTGTGTTTTGGTGAATTTCCAATGGTACTACCGAGTTATTTTTAATCTCCACGGTAATACATCTTTATGATTCAATTCCCAAATGTGATGTTATTAATTAAAAAACCGTTAAAATTAATAAAAACAAATACATTACATACTTAACATGAACTAAAATTATATTAAAAAGATAACTAATCATAATTAAGAAAACAAACCCCACTAAGTGTTAAAATGATTTGTAAAACCTTGACTAGAGTAGTTTTTTTATACGTAGATCAAGGCATGCAAATTGAGGCGAATTGGGAGTGCAAATTAGGGGTTAATTAAGTTGCTTTTTGCAAATTATGACCTCAAATCGGACCCTAAAATGGTTAAAATGACTCGTAAAACCTTAAGCAAACTATTTTTCTTTACGTGTAGATTAATGTGCGAAAATCGAGGCAAATTGGGAACGTATATTATGGCTAATCGGGACGTTTTTTGCAGATCCCAACCTCAAATCGGATCCCATAAGGCCAGGTTAAAATGACCATTGAGAATTTGCCACCACACGATAGTACAAATGGGAATTTCCCTAAAAGGTTTTGAAAGAAGTGTGGGGGAGAGAAAAAAAAATTGCTTGGCCGTAATTTGGTGGGCTTTTCATAGCAAATTAGCATGTTGCATGTCATAGAAAGGAGAAAGTATTACGGTGCTGCCTTGTAACAAGTTGAGGTTAATTTCGTCATTTGAAGGGTAAGTTTATCACCTGATTTTCATGTGAGCTGCCTCTTTGAGTTTACATGTCCATTTTCGAATATCTTAGAAAAAACTTTATAGAGAGGGTGAGCTTTAACTTGGGAAGAAAACCTTAGTCGACAAACAAGAGGCGAAATTGACGGTGGCGACCCAACTTCGGTTAATTGACGGTGGCGACCCAACTTCGGTTAATGGACGGTGGCGACCCAACTTCGGCTAATCGACGGTGTCGACTGGCAGTGCAAAGGTTGTTTTTGTTTTCCAACCCCACTCACCATCGAAAATAAACCCTAATTGAAGATAAATCAGTATTGAGCCGAGTGGAGTAGATTATGGCAGATGGGGAAATGGTTGGAGAAGCCAAAGCTGTTGAATTGGAGGTATATATGTGCTTATAATTTTGATTATTGTAAATTAATTCATAATTTTTACTAAATAATTTTCGAGATAAATTTTGCATTAGAAATGGGTTGTGATGGAGTTTGGTTTAGAGTTGAAAACTTTATATATTATATTAATTTAATTCATAATTGAAATGGTTTAGAATTGAAAACTACAGTGATCTAATTGAGTGATTAAAATGTTGTAATGCTAGCTATGTTATTATTCTATTTTAAAATTATTTAACTGATTTTATTAAAAAAAATTAATCGTATAAGAAGTAATTTTGACAGTGTATGCACCAATGTTTTGGAATTATTTTTGTTGTTCAATTTTTTTCTAAACTGTAAGGAATATTGTATGTGTATTAGTTACTTTTTGGTTCATTTAGATGTTATGATTTAATTTATTGTTGATATGTTTATTGGAGGATATATGGCTTGTTACAGTCCAGTTGTATTGATTTGGAAATGGATGAAGTAAACTATGTCCATATTGGTGAAATTGGGACTGGTTGTTTGGAAGAAGGCATAGTGGGGGGACAAGATGCAGGTGTAGGTGTTAATGATGAGGGTGCTGAAGGTGGTGAAGTTGGGAATGATGAGGTTGTTATAGGTGTTAATGATGTGGTTGATATAGGTGTTAATGATGAGGATGTTGAAGGTGATGAAGTCTTACACGATGAGGGTGGTGTAGGTGTTGATGATGAGGGTGTTGCAGGTGTAACACCCCGTATTTTTGGGGTTAGAATTTTAGATAATAAGTTGTCCTTCCTGTTGTCTTAAAAATTTATTTCAAAAACTATTAATGAATTCCCTATTTTATAAATGGAAATCTTTTTAAAATTATATTCCGAGAATTTATGTTTTATAAAATGTGTCAAACAAATTTTCCTTTTGATGGCTATCATATATTCTTTCATTTGGCCTCAACCCGTTAGGTTCCTAAAAGCCCATCTTAAAGCAATTCAAGGTTGTGGACCGACTCAAATTTAATGTTGAATTAATGACGAGTTGGCTAAGTAGGGGTTAGAAGTAATTTTAGTCCCTTTCTTGGTAATCGGACTTGAATAGTCCTTTCATATGATTTCTGGCCCAAGTTAAAAGTTAACTTTGGGAATAATAATCCAGTTCAGGAATTAATTTCAAGCCCAATAACTATTTCAGTGTTTGTACCATATTTCTTACCTTGGCCCAAAATGATTCAAGCCCACTTCTTTTCCCTCTTTCCATTTGATCAGTTTTCTATCCCTTTAATTATCTTATTATCCTATTTTATTCTATTATATCTTTTAATGGATGTAACCCCATATTTTCCTAAAGGTGGTTACACATTTATCCTAATTATTTCTTCTATTTGTTAACCAATAATACCCTTGAATTATATCATTCCCTATTTTCTCTAAGCTGTTACCCTTTTCCTCCTTATAATTATTTGGACCAGGATCATCGTATTTCTCCATCATTTTTCCCTCTACGTTTCCTTTCATTTTCCTTTAATCCTTTTATCCTGCTTATTTTATTTATTTTAATAATTCTAATCATTCCTTATAGTTTCTTTTAATATCTTT
This sequence comes from Salicornia ramosissima, assembly GCA_951394345.1. Taxonomy (NCBI): domain Eukaryota; kingdom Viridiplantae; phylum Streptophyta; class Magnoliopsida; order Caryophyllales; family Amaranthaceae; genus Salicornia; species Salicornia ramosissima. Next base: position 32,154,973 of record OX596234.1, on the reverse strand, counting down.
TAATTAAAACTGCCTCTATTCTTTTCCCCTTCCTTTTATTTATTTAATCTTACAACCTTACTTTAGCCCAATCATAAAACCCAAGACCAACGTCTCCCCCTCATATTCACACCTCACGGCCCCTTACATTTCTTCTTTCATTTATTGTTTTACTTTATTTTTTCCACCTAAAATACCAATCCATATCTATGATTGACCAAATACCCAAAAACCTTGTTTTTATTCTCCTAATAACTCTACTAGATTTTAGGAGCTCCTAATAACTCTACTACAAAAACTGAGCTACTTTAGCAACCAAATGTGGCAACGAATTTTAAATTTGTTGCTTATTGGCAACTATAATTTTATTTTTGTTGCTAAAATATTTTTTAAGTGCATAATAGCAACAAATTAATAATTTGTTGCCACTTGCAACCAAAATTTTTTAACATTTAGTTGCTAATTTGGGGGTTGAATATTTTTTCATTGCTAGCAACATATTCAATATTCGTTGCTATTTTTAGCAACTAATTTAGTTTTCGTTGCCACTCTAGCAATTGATTTAATTTTCGTTGCTATTGTAGCAACTGATTTAATGTTTGGTTGCCATAATTTAGCAAAAAATTCTATATTGTAAAATAAGATGGTTGCTTACTTGCTTATGCTTTCCTTAGCAACTAAAATTGAAATTTCGTTGCTATTTTGGCAACCAAAACTATAATTCCGTTGCTATTTTAGCAACCAAAACTATAATTTTGTTGTTATATGTAACATCCATGATTTATGTATTAGGTTTTGATGTGCGAATATATTCATAAGGTTATCTTTCCATTTAAGGTGCTCATATGCTAAGGTACTTCGTAGTTAGGTGTGCTCAATCAAGAGTAATCACGGGATGGGTGACCTCTTGGGAAGTTGTTAGATTTGGTCATTGGGGTGTCAGATTTTTTTGGATCTAGATTTAGCAACTAAAAATTTTCGATTTGGTTGCTATGTTAGCATCGAAAATTAATAATTCGGTTTCCATTTAGCAACATAAATGGTGACAAAAATAAAAAATCGAACACAAAGTTGGCAACCAAAATAAAAAAAAAAGGATGCCAAACATGGCAACCAATTTGGCAACTAAATTTCGTTTTATGCGAAATGGCAACCAATCTATGTTGCATTTTGTTGCTAATATCAAATGGCAACTTGTCTTTTGGCAACCAACTTTTTTGTTGCCAAACAGTTGCTAACTAGAGTTAGCAACCATTTTTTCAATCATAGCAACTTTTTTAAATGTTTGCTAAAATATTTAATATTTGTAGTAACAAAACCCCTCTAATACCCTTAAACTACACGACTACTCAAACCCAACAACAACAACTTCTACAATTCCTTTTTCAACCTAAAAATATAGTTTTTATCCTAACCTTCCTACTAAAATTTAGGGAAAAAAACAAACCCTTTTATTCTCTCATTCCACACAACCCCCATAATATTTTAAAGGGGAATTCAACAATTGTTTGCCATCTTTTCCCTTATCAAACAATTCACAAAAATATCTCTAGAAACCTCTAGCTTGGAATTTACCCTCAAGATTGGAGCAAGAAGTCAAAGAACATCAAAGAGTTGTGTGACACTCGTATGTTTTCGAACCATATACTTCAATAATAAGTAATTAGATTGCTTTTATTTAATTAGTAAAATAGATTAGAAATATAATTCTTAGAATAGGTTTAGAACTATGTAGAATTTCTTAGAATCAATAGTATTGAATTTAGAATTACATGTTATTATTTCAGTCCTAAATGTCGAGTGACATGATGATATTCCATGATTGTTTGATAAGTTTATTTCATGTTTTTACCATATTTTATGCTTGTCTTAATGTTTCTGGATTATTAGAATTGTTGAAATAATTGTTGAATAATGTATGGTTGAGGAACGAATGATAGCCGTGTGTTACGATTTTGGTTCGAGTATTGTTCATGATAAAAACTTAATCTTTATGCTAAATCTTGATCTATTCTTAGTCTTTAATGATAATCTTGAATTAATTGTTAAACTAGTATAATTCTTGAAATATAAAGATTTAATCTTGATTTCTCTTTTGGTTAAAACCGTGTGATAATTTGGTTTAAACAACTCGTACTTGAAAATCGTGAATAATAGAACAAAGTACTAATTTTTATTTAATTAATTTAGTATAAATAATTAAATCTTGATTTATCTAGAATTACAAAAGAAAGAATTAATCTTGCTTAAATTATGAAAAAGTTGAATGGTATGTTATAATACAAGAGTGGATTTTACTAGTTTCTTGATAAAAGATTAGTATCTGAACTTATTCTTGAAATTATTTTAATTAATAAATTAAAGATTATGTTTTTTCAATTAGATTAAAACTAGATTATTTGACTGGTTTGATTCGAAAATGTCGAGTAAAATAAGAGAATAAAAGACTGGATTTTTATGGTTCAATTAATTAAAAGATTAGAACTTGATTATGTTCCTGAAATTATGTTTAACTAGTTTAAACTTGTATGTTATATTGATGATCAAATGGATTATATGAATTATGATGATGAATTATTGTATTGATATTATTGCAAGGAGCCGTGTCACTATGGTAAGCTTTGGGTAAGATTTCGATTTCTGAACTTGTTTACGATTGAATTATGTTGTTGAATTATGATTCTTGTATACCTTTATGTTTGAACTTGTTGAATTGAATTAATATTGTTGTTTGATGTTTTAACGTGTGATGATTGGGCAATGTTGAGTATAATGAGTCCTGGTCTAGAGTTTTGGGTCAGTAAAAGTTGAACTAGAATTGATTAGAAGTCAAGTCGTGTCAATGAAAGTCAAATTGTGAACTGGAAAGTTGAACTTGAAATGATAATAAACTATGAAGTGACCGCCTATCTAATGGCTAAAGTGCCATGAACATAGGTATAGTCGAAGCCACATCCCCTTCTGCGATTTTGGGGCAGTTCTGGATCCCAGTGCTCGGGAAGTAGATCCTTTGTTGTTGACCCGGCATGAGACAAGGAAAGTTGGGGAAGAGTTAAGGTTTCCCCTACGAGCATATGACTGTGTCACGGATTATCACTTGAATTGAGCTAGAACTTGAAAGTCAATAGTGGTGTCTAGAAGTCTAGAGTTGGATTAATCTTGTCTTGAGAGTCTTGGTTCGATCTTTTATTATGATTTATTTCCGCTGCGTACTTGAATTTGAATATTATGATGACTTGCCATGTTGTTTGAATGCTCTGTGAATTTATTCTGATTATTATGTTTCTAGTTGTGTTCTACTGATTAAGTAGAACAATCTAATTACTCCCCACTGACTATGGACCCCAAAATCCTTTTTCAGGTACAGGAAATGATTGATTGGGTACGCAAGGACTAGGATTGTGAGCAAGCGAGAATAGTAGTTTAACTCTTGTGATGTCCATTTGTAGCCTTTGTAATAGTCTTAGCGGATTTCCCGTAATTGATTAGTAAAAATGGACTTTGATAATATAGCTAATTTGGTTCATTTATTGTTTAAATTGAATAATTTGAATTAAGTTGAGATCTTCCGCTGTTATTAATGAATTTGACATTAAAAGTTTATGGTTAATAATGATCCGTTTTGTTGTTTTCTCCGAAAACAACGTTGCTAAAATGCGGGTCGTTATAGTTGGTATCAGAGCTTGAAACGATTTGGAAGAAATAGCAATATCAGAGTGGGATGTTCATAACGAGGTCGACAAGGACAAGAGGTTGAAGATGGAAGAAGGCGATGCAAATGCTATGCTCTCTTATTTTGATAAGATGACTAAGGGGAATCAAAACTTTTTCTATAATTTTAGATTAGATAAGAATGGTAAGTTGTTGGATGTGATGTGGGTTGATGCTCGAAGTAGAGCAGCGTATGAGGAGTTTGGCGATGTAGTAGTATTTGACACCACATATTTGACAAATGAGTACAAATTGCCTTTTGCAAATTTTGTGGGAGCGAATCATCATGGTCAAACAATATTGTTAGGGTGTGCAATGGTTTCACATGAGACAGCTAAGACATTCACATGGGTATTTCGTCAGTGGTCATGTGCTATGAACGGGAGAGCACCTGGTGCTATTTTGATTGATCAAGCTCCCGCAATGCGGAGAGCACTATCAATAACGATGCCTGAAACCCGACACCGTTGGTGTATTTGGCACATTACATCTAAATTTGGAGATAAGCTGTAATACCCTGAAAATTTCAGATTTACAAACTCTAAATATTATTTAAAGTTAGGACATAAAATATATATTTGAAAGAAATTTCCAAAGTATTACCACCACGTGTGAAAACGTTTCGGCTTATTCAGAATTTTGCAGCGGAAAAACTTTAACAATTATTTAAACCAAATAATGTAAATGAAATACATTTTAAAATAAGCTCAAATACAAGACTTGTTAACTCTCGAATCGCTCTCATCCCACGACAATGCATATGTCGAATGCTTGAACTTCACATCATTAAGCTAACCTATGCAATTCTGCTCCCCAATAATACAAGTGTATAGATTGGTTCATTACAGAGTTATTAAGGCGAGGGCCATGACTAAAGAAGACACACACACAAAAGCACGTAATCAGTAAAAGCTGAGTACATATATACAACAGGGCGAGAAATAAATAAACAAATAAATAAATAAATTGTTGTATCTGAACTAAAACTATGGACTCCATGATTAGACAAAGAAAAGATAGAGGTGAGATGAGATAATGGTGAGATGCATGTTAATTGTTTATTTATTTAAGAGATTGGATTTACATCGAACGGGTTTCCAAAGTTTATAAACCAATGTCTGTCAAGACGCCTCAGGCCACGCACCCGACTGTAAGTCGAGCGGAAAAGGTCTACCATAAGGTGGAGGCGATCCCAAAAGAATTTTAAAAAAAATAAAACAAGTGTACAACGTCTTTGTACCTCTTGTAGGAAGCTAGATAGCCTCCCCCATATGTTCATACTCAAGGTGTATACGTTCCAAGATTTTTGGTGCGAATCCTCTTTCACTTTACGTGCTTAACCATATTAAGAAGATCTAATTTAGTTTAATTTTCCTTAAATTTACAATATTAACCATAAAACTTGAAATCACACAGTTGAAGGTTTATTTATCTTTTTATTTAACGATCACACAATTAACAAGTCCTTTAATTCTCATGGCCCCACACAATGGTGGTAAAATAATATTAATGCCTATTGGCCCCACGTTACGTGATATAAAGGTTCATATTTGAACTCCTAATCCAACTGTGATAAAATATGCAATTCAGAACAACATGTTGTAACAATATATATATATCCATCTCAGATATGACTAACAATCCGTCAACACAGTTCAAATCATGCCGTAGACATGCTACTACATGCAGACAGCTTACTGAGTACATACGTACCTGGAGTAGTAAACTCTACTAGCTACAGTTAACTGAATTCTCTGAATTCAAAGTCTCGTACAATAAAATATGGGACTAATCAATACCCTCATCCTAATCAAGCTTTCTTATATACATATTACAAAATTCCATCCTCTAAATAAATTTCAAAATATACTTTTAACCTTTTTCTTTAATTCAAAAATTACGTTTTTGTGCCCTCTAATTAGGATACCAAGCCGGCATATAGATAAATAAATAAAACATTGATTAGACGTGATTATTTAAAAATTACAGCTCCGATAAAACTCTTAAAACCTTTCCGAAACGTCCCGAAAATTAATTTTTACAGTTCTAACAATAACCGACAGGTTCCTAACACTACTGGAAATAATTATGCACTACTAATAATTAAAACCCCCTAAATTAGACCATTTTTTTCTAAAATCACAGCAATAGTAAAATTATAAAAACTCATGAAAAACACACTTTAAGCCCTACAACAAAATATTTTCTTACAAAAATTGCCTAACACAACCCTAGCGTAAAAATATCAAAAATAACCTACTTACTCATTTTTCACAAAAATTCCAGCATAATAAAATCTGTTTAAACTTTATTCAAACATCATAAACTCATTTTTCAAACCCAAAAATCCTTATAAATCAAACCCTATTACATATGAACCAAGTTTTATACAGAAATTCATAAAATACCAAAATTTGACGTCTTTATACAAAGTCCAACAAAAATATTAAAAATCTAAAATTTATTCTTAATTACCCATAAAATTAGAATTTTAATTACCCCTATACAAATCTAAAACTAGGGTTAAAACATGTATAAAAACATATATAAAATCAGAATTTTAGGGTTTAAGCAACATATATAAAAATCAGAAATCTACCCCTAATTATTATAAACAAAAACCAGAATTTTATATCATCAAAAGATATTTAAATCCATACAAGAATCATAACTTAAATTCAGATTTAAAACTAAATTAAACAAGATTATTAGTTTAAGATATAAATCAAAATTGAAGAAACCAAAACTTTTTTTTTATATGTAGCAATACCTAGTGCTGGCCATCGAACGGGCCGGGCTGGGTCGGGCCAGTGACCGGGCCGGGCTCAAACAAGGCGACCCATGAACCGGCCCGCTGGGTTACCGGGTCGGGCCGAACCGGGTCGGGTTCATGGAGTGGCGACCCATGAACCGGCCCACCCGGGTTGGGACCGGGTTGGGGACCGGGCCGGGTTGGGCCGGGTTCATGGGTTGGGACGGGTTCGCGGGTTGGACCGGGTTCATGGGTTCGCGGGTTGGGTTCGCGGGTTCGTGGGTTTAGGCATTTGGAGGGTTTAGGGGGGTTGAGAGAGGGTTTAGGGGGGTTTGGAGAGTGTTAAGGGGGGTTTGGAGGGTTTAGGGGGGTTTGGAGGGTTTAGGGGGTTTGGAGGGTTTAGTTTTTATAGTAAATTTGTAATAGTAGTATAATACATTAAAACAATTAAACAAGTAACAAATTTACTTTAATAAATCATAGTGTTGACCAAATAAATTAAGTTGCAATATATATTCGATTTATATTATAATTTACAATTTACAATTATAAAAATGTAAAAGCTAGAAAGTTAAAGTATTAATTACACAACTAGAATTTGTAATTACACAACTAGAGTTTCATTATATAATTCAGTTAAAACTTCACGATATTTAATCGCATCATTTAATAACTTAAAAGTAGAATTCCACCGGGTTACGCAATCTATACCAATGCATTTTTTCTTTAGTCCTCTTTCCTCACATTTTCTTTTATAAGCCCTGCTCATACTACGAGTGACTCTAATCCACTTTACTACACTCCTAATAGGTTTTAATTGGGGATATAACTCTTTAATACCTTCTTGCGCAGATAAGTTTAATATATGCGCACAACATCTAACGTGTAAAAGGCTACCATTAAGTAGCAAAGGTACGTCACTGTCTTGTTTTAAAAATTCAATCGCACGGGTATTAGCCGATGCATTGTCAAATGAAGCTGAAAAAAGTTTGTCAACCAACTGAAATTTTTTTAAACAATTCACAATACGAGTTTTAATGTTAAAACCCGTATGGTTTTCCTCCATTCCCTCAAAACAAATAATTCGTTTTTGTAAAAACCAATCATGATCAATCCAATGAACAGTTACACAAATAAATGGTTCACCTACAAAAGAAGTCCAACAGTCACTAGTTATGCTAACCCGACCATCATAAGTACGGAACATTTCCATCAAATAAGCTCGATAAGAATTAAAACGTTTGATGGTGCGACGTTTAAGGGTGTTTTTAGGAATTCTTCTAAAATTCGGTTCCATAGCAACCCGGTTAAAATATTTGAAATTGGGGCTTTCCCCATGAGTAAACGGCAATTCATCAAGAATAACGTATTTAGCAAATTCATCAATTATTCTATCAAGATTATAAACAAAAGGCATACCTGCGCCGAGAGTAGTCGTTGGGTACCCATGGATTTGAGCCTGTCTCGAATCATCTCTTTCTGCACCATCGGGCCCCAACTTGTGATCATTTTTTAAATGACGGGCCAATGTTCTGGTTCCATCGTTTTTCGTCCACTTGTAACTTTTTGGTTTTTTTGTTTTGGTAACATCTCGACATATTTTGCAAATTGCAGTATATTTGTCGGGATTATTAGTTGCTACTTTGTCATAGTAAGGCCATACCCATGAAGTATGACCTCTTTCTCTTTTACCGGTTGATGTTGTGTTAGTGTTACTAGGACCACCTTGTTCACCTACTCCTTAATTAAAAAAATGAAATATTAATACTTTATTTTCATAATATATCCATGTTTTTACATAAATAAACAATTAATTTATTTACTTAAACTCTGGAAACTATTAATTTCAAGTTATATTATTTACATAAACAATTAATTTATATTATTAATTTCATGAATGTAAACAATTAATTTATATTATTAATTTCATTAATGTAAACAATTAATTTGTATTATTAACTTATTTATAAACTCATTAATGTAACTAATGTAACTATGTATGAATCAAAATTAATTTCAAATTATATTATTTACATAAACAATTAATTTATTTATATAAACTCATGATCATAAATGTATGATAAAGTAAAAAACTATAATAACTTCAAAAAAATTAATTTGAATTTATACCTTCCATATTATCCTCCGATTCAATTTCGGGGTCGTACCCTCTGCCTCCGGCGCCCACCGGAATATGAGGAGGTGGCATTGATGATGATGATTGATGGGATTGATATGGGTTGGGTCGAGGTGGACGAGGATTTTGTTGACTGTCTAATGCCCTAGCTAATGATTCAATTTCATCGGTATTTATTTCATACGAACCGTAAAATTGATCATTAACATTAGGAAAAATAGGAACATTACCTCTACCATCACCTCTACCACCACTACCACCACCAATTCTACCACCACTATTCCTTCCAGACATTTTTTTTTTTTTTTTGAAAGTTAGAAACTAATTAAAAAGATAAGAACTGAAATTTTAATATAACTACTAAAACTTGAATATAAACTAGTAATTTATGATTATTTTTTTTTAGTATAAACTTCTAAAATTTAAGTATTGAAATTGAGAGATTAAGAATTCAGAATGAGAACTTTGAGAAGTAGAGAGTAAGAGAAGAGAAGAAGAATGATGTTAATTGTGAAGAATTTGGGGTAAATTGGATGGGTATTTATAGGGGAAAATTGGGAGGGAAAATGTAAAATTTTTTTTAAAAAAAAAAAAAAAAAGAGAGGAGGTGCTGTTGGGCGTTGGCCAACAGGGAGCAAGGAGCAGGAGTGCAGGAGGGGAGCAGAAAAAGGAGAGGAGGGGATTAATTGGGCAGGTTGGGGTCTTGGGAAAGGAGAAGGGCCTGCAGAAAAATGAGAGGAGAAGAATGCATTTGCAGGGAGCCGTTGGGCATGCATGCATGCAGAACCCGTCCGGGCGGGCCGAATGGACTGGGCCTGGGTCACGGGCCGAATACGGGATGGGTTGTGGGTCGGGCCGGGTTATCCGGGTTAAACAAACGGGCTGGGTTGCAAAAATCCGACCCATGACCCACCCGTTTGGTAACGGGTCGGGTCACAGGCCGGGCTGGGCTCAGCGGGCCTGACCCATTAGGGATAAAAACCGGGCCGGGTCCGGGCTAGGCCGCGCCAACCCGGCCTAGTAGCCACCACTAAATATACCACAGCACAGGGACGGCAGACGACAAGCGAGTGCAGCGGCTGGGCATCGGTGTTCAGGCGGTGGTTGACGGCGTTGTCAAGGGCGGTGGTCCGGCAGACAGACCTCCGGTGGATGGTGCGGCTATGTCGTCGCTGCTTTCGTTGTTCGTATCCCCACTTTTCCTATTCTGCTTATGTTCCACGGATTTACTAGTTTAGAGGAGTTTGTTTGTTTGTTTTTTTTTCTCTTTTCTGATTTAGGGTTCTGACCTGTTTTGGTATACAGTAGGATATTTATATAGCTTGGGTCTAATTTGAGTTTTCTACCATGTTGGGCTCGCGAAAATATGAATAAATACTTTTACCCTTTTTCAAATCGGAATAATTTATTTTATAAACGACGTCGAAAATACATAATTAAAAGCTTTAATATTATTTCAAATATTTAGTAAAATTCCTTTATAAATATATAGAAATTATTAAATACCCAATAAACAATATTTTAGTAAATATTGATTTAAAACCATTTTATCAATCCTAATTCGTAAATCATATAAAATATTCTTTTACGCGTATAAAATACGTGCACAGGTGTATAAAATACATATAAAATACATATATTAATGTATAAATATACGGGGGAATTACATAAGCTTGGTAGGTACAAGGAGTATAAGGAATTGAAGGAGGAGTTGTTGGTTGCCATTTACGATAGCTATGCTACGGAAGAGTTCGAGAGCAATTGGAATGAAGTGATTGACAAGTATGGACTGGAAGGAAATAACTGGCTTAAAGTTGAGTTAATGTATTTCCTTAAGGTTATTTAATTTGTTGTTACTTTGATTTTATGCTATATTATTATTTTTTTAAGAGTATATATTTTATTTACATATATTTATAAGTTTTAGAATTATGATATGTTAGTAGCCGTTTAAAAAAAAAGTGAGTCAATGTTCTAATAGTGAGATGTTATGATTAGAAAGTATGTAGTTGGAATCGTTATTTGTTGTTGTTGATTATGGATTGGATTTGTTGTAGGGTTGTACAATGAGAGGGATATATGGGTACTGGCTTTCCTAAGACATATATTTTGGGCAGGGATGAAGACTGCCCAAAGGGTTGAAAGCATACATAATTTTTTTTATAACTATATGGAAAAGCATACTCAATTAAGGGAGTTTGCAGAACGGTATTGTGAGGCCATGGAGGTTAGAGCAGAGGCTGAGAGATAGAATGACGCCCAATCAGCTACAATTCGACCTAAACTTATGACAGGATACACTGCCGGGGCTGTATTTAGAAAGGGTTACACCAACATGAAGTTCAAAGAGGTTCAGCTAGCGTGAGTGTTCGCGGACTGCACACACTAATTTTGGACTCCGTACATTGATAGTTAAAACTGAGGTTGAGTACTTGATTGATGATAGGGTATGGTGTATGAATAGGCATACATGGAAGGAGTTTCTAACGACGTACAAGAGAGTTTATCGAGTGGTTTATGATTCAAGTACAAATGTAACTGAGTGTAAATGCAAGTTGTTTAATTTGACAGGGATAATGTGTCGGCACCTGATTGAGTTGTATGACAACATACTAGGCTTGTTTGACATACCCGATGCATATATTTTGAGGTGTTGGAGGAAGGATTAACACACGAGGGTGAAAGTTACATATCATGACCCATTGAAAACCGATCAAGCTAGGCAGTATGATAGGATGCAAAATGTTTTCGAAGATATTAGTTCGAAAGCATGTGTGCACATGGAGATGGTGAATTTAGTATTGGAGTTGCTGTAGGGGATGGACATCCGGTTGAATGAGAATGCCATAATGATTCAGAAGCACTTGTGTCTAGAAACCCCACCATCTGTTAGGAAACCAAGTGAGCTAGAAAGGATGCAAACCCCTCATTTAACCAATGCATCTTCAAAGAAGAAGCCTGTAGATGCACCTGAAATTGTTGAAGGTTCCGGAGAAGGATCTACACAAGCAGAAGGCAACATGAGGAGCGAATCAGGTAGGATTCAGGATCCTCCCTTGCCAAATAGGGCTCACCGAACAACATCGCACCGTTATTATTCTGCTTCAGAGAAAGCTGTTAATAATCAAAGGTCAAAGGGTGGAAGGAACAATGTATCCGAGTCACGGAGTAGCAATGGACAAGAAATTACGGTAAAATCTTATATTAAGTAGTTAATGAATAATCTTGCTATTAGTTTTTTATTTATTATGTTAATTATTTTTTTCCATAATGATGTAAGGGTAATGGTCTGCTCCAACAACAATTCAACTATGGAGGTGGTTTTCAAGATTTGAATGTTGTTGATGGTTTGCGTTACCAGGTTAGTGCGTACATATGTTTTGAATTACATATCGTGAGTTGAGTTATAGTTTGCAAAATGTAATTTAATTATGAATTGTGATACATGTAATTTTATTCTGAATTGTTGAACAGCTCCCACGTATGGGTTATTTCCAACCCTAACCTGTGGTGTAGGCTCCCCGTGTGTGGAGGTTTCCTCCCCAGTAAGTGGTTCTGCTCATCTAATAAATTCATAATATTTCAAATGAATTCAAAAAATCATAAAATTTGCCTACATAATAACCAAATTCATAATATTTTAAATAAATTCCACCTTGTACCCACATTCTTCACAGATTTTATAAAATTGAGTCATATACCCACATTATACACAATTAGCTAAAAAATTAGCACATATACACACATTAGGTTTGAATTTTATCAAAAAATCGAAACTTTTCTCACATTATAGTCAGATCGATTTTTTTACAATTCAAACGTACACCTACATTAAAACAAAATTTTAAAAAAATTCGAACATATATACATATTATACTGAATTTCTCAAAAAATTCACAGCTATTCTGACATAAAACTCAGAATTTTATTGTATGCCTACACTAAACCAAAATATGTATAAATTCGAACATATATCCGTATCCATAATAAAAGTAAAATTTAGGGTTCAATAGAAGACATACCTGTGACATAGGGTGAATGACGCTAGGGATTTCAACGATACCACACCAGCAAAGAGATGAAGGCGAAGCAGGGTTTTCGAAGTTCAAAATTTGAATATGTGTCCCTATTTTGGGCTTTGGAGAGAAGAGGAGAATATGAGATAATGGAAGAATGAAAAGGAAAAAAGTCAAGTATTTTGTATTTCAAAGTAAAATTTTGTGAAAATACACTTTCACACCTTAATTTTAATTTGTTTCTTGACTGCAAAAACTTATTTAACTAGTTTGAAATACGCTATAGTCACTTTAATTTAAGATATGGTTCACATATTACATGGATAACATTATTCGGATAAGTTAAATCAGTTTTCTCTAATAGGATAAGATAATATCAAAATAGTTCGTATAAGTTCATCCAATAACTTAATTCAATTTTCGCTAATAGGTTCCGATAATATGTAAATAGTTGCTTTAACTTGTAAATGAGTTGTATTAACTTCATTCGATTAATGAATCAGTTTACTCTAATAGGTTCCGATAATATATAAATATACCCTATAACTTTTAAATGAGTTTTAATAATTTCATCCGATTAACTAAATCAGTTTACTCTAATAGGTTCCCATAATATGTAAATATTCCTTATAACTTGTAAATTTGTTCTAATAACTTAATCGGATAAGTTAAATCAGTTTTCCCTAATAGGTTCCGATAATATCTAAATAGTTCATATAACTTCATCCAATAACTTAATTCAGTTTTCTCTAATAGGTTCCGATAATATGTAAATCGTTGCTTTAACTTGTAAATGAGTTGTAATAACTTCATCCGATTAATTAAATCAGTTTACTCAAATACGTTGCAATAATATTTAAATTTCCCTATAACTTGTAAACGAGTTCCAATAACTTCATCCGAATAATTTAATCAGTTTACTCTAATGGGTTGCGATAATATTTATATATTACATATAGCTTGTAAATGAGTTTTGAATAACTTCATCCGATTAATTAAATCAGTTTACTTTAATAGGTTCCCGTAATATGTAAATATTCCCTATAACTTGTAAATTTGTTCCAATAACTTAATCGGATAAATTAAACCAGTTTTCCCTAATAGGTTCCGATAATATCTAAATAGTTCCTATAACTTCATCCAATAACTTAATTCAGTTTTCTCTCATAGGTTCCAATAATATGTAAATATTTGCTTGAACTTGTAAATGAGTTGTAATAACTTCATCCGATTAATTAAATCAGTTTACTCTAATAGGTTGCGGTAATATTTATATATTCCCAATAACTTGTAAATGAGTTCCAATAACTTCATCCAATTAATTAAATCAGTTTACTCTAAAAGGTTGCGATAATATCTATATAATCCCTATACCTTGTAAATGAGTTCCAATAACTTCATCCGATTAATAAAATCAGTTTACTCTAATCGTTTCCGATAATACTTAAATATTCCCTATAACTTTTAAATGAATTGTAATAACTTCATCGGATTAATTAAATCAGTTTACTCTAATACGTTCCCATAATATGTAAATATTCCTTATAACTTGTAAATTTTTTCCAATAACTTAATCGGATAAGTTAAACCAGTTTTCTCTAATAGGTTCCGATAATATCTAAATTGTTCCTATAACTTCATCCAATAACTTAATTCAGTTTTCTTAAATAGATTCCGATAATATGTAAATAGTTGCTTTCACTTGTAAATGAGTTGTAATAATATCACCCGTTTAATTAAATCTATATACTCTAATAGGTTGCGATAATATTTATATATTCCCTATAACATGTAAATGAGTTCCAATAACTTCATCCGATTAATGAAATCAGTTTACTCTAATAGGTTCCGATTATATTTAAATATTCCCTATAACTTGTAAATTTGTTCCAATAACTTAATCAAATAAGTTAAATCACTTTTCTCTAATAGGTTCCGATAATATCTAAATAGTTCCTATAACGTCATCCAATAACTTAATTCAGTTTTCTCTAATAGGTTCTGATAATATGTAAATGGTTGATTTTACTTGTAAATCAGTTGTAATAACTTCACCCAATTAATTAAATCATTTTTCTCTAATAGGGTGCGATAATATTTATATATTCCCTATAACTTGTAAATGAGTTCCAATAACTTCATCCGATTAATGAAATCAGTTTCTTTAATAGGTTCCGATAATATTTAAATATGCCCTATAGCTTGTAAATGAGTTGTAATAACTTTATCCGAATAACTTGTAAATTTGTCCTAATAACTTAATCGGATAAGTTAAATCAGTTTTCTCTAATAGGTTCCGATATTATCTAAATAGTTCCTATAACTTCGTCCAATATTTTAATTCAGTTTTCTCTAATAGGTTCCGATAATATGTAAATAGTTGCTTTAACTTGTAAATGAGTTGTTATAACTTCATCCGAATAATTAAATCAGTTTACTCTAATAGGTTGCGATAATATTTATATATTCTCTAGAACTTGTAAATGAATTACAATAACTTCATCCGATTAATTAAATCAGTTAAATCTAATAGGTTCCCATAATGTGTAAATATTTCCTATAACTTGTAAGTTTGTTCCAATAACGTAATTGGATAAGTTAAATCAGTTTTCTCTAATAGGTTCCGATAATATCTAAATTGTTCCTATAACTTCATCCAATAACTTAATTCAGTTTTTTCTATTCAGTTTTTTCTAATAGGTTCCGATAATATGTAAATAATTACTTTCACTTGAAAATGAGTTGTAATAACTTTATACGATTAATTAAATCAGTTTACTCAAATAAGTTGAAATAATATCTAAATTTCTCTATAACGTGGAAATGAGTTCCAATAACTTCATCCGAATAATTTAATCAGTTTACTGTAATGGGTTGCGATAGTATTTATATATTACATATAGCTTGTAAATGAGTTTCAATAACTTCATCCCCTAATTAAATCAGTTTACCCTAATAGGTTCCCATAATATGTAAATATTCCCTATAACTTGTAAATTTGTTCCTATAACTTAATCGGATAAATTAAACCAGTTTTCCCTAATAGGTTCCGATAATATCTAATTGGTTCCTATAACTTCATCCAATAACTTAATTCAGTTTTCTCTCATAGGTTCCGATAATATGTAAATAGTTGCTTGAAATTGTAAATGAGTTGTAATAACTTCATCTGATTAATTAAATCAGTTTACTCTAATAGGTTGCAATAATATTTATATATTCCCAATAACATGTAAATGAGTTCCAATAACTTCATCCGATTAATTAAATCAGTTTACTCTAATAGGTTGCGATAATATTTACGTAATCCCTATACCTTGTAAATGAGTTTCAATAACTTCATCCGATTAATAAAATCAGTTTACTCTAATTGTTTCCGATAATACTTAAATATTTCCTATAACTTATAAATGAATTGTAATAACTTCATCGGATTAATTAAATCAGTTTACTCTAATACGTTCCCATAATATGTAAATATTCCTTATAACTTGTAAATTTGTTCCAATAACATAATCGGATAAGTTAAACCAGTTTTCTCTAATAGGTACCGATAATATCTAAGTTGTTCCTATAACTTCATCCAATAACTTAATTCTGTTTTCTCTAATAGATTCCGATAATATGTAAATAGTTGCTTTCACTTGTAAATGAGTTGTAATAATATCACCCGATTAATTAAATCAATATACTCTTATAGGTTGAGATAATATTTATATATTCCCTATAACTTCTAAATGAGTTCCAATAACTTCATCCGATTAATGAAATCAGTTTACTCTAATAGGTTCCGATAATATGTAAATATTCCCTATAACTTGTAAATTTGTTCCAATAACTTAATCGAATAAGTTAAATCAGTTTTCTCTAATAGGTTTCGATAATATCTAAATAGTTCCTATAACGTCATCCAATAACATAATTAAGTTTTCTCTAATAGGTTCCGATAATATGTAAATGGTTGCTTTCACTTGTAAATGAGTTGTAATAACTTCACCCGATTAATTAAATCAAATTTCTCTAATAGGTTGCGATAATATTTATATATTCCCTATAACTTGTAAATGAGTTCCAATAACTTCATCTGATTAATAAAATCAGTTTCTTTAATAGGTTCCGATAATATTTAAATATGCCCTATAGCTTGTAAATGAGTTGTAATAACTTCATCCGAATAATGAAACCAGTTTACTCAAAAACGTTCCGATAATAAGTAAATATTCCGTATAACTTGTAATTTTGTCCTTATAACTTAATCGGATAAGTTAAACCAGTTTTCTCTAATAGGCTCCGATATTATCTAAATAGTTCCAATAACTTCATCCAATATCTTAATTCAGTTTTCTCTAATAGGTTCCGATAATATGTAAATAGTTGCCTTACCTTATAAATAAGTTGTTATAACTTCATCCGAATAATTAAATCAGTTTACTCTAATAGGTTCCCATAATATGTAAATATTCCCTATAACTTGTAAATTTGTTCCAATAACTTAATAGGATAAATTAAACCAGTTTTCCCTAATAGGTTCCGATAATATCTAAATAGTTCCCATAACTTCATCCAATAAATTAATTCAGTTTTCTCTCATAGGTTCCGATAATATGTAAATAGTTGCTTGAACTTGTAAATGAGTTGTAATAACTTCATCCGATTAATTAAATCAGTTTACTATAATAGGTTGCGATACTATTTATATATTCCCAATAACTTGTAAGTGAGTTCCAATAACTTCATCCGATTAATTAAATCAGTTTACTCTAATAGGTTGCGATAATATTTATATAATCCCTATAACTTATAAATGAGTTCCAATAACTTCTTCCGATTAATAAAATCAGTTTACTCTAATCGTTTCCGATAATACTTAAATATTCTCTATAACTTGTAATTGAATTGTAATAACTTCATCGGATTAATTAAATCAGTTTACTCTAATACGTTCCCATAATATGTAAATATTCCTTATAACTTGTAAATTTGTTCCAATAACTTAATCGGATAAGTTAAACCAGTTTTCTCTAATAGGTTCCGATAATATCTAAATTGTTCCTATAACTTCATCCAATAACTTAATTCAGTTTTCTCTAATAGATTCTGATAATATGTAAATAGTTGCTTTCACATGTAAATGAGATGTAATAATATCACCCGATTAATTAAATCAATATACTCTAATAGGTTGCGATAATATTTATATATTCCCTATAACTTGTAAATGAGTTCCAATAACTTCATCCGATTAATGAAATCAGTTTACTCTAATAGGTTCCGATAATATTTAAGTATTCCCTATAACTTGTAAATTTGTTCCAATAACTTAATCGAATAAGTTAAATTAGTTTTTTCTTATAGGTAAATAGTTCCTATAACGTCATCCAATAAATTAATTCAGTTTTCTCTAATAGGTTCCGATAATATGTAAATGGTTGCGTTCACTTGTAAATGAGTTGTAATAACTTCACCCGATTAATTAAATCAATTTTCTCTAATAGGTTGCGATAATATTTATATATTCCGTATAACTTGTAAATGAGTTCCAATAACTTCATCCTATTAATGAAATCAGTTTACTTTAATAGGTTCCGATAATATTTAAATATGCCCTATAGCTTGTAAATGAGTTGTAATAACTTCATCCGAATAATTAAATCAGTTTACTCAAATACTTTCCGAGAATAAATAAATTTTCCGTATAACTTGTAAATTTGTCCTAATAACTTAATCGGATAAGTTAAATCAGTTTTCTCTAATAGGTTCCGATATTATCTAAATAGTTCCTATAACTTCATCCAATATCTTAATTCAGCTTTCTCTAATAGGTTTCGATAATATGTAAATAGTTGCTTTAACATGTAAATGAGCTGTAATAACATCACCCGATTAATTAAATCAATATACTCTAATAGGTTGCGATAATATTTATATATTCCCTATAACTTGTAAATAAGTTCCAATAACTTCATACGATTAATGAAATCAGTTTACTCTATTAGGTTCCGATAATATTTAAATATTCCCTATAACTTGTAAATTTGTTCCAATAACTTAATCGAATAAGTTAAATCAGTTTTCTCTAATAGATTCCGATAATATCTAAATATTTCCTATAATTTGATCCAATAACTTAATTCAGTTTTCTCTAATAGGTTCCGAAAATATATAAATGGTTGCTTTAACTTGTAAATGAGTTTTAATAACTTCACCCGATTAATTTAATCAATTTACTCTAATTGGTCGCTATAATATTTATATATTTCCTATAACTTGTAAATGAGTTCCAATAACTTCATCCGATTAATGAAACCAGTTTACTTTAATAGGTTACGATAATATTTAAATATTCCCTATAACTTGTAAATGAGTTGTAATAACTTCATCCGATTAATTAAATCAGTTTACTCAAATACATTCCGATAATAAGTAAGTATTCCCTAAAACTTGTAAATTTGTTCTAATAACTTAATCGGATAAGTTAAATAAGTTTTCTCTAATAGGTTCCGATATTATGTAAATAGTTGCTTTAACATGTAAATGAGTTGATATAACTTCGTTCGATTAATTAAATCAGTTTACTCTAATAGGTTGTGATAATATTTATATATTCCTTATAGCTCGTAAATTAGTTCCAACAACTTCATTCGATAATTAAATCAGTTTACTCTAATAGGTTGCGATAATAGTTATATATTCCCTATAGCTTGTAAATAACTTTCATAATTTCATCCGATTAATTAAATCAGTTCACTCTATTAGGTTCCATAATATGTAAATATTCCCTATAACTTGAAAATTTATTCCAATAACTTAATCACATAATTTAAATCAGTTTTCTCTAATAGGTTCCGATAATATCTAAATAGTTACTACAACTTCAGCCAATAACTTAATTTAGTTTTCTCTAATAGGTTCTGATAATATGTAAATAGTTGCTTTATCTTGTAAATGACTTGTAATAACTTCATCCGATTAATTAAATCAGTTTAATCTTATAGGTTGCGATAATATTTATATATTCCCTATAACATGTAAATGAGTTCCAATAACTTCATCCGATTAATTAAATCAGTTAAATCTAATAGGTTTCCGTAATGTGTAAATATTTCCTATAACTTGTAAGTTTGTTCCAATAACGTAATCGGACAAGGTAAATCAGTTTTCTCTAATAGGTTCCGATAATATCTAAATTGTTCCTATAACTTCATCGAATAATTTAATTCAGTTTTTTCTACTAGGTTCCGATAATATGTAAATAGTTGCTTTCACTTGAAATGAGTTGTAATAACATCACCCTATTAATTAAATCAATATAGTCTAATAGGTTGCGATAATATTTATATATTCCCTATAACTTGTAAATGAATTCCAATAACTTCATCCGATTAATGAAATCAGTTTACTCTAATAGGTTCTGATAATATTGAAATACTCCCTATAACTTGTAAATTTGTTCCAATAACTTAATCGAATAAGTTAAGTCAGTTTTCTCTAATAGGTTCCGATAATATCTAAATAATTCCTATAATTTCATCCAATAACTTAATTCAGTTTTCTCTAATAGCTTCCGATAATATGTAAATGGTTGCTTTCACCTGTAAATGAGTTGTAATAACATCACACGGTTAATTAAATCAATATACTCTAATAGGTTGCGATAATATTTATATATTCCCTATAACATGTAAATGAGTTCCAATAACTTCATCCGATTAATGAAATCAGTTTACTCTAATAGGTTCCGATAATATTTTAATATTCCCTATAACTTGTAAATTTGTTCCAATAACTTAATTGAATAAGTTAAATCAGTTTTCTCTAATAGGTTTCGATAATATCAAAATAGTTCCTATAATTTCATCCAATAACTTAATTCAGTTTTCTCTAATACGTTCCGATAATATATAAATGGTTGCTTTCAGTTGTAAATGAGTTGTAATAACATCACCCGATTAATTAAATCAATATAGTCTAATAGGTTGCGATAATATTTATATATTCCCTATAACCTGTAAATGAATTCCAATAACTTCATCCGATTAATGAAATCAATTTACTCTAATAGGTTCTGATAATATTGAAATACTCCCTATAACTTGTAAATTTGTTACCATAACTTAATCGAATAACTTAAATCAGTTTTCTCTAATAGGTTTCGATAATATCTAAATAGTTCCTATAATTTCATCCAATAACTTAATTCAGTTTTGTCTAATAGGTTCCGATAATATGTAAATGGTTGCTTTCACCTGTAAATGAGTTGTAGTAACATCACACGATTAATTAAATCAATATACTCTAATAGGTTGCGATAATATTTATATATTCCCTATAACATGTAAATGAGTTCCAATAACTTCATCCGATTAATTAAATCAGTTAAATCTAAAAGGTTTCCGTAATGTGTAAATATTTCCTATAACTTGTAAGTTTGTTCCAATAACGTAATCGGACAAGGTAAATCAGTTTTCTCTAATAGGTTCCGATAATATCTAAATTGTTCCTATAACTTCATCGAATAACTTAATTCAGTTTTTTCTACTAGGTTCCGATAATATGTAAATAGTTGCTTTCACTTGAAATGAGTTGTAATAGCATCACCCTATTAATTAAATCAATATAGTCTAATAGGTTGCGATAATATTTATATATTCCCTATAACTTGTAAATGAATTCCAATAACTTCATCCGATTAATGAAATCAATTTACTCTAATAGGTTCTGATAATATTGAAATACTCCCTATAACTTGTAAATTTGTTCCAATAACTTAATCGAATAAGTAAAATCAGTTTTCTCTAATAGGTTCCGATAATATCTAAATAGTTCCTATAATTTCATCCAATAACTTAATTCAGTTTTCTCTAATAGGTTCCGATAATATGTAAATGGTTGCTTTCACCTGTAAATGAGTTGTAGTAACATGACACGATTAATTAAATCAATATACTCTAATAGGTTGCGATAATATTTATATATTCCCTATAACATGTAAATGAGTTCCAATAACTTCATCCGATTAATGAAATCAGTTTACTCTAATAGGTTCCGATAATATTTAAATATTCCCTATAACATGTAAATGAGTTCCAATAACTTCATCCGATTAATGAAATCAGTTTACTCTAATAGGTTCCGATAATATTTATATATTCCCTATAACTTGTAAATTTGTTCCAATAACTTAATCGAATAAGTTAAATCAGTTTTCTCTAATAGGTTCCGATAATATCTATATAGTTCCTATAATTTCATCCAATAACTTAATTCAGTTTTCTCTAATAGGTTCTGATAATATGTAAATAGTTGTTTTAACGTGTAAATGAGTTGTAATAACTTCATCCGATTAATTAAATCAGTTTACTCTAATAGGTTGCGATAATATTTATATATTCCCTATAACATGTAAATGAGTTCCAATAACTTCATCCGATTAATTAAATCAGTTAAAGCTAATAGGTTCCAATAATGTGTAAATATTTCCTATAACTTGTAAGTTTGTTCCAATAACATAATCGCATAAGTTAAACCAGTTTTCTCTAATAGGTTCCGATAATATCTAAATTGTTCCTATAACTTCATCGAATAGCTTAATTCAATTTTTTCTACTAGGTTCCGATTATATGTAAATAGTTGCTTTCACTTGAAATGAGTTGTAATAACATCACCCGATTAATTAAATAAATATACTCTAATAGGTTGCGATAAAATTTATATATTCCCTATAACTTGTAAATGAATTCCAATAACTTCATCCGATTAATGAAATAAATTTACTCTAATAGGTTCTGATAATATTGAAATATTCCCTATAACTTGTAAATTTGTTCCAATAACTTAATCGAATAAGTTAAATCAGTTTTCTCTAATAGGTTCCGATAATATCTAAATAGTTCCTATAATTTCATCCAATAACTTAATTCAGTTTTCTCTAATAGTTTCCGATAATATATAAATGGTTGCTTTCAGATGTAAATGAGTTGTAATAACATCACCCGATTAATTAAATCAATATAGTCTAATAGGTTGCGATAATATTTATATATTCCCTATAACTTGTAAATGGATTCCAATAACTTCATCCGATTAATGAAATCAATTTACTCTAATAGGTTATGATAATATTGAAATACACCCTATAACTTGTAAATGAGTTGTAATAACTTCATCCGAATAATTAAATCAGTTTACTGAAATACATTCCGATAATAAGTAAATATTCGTTATAACTTGTAAATTTGTTCTAATAAGTTAATCGGATAAGTTAAATCAGTTTTCTCTAATAGGTTCCGATATTATCTAAATAGTTCCTTTAACTTCATCCAATAACGGAATTCAGTTTTCTCTAATAGGTTCTGATAATATGTAAATAGTTGCTTTAACTTGTAAATGAGTTGTTATAACTTCATTCGATTAATTAAATCAGTTTACTGTAATAGGTTGTGATAGTATTTATATATTCCTTATAGCTTGTAAATTAGTTCCAACAACTTCATTCGATAATTAAATCAGTTTACTCTGATAGGTTGCGATAATAGTTATATATTCCATATAGCTTGTAAATAACTTTCATAACTTCATCCGATTAATTAAATCAGTTCATTCTAATAGATTCCATAATATGTAAATATTCCCTATAACTTGAAAATTTGTTCCAATAACTTAATCGCATAATTTAAATCAGTTTTCTCTAATAGGTTCCGATAATATCTAAATAGTTCCTATAACTTCAGCCAATAACATAATTCTGTTTTCTCTAATAGGTTCTGATAATATGTAAATAGTTGCTTTAACCTGTAAATGAGTTGTAATAACTTCATCCGATTAATTAAATCAATTTACTCTAATAGGTTGCGATAATATTTATATATTCCCTATAACATGTAAATGAGTTCCAATAGCTTCATCCGATTAATTAAATCAGTTTACTCAAATAGGTTCCCACAATATGTAAATATTCCGTAGAACTTGTAAATGAGTTACAATAACTTCATCCAATTAATTAAATCAGTTAAATCTAATAGGTTCCGATAATGTGTAAATATTTCCTATAACTTGTTAATTTGTTCCAATAACTTAATCGGATAAGTTAAATCAGTTTTGTCTAATTGGTTCCGATAATATCTAAATAGTTCCTATAACTTTATCCAATAACTTAATTCAATTTTCTCTAATAGGTTCCGATAATATGTAAATAGTTGCTTTAACTTGTAAATGAGTTATAATAACTTCATTAGATTAATTAAATTAGTTTACTCTAATAGGTTGCAATAATATTTATATATTCCTTATAGCTTGTAAATGAGTTTCCATAACTTCATCGGATTAATTAAATCAGTTTACTCTAATAGTTTCATTGTTTTTGTGATTTTAAGTTTAAATCTTTGAAGTAGTATTTGCAAGTCTAGTTGTTATTTTCCATGTTTATTAGTTTCTCTACTTCTTCTATCATGTTTGGTCTATTTATGGCTTTTGTTAGTATGAACATCCCTCTCCTAGGCTAGATTTCTAGCTAGGGGAGGGGGAAAATGATGGTATTTTGATTATTGAACATGGAGTAATTGTTAGTTTGGTATGAAATAACTTGTTGATGCTTGTTTTCTAACATGGATTAAAATGCTAGATTAGGAGTTTGGCCAACTTCTAGGATAGAATCTTGGACTAACCAAGTGCGGTTGAGAAATCTAAGCATGAGGTTAGAGACAACATGTTAGGAAGGGTCTAGAGTATTTCGAACCAGGTTGTGAGCGAGGTAGAGAATGAGAGATCTAGTCTACCGAGGGATTCGATCCATGGTGTTTGGTTTGGTCTAGATTGAGATGTTGTGTGAGAGGGTCGGCTGAGAAATCTAAGCCCTCTTGCATAAACTAATCTCTTTGCTTGAAACAATTGATTTTATGCTTGCTGCGTGGTTGCTCTGTGCTTGATTTTTGGAATATCACGTTTTCCCCCTTTCCCTAGTGCCCTTTAATCGTTGATTTTACTGCATTTTAATTTAATTTATTTAATTAGATTTAATTAGTTAAAGTAGTTTAATCACCTTTCCTCTTTATTAAAAACCCCCTTTTTCACTCAATAACTTGACTAAGTAATCCGCTAGTTTCTTGCGGTTCGACCCCTTACTTTCCTATACTACTTGTTAGGTTAGCCTAGGGTAATTATTTTTGACCGGATTAGGAACTAACGACCCCTAACCACCGATCAATGATGCACTCCCAAAAAATGTTGCATTGCATTCACTCCCAAAAAGTTGTCTATTCCTAATATTTACCTAAGTAGTGCTCCCAAAAAGTTGTTCCATACACCATTCATACCTTACTGTGTCATTTCTTCACCTGATTCTTTATTGTCACTGTGTTGGTCCTCGAGTCCATCAAGATATGCACTCCACTGCTCTTCTTGTTCAATGTATGCATTTATGAACTCTGGAGTGTATCCATTGTTGTCATCTTCATTCTCTGTGTTTGTGTGTTCCCTTTGTGCTACACAAACCTCATTCAAATAGGCCACTGAATCATCTATCAACTGTTGCTCAACTTCAATCACATCTGGCAGTTATCTAAGTCTTTCTAGCCTTTTCCTTCCAATGTGTGGAACCTTATAATTCTTTCCCCCTTTCACCTTCAATGCTTCCACCATGACTAGTTGTAGGCTAATAAATGCATGTCTTATTAGTGTTGGTTGAAAGTCTTCATATGCCTCATGCACCTTCTGAATTAGGTCATCCACATCTTTGGGAAATGACTGGTATTGTAAACTCTGAAGTGCCCTGAATAATCCCAAGTCTAAGACATTGAAAACAGGTGACTGTGCTGGTTGATTTATGATATGCATATCAAACCCATCTGATGATGCAACTACCCTAAATGCAGGGTCTGTATCTGCCAAGTGTGGTCTTGCATTATCCTGTTGAATCAATATTTGTTTGGGCATGCATGCTGGCCATTTTTGTTTAATTGCTGGTATGACTTGGTTGATTATCATGTCTCTTGCAACTTGTTGATTGACCTTAGTGACTGCTTTGGTTTCCATTGTCCCAGCTGGTCTGTTTTTACTCTTTTTCTTAGCCCTTTCCTTTGAAACAAATGGAAAAATCCTAAATTTTCCATCATGTAATAATTCTCCATCTTCACTGTATATAGGCCTAGATGTCACCCCCATGAACATAACCTTTATGTTGTAGTTCTTTGACTTAGAGGTTCTATAGGGATCTATTTCTTTGGGCAACAAGTAAAATCTTCTAGTGGTTGGGTTAAGATAAAACCACTTTTCATCAATGTGAATTGTGTTGTTCATGTCTATAAATCTGGCCCTGCTGTCTGTTGTTGCTGGTTCAATATGTGAAAGAACCCACTTAATCCTATCAATATAATCTTATTTTTGTCACTTACATTGGGATGGTTTGGACTTGTGTGTGCTCTAAGTAAACCTTTTTTAAGTAGCCTAAACACATGCATATGAGAACATTTCAATGCACCTGCATATGCTCTATAAGATTGTGTTAGGTGAAGAGGGGCTGACTGAAGCCACTCTTCTTTGTTTTCATAAGTGGTTTTCTACCTACACGACCTCTTTTCAAAGAACTGACATCAATGGCTTCCCCCCTTGCTATTTGTTCTTCTTCTCTTTTCATTATTTTACTAACAATGCTTTTGTGACATCCAAGTTCCTTGGCTATTTTTGCTTGGACTCCATAAAGTAGTTTACCATCCTTTTTCAATGCTAAACAATGAAAAACAATTTGAGTCTTTTGTGCATTTGTCAAATCTTTTGGTTCAGGTCTAACTAAGTTTCTTTGCCATGTTTCAGTGGTTTGAACTGATGAAGCAAGGAGACCCTCCTCCATTAACAACTGATCCATAGCAAAGAAACCATCATCATCCATTTTGGACAGTAGGATGAAGATTTTAATAAGGTTGATTAATTTTTTTATAGATGCTAAATCTGTAATTTTTTTACTAAACTAACAAGTGTTGTGTGTGCTGTGATGTAAATTAAGGTTATGTAAAATTACCTGATAATTTGTCTTTTGGTCCTCCTCAACTGGTTGTGCAGTAGGAGGTTATGGAGGTTAGGATGGAAATTTTTTGGTTGGTGTTTGAACAGAAATATTTGCTGGTGGTTGTGGTATTTATAGCCACATTTATTGTTGTAAACTTTTGAATGTAAAGTGAAAAAAATGGAGGGAATGGTAAAGTTTGCTGAAATTTTGCCAAAAACAAAAAATTTCCCTCCATTTACTCTGACTTGGACGAATTTAGTGTTGATTTTTTTTTTTTTGCTGCTGTGGTGGACAATTGCATCGGACCCACATTTTTATTTTTTTCATCTTTTCCCTCCAAATACCATGTGGTCCCATATTCTTAATCCTAATTTATTCTCTCTCCTCTACACAATTACAACACACTTAACACACCAAAATCTTTTGCATGGGAGTCCGCAATTTCCTGAAGGGTGAAATTATTGCGTTACGGAGGGAGTATATGTAAACCTGCTCATTTTTTGTTATAAATTCGTTATATAGAATTTACAAGGGTTTCCCAAAATGACAATGTAATATGGTAAAAGTGATTATAAGATATGATGTTAAATTATTCAGATAATAACTTCGAAAAAACAACCAAACTTGAAGTTATAATATTTTTCCCGCCAATATCTAAACATCTACATTACATTTCCCGCCATAATATTTTCTTCCTGTTAATCGACTATATAAGCGTCTTTCTTCTAAATCATAAATTTTCAAAACATCAAAATTTTAAAAGAAGCCCAAACTGATATTTTTTCTCAACAATGGCGGTAACTCCAATTTGGCTCCAACCACCATCCTTTCGAGCTCGGAAAAGAAAGCATCGATCTCGTCTTTAGCAC
The DNA here is from genome assembly GCA_951394345.1 of Salicornia ramosissima. Lineage (NCBI taxonomy): Eukaryota > Viridiplantae > Streptophyta > Magnoliopsida > Caryophyllales > Amaranthaceae > Salicornia > Salicornia ramosissima. The sequence continues at coordinate 32,127,510 of OX596234.1, read as the reverse complement.
CACCATACCTCTGAATATCATCCGACCTTCGAAAGCACTAAGACCCCACATACCCCAAGTTGATGTAATCCCTTCATATGTTCCATTCATGCCAAAAAAGCCACTCTTCAACCACATAAAACTTGATAAACCACAATGTGACTCCAATTTCGAGTTTCTTACAAACCATACCTTCGACAATAACAAGTCCAGGGCAAAACTTACTCTCCTTGAATGGGATGAAGTGAAAGAGATGATTATCAACCTCGACTTAGTAACATCAGATAGGTGTGGTCTTGTCAGCATAATCGAAGAAGGAGAACTACCTCCGACATCGATACCTGATTTTGGTGATTTTGCTTGTTTCCATAGGGCATTGAGGGTTGTGTTAAAATGGTTGTTTGAAAATAATGAAACAACACAAAAAATATTGCAAGATTTATGGGGTTTGTGCAGCCCTGTTCTCCCATCAAGGAGAAACGAGGCACGACTTTCGCTGGGCATGTACAGTTGGCATTGTCATAGCATGTCAGCAAGACTTCAACTGTTGAAAGTCCATAATCCTATGGGTTTGGATATAATCAGTAGTTCATGATGTTCGGATGCAACTTTCAGCACAATCGATGGTAGGAATTACGAGTTCACAGTTTAATGCAATGAGAAGCAACAACCAGAGAATAAAGGTAGTAAATTCTTTTCAATACCAAAATCTTATGTTCAATTTGTAATTTGGAATTGTCAAGGTGTAGGATGCGATTCATTTAGAGGAAATTCGAACCATATCGTTGAAGACCACAAACCCAACATTATGGTGTTGTTTGAAACAAGAACTTCGAAGCAATTGTTGAAGACAGTTATTCACCAGAGGTGTTGTAACAAAATAGATGGCATTTCGCCAACTCATATATTTGGTGGAATGGCAGTTTTGTCACTCAATCAGGAAATTGAGTTTGTTAAGGTTTACGAACTAAGTAAAGGAATAGGAGGTTCAATCAAAGGAATCGCTCCATGATTGGTAACATCGTTAAAAAGTCGTAAAAATAAAAATAAATATAATATATATCTCGAGTTTTTGTACTTAATGAATGTGTAAGATATTAAAGGATCAACTATTAAAATCCATTATCTCGAGTTTTAGCAATTAAAAGGGAATTCCTTATAATACGTGGTTTCTTTTTCAGGAAACCGAGATACAAAGAGGTAAAGTAAGATGAATAGGGGAGAGCCTCTGTGTATGCTGACTAGATCTCGGGATGGTGACTGGGCTGAGTTGTGGATGAACTGAGGCTTGATGCTGACTGGACTCCTTTGAACGGGCTCGGGCCTAGCTGAGGGAGTCCTGCGAAATGAACAAGGGGTGACAGACCCGGGGGGTGGACCCGGGAATTCCCCTCCGATGCTTAAGTCAGTAAAGTATTTAATGTGGAAAAGTAAAGAGAGAGAGAGAGAGAGAGAGAGAGAGAGTTCCCTGTTAGGAAAGGTAGCAGTTCTTGGGAATGGTGATTACCCAAAAAGCTCTTTTTGTGGAAAAAGGGAAGAAAGGAGAAACTCCCTCCCACCTACCATAAATGGGGGTATTTATAGGTGAGGTTTTTGGGCGGCTAATTGACACGTATTTGGGGGCTATCAATTAGCTGAGAAAGGGGGATTTGTCACACGTGTCTTCGAATTTCCAGATGGCGACACCTGTTCGAAGGGTGTTTTAGAAGACAATGGGAATTCCAGGGGTATTTTGGTCATTCTAACTTTTATTGGGCTCGGGACCTAAAAATTTAGCCCCTCGCATGATATGCTGCTCGGATCGACTAGGAGAAGGCGTGTCATGTGAAGATGTTTTGCCTCAGTTCGGCCCCGATGGGCTAAATTGTGTTCCTTGTGCCTTTATTTGTGAAGTAAAGGTAATCGTCATTCTTGTACTAAGGGAAGGACCATTGGTAGTCAATGGCTCAGGAGAGTGGTCTCCGTTATCTTTAGCTGAGGGGTAAGGCCCTGGCGATTAGTACTCGGACGGAGTATGATATTGGCCGGGGGGGGGGGGGTGGGCCCTTGCCCTCGGTGTTTTAAGGTGGAGAATGAATCTCCTTTGGCCGAGGGGAGAAGTCCCTGGTGCTCAGCGTTTTTGACGGAGGTTGGTCCTCGTCCTTAGGTCAAGGGAGAAGCCCCTGGCACCTAGTAATTTGGAATGAGACGTGATCTCACTTTTTAGGCAGATGAGGGGAGCTCCTAGCACTCAGCATTTTGGACGGAGGGTGATCCTCGTCCTGAGGCCGAGGGGGAAAGCCCCTGACACTCAGCATTTTGGACGGAGGGTGATCCTCGTCCTGAGGCCGAGGGGGAAAGTCCCTGGCACTCAGCATTTTGGACGGAGGGTGGTCCTCGTCCTTTGGTGTTTTCTATAATTTTTTGTAGAAAGGCAATGTAAGAAACACTTTTTATTATTGATTTACATCAAGTACAAGTATTTTACATTTTACATTATTGAAGATCTTGATCTATGTAGTCGGCTCAGCCTATTGATACTGTTGGCTGGTTGTAGCTGATTCTCGGCCTTGTCACTTGTATCTATAGTAATCCCCTTTGTTTGGGAATGTTTGTTGAATGCCAAGGACGGTTGCAGAGGCTCAGCTTCAAGAATGGGATGAACTCAAACCCTTTTCAGCTTCGGCTGGGTTTGGCTCAAACCCTATCCTGACTTTGAGGTATCCCCATATTCGACTTAGGAGGTTATCTTTTGTCGGTCAACTCCTCAATTACCCTATTTTGGGGGTTTCTTTTCACAACTTTTCAAGAGGAGGACCAGTTTGCCTCAGCCCAGTTAAGAAAGCAAAAGGGGAGGGAACATAGGGATGGTTTCCCCTGGCTTATTGCTGGGCTGACTAAGGGTCGATCAGTTGGTTGGATTAGAATCTTGTTGATGAGTTCTATTCATGATTACTCCTGAGTGGGTTGGCTTGGGCGGGATATGGTGTCATTTTGGAACAAGAGAAGCGTACTGATTATATTCATCGTTGCAGAGTAGTCATAAGTTTTTTAGACATGATTTTATGTTTGTCCACCTGGGAGATGCCGAGTGGGACATTTCTCCTGAATTAGTATCCCAGCCGAATGTTAGTCTCAACTTGGGGGTTCCTGAACTGAATCAGGAGAAAGCTGTAGCTGCCTGTTACCTGCAGGCCTACAAGCGAATTCAGCGGAATAGGTCGTATGGCCAACATCCCAACTATTGGGTTCCCAATGATAAAGTCTTCTCGAATGAATTCTTTCTCTCGGCCGTAGGGCTGAATCGATACTACCTGAGGGGTATACTTCTGTCATTGAATGCTTCGTATAATTTTAAATTCTTTCTTTTCTTATACTCTTTGTTCTTAGTCTGCACAGGACGCCCTCAGGAGTTTGAGTGGTGGAGAAATGTCGAAGAGAATGACCACAACAACCCTGGAGGGTGCGAAGTTGCACAGAGCTTTGAAGGATGGGAGTGTAAAGGCTCCGCCTGCCCCAGCGGTAGGATTTCTTTGTTTCGTACTTTTGAGGGGATAATATAAGTTATTTTTGTTGACTAATTTTTTCTTATTGATCAGGACCCTGGTCAGTCCAGGAAGAGGAAGAGACCTACCTCGAGGGCTGTTCCAAAGCCTGATTGGGTTAGTCAGCCTAGAGCGTCGCGTCTTGATGTTGTCCCTCAAGACATGGGTGGGCCTCTTTAGATTCAGGATAACAATGACCTCTTCAATTACTCTGAGTTGTTGGGCGAGCATCATGCTGAGGTTGCTGTCAAAACTGGGTAGAATCGACCCATTGATGCTGAGCCATCTTCATATATAGATCCCGAGCATCTTGAGCATGCTGAGACCGAGGCCCATGTCACAGGGCCGAACAAGGGAAATACGAAGGTGGATTTACCTCCTCCTGCAGGTCATGTCGTTCCCTTCTCCAAGTTGTCTTTAGCTGAGAAGTCAATTAGGATAAATCAAGGCATGAAGTTACTTATAGTGTTTCGGACCCCTGCACTATTCTCGCCCGCAACCGTGTGTAGCAGTCTCGGAGGTTAGCAAACATGGAACCAACCTTAATCAAATGTGGTGTATCCCTACAAAAAAAAGAGACAAGCATCAATCAAGAAATGTTCATATTAGAATTGGTATATTCATATTACCATTGCAATGAACTTCCATACATCAATTCTCACGCTCTACCTTATTCCCTACTACCCTAACATACTTCTCAATCTGAGCTTTCAGCTTTGGGTTCCGCCTTGGAACCATTTCCACCTGGTACTCCTTGTTACAAAACTTTAGGTTAGATCGGAGACCCCTTCTACGCCTAATTTGACAATTTGTCTTCTCTTGCTTCGCCTTATCTGATTTATCCTCCTCATCATCGTCATCATAATCAGCGTAATCTCCATCAACCTTACCATCACCTGCTTTATTCGCCTCATAATCAGACTTCCCAAGGCTGATTCCATCATGAACCTTATCACCCTTATCTCGAGTAGATGTTCCTTCTTAAATCGTCATAGTAATTCCTTCACTCCGCCCATTTGGTGATGACCTTTTCCCACATGTATAGTCACCTCCAACATGATCACTATCAGGAAACTTATTAAATCGCTCAAGCCAATCAAATGAATTCCAACTTTGTATACTACTATCACCTCCTTGTCCATCGACAACCTCATTCTTAGACGCATTTTCGGCACTTTTATTAACTACCTGCGACGACTCAAAACGAGTTGATTTTTGTTTTCCTTTAGACTTTAAACTGCGATTGGACGAACTCTTGCTTCGTCTGATTTCAGGTTCACCAACCCCCAAATCATTGACATCACCAACACTAGCACGTTCCCTATTCGAAGCTTCACGTGCCCTTTTCGCTAAGGTTCTTTCATGAAGGCTGGTCTGATCTTTTGGTCCTTTCCGCATCTTCCTCTTTCTACACGGGCCACCTTCCTCAAATCTATGTTGTTCCACTCCATCACGATTAAATTAAGTGGAGGCAATACCCAAACCACATAGAACTAAGTTAACAACCTGCAACAATAAAGTTTTACCACGATCAAAATGGAGAAGATCAGTTAGCTACGTTCTATTAACGGCCACAAAACATAAAATCCAAAACAACTTCCTTACATCAATCGCCAACGATTGGGGGCCCATGGTATCCCTCGCACCATTAGGATGTTTCTCCCCATAAGCAACCATAAGAAACTGCACCAAAAACAAATAAATCCTACAGCATTGCATAATTTGAAATGAACTTAAAATCAAAGGACATAATAATATATAATTATACCCCTAACTTCCCGTAGTCAGGATATGATGCTTCATCATCGAGCTTATCAACATTCTTTGTGTCAATAAAGTCAGACTCATCCCTCGCCTTAATCTTTGGGTAATCATCCCACCTTATGGGTCGTCGATCCAAACGATCAAGGTAGTAAATAAGAAATATAAATTTTAACCGTACCCATTACTTATAATCATACAAGTTAGTTAAATTAAAGAACTAAAGCTTTATTATTATTACACATTAATAATTACTTACTACATATTAAACTAAAATAAAAAACACATATTATGCAACTTATAAAATAGGAAAATTTGTCAGAAAAGACCTTATAAAACATTCTTTTTGTAAGAAAAGACCTTATAAAAAATTTGTTGTGAACAGGGACCTAAAACAAAAAAAAAGTTGCGAGGAGGGACTTTACCTCTATTTTTTGACGTTGAATGTGAATTTCCGGCGTTGACTCTCTATTTCCCTCCAATTTTCGAAGAATCCTTTCTTCTCTATTTAACCTTTCCTTTTCTTTTCACTATAAATTCATTTTTCCTCCACTCCCCCTTCATTTTCCCTCCTAAATTCATCTACATCAACCCTACATTAACACTTCCTTCTAGCATCTAAAATTCTCTTCTTCTGAATTTGGGTTTCCTTATCTCTTACCCCCTTAAATACAAAAGGATTCGTGCAAAATTGGAGGGAAATAGTGAGTCAACGCCGGAGATTCACAGTCAATGTTGGAAAATAGAGGTAAGGTCTCTCTTTGCAACTTTTTTTTGTTTTAGGTCCCTGCTCACAACAAATTTTTTATAAGGTCTTTTCTCACAAAATAAATATTTTAAAAGGTCTTTTCTGATACGGGACATTGAAAGATGATCCATACCCCCACTCATCCGAAATCCGTATTTGTTATGAAATGTATCAACAAATGCTTTCATTTCCTCACCTACTACTTCTCTAGGAAGCTCCTTATTCCCACTAGGAATCCCCAACATCCACTAGGCAAATTCTTCCCCGCAAATACATTAGTGACCCCATCCCTATCTCCTGCACCCATTGCCTGTTCTGGTCAACAAAATTGCTGACAATACAGCCAAATGACTACACTCGACAATTTACATTTGGCAGCCTTCTTCCACGCGCATCAAATGCAGTTCAAACTACCTCTCCCCTACACTTCACAAGACCTCCCTCCATATCTGAAGTATCTTGCAAATAATTAACAACACCTTTTTTATAACATAAATCTTTTGAACAAAAATATATCAATTTAGTCATATATATTACAAGATACTCACTCGAAATACTTCTTCACCCAGTCTCTTTCTACGATTAAGCTTGCCACCCTAATTCAAGAAGACCAATAAAACCTAACATAAATCATCAAATCATTTGTCTAAACAGATTATTAATTTCAATATTATAAACATAGTTACCCTTCTTGGTCTTGTCACACGAACCATTGTTAAATTAATTCTTCAAACCTAATAACAACATCCAAAATAATCAAAACATCTGTAACGACCCGGAATTTTGGGCCAGAAAATTTCGCGGTTATTAATGTAGTTTAATTAATTCTAAGTCCAAAAGGCCATATTAGTTGGACTGTTTTTATTTTTAGCCCAATCCTTTCTCTTCCAAATTGAGCCAAGGACCCAATTTCCTTCTTTATTTAACCTTGGCCGGTTCTTGCTTTATTTTTGGGCCAACCTTGTTTTTTTTTTTTTATTTAATTAAATTAATTGTTATTTGTGGATAATTAAATTAATTTAATTAATTTAAATGTTTAAAACCCATTCAAACTAGTTGTTCAACAACCTAACTAATCCCCCCTATTACTCCCCTAAGTCACGGCAGCCCTAGGATTGATCTAGGGTTATGTTTTGATTTTTCTTTGTTTATAAATAGGACCTAATCACCTCTTTTGGGTCCTAATTGCTAAATTGATCAAAAAAACCCTAAAATACACATTTTCTCTCTTCCCCTTCTTCCTCTTCTAAAACCGTGCCATATTCACCATTTTAGGTAGGTGAATTTTTGCCTTGGAATTTTAATAGCGTTTAAGGTAACTATGCTCTCCTCTTTAATCTATGGGTAGAAAAACACATAGTTAATTAGGAATTGAAGCATGAAAATTGTAGGAAGTTTAATATTATTTTCATATGAACATGTCGAGCATGAAGCATGAATTTCTTGATTGATTTTTATGTATTTTCTTGATTTTATGTATGATCTTGTATGAATTTATTTACCAATCAAATCTTGTTATTTCTTGATGAATTTTTCATGGTATCTTTTTTACTGTTTGATTATTAACCATGATTTATTTCGTGGCAAAATTCGTCCGTTTATTATTTATAAAAATTTAATCTTTCAAACCGGTAAAACTGTCCAGAATAGGTTTACGAATTTATTAGTGTACTTAATCAAATCTAATGGCTACGAAATTTTAAGTGGAAGTCATTAATACTGTTTTAAAGATTTTGTAATTTTTTCGTAATTTTTAAAGATCGTTTGCTATGGCAGAAAATTCTGAAACCGAATTCAGCCTAATCTGACTGGTTAGTTATAAAATCACTTAAAAATAGTAAAAGATGTTATTTTTTAGACGAAATTTATGCACGTTAATCCTTGAACCCATATTTAGCTCCCATAAAATTTCCAGTTTTTTTTTTAGAGATCTTTAGATGGTCGTTTTTAATTTAATTCTTTAAAAATCAGATTGTATAAAATAGGGCAATTGAATTATTAAAATATGCTATTATTCATTCTTGAATTTTCGAGTGACCTAAGTATTAATAGGGAACTAAAAATATGATTTTTATCTTATTTTGGTAATTTTTGTAATTATATTGATTAATTAAATTAATTCTAGAAAATAGTTAATTATTGTTATATTTTTAATAATGCCGTGTAGAATTGATGAATTAGTCAATTTTTGATTAAATTGATTATTGTTAATTTAGGGAATAATTAATAATAAAAGTTACGGACAAAATAATTATTAGGGATAAGTTGTAAAGTGAAGGGATAAAAAGATATTATTAGTATTATTATTAAGAGGACCGAAATAATATTAGTACTATTAATATAAATATTTTTCGGATATTGTTACAAATAGTATATGATATAATATTAAGGTTAGTATCCGAAAGGATAGGATTATAAGTATATGATAGTATATTATAAGATTTAAAGTTGCATAAGATACTACTAGGGATAAGAAAGGAAACAGAGTAATAGCTATACATGTTATGTTTCGGTCTCTGGCTAGGAAAGACTTGGTATTTAAGGTGGCCAATATACGTGCCGCACCTCTCTTTCCTGGGACTCCGAACATTTCATTTCCTATTACGGTCACCTAGTATTTCCCAATATATGATATGATATGATTAAATAAAGATATAAGATATAATATAAAGAATTGAAAGATAATAAGTTAAGATCGCCCCTGCGATGACGCAAAGGTCATCAATCGGGTTAGTAAGATAGGACGCCCCTGCGATAACACAAAGGTTATCAATTGGGTTTAGTCGATGCCACTGCTCACATGGGACGAACGCAAAGGTTCCCCCGCGCAGTTCTTGGTTCTAGAATATGGAGTCGTCTAGGTAGTTCTCGCAAAGGAGGGCTATTTAGGGGTTATGGCCATAGCTTAGGCTTAGTTTTCGCAAAGGAGGGCTACGGGTGGAACGCAAAGGTTCACCCCGACATGTTTTAGGAAAGTTGCGAACGCAAAGGTTCGCTACGAGCTGAAGAAGACAGTCCGCAAAGATGATAAGATAAGATGATTTAATGTAATAAGTACATATGTTAAGATAAGAAGTTATTATGTTCTTATTATGGAATTTATGTTATGATATAAGGTTAAGATATGATCATATATGATAAGATATGATATATAAATTAAGAAAGAATATGATAAGTATGAATATGGAATGTTAAGATATAATATATGATGGGTATGGCATAAGTTAAGATCTTGAGTTAATTAAGTTGTATAATATAAGTATTTGGGTAATTCTAAGACTTCCGCTGTGTATAAATTAGTATTATATATGTATGCATGTATATGATTAATGGGTGAGTATTTGTACTAACCGTGTTTGCAGGATTGATTGTACGTACATTATACGTAGATTATACGTATTCTAACCGTATCTCTGCAGGTGTATTTATACGTATTTTTGTACGTACTTGTATACGTATTTCTATACGTATTTTTATACGTATTTTTGTACGTACTTGTATACGTATTTCTATACGTACTTTTATACGTATTTTTATACGTACTTTTATACGGATTTTTGTATGATTATATAAAAGCATGTATTAAGTTTCTTTACAGTTTTTATGTGAATTTCTATGCTATTATGTGTTTGGTGGTCCCTCGATTAAATGGGACAGCCTAGTTACTCGCCACTGACGGTGGACCCCCCCCTCAGTTTCAGGTGACTATGCAGCAGAGTAGAGCGGGCTTCGTTGGATGGGCTTGAGTAGACTAGTTGTTTACTTTGAGTATTTAGTTTTCCCAGAACAGTTTGAGGCATTTATTAGTTTATTTTATGATCCCAACATGTTGGGACAGTATTTTAGGATATTATTTGTAATAATGACTCTTGGAATGTTTTGGAGAATTGGTAGCTTATTTAATAAAAGTTAATTCATTTAATCATTTAAGTTGATTTATTGTTATTTAAGTTGGTAATGGTCCGATTGTCGATTTCCCTTCGTAAATCGACATGTCTCAAAAAGTCGGGTCGTTACAACATCATTCAATATTGACTCACAAACTTATAAATAAAACATCCTAATCACTTACATCGTCACAAATTCATATAAGTCATGAATTTTCATTTAAACACCATAACACTAAAACATGAAATTCTACAATCATGTAAAACTTATACATTGAACAAATATGATACTTAGACTTTCTGCCAAAATTGGAGATACATAAAAAAATAAGTATCACAAATGCGAGATGACTTCACACAAGTTCAGACAAACAACGTAAGAAGCATTTAATCCTCAACTAACCATTTCATTTGAAATTTCTAAGAATGTCGACAAAATACATAGAAAATAAAAAAAAAATTATTTCCATGCATTTTATAAATTAGGGTTCATATCATATCATCAAGGTCACAACAATGGAAATTAAATCAAAAATAGAAAATAAAAAATATATTTTAATTCAATGTAATTCACAAGAACTCACAATTGCTTTGCTTTTTAACCACTTCAATCGGAATTCTAAAAATATCGACAACAAAGCACCAATCCTTTAAAACCAATAAAACAATTCTAAATTGTCACAATCTACTCATATTATAAAAAAATAAAACTTTAGTACCTGAAATTTACTCAAATTGCAATATTAGGATTTTGTAAATGCTCGTTGTGGTTCTTCTCACAACCAGCCAAAGCACGATGTGCTTCCTTCCGTCGTTGTCGTTCTTCTCGCAGCCACCACGATTCACTGAAATACTCGCCACCACCCACTGGTTGCAGAAGATCAGTCTTCGCCGTCCTCGAGAATCGCCCAAGTTTGCTCCACAACTACTTCTTCTCTGAGTTAAAACTCAAAGTTACAAATGAGCCTAAACTCAAACATTCCTCCAACCCATACACGACTCACGTGATGTTATTAAAAGTCACGTGTTTATTTTTTCCAATTGCACCCTCATCTTGTTACAAGTCGAGCCAGGACAGCTCTCACCCTATCATCCCTCCATAGAAAGATGTCATAAGCTACAATTTCGGTCATAACTCATAAGCTGCATATATAACAGATAACACAAAATAAAAATAAAAATAAAAAAAACATACTAAGTGCTCGCATTTGTTTTACCACTGTTCACATGTGTTTTTTGGCTGCTTATAGTTTTATAAACATAATCATGATAGATCAAGTTTATATTGGGACAGAGGGAGTATTTCTTTTTGTTGGATAATGTGGGTCGTACTATGACTTGAATTGGGTTTTACTGTAGGTAGACCTGGTTATTGGACGGGGTAGCCCAATGAAATGTGGTTAGGGTCAAGGTTATAAGGTATTTACTGGACGGAGACTTTAATGGACAAGGCCTTACTGTCCAGGGACAATACAGGGCCAAAATAATAGCCTAACAAATTTTACAAAAAAGAAAATTGACAAAAATAATTACATACATTAACATATTCGTATACACTTGTTTTAACTTTTGCCTACCTTGAGTTTTATTTATATTTAATATTTTAATGGTCCGACCGCTAATGACCCTCGACCCGCTTTGGCCCGACCCGCTATTGACCCCTTTTTAACCGTTCCTGGCCCTCACCCGACCCGCACCGGCCTGTCTTGACCTGTACAATAACCAGGTCTAGCTGCAGGTATATGAGCCAAGTTTGTTGGCACAAGAATGCACAATAGAGAATATTAGTAATTCTGGGAAATGTGTGCGGTGAGGTTTGAACTCGAGACCTCTAACTCGACATTCGTCAGGCCTAACTACTAGGCTAAGACTCGCACTGTAATGACCCGAATTTTGTGAGCTGTCGATTTACGAACGAAATCGACAATTGGATCATTACCAACGATCATAACCATATATTATCAAATTCAAGAGTTACTTTTATTAGTTATTAACTAATGAAAGGGTAAAAGTCCAAAAGTACTTACTAAATACCAATATACAACCAAACTATTCATTCCCAACAAATTGGGCATAACTGATAGATAAAACAACCGAAAACAATAAAGTAGACTTCGGGTTCTATCTATAAATCTCGCCCAAACACTCAACCCTAACCATACGTAAGCTACTTATTCTTCAGCGTCATCACCTGAAATAAGGGGGGGTCCACCATCAGTGGCGAGTAACTAGGCTGTCCCACTTAGATGTGGAACCATTAACCATATAATATCATTGAACCAATCAAGGAAATACGTACAAAAATACATGCAAATACGTATACAATACACACCAGAATACGTATAAAAATACACATGAATACGTATAAATATACATACGAAATACGTATAAGAATACATACGAAATACGTATAAAAATACTTATAAAATACGTAAGGAATACGTACGAAATACGTATAAAGTACCTGCAAAATACGTATAAAAATACCTGTAAAATACGTAAGGAATACGTACGAATATGTATAAAATATGCATAAATACGTATAGAAATACCTGTAAAATACGCACAAAGATACATACACATACATACATACATATATACATACATAAGTGCATACATAAATACATACCTAAATACAGACGTAAATACATCCATGAATAAATACATTAATACATACATAAATACGTACTTATCAGACATACGCAGCGGAAGACTTAACCTGTCATACTTATAATATTACTTAGATGGATACATAAATACATAACATAACATCATATGAATATTATACCAACTGCCCAGAGACCGCAGTAGGGCAGTGGCTTCGACTTAGCCTAATCTGGTGACCCGTGTATCAGCAAACCGGCGTCCCTTCTTATCTTATCTTATCTTATCGACATGGCCATCGTGAGACCAATACTTCTTATCGTCTTATATTCTTATTCTTATCATTATAATAATCCTTTCCTTCATATTACAACTTATCTTATTATTTCCTTTAATTAAATTAATTCCTTAAATTATAAACTAAATTATTATGAGCCAAAAATTAAATTAAAATTGATCACACTACTCTTTATACCACTCGACATTTACTGTAATAAAATAGGAAATTAATTCAATTCTTTAAATAATTACATAAACAATTCAATAAATCAAATAAATAATCAATCAATCATATAAGCTAACAATCATCAATTAATATTGCCTAAAACATGATAAAAATCCTATTTTTCCTTCTTTGAACCACTCGACATTTTCAGGGAAAAATAACAAATTTATACTTTAACTTAATTAAACACAATTATCATAAATTAATCATATAATATAATAAAGTTACAAGTCAAACATGGAATTATCAAACATGAACCAAAACAAGATCAAAATCTATCCTTTTTCATACATATATCACACGGTTTTTATATAACAAAATAATATCAAGATTAATTTTCAAGAACTTATGTTATCATAATTAAATTAAAGATTTAATTAAAGATTAAGCAACAATTCAAGACTCACAACATAATTAATCAAGAAAAATCAAGTTTTTGTTTCTTATATTCACCTAGTGCTACTCAACAATATCAAGAAGTAAGAACAAAATTGTAACCTTAATTCAAGACCTTAATTAAACACTTAAATAATTCATAATCATCAGTTTAATTCAAGAAAATATCATAGAATTATCATATAAATCATGTAGATCACTCGACATGCTTTCGAAAATTTCAAGAACGAAAATCAAGAATTATCATGCAGTTATTCAAAGCAAACATGAAATTTAAGATGATATTTCATGCATAAAATTAATTAAAATATTAAAGATTCATAAAAGATTACATGATAATATCAAGAAATAATCATAAATAATTACATAGCATGGTTCGAGTAACAACACCCTATCATGATTCTAATTCAATTAATTTTCCTAGTTTAATCCTAATCAACTATATGGAAAACTATCCAAATCCAAGAGGGTTAGTCTAGTTACCTTGAATTAGGGAGGAAAAACAAGAAAATTCTCCTTGTTTGGTTCGAAATTCACACGGCACACAAGGGGTTCTTTGTGAGTCCTTCTTATGAATATTTTAGAGGTTAGAAGTTAGGGAAATGCAATATGAGTTTTTAGTTCCCTAATTAAATATATATAGAACAAAAGAATCATTTAAGCAAAATAAGGAAGGGGGCCGTGTGGTTTAGAGGGAGATTAGGGGGAAGTTGAGTGAGGATAGGAGACTTAGTAAGATTAGATAAAAATAGGATTTTTAATTTAAGATTATATTAATTAGACAAATAGATATAGGTTTATCTAATTAATAATAAGAATTAAAAAGAAAAAATGATCCTTGGCCAAATATAAGGGAGGCCGGCCAAGGGAGAGGGGAAACATGGGTCTTTGGGCCCAATTTCAGGATAAAGAGAAGAATTAAAATTAAACAGTCCAATTAATTGGGCCTTTTGGACTTAAATTATGAAAATAATAATAATTAATCACGAAATTTTCTGGCCCAAAATTTTGGGTTATTACACGCACCCCCAAAAAATACATAGTATACCCCAAAGAAAAGAATAGAGTATCAAAAAAAAAAGAGCGACTGACTGAGTTGGTAAGGGTTTTAATAAATAAGTCGCAATTATTGGATCAAATAATTTACTAATATATTCTTGTAAATACAAATTTGCACACATTAAATTCAAACCATGTCTGCATATTTCAAATCCAAGCTTGGTTAATGCAAAAACCTGTATATAGTAAGGGTGGGCAAAAAAACCCGGACCCGGTTCCCAACCCGTGACCCCATTTTTTAACCCGAAAAAGTTGGTACCCGACCCGGTTTTAACTGGATACCGGGTCGGATCCGGGTCACTTTTTTTAGAAACCGAGTACCCGATTTAAATATTTAATAAAAAATAGGTTTAAAAAGCTGAAGGCCCAACTTCATTTAGGCCTAGCAGAGTAGCAGCTTGAGTGCTTGGTAGTTGGTCATACAACCCTAAAAGTGAGCAAATATGTTTTTTTTTTTCCTTTCATTTTGCCTCTCTCTCTCTCTCTCTCTTCATTTTTCTCTCTAATTTCTCTCACTCCATGTACACCCTAAACACTTGCCGAGTTGCCGTCGCTGTTCACTTTTCGCCATCGCCGTTCACTTCCCCGCCGAATTGCCGTCGCCGTTCACTTGCTCTCTCTCTTCATTTTTTTAACATTTTTTTCATTTATTTTTCGACTTTTTGTTTAGGATTCAAATTTTCATTTAAACTTTTTTCATATTTTTTTCGTTTTTTTTTATTTTTTTTCATTTGAAAGTTTTGAATTTATGGTTTTTTATTGATTTTATTTTTTTATTTTTTCTAATTTATTTAATTTTCTTTTTTTATTGATGGTTTTCTAATTTTTTATTTTTTAAAAAATATTTTTTAATTTTTGAATTTTCTGATTTTTATAACTTTCTGTTTTTTTATTTTCTGATTTTTAAAATTTTTGATTTTTAAATTTTTGGATTTTTTTATTTTCTATTTTTTAAAAATTTTTTGTGTTTTTTTTTATTTTTTTATTTTCTTATTTTTTGAATTTACTATTTTAATTATAATTCTTTTTAATGGTTGTGTTCTAACTTTTTGATGTTTTGATTGTCTAATTTTTTTATTATGTATTTTATGTTTCAATTTTCTCTTTTTTTATTGTCAAGTTTCAATGATAATGATGAGATTCAAGAAATCATCAACAATCTGATACCTTTGGGTGTCGACGACACAAATGTTGAAGCTCTTAGTTCATCGACGGATGAACCTATAGAAGGGAAGCCAAGGTGCAAGAAAAAAAGAGAAAATTCCAACTACTCCCATGGAAAGCAAAGGTAGTGGAAAGAGGAAGAATCTCTCCGAATGTTGGGATCATTTTGAGAAACTTAGTGACTTAATTGCTTCTTGTAAGTATTGCAATATTCAATTGGGTTGTAACACTAAAAATGGCTCTAGTTCTTTATCAAAACATCTTAAAAGGTTTAAAAAGTTTCCTGCTAATATGGATTTTTAGCAAAAAATAATTGACTTAGAAACCAAAACATTAGTGAATGCGGATGGAACCACTCAAACTTTCACGGTTCCTAAACTATGACAATTTGATCATGAATTTTGTAGAAACAAACTTGCTAAAATGATTATTGTGGATGAGTTGTCGTTTGCTTTTGTGGAACGTGAAGGTTTCGTGCATTTTGTAAAGCCTTAAATCTTCAATTTGATCCTCCTTCACGTAGAACTATTACTAGAGATTATTATAGTCTTTTTATTCAAAAGCGAAATGAGTTAAAAGATTGAAATCTAGTATTTTCTTAACCACTGATTGTTGGACTTCCAATCAAAATTTGGGTTAAATGTGTTTGACAACACATTTTATTGATGATGATTGGGTGTTGCATAAGAGGATTATTAGCAATTGTCCTATTGCTGGCCATTTGGGGGTAGAACTGTTGAGAAATGCACTAGTAGAAAAATCCATATATACTGCGCCACATTGGATGCAGTTCTTTTGGAACTGCCTCCAAAAGTACTGAAAATATCAAAAAAATGCACTACTTATGGATGCGGGGTAAAAACCCGCAACCATAAGTACTTATGGATGTGGTTCCTAAAAAATGCATCCATAAATACGTATGGCTGCGGTTCTGAAACTAATGGTTGCGGGTTTTTGAACCGCAACCATAGGTAGTTAAATTTAAAATAAAATACGAAATAATATAATAGAATACTAAACTACTGCTCTCCTCACTCCTTCACATTTAAAAAAAACGAAGAGAACGGTCAGGCGACAACCACTCCGTCACAGTAGAAAATCGCATCCTTCTTCTGGCAACCACCACCACTCACACGACCGACGAGGCGACAACCACTCGCACGACTGGCAAGGCGACCACCACTAGCACGACCGCCCAGGCGAGTACCACTAAACCCTAATATCCTCGCGCGATAGCGTTCGACTACCACTCCCATTGTTTCGTCGTTCCGGTAGCCACCACCAGTGTCTTCGTTCAAAGGCACCAGCCTACCACCAGCCACCACCAGCTTCGTCGCTTCGGCAACTTCGTCATTCAAAGGTAGGTAATTTTTGGTTTTTTGGTTTTTTTTCTTAAATTTTTAAAAACCAATTAACATGTAAATTTCAATTAACATAGGCATTAGCCCCTGCTCTCTGATCTCTTCAAGTAGCTCCGTCAGTCAAAGGCACAAGCCCACCACCAGCTACCAGCCATCCCTCGCCAAATCTCAGTTATTTGTTCGATTTTTTTTGTTTTTTTTTAATTTCAATTTACATTAAATTTATCATTTCATTTGTTTGGCTAGTTACTTGTTGTATTATTGTTATTGATTAATTTGATTATATTTTTTGTTTAATTTAGTTGGTTTTATTTTTTAAGATTTCATTCAAATTCTAATGCAAGACTACAAATATTTGGTTTTATTTTGCTTTTTAGTTTTAATTTCTATTCTTATGAAATTTTAGAATTAATAATTAGTTTTCGTTTTATTTCTAGTTTTTATTAAATTTTTTTTTTTTTTTTTTTGCATTTTAGGGTTAGTAGATATATACTTTGAATATTAGGATTTTGATGATTCAATTTGTTTAGAAGATTGGTTCAAAGTAGAATTGAAATGGTATAAATTATTAAAATGATTTTACTTGTTCATTGAGTTGTGGGGGTTTTACTTGAATTGAAATGGTATAAATTATTATACAATGATATAATATTCAACTTAAATTTGGAATTAAAAATACGTGATTTGATAAGTTGGTAATTTGTATTAGTATTGTTATTGTTCTTGTTATTATTATAGTGACTTGTTTTTATTTGTTAATTGTGAGTTTGTTATTATTTTTGAGATAGGATTCTAACTTTGTGAGTTAATTCGTTGCCGGTGCTTCTTAGGAGAACGAACAAGTGTTCATTTTCAGGTATTTCTCTATTTATTTGTCTTATTTTGTTGAGATTTTAATTTGTTAGTTTTGTGGCATAAATAAAATATGAACTCTATGGAGTTCGATTTATTCTAAAAATTAAATTGTTAACCCCTATTTTTTATTGCGCATTCACTTGAAGCAAATTATACTGGTGGTGTTTGGAGATTTTTTGGGAATGTTGTAGTTTGGAGAGGGGGCAGTTATGAACACTGCCTTCCTTTATTACTATTGCAGGTATTAGATGTGGTTTAGGTTTGTGGCGTAGATATAGGTAGTGGAATGGAATGTTGCACGTTTAAGTTTTTTTGGCGTGGTTTTATCCATAATTGTGTTGAATGGAATGTTGCATGCTTGTGTTTTTTTTTTTCTTCTTTTTTTTTATAATTTATTTCCTATTTGAAGTTTATTGGGCATGCTTAATTTTTTAAAAAGATTTCTTAGCTATTTATCTACATTTGGGCACGTTTGAATTATTTTTTCTCCTATTGTTGTGGTTGATTTTTTTTTTTATTTTAAAATAGAGCCATTTAAAAAAAAAAAAAAGAAATCAATGTTTTGTATAGTTATTTCATTAGATTTGAAGAGCTACAGTCAAAAGAGTAGATCTTCAAATCTAGGCCCAACCAAATAGATTCAATCACTAAATGAGAGTTACTTTTTCACAGTCTCGCTGAAGTGTTGAATCAGTTTGATTAATTACGTCAAAAATAAATCAAGTGCAATTTTCTATGATAAAAATCATGAAATTATAGGGTCTATAAATAGCAATTAAAACACTAGCTATAACATTAAACTCAATTTTGTTCTTACCTATTTGATATGATTGGATTGCACTTTCTTTAATGTGTAACAAATGTAATAATTAGATCATTAAACTATAAACAATGAATGACTGGTTCAAATTATTATACTATTATTACATGAGATATGTTTGCATAATAATTATTGTTATTATATTATGTTTTAGTTAATTGAAGATAATGTCAAAAGATCGTTCGTGGATGTATAGTTCTATTGATTCGTCGAATTATATTGATGGGGTGTTAGAATTTTGCAAAGTCATCGTAGAACATCAGAAAAGGACAGGGGCTATAGGGTTTTACTGCCCTTGTGTTAGATGTGTCAATGTGGCAAAGGTTGATAATGTTGATGTGATGAGGGAGCATATACTTCGTTGTGGCTTTAGGCCTCAATATCATGTTTGGATATGGCATGGTGTGTAATGACCCAGATTTTATTGGTATTTTTGCCGATAATTATGTATATTTATGTGTTAGTTCAAATTTATTTTGAACTATTTATTTTATTTTATGTGAATAATTTCGATTTAATTCGAAATATTTGTTTTTTTTAGTTTTTATTATTTATGTTATTTATTATTTAATTAATTAGAATTTTTATTATTTAATTTTCTAATTAATTATTTAATATTTTGGGCTAAATCGATTTATGCATGATTAATCATGCGGTGTTTGCAAATTAGCCCAATTGATCACGAGAGCCCATTTTAGGCCCATAATCCCTCCTTGGCCGGTTTTCTAATGGCATGGCAAGGCTTGCCACTTGCCTTGTGTTCACACCTTAACTAACTCTATATATATATGAGTTAGTAAGGCTTGAGGATTTTTGCTCATTTGCCATCCTAACACATTTGCCATCAAAATTCAAACACAAAACTCCCTCTCCTTTGCTCTTGTTACACGCCATTTTTGGCACTTTGTCCCATCAAAGTGTTCATCAATTTCTTAACCCAAAACTTAAAGATTCATATCCTATTGATCTTTAAGTACTAAAACACAATCTAAACTTCAACAATCTCTTTCAAGATCACTTGGTTGGGTTGATTTTCCGGGTTGTTCGTGTTCGTGTGGGGGTTGTTCGAGTGGACCGTGGTGGTGTTCGAGAGGGTGGGCCGTGCTCGTGGTGGTGCAGCTGTGCAGACGGGCCGTGCAAGGGGTGTTCGTGGTGTGGCTGCCGTGCTGGACAGCCGTGCAACGGTGGCTGTGCTCGTGTGTGCAAGACGTGTCGTGCGTGTTTTGGGCCGTGTTGTGTGATCGTGTGGGTCGAGTTTTCGGGCTGCATTTGTGTGTTGATTTGTGTGTATATCTTCAATAAGGTAACATACTTACTCAACCTTCTTGGTATACTATGTTTATAGTATAGATTAAATGCATGTATAGGTTGTTTGATGATGATTATTCATGTTTTTATGGATTGTTTATATTCTGATTTTTATATGGTTTATATGATGTTTTGATGATGGTTTTCATGATTTAATGATTGATTATATGTTGTTTTATGATCATGATAATTGTGTTAAAGTTTGATGAATTTTGGATGAGTTTAAGTGGGATTTTCGTGTGATTCTCTGGAGTTATGCGTGTGATGTAATTGGTTTGGATGAGTTCTTGATTGAAGATCTTGAATCTTGATTGAGTTCTTGATTGAAGATCTTGAATCTTGAATGAGTTCTTGATGAGTCTTTATGAGTTCTTGGTTGAATCTTGAAAGTTAAAGAAAATGGTTTAAAAGTTAAAGAAAGTTAAAGATTGAGTCTAAATTGATTAAAGAATGGTTAATGAATGATGGATTATGGTTGGTTAGGCTCAAGATCAAGGCGCAAAGGCAATCTTGAGTATAACTTCGATGTTTTAACTAGTTATTTTCAAGAATCAAGGCATAGAGGCAATTCTTGAATTTAATTTAGTTATGTTGAGATAATAAAATGATTAAATGATTAATTAATAAAGTTAGCTTGATTTCATTTCTAGACGCCTAAAACTTAGAGTAAGATTCTTTGTTTTTGGGTTAAGACGTTGCCCTATTCCATCCGCGGTATTGGGATAGTTGGAGTCATACTATGTGATCCTTTGAATTTCCAGTAAGATTGGTTTCACGGGACATGGACTTCCAGTAAGATTGTTTTCATGGGGTTTGGGAGTAAGATTCTCAAATCCGAACATAGTAGAGAATTCGATCGCGTAAGATGCGTTCGTACGAGCACAGTCCGGTCTAGTATATGAATGATTGCGCCAAAGATAGTTGGTTAGGTTGTTTGAGTCGAGTTCACGGTTTTGGGTTGTTCTCGTACTTTGATTATTGATGTTGATTATTTGGTTTATACTATGTTCATGTGTATTCCCATTAGGGTGAGTCAGTTATGTTACTCGCCACTAATGGTGGACTGTTGTATGTTTTTCAGGTATTTCTGATGACGATACTCTTGCTTAGCTTTGGGTTGGGCGAGCGACATTTACTGTTTCTGTTATTTGATGTATTTCCTATTTCTGTTGTTTATAGATAGTATTGGCGTATTGTATAGACTTTATACGTTATTGTTGGACTCTTTATACGTTGTTTAGACTTTAACGTGTGGTTGGAGTTACTCGTATTTTAGTGTTTTTAGTTTGACTTTTGGACTAGTTATGTACAAACTTGTGGGTATTTGTACTTTTGTGGTTATTAATAATATTTCGAGGAATTAGTTTTTAATTCTTAAGTATTTTGAGTTGTAGTTTATAACTATTCGACTCGTCGGTTTCTTCCGCGCCGATTTAAGCGAGTCGGGTCGTTACATGGTGAGTCGGGAATTTACAAAGGAAACACAAATAATCATAATGTGCCTCAGCATGAAGATGACGTGTATGATGAACCTTATGGTGGTGCTCATGGTGAGGATGATGATGATGATGATGATATGAATTGTATGGATGAGATGATGGAAGACATGGAAGAAGAATTAGGCAAAGTTTTCTTACCAATTGCAATTTGTGGGATTCTACCAAAGCATGTGCGTTATGCAATTATTGAACTCTGCTCTTTTTTAACTTGATATGCAACAAAGTGCTTGATCCCTTGAAATTGGATGCTCTTCAAGCTGATCTGATTGCAACTCTATGCAAGTTTGAGATGTATTTCCCTCCTACGTTCTTTGACATAATGGTTCACCTAATTGTTCACTTAGTGCGTGAAATCAAGCTTTTAGGTCCTATGCTTTTTAGATGGTGTTACTGTAACGACCCGACTCGCTTAAATCGGCGCGGAAGAAACCGACGAGTCGAATAGTTATAAACTACAACTCAAAACCTAAGAAATTAAAACTAATTCCTCGAAATATTATTAATAAACCACAAACGTACAAATACCCACAAGTTTGTACATACTAATCCCAAAAGTCAAACTAAAAATACTAAAAATACAAGTAAACTCCAACTACATGTCAGAGTTATAAACAACGTAAAAGAGTCCATACAATACTCCAATACTATCTAAAAACAACAGTAATAGTAAATACAACAGACAATGGCAATAACAACATCGCTCGCCCAACCCAAAGCTAAGCAAGAGTATCGTCATCAGAAATACCTGAAAAATATACAACAGTCCACCATCAGTGGCGAGTAACATAACTGACTCACCCTAATGGGAATACACATGTACATAGTACAAATCAAATAAACAACATCAGATCAATAAATCAAAGTGCAAGATCAACCCAAACGTGAACTCGACTCAAATCATCCTACTCAACTATCTTTGGCGCAATCATTCATATTCTAGACCGGACTGTGCTCGTACGGACGCATCTTACGCATCCGAACTTTCTACTATGCTCGGATTTGAGAATCTTACTCCCAAACCCCATGAAACCAATCTTACTGGAAATCCATGTCCCGTGAAACCAATCTTACTGGAAATTCACCAAGATCACATAGTATGACTCCAACTATCCCAATACCGCGGATGGAATAGGGGCAACGTCTTAACCCGAATACAATGAATCTTACTCAAAGTATCAGGCGTCTAAAAATGAAATCAAGCTAATCATTAATTAATTCATTTAATCATTTTAATCATATTATTCATTATTATTACCCAACATAACTAAATTAAGTTCAAGAATTGCCTCTAGCCTTGATTCTCGAAATTAACTAGTTAAATCATCGAAGTTATTCTCAAGAACTGCCTCTAGCCTTAATCTTGAGTCTAACCAATCATAATCCAACATTCTATAATCATTCTTTAATCGAATTAAACATATTCTTTAACTTTCTTTATCATTTAGACCACTTTCTTTAACTTTCAAGATTCAATCAAGAACTCAAAGAACTCATCAAGAACTCATGAAGAATTCAAAGAACTCATTAAAGATTCATAAAGAACTCATTCAAGATTCAAGATCTTCAACCAAGAACTCAATCAAGATACAAGATCTTCAACCAAGAACTCATCCAAACTCAATTAATCCACACGAAAATTACTCTCCAACTTATCCAAAATTCATCAAACTTTAACACATTAATCATGATCATATTACAACGTATGTTTAATCATAAAATCATGAAAAATCATCACTAAAACATCATATGAACACATAAAAATCAGAATATAATCAATTCATAAAAACATGAATAATCATCATCAAACAACCCATACATGCATTTAATCTATACTATAAACATAGTATACCAACAAGGTTGAGAAAGCATGTTACCTTATGGAAGATTACACACTAAAACAACACAAAAGTTGCTGCCCGGAACAAAATACACACGGCCCAAGCAAACACGAACACGGCACCACCACCACGCACCACACGGCTGCCCAGCCACTGCACACACACGAACCCACGAGCCTGCTGCACTTGCACGGCCTGGCTGCTGCTCTTGTACGGCACCACGCACGGCCACTGCACCACTCGCACACACGGCTGCACCCACACACGGCCCTCTACACGAGCACGATCAAAACCCAACCCGAACCAACGATCTTGGATAAAATAATTGTGTTTAAATTGTGTTTAGGTTACTCAAAGATCAATAGGGTATGAATCTTTAAGTTTTGGGTTAAGAAAGATGATGAACACTTTGATGGGATCAAAGTGCCCAAAAATGGCGTGGAGTTAGAGCAAATGGGAGGGAGTTTTGGTGATTGAACTTTGATGGCAAGTGCATTAGATGGCAAATGAGCAAAAGTCTTAAGGCTCACTAATCCCTTCTATTTATAGAAGTTGGAGTAGTGTGAAAACAAAGCAAGTGGCAAGGCATGGCATGCCTTGTAAAAACCGGCCAAGGGCCTTGAATGGGCTCCAAATGGGCTCTCGTGATCCATTGGGCTAATTAACATAATCTACATGACTAATCATGCAATAATCGATTTAGCCCAAAATATTAAATAATTAATTAGAAGAATTAAATAATAAAAATTCTAATTAATTAAATAATAATTAACATAAATAATAACAACTAAAAATAAATATTTCGAATTAAATCGAAATTATTCACATAAAATAAAATAAATAGTTCAAAAATAAATTTGAACTAACACAGAAATACACATAATTACACATAATTATCGGCAAAAATACCAATAAAATCTGGGTCATTACAGTTACCCTTTTGAAAGAAACATGGGTGTTTTGCAAAACAAGGTAAGAAATCCGGCAAAACCCGACGCTAGTATGATACAAGGCATTGTGAGTGATGAGGTAGGTAATTTCATATCCGAGTATTTGGCGAGTGTGAAACCTATCGGACTTCCTACCGCTCGTCATGAAGGGAGGCTAGAGGGTAAGGGTACAATTTGGTCTAAAACAATCACACCTGCTAGAAACACTATTCAGCAAGTGCACTTGTATGTTTTGCATCACGTAGCCGAAGTGCATCCATTTTCGGATGAGCATCTAAACCTATTACGAGCAGAAAATCCTTCCAAGGGTGATACAACATTGATGCATTTGCATAACAAGGCGTTCATTGACTGGTTTTACAATCGAGTAATTATTGAACAACTTGAGGGTGTCTCTGAAAGTGTGAAGTGGTTAGCTTTTGGACCTCGTGATACCATTAACAAATTTGAAGGTTATGATGTTAATGTATACACATTTTGGACCAATTATCAAGATCAAAAGTCTCAATGTTTGCAAAATAGTGGTGTTAGCGTATTGACATCATCTACATTTGATACTAATGATAAGTTGTTATATTATGGGAGAATCTTTGAAATATGGGAGCTAGACATGTAACACCCCGCATTTTAACAACGACGTTATTAGTGATAACGTCGTAAACAGGTAGTTACCAATCGATTTGTAATACAAAAATATAACTAAAACTCATGGAAATAATAATTAATATTATTAATAATGGAATCCTTATTACAAAAGGTTAACTAAACCAGAAATCTAGTCCTAAAAACTGGAAATAAAACTAATTGCAAAAGCAGGAAAAGAAAATAGGGGCCTAGACGCTCGTCAAACTCATCCCGACTCTAGCCTCTGTCTTTCTTACCTGCAAAATAGAATTGGGGGTCAACCATCAGTGGTGAGTGACTAGACGTTCCTACTTAGAAGAAGGACCACATTACATACAATAATAGGGTTAGAACATAGGAACAACAACGATCACAGTAACAAGTTCAACAGCAGAATTAGCAGCGTAAAACTTAACAATCATCAATAGAAATATCATTCACGTCAATCTAGAACACGCACTATAGAGTACAACACGCATAAACACAAGTTCAATGACAAGACGACGCTCGGTCTACAATCGATAACAAGACTAACAACAAAGGACTTGCCTCGCACGATTCATCACCGATGAACCGATACACGCGCGATCTTTAACCGTTAGACATGACTCTGACTCTCAATCAA
The DNA here is from genome assembly GCA_951394345.1 of Salicornia ramosissima. Classification (NCBI taxonomy): domain Eukaryota; kingdom Viridiplantae; phylum Streptophyta; class Magnoliopsida; order Caryophyllales; family Amaranthaceae; genus Salicornia; species Salicornia ramosissima. The sequence continues at coordinate 32,102,003 of OX596234.1, read as the reverse complement.
TCGCAAAAAACTTGCCCCGCACGATTCATCACAGATGAACCGATAGACCCGCTCAGTTTATCACCGATAAACCGATTGACGCACGGTCTTCAATCGCTCGACACGACTCGACTCGACAAGACTTAAAAGACTCCAAGTAAAACATCAAACAAGATCACACACTCGTCATCATCATCACGCATCAAGACATCAAATCATCATACCATTATTCATCAACAAGTTCAACAATTCATACAACGCATATCACAAGAAAACATTTTCACTAGAACTTAACTAATCAAATACACAAACTTATAGCTTTTGACACAAAAAAACCCAAGTCGAAACATTTAACGTTCCACTACTTAGATTAAGTTTTAGATAATTTATAAAATATTAGCCCAAATAAACTGTACAAGTAATTTAAATAATTAAATTACACAAATCTTCCAATTCTGATTTTACCGAATAAAATTATAGATCGACCAATTAATGAATTCGTTTATTCTGCAAATTATTACTGTCATATAAAATAATTTCAAGGGTTAAACCACAAGAGTTTCGTACAAAAATAGGTTCTTTTACTATTTTTAAGGAATTTAATAACCAGATTTCCATATTTATCTAAAGTTGGTTCCTGAATTTTCCGACTTACCAAAAGAACTCCAAAATTAAAAAAATCTAACACATATTACATTACCCTATTCTGGATACTCACCGAAATTTTTATTGCAATCAGACCTGTTTAGATGGGTTAATAAATTCAAAAACTATTTCTGGACAGATTCAATCATTTTGAAGCCCAAAAGGACGAGTTTAGCCATGAAATAATTATAATATCAAGTTTATCTAGTAAATAAGTTATCATAATTTTTTTTTATCAAGAAACGACATGATTAGATTAAGAATTAAATTCATACACTCATAAATTATTCAAGAAACATAATAAAATTTCATGCTTTAACAATATAATCATGCAAGAATTTCAAGAAAAGATTGTAGTACATAATATCATGAAAAGTTTAATCAAGAATCCTCAAATAACAATAAAGAAATCGAAACTAAACACCCTATACCATTTGGCTAATTCGCGAAAACATGAACAAAAATGACAAACGATCTAATCCTATCATCCTATGCGATATAATCCTATTCCTAAGTAGAAGAGCTATTTACCTATCGAAACAAGTCACACAAAAGCACGCCTAAGACCCGTGGGAAAAGAAAGAGAAAAGAAAAGGTTTTGTTTTGAGTTTAATTAGTATAATGAAATAGGTTTACAAAGGGTGAGTTTTTAGGATATAAATAGGGTAGGCTTTACTAGAAAATAGGAGAGACTACTAGATTTTAGGAGTTTCTTATCGATAGAATAAACGGTTATTAAAGCATTTCCTGATAGACGATGGTATCAACTCCCCATTGCGTATTGTTACTAGATTTTAGGTGTAACGCCCCAGGTTTTTGGATTACTTATTTTGATTATATTGCTTATATTGGTATTTATTTATGCGTAGTCTAAATCTATTTGGAGTAATTTTTTTTATTACTTGTGTGTGATTATTTTATGATAATTGTTTTATTATTTATTTTATTTTTATTAATTATAATTTTATTTTTAATTTTCTAATTAATTAATTTTGGGCCAAGTGCGAATTTGAACATGATTAGTCATGCTTAAGTGCAAATGGCCCAAGTAGCCTTGTTAGCCCATTTGGGCTTGCCCCAACCGGCCCCCCTTCTATGTTTGGGCTTGATTGCCACTTGCCTTGTGTTCACACATGTACTAACTTCTATAAATAGAAGTGTTAGTAAGGCATTAGGATCATTTGCCATTTAGTCATCCTTCCTCACAATCAATGTTAAACACACTCTCCATTTGTCCTCCTTTCCACACGCCATTTTGGCAAGATCAAACCCACTTTATGTTCATCAACTTTTCAAACCGCAAACTTAAAGATTCAACCTCCATTGATCTTTGAGTAATTAAAACACAAGTTAGCTTTGATTGCCTTTGATTAAGACATCGATTTTGGGTTGGGTTTTGGGTTGCGTGTTCGTGTGGGTCTTGCACGGTGGTGCCATTCGTGGTTGTGCGTGTGGTTTGTGGTGCAATACGGTTATGCGTGGTGGCCGTGTGGTTGATTCAAGGGTCGTGTTCGTGTGTGCATTAATGCCATGTGATTGGGCCGTGTTCGAGTGGTTAGTGCGTGTGTTTGGGCCATGTGAAACAAGTTCCGGGCAGCAAGTTTTTCGTATCTTAGTGATTAAGTTTGATTAAGGTAACATGCTCTTTCATCCTAGTTTGAATACCATGATCATAAGGTAGATTTGATGACCAAATTAGACCAAAAGTTTGATGAATCTAACCTATTTTTATGCGTTGATTATGGGCTGATTTGGGTGATTATTTTGCGATGTTTTTGCTTATTTTTCATGCATGTTATGATTAATTATGATAGGTTCATGTTTGGCTATGTTTTTGTTCAATTTTCATGAAGTTTTATTAAGATCATGTATTCTTTAAGTATAAATCTTGTAGTCATAATTAAAGATAATTATAGAAAGTTAAAGAAAAGTGTAAAGTATGACTAAAGAGGTTCCAAGATTGTGATGTACATAGTTAGTCTCAAGTAAAGACGTAAGATGTAAACTTGAGAATAACAAAGATGTAAAGAACATAAAGGTTAGCTTGATTTTGCAAATGAGACACCTAACCTTAGAGTAAGATTCTATGACTTGGGTTAAGACGCGGCCACTATCCTAACCGCGGTATTGGGATAGTTAGTACTTATTATCTCGTCTTTGTGATAGGGATTCCATAAGATGGGTTCATGGGTTTGAGAGTAAGATTCTCATTCCTAGCATAGTAAGAAAGTTCGATCACGTAAGATGTGTTCGTACGAGCATAGTCCGGTCTAATATGTAAATGATAGCAATAAAGATTATGTAAATATTAAGTAAAGTTAAGTTTAAGATTAAGTAAAGTCGAGCGAGTTTTATTTCTTGACGTTATTATTGTTATTTTAAACTTTGTATGTTTATAAGTATGAGTGCCTGCTTTGTTTGTCTGGTTTGTTCTATGTTCATATGTATCCACTTTAGGGTGGAACTGTTATGTTACTCTCCACTGATGCATGGTGGATATGTGTCTGTTTTCAGATAACTCTGATGGTGATATTGATGCTTAGCTTGGGATTGGGCGAGCGTCGATTTACTTTCTATTGTTTAGTTTATTCTTCTGTTATTAGAACTTGGATCACTAGTAGTTGTATATTCTAACTCTAACTATAGATTTGGAGTTAACTTGTTAGTAGTTACTTTTGAGGTTTTAGTTTTGTACAAACTTGTGGTTTTTGTACGTTTGGGATTTTTAGTAATATAATTGGAGGTATTGATTTTAGATTTTAAGTATGTTCGTTTGTTAGTTCGACAATTCGACTCGTCGGTGTCCTCCGCGCCGATTTATACGAGTTGGGTCATCATAGTTGGTATCAGAGCTGAATAGTTAAAACTTTAAGTGAAGTTTTAGGATTTAAGTAAACCCGAGAGTTGTGAGCTGTACCATTCTCGTGTGATAAACCAAAGTAATAATAAGTATAAGGGAGAAGAGTGTCGGGTAGAAGACCGGGATAGGACTCTTTTTCTCTTATTTTTGTGTGCTTGACTATAGTTGTGGACTTTTGACTGACACATCTTTTTGTTATTGTCTTGCAACGTTTCAGCATGTCCACACCTCGACGGTCAGGTTTGGGACGACAGACGTTACGAGCACTCGAAGAAGCGATTCTTACGTTAGCGCACCATTGTCGTCAGCCTCCTGGTTCGCAGTCGACGTTCGATCGTATCGCTCGTCACCGACCTCCGACTTACAATGGGACTACCGACCCTACGATTTTGGAGAGCTGGATCTGCGAGATGGGGAAGCTCTTCGACGCTACGTTTTTCCCCGAGCACTAGAAGGTCCAGACCGCCGCCTACTACTTGAGAGGAGAGGCCGATAATTGGTGGAGCGTGGCTAGGAACGCGTGCATGCCCTTGCACTCGATGACTTGGGTCGAGTTCGTAGCTAAGGCCCAGGAGAGGTTCTACCCCGACGAGTTACAGTGACAGAAACGGGAGGAGTTTCTTATCCTCACTCAGGGTAAGATGACGGTTCAGGCCTACACCGATAAGTTCGGCGAGCTATCGAGGTTCACTACATATGTTGTACCGTCCGAGGAGGAGCGGGTCAAGCGCTACATCAAGAAGCTAGATCCGAGGGTTCGCATTCACGTGATCAGCAGCGGAACAAAGTCATTTCAGCGAGCTTACGAGGTAGCACTCAAGATTCAGGCGTCTCTTATCGAGGAGGATGCGAGCAAGAAGAGGACCCTGACCCCGTAACATCGTCATCTTTCAAGAAGCCCCGATTTAGTGCTCCTAGCAGTACCCCTCCGACTGCTAATTCGTATAAGGGTTCAGAGAGTTCGAGGTGCAGAGGCTGTGGCAAGGACTTCCATCCAGGGAAGCGATGCGACGGGACGCTCATTTCATGTTTTATCTGCAGGAAGGAAGGCCATAAGGCATCAGTCTGCCCCAAGAAGAAGCCAGACACCGAAATCAAGCCACTGTATGACTGAAGCAAAGGCAGAGGTCCAGCCAGACGTAGTCTCAAGTAAGTTTCTTGTTTCTGGTGTTTTAGCTTATGTGTTGTTCGATTCTGATGCAACAGTTTCTCTTGTGGCCAATAGTTTTGCCTTGAGGACTAGTCTTACTGGTAGTACCCCTGTTAGATCTGTTATAACTCTCCCTTCTGGAGCGGATTTTGTTTGTCAGCGCGAGTTCAAAGGAGTGCTCATCGTTATTGTTGGAGAGCAAGCGATGGCCGATCTTATGGAGTTCCCGCTGATTGAGTTCAATGTTATTCTTGGCATGGACTGGCTGTCAAAGTATCGAGCGATCATTCGTTGCCGACTTGTCACTGACATTCCGAGGATCGAAGGGAAACCGAGTTACCTACTCTGGGATTGTTTTGGAGAAAGGAATGAAGGTAATTTTTGCTTTGAAGATGAGGGAACTTCGCCAGAAAGGCGATAGGGTTTTCTTGTGTCAGGTAAGGGACTTGACTGAGGTTAGTCTGTTGGACGATATACCTGTAGCGAGGGATTTCAGAGACGTATTTCCTGATGAGCTACCAGGAGTTCCACCTGAGCGCGATGTCGAGTTTAATGTCGATTTAGTACCCGGGACAGCGCCGATTTCAAAGGCACCTTACCGTATGGCACCTTCGGAGTTGCACGAACTGAAGACGTAAATTCAGGATTTGATCGACAAGGGCTTCATTAGGCCGAGTGTTTCTCCATGGGGAGCACCAGTTCTCTTTGTGAAAAATAAAGACGGTAGCTTGCGCTTATCCATAGATTGTAACAACCCGACTTTTGTGAGCTGTCGATTTACGAAGGAAATCGACAGTTGGATCATTGCCAACGAACATAACCATATATTATCAAATTCAAGAGTTACTTTTATTAATTATTAACTAATGGAAGGGTAAAAGTACAAAAGTACAAAAGTACTTATTAAATACCAAAATACAAACAAACTGTTCATTCCCAACAAACTGGGCATAACTATTACGTATCAACAAAACAAGTAACTCTACAATACCACATGCATGGCTAACTAAGTACAATGAAACAAACGTCAACAACACTATCCAATCCTATCATTCTATATAATCTAATCCTAATCCTAAGTAAGATAGCTAGTTACCTATTAAAGAACAATCAAGAAATACGCCTAGCACCTCTCTTGCCCACTCGACAATTCCACTCGTCCAAGCCAAGTACCACACCAAAGATGGGTATTTGATCAAGAATTGGAGGAGGTTTTGATAGTTGAAAGATTTATGGAATTGTGGTTGATTTAATAAAGAGAAAAGCAAGATTTATGTTTGGTATTTTGGAGAATACCGTAAGGAAGCAGATAGGGGGAAAGGAGTTGTTTTGAGTTGATCATATAATAACTAGGGAGGAAAAATGGGTTTTTGTAATTTGAATAGATAGGCTTTACTAGATTTTAGGAGTTAGTTTAGGAATTAATTAAAGGGAGGATTATACTCAAGGGTGGCCGGCTAGGGTAGGAAGAATAGGGCTTGGTTTCCTAAAATTTAGGAGAAAAAAATAGAAGAATAAAAGTTAGATTTTTTGATAGGGTCAAAATAGATATGAAATGATAATTAAGGTTGAAAAATAAATAAAACAATTTAAGGGAAATGTTTAATGGGGCCAGCTATGAGTAGGTAGAATAGGGCTTTGGGCTTGCTTCACCAAACATTAAATTAAGTCTTTTGGGCTCAAATCGGAAGATTCGAACTTTAAGACTTACTTTCGCACCAAATTTTACGGCCCAAAAATACGGGTCGTTACAATCTCCCCTCCTTAAGAAAAATTTCGTCCTTGAAATTTCATTAGAAAATACACATAACACATAAACAAATAACATAACACAAAGAAACTTAGGACAAATAAAGAATAAAATTATTCCTAACCCAGGTTACTACCCAAAGCTGCAAACACTGTTGTTTCAGGGTTTTGTGATCTAAATTACACTCTTGATTACATAAAGCACGCAACTCACAGTTTACGTATGAAGAAGTAAACTCAGGATTAACCTAGATCTCTGATACCGCCTGGAACATCCCACATTTTAGCAACGACGTTATTAGTGATAACGCGTAAAGAGGCAGTTACCAATGGATTTATAATATAAAAATAAAACTAAAACTCGTGGAAGTATTACTTATTATTATTATTAATGGAATCCCAATTACAAAAGGTTAAACTAAACCCAAAACAAGTCTTAAAAACTAGAAATAAAACCTATTGCAAAAGCAGGAAATAAAAATAGGGGCCTAGACGCTCATCAAGTCATCCTGCTACTAGCTTCTAACCTGCATACCTGCAAAATAAAATTAGGGGTCCACCATCAGTGGCGAGTAACTAGACTGTCCTACTTAGAAGTAGGACCACATTACATACAATAATTGTGTTAGAATACAGAAGTAACAACGTACAAACAACATATAATACCAAAATCAAAGTTACGCAGGGGAAACAACATAATCATATTCATCATTACTCAATCAACACGATATCTCAAGATCAAATCAATATCAAGACTTCGCTCGGTCTACAACCGATAACAAGACTAACAACAAAGGACTTGCCCCGCTCAGTTCATCACCGATGAACCGATAAACCCACTAAGTTTATCACAGATAAACCGATAGACATAACCCGCTCAGTCTTCAACTGATAGACACGACCCGCTCGGTGTTCACCCGATAGACATGACACGACTCTGACTCTCAAGCAATCACACAAGACTTGGCCCGCTCAGTTTATCACAGATACAACGATTACAAGACTAACAACAAAGGACTTGCCCCGCTCAGTTCATCACCGATGAACCGATAAACCCGCTAAGTTTATCACAGATAAACCGATAGACATAACCCGCTCAGTCTTCAACCGATAGACACGACCCGCTCGGTGTTCACCCGATAGACATGACACGACTCTGACTCTCAAGCAATCACACAAGACTTGGCCCGCTCAGTTTATCACAGATACAACGATAACAAGACTAACAACAAAGGACTTGCCCCGCTCAGTTCATCACCGATGAACCGATAGACTCGCTCCGTTTATCACAGATAAACCGATAGACATGACCCGCTCGGTCTTCAACCAATAGACACACGATCTTTAACCGCTCGACACGACACGAGTCAACACGACTCAAAGACTAAACAATCAACACACGATTCACCAAGCATCATCAGGCAAGTCAAAACAATCGACTAACCAAACGATTACTCATCATGCATCACCACATAATCATTCCATCAATCCATCAAACTTGCCAACTTTCACTAAATAAAATAAGAATTCAAGGTCAAAGGTTTAAATAATAACTATAACATGCTACTACAATAAACAAGTACACACTTAGCATTACCACTTCATGCGCCATTACCATCCACAATATAAGTCAACAACTTAAATTAGAAATCATGCATCAACATCACTGATCAAGCGGTGCTCAACTTAGAAGGTTCAACAAGTATTACAATACAAAACTCTTACCTGACATTGCATATTACACCCATAAATTCAACTATTCAAGCCTATCAATTTTACAAGATTCGCAAGTACAAACAAGATGACAACATCAAGATGTCATGCGAGAATTCATCAAGACTAAATAACAATTCAAGAATCAAGATTTATAATCAAGAAAACAAGTAACTCTACAATACCACAAGGCTAACTAAGTACAATGAAACAAACGTCAACAACACTATCCAATCCTATCATCCTATATAATCTAATCCTAATCCTAAGTAAGATAGCTAGTTACCTATTGAAGAACAGTAAAGAAATACGCCTAGCACCTCTCTTGCCCACTCGACAATTCTACTCGTCCAAGCCAAGCACCACACCAAAGATGAATATTTGATCAAGAGTTGGAGGAGGTTTTGATAGTTGAAAGATTTTTGGAATTGTGGATGATTTGATGAAGAGAAAAGCAAGATTTATGGTTGGTAGTTTGGAGAATACCGTAAGGATGGAGATAGGGGGAAAGGAGTTGTTTTCAGTTGATCATATAATAACTAGGGAGGAAAAATGGGGTTTTGTAATTTGAATAGGTAGGCTTTATTAGATTTTAGGAGTTAGTTTAGGAATTAATTAAAGGGAGGATTATACTCAAGGGTGGTCGGCTAGGGTAGGAAGAATAGGGCTTGGTTTCCTAAAATTTAGGAGAAAAAATAGAAGAATAAAAGTTAGATTTTTTGATAGGGTCAAAATAGATATGAAATGATAATTAAGGTTGAAAAATAAATAAAACAATTTAAGGGAAATGTTTAATGGGGCCGACTATGAGTAGGTAGCATAGGGCTTTGGGCTTACTTCATCAAACATCAAATTAAGTCTTTTGGGCTCAAATCGGAAGATTCGAACTTTAAGACTTACTTTCGCACGAAATTTTACGGCCCAAAAATCCGGGTCGTTACAATCTCCCCTCCTTAAGAAAAATTTCGTCCTTGAAATTTCATTAGAAAGTAGACATAACACATAAACAAATAACATAACACAAAGAAACTTAGGACAACTAAAGAATAAAATTATGCCTAACCCAGGTTACTACCCAAAGCTACTCACACTATTGTTTCAGGGTTTTGTGATCTAAATTACACTCTTGATTACATAAAGCACTCAACTCACAGTTTACTTACGAAGAAGTAAACTCAGGATTAACCTAGATCTATGATACCAACTGGAACATCCCGGATTTTAGCAACGACGTTATTAGTGATAACGTGTAAACAGGCAGTTACCAATGGATTTATAATACAAAAATAAAACTAAAACTCATGGAAGTATTACTTATTATTATTATTAATGGAATCCCAATTACAAAAGGTTAAACTAAACCCGAAACAAGTCTTAAAAACTAGAAATAAAACCTATTGCAAAAGCAGGAAATAAAAATAGGGGCCTAGACGCTCATCAACTCATCCTGCTACTAGCTTCTAACCTGCATGCCTGCAAAATAAAATTAGGGGTCCACCATCAGTGGCGAGTAACTAGACTGTCCTACTTAGAAGTAGGACCACATTACATACAATAATAGGGTTAGAATACAGAAGTAACAACGTACAAACAACATATAATACCAAAATCAAAGTTACGCAGGGGAAACAACATAATCATATTCATCATTACTCAATCAACACGATATCTCAAGATCAAATCAATATCAAGACTTCGCTCGGTCTACAACCGATAACAAGACTAACAACAAAGGACTTGCCCCGCTCAGTTCATCACCGATGAACCGATAAACCCGCTAAGTTTATCACAGATAAACCGATAGACATAACCCGCTCAGTCTTCAACCGATAGACACGACCCGCTCGGTGTTCACCCGATAGACATGACACGACTCTGACTCTCAAGCAATCACACAAGACTTGGCCCGCTCAGTTTATCACAGATACAACGATTACAAGACTAACAACAAAGGACTTGCCCCGCTCAGTTCATCACCGATGAACCGATAAACCCGCTAAGTTTATCACAGATAAACCGATAGACATAACCCGCTCAGTCTTCAACCGATAGACACGACCCGCTCGGTGTTCACCCGATAGACATGACACGACTCTGACTCTCAAGCAATCACACAAGACTTGGCCCGCTCAGTTTATCACAGATACAACGATAACAAGACTAACAACAAAGGACTTGCCCCGCTCAGTTCATCACCGATGAACCGATAGACTCGCTCCGTTTATCACAGATAAACCGATAGACATGACCCGCTCGGTCTTCAACCAATAGACACACGATCTTTAACCGCTCGACACGACACGAGTCAACACGACTCAAAGACTAAACAATCAACACACGATTCACCAAGCATCATCAGGCAAGTCAAAACAATCGACTAACCAAACAATTACTCATCATCCATCACCACGTAATCATTCCATCAATCCATCAAACTTGCCAACTTTCACTAAATAAAATAAGAATTCAAGGTCAAAGGTTTAATTAATAACTATAACATGCTACTACAATAAACAAGTACACAGTTAGCATTACCACTTCATGCGCCATTACCATCCACAATATAAGTCAACAACTTAAATTAGAAATCAAGCATCAACATCACTGATCAAGCGGTGCTCAACTTAGAAGGTTCAACATGTATTACAATACAAAACTCTTACCTGACATTGCATATTACACCCATAAATTCAACTATTCAAGCCCATCAATTTAACAAGATTCGCAAGTACAAACAATGACAACATCAAGATATCATGCGAGAATTCAGCAACACTAAATAACAATTCAAGAATCAAGATTTATAATCAAGAAAACAAGTAACTTTACAATACCACAAGGCTAACTAAGTACAATGAAACAAACGTCAACAACACTATCCAATCCTATCATTCTATATAATCTAATCCTAATCCTAAGTAAGATAGCTAGTTACCTATTGAAGAACAATAAAGAAATACGCCTAGCACCTCTCTTGCCCACTCGACAATTCCACTCGTCCAAGCCAAGCACCACACCAAAGATTTGTATTTGATCAAGAGTTGGAGGAGGTTTTGATAGTTGAAAGATTTTTGGAATTGTGGTTGATTTGATGAAGAGAAAAGCAAGATTTATGGTTGGTATTTTGGAGAATACCGTAAGGATGGAGATAGGGGGAAAGGAGTTGTTTTGAGTTGATCATATAATAACTAGGGAGGAAAAATGGATTTTTGTAATTTGAATAGGTAGGCTTTACTAGATTTTAGGAGTTAGTTTAGGAATTAATTAAAGGCAGGATTATACTCAAGGGTGGCCGGCTAGGGTAGGAAGAATAGGGCTTGGTTTCCTAAAATTTAGGAGAAAAAATAGAAGAATAAAAGTTAGATTTTTTTATAGGGTCAAAATAGATATGAAATGATAATTAAGGTTGAAAAATAAATAAAACAATTTTAGGGAAATGTTTAATGGGGCCGGCTATGAGTAGGTAGAATAGGGCTTTGGGCTTGCTTCATCAAACATCAAATTAAGTCTTTTGGGCTTAAATCGAAAGATTCGAACTTTAAGACTTACTTTCGCACCAAATTTTACGGCCCAAAAATCCGGGTCGTTACAATCTCCCCTCCTTAAGAAAAATTTCGTCCTTGAAATTTCATTAGAAAGTACACATAACACATAAACAAATAACATAACACAAAGAAACTTAGGACAACTAAAGAATAAAATTATTCCTAACCCAGGTTACTACCCAAAGCTGCTCACACTATTGTTTCAGTGTTTTGTGATCTAAATTACACTCTTGATTACATAAAGCACTCAACTCACAGTTTACTTATGAAGAAGTAAACTCCGGATTAACCTAGATCTCTAATACCAACTGCAACATCCCACATTTTAGCAACGACGTTATTAGTGATAACGCGTAAACAGGCAGTTACCAATGGATTTATAATACAAAAATAAAACTAAAACTCGTGGAAGTATTACTTATTATTATTATTATTAATGGAATCCCAATTACAAAAGGTTAAACTAAACCCAAAACAAGTCTTAAAAACTAGAAATAAAACCTATTGCAAAAGGAGGAAATAAAAATAGGGGCCTAGACGCTCATCAACTCATCCTGCTACTAGCTTCTAACCTGAATACCTGCAAAATAAAATTGGGGGTCCACCATCAGTGGCGAGTAACTAGACTGTCCTACTTAGAAGTAGGAACACATTACATACAATAATAGGGTTAGAACACAGAAGTAACAACGTACAAACAACATATAATACCAACATCAAAGTTACACAGCGGAAACAACATAATCATATTCATCATTACTCAATCAACACGATATCTCAAGATCAAATCAATATCAAGACTTCGCTCGGTCTACAACCGATAACAAGACTAACAACAAAGGACTTGCCCCGCTCAATTCATCACCGATGAACCGATAGACCCGCTAAGTTTATCACAGATAAACCGATAGACATGACCCGCTCAGTCTTCAACCGATAGACACGACCCGCTCGGTGTTCACCCGATAGACATGACACGACTCTGACTTTCAAGCAATCACACAAGACTTGGCCCGCTCAGTTTATCACAGATGAAACGATAACAAGACTAACAACAAAGGACTTGCCCCGCTCAGTTCATCACCGATGAACCGATAGACCCGCTAAGTTTATCACAGATAAACCGATAGACATGACCCGCTCGGTCTTCAACCAATAGACACACGATCTTTAACTGCTCGACACGACACAAGTCAACACGACTCAAAGACTAAACAATCAACACAGGATTCACCAAGCATCATCAGGCAAGTCAAAACAATCGACTAACCAAACAATTACTCATCATGCATCACCACGTAATCATTCCATCAATCCATCAAACTTGCCAACTTTTACTAAATAAAATAAGAATTCAAGGTCAAAGCTTTAATTAATAACTATAACATTCTACTACAATAAACAAGTACACACTTAAATTACCACTTCATGCGCCATTATCATCCATAATATAAGTTAACAACTTAAATTAGAAATCATGCATCAACATCACTGATCAAGCGGTGCTCAACTTAGAAGGTTCAACATGTATTACAATACAAAACTCTTACCTGACATTGCATATTACACCCATAAATTCAACTATTCAAGCCCATCAATTTAACAAGATTCGCAAGTAGAAACAAGATGACAACATCAAGATATCATACGAGAATTCATGAACACTAAATAACAATTCAAGAATCAAGATTAATAATCAAGAAAACAAGTAACTCTACAATACCACAAGGCTAACTAAGTACAATGAGACAAACGTCAACAATACTATTCAATCCTATCATTCTATATAATCTAATCCTAATCCTAAGTACAATAGCTAGTTACCTATTGAAGAACAATCAAGAAATACGCCTAGCACCTCTCTTGCCCACTCGACAATTCCACTCGTCCAAGCCAAGCATCACACCAAAGATGGGTATTTGATCAAGAGTAAGAGGAGGTTTTGATAGTTGAAAGATTTATGGAATTGTGGTTGATTTAATGAAGAGAAAAGCAAGATTTATGGTTGGTATTTTGGAGAATATCGTAAGGAAGGAGATAGGGGGAAAGGAGTTGTTTTGAGTTGATCATATTATAACTAGGGAAGAAAAAAGGGTTTTTGTAATTTGAATAGATAGGCTTAACTAGATTTTAGGAGTTAGTTTAGGAATTAATTAAAGGGAGGATTATACTCAAGGGTGGCCGGCTAGGGTAGGAAGAATCGGGCTTCGTTTCCTAAAATTTAGGAGATAAAATAGGAGAATAAAAGTTAGAATTTTGGATAGGGTCAAAATAGATATGAAATGATAATTAAGGTTGAAAAATAAATAAAACAATTTAAGGGAAATGTTTAATGGGGCCGGCCATGAGGAGGTAGAATAGGGCTTTGGGTTTGCTTCATGAAACATCAAATTAAGTCGTTTGGGCTCAAATCGGAAGATTCGAACTTAAGACTTAATTTCGCACCAAATTTTACGGCCCAAAAATCTGGGTCGTTACACCATCAACCTCCTCTGTCGCCTTCTGGATGGCAGCTTTGGCATGAGCATTGGCAGCCGTGACTGCCTAGCGAGCTTTGGCCCTCTCAACCTTGACTCTGTTCCTGGAGGCACCAATAGACGTCTCAGCATCATGTTTGGCAATAACGGCCCCGGCAATGGTGCCATTTAGCAGCCATCTAGCTTCTTCCACCTCCCTGGTGGCAGCCTCTACAGTAGCCCTGGCTTTACTCTCCGCCTCGGCCACGGACGCTAACTTGCCCTGATGATCCTGAACCTCCTTGTCTTTCTTTGACAATGAGGTAACGGCCTCAGCATTTTTCTTTATCAGGGCCTCTATTTCCTCATCCTTCTTGGACAAGGGATGAGCTTGCCTGGGTAAGTTGGGCCCTCAGCAACTCCACTTCCTTATTTTTCTCCTTCAAGTCCTCAGTCAAGGACTTATTGACTGCATCCAGGGAATCAGCAATGCCACGGGCAACCTCCAGGTCAGCTCCCATAGTAAAGAAAGCCTCGACCAGCTCCACAGCAGTGTTGGCAGTCTGAAAGATGTTTGCATATTAAAAAAAAATCAATCAATCAGCAGGAAAGCAAAGTACTGAAAAGGAATGAACTTACAAAATGCAACACTTACACAGGCAGCATTATGGCACAAAGGCTATGCTGGGTTGACTCATCTATAGTGGCTGCGGTCCGCAGGCAGTCTATTCGCCCTCAACAATCGGTAACCCAGGTCGCCACCAACCTGACTCAAGTCCGTCATCAACGACTCGTTCACGTCCACGTCAGGCTCTGGACGGAACATAGGACCCTCAGGCCTGGGGTCTGGCTGGAAGGTGGGGGGAATGTCAAAATGACTGTACCCCCATGAGCCACAACAAATGACAGCGTCATCTGGCATGGGGAAGCCAAAGGACCCGATCCTTCTCTCAGGGTGTGTAGCAAAAGACCCCCCTCTCCCAGATGGAGGACGGCAGTACTGCGCGTTAACTGCGGACCAAAATACTGAATACAGTAGTTTGGGGCAGCAGGGGAAACAGTCTAAAAGATGTTAGCATATTAAAAAAAAAATTGAAAAATAATGATGATGATGATGATGATGATTAAAGAATTAACTAAGTCTATATACCTCGCTTACAGCAGGGTCAGCGGCAATGTTCTCAGCAGCAGCGTTACCGACAACAACTTTGTCTTCAAAGACCGGCGCTTTTAAGCTTTTTTCATGAGCAACGCGCCGTACTCGCTCTATGTCTGCAGAATCAGTCAATTCTTCTACCTCACGCCCCTCTGCAGACAAGGGCGTAAGAGGGGTGACAGGCTTGACTGCCACTTCAGGGGTCACCTGCTGCCTAACGTCGGTCTCCACAACCGGCGGTCATTCTACAGCAGTGGCAGTAATAGTGTCATTTGTTCCAACACCACTAGACATCACCTCAGTGGCTGCCGGAATTGAGGCAATGCTGCCACCCACATCCATTGTTGTAGCAGCCTCAGCCCTAAAAGTAGTAGCAAGGGCAACCTCAGCTACAGGTTCACTGACGGCTACAACAGTGGTTGTCTCCGCTGGCAGCTCGTCGAAAACCGCAACAATGACTTCAGCAATAGTAACCATGGTCATGCTGGCAGCGACAACCTCATCAGAAGGTTTAGCAACGTTCTTAGATCGTTGAGGGGATGGTGACCTGTCCCTTTTCTTATGTTGGGCAGCCACCGCCACAGTCCTGCTACACCTGGCAGATGTACTTGGTTTTTTAGGGCGGTGAACGCAATTGTTTCCTTCTGAAAGGGACGACTGACTACTGCCATCCCTCGGCCCCCACGCCCACTAGCGGCGTCTCTGTTGCTACTGGTGCCACGACCGTTGGCCTGGGAGCTTGAGCACCGGGTTGTTTGCTCACCTGCCATTTTTGGCGGCTTCAAACGATCAAGATTTAGATCTGCAAAGGAAAAACAAAGCAATTAGAAAACCTAGCAAATACAGCCAACGTCTATACGACACGTGAAGTTTATAACATGATGATACTAAACAAACATGATAACCACAAAGGGCGCACACGAAGTCTGGCATTACCAGATTCAGGGGCCCTTATCTCGCCACAAAGACCGACAAAGGCGAGTGGCCGGTTCTCTACAATATAGTCACATGGTGGCATCCACTTCACGGGGATGCCGTATTTAGACCAAAAATAATTGACGTTCCTCTGCTCCTCAGCCGTCAACTCATGAAACGCCAGATGACCCATTGTAGGCCTTGGCACCGTGAATTCTAACGGCATATCAATATGGATACCATCAGGAGCCTTAATCCAAAACCATCTCCCCATATAGTGCTTCAGAAAGCTCTTCTTGGGCCAGGCCAACAACTTTTTGGTAGCAGCCTGAAAAGTAAAACGGCCAGGAGCTGAGCTGTTACGTTTAACAATCATCAATAACCGAATAACGTTCAAATTGACCTTCATCATTAAGTACCAGCATGTCCACAGAACCAACAACAATATCCAAAAGGACAGTGGATGCAGCTGGGCAAGACTGATGGAGAAATTTCGCATCACAGACATTATAGACCAGTCAAATGGGCAACGCAGCCCAAATTTAAAATGATCATGGAAAACCGCGAAGAACCCCTCTGGCGCCTCAACGATGACTTCGTGAGGTTATGGGATGGCAATTTCCCAGTTGCTGGGAAAGTAATGCTCCCTCTTAAACCATTTCAGGTACCCTTTCTTCCCCACATTCCACTTTGCCATCTCAGAGTACTAGTCATCGTCGGGGTGTAAGACGACCGGGTGATCCTTTCGAAATTCCCCATCCCCAAAACCTAGGGGCTCGAACTCTATTGCCGGCAGGTAACGCAAACCTTCCTCCCATTCACTGCCGGCTTCTTGCCAAGCCGTATTGACCTCAGCAGCAGCCCTGGCTACTGTTACTTCCTCTGCAAGTACAAAAAAAGAATAAATGATGATGGGAACACAAGAATAAGTCACAGTAATTACCTAGAACAGCAAAATGATTAGGCCGTGAAGGATCTTCGTTGGAGCCATATTGGTCAAACTCCAAACTTGAGTGAATGGACGAAAACCAATATTGCTCTGACGCCCCTACCGCCATAAACTCACCGGTCCAGCACAACACTTCGCGAAGAACCCTCACGTCCCTGCGCTGCTCATGGTTGAACCCTGTTGGATTACGTGTCCCCTCACAATTTGCCAAAGTCTGCGACGCCAAGAAAAAGTCAAGAAGCCGTCTGCTTTTGGCAGACGCTTTTGTCTTAATTTTCTCTGGTGCCGGATTTTTATCCAGGGCATCCTTTCTCAATTGGATATGAAACCCTGGCTTTGGGGGGCAGTATGCAAGTTTGCACATAATTCCGCCAAGGCCCTTGGGGATAATAGCCGCTTCAGGCTGCGGTTCCAAGAGGCTACCAGCATTACCTGACTACTCCTCCTCCGCCGAAGACGACGACAATGAGTCGTCTGAGTCACTCTTTTGTAGCGTTCTACCGCTATCTTGGTCACTCTCCAAGATCTGAATGTCATTTTGGCTGTCGCTGACATCAGACATTCTTCTTTAAGCTGTAACACGTCATGTCAATTTACAGACAACAAACCCACATGGTAGCAAACTAGTCATTTCAACGGACAAAGCGCGAACCTATGCTACTGAATGATTGCAACTTGACGCATTATTACCTCACCACGCAACTTCGTTTACAAGACGAAGAACATAGCAGCGATTGTGCACAACAGTGAATTCTCACTTCAACGCAAGTTTTAATTCATGAGTTCTTATACAAAGCAAACAATTCACCCTACAAAGAAACAAACTTTTTCACTAAAGGAACTTGAACAGTTACACATGGAAATTTGACCAAGTTCCAAAAAACAAAAATTCAAGCAACAACACCAAATTCATCACTTACCTCGTCTTTTGACTGAAAAATTAAACTTCAAAACCTCGAATTCTGGTCGAAATTAGTGAAGTAGAGCTTGGTCGACGATAAATTGCACACGAACTGTTTGAATCACCTTTAGGAGGGAAGAGGAAGAAAGTTCGAAACTTTTTTAGAATTGTAAAAGTGTAATAAGAGAGAGAAAAGGTCCAAAAGACGTTATTTATAGTACAACCGGGCCCACAACATAACGTTTGGCTTTCCATTGTCACGTGTCAGGCAATTTAAAAATTAAAACAGCCAGGCATTTCCGACATCTTGTGTCGACTTATTTTAGAAAAAGCATCCGCACTTAAACGATGCTGATACTTTTTGGGGGGGCTAGTTGTATGGGGGCCTACTGGTAGACCGGAAGGTCCACCCTACTGACGTCCCTGCCAAGATGTCAGCATCTAGCACCTAGCGGTACCAGTTCACAGATATCACAGTTGGTTCCCAGATTAATTCTAAGTATCAAAACTTATTGATGCTTAGAATTAATCATCACATTGTAGTGTTCCCCATGGATTAATCATCACATTGTAGTGTTCCCCATCAAAACCCATCAAATGCTTAGATGGGTTCGTCGAAAAAAAAAGTCTAAGCATTAAAAATTATTGATGATTAATAAGTTCATATTCTACAATCTTGTTCCCCATTGAGAAACGCTCTGGGAACAATACAACTATACCGGTTCCCACAAAGGGCTACTGATTTGATAAGTTGGTAATTTGTATTAGTATTGTTATTGTTCTTGTTATTATTATAGTGACTTATTTTTATTTGTTAATTGTGAGTTTGTTATTATTTTCGAGATAGGATTCCAACTTTGTGAGTTAATTCGTTGCCGCTACTTCTTAGGAGAACGAACAACAAGTGTTCATTTTCAGGTATTTCTCTATTTATTTGTCTTATTTTGTTGAGATTTTAATTTGATGGTTTTGTGGCATAAATAAAATATGAACTTTATGGAGTTCGATTTTTTTTTTAAATTAAATCGTTAACCCCTTTTTTTATTGCGCATTCACTTGAAGCGAATTATACTAGTGGTGTTTGGAGATTTTTTAGGAATGTTGTAGTTTAGAGAGGGGGAAGTTATGAACACTGCCTTCCTTTATTACTATTGCAAGTATTAGATGTGGTTTAGGTTTGTGGCGTAGATATAGGTAGTGGAATGGAATGTTGCATGTTTGAGTTTTTTTGGCGTGGTTTTAGCCATATTTGTGTTGAATGGAATGTTGCACGCTTGTGTTTTTTCCTTTTATTTTTATTAATTTATTTCCTATTTGAAGTTTATTGGGCATGCTTAATTTTTTTAAAAGATTTCTTTGCTATTTATCTACATTTGGGCACGTTTGAGCTATTTTTTCTCCTATTGTTGTGGTTGAATGTTTTTTTAAAATTTTAAAATAGAGCCATTTAAAAAAAAGAAATCAATGTTTTGTATAGTTATTTCATTAGATTTAAAGAGCTACAGTCAAAAGAGTAAATCTTCAAATCTAGGCCCAACCAAATAGATTCAATCGCTAAATGAGAGTTACTTTTTCACAGTCTCCCTGAAGTGTTGAATCAGTTTGATTAATTACGTCAAAAATAAATCACGTGCAATTTGCTATGATAAAGATCATGAAATTAAAGGGTCTATAAATAGCAATTAAAACACTATAACATTAAAATCAATTTTGTTCTTAACTATTTGATATGATTGGATTGCACTTTAAACAAATGTAATAATTAGATCATTGAACTATAAATAATGAATGACTAGTTCTAATTATTACACTATTATTACATGAGATATGTTTGCATAATAATTATTGTTATTATATTATGTTTTAGTTAATCGAAGATAATGTCCAAAGATCGTTTGTGGATGTATAGTTCTATTGATTCGTCGAATTATATTGATGGGGTGTTAGAATTTTGCAAAGTCATTGTAGAACATCAGAAAAGGACAGGGGCTATAGGGCTTTACTGCCCTTGTGTTAGATGTGTCAATGTGGCAAAGTTTGATAATGTTGATGTGATGAGGGAGCATATACTTCGTCGTGGGTTTAGGCCTCAATATCATGTTTGGATATGGCATGGTGAGTCGGGAATTTACGAAGGAAACACAAATTCTCATAATGTGCCTCAGCATGAAGATGACGTGTATGATGAACCTTATGGTGGTGCTCATAGTGAGGATGATGATGATGATGATATGAATTTTATGGTTGAGAAGATGGAAGACATGGAAGAAGAATTAGGCAAAGTTTTCTTACCAATTACAATTCGTGGGATTGTACCAAAGCATGTGCATTATGCAATTATTGAACTCTGCTCTTTTTTTAACTTGATATGCAACAAAGTGCTTGATCCCTTGAAATTGGATGCTCTTCAAGTTGATGTGATTGCAACTCTATGCAAGTTTGAGATGTATTTCCCTCCTTCGTTCTTTGACATAATGGTTCACCTAATCGTTCACTTAGTGCGTGAAATCAAGCTTTTAGGTCCTCTGTTTTTGAGATGGAGTTACCCTTTTGAAAGAAACACGGGTGTTTTGCAAAACAAGGTAGGAAATCCGGCAAAACCCGAAGAAAGTATGATACAAGGCATTATGAGCGATGAGGTAGGTAATTTAATATCCGAGTATTTGGCGAGTGTGAAACTTATCGGACTTCCTACCTCTCATCACGAAGGGAGGCTAGAGGATAAGGGTACGATTGGGTCTAAAACAATCACACTTGCTAGAAACACTATTCAGTAAGCGCACTTGTATGTTTTGCATCACGTTGCCGAAGTGCATCCATTTTTGGATGAGCATCTAAACCTATTACGAGAAGAAAATCCTTCCAAGGGTGATACAACACTGATGCATTTGCATAACAAGACGTTCATTGACTGGTTTTACAATCGAGTAATTATTGAACAACTTGAGGATGTCTCTGAAAGTGTGAAGTGGTTAGCTTTTAGACCTCGTGATATTGTTTACAAATTTGAAGGTTATGATGTTAATGGATAGACATTTTGGACCAATTATCAAGATCAAAAGTCTCAATGTTGGGAAAATAGTGGTGTTAGCGTATTGGCATCATCTGCATTTGATACTAATGATAAGTTGTTATATTATGGGAGAATCTTTGAAATATGGGAGCTAGACTTGTAACACCCGGCATTTTAGCAACGACATTATTAGTGATAACGTCGTAAACAGGTAGTTACGAATCGGTTTGTAATACAAAAATATAACCAAAACTCGTGGAAATAATAATTAATATATTAATAATGGAATCCTTATTACAAAAGGTTAACTAAACCAGAAATCTAGTCTAAAAACTGGAAATAAAACTAGTTGTAAAAGCAGGAAAAGAAAACAGGGGCCTAGACGCTCGTCAAACTCATCCCGACTCTAGTCTCTATCTTGCTTACCTGCAAAATAGAATTGGGGGTCCACCATTAGTGGCGAGTAACTAGACTGTCCTACTTAGAAGTAGGACCACATTACATACAATAATAGGATCAGAACGCATGAAAAACAACGATCACAGTAACAAGTTTAACAACAGAATTAGCAACGGAAAACTTAACAATCATCAATAGCAATATCATTCAAGTCAATCTAGAACACGCACTATCGAGTACAAGACCCATAAACACAAGTTCAATGACAAGAAACAAGAAAACAAGCATAGGAAAGATTTAGGGGTTAGAAAATGCACTATCGAGTCATTCACGTCTATGATCGGGGTTTAGGGGTCGTTACTTCCTAATCCGGTCAAAAATAATTACCCTAGGCTAACCTAGCAAGTTGTATGGGAAAGTAAGGGGTCGAACCACAAGAAACAAGCGGATTACTTAGCCAAGTTATTGAGTGAAAAGGTTTTTTTTTAATAAAGACGAAAGGTGACTAAACTACTTTAACAGACTACATCTAATGCAAAATAAATCAAATTAAAATGAAGTAAAATCAACGATTAAAGGCACTAGGGAAAGGGGAAAACATGATATTCCAATAATCAAGCATGGAGCAACCACATAGCAAGCATAAAATCATTTGTTTCAAGCAAGGAGATTAGTTTATGCAAGAGGGCTTCGATTTCTCAGCCAACCCACTCACACAACATCTCAACCTAGACCACACCAAACACCATGGATCGAATCGCTCGGTAAACTAGAACTCTCATACTCTACCTGGCTCACAACCCGGTTCGGTTTACTCTAGACCCTTCCTAACATGTTGTCTCTAACCTCATGCTTAGATTTCTCAACTACACTTGGTTAGTCCAAGATTCTATCCTAGAACTTGGCCAAACTCCTAATCTAGCATTTCAATCCATGTTAGAAAACAAGCATCAACAAGTTATTACATACCAAACCAATAATTACTCTACGTTCAACAACTAAAATACCCTCATTTTCCCCCTCCCCTAGCTAGAAATCTAGCCTAGGAGAGGAGTGTTCATACTAACAAAAGCCATAAATAAACAAAACATGGTAAAAGATTTCGAAAAGCTAATAAACATGGAAAATATCAACTAGGCTTGCAAAACTACCTCAAAGATTTAAACTAAATATCACAAACACAATGAACAAGATATTAGAGCTAATAACAAGTAATAACTCAACAAATAATAACATGAAAATGATGAGCAAATAACAAAGAAATAAAGATAAGAATTGTTACCAAACTAGATGATTGAATATATGGATTGATTGCAAATGAAGAGGAAATAAAGATAAGAATTGTTGGTCTCTGTGAATGAACGATGGATTATTGAGTTGTTGAATTTGGATTGGCAAGTTGCCTTATGGTTTGATTTCTCGCGAAGAATTCTTAAAGTGCGGAATTTTGGTTTGATTGATTTATTTTGAGGTTATTGTTCTCACTCAAATGATTTTCTAAACCAAATGAACCTAAACTTAAAGTGAAACAATCTTCAAAAGGGGAAGTAGCCCGAACGGTGACGACCTATTAGGGTGATGAACGGTGTCTCATTGGGGAGTACCCAATGTGGGCCTATTGTCGTGGTGGACACACAATAGGTCGGACATGTGTTGAATCATCGTTGAAACTTTGTAACCGTTATAATCTACTTTCGTCCTCCACCTGAACTTCTGGCGCGTACTTGCGGATACGCATTAGTTCTGTGAGGGGTGTATACACTCGGGACACTCTGTCGACAAGCTGCAGGCCAGGCCGAAAAGTCCGTGACGGGATGAAACAGGCCCTATCGTGTTCACTTTCCCAAATAAATAAACTTGAATAATAATTGCTCTAAAATTTGTGAATTGGATAAATATTGGTTCAACTGATGTTCTATGTTCTTGTGTGTCAACTGTTTTCAAACCAAAACCGTTTTACGGGGTAGAGTCGATCATACTCAGTTTTTTCTTATTTTTGTGTTATTGTTTGTCTGTTGTTTTTCCTTCGGGGTTTTGTGCAGGTGAGTAGTAAGGATGGCTTATTTGTTTGAGGCTGATGAGGAATCTCTGTTGGAATTAGCTAAACCCTTTGATCATAGGCTCTATGCTTTAGCTGAACATCTTGTAATAAGTTATTTTAACTTATAAATATTTTGGATTTAAACATTGTATGACTTTGGTATTTATGAATGAAATCCATTTTGGAATTTGAAAACATTACGATCCTGCTTTTACGTATTCGTATACCCATCTCTTATCAGAGGTGGGCGTACGAGTAGCAACTCTAGAAATTCGGGCTATGATTTTAGTAAAATTTAAGTTTTATAAAGGAAGGAAAAGGTCCGAATTTCCGGGGCTATTACAGTTGGTATCAGAGCCGATGTTTTCGAAAATGAATTTCAAAATGGATTTTGAAAACTTTCACACCCTAGAGTTAGAACCAACTCGTGAGAGTGGGACTACGATGATGGGGTTATGTGTTTATTTGCATGTACTTCTTAAAAGTACTTCTATTTGATTTTGTGTTTTTCTCTTATTTTCTAGATGGTTCGTGAGTATCATTCAGCTAGGAAGAATGCAGTTCCCCGTAGAAGAATGGCCTATACCCATCCCGACTCACTTTATCATCTTTGTATTAAAGAAGGAGAGGATGTTCGTTCTTTTATTCACCGTCTGAATCTCTTCCTTAAAAGCTATCACTACAACCATATGCATGGGATATCCGACTACAACCGAACATATAGGCAAGCACATGTCCTCATTGAAACCCTTCCAACAAAAGGTGCACTATCTCGTGTCAAGAATAGGTACCCCGACATCATGATCTCCAAAGACGAACTCAACTTTGCTCGTTATTCCTACAAGGGCGAGTGGTTTCTCACACTCGACTATTTAGAGAAGCAATTGATTGATGCCATACAAGAACATGAGTACAACCTTGATCCACCCAAGCTGATAGTAGGGGTAGGAGAGCAGCAAGGGTCAAGCCCCAGCTTTGAGGATAGTAACATGGGATAGAATTTTTTTTAATTTAAGAGTAGTGTTTTGAACTTGTTATATTATTACTTTTCTGTATTTTTTGTTTTTGTACTTTTGTAATTATGTGTGATCGGTCCGCAGACCCAATTGGGCATGGTAAATTATTTTGGTGTATAAGGTCGCTTGACCTAAAACTGGAATTATTATGAATATATGCATGTTTGGTGTGTTTGCTTCAAGTTTGCTTTTCTTCTTTTTCTTTGTCCTCCTCGTAAGCGTTAGCTTTCCACAGTGGTAACACCGTCCTTCTCTATCAGTACCGCAGTCTATGTCGAATAACGGTGCTAATACTCGATCTAGGACCCGACGAAATCGACCAATGGCCGAAACACCCGAACAACTTGCAGCCAGACTTCGTTCACTTGAACAGTTAGCCCAAAACTTTGGTCTAGTCCTTCAAAACCAATTAAACCAAAAAAACAATGATGATCCCCAAGCCGCAATGGCCAAAAAGCTTTCTGCCCTTAAACCACCTTTGTTTGTCGGGAAAGAGGACCCAATGTTGGTTGAAAACTGGATTAGGGACTTCGATAAGATGTTTACCGCAGCTGGAACTCCTGAAAACCAAAAAGTAGACCAAGCCACTTTTTATCTGAGAGAGCAAGCAGATACTTGGTGGGAAAGTGAGGGAGTAGCGTTGAGAGCCCAAGGAGATTTTGGTTGGGAGGAATTCAAGACAGCTCTTCGAGCTCGTTTCTTTCCAGAGCACATTCGAAGGCAAAAGTTTAATGAGTTTGGTAGATTGACTCAAGGAGGGTCAATGAACATACAAGAGTATGCCGACAAATTCAACGAGTTAGCCAAGCTTTGTCCTAACGTGGTACCTGATGAGAGGGCCAAAGTCCAAAAGTTTGAGGACGGTTTAGCTTTTCGACTCCAAAAGAGGTTAGGAGGAAGTAATTCGGAGACTTTTGCGGAGGCATATGCTAAGGCCTCAAACATGGAGAGAATTCTGAAACGGGAGGAAGAACTATTAGGGAGAAATAAGAGAAAGGAGGGTCAGCACATTCAAGTGCAACACTTCGATAAGAAGCCTCGAACCGGTGGAGATTTTAAACCACAGAATCGATTCAACAACAACAACAATAACCACAACAACAACAACAACAACAACAACAACAACAACAACAGATACCAGGGAAACCAAAGGTAGAATAATTTCTATGTCTGCAAAAGGTCCAACAAGAGCCACCCAGGTCGCGGCTGTTTAGGAAACCTTACCCTTTGCTACGAATGTAAGGAACCAGGCCACAAGACGATCAATTGTCCCAGAAGGAACAACAATAATCGTCCGGAAAATGGTGGACAGAACAACAACGCGGGATTCAACAGGAATGGTAATGGGAATGGTGGTCAGAATGGCAACCGCTTCTATCAAAATAACACGCCACAGGGAAACGGGAATCATGGTAACAACAACCAGCCTGGAGGTGCTAATGGGAATGGAAGCAATGGAAGGAATGGGAATGGGAATGGCAATGGCAATGGCAATGTAAATGGGAATGGGAGAGTCAACAATGGAAGAATTTTTGTGATGAATCAAAATGAGGCAGACAACTACAGCAACGTAGTGACTGGTACTTTTCTTGTCAACTCCTCACCCGCCTACTTTCTTTTTGATTCTGGAGCTTCTCATTCGTTTATTTCCCTGCCTTTTGCCACAAAACTCATTTTGAAAACCTCATCTTCGTGTCAGTTGAACATAACTCTTCCCAAGGGAGATGTTGTGAACTGTAGTGTCTTGTACCAAAATGTTCCAGTCAACATCGCTGGAACAGAATTACCCGCTGACCTCATTCAGTTCGAACTAGGTGACTTTGACGTTATCCTAGGAATGAATTGGTTAAGTAAGTACAAGGCTAGGATTGAGCGACACAACCAAAAAGTTTCTTTGAGAGGTCCTAGAGGGAACCGAATTTCTTATCAAGGAATCTCCTCGAAACCCCGAGTCAAGATCATTTCCACAATGGCCATTCAAAACTATGCCCGGAAAGGACACCCTATCTACTTGTGTCATGTCAATGACCTAAGCCTAGAAGAGAAAACCATTGACCAAATCCCAGTAGTAAGGGAATTCGAAGATGTATTTCCGGAAGAAATCCCGGGGATGCCACCGGTAAGGGAAATGGAGTTCAAGATAGATTTAGTACCGGGGACGGGAGCGATCTCGAAGGCGCCCTACAGAATGGCACCAGCAGAGATGAAGGAACTAAAGGTACAATTGGAGGAATTGTTGGAGAAGGGATACATTAAGCCCAGTGTTTCACCCTGGGGAGCACCCGTGCTTTTCGTTAAGAAGAAAGATGGCACATTGAGGCTGTGCATCGATTATCGTGAATTGATACCCATTGCCTAGGATCGATGATCTTTTGGATCAATTGAAGGATGCCACTACGTTTTCAAAGATCGATCTGCGATCGGGTTATCACCAGCTGAGGATTTCGGAGGAAGATGTTTCCAAGATAGCTTTCCGAACAAGGTATGGACATTATGAGTTCACCGTAATGCCTTTTGGACTCACTAATGCCCCAGCCGCTTTCATGGATCTCATGAATATGACATTCAAGCCCTATTTGGATAGTTTTGTTGTCGTCTTTATCGACGACACTCTTGTGTATTCGCGGAGTAATGAGGAGCATGAGGAGCATTTAAGAAAGGTATTACAAGTACTTCGAGAGAAGGAGTTGTATGAGAAGTTCTCGAAGTGTGAATTTTGGTTGGATAAGGTTGCATTTCTTGGTCATGTAATCTCGAGAGAAGGAGTCTCGGTTGATCCATCCAAGATTAGAGCAGTTTCTGATTGGCCGCAGCCAATGAATGTAACGGAAGTACGAAGTTTCTTAGGATTGGTCGGTTATTACCGGAGGTTTGTGCAAGATTTTTCAAAAATAGGACAACCAATGACCAATCTGATTAAGAAGACCACGAAATTTCAATGGGACGAGAAGTGTGAACATGCGTTCCAAGAGTTAAAGAAGAGGCTGACTACGACACCGATATTGACGCTACCTTCTAGAAGTGACGGATTTGAGATTTATAGCAACGCAACAAAGAAGGGATTAGGTTGCGTGCTCATGCAACATGGAAAAGTTGTAGCATATGCTTCACGGCAATTGAAGCAGTATGAACAGAATTATCCAACCCATGATTTGGAATTGGGAGCGGTAGTTTTTGCTCTAAAGATTTGGAGGCATTACCTTTATGGTGTGAGATGGAAGATCTACACCGACCACAAGAGTTTAAAGTACATATTCACTCAGAAGGAGTTGAATATGCGACAACGGAGATGGTTGGAGCTTATAAAGGATTACGATTTGGAGATTGCGTATCACGAGGGAAAGGCGAACAAAGTAGCCGACGCATTAAGTCAGAAGGCGAGTCATTCACTATGTGTCATGGTGATGACGAAAGAACTTTGCAACGAATTTCAAAAGCTTGACTTGGAAGTTGTGGAGCGTGGACAAGTGGAAGTCCAACTAAATGCACTCACCTTGGAACCAACGATTTTTGATGAAATCCAAGAAAAACAATTGACCGATGAATGGTTAAACAAAGTCAGAAAGATGAAGACAGAAGGGACAGCCACGGAATTCGATATCAACAATGCTAATGTAGTAAAGTACAAGGGAAGATGGTGCGTTCCAAAGGACGAAGGTCTTAAGAAGAAAATTTTGGAAGAAGCGCACAATACACCGTATTCAGTACATCCAGGTGGAGACAAACTTTACAAAGATCTCAAGCAGAATTTTTGGTGGCGAAACATGAAGAGAGAAGTCGTGGAATTTGTATCAAGATGTTTAACTTGTCAAAAAGTTAAGATTGAACTCATGCGACCGGGAGGAAAATTGTAACCGCTTGAGATTCCAAGTTGGAAGTGGGAATCAATATCAATGGATTTTTTCATGGGATTACCAATCACGAAGACCTCGAAGAATGCTATATGGGTGATAGTGGACAGATTAACCAAGTCCGCTAGATTCATCGCTATGAAGGATACATGGAGTATGAAGCAGTTGGCAGACGCCTATGTCCGAGAGATAGTCAGATTGCATGGAATTCCGAAGGACATTGTATCTGACAGATATGCAAGATTTCTATCAAATTTCTGGGGAAAACTACAGCAAGATTTTGGTACACTGCTGAAGTTCAGCACATCATTTCACCCGGCCACGAATGGCCAGACTGAAAGAACAATACAAACACTTGAAGATATGTTAAGAGCATGCACACTAGATTTTGGTGGAGCATGGGATGAAAGGTTACCGATGATTGAGTTCTCCTACAATAATAGTTATCATGCCAGTATTGGAATGGCTCCGTATGAGGCACTCTATGGGAGAAAGTGTAGAAGTCCATTATGTTGGAGTGACATCAGTGAGTCGATGACTATCGGACCAGAGATGATCGAGGAAATGAGTAAGCAAGTAAGACTTATTCAAACTCACATGAAGGCAGCACAAGATCGACAGAAGTCTTATGCGGACAGGCACAGAAGAATAGTGGAGTTTGAGGTTGGAGAGAAGGTTTTGCTGAAAGTTTCACCAACGAAAGGAGTGAAGAGGTTTGGGAGAAAAGGGAAGCTAAGCCCTCGGTATATTGGACCCTATGAGATACTGGAGCGAGTTGTTGAGGTAGCCTACAGACTAGCCTTACCCATTGAACTAGAGAAAGTCCATAATGTTTTCCATGTGTCACAACTTAGGAAGTATGTCCATCACCCGAGCCATGTTCTTCAACCCGAGTCAGTCCAGCTTGAGAGTGATCTTTCTTTCGAAGAAAGACCCGTTAGGATCCTCGATTCTAAAACGCGGGATACTCGGACCAAGCAAGTAAAGTTGGTGAAAGTCTTATGGACGAACCAACAAACGGAAGAAGCAACGTGGGAATCCGAGGATGATGTGAGGACTCGTTACCCAGATCTTTTCCAGTCAGGTATGTGACAGTTTCGGGACGAAACTGCTTAAGGGGGAGAGGATGTAGTACTAGCTCCGTAAGTTCGAGGACGAACTTTGTTTTTAAGCGGGGGTAGATGTAATACCCGTAATTTTTCAAGAATTTTCAAAAATAATATCTTCTATAAAAAAGGTTTTATATTTTATAAAAGAGCTTTTCGAATTATTTTCAAAGGTATTTGTGATTAAAACAAAGTATTTTGTCGTAATATTATTTTCAGAAAATAATAAATTATTTTTGAAGTTGGAATATTTTCAAAATAAATAAATATGTACTTATATATTTCGAAAATAATATATATTGCGAAAATTATTTTATTTTATGGAAAAATATTTTTGGTAAATAAAAATATTTTTATGGATTAGAATTTTATTTTTAAAGATCGTTTTATGCATGCCGTATTTTATTTGTTGTATTATTAAGTGTTTGGTCAATTAGTCATCAAGTGTTTAATGCTTGACAACACAACTCCCGAGACCACCTCACCACCACACACCCCTCCCTTATCCCCTCCCACACGGCCCTCATCCACCACCACACACCACTTTGTCCCAAATGGAAAAATTTAGCTTTTCCTCCACCCCTCCATCCTATAAATAGCACCCTTCACCCATCACTTCGCTTCACAATTCTCTCTATATTTCTTCCACTTCTCCTCTAATAAAAGAGGAGTAACAAGTGAAAAGTTTTCACGGAAGAATTACCGAGAGAATTGAGTTTAATTTTCTAAGGAGGGAGCGATCTTAATGTAGCCTTCCAGACGTTGAGGTATGCTTCGATGTCTACCGCTTTCTTAGCCTTAGGTTCTTGTATGCTTAGGTTAGATTAGTTCATTTTTACGCTTTTGTTTTAGCATGTTTAGTTTTATTTTCTAGCGTAGTTTTAATGCTTTATAGTTATGTTTAATTATGCTTTAGTAGAAGATATATGCATGCTTAAGTAGTTGTTTTAGTTATTGTTTTTAAGTTTGTTTAGATGACGTAAAATTATGATTAATTGTGTGCATAGTAGTAATATTTTCGTGTGAATGCATGGGCATTCAAGGAACGTTTTTAGCCATGTTTTTGAGGGATAATGTGATGGTTTTAAAGGCATTTTATGCCAAAAATAGTTGCTGTCCAGATTTTTATAATAGCCTAATTATGCTTTCGTTATTTTCAAAAATCAAAATAAAACTTGTTTTTGGACTAAGGGTTGTGTACATGTGTTTTAAACCATAAAATTTGTGTAACAAATACCCATTAGAAGTCCAAAAGAACCTCATTTATTTTAATTATAAAGTCTGGAATTTTCGAAAATATATGCTTATAGATTGAAAATATTATTTCCAATTTTCGAAATTGTATTACGTATTATGATTATTTTTTTTTACAACTTATAAATCTCCAAATGTTTTATGAAATTTTATTCTACTAATTTCGAAAATTATTAGTATATATGTACATGTGTATTTTCGAAAAATGTGTGTACAAGTATATTAATTTCGAAATTTTCTCCTATGCACATGATTTCGAAAAGCTTGACACTCTTAGCAATTCGATTGTTTGATGAATTATTGATGTCATGAAATTTGGTTATGGATTGGTGAATGTTTGAACTTGCCTCGATTTAAGAAGTATAAGTGGTGTCTGTGAATGAACGATGGATTATTGAGTTGTTGAATTTGGATTGGCAAGTTGCCTTATGGTTTGATTTCCCGCGAAGAATTCTTAAAGTGCGGAATTTTGGTTTGATTAATTTATTTTGAGGTTATTGTTCTCACTCAAATGATTTTCTAAACCAAATGAACCTAAACTTAAAGTGAAACAATCTTCAAAAGGGGAAGTAGCCCGAACGGTGACGACCTATTAGGGTGATGAACGGTGTCGCATTGGGTAGTACCCAATGTGGGCCTATTGTCGTGGTGGACACGCAATAGGTCGGACATGTGTTGAATCGTCGTTGAAACTTTGTAACCGTTATAATCTGCTTTCGTCCTCCTCCTGAACTTCTGGTGCGCACTTGCGGATACGCATTAGTTCTGTGAGGGGTGTATACACTCGGGACACTCTGTCGACAAGCTGCAGGCCAGGCCGAAAAGTCCGTGACGGGATGAAACAGGCCCTATCGCGTTCACTTTCCCAAATAAATAAACTTGAATAATAATTGCTCTAAAATTTGTGAATTGGATAAATATTGGTTCAACTGATGTTCTATGTTCTTGTGTGTCAACTGTTTTCAAACCAAAACCGTTTTACGGGGTAGAGTCGATCATACTCAGTTTTTTCTTATTTTTGTGTTATTGTTTGTCTGTTGTTTTTCCTTCGGGGTTTTGTGCAGGTGAGTAGTAAGGATGGCTTATTTGTTTGAGGCTGATGAGGAATCTCTGTTGGAATTAGCTAAACCCTTTGATCATAGGCTCTATGCTTTAGCTGAACATCTTGTAATAAGTTATTTTAACTTATAAATATTTTGGATTTAAACATTGTACGGCTTTGGTATTTATGAATGAAATCCATTTTGGAATTTGAAAACATTACGATCCTGCTTTTACTTATTCGTATACCCATTTCTTATCAGAGGTGGGCGTACGAATAGCAACTCTAGACATTTGGGCTATGATTTTAGTAAAATTTAAGTTTTATAAAGGAAGGAAAAGGTCCGAATTTCCGGGGCTGTTACATCAAATAATTTCATTAGAGGTAAAGTTGATAGAACCTTATTCCTCAAGTGAAAAGGAACTGATATATTAGTAGTTCAGATTTACGTAGGTGATATTATTTTGGAGCTATTAATAATGATTCTTTGAGTGAAGAATTTGCAAGTCTCATGAGCAGCGAATTCGAAATGAGTATGATGGGCGAGCTGAATTTCTTTCTCGGTTTGCAAATTAAGAAAACAGAGAAAGGAACAATGATCCATCAACAAAAATATATATGTAAAGGAGCTCTTGAAAAAATATGGACTAGAAAATTCATAAACCAACCATACACCAATGGGAACAGGTACAAGGTTAGATGAAGATTCGAATGGGAAGTCAGTAAATGAAAAATTGTACAGAGCTATGATTGGATCTTTACTATATCTAACTGCAAGCAGACCTGACATAACTTTTATTGTAGGTGTATGTGCTCGTTTTCAATCAAATCCAAAAGAATCTTACTTAACTGTGGTTAAGAAAATTCTTAGGTATTTGAAAGGAACCGAAGATTTATGTCTTTTCTATCCTCGAAGCGATATTTTTGATGTAATAAGTTATGCAGATGCAGACTATGCAGGGGATCTCGTAAATAGAAAAAGTACATCTAGTATTGCACAATATTTGGGGAACAGTCTGGTATCCTGGAGTTCGAAGATGCAAAATACGGTGGCTTTGTCCACAACTGAAGCAGAATATGTAGCAGCAGCTGCATGTTGCTCTCAGGTATTATGGATAAAACAACAGGTACGTGATTTTGGTATAAAATTTGAATGTGTCCCTATTTATTGTGATAATACAAGTGCTATATGTATTTCAAAAGATCCGGTGCATCACTCTAGAGTGAAGCACATACATATAAGGCATCATTTTCTAAAAGACTATGTTGAGAAAGGCTTGGTAAAAGTATTGCTTTGTGAAATAGAGAAACAAATGGCTGATATTTTAACTAAACCATTACCAAGAGAAAATTTTGAAAGCATTCCACTAGAGTTAGGGATGCTTAAAATTCATTAACTATTTCCTTTGTCATGAAATAATTCTCTAAGTGTTGTCAAATAAATTGGTTAGGATAAACTTGCAAAATAATTGTGAATTTTAAATTCATAACAATTTATGTGTTATTTAGAACTCGCAGAGGTCTTTATAATATTACCCTTATGGTCCAAATATTTGATAATGTTTTGTATGAGTAAATTAATGAGCAATTTCTTCTATTGATTTCATTTGTTTTATTTAGTAGCAAAAATAATTCTTTTGCCATAATATTAAAAAAAAATTAAAAAACCGTGTCCAGCAAAGTTAAAATAACAATACCATATTTGAATTTTGAAAAATAGCCAAATAAGGGGAGCATGAAAATAGGAAATATGATTAATTCTTAAACAAATATTCCTAAATAAATGCACAAATATTCTCTCAATATTTGATACCCCTTATTTTCCACAACTTCCCAAAAAATTTCAACCACTTCTACACTCCACCTCCTCTCTCACACGTCCTGTCCCCCTTCTCTTTCTTCCAAACCATCACTATCACCCACTCTCTTCTATGCTATCATCATTACACCACACTCTTTCTCCCAAAACCGTCACTTCCGCCCTCTCTCTCCTCACATTTTCTTTGTCTTCCTTCACACTCCATCGTCTCTCTCTCTCTATTTTGCTGAAATTTTTCTTTCTTCTCTCCATTACTCATCTTCAACCTTAGCATCAAGAACACAACAATGGCACCAAAAAGAAAGACACCTCTTCCAAAATCCGAATCTCCATCTCCATCTCAAAAAAGAACCACACGAAGGAAGCTTCTCATCAATGATAGTGATGACGAGAAGACTCTTGAAGTCGAACCTTCACCGTCTTTCCAAGAATCGATCTCAAGACCACCGTCCGAGGAATTCTCCGGGGATAATTCGGACATGCATGAGGAAGATGAAGGTGGAAGCTCTACAAAATTTGTTAAGCAAAAACGATCTCTCAAATTCTTGGTTGGTTGTAGAGTTGATATGACATGGGTTAAACAAAATTTGTCCGAATTTTTCAAAATAATTTCGAAACAAAAATGGACCAAGCTTGTGGATACTCATGCAAATGAAGGATTATACGAAAAGGAGATGGGTGATGTTTCAATTCTAGAGTTTTTGATTTTAAGAATTAAATGGCTATTATGTTGGTTCAAGGTCAAATTCATGCGTTTTCAGAAAAGGATTTAGGTCAGTGGCTTAAGGTTCCTACTGATGGGTTTAATCAAAATATAAAGGGAAAGAAAAATGCTGATATTGTTAAATTCTTTGGTGGAAATCCAAAATTAAACTATGTCCCACAAGACAAACTTACACCCTTCAATAAGATGATTTTTCAATTCGTTAAAAGATTTTTACACCCCCGTCCTCAAAAGCAATATCGGGCGAATTTGCTAGACCTATGCCTTATGTTTTGCCTCATTCATTACATTCCAATAAACTTTCCTTCTCTCTTTATCAAACAAGTGGAATACACCGTGTCACAGAAAAATGTGTTGGGATATGGGAATATTTTTACTACAATCTTTAAATGTTTGAACATTCCTTTAGCCCCACTACCTACCTTTCCACTGAAGAAGGAAGATGTGATGGATGGAGATATTTTAGATAGGCATGGGGTATGCATGAATGAGGGGGAGGTGATAACCAAGGCTGAAAAAATTATACATGATTTGCTTCGAGGGACGGCTGTTGGTACGGATGGAGTTGAGGCCAACACTCGACCCACGGTGGACAAAAGGAAGGTACCAATGGAGGGTGCAACCACCGTGACTCCCAACCTTGACTGGATCCTGACCACGTATGGTGGAAGTATCGGGCGATAATTGCAACAGCTTAAGGAATTAGTTAGTCGTGCAATGGACAAGGTAGATGCTATGGATGCTCGGCTAAACAAGCTTGAGGAGCGGATTGATTCTGTTAAGACTGATATGATTAGTAACATCCGCTTCAGATGGAAGAAAAGGTTGAGAAAACGGCATCGTATTTTGTTCGGTCTGGTTAATTTTTCATTTTGGCCTGTAACTAACAATTTTATTTTCGGCTAGATACACAAAAATTCTTCTCATGAGTATTTGGTCCTCACGACCATTACACTCTATAGCTTTAATGTTCAGTATATTTTGCTCAAGTGAGTCTTTATGGCTCAAAAACTTTAATATTTTGCTCACTATTAGTACTTGCTCATCCTTTTATTCTTGTTTGCATATTCGTTTCGTTTGGATGACTAATATTATTAGATTGCATGCTTGAGATCTATTTAATCCTAGAAAAATTGTTCACATCATTTTCTATGTCCTGCAGGTTTATTCCTAGTCATTTGATAATGACAAAAGGGGGAAGAAAAATGACAGTTAATGGTTAAGTAGTTTAAAGTATCGTCTATGCTATTATTAGTTTATGCTTGTTTTAAAAAATATTTTAAAAAATATGTTTCTTTTTATAAATTTCTGTTTATAAATGTCATTATATTTGCCATCATCAAAAAGGGGGAATATTGTTGAACACTTTTTTTTGATGATGATAATATAATTAAATATGGGTGAATAAAATAGATTTATGGAGAATCGACTAAAAGTATTTTTAGTTGAAATTAAATTTATTTTATAACTGATATATTTTATGTAATATATTTATAGAGAATAAATTAGATGAGTGTCTAATTTTATTAAATATATTTCATTAGATATATGTTTGTATTTTCTAGAATATATTTATTTGAAACAAAGTTAGGGGAGTATCTAATTTTGTTTAAATAGATTTTATTAAATATAATCCTAACTCTTTCGACATGTTAATTTATTTATGTGTTGAAATAACAATTTTGGTGTTTGGTGCAGGTATTTTATTTAGTCCATTAGTATAAGGCTAGTCTATTTATTAATTATCACTCGTATAGTTCGAATAATATGCATACATTAATTTAGGTTTAATTAATTTATGTGTGTTACCTTTTGACCTATTATTTAGGATTAGTAGTAGTTAGCTTTTAAATAATTAAAAACCGTTTTTTATATAGTCAAATTAGGATAGAGAGTTTTTAGGAGTGTGTTAGTAGGTTTGATTTTTGAAAATTAAAGATTCCTATTATTATTCCATGTTATGCGTGTAGTTAGAGAATTAGGCGTTAGTTAAGATTGCTAAGTAAATGTTGTTAGTGGAATTAATTTTTGAAAACAAAAAATTCTAATTTAAATTTTAGTCATATGTGTGGTTAGGAATTAGTTAGGCTTACTTGGTAAACTTTGTTAAGTTGTTAGTGGAGTATTATTCTTTCTTTCACTAAAGCTCACCGTAGAATAAGTAGGTTAGTGGGTTTTAATTTTAGGAATTAAAAATTAAAAATCTAATTTTTTATTTGGTCATCAAGTCACACGATTTTACTGGGCTTGACTAGATTAGAGTGCATCTAGTCTTATTCTAGGGATTATACACTATTTTGTTTTCCCTTGTTATTTTGGTAAAGCTATTTTGTAGGAGTGGTGGACGTGATTCTTACCACTAGGTGTAACGACCCGCATTTTAGCAATGTTGTTTTCAAAGAAAACAACAACACGGATCATTATTAACCATAAACTTTTAATATTAAATTCATTAATGACAGGGGAAGATCTAAACTTAATTCAATTTATTCAATTAAACCAATAAATAGTCCAAAATAGCTAAATTATCAAAGTCCAATATTACTAATCAATTATGGAAATCCACTAAAACTATTACAAAGGCTAGAAACTGGCATCAAGATAATTAAACTACTATACTCACTTGCTCATAATCCCAGCCCTTGTGTAACCCAATCAATCATCTCTTGTACCTGAAAAAGGATTTTGGGGTCCACAGTCAGTGGGGAGTAATTAGATTGTTCTACTTAATCAATAGAACACAATTAGAAACATAATAAATAGAATAGATCAACATAACAGTCAACAAGTCAACAGGAAAATCATTCAAAGACATTCAAATTCAAGTATGCAGCGGAAACAATTCATGACAAAATATTAAACCAAGACTCTCAACACAAGCTTAATCCAATTCTGGACTTCTAGACTCAATTATTGACTTTCAAGTTATAGTTCAGTTCAAGTGCTAATCCGTGACACAGTCATATACTCGTAGGGGAAACCTTAACTCTTCCCCAACTTTCCTTGTCTCATGTCGGGTCAACCACAAAGGATCTACTTCCCGAGCACTGGGATCCAAAACCATCCCAAAACCGCAGAAGGGACAGTGGCTTCGACTATACCCACGTTCATGGCTCTTTAGCCACTAGATGGGCGGTCACTTCATAGATAATATCTTTTCAAGTTCATCTTTCTAGTTCACAAATTAACTTTCATCGACACGACTTGACTTCTAATCAATTCTAGTTTAACTTTACTGGACTCTATAACTCTAGACAAGGACTCAATAAACTCAACACTTGACCACAATCATACGGAAATCTTTATGCAACAATATCATTCAGTTCAACTAGTTCATACGTAAAGGCATGCAACAATCATGATTCACCGACATAATTCAATTATAGATAACATTTAGAAATCGAAAACTTACCCAATACTTACCATGGTTACACGGCTCTTGCAATACTATCAACACAATAATACATCATCATAATTCACATGATCACTCCAATCATTAATATAAATACAAGTTAATACGAAATTAATTTCAAGAACGTAACCCAAATTCTAGTCTTTTAATTAATTGAATCATAAAAAAAACTAATCTTTTATTCCTTCCTTTTACTCGGCAATTTCGAACAATAATAATCAAGAAATCAAGTTTTAATCTAATTAAAATACAAGCTTTGATTAATTAATTTAAAATGATTTTCAAGAACAAGTTCAAAGTCTAATCTTTTATCATAAAACAAGTAAAACTTAACCCTTTTATTATTCTACATGCCACACGGTTTTATAAGATAACATGACCATATTTAATTCTTTCTTTTAATTCAAACTTCAAGATTAAATCCTTAATATTAGACTAACTTAATAAAAAAAAATATGCTTTAGATGTTGATCAAGATTTTCGAATAAAACGTCCTTCAAGAATTTGTCACCACTCGACATTTTCATCATAAATCAAGATTTTAAAATTGGTTTTCAAGATCTTAATTAGTTGTAGGAATAAATTAAGTAAATTATCAAAGAACATTAATTAAGCAAGATTATAGTAAAAAGATCAGTTCTTGGATATTATTCTACTCGAAATATAAGGGTGTCACACGGCCATCACACGACTAACTTAAATAAAATAAATCAAAAATATAATCTTCAAGTTTAATTGGCAAGAACCATAGAACAAGTATAAATTTAAGTTAGATCATAATATAATATCATCAAATCAAGGTAAAACCATTCGGCCATCATTAGATACCAATAAAAAATATTTTCTACCAATTCTACATGAATTCTATGTAATTCTAAACAGTTCTAAACATATTCTAAAGATTATAAGACTAATCTATTCTACAATTAAATAAAACAACTAATTACCTATCAAGAAGAATAATGGTTCGAAAATCCTTAGTATGGCCGAGAGGTACGAACTCCTTGGCTTGGTTTCTTGAACTTCTTGCTTCGGTTTTTGAGTTGTTCATCAATAGAGAATGTTTAGGAGTTTTGTGGTTGATTGAAGTTTAGAGGGAAAGGATTATAAAATTCCTTTTTCTTTAAGGTTGGTCGTGTAGTTCAAAGATTATGGGGGGTTTTTGGTTTTTTAAAGTTCAGTAAGGTATTTAGGAAAATAAAAGCAAGATTTGTAGGATTAGGTAGAAATCCAAATAGATTCTTAATTATGGTTGAAAAAGAATCAAAATAAATAAAAGGAATCAACAAAGGGGTCGTGGGTTTCCTAAGAGTGAGGGGTGTTTGGTACTCCCAAAATCTAGTAGGGTAGTTAGGAGATGAAAGGTGAGTTTTTAGGATGAGTCAAAATAGATATGATTTGCTAGTTAGGGTTGAAAATAGAATAAAACAACTAAAAGAAAACAATAAAGGGGGTCGGGTAGTATGACATGCAAAAAGGTTAATGGGCTCTGATTTGGCAATGCAAGGTAAAAGGTTTGGGCTCGGGTTTTATGATTGGGCTAGAGTAAGGTCGTAAGATTAAATAAATAAAAGGGTGGGGAAAAGAATAAGGACAGATTTAATTAAAAGATATTAAAAGAAATTAAAAGGAATGGTTAGAATAAATAAAATAAAACAGGATAAAAGAATTAAAGGAAAATGAAAGGGGAGGTAGACGGGAAAATAATGGAGAAATAAGATGATCCTGGTCCAATTAATTATAAGGAGGAAAAAGGGTAACAACTCAGAGAAAAATAGTGAATGATATAATTAAAGGGTATTATTGGGTTAACAAATAAAAGAAATAATTAGGATAAATGTGTAACCACCTTTAGGAAAATATGGGGTTACATCCATTAGAAGATATAATAGAATAAAATAGGATAATAAGATATTTAAAAGGATAGAAAACTGATCAAATGGAAAGAGGAAAAAGAAGAGGGCTTGAATTATTTTGGGCCAAGGTAGGAAATATGGTCCAAACACTAAAATAGTTTTTAGGCTTGAAATGAATTTCTGAACTGGATTATTATTCCCAAAGCTAACTTTTAACTTGGGCCAGAAATCATATGAAAAGGCTATTCAAGTCCGGTTACCAAGAAAGAGACTAAAATTACTTCTAACCCCTACTTAGGGCCTGTTTGTTTGAGTTTAATTTCAGTTCAGTTCAGTTCAGCTCAACTCAGCTCCAATCAGTTCCGTTCAGTTCAGTTCAATTCAGTTCAGTTCAGTTCAGTTCATTTGTTTTACTAATTTGATAATAAGACACTAATAACTATTATTGTTATCATTATTATTAGTATTATTATAAAGATTGGTATTACTATTATTATAAGAATTACTATTCTTGTCAATATATTTATTTTATATCATTGATTTTTTATACGAATGAATCGTTAATGATTGAAATGATAATTGTAGTTAACAAATTTCATTTTAGAATGAACAAATATTTTTCAATAAAAGACAGCAATAATATTAATAATAATACTACCAACAATAATAATTGTCATTGCTAAAATAATAATACATTTTCATACATTTGTTGAAATAATACATTTTCATATAAAACAAAACAAAAGGGGTTAATTGTTCTTGTTAACAAGAATTGATACCTTAACCCTAGTTAATTTTGAGAGTGATTGAAATTTTCATTTTTGGAAATTTTGCTAGGAATATTTGAATAACAACTTTGGGGCAAAAATTCTACAATTGATATCAAATTATTCTTTGTTGGAAAAACTAATTATAAGTTGAAATAATAATTTTCATACATAAAATAATAATGATTATAATAATTTCCATAGTTGAAATAATAATTATAAGTTGAAATAATTATATTCATAGTTGAAATAATTATAAGTTACTTAATTTCTTAATCTCCTATACTAACTTAAATTCAGTTCAGTTCAGTTCAACAGCAATCAGTTCAGTTCAGTTGTTTTCAGCCGAAACAAACAGGCCCTTAGCCAACTCGTCATTAATTCAACATTAAATTTGAGTCGGTCCACAACCTTGAATTGCTTTAAGATGGGGTTTTAGGAACCTAACGGGTTGAGGCCAAATGAAAGAATATAGGATAGCCATCAAAAGGGAAATTTGTTTGATACATTTTATAAAATATTAATAACATAAATTCTTGGAAAAAAAATTTAAAAAGATTTTCCATTTATAAAACAGGCAATTCATTAATAGTTTTCGAAATAAATTTTTAAGGCAACAGGAAAGACAAACTTATTATCTAAAATTCTAACTTGGTTTTTTCTTGCTAGTCATTCTTGAAAATTTTAAAAAGATTTTCTTGCTAGTCATTCTTGAAAATGTCGAGTACCATGAGTTTAGATAATAAGTTTTGTACATAAGATTCAAATAAGTGTTTTGATGGTAAGTAACTTTAGTTTTTTTTTACAATAGTACAATTTTATATACAAAAAATAACTACATAACCTGATAAAAATTGTAGAATATTCCATTGTCAACGTTAGAAAAAATATTTTTTTTTGAAAATAAATTAATGCGATTGATATCTATCCAAATTCGAAATGACTATTAAAAAAATTATAGTTAGTAAACTAATTTTAATCCATTGCATAAGTTAATTTGAAAATTATGTACATTTCGGGCATTGCATATTATCTGTTTTCTAATATAACCAAAATAAAGTACTTGGATAAATTTTACATCTACAATAACTTTTTATCAATTTTCGCATAGAAAAATTTAATGTAATAAAATAAGAAAATAGAGGAATGACATAATATTATTAATAACTTGTTGATTTCTTATTAATCAAATATGATTAACCTTTAATGACAATTAATGGACTTATACACTTTTTGTGTTGTCTTGTCAAATCAACCAATCTCTCCCCTTTTATCAATCAGTCATTAATACATTTATATCAGGATATCTCCTTGTACAAGCTCATTCTATCAATGAGGGATTCTTTGATGTTGTCTTTGTTCAATGTCATCCAATATGTTGCTACTTCAGTTAGTTGCCACATGTACCAGTAAGGTGCTGCCATGTGTACTTATAGGATGACGCCACATGTCCTCTGGTGGTGGACCCTGATGGGCTTCTTGTGATTGGGTTGAAGCTGATCCTTGGGCTTTTGTGCTTGATTGGGCCTCATGTACTTTTCTTGCTGAACCATATTTTGGCCCGTAACATTTGCCCCTCAAAAGGGGGTGAAATTAGGTAATTTCCTCCCTTTTGAATGAGTGAGGCAATAATTAATGCCAGTAACCAATTAGCCGGTTATATTGCTGGCCCTGATCAAGATAAAATGGCCAAGCCCACCAAAAATAAGGATTCTTAGGGTATTTATCCTTAGATGTCCCTCTTGGTCCGACCTTAGAACTCATTTCTCTCCATAAATAGCTCCATTTTTTGTACCTGTGCAGTGTCCCATGGAAATCTTTGAAGATCCAAATTTCCGTCTAAAGACTCGGCTACACAACAACACTATGCCGAGGACATCTTTGAAGATATTTGAAGGTTGGCAAAGGAGAATGAGAATTATGAGACCAACCCAGATATTCAGGTTTCGTGAGGCCAGAGATTCATGAGGACACCAAAGCTGAGGATGATGAATAGGTTGTTGGTCTAGATCCTTCTGACACTAAGAGGCTAAGGTCTTCTTCAAAGAACGCCGAGAGATATTATGATCTGAGAATGTCTAGGATGATGAAATGAACCAAGGGTAACCCATGCCGAGGACTACAATGAGGGAGAACCAACAATAAGCTTTAATGTTAGGGTCCTCCCTAATAACAACCCCATTCTGGTGTACAAGCCCATGATAGACCTAAGGATTAGATTCCCCCTACACCACTTTTTTTTATTTATTTATTAGCCCCTGTTGGCCAACCCCAATCGAGTGAGGGTAATGCAAGGCTTGTTTCTTTATACCCCTTGTTGGACTTTGTGGGTCGAACTAGGATGTTTAGGAACTTGTTCCTTCATGCCCCCAATCGATCTTTGCTAACTCGATCTTTGTAGGTTGAACAAGGGTGCTGAGAAACTTGTTCTTTTATTAGTCGGTCATTGTAGGCCGAACTAGGGTGTTAAGGAACTTGTTCCTTTATGCACCTCACTCAGTCTTTGTTAAGGTCGAAGGAGGGTTGTTGTAAACAATATTTATTTTTTGCCTCACTCGGCCTTTATCAAGGATGAGTGAGGTGTTATTAGAAACTTGCTT
Source organism: Salicornia ramosissima (assembly GCA_951394345.1). Classification (NCBI taxonomy): domain Eukaryota; kingdom Viridiplantae; phylum Streptophyta; class Magnoliopsida; order Caryophyllales; family Amaranthaceae; genus Salicornia; species Salicornia ramosissima. The sequence goes on along the minus strand of OX596234.1, from coordinate 32,059,085 downwards.
ACAACCCCCTGCCTCGGCCTTTACCAAGGTTGAGGGGGTTGTTGCAATCAACATTTATTTTTTTCCTCACTCGGCCTTTATCAAGGTCGAGTAAGGTGTTATTGGAAAGTTGCTTGTAACCCCATGACTCGGCCTTTATCAAGGTCGAGGGGGGTTGTTGCAAGCAACGTATATCTTTTTCCTCACTCGGCCTTTATTGAGGTTGAGTGAGGCATTATTGGAAGGTTTCTTGCAACCCCATGCCTCGACCTTTATCAAGGTCGGGGGGTTATTGCAAGCAATATTTATTTTTTACCTCACTCGGCCTTTATCAAGGTCGAGTGCGGTGTTATTGGAAAGTTGCTTGCAACCCCATGCCTCGGCCTTTATCAAGGTTGAGGGGGGTTGTTGCAAGCAACGTTTATTTTTGGCCTCACTCGGCCTTTATTATGGATGAGTGAGGCATTAGTGGAAGGTTGCTTGCAACCCCCTGCCTCGGCCTTTATCAAGGTCGAAGGGGGTTGTTGCAATCAACATTTGTTTTTTGCCTCACTCGGCCTTTATCAAGGTTGAGTGGGGTATTATTGGAAAATTTCTTGCAACCCCCTGCCTCGGCCTTTATCAAGGTCGAGGGGGGTCGTTGCAAGCAACATTTATTTTTTTTGCCTCACTCGGCCTTTTATCAAGGTCGAGTGATATGTTATTGGAAAGTTGTTTGCAATCCCCTGCCTCGGCCTTTATTAAAGTCGAGGGGGGTTGTTGCAAGAAACATTTATTTTTATTATTATTTTTAGTTTATTTTATTTTATTATTTTTTTTAAACTATGAAAATGTCTTTTTACATTATACTTCTTATTTTTATATAACTTATTAGTGGTGTATGCCCCTGAGCAATGCAGTCGGTTTAGATAATCTGGGTGATTGCCCACTTAAATTTCTTAGCAATGGTTCTTTGCCAAAGATTTAAGAGGGCAATCAATCAGATGCCTGATTGCCCTTAAACCGAGTGGATTGCTCAAAGTTGTTCTATTGGATGACTCGGTCATTTAAGGCCGATGCATCATGGTCGAGGTACCCATTAGTGAACCACTTTCAAATTTTAGATGACTCGATCACTTAATGTCGAGACACCCTTTAATGAACCTTTTTTAATTTTTGACTATCTCGGCCAATTACAGCCGAGGCAACCCTTAGTGAAACATTTTAAGTTACTTGACCAATTACAGACGAAGCACCTTTTAATGAGTCACTTTGAATATTATATATAAAGGGGCATGGGTGGCCACCTTTCTTCCTCGTGAGCTTCGTCACTATTGGCCCTTTTTTGGGACCAATTATTGGGGAATTGGAACTTGGTGCCTGGTTTAGCACCAAGGGCATTCGGTCTATGTCTATGGACAATATATAGGAAACTAGCCTTAGAATATTCACTTTAAAAAGTGAAGGGGTCTTTTAGGACTACGTCCTGTCCTTTTCTTATTCTACAATAGACAGGGCCTTTTGGGACTATGTCATGCCCTTTTTATATTTTACTATTGATTTGGGTATATAGCTTAGAACTTATAAAAATAAGAATTTATAGTTTGCAAATTAAAAGTATACCTCAAGTTGTCCATATTTCAGGACATAGGAACGAAAACTCCTTCCATAGTTTCTAGTCGGTATGTATCATCATGGACAACCCCGACTACTTATATGTTCTTTCCCAAACAACTCATTAGGGAATCTTTCATCTTTCTTCTCAGAGAACATAAGTTAGATGGACTTCGGAGATGGTCCTTAGTCCTTTTGGTGGTTGGCCCTTCCAAGGCGAGTCCTCCTGAGATCAATGCTACTCCTTTAGGGTCAGTATCTTCGTCTTCGCCAAACTTTTGAATGGTTTTCCTCGGAAATATTCACCACATAGGGCTTAAGCTTGCCCTTGGCAGCCAATTTTGCCAACAATTTTTGAGATTAAAACAATAGTTGGTGTCATGCCCCACATCTTTGTGGTAATAGCAGTACTTATGGTATAAATGGGGGCTCGGCCGGCTGAGATGTGTCAAGCCTCTCTGATAACGACCACTTTAAAATAGGTATGCATCAGTTGCATGAGAGGTATGCCTCTCCTCCCCTAGTAGCATAGGGGTTAGGTTGCGGCTGAGTTTGGACGAACATGGGCTTCTGCTGATGAGTTGTATGTGTAGGGCTCTTGCTTCCTTGTTGATAAAAAATCCTTTGGAATAGGTTTAGGTGCTTGATATTGAGTCCACTGAGATTCACCCTTGAGAGAACTTCTTTGTGTGCCATCCATCATTGTGGGAGTGGACACCGTATCAGAGAGCTAGAACTGTTGAGACTGTTGCCTGTTGGCCCTTGGGTAGTCCTGTGCATTCTTGAAGCCTTGGTTAGACTCTCTCACCAAGGGCTATTTCCTTGGCTATATAGGAGTCCTCGCCATTTTCCCTCGGCGTGTGATGTTCTGCAAGTTGAGCTGAGGAGACTTGCACATCTTGGATTTTGATGCAGTCTTTTTACCACCGCCCTTGTCTCTAGTCGAGACCCCCTTTTCCATTTTGAGCCTTCAAAGTATTTTTGCCATCCTTTGAATGTTGTCCAATCATAACTTTCACTTGAAAGACAAGTGATTGCCTTAAACCGATCATCAAATCTTTGATCTTAGAGAGGGAGACAGGCTGGTCATTTGTGGAGTTGGGCCTTCTGCCTCGGTCACACATGGGGTAGGTCTCTCCCTTTGGGATGGCCTCTCGTTGTGATGACCGTCTCCTGACTCGGTCTCCTCTTCCTCTCTTGGGAAATTAAACTTAGGCATTTTGAGAGTGTTTTCTCCTAAGTTTGCCATATTTTCGTGCCCTCCCCACAGACGGCGCCAAATGTTTCGGGTGATTTTTATGATATTAGGTGAGGGCTAATCGAAACTATGCTACAAACTCTGCCTAGTACAAATATGAAAATGAATGACATAATAAAGCAAATTAATGTAATAAAACAAGAAAATAGAGGAATGACATAATATTATTAATAAGTTGTTGATTGCTTATTAATCAAATATGATTAAGCTTTAATGACAATTAATGGACTTATACACTTTTTGTGCTGTCTTGTCAAATCAACCAATCTCTCCCCTTTTATCAATCAGTCATGAATACATTTATATCAGGATATCTCCTTGTACAAGCTCATTCTATCAAAGTGGGATTCTTTGATGTTGTCTTTGTTCAATGTCATCCAATATGTTGCTGCTTCAATTAGTTGTCACATGTACCAGTAAGGTGTTGCCATATGTACTTATAGGATGACGCCACGTGTTCTCTGGTGGTGGACCCTGATGGGCTTCTTGTGATTAGGTTGAAGCTAATCCTTGGGCTTTTGTGCTTGATTGGGCCTCATGTACTTTTCTTGCTGAACCATATTTTGGCCCGTAACAGCTGACACCAACAAAGGGAGCAAATGGCATTCGGTACCTACACAAGAATTGCAATTCACTGACTAGTTATTGTTTGTTTCGAATGAAGTTGAAACATTGTAAAAAAAATTGCACCACAATCGTAAACATAGGCATGTGATCCTATGAAATTACTAACAAAAAAAAAAAAGCTTTTTTTGGTACATGAAAATGTGCATATTAAATAATGAAAAAGGATCCTAAAATGTAAAATATTACTCATTACCTGTTGCACAAAAATGAGGTGTCAAAGGTGACAATGTCCCCAAAATCTTTGAACATTGATTTGCTCCTTGGGTCAGACCAACAAGCATTCATTAATCTGCCTTCTTTCTCCCCTCTGAATGGCAAAGAAAAATTCATTATTGTATTCACTCTTTTTATTGAAATAATATTCAAGAGCAACGACGTCGCCTTGAATACTAGCCTTACGACGTTGACACTTCACAACATTCCTTACGTCTTGTTTATTAAACGTAACATTCTCATGACAACCACTTTCAACAACCAAAGAATTGTAATTCTTAATTATTGAAATACCAGCTTGGTCATTCACGGCTATTCTATGCGCAGTTACATAATTAAAGCTATGATAATTAACCATTATCGGAGTGTCTTTTGGGTGCAGTGGGTGGTTGTGCTCCAACATACACTTTTTCAATATCATTTTCCCATATTTTATCCTCCCTTCAACAAAAACCTTACACCTCGTGACACTAGATCTCTGGCTATTTTTCTATCCCCAAAGAAACAATTAAGTCGAATCCTTTTCATCATGTAGTACCTTGGTTCACTTGTTCCACCAGCAGTACGACAAATTCCCTTGTCTTTATACTCATCCAAAAGTGATGTTGATCTTGAAAAAAATGAGAATCATTTACGATAAGCGTAGTCGTGACAAAATTTAATTAGCAAATTCTTCTCCTAAATCAAAGGGCATTCCCTGAGTTGGCTCATTCAAGTCATCATCTTCTTCATTTGATTAGCCTTGAACTTGTGATGTCTGAATATCAACATTTTCTTCTCCACCATTCTCGTGTATTGAATTATGAAGTGTTTCGTCATTAGATGTAGAGAACTCATTTAAATCTATTTCTTGTCATTCCATTTATGCTAAAACTTTTGTACAAACATTATGTTTACATTCGTGCAAAATCCTGAACATTATACAAATGATCATAATCATATTACAACAAATGATAATCCTTTTACTGAAAAATAATCTTGGAAATTATACTACTGACCCTTATAGTAAAAAGGTCATCCCCTATATATTATAGAAATGATCATACTTAATCAGATTATAAAAAATGATCCTTTTAGTAAACATGTCATCCTGAAAAAATAGTACTGATCTTAATAAAAACACCGTTTAAGTTTTCAAGAAAACGTATTTTTTGTCATAAAAATTAAATTTTGATCCTTTAAAAAAAATATCATCCTACAATTTACATCTATTACACCTAATCTACAGCAAATTAACAAAGGCATGGCAGCAGTTCGACATTAGTAGGTTTCTACTATTAACATACCAAGTGCATCATAGATCAAAAGAAAACCACATTCATCAGCAAATAAATTCGACTTCTTAATAAAATAATTCACATTATCTCAATTTGTATTGCCAGAATCAGGTAACTTCATTAACCCAAATTAAAAAATATGGATACATTCTTTTTTTTTTTTAATAGAGGAGACAAATCTTTCCATTTAAACCCAGATTCAGGTAACTTAATTAAACCAAAAAATATGAATACTTCTCCAAATCTGGCAATAAAAATACATATGATCCTAATTAAACATACAAATCCTATAATAATGAGATTCAGTACCTGCCGGAGTAAAGCAACTATCCTGAAGAAGTCGCCGGAAAAAAGTAGTTAGTCGTCGAAGGTGGGTGGTGGGTGGTCGAAGATCGGTGGCCGGCTGTGGTAGGTAAAGAATAATAATAATAATAATAATAATAATAATAATAATAATAATAATAATAATAATAATAATAATAATAATAATCCTAATATTTTTTAATGACAAGATATACTAATATTTTTAATTTACAAGATAATATATTATGAAAATTTTAGGTGGGAAACTTTTTGGGATAAAATGGAGGGAATTCCCCCCCCCCCCCCCCAAAAAAAATGTCTTATTAGGGTGCTAAGTTTCCCCCGAAAATGAATTATTTTTCCCTCCATCATGAAAAGTAAAAAGCCAATAAGAATAAGCCAAGTAGTTTGTGTAACTTGGGACCACTTACACATAGTGTAACTCTACCCTCTCTCAATCACAAAGGCCATTGTCAATCAGATCAAAGTTCTCCCTATTCTCACTTCACACACAATATTGTGATAGTGCAGGAGGTCATACATACCATGCATACCAAATAGGGAAATAAGGGATATATGACAATAAAAATAGATTTCCAAAAAGCCTATGATAGGTTTAAATGGGACTTAATTCGGGATACTCTTCATGAAATGAACATCGTTTTTCTCATGATTAATGTGATTATGGAGTGTGTCACTATCCCATCTACGAGGATTCTTTGGAATGGGGACCAAGAATTAAAAAAAAATTGTTATACAAATGTAAAAAAATAATCCAAGAAACTTTCTTTAATCGGGTAACCACCGGATACTCGTTCAAAAAATAAGGACCCGAAATCAGACCCAGTTTCTACCGGGTTTTATTTTGGGACCGAGATCCGAATCTAGTTGAACCATTCTTAGGTAAATACCATGTGGAATCCAATTTCATGTCTAAAACATATTAAGCTAAAGATTTTGTAAATTACCATATAGAATAAAATAGTAGCTCTTGCAATTAAACTCATTTTGCAAATAATAGCTTCGATTTAATTGTTGCTTGTTATATGTTGCTTGTTAATGTGCTATGCCCTAAAAACAAATAGCGCTCTATTTTTTAAAATTTAATTTCAGATCATTCATTATAGTTTAGCTTAGTTAAGTTCAACTACTTCTAAATCTAGATCAAAATTAAGTTTTGTTATTCAGTACAATATTGCCTAAGAAACAATATTAGAAAGAAACAAATCTTCATTCTCCATTGACCACGTATGTGCAACTGAGTTCAGCTAAGAAGATCCATCTAGCTGCCAACCCTACGCCTAGTATGGGCCTTCTTTTGTCAATTGACATACTCCTCCTCCCCCTCCCCCTCCCCCTGGTACGCTTAAATAAAAATTTAATGATTCCGTCTCTAGTAACTCCGCTTCTGCAAGTATTGTAATTAGGAATCACAATGGTATTTGCATTGAAACCCGGGCCTATTTTTGGGCAAAACTCCTCCCCTTGTTACTGAAGCCACGACCCTCTCGAATAGTCTTCTAATTGCTATGCAACATAATCAGACCAACATTTTTATTGAAGGAACCTAACGGTTTTACTAGTGGCTTGCATAGTAAATATAGCTGTCATTGGAAAATCCATGTGCTTATGGATGATATTTGCTGCATCCCCCGAGACTTTGCTGCATACTCTTTTGCTCACATCTTTCAGTAAGCCAACCACATTGCGGATTATATCGCGTCCCTCGGGCATTGGGCCCTCATGCACATTGATATTGATCCTTTCTAAGATGCTAAATTTTCTTATTGCTTAACTTTAGATAAAGAAAAAATTCATAGGAATAATCTCAACTATGGCCGGTCTTCAAATAATAATCCCAACTAACGATTATTCATGTATAATCCCGACTTTAAGGTATGTTTTACGATTTTGCTCCTTAACCTGTTAGTTACCTCGTATAACAGGTTACCTCTTACTAAGTTGGCATGTGCCATGCACATGATGTCTATAACATAATATTACATATAAAAAAAACTAAAAAAATTAACAAAAAAATAAAAATAAAAAAATTCTGAAAAAATCTGAGCTAGGTAGGGGGGCGGTAGTGGCGGGGGCATGGGGTGGAGGTGGTTCGAATTGGGTTGGACGTTGGCTAGGTTTAGTCGAATTGTGGTGAGGGGCATCTTCGGGTTGGAAATGGGGGCAGGCGGGGTGGCGTTGGGCGTGGGGTATACGGGGGTGAGGACCACCACTACATCAGCACCACGCACAGCACTACAGCACCACCATGCGCACAGTACTGCACCACCAACATGCGCACAGCACCGTACCACCACCGTACAACACCGCAGCACCACCACGCACACAACAACCATGACCACTACGCACACCGACACGGCACCACCCACCGCCACACCCTTCGAACCCCCAGCCACGCATCAAGTCCACCCCAAATTAACCCCAAATCGCACCAAATCAACCCCAAAGAACTCTCGCACCCCCACCCCGCCACTGTCGAACCCATTCAAACCCTAACCCCATTCGAATCCCGCCGCCTCGCCATCCCCCACCCCTCTAACGACCCCGCCTAGAAGTAGAAGTAAAATAAGAAGAAGGAGGAGGAGGTGGAGAAGAAGAAGATAGAAGAATAGGAAGAAGAAGGAAGAGGAGAAGAAGAAAGAAGAAGTAGAGGAGGAAGAAGAGGAAACGACCTGTGATGGTGGATTAGTGGTGGCGGACGTGGTTGGGAGAGAGAGAGAGAGGGAGGGGGGTTTGAGGAGGAGAGAGAGTGAAGAGTTTTTTATTTTGAAATTTCTGATTTTTTTTATCTTTAAAATAAATTTATTAATTTACCTAATTGTAAATTATAATAAAACTTAACTTAAATGATTTGATTAACCTGATGAACAAGTTGCAAGTCAACTAGGAGCAAAATTAGAAGATATGTATAAAGTTGGGATTATACTATAATAATCAATAGTTCGGATTATTATTGGAAGACCGCATATAGTTGGGATTATTTATATAAATTTTTACTTAGATAAATTATATTTTCAGTTCGAGAAAAAGGTATCTTAATTTTTTTTATACCTTTTTTCCAAAAAAAAAAAAAAAAAAAAAAAAAAAAAAAAAAAAACCATTTAGACCTTTGTGCTGCTAACTTGCCAAGTATACTAAGATTATTACTAAGAAACTCCTTGCTTGGGCACCAAGCTCTTGACTTTTCGTTAAGATTTAATTTTTGAACAAAATATTTTAACATCCTATGCTATTTATATTATAATGCTCCGTTCCAAACTACTCATCTATTCTATTCTAGTAATTTTGTGGTACAGTCATATTAACCTTAAAAAAACAGAATCCCAAATAAAACATCCTTTATTATTCCTTAATCGCAACCTTTTTCAGCAAAGCACAAAAAGTGATGGTTGAACAAACACCCACCTTCTTCTTCAAGCCCAAGAAAGGAAGTGTATTCCCAGTTAAAAAGAAGCTGGTTAAGGGAATGATTCTTGATGAATTCCTTCAATTCTTCACTTGTTGCTTTTCTCCCTCTAAACCAAAGAAGAAGCAAAATCAAGTTTTTCCTGCAGCTTTCTAGCATCAAATCAAAAATATAATAACCCCATTCCATACCCATAATTCTATTTTTATTCTTTTTGGGTAGAAATTGAGTTTTATTAGATGTGCAATTGGAAAATAGTGTAGTACTGAATTTCATTTTTGCTATTATCTGGGGTTGAACCTTATCAGATGATGATTGGGTGAAATGAGCCTATTAGAAATCCCTACTTTTTAATTGGGGTTCCATTATTTGTGTAATTGTTGTATTAATTTTAATTTTAATTTTTCAACATTAGTAATGAATTCCCCTGCAAATTTTGTAAGCAGGGGGGTTTGTGTTGTGAAGCATTAGTGGAGTGCTAAGTTTGATGTTAAACTCCGACTCAAAACAAATGTGGCTGCAACTCTAAGTCTCCAAGGGTGAAGAGATGTGTCCATCAAAATGGGCAACAGCCAACAGACTATTATTTGAATCAATTTCAGTTGTATCCAGTAATTTTAATTTATTATAAGTGTCTTATGACTATTTTATAAATAATTTTTTTTTTTATATTAACAAAATGGTTGATTTTGTATCATTCAGAACTGAATTACGCCGGGATTTGTACTACAAAGCGCCAACCCTGAACTAAAAGGAAAATCCTCATGTGATATAACATACTATAGTGCAACCGCCAAGAATGTGACGAAACAGACTTGCGATAATGTTACGCAATATATTTTTGAGGGTGCGTTTCGTTCGAGCATGGGAAACCGAATGGAATTAGGAGTTTTTATCCAAAAACAACTTTAGTTACACCACTTTTTGCAGGTCCATTTTTGGGTTGTGGAAGAAATTCAAGGGCCTCAATCTAAATGGGGCCTCTTGTTTAAAATTACTCTCTATATTGTTTTTTTTTGAGAAATTACTATACTTCCTCCGTTAAAAAAAAAAACACAACAAAGTTATTTGCACGCATTTTAAGCAAGAGATTTAACGGTGTAAACGATCATATTAATATGTAACTTTAAGAAAAGTAATCTATAATCTCATTTACACCATTGAATCATTTCCTTAAAATGCGTGCAAAATGGTTTGTTGCATTTCTTTTGGAACGGAGGAAGTATATACTTTTATATGTATCTCATTAATAGACAAAAGAGTGATACACTAATATGCTGTACAATATGTATGATATGGAGTACACCACAACCACATAATAACCGACCCAAAACCAACATACTTTTTATTTATTTATTTATATTCATGTATAGGTATTAAATGTAATTCTGAAAAATAATATTAATATTGGGATACTTGCTAAAATCAAGCATCAATTAGAATAAGTAATGCTTATTTAATTATTTTTTTATCATCTTATCAAGCATGCATCGTGTGCGTGTTTGTTAGTTTTTGCCTTTTAATATTAACAAATCTAACATAGACAAATATTATCCCCTTTTCCAAATGTACTTAATAGGTCTCACAAAAATATAGAGAATAGGTAATTCACAAATATTACTAAGGTTACTAAAATTAACATTTTTTGTATCATTATTTGTTTTGAATAATTTCTTCTACATTTAACGTTTTAGGGCCCATTTATCAATAATGCACAGGGCCCCTATAACTATTGGAATGACCCTGAATTTTTGTAAAAAATAACCTTACTTACAAAAGTTTGTCCAAAACTATCTTTATTAGTCAATTCTTTGTTGACCACTATCTAAGTTTGTCCAAAACTACCTTTATTAGCCAAAAGTTTGTACAAAAAGTTTGTCCACTTTTTGTAAGTAAGATAGTTTTTTTTTTTTTTTTTTGCAAAAAGTGGTATAACTAAGTTAGTTTTAGATCGGACAAATTATCCTTCTCTTTATCATTTATACTCCATTTCAATTCAATTCAATATATTTTAGTCCAATTTATTCTCATCCTTTCAATCTATCCTAAAGTCATGTGAAATCTCATATAATTCATCTCGATTTGTATTTTTCAAATATATATTTTTTATAACTTTTTGTTATACATAACTCAAGATATTAATATTTAAATTGATCCATTCCAATCCAATGCCAGGAGGAAAACAAACCTGTAACTAATAATGGAGTAAACAGTTCTATCCAAGTTGCATTTTGCTCAAAGAAAATCATATGAAAAGTAATAATTTTGCTTGATTCATGAGGAAGAGGGACATACGAGACTGGGATTAATCCATTGATTGAAATATTGAATGAGTTTCTTTCAGGCTCAGTTTGTTGTAGCATAAAATATTTTAATGTAAAATTATTTTCCTTTCCATCTCCAATTTTACTTTATATGGTTTGCAAGGTAGTAAAGAACTATTTTCCCTATTAATAAAATAGTTTTTGCAATGATGAAAACCATTTTCCTTTTAAAATGAAGAAAAAACGATTTTCACTCCTTTATCTTACATTTAGAAATGTCAAATAGGTTGGATTAGTTTGGGTTATGCTAACTTGATACCATTTTCGAGTTATTCAAAACAGGTTGTTATCGGGTTTGAGTTTTAGATATTTTTTTCTTGATCCAAATCCCCCGGTTCGAGTTGACCCAATAAGTTTAGAGATTTATAACTGCAATGTTGTGTGATCTAAATGTAATATTTATAACTTCATTTGTAAAAAAAGAAGAATTTTTTTTTTCTGTGTTCGTTCCGCATGCGCTTTGCTCTCTTCTTATTCTTCATTGGACAGTTTGGATGGACTTCGCCGTTCTTAGTCTAAATTTATATCTTTTTTTTTTTGAAATGGAGACATTTTATTAAGCTAAAACAAGACCCACCAACTCCTTAATGTGTGGTGGATAGTCAACATAGTCAGTTAAGATTTGACCACCCACCCCTTGGGAAACAAATGAGCAACACCATGTGTAACGACCCAACTTTTACGACTAAAATAAAACTATTTCTCACAAGAAATCAAGTCATTAATACTAACTATTATCCCAAGAACAACGTCTAATTACTACAACCAATATAGTGCAACCAATCACCAATAGTACAAAAGTCCAAAAGTCCATATTACAGCCTATCTAATTAACCACACCACCCAAGTCCGAGTACAAAACTATAAATGTGGAAAGTAAATCTAATCTATTACAATGTAGAGTCCACAATTCTCTCGCACTGAATCCCATCCCAAGTACAAGTAGACAACTACTTGTCATCATTACCTGAAAAATATATCCACCGTCAGTGGCGAGTTTGTTTGAACAAATAAGTAGTGACTTGGTTCATATACTGGGCAGAAGCAAGCGATTTCAGATCCTCTAGATTTCAGTTTTGGTAGATTTGATAGATTTCTGAAATCAGGACCCTTCAAAAACAATCAATGGCTAAGATCATTTCTGTAAAAGTAAAACAAAAAATATTAAAAAACTCTCACTCTCACAACTCTACCAACTCTACCAATCCTCAACTCTAGAGGATCTCAACACGAAGCAAGCTGGTTTCAGGTTACTATGAAACAAAAATATCCACTCAAAGCTGTCTAAGCAGTAAAAAAGGGGACAATTCATGAATGAAGAGTTCAGAGCATTAGAAAGTAATCAGATTTGGGATATTATTGAATAAACCACCAACAATGAGCGCCAAAAACACTGTCAGTAAACCAAAAGACTGTTTGTGCATTAGGTTTCTTATTAAACTTTAATCATTTCGCCCATTATAAACAAAAGACTTGGAATTTTAAAAAGTTTATGTCTATCCGGCCAGGAAGTTTAACATCAGATCATTCAAACCTCATAAACTATTTTTGTAAAATATTTGTAGTATGATTGATAATTTGTTCGATAGCATTTATTTGTTGCCTTATTATCCATTTCTTACTTGAGTGCATAGTCAATATCATACAAATACACTTAAATTATAATTTATGTTATATTTAAAACATTAGCATTTGACATTTTTTTGGGCAAGGAAGCTGGTTTTAGCACACGGCTTATCTCACAAAAATACCAGGCTAACATTATATTTACATTTATGCTATGTCATTTAATTCCCAATAGGCTAATGCTTAAGTTAGCACTATGCTATGTATTTTTAACACAATGATAAATTTAACATTTCGAAACAAAAGCCGCACAACATTGCTAATTTTGGCATTTAAAAGACTAAAATGTCCATCTGCTATATATTTTCATATAACACTATGCTCTTTTAGGCATAACTCCTCTACAGAAACAAACACTAAATTTAAAATATACACAACTCAAAACGCATCAAGAAATATACATCATGATAAGCAAGACTTTCTTGGTATAATACTGCATATATTTCCACCACTTGCTTGGACCACACGTATTGAATTTTATTTGTTTTTTCTTTAAAATGTTCTAGTGTACCTCCTTCATAAAACTTTGTGACTGCTGTCCTTATAAAGCAAATACTTTTAATACTTACTCCAAACTTCAGATTTCACTCAAGTATTTCAATTCATCTGGGTATTCAAACTTCCCTTCTTACAAACTTTCCTTCTTCCAATTTCACTCAAGTATCATCTGGGTATTCCTCCAAACATTCAATCCAATACCCAAGTTCTAGTCATAAAAACCTTTTAAAAAATAGCAACAAAACTCTGTTCAACATATTCAACAATCCAGATAAAGAAAGAAGACTAGAGATAATTTTTAAAGTTTGTTTTCTAATGGGTCTAGAGAGAGAAAGAGAGCGAGAGAGAGAAACCGAGCAAGAGCAGGACGAAGAAGACGACGAGGATTCAACTGCAGCGGCCGTGAACAAGGTGCTAACCTCCACCCGCACCTCCTACTCAGAAGTACTTCATCATAGGTCTACTCAACCATCTCCTTCACCTAATCCAACCCCTTTCATTTGCTCCACAAAACCACCTTCAGAACTAAACCATCAAACCGAAGCTTTCATCCCCCTTTCCCCTTCTGACCTCAAACCACTATCCTCACCGTGGATTTGCTCAGTGATCTTTAAAGTCTTGGGTAGAACTTTCTCTACCGATTACATTATCAACAGAGCTAAAAGTCTTTGGAACTTAAAATCAGATACAGAGGGCTTTAACCTAGGAAATGGGTTCTTCATCTTGCAAACAACGTCTCAGGAACAACAACGCATTCTCCATGGGGGCACTTGGGCGATTCATTCTTGTTTTTGTTTATATACAGCCATGGAGTCCAGGGTTCAGACCAGGCCAGCAGAGACTATTATATCCTCCTTCCCAGTTTGGGCATCATTACCAGACTTACCTCTTGAGTTCAACAATCATGGCTTCTTGAGACGTATTGGGGATATCCTGGGGGGTACAATCAAAACAGAGATTCGTAGAGGAAAAGGGAAATCACCCCCTGTGGCGTGGATAAGAGTCCCTTTGGATTTTTCGCAACCCATAAAGGAGGTTATCTGGATTCGGTTCTTAAAACAGACAATCATCTGGGATAATTTACCCAAAGCATGCGAGCACTGTGCTAGTATTGAACACAGGAGAGCCTCCTGTCCATCCTCAAGTGATTTGAATTCCTGTCCATCCTCAAGTGATTTGAACTTTGGGAAAACTCTTGACCATTCCATAATTCAGAATCAAGAGGAACAACCATGGCAATCCAATCAAGGGAAACAGAGTGACAGAAGGAAGAAGAAAAACCTACTAAGAAAGGAAAGCAGGAAAAAGAGTAAGGAAAAGCAGAGGAAGGATGAAAGTACTTGCAAAACAGAAGAGTTTTGGCTCCAAGATTCAAAATTCAAATACAATTCTGGAGAAATTGTGAGGAGGCCAGTCCAAAGGGAAGAATGGGCAGCTTTTAAGCCCAATCAGGCTGAATTAGAAGGAAGTAATATGAAGGGGGCAATGAACTTGGAACTAAGCAAAGTTTGGTCGTGGCTTAGTTCAAAATTTGTTGGGCCAGGCCCACACCCCCTATTTTGCATAAAAACTAAGCCCAACTTGTCAAACCCTAATCCAAGTTGCCTAAATATCTCTTTCAACCCCACAACCCCAGCCTTCGAACTCCATCTGCCTCATTTTCAAAACCTTAATTCAAAAAACCCATGGATCACCTCAAAAACCTTTTCACCAAGGAGAACCCTATCTTCAAGCAACCATACCAAAAACCACCCATCCAACCTCCATTTCCAGTTCTAATAATTCCACCCTCGGACAAACCTTCGCATATGAAACTCATGGAGAAGCCAATCCTAGCCTACAGGGAACTCAACCCCAACAAATACGAGTTCTTTCTAAGGAATCAGGGAATCATCACAGGGCTGATAACAGGCATCACCCCAGCTCAGATCAGATAAGGCAATTTATCAGGGATCTGAGCTCTGCAGACGCGATGGCGGATTGTATGTGGATGGTCCCAAAAGACGGGAGAGGGGAGGCAATCCCAGCCCACATCCCCAACATCGACGATCTCCGAGGCTTGCTTCCCAGGGAAGCCGAATGGTGGGACTACAGGATGACGAAAACGCCTTACAACCCATTGGAGATTGTCCAAGAAGACATGGACTTCCTGGTCGACCCAGCCCCAATTCTCCCCCAATCCAGAAGAACTTATACCCTGACAGCAAAAGGCATACACCTAGAGATGGGGAACTACACCAACAGTCTTTACATAGCCCAAGTTCAGAGAGCGTTCAAACAAATCGAGCTGAAGGGATTCAGTTGGTGGGATGCAGAGGCAAAACTGGGAATGATAGATCTAAAGTGCACCCCTCTGGAAGAAAGGCTTTACTGCTGGAAGGAGAAGATTTTGGTCGAGGAGGACGAAACTACAATGGAGCTTAGTTTTAAAAGGTGCAAGGCGCACCAAGGCGCAAACAGTCCCTGGAGCCTAGGCGCGAGGCGCAAGGCGAAGGCGCGCGCCTTTTGTAGGCAAGGCGCATGTATTTATATACTTATTTCAAATTAATTTTTTCTTTGATTGTAATTAATATCTATTAAAAAGATCCCTAATAATTTAAATATTGATATTTGTAAATCTAAGGTAGTCTCAATTTGAAAAAAAAAACAATCATTTTTCAACTTATAATTTAAATCTAAGCTATTTTTCTTAAGGCGCAAAGCGCGCGCCTTTCGGAGGTTGCTGAGCCTCACTTAGCTAAAGCGCATTTCCTAGAGCCTGAGAGCGAGGCGCGCCCGAGACGCGCTTTTTAAAACTAAGCAATGGAGGGCTGGGAGAGTCTTTAGAAATTACCCAACATCATTGAACCCATGACTTTCCTAGCTTGGAATGCAAGAGGGATTTCTCGACCAAGTTTCAAAACCAATGTTTTCCATCTCTATAATGAACACAAACTTGATCTCATGTTCATTTCTGAAACAAGGACCGGTCCTAGCCATGCAGAAAAGATAATTGAACCTTTACCCTATGATAAGTACTTCTATGCGGAGGCGAGGGATTTCTCAGGAGGTCTTCTTGTCATGTGGGACTCAGAGGTCATCACCTTTGAGCCCATAGGACATGACTTGCATGCTGTTCACGGTGTGGTGCAGGTAAAATTCCTTAATAATTGTTCTTTTATATTGTCCTGTGTCTATGCTAGTCCAAAATTTAAGTCTAGGTTAGAGTTATGGGATGATTTGAGAGCATTAGCATGTTCTTTTAATAAACCATGGTTAATGTTTGGGGATTTTAATGAGATACTTCACCCTTATGAAAAAATTAGGGGGAAACCAACAAAGCCTAGAAGGCTCAAAGTGTTTGGGGATTGTCTGTATGATTGTGGTCTAATGGAGTTAGGCTATACTGGATTAAAGTTTATCTGAACCAACAAAAGAAAGCTAAAACCTATCCTTGAAAAATTGGACAAATCTGTTGCCAACATAGCTTGGATGAACCTTTTCCCAAACCACCTAGTAAAGAGTCTTACTAGACTAGGTTCTGACCACTGTCCTATTTTAGTTCATCTCAAAAAACCATTGCAAAACACATTCCAGACTGTTTCCCACCTCAAAATGGAGTCTTTTTGGTACTCTAATCCTACCTTCACAACCCTTGTTTCAAACTTCTGGAATTCTAATTCCCTGAGCATTATGCCTAAACTGAAGTCCCTGTCAGAGCAAATAAGACCTTGGGCAATGATTTGTTTGGTAATCCAGTTAAAACCATGAGGACCCTTAAAAAAAGAATTCTGGGAGTCCAAAGAGCCCTAGAAACTGACCCATTTAATACCTTCCTCTGGCAGCTTGAAGAAACTCTAAATTCAGAATTGAGTGGAATTGAGAAATCAGAGGAAGAATATTGGAAAATCAGGTCTAAAGCTAATTGGATTCGAGATGGAGATAAGAATACCAAATTCTTCCAAAACTCAGTTGTTCAAAGAAGGAAAAGAAATAAAATCTATTCTCTCTTTGATTCAGTTGGAAATGAACTTATAAATCCTATTGACATTAACAATCATGTGCTCCAATATTTCCAAAACCTTTTCACTTTTGATATAGAACCTTCAAATGACTGTCTTCCAAATCCTAAAAACCATTCCATCCAAATCACCAACCCCCCTACCATGAACCAAATTAGAAAAGCAGTTTTCAGAATTGACCCTAACAAGTCTCCTGGCTGGGATGGGTTCTATAACACCTTCTTCCAAAAAAAATTGGATATCATCAAAGATGACTTATGGGTAAACATTTCCAACATCTTCCAGACTCTTACTATCCCTGAGCTAGCAAATAGAACAACAGTGTGTCTGATTCCAAAAGGAGATAACCCCAAAACCATCAAACAATTCAACCCATTAGCCTTTGCACCACATTCTACAAAATTGTTTCCAAAATTCTTGTCAAGAGAATTAGACCACTTCTCCACCCCATGATTTCTCCTAATCAGAGCAGTTTCCTCCCAGGCAAAGGCACTGATGTAAATTACATTGTTGCTTCAGAAATCCTTCATTCCATGAGGACAAGTAAAGGCAAGAAATCTTTCTTTGCTCTGAAGGTTGATTTAGAAAAAGCATATGATAGAATGGAATGGAGCTTCATAAAAAGGTGCTTAACTTGGCATAATTTTGATGAGGACTCCATAACACTCATCATGAGTTGTGTAACAACCACCTCAACCTCTGTTCAGATAAATGGAAATCACACATCAATTTTCAACCCTTCAAGGGGCTTAAGACAAGGAGACCCTTTATCACCATACTTGTTTATCCTTTGCATGGAGTACCTCACTCACTTAATTGATGACCAAGCTAAACTCAATCTTTGGGATCCCTTTAGAATTCCTAGATCTGGCTTCTCTCTATCCCACCTTATGTTTGCAGATGATCTATTACTTTTTGGTCAGTGCAACAACAATACCCTTTCTAGCCTCCTAGATACCCTCCAGGTCTTTGCAAACATTTCTGGTCAAAGAGTAAATAGGGATAAGAGCCAAATTTACTTCTCCAAAATTACCCCTCAGGATACTAAGAATCAATTCTGTGAATCCCTGAGGGTAGAGGAGTGTAATCACCTGGGTACTTACATGGGTTTTCCTCTCACTGATAAAAGACCAATAGTGACTCAACTCCAACCTGTCATTGACAAACTTCAATCTAGACTTAATTCTTGGAAGGCCAAATTTCTATCCAAAGCTGGTAGAGCCACCCTAATTAACTCAACTCTCACCTCCATTCCATCCTACCAAATGCAATGCTTCTTATTTCCCACAAAAATCCTTTCTTCCCTTGATCAAATATCCTGAAATTTTTTCTGGAATTCTACTAATGATAGGAAAAGATTGCATTTGGTAAATTGGAATAGAATTACTGCTCCTAGGAGCAAGGGAGGGTTAGGGATTAGGGCAACAACTATCACAAATAGGATTGCCTTAGTGAAACTGTGCTGGAAACTACACTCCAAGAGTAGTATTGCCTCTGATATTATCAGAGCAATATACTGCTCTGGAAGAACCCTTAAGAGTTTCAAATCAGGCTCTCATATTTGGAATGATTTGGGCAAAGTTTGGGACATCTTCTCAAGATACACTACTTGGACCTTGGGTAGTGGGGAATGTGTCAGTTTATGGGAAAACAAGTGGATGTCAATTGGGCCTCTAAGAAACCTCTTGGAAGGACCTTTACCCCATCATGAGACTACCTACACTGTAAAGGATATTCTACATGATGGTGATTGGAACTTACAAAAGATTTCTATGACCATCCCAAATAGCATCAAGCACCACATTGAATGCACTGATATATTCCCCAACCAACCTGATGCCCTTTTTGCTCCATCTCTAAAGGCAGCCACTTCAATTCTTCCAAGCTGTACCATGACCTCTGGAGTGGGGCTAATCCCAGCCCACCTGATGGATGGGAACTGATTTGGGACAACCTATGTCCTCCAAAAATCAAACTCTTCCTCTGGTTAATATCATGGGACAGCCTTCCAACCAACCTCACCCTTCACAACAGAGGCATAACAACTTCACCCTAGTGCCCTTTCTGCCCCAACCATCAGGAATCCATTAGTCATATTCTGAGAGAGTGCCCTAGAGCCATAGAAACCTGGCAGGAAACCTTTCACTACACCCCAGATAGTGGAACTGATTTCCACAAATGGTTTATTACTAATCTAAATTCTAACACCAGTGTTAATGACTATCCTTGGATTACTTGCTTTCTCTTTTTTTGTTTGGATGGATTAGAAGAAATAATTGGATATGAACAATATCAATCTTGACCTGGTTAGTTTTTGCTCTGACACCCCCAGATTAATTTCTGAGTTCACCCTTTCAATCAACCACACCACTCCTCCTAATCACCTTAACCACAACATTACAGCAAACAATCAGCGTACTGCTTACACTATTCATGTTGATGCTTCTTGCTCCTTGTCTAACTTTGAAGCTGGTATAGCTGTTGTTTGCTATAACTCTAATGCACAGGTGGTTAAAGGATTAGTCTTAAAGAAAAAGGGCAGGGATGCACACTACCTAGAGGGATTTGCAATTTTACAAACAATCAAATCGGCACAAGCTGAAGGATGGAACTCCACAACCATTATCTCAGATGCAAAACAAGTCATCCATGACTTCAAATGTGATAGAACCCCCACTGATCTCTATGTTAATTTATACAGGGAATGCCGAAGTATGATCCCACATTCAATGAAGTTAAAGTGGAGACCTAGGGATGTGGTCAAGAAGGCGGACCTACTAGCTGGTGGATCAAGGAAGTCTAAGCTAATTAGGAATATTCCTGTAGTTTTATCTCATGAACTTTGCTGTAATTTACTAGATCTAGATAACTCTAATTCGATTAGTAATCATTTGGAGGGTTTGTACCCTAACTTACTTTACCCCTCCCCGGTCTGTAATCCTAACTTATTACTCTACTAATTTAACTTAATGCTCTTTATGACCCAAAAAAAAAAAAAAAGACTAGAGATGGCGGCAAATAAAAAATGTTCGTGCCTCAACCCCAAGAAGGGAAGCGTGTTCCCTGCAAAAAGGAAGCTGGTTAAGCTAATGATTCTTGAAGAATTCCTTCAATTCTGCATTTCTTTCTTTTCTCCCTCTAAAACAAAGAAGAAGCACAATCAAGTTTTTCCTGCAGATTTTTAGCATCAGTTTCACCCCCCACTTCACAATAGAGGATTTTTGTTGTTGTTGTAGAAATGTTGTTGCAGTAAACGTTCAATTAGAAAATACTCGCAGTTAAATTTTGTTTTCCAGGGGTTTTTTCAGAACATCAGATGAAGATCAGGTGAAATCAACATATAGAAAAACCCCAGTGGTTTTATTTGGGATTCCAATTCAGACATTGTTGTAATTTAATTTGATTTTTTAAAATTGATATTGATTTACCCTGCTAATAATGTTTAAAGCAGAGGACCGTGTAAATTGACTTGGTTAGTATGACCAAGTACTTGCCTTGATGCTTCAGGTCATGATTTTAATTTTTCCTTGTTTATAAATTTTATCAGGTTAACGTTTTAAAAAAAAAGAAGTATAACTTTTTATACTACCTCCATTCCAAAAAAAAAACGCAACAATTGTCATGGCACGGACTCCTAGGCATTTTTTTGTTGTAGGTAATTAGAAAAAGTGAGCGGTAGTTGATTAAAATAAATGGAGAGAAAAGTGGGAACAATTAAAGAATTGGAGAGAGAAAAGGTGGGGACAAATAAAGAATTCATAAGCGTATTTATGTTTTTTAAGTAGCAATAGTTTACTGTATAAGGAAAATAAAAATTTGTTGCATTTATTTTGAAACATCAAAAAATGGAAACTGTTGTGTTTTCTTTGAAATGGAGGAAGTATAAACTTTAACTAATTATGTAAAAACTTACAAATTTATAATAAAAAGTTACGGTATTTAGCCAAATGATGATAGGTCTCGCAGAATATTCTGTTTTTTCCTTTTTACCCAGCAAATTAGGAGGGGATTGAACGAGGAAAGCAAAGTGTGAACTGCAAGGAGAATTTTCAGATGAACAAAAACAGGAATATTGTAGTGAAGCTGCAAGTCTGCAAATGATGTGGACCTGTTGGATTAAATTGATGTTCGCATAACCTAGAAATTTAGAAAGTTGTCTTCTGCACTAAGAAAATCATGTAAAATTGACTTGGTATATAGGGGACATAAATGCCATATAAAGTCAAAACTCTAGATCAATGATAAAAGTGTGAAAGAGATCAGATCAAATAATGCTGAGAGTTTAATACATTAGCCCCCAAAGGTGTGCCATAAGATTTTTAGTGCATCTTGAGCTGCGAAAGTGTTGCAAACTCCTAAAAGATTTGCACCCAATTGAATCTAAATACTTCATTCAAATGAACGTATCTTTATTTACAACAGCAGAAGTTCCTGAGTGGTGATAAACCACAAACCACTAGCGGATTGTACACAAGCATGGGAGCAATTTAATAAAATTTCTATCTACAGTCCAAGATTTCACATGCTTGGTTACACGAACACATGGTCAGAATTTCACTGAATTGTCCCCCACTTGTAGATTGTACAATTCACACATAGTTTGTGGTTTATCATTACTCCAAATCCTATGACTACACACTATGTTCAAAAGCACAGCCCACTCCGATGCCAAGTGCATGCTAAAAACCCCAAAAAAAAGTCAAAATCAGCACACTAAGGTAGATGAGGAAGCCATATTCATTTAACTATTTTCTCCCCTGAGCCGAAGCTGAGATCACTATATTAGTGTTTTATTGTTTCATTTAGCTCAATTCAGTTCAGATACATTCAACTCAAAAGAAAAGCTCAAAAGAATAGGGTCTAAGTCTTGATTCTAGTAGGTGTAGAACATCCATGGCTAGCATGTAATGACATCAAACCTAAAGTAAAAACAAATACAGAATAATTAAGCACTCGAATGAATCTGACTTGGTACATACTACAAATACATCTACTGGACAGAAGCAGGCTTGTTTTAGCTTTTTATGAAGCAAAGATGTAAAAAATGTCTAAGCAGAGAAAACAAAGGGGACAAGTTACGAAAGAAGAGTTCAGAGCATTAGAAAGTAATTGGAAATGGGAGATTATTGAATCACCACCAAGTAAACACTCTCAAAAATTAGCAGTAAATTAAATCACATCATGTTGATGTCCTGATGGGTATTGAAAATCTGAAAAGGGATCATCATCATTGAAGGAACATACTTTCATCTATTTAAGTTATTCCATTTCATTATCTTCACTCCATTACTCTTATACGCATAAAATAACGTTTAGTTAAGTTCAGAGAATGCATGCAGCGTACCTTGAGTAATTAATTGGAAAAAAATACCAAATAAGGTAATGAAAAAAGGACTTTGAGACAAATAAAGAAAGAAAGTGGGGAAAAGGTAATGAAGCGGATGTAATACTCTTGACTATAAAATTAAGTTTTTATTAAACATTCACTGCCACTTTTAACTTTTTTATAAATTGTAATTTGCTCATTTTATTCATTCATGTTGGTACATTGAGCACCCAATCATTATGTACAAGATTTCTTGAAAATCTATATACAACTTCTTTTGAAAAATTTAGCTAATTCCATTTTTTTTTCTTTTTTTGAGTATTGGAATTTTGACAAGTTATTTCTTCAGCCAAGGTATTTTTAATATTGCACATCTTCATCCATGTTGCCCATCCCAAAACAAATAATTTACAATGTCTGTAACTTAACCATAAACCCGATTTCTTACTTTTCATTCAAAAGCACAGTAAGAGTTCCATGCCTCTATTTTAAATCAGAGTCTTGGTATATTAAAATAAAAACAAAACAGACAACAAGAACACAACAAAATCAAAACCAACCCAAATTGAGTGCAACAAAACAAGTACCCAAAAAAGATATCCTTATATTCAAATAAATTTCTCAATATACAATTAGTAGTTTATCATCACTTGAAGCAGACAACCATATTTTCTAAATACTAAGCTTGTCAAAAATTGAAATTCTAAGACTGAAAGTGAACTACACAAGCAAACATTCACACATTGTTGAATTCCCTTATAATCAATGCATGAAAGAAAAAAGTAAGTGGACTGTACAGAAAGAGAGAGAGAAAGAGGACCGGAAAAAGGAAGTTAGTTGTAGTATAGCTCGAGGCCCATGCCATCATGAATCTCGTAATCTTTAAGGGTAATGTTATCCTTGTAGATGGTATACCATTTCTGAATCCGAATCTTATCAGGTCGAGTACCTGTCTGAGCAGCGATGAGCTTCTTTAGGTCACCAATGGTGTCATCCTCGTTGCACTTCACCCTTACTCTCTTCCCAAGTCTGTCGTTGAGCACCACCTCTATCATCTTAAATTTCCTTCTTTCTCCTACAAACAAAGTTGAGTTTATCTTAATAAACCATAAAGATAATTATGAGGTTAAAGATAACCTAATTACATATCATGGGAGAGTTTAAACCAAATGATATGCTTTTCACAAATTTTGTTCATAAGATAAATCGAGTGTTTCTAGTAAATATCAATATTTATTCCAATCATGCCACATGTAACAATTCATCTTCCACAACCATATAAGTAGGACCAAAATGTCCTGTAATTCTCAAAGAACATGTAACCACCAACAACGCCAATTACAGTGGTGGCCAATTGGCCATCCTCCTTTTCATCCAACATATCAATATTCTAAATTTAAAAACAATTAACTTGAATATCCAAACTACAATGAGCCATCACTCAATAAGATGATTTGAAAACAAAATAATGCTCAAAAATTCAAATACATGCAGTATAAAATTCAAACTTATTGCAATTTTAACATTTTTCACCCCCTAGTCCCTATCTACAACTTTTAGTTTCTTTTCATAAAATTTCTTATTCTAAAATAATGATCTTAGCATAGAATCAATACATAAAACACCTCAAGTTTAGAACTTAAGTTAATATGAAAATTTTGAAGATTAATAGAAACATACTTGAATTGTTCATTTGTTCAAATACAGTCACATCATATGTCATAATTGATTAGGTTTGACAACTAATTAAATTCGGAAATAAAGCATATGATGAACAATATTCATAGAATTGAAATTTCAACATAATTAAGTTAAAAAAAATGGAAGAGATAGCCTATTCCGAGTGTCCTACAAAACGATAGAGGACCTGGTAGGGTTTCCGGCGACTTCCCAGCGAGAGGACCAGAGAGAACGAGTCAAAGCCTATTCCGAGTGTCCTACAAAACGATAGAGGGAGAGATTAATAATTATTATTTTTTTTGCTAATAAGTCCCACTAAGTTAGAGTTTTGTAAAAAACACATCACGGACTTTTATTTTTTAAAATAACCCCTATTAAGTTGGATTTTTTCTTGTTTTCACCCCCAAACCCTTAACACTTTTAGATTTGTGTTAATTTCGTTAGTAGACCCATAATTTAAGTTCTAATTATAAAAAAAAATAAGAAAAACTAAAAAAAAGGAAAAATAAGAAAAATGGGGCAAAAATCACAAAGGGTTTCAAAGGGGAGGAGGCGGGTTTTGGGCGGTGGTTTTAGGTGAGGGGAGGAGCAGTAGGAGTGGTGACGGGGCGGGGTGGGTTGGGCGAGGACGGAGGGGGTCGAAAAGGGGAGGGGAAGAGGGTGGCAAGGTCGAAATGGGGTGGGGGCTGGCTTAGGTGGGAGGGGAGGGTTTTGGGGGTGGCTGAGTTTAATTCGAAGGTGGTGGGGGTTCAAAAGTGGAGGAGGTGCAATTCGACGGTGTTGGAGGTTGAATTTGACGGCGTTGATTCAATTCGATGCTTGTGGGGGTTTGAAGGTGGTGCTTATTGTCGAAGGTGGTGAGGATGCTTGTAGGTGACTGAGTTGGGGTTTTTCGAGGGTGGGGGTTTCAGGGGGTATGGGAATCGGCGATGTGAATTTTGGGGCTGGGGGCATTTAGGGGAGGGGCAATCGGCGGCGGCGGTGAGTCGTGGAGGGGGCTTCGGAGGTGGGGTGAGTCGGGGTTGGGGGTTTCGGCGGTGGGGGTTTCGATAGTAGGAAGAGGTCGATCGGTGTGGTGGAGGGGTGTGGACAAGTGGTGCCTGCAGGTAGTGGTGGGCAGGTGAGGGTGGGTGGTTTTGGGTATTTAATTTATTTATTTTAAGATAATTTTTAATTATGTTTAAAATTTAATTAAGTTAATAGGTTTAAAGTCTAATTAATTAGTTTAATTTGGAAAAATTAACAAGAATAATCTGAACTTTAAGCCATCCGCCCAAAATAATCCCAATTTTGAGATTTTTCTTAATAATCTCAACTTTGATATGGATTTGCTTCTAATGATCCCAGGTAACCTATAACCTGTTGAGTAGGTAATTTTTTTTTAGAGTTTAATGTACACATTTCATCACGTGATTGGTTAGAAAAGGGTATTAGGATTATTAGTTTTTAATTAACAATTTAACAACTAATTATTTGTAAAATAATTAAAAAAAACCACCACCCCCCGACCCCCACTAGCCAGCCACCCTCCCCAGCCCCAGCACCGCTCCCACCCCTACGCCCAGACCCCCTTCCCCGTGCTAGTGCCGACCGCCACCCCCTTTCCTCGTTGTTGCCTCCCTCCTAATCTCATCTCCCAATAGATAAAAACTAATTAAAAAGGTTGGGGTGGTGGTTTTGAAGGGTGGATTTTCTAAGGTAGTGGGTTTCGGGGTGGGGGAAAGGTTTTGCAAGGAAGGTGACAGCAGGCCAGACCGGGTAGAAGTCAGTGCCAATTTTGGGGAAGTGTGGGCGTTTAGGTGGGGGAGGGGCATGGGAGTGGGAGTGGGGGCATGGAATGTTGCTGGGGTAGTGGGGGGAGGTGGAAGGGAGTGGTGGGTTTTTTTTTTGGTTGATTAATGAATTTTTTTAGTTTTTTAGTTTTATTATTTAAGTTTTTTTTTACCAATCACATGCTTACACGTGGCTCTTAACCTGTAATAACAAGTTAAATGACCGGTTGGGATCATTGAAATCAAATTCATACCAAAGTTAGGATTATTAAAAAAAAAATCTAAAAGTTGGGATTATTTTGGGCGAATAGCCTAAAGTTCGGATTATTTCTGTCAATTTTTCCTAAGATTTATTTAATTATTTCAATTAACTGATAATTCTTATAGAGTTAGATTTTGGGGGTGCAAACAAGAAAAAGTCCAACTTAATGGGGGTTATTTTTTTAAAAAAAAGTTTGGGGGTTTTGTTTGCACAACGTCGTAAGTTAGTGGGGGTTATTAGCAAAAAATCCTTTTTTTTCACTGCTACGGTTAAAATCTAGTAGCGTAGTGGGCAGTTGGGCTCGAGAAATAATAAATCTATCACAGTAAATCTATCACACCCCCATTAAACGATAAAACTTTATTTAATTTTTTAAAAATTTTTTTAAAATATAAATCACCATAAACCCTAAAATCTCATTTCTCACTCGTAATATAGAATATGATAAAATTTTCTAAGGATATGATAAAATTTTTTAAGAATATGATAACACTTTGCTAGGATATGAAAACTGATTATGCGTAACTAATCGAAAACAAGAGTGAAAAAAGAGGTAGGGCTCATACAACATTTGTTTATTATATCTCAGCAAAGTTTTGTCATATCCTCACAAAATTTAATCATATTCTATATTGCGAGTGAAAGTTGAGAGTGAATTTACCATTCATCCAATGGTCCAAAAAATAAAATTTATCATTAGATAAAAATTGTGGCCAGTTATAGACACAACACGTTGTGGCACGAGGCACGAGGGGCTTGGCACCTGGGCCGTCCCGGCACGGCCTGTGCCCATCCACCTATAACACTAACCTTTGATTTTATTCATCCATTAAAAAAACTAATTTTATAAAAAAAAAAGCTAATTCATCCACCCACCCCAGCCACCTTGCCCCGCCACGAACTGCTCCCCAGCAGCCCCCCTAAGCCTTGACAACATATTAAACAAGCACCTTATCCACCACCACCGCAAGCAAACTGCCACCAACTACAGACCCATCATCGTCGTAAATTCAAACCCGCCACCACCTTCCACTATAAACCGATCAACACACCACACCCATACCCACCAGCACCACGATACCAAATCCACCGCACCCAAACCAACATATATATCACTAGTAGAAAAATCGACATCGGGTGCAGGGTTTTTAAGGCCTATGGGTGCGATTCAGCCCCGCAGCCAATGTGGGGTGCATGATTTTTTTAGACCTATGGCTTCGGTTCCAACCGCAGCCATAAGTGGTTCAATAAATAAAAAAAGGACTTTTGGCTGCGGTTCCTCCCTAGAACAGTAGCCAAAAGTCATTTATTGGTTTTATATGTGTATACATATATATAAGGATTGGCTAAAAACCAAAAGATGGTTGAAAATCAGACAGAAAATGGTTTAAAGGGGCACATTAGCACTCTTAGGGGGTACATTAGATGTTTAAAGGGGTACAAATGGTTTTTAGCGAAAGTTACTAATATTTACAAAGATTGCCATTAGTAATCACACGTGTAACCCTTTAAGTGTCTAATGTAGGGTTTTTAGGTTGAAAACGTTTTTAGTTGATCCTCTTCCTATATATATATATAGGGTTGGGTACATTGACCACCAACTGTAGGTACATTCATCATACACTATAAATACATTGAGTAAAATACATTGACTTTATACCATAGATACATTGAATCTAAACTATAGAAGGAGTAAAGAGGGAGAATCAAATTTAATCTTAGTCATTCATTTGTTGATCAAAGGGTTGAGATTGCTTCTCACACTTCTCACCAAAACTACATTTCTCACATGAGCCTACTTCTATATATATATATAGAGAGAGAAAGTCAGGATCTGCTAAAAACCTAACTTAAGTTGAAAACAAAAACTATTGATATGAACCGTTAGATTTAGATCAACGGCTGACAATTGGTTTAGAAAACTAAAATAGTAAAAGAGGTACATACAAGATTAAAGAGGTGCATATAAGATAAAAAGGGTACATATTGTAGGAGAGACAAGAGAAGAGGATTAAGCAACACTTTGTAGTGGTACATATAAGATAAAACGGGTACATATAAGCTAAAAGGGGGCACACAAGTAGCATTGCAACAAAAACTTCTAATTTAAAAATGCTTGAATAATTATATGGTAAATTTTACTAAATAAGTGGTACATATGAATATAAAAGGGCACATACGAAAGAAGTGATGATAACTTTAAAACATTAAAATTTAATTTTATAATTTAACCTATGTAGGATTTGAACCTACATCTTTTGTGTGATTACACAAATGCTCTACCAATTGAGCTAATAGGTTTATCATACTCATTAAAACAATTCATAGAAAGGGATGCATATTAAATTAACAAAAGGGGTACATATTAAATTCAGGGGGCACATATTAAATTCAGGTGTACATATTAAAAACATGGGGTGCATACTAAATTCAGATGATACATATTAAAATCAGGGAATACATATTAAAAGGTTGTCATTTGTCAAAACATTTACCTTGAAATAATATTAAATTCAGGATGTATATAATATGATCAGGGAGTACATACTAAATTCAAGGGGTACATATTAAAACAAAGGGTACATAATAAAGGTGTCAAAACATTTACCTTAAAATCAAAGGGGCTTTCTTTGCTGCAGTTTGCCATTTTGCAGATAGTATTCCTTTGTTTGCTTGCCCTTCAAAGTCGATAATCTTCATGGCTATCCCATACAAGATAGAACACTTAATTTATATTGAAAGTAAAAGCAATAGAAAATGGAGAAAAATGCCTAATAAATTACACATGTAACAAATACTCAACAATATGATATTCGTAAAAACTCAAACCACATTTGAATCACAATATTTGCATAAATCAAACAAATCACATAAACATATCATGTTCAATCTCAAATTCTGCTCTATTTAAGAACGAATCTGAGATTATTCATATTATTATCTAAATTAACTTAAGATCGAACTTAAGATTATTCTCAGTTTAAGATTATTCAAAACGAACAGGTTTGATTACAAATGGAACAGAATCCAATTACAAATAGATAATTCATACGCATGTCATTAAAATGGAAGCAAAACGCACAAATCTGCATTGAATAATTTTAGGTTTGAATTCGACATCTGTTCGTTTTTTCATTCAACCTTAACACGATTTCGTTTGAATTAAATTGTGAAATATAAAACCTAAACCTAAGACTACATTGCAATTCAACAAGTTAACTTTTTACCAAATGAAGAAGATCTCAAACGATGATGATTGATTGCTGAGTGTTGAAGTTGAGAGAGAAAGAGAACAACATAGGAGAGAGATCGTTTTTTTTTACCAGAGGAGAGAGAGTTTCGGTTTTCTTAATATAGGAGAGAGGGTGCATTCTATTAAAGTAGATCAACGGAATAGATGAAATTGAATTTTAATCAGCGGTTAAGCTAAAAAGTTTTAAATTTTTAACTTAGTAGCTAGTTTTTACGAGATCCTATTCCTATATATATATATATATATATATATATATATATATATATATATATGTATGTATATAGAAGTAGGCTCATGTGAGAAATGTAGTTTTGCTGAGAAGGGTGAGAAGCAACCACAACCCTTTGATCAACAAATGAATGACTAAGATTAAATTTGATTTTCCCTCTTTAATCTTTAGGTAGTTTAGAGTCAATGTATATATGGTATAAAGTTAATGCATTTTTACTCAATGTATTTATAGGGTATGGTGAATGTATCTATAGTTGGTGGTCAATGTACCTCTAGGTCATAGTTGATATATTTAGTTCTTCTCACATTTCTCACGATAAGAAATTTCTCACCGGAACCTAACCCTATATATATATATATATATATATATATATAATACATTAAAATGTATAACACATAATACAATGGTGCGTGTACATATATATCTGTAAAATACAATGTCGATCGATCGGTCATCTCTAATACAAGCATGCGCATCGATATATATATTTCATTCAGTAGGACCAAGTTTGTCCATACATCCTAAAACCAAGTTTGTACATGTTTGGGCCCTAAGCCCAAAAAAGTCACAATGACCAAAATACCTCCGGAATTCCCAACATCTCCTAAAACACGTTTCGGACAGTTGTCACCATCTGAACATTCGAAGACAGGTGTCACAAATCCCCCCATACCAGCTGATTGACAGCCCCTAATTACTTGAATCAGCCCCAAAACCTCACCTATAAATATCCTACATTTTATGGCAGGTGAAAAAAACAGTTTTTTCTCTTATACACAATTCCCAATACAACAACCCTCTCTCTCTCTCTACATTTATACATCACTTTGCTGACTTAAGCATCAGAAGGGAATTCCCGGGTCCACCCCTGAGTCAGTCACCCTTGATCATTTTGCAGGACTCACTCAGCTAGGCCCGAGCCCGTTCGAGGGAGTCCAATCAACATCAAGGATCAGCTCATCCATAACCGAGTCATCATTAAGAGATCTAGTCAGCATACATTGAGGCACTCCCCAAATCATCATTTTACCTCATTGTATCTAAGTTTCTGTAAGACAGAAATAGATTGTCACCATCTGTGGGGACGCGACATCGATCAGTCGATAAATCAATGGCTAATACTAGATCTCATGCTACTCGTCGCTCGGGGACTTCCCTTGGTCAACCCCAAGTGAACGACTGGGAGCCTACATGGGCGGCTGATCGGGTCCCAGGGGTCGTTACTTCCTAGGTCCGGTCAAAGTATAAAAACCCTATTCCCTAACTATCCTAAATGGGTAGTATAATGGAGTAAGGGGTCGAATCCACAGAGAGGTAGGTGATCGGGATTATTTGTAGGCCAATCTTGCTATTTGAGGGTCTCTTTTTGGGGTTTTTTTTGGGTAAATTGGGATTTATAAACAATGAAACTAACCAAATTAGGCTACAACTACATCTACAAGTAAAGTCACTAGGGAAGGGGGAAAATCATGATATTGCAAATCATCAGCATGAACAATCATTTAGAAAGCACAAATCAATTGTTTCAAGCAAGGAGATTAGTTAATGCAAGTGGGCTTAGATTTCTCAGCCGACCCACTTACATAACATCTCAATCTAGACCAAACCAAACACCATGGATCGAATCGCTCGGTAGACTAGATCTCTCATTCTCTACCTCGCTCACAATCCGGTTCGAAATACCCTAGACCTTTTCTAACATATTGTCTCTAACCTCATGCTTAGATTTCTCAACCACACTTGGTTAGTCCAATATTCTATCCTAGAAGTTGGCCAAACTCCCAATCTAGCATTTTAATCCATGTTAGAAAACAAGCATCAACAAATAATTTCACACCAAACTAACAATTACTCCATGTTCAATAATCAAAATACCATCATTTTCCCCCTCCCCTAGCTAGAAATCTAGCCTAGGAGAGGGATATTCATACTAACAAAAGCCATAAATAAAGCAAGCATAATAGAAGAAGTAGAGAAACTAATAGACATGGAAGATAACAACTAGACTTGCAAATACTAATTCAAAGATTTAAACTTAAAATCTCAAAAACAATGAATAAGAAACTATAGCTAATGATAGATAATAACTCAACAAATGATGACATACAAATGATGAACAAATAACAAAGAAAGAAAGATTGAGAGATATTACCAAACTAGAAGATTAAATAAATAGATTGATTGCAAATGGAGAATAGATTGTTGAAGATTACAAGCTAAAAGTATCAAAACTCTAGTGTTTCTCTCTCTAAAATTTCTCAAAAATATGCTAAGTGTAATGATAATTTCGTCCCCCTCGACCTAGAAGAGTTGGGGTATTTATATATTACATGAGTGAGAACAAATGGACGCGCTGAAACTGGGCCAAGGGAGCGGACGCTCCAGGGGTTGGAGTGGACGCTCCATGCAAGGGGAGCGGACGCTCCATGCATGGGCGAGCGGACGCTCCATGGGTTGGAGCGGACGCTCTGGCCTTTGCTAGCAGCCAATGCCTTCTGATCATGGGCCGAGCGTCCGCTCTAAATTAGAGAGCGTCCGCTCTGACATGTCAGAGCGTCCGCTCTCATATTTAGAGCGTCCGCTCTGAGAAGACTGCGCAAAGAGCTGATCTTGTAAGGCTCATAACTTTTGATGTAGATCTCTGATTGGAGCGTGTAATATACCGTTGGAAAGCTCTTGAACTCTAGTTTCCAACACAATAGGCCCCGCATCCAAAAGATTTCCAGAAAAGAATTTATGCCCAAAATAGTGGAGGGTGGTCAAAACCGGCTTCGAATCCTTTGGCGTGGACCTAAAACAACTCATGTTAAATATCAAAGCACTTGTATTCCCATTTCCTCTCAAAAATGCATAGAAAATACCCAAAAATGAAACGAGACCCAAATCTTGGTAACATGTAACGAGCGGAGGAAAAACCAATTAAAAATGCACAAATATGGGCAAAACAAAGAATGAAAAGGATGAAAAATGACCTATAAGATGGTGCACAAATGCACCGATCAAAATCCCCCCAACTAACCTTTTGCTCGCCCTCGAGCAAAGTCAAATTGATTCCCGAACCACAGGATAACAACACTAAGTAATGGAAAATAATAACCTAATCAAACACAGCATATTTACACTAACTCACTGTCGTAGGAATCACGGTCATTTTTAGCGTAAATGACAAGCCATTTAAACCTCAAAGTTGTCAATGAGGACGAGTGATGCTCTCGTAAGGGTTTCCAAAGAGTTTAACCCATAACTCTTCCAACAATAGATCAAGGCAGAGGTTAACGAAAAGTCGAAAACAAAGAAAAGAAAAATAAAAGGAAGAAAAATAAAACAAAAATCCCTAGTCGGACTTGTAAATGGATCAAGGATCAATGAATGCAAACCTTTCTAAGCACTAGCGGAAAACATGCTCAAAAATGTCTAAGTTAAGGTGGATAGTCAAATAAAACATGCTACATAGAAGAACTAGAGAGAAACAATCCCCTTTTCGCTCTACAACCAAACAATCACAAGCTAAGCTAGTTTCATCTCCACCCTTTGAGGTAGCTCCTCATGACTCCCCGAAGGAGCCGGAAGAACAAAAAGGAGTAACAATTTAGGCTAGCCGACATCTCATCATAACAAAGCCGCTCAATATGCTTGAACCATGACTTCCTCCACCGACTATAACTCAACTCTCTAGGATCAAGAGGGCTTAAGGGTTGTAATGTAGGGCTAGGGTAAGGTAGGAATGAATTTGGCTTGTGGTGCTCAAAACTTAAATAGTGAAGCAAATAAGTGCCAATGAGCAACAAATAGCAAACAAACTCCTAATACGCCATACACATACACACAAAATCACCCAAGCTTATTCAAAGAAATAAACAAAATTTGAAAAATTTTACAAGATTTTTCGCAATATTCCTCCTCCCCCAAGCTTAAATGACACAATGTCCTCATTGTGAAAGAGAAAGGAATAAATGCTTGCCTTTTTTTTCTTTCTTTTTTTTCACCTTTTTTTTTCAATTTTTTTTTTCAATTATTTAACACGACCTTGCCTTTTTCAACTTAGGTCGGCTTTTGCTTGCAACTATGCAAATCAACACGTTTGCGCTTAGCAAACCTCCTTACTTCTCCACAAATTTCCGATACAAAGCAAATACAAACCACAATGCGCCAATTGCTTCACTATACCTAAAAGGATATAAGACAAAACAAGGGGCATACAAGGCTAGTAATGTGGCTAGAAGAAAGGAAAGGGCAAGCTCAAAAGGTTCCAAATGATAAATGCAAAGCAAAAAAAACTAGAAAAATGAAAGAAGCAAGACAAATAAAACAAAAAAAAAAAGGAAATGAAAAAGGAAAAAAAAAAATAAAATAAAAATGGAACATAACTAGGAAAATGAATGCCTCTGTCCTCCCCTAGAGTAGCTCGGTCGCGGTCTCGGCGAGTCATGAATCAAGTTCTTGATCAAGCTAAGTTATGACAAGGATCCTATCGCCACTCAAACAAAATAATGTTGAAGGCTTGAAAGATTTGACATTTCCTCACATGTTAAGGGTAGTGGATTGCAAATACTACCTCTAGGGATTCAACTAGCTAGCAAAGCATCACCAATCATTCCACAACCCAAGAGTTTAAGTTTCATGAACTCTAAAGCTCTAAAACCTAGCACATGATATTTGAAAATCAACCCCAACATCTCAAACCATGTGGACCGCTAACAATTAGGAAGGAATGCATTCAATGTCCAAGACTCTAAAGTGATCAAGTCCAAACTAAAAACAAGACCAAAAATACACTTTGCCTTGAAAAGAAAAGAAAAAGAAATGGAAAAAAAAGGAAAAACAAAATAAGAAAACTATACAAAAGTGAGGAAAACAAAATCCAAGCATGAATGACTCTCAAATAAGCAATCAAGACTCAAACAAATAAATAAATCGAGGCCCAACGCCATCGATATCCAAATGTCCTCAAGGGCTTGAAAGCCAAAATTAAAAGCCAAACATCCTCGAACAATCATCTCCTCCTAAACCTAACCCTAAAACTAAGCAAACAAGGGAAATAAAAGAGGAGAGTTTGGAAAGATCTCACCAAAGCAGGCTTCATCAATTTCTTACTTCAATTTGTCTCAAAAGGCTCTTTAAGTTCCTCAAACCTACATACACATGAGACAAGTCCAAACTTCCAAAATAAAAGCATTAATAACATAATGAAAATGAAAGATCAAAAGGTCCTCCCCCCCCCCCCCCCAATTCGAATGAAGCATTGTCCTCAATGCTTCAAACAAGTTCAAAGGGAGGGAGGGAGGGAAAGGAAAATAAGAGGAAAAGAGAAAATAAGAAAAATAAAACTATTTACAAAGGGAGACCATTTAATCTAGTAAATAAGATTGCAACGATCTCAAAATCTTGTCATGTGCAACCGCACACGACTCAATGAGTATCACATAGGCAAGAGTATACAATAGAGTAGGCACAAAGTGAATCAATACTCTATGCCTAAATGATGAAGAAAAAGCAAAATGAGAAAATTTACAAGGAAAAATGAAAAAATAAGAAGAAAAATCAAAACAAAAAGAAGAATCAAAAGAAAAAGAAGAATCAAAAGAAAAGGAGGAAAAATTGTCACTACTATACAACTTTGCTACAATGGTATCAACAAGAGAATCTTGGGGGTCATGAGTGGTAAGAGGATCCTCAAGTGGTGGACAAGTGACATAGTGAGGAAGAGAAATAGGGAAAGAAGGAACAAGATCAAGACTCTTGGAGAAAGGGGCATGAGTGGATAGAACGGGCGTCATGTCCTCGCAAAAACTCTCACTCACATCACAAGAACTCATAACAAGAGCACTCCTATCCAAAGCTTCTTCACCTAAAGATTCATCTCTCAACTCATCACCTACATCATCTACATCCACAAATAAAGGGTTGTGATAATCACGAGTTTCATAAGCATCCTCAAAGAGGGGGTTTTCAATCTCTAAGCCAAACTCATCATCATCACTATCACTAGAGTCACCATCTTCACTTTCAATACCATCTAAGTCATCAATTGATTGAGGTGGGTTAGGAAGAGACTGAATAATGGAGTCAATGGGAGAAGGGGAGGCAAAAAGAGAATCTAGGGATTCACAAACTTCCTCAAAAGCAACCTCTTCCTCTTCATGAATTGGACTCACCAAACCTAGGCATGGCTCATCATCATCACTACTCCAAAATCCATCATCAACAAGCACAATTTTCTCCCTCAAAACATTTTCTTTCTCTACATAGGGAGAACCACCATCAAAATCATTCGAGGACTTAGATTCATAAACACATTTTCCATAACCTCTCTCCTTGTCTATCCTCATCAACTCACGTATCACATCCTCACACTCTTGGTCGGTCATAGAGGGTATTGGATCACACTCCTTCACTAACCCATTGCTCTCATCCTCACATTCAAGAGGGGTAGGGGTGTAGCAAACATCTACTCTAGATTCAACATGTTCAACACATTCAATTCTACTACACATTAGTTCCTCTAAGTGATTCATGGCATCAAGAGTAGGATTCACATCATAGGCTTGAGAATGCATCACATCATTTAAATTAGGGGATGAATTAGCATGCGGGGGAGAGGAATGATCATCAACACACATGTTCCTCCTTTCTAACTTCATGTCATCGCAAAAGGATTTTATGCAATCTAAGATAAGTTGTGTATCAAAACTTGGAGCATGCACCTCATTACAATTTTGACTTAGAGAAGAAGAATCATGATATGACAAGTGAGGAGAAGCATTGTATGCACAAGGGACATCATTGTAATTCATGCAATCATTAGGTGGGGATGAAAATTCATAACCAAACTGCATAGAATCACAACTAGGAGAGGGGGTAGGAGGCATACCATAGTTGGGTTGAACTTGTTGTGGGTTTGTGCCCATATCCCACTCATATGAGTCTTGAGCTAAACATTTGAAGTAGTCAAAAGCATCATCCCAAGAAAGTGCTTGAAACCCTCCATTATGCCTATACTCAACCAAATTGAGAGTGAAATCGTTCAACCCGGCGTAAAGTACTTCACATAATCCACGTGTCCCACCAAAATACTTGTTGGGAAATACTTCACACACCCTATCGAAAAACCTCCAAAATGGCTCATTCTCAAATTGCGGAGGAATTGAGAAACTAGCCATTCTTGAAAATGAGTCTCAAGATATGTTACTTGTAAAACCAAAGCTAAGCAAAGGGTTAGCAATGACAAGAGAGAATAAAAGGAAGAGTAAAATAAAAGAAAAATAGTAATCACAATAAAAGGAAAATCAAAATCAAACTAGAAAATGAAAGCAATAACTGAAATCGCAAAAATAACTCAAAAACAATTCCAATCAAGTCGCACCTCCCCGGCAACGGCGCCAAAATTTGATCGGGTCCCAGGGGTCGTTACTTCCTAGGTCCGGTCAAAGTATAAAAACCCTATTCCCTAACTATCCTAAATGGGTAGTATAATGGAGTAAGGGGTCGAATCCACAGAGAGGTAGGTGATCGGGATTATTTGTAGGCCAATCTTGCTATTTGAGGGTCTCTTTTTGGGGTTTTTTTTGGGTAAATTGGGATTTATAAACAATGAAACTAACCAAATTAGGCTACAACTACATCTACAAGTAAAGTCACTAGGGAAGGGGGAAAATCATGATATTGCAAATCATCAGCATGAACAATCATTTAGAAAGCACAAATCAATTGTTTCAAGCAAGGAGATTAGTTAATGCAAGTGGGCTTAGATTTATCAGCCGACCCACTTACATAACATCTCAATCTAGACCAAACCAAACACCATGGATCGAATCGCTCGGTAGACTAGATCTCTCATTCTCTACCTCGCTCACAATCCGGTTCGAAATACCCTAGACCTTTTCTAACATATTGTCTCTAACCTCATGCTTAGATTTCTCAACCACACTTGGTTAGTCCAATATTCTATCCTAGAAGTTGGCCAAACTCCCAATCTAGCATTTTAATCCATGTTAGAAAACAAGCATCAACAAATAATTTCACACCAAACTAACAATTACTCCATGTTCAATAATCAAAATACCATCATTTTCCCCCTCCCCTAGCTAGAAATCTAGCCTAGGAGAGGGATATTCATACTAACAAAAGCCATAAATAAAGCAAGCATAATAGAAGAAGTAGAGAAACTAATAGACATGGAAGATAACAACTAGACTTGCAAATACTAATTCAAAGATTTAAACTTAAAATCTCAAAAACAATGAATAAGAAACTATAGCTAATGATAGATAATAACTCAACAAATGATGACATACAAATGATGAACAAATAACAAAGAAAGAAAGATTGAGAGATATTACCAAACTAGAAGATTAAATAAATAGATTGATTGCAAATGGAGAATAGATTGTTGAAGATTACAAGCTAAAAGTATCAAAACTCTAGTGTTTCTCTCTCTAAAATTTCTCAAAAATATGCTAAGTGTAATGATAATTTCGTCCCCCTCGACCTAGAAGAGTTGGGGTATTTATATATTACATGAGTGAGAACAAATGGACGCGCTGAAACTGGGCCAAGGGAGCGGACGCTCCAGGGGTTGGAGTGGACGCTCCATGCAAGGGGAGCGGACGCTCCATGCATGGGCGAGCGGACGCTCCATGGGTTGGAGCGGACGCTCTGGCCTTTGCTAGCAGCCAATGCCTTCTGATCATGGGCCGAGCGTCCGCTCTAAATTAGAGAGCGTCCGCTCTGACATGTCAGAGCGTCCGCTCTCATATTTAGAGCGTCCGCTCTGAGAAGACTGCGCAAAGAGCTGATCTTGTAAGGCTCATAACTTTTGATGTAGATCTCTGATTGGAGCGTGTAATATACCGTTGGAAAGCTCTTGAACTCTAGTTTCCAACACAATAGGCCCCGCATCCAAAAGATTTCCAGAAAAGAATTTATGCCCAAAATATTGGAGGGTGGTCAAAACCGGCTTCGAATCCTTTGGCGTGGACCTAAAACAACTCATGTTAAATATCAAAGCACTTGTATTCCCATTTCCTCTCAAAAATGCATAGAAAATACCCAAAAATGAAACGAGACCCAAATCTTGGTAACATGTAACGAGCGGAGGAAAAACCAATTAAAAATGCACAAATATGGGCAAAACAAAGAATGAAAAGGATGAAAAATGACCTATAAGATGGTGCACAAATGCACCGATCAGCGGCAGGGACGAATCTTGTCCAGCAAGATCCACGCTGCTTAGAAGCTGAGTCTGAGAGAGAAGCTGAGCCGGAACAAAGAGTGTCAGCTCAGAATGTTCATGAACAACAACTAGTTACAAGAAGAGACCTTGATCAGGTCGTCACTCCGCTATCAAAAACACTTCAGGCAAATCTGCATGCCATGTTCTCCTACACGCCAAGTGACGAGACGTTGCACTCAGTACCATGCAAAAGCAAGGCTCCGTCCAAAGGTAAAGCCCCTCAGGAAAGACCTAGAGTAATGCTGAAGGGCGGACCTTCTCGGCCCCCTCCAGAAGGAACTCTCCGGAGCCATTGAGCTCGAACGGCTGAAAGCCACACTCCAGTTATAAGGTGTGTTGAGCCGCGACCCTTGATCAACCTAGAGGAACCACGGAACGGAAAGACGATTGAAAAATCCTGACCTCCTAGGCGTCGGCCAACCTGCTGGGACAGGCTGGTCGAGCCAACGAATGACCGCAATATATTCCCCCCTCGGTCGAAAATCGAAGGACCAACAGATGCAAGAACTCTCCTCAACAATAGAAGACTTTACAATGGATCTATGGACGCTCGGGAAGTCATAGATCAGAGACGCCATCAGGATGCTCGGCGGATAATAGAGCAAAGAAGGGAGCCTCCACCTGAAAATACTCAGCGGGATAACCAAAGGTACCGAGGTCGTCCTGGCACAGGCCAACATCCCGATCCGAGGATCCGAGGGCACTCCTATCACGGGTCCTTTCATGACAACCGGGCAAACTCGGCCATTCAGGACGAGTTCGGTATATCCCGAAGAAATGCTCCCTGAATAGATCCATCAGTTGTACTCTCTTGCCAGAGTCCATTCAGTCGAGAGATTGTGGAAAGGTACCTCCCATTGACTCTTTCAAAGAAGCTACTGACCCCACTGACCATCTGGCGGCTTACAAAGCCGATATGGCAGTGCAAACTAGGTACGAGGCTTCATGGTGCAGGTTCTTCCCAACTACCCTCAAGGGGACATCGCTCAGCTTGTTCAATGATCTGCCCCCATGCATCATTACTAGCTTCTCAATCTTGGAATCATTGTTCATTCAGCACTTCATGGAAGCCAAGAAACACAAAAAGACAAGCATCCACCTAATGTTTTGCAAGCATGGAGAGAACGAAGGGTTGGCTGAATACATCAAAAGGTTCAACTCTGAATCGCTGGAGATTCCCAACCTGAAGGACTCCATAGCCTTTGCGGCATTGATGTCGGGACTCTGTCCGAGTCGACTCAGATTCGACATCTTGAATGACGAAGTCTCCACCTTCTCTGAGGCCATGGCTCGAGCGCAAAAATACATCAACGCCTCCGACATCAATCATCCGAAAGAAGGTTCCAAGAAAGACAAACGCAAGGAAGCTCCGAGAAGCAAACCCGACTCAGGCACAAAAGAAAGGGGCTCAAGGGACGACTCACGATTCAACACCTCTAGACGTGAGATATTCCTCGATATGAAAGGGAAAACCAACTTCCCGAAGCCCAATCCGATAAAGACTCCTAGCACTCGTCGGGACAAAAAGAAATGGTGCGAATATCACCCGGAATGCGGCCACACCACTCAGGAATGCCGCGAACTGAAAAAGGCATTAGACCAGTTGGCCGATGAACGAAAAATCAATCGTTACTTGCAACATGACTCAGACAAGAAGTCAAAGAAATCTAAGAGCAATGATACTCTGGACATGGTGTGTGTCATTGCAGGGGGCATCGCCTCTGGAGGAAGTAGAAACAAGGCACGGAAGTCTCATGCTCGACAACTCAGATTTCCAGTAATGGCTGTCAAGGAACAACCACCATTCCCCACTATGGTCTTCGATCAGATCATATTTCCTTCAGCTCAGTTCCCTCATAACGACCCCTTAATTAGTGGTCGAAGTAAAGATTGCCAATTCTCTGGTAGAAAGAGTACTCATTGATGGTGAAAGCTCAGCTGATATCATCACACTCGGCTGCCTTACCAAATTAGGCATTCCAAGCACTGAGCTAACACACGTTCAGCATCCCTTAGTCAGATTCGGAGGTCAGATGACCGACTCCAAAGGAACAATCAAACTTCCTGTCCGAATAGGGCAAAAGGGCGAAGGAAGAAACTTGATGGTGGATTTCATAGTGGTAGACGTGCCTCTGCCTTACAATGTCATTCTTGGAAGGCCCCTTCTCAATCGAGTCTAGATGGCCATATCCACCTATCAGCTACTTCTATAGAATGAGACGGACACAGGAACCGTCAGAAGGCTATATGGAAATCAGCGCTCGGCTCGAGAATGCTGTGTTAACAACTTTAAAATGCCGAGCCAAAAGGTCGAGGAGGAACGAAATGAGCTGACTACGACTGGGACAATAGTCAACGTCAGAGTGAAAGAAATGTTTATCACGGACTCTCCTAAATGTTATTCCTGACCACAACTAGTAGAAGAAAATGAGGAAGTGACTATCGGGCATGAAGAAGAAACGGTCAGGGTAGGAAGGGCCCTCGGCCATCAGCAAAGAGAAGAAATAGTCAGGTTACTCAGAGAATACCGAGATGTGTTCGCCTTCTCAGTAAACCAAATGCCCGGTATCGATACCTCGGTCATACAGCATGAGCTGAACATCAAGGAGGGATACAACCCTGTCAAACAGAAGCTGAGGCATCAAGGCCAAGAAAGAACCTTGGGCACGGCTTCTGAGGTCAAGAAGTTACTTGATGCAAGATTCATTTAAGCATGTAAATACAATGATTGGTTGGCCAACGTGGTGCTGGTCAGAAAGTCCAACAAAACTTGGCGAATGTGCGTGGACTTCACTGATCTGAACAACGCTTGTCCCAAAGACGATTACCCTTTGCCAAAGATCGACAAACTCGTCGACTCAACGACAGGGCATGCTCTGTTCAGCTTCATGGACACCAACGTGGTATATCATCGAATCCCTTTGGCAGAGAAAGATCAACCGCACACAACATTCATCACTAATCAGGGAGTATACTGCTACAATGTCATGCCCTTTGGTCTAAAGAATGCCAGAGCCACATACCAACGCTTGGTCAACAAGGTCTTTGAGATAAAAATCGGGAAGAATGTCGAAGTGTACGTGGACGACATTATCATAAAAAGCAAGATGGCCTCAGATCATGTCCAAGGTATGAACGAAACCTTGGAAACACTCAGGAAATTCAATATGAAGCAAAACCCCAAGAGATACATGAAGTTGTATGCAGTAGTCATCAAGGAGCACGCTGATAAAGGTACGTCACACTAATCTACGCATGAACATTGAACATGTTAGGTCACGTGATGGTCGTGAGAGGCGGAGAAAACTACGGGAACTAACTAAACTACACTATGGAAAACAAGAATAAAAGGGACTAGGGTAAGAGATCCATAACTCATACCACCATGAATTATGAATCAATCGAAACTTAGACTTAGGTCATGGATAAGAGGAGGTCGTTCTAAGATCACACTACTCTTTCAAGCTAGTGTGATGACCGGGAAGACATACACAAACCTACTTTCATGGCAGAACGTCTAATTAGTCATAAGCACAAATCACGAGGACCGGTAACTTTCCCTTGATTGAAGGCCCAACTTTCGTCGTGCTTCCATCAATCGAGCGAAGGGAGTCATCACCCATGTTCACCTTTTGGTCCTTCGGTGGGGATTCTTCTTTGAATCTAATGTTAGTTAGACACGAGACTCAATATAATTGAACCTTTGGTACCAAAACTACCACAATCCAAGTCCAACAAACAACTAAACCACAAACATGAAGGATTTTGAGGGGTTTCACTCAAACCCTAGAAATAACTACTCACACATAATTAACTAAAGCATGATAAAAACTAAAACTAAATACATAAATTAAAACTCAAACTATGAACAATAAAAATCAACAACTAAAACCTAGAAAACTATGAACT
Source organism: Salicornia ramosissima (assembly GCA_951394345.1). NCBI lineage: Eukaryota > Viridiplantae > Streptophyta > Magnoliopsida > Caryophyllales > Amaranthaceae > Salicornia > Salicornia ramosissima. Next base: position 32,016,293 of record OX596234.1, on the reverse strand, counting down.
TTACTTAAACACCAAAAAACTATCAACTAAAGCAACATAAACAACTAAACCAATATAAATATCAAGCATAAACAACTAAAACAACATAAAGCATAAGAATCTAAATCAACAACAACAAGAAGCAGAAAAAAACTAAGTACATAAAGCAAAGAAAAGCAAGCAAAAGAAAGCAATAAATACCTTAAATTGAAGAACAAGAAGAAGATGATGAAGAACAACTAAGCTAGTTGCATAATTTGAAGAACAAATGATAAAGTTTACAAGAGAGAAAGAGAGAAAAACTAATCTAAACTAAGCCTTTGAGCGTCTAACCTCAGCTACTAAGCAAAATGAGGAGAGGGGAGTATATATAGTGCTCCCAAAAATACACGAAAAATGACCTAAAACAGATTAAATGATACGAACAGGGCCTTCTCAGCGGGCGCTTGGCAAAAGTCAGCGGGCACTGGAGAGGTCTTAGCGGGCACTGCAGCCAAAAAATAAGTTGCTATCTGTTCTTTCCAATTCAGCGGGCGCTTGGAAATCTCAGCGGGCGCTGGAGAGGTCTCAGCGGCCGCTGGACAACTTGGCAATTAGTTTTAAAAACGTCATAAATCCTTCATTTCTTATCATAATTTAGCTTACAACCAGGCGTTTCGAAGCTATCGGAACGAACTTTCACCTCGAACTTGAATCGCCTTAAAATGATAAGTATGTAAAAAGTTATGGCCTTTCAAAGTTGACTTATGCTCGAAAAGTGGTGATTGTGGCCTTGGCATTATTGCGGCACACTTCTTAAAGCTTCTCGGGACCTCTCACGACCCTTGTCGGCTTTTAAGAATGGATCGAAAAAACACAAAATACCTACATGAATGAACACAAGGCATAAGTAACGCAAAAGTGGTTAATTATTAGCAAAAACGGTAAGAAAAAGCATTATTCAACGAAAACACAAATAAGACCTAAACTAAGCTAAAAAGGCCTAAAACTAATAAAACTAAGCCTAAAAGCAACAAAAAACAAGTGAAAAGAGCCTGGGAAATCGGTCCTAAAATGGACCTACCAAACTCCCCCAAGCTTGCTTTTTGCTTGTCCTCAAGCAAATACAACATGGAAAACTTAAAAATAAAATCCTAACTTACTTTCGTAGGAATACAGTTGCTTTTCACAAAAGTAACAAGCCATGTAAACCTCTAGGCCACCAAAGAGGACGAGTGTGTTCTCGTAAGGGTTTCCCAAGAGTTTAACCCATAACTCTTTCAAGAAGAAACCAAGGCAAAGGTTCACAAGAAATAAAAGAAAAGAAAAACAAAAATAAAGGAAAATAAAAGGAAACAAACAAAACAAAGAAACCTAGTTAGACTTGTAAAAGGACCAAGGATCAATGAATGCGAACCTTTCTAAGCACTAACGGAAAACATGCTGAAAGATGTCAAGGGTGGATAGTCAAATAAAACATGCTAGATTGAAGAACTAGAGAGGAGCATTCCCCTTTCGCTCGACAACCAAACATCAACATGCTAAGCTATTGTCGTTTCCACCCATATAGGTAGCTTCTCATAACCCCACGAACGAGTCAGAAAAAAAAGGAGAAACAATTTAGGCTACTCGACATTTCATCATAGCAAAAACTGCTCAATATGCTTGAAGCATTACTTCCTCCACCGACAAAGACTCAACTATCTAGGATCAAGAGGGCTTTAGGGTTGTAATGTATGGATAGGGATAGGGTAGGAATCAATTTGGCTTGTGGTGCTCAAAACCTAAACAGTGAAGCAATAAGTACAAATGAGCATCAAATAGCAAACGAACTCCTGAAATTCGCACACATACACCAAAAGCCCCCAAGCTTATTCAAAAAACTATATAAAAAATGAAAAATTTATACAACAAATTATTTTTTTTATGAACTATTTACTCCCCCCAAGCTTGAATGACACAATGCCCTCATTGTGAAAAAGGAAGGAATAGTTGCATTTATTTTTTTCTTCTTCTTCTTCTTTTATCTTTTATTTTTTATTTTTTACAACTTAGGTCAACTTTTGCTTTAATTCATACAAATTAACAGACTTTCTGTGACGACCCAACTCGTATCGAGCGGCGCGGAAGTGACCGACGAGTCGAGTTGTCATACTAACATACAAACATACCTAAAATCTAAAACAAAACCTCGAATTTTATTATTATAAAACCCAAAATGTACAAAACCACAAGTTATACGTAACTAAGTCCCAAATAGTCATTACTAAAGAAACAACTCCAAATCTGTGGTTATAGTTAGAACGTACATGCTACAACTTCTAAAAGTCCGAATATAATAACAACGGAAAAATAAAACTATAGGAAACAATGAACGGCGCTCGCCCAATCCCAAAGCTAAGCAACACCGTCAAAACATAAATCCACCATCAGTGGCGAGTAACATAACAATCCCACCCTAACGTGGATACACATAAACATAGAATAAATCAAACAAACAAATCAGGCACTCAACCAAACAAACATGCAACGTAAAAACAACAATAATAGTAACATTAATAATAACTCACTTGACTTTAATTATCCAATCTTATCATAATCTTTGTCGCTATCATTTAAATATTAGATCGGACTATGCTCGTACGAACACATCTTACGTGATCGAACTTTCCTACTATGCCAGGAATGAGAATCTTACTCCCAAACCCATGAACCCCGTCTTACGGAAATCCATATCATAAAGACGACATAGTAGGTATTCACTATCCCAATACCGCGGTTAGGATAGGGGCAACGTCTTAACCCAAGTCTTGGAATCTTACTCTAAAGTTAGGCGTCTAAATGCAAAATCAAGCTAATCTTTATCTTTCTTTACATCTTGGTTATTCTCAAGTTCGCATCTTACGCCTTTACTTGAGTCTAACTACTTACATCATAATCTTAGAACTTCTTTAATCAATCTTTATACTTTCTTTAACTTTCTTTAATTATCTTTAATAATCTTTAATTAATCTCTACTTAAAGAATACATGGTCATAACAAAGAAAATCAAGATTCATCATATCATGACCAAGAAACTTCAAGAAACATGAACCATCATAAAAATATTCATCGAATATACGTTCTTTTATCTTAAATCATCAAATACAAATACAAGCAAGATTTACATAGAACTCATCGAGATTATCAAGAACACATTCATCAATCAATGCTCAATTGCATGCATGATACATGCACAATTCGAACATATTTCAGCAACGTTTCATCAATTCTAAGCATCAAAACTTCATGAAAATTGAACATAAACATAACCAAACATGAAACTATCAAAAGTAATCATAACATACATGAAAACCGAGCATAAACATCATGGAAACGATTCCCAAAACTGCCCAGAAATTCACGCATGGCATAGGCTAGATTCAACAAACTTTCGGTCTAATTTGGTCATCAAATCTACCCTATGAACTATGGTATTCAAATTAGGATGAAATAGCATGTTACCTTAATTAAACGGAATAGAAAACAACACAAAACTCGCTGCCCGGAACTTGTTATACACGGTGCAAATACACGGACCACCACCACCACACGGTGCTTCCATGCACGACCACCACTCGAACACGGCTACCCAACACGAGCACGGCACGACCTTTAATTCTCACGAACCACCACTGCACGGCCAGCCACGAACCACCACACGTGACCCCTTCGAACCACACGAACACCAAACCCAATCACGTAGTAACCCAGAACCCAACCCAAACTAATGATATTGAACTAAAAAGATGAAGATAAGTGGGTGTTTAATCACTTAAAGATCAATGGGATATGAATCTTTAAGTTTTGGGTTGAAGAAATTAATGAACAAATGTTGATGGTGATGAGCCAAAAATGGCGTGTGGAATGGGAGATAATGGAGGAGTGTGTTTAGTTTTTAATTGTGAGCAAGTGATGACTAATGAGCAAATGAGCCTTAAGCCTTACTAACACTTCTATTTATAGAAGTTAGTTAAGGTGTGAACATAAGGCAAGTGCCAAATCATGTCGTATCATAAGGGGGCCTGTTTTGGGCAAGCCTAAGTGGGCTTTGATGATCACTTGGGTTAATTGCACTCATGCATGATTAATTACGATTAAATTTGCTATTGGCCCAAAAATAATTAATTAGAAAATTAAAAATTAAAATTCTAATTAATTAAAAATAAAATAAAATAAATAATAAAACAATTAATCATCAAATTAATCACACCCATGTAATAAAAAAAATAGTCCAAAGAAATTTAGACCATACACAAATAAATACAAAAGCAAGCAATAAAAACAAATAAAACAACACGAAAATCTGCGGCGTTACACTTTCTCTTGGGTGAACTCCTTACTTCTAAAATTTTCAATACAAAATAAATACGAAGCAAGACGCTCGCTCCAATTGCTTCACTGCACCTAAAGGGTATAAAACAAAACAATGGGAATCAAGGCTGGTAAAGTGGCTAGGAGAAAGGAAGGGCCAAGCTCAAAGAGTTTTTTTTTTGTTTTATCAGTAAGAAAGAAAATTTATAGCTCAGAAAACAACTCTTTACAACCTAAACTACCAAAAAAATGGCAGCAGAAAATTCCAAGCAGACATCCCTGCTTGACAAAATCAAATACAAAATGAATCAACCCATCTCCTATCCACTATAGACATTTTGTTTGGCATTATAGTATATATTCTGTTCTTTACAAAAATTTTAGGGATATTTCCCCAGGTACCCCTGAGGTTAGGCCTAATAGCCAGAATGCCCCCGCTTTTTTTAACTTGCATTAGGTGCCCCTGAGGTCAGTATAAATGGCTAGAATGCCATTATTGCAAATTTCGACCACAAATCATGACTAATCTGTTCATTTTTTCCAAATTCCAACCTCAAATCTGACCCTTTAGGGTTAAAATGACCCGTAAATTCTTAAGAGGACAATTTTTTTAAACACGTAGATCAAAGCGCGCAAATCGAGGTGAATCAAGACGTAGATATATGTGCACAAAAATTGTCATCTCAAGGTTTTACGAGTCATTTTTACCCTTAAGGATAAGATTTGAGGTCAGAATTTGCAAAAAACGAACAGATTAGCCCTGATTCAAGGTCGGAATTTGTAGTAATGGCATTCTGACCATTTATACTGACCTCAGGGGTACCTAATGGAAGTTAAAAAAAGTGGGGGCATATTGGCTATTAAGCCTAACCTCAGGGGTACCTGGGGAAATATCCCAAAATTTTATATCGTTTACAACTTTATCTACACTAGTGACCAAAGCCTTCCACAACAATTGTTTCCTTGCTTGCCAAATGAAGTAGACAGCTACAGCTAAGAAAGCATTCCAATCAAGCCTTCTTATATTAGAAGCTCCACACATTCTAATCCATCTCCATACTCTGAACAGCAGCATCTCCTTGCAGCTCATGCCAGCCCACACACCAGCTCTCAGCAGCACCTCCCTACTGTACGAGCATTTAAAGAACAGGTGGGAATGAGATTCATCCACAGCTCCACATAATAGACAACTCCTATCAGCACACACCCCTATTCTGCACAATCTGTCCCTAGTTCTGAGCCTCACATTTGCAGCTGCCCAGGCACAGAACTGGTGCTTAGGCACAGCCAGCCTATTCCATACTTTTACATCCCATCTAACCTGTATGCCATGTGTTTCTAATTTCCCATACAGCCATTTAACAGAAAAGGGCCTCATGCCAACCAAATCACCTTCACCCATCACCTGTGCAATCTGCTCCTTGACAAAACAAAGTTTTTTCCAATACCAGCTAGCATCCATCGGAGAATTATACTCCCACCAATTCCTCCCTTTAATATACACTGCATTCACCCATTTTATCCATAAGTTATCCTTTTTTGAGGACATAGCCCAAATATGTCTACCCAAGTTGGCTAAGTTCCAAACATGTGCATTTTTAATACCCCACCCTCCATATTTCTTAGGGGTACACACTTGCTCCCAACAAATTATCCCGGGCTTAGAACAGAAAAAATTGCCACTCCATAAAAAAGCTCTACATACTCTACCAATGTCATCCAAGACCTTCTTTGGAAGCACATAAACTTGAGCCCAATAAAGGTGGATAGACAATAGGACAGAGTTGATGAGTTGGGTCCTCCCAGCAAATGACAAACTTCTAGAACTCCGGGCCCTAATTCTAGCTGTCATCCTATCCACAAGCTGTTCACATTGAGCCATTGAAACCCTTTTAGAACAGATTGGGACTCCCAAATATTTGAAAGGCAACCTTCCTAGCTTGAAGCCAGTAACCTGCCTTAGCTCCCGAACTATTTCTTCCTGCACCCCACTGCAATAGATTTCAGATTTCATCACATTTGCATACAGCCCAGTGCTTGAAGAGAACATCTAAAAGGCCTTCATAAGCATCTCAACTGAGGTTCTCTCTCCTTTAGAACACAAGATCAAGTCATCAGCAAAACATAAATGTGTTAGCTAGATCCCCCTACACCTAGGATGGAATTTGAACCCTGGTTCTTTAGCACAATGCATCAAACACCTGGATAAATACTCCATACAAAACACAAAAAGCAAGGGAGAAATAGGATCACCTTGTCTCAACCCTCTCAAGGAAGAGAAGAACCCCTTAGGACAACCATTTATCATGAATGAAAACTTTAGAGTAGTGACACAAGCCATAACCAACTTAACAAAAAAGGGTGGGAAGCCTAAAGCATTCATCATTTCCTACAAAAAACCCCACTCAATTGTATCATATGCCTTCCTCAAGTCTATCTTCATTAAGCAACTGGGTCTATTAGCCTTTCTCCCATAATGCCTCACCAGATCTTGGCACACCATTATGTTATGGATGATGTATCTAACATGAACAAAAGCACCTTGATTCTCTGCAATAATATCAGGGAGAACCATCCTCAGTCTATTACTTAGGACCTTTGTAATACATTTATAAAGTGCATTACAATAAGAGATTGGCCTAAATTCAGTGACATCCCTAGGACAGTCCACTTTAGGGATTAAAGTAATAAAAGTAGCATTCAGTTCCTTCAGAAGCTCCCCAGTCTCCAAAAAAGAGAGAACAGCTTTACAAACTTCCTCTCCCACAATGTCCCAATTATATTTGAAAAAATGACTCCCAAAACCATCAGGCCCTGGGGCTTTATCCCCACTAATAGAGAACATTGTTGTCTTTATTTCCTCATTACTATAATTCTTGGAAAGTATATCAATATGCCCATCATTAAGCATAGGTCCCTGCTGAACCATTTCCATTTCAACAGCCCCTCTATCATGCTTTGAAGACCCCAACAGCTCATTATAATACTCAAGAAAGGCCTCAGCTACCCCCTCAGAATCATCCTTCCACACTCCATTCTTATCATACAAGCAATACACATTATTATGCAATCTTCTCTTCTTAATGCTCTGATAAAAAACAGCTGTGTTCTGACCCCATCCTTCAACCAAGCAATTTTAGCCTTCTGTTTTAGGAACTCAATATGTGTTCTGTGAGCCTTTTGATAAGCAGCACTGGCCACATCCTCATCCCTCCTAAACTCCAAATTCATTGGATCATCATGAAGCCTAGCCTGAGCCTCCAAGTACACCTTATAAGCAGCAAGTTCATCAGCCTGAATATTAGAGAAACCATGTTTATTTAGAGCTATCAGCCCTGCTTTCACTGATCTTAATTTCTTAACCACCTGATACATACTAGTACCAAACAACTCCACATTCCACCCATTTTTCACAACATCATCAAACTTATCAGAGCTCCTCCACATTCTGAAGTACCTAAAAGGTCTCCTCCCACAATTATCCTGCCTACTCACTCTAACCACCACAGGGGAATGATCAGAAACCCCCTCATGCATAAACATAACAACAGCCCTTGGGAAGCATTCCGTCCGACTATCATTAGCCATGGCTCTATCCAGTTTAGAAAAAAGTCTAACCTCTGATCTTTGCCTATTACTCCATGTGAAGAAATGCCCAACAGAGCTCAGATCACTGAACCCACATTGCTCCACACATCTTCTCCCATCAACCATTTCACTCTCCCTAACCAAAGCACCAATTCTCTCATTCATGTTCAGAACACAGTTAATATCCCTAGTAGCAACCAAGGACCCACAAACTTGTTCCTCAACAACTCCAACTCCTGCCATAGAAGCACTCTATCCTTCTAATCATTGAAAGCATACACAAAGGTGCAAAAGAAAGATGTCATCCCTCCCTTAGGCTCCAAAGCACAATGAATCAGTTGAGCAGAAGAAAATAATATAGTCACTCCAAATGACAAAGGATTCCAAGCCAAGACAATCCTCCCATTATAATGATTAGTAGAGTTAGAGGTAAAGCACCATCCTTCAAAGACGTTTTGATAAAGTGACCCCATGTTAATGGACTTCACTTTAGTTTCCAAGATACTAATAACCCCTACATTTTGAGAAAAGAGAAATTTCTTCACATCCTTCTGCTTGTCAGGGTTATTAATCCGTGTCACATTCCAACATAAGCTCAAAGAGTTTCAAAGGATAAATGTAAAGCAAACACCTAGAAAAGTGAAAAGAAGCAAGACGCTAAAATAAAAAGGAAAATGAAAAAGGAAAATTGGAAAATAACTAAGAACTGAATGCCTCCGTCCTCCCCTAGAGTAGCTCGATCACATTCTCGGAAAGTCATGAATCAAGTTCTTGATCAAGTTATTGTAATACCTTGAAATTTCGGGATATTTTAAATTTTTCTTAATTAATTAATTATATAATTAATTAATTATTTAATTGATTATTATTTAATTAATTATTAATTTGTTTGTAGCAATCTAATTATTTTACTATAGCCCAAACCTTTGATATCATCTTGCCAAACCCAAGCCCAATTTCTTTCTCTTTACCCTACACCTCACGGCCACCTTTCTCTTTTCTCCTAATTAATTTATTTATTTTGTTTTAGCCAATGTTATCAATTTGTATCTATTTTGACCCTTTCCTAAAAATCCTATTTTTACCCTAACTTCTCCTAATTTCCCTACTAGATTATAGGAAACCATAACCCCCCCCTAAATATTCTTTATATACACGGCCAACCAAGAGGAATAACAACAACTTATGATACTATCCTTTTCTTTCCAAAAACAATCACAAGAAAACTCCTAAACTCTTTACTGATCTGTCAACCATCAAGATTGCAACAAGAAACTTAAAGAACCACTAGGAGTCGTGTAATCTTGTTATCATTCGAACCTATCCCTTCAAATCAAAGGTAATTAGATTGCTTTATTTAATCTGTAGGATAGATTAGTTATATAATTTTTAGAATAGATTTAATCATGTTTAGAATAGGTTTAATTATGTATAGAATTGCTTAGAACTACTTAGAATTGCTTAGAATCATGCTGGATGAATTTTGAATTGTTTATTGATGATTAAACATGTTTGTCGAGTGCTTCTAATATCATTCCAAGATATTTTGACAGGTTTATTTCATGTTCTTGCTATGTTTTATGATTGTTTTACGATTCTTGCTAGTTTAGAACTGATGGAATTAATTATGGAATAATTATGAATGATGATTGATTGTTGATAATTGTAATTAACTAAATTAAAGTGTCAATTTTTGTTGCTTGCTTCAAGAATGTCGAGTGGTGTAGTGTTATAAAAGGAGGATTTTTATCATGTTTTGAGTATTATTTGTTGATGATTGTTAGTTTATTTGATTATCTATTTATTTAATTGATTGATTGAATTGTTTATATGATTATTTAAGGAATTGAATTAATTGTTGTTTTATTTAGTGAATGTCGAGTGGTACAAGTCTTGGACTAGAGTTTTGAGTCAAGTTAAGTTGGACTAGAATTGATTAGAAGTCAAGTTGTGTCAATAAAGGATTGAGTTGTGAACTAGAATTGAGAACAAAATTGTAATATGTAAAAGATGATTAACTATGAAGTGACCGCCTATCTAGTGGCTTAAGTTGCCATGAATATAGGTTTAGTCAAAGCCACTGTCCTATCTTCGGATTTAGGACAGTTCTTGATCCCAGTGCCGGGAAGTAGATCTAACATGGTTGACCCGGCATGAGCAAGGAAAGTTGGGGAAGAATTAAGGTTTCCCCTACGAGCATATGACTGGTCACGGATTAGCACCTGAACTGAATAGAACTAAAAGGTCATTAGTGGTGTCTAGAAGTTTAGAACTTAATAAGTTAGTTCGGAAGGTCTCGGTTATTATGTTTGTAACGACCGGACTTTTCGACTTGTCGATTTACAAAGGGAAAGCGACATTCGGATCGTTACTAACTTAAATAACAATAAATCAACTTAATTGAATGAATAAATTATCTTATATTAAATTAACTACTGAAAATCCATAATCCAAAAGTCACTAATACATATAAAGTCTGGAAATTCTGTCCCAACATGCTGGGATCATAAGATAAACTAAGTTAATGTCTCAAACCGTTCTGGGAATACTAAATACTCAAAATAAAATACTAATCTACTCAAGCCCATCCAGCGGAGCCCGCTCTACTCTGCTGCATCGTCATCTGAAACTGAGGGGGGGGTCCACCGTCAGTGGCGAGTAACTAGGCTGTCCCATTTAATCGAGGGACCACCAAACACATAATAGCATAGAAATATGCATAAAAACTGTAAAGAAATCTAATACATGTCTTTATAAAAATGTACAAAAATACGTATAACAGTACGTATAAAAATACGTATAAAAGTACGTATGCGAATACGTATAAACACACCTGCAGAAATACGGTTAGAAATACGTATAATCTACGTATAATGTACGTACAATCAACCCTGCAAATACGGTTAGAAATACGTACAAAAATACACTCAACATTCATACATACATGCATCCTTACTCGCATACATACATACCCATAAATACAGAAATACACAGCGGAAGACTTAACATACTAAACTTATACCTTATACTATACATCTTAAATTATCCCAATCCTTAACTTATACTTAACCCTTCTTAAATTATATCATTAATAAATCTTAATCATATCTTATCATAATCTTATCTTAATCATATCATATCATAGTCTTATCTTGATCATATCATATCATAATCTTATCTTAATCGTATCATATCATGTCTTTCTTATCATATTAGATCATAACATATCTTATCATCACATCTTAGAAATCATCTTAAACTTCATCTTATGATTTCATCTTATCAAATCGTATGATCGTAATATAATATCTTTGTTGGACCGGTCACTAATAACTCGTTATGGATCTCGTGTTTCACCATAACTCCCTAGAACATGCCGGGAGGAGCTCGTGTACTCAATCCCATAGCGGATCCCGTGTTTCACCGCTAAGTCTAAGCTATGGCCATAACTTCCTGGTAGCGACTCGCAGATACGGTTACCAGACGACTACATGTTCTAAGGTCAAACTACTCGGGGGAACTCATGTGTTCGTCCCATTGAGTAGTGGTTCTGACTTAACCCACTAATGACTCGTGTATCATACAGGTGGGTGTCCATATTGTATCTTATATCTTCAATTAATTTAATCATATCATATATTAGGATAATACTAGGTGACCGTAATAGGAAATGAAATGTTCGGAGTCCCAGGAAAGAGAGGTGCGGCACGTATATTGGCCACCTTAAATACCAAGTCTTTCCTAGCCAGAGACCGAGACATAACATGTATAGCTATTACTCTGTTTCCTTTCTTATCCCTAATAATATCTTATACTTCTCATATTCTTATAACATATACTATTCCTTAATACATATCATATACTTATAATCCTATCCTTTCGGATACTAACCTTAATATTATATCATATATTATTTGTAACAATATCCAAATATTTATATTAATATTACTAATATTATTTTCGGTCCTCCTAATAATAATACTAATAATATCTTTTTATCCCTTCACTTTACAACTTATCCCTAATAATTATTTTGTCCATAACTTTTATTATTAATTATTTCCTAAATTAATAATAATTCAAAACTAACCAAAATATAATAAAAATCCTATTTTTCCTACTTTCACCACACTCGACATTTTATATCAATAATAGCCAAAATTATTCAATTAATTTATATGAATTCAATCATCAAGAATTAAATAATTTAACTAATTAATAAACATAAAAAATCATATTTTTCGACAACATTCATCAAGATTAACATAAAAATAATATTTTTAACCCTTCTTTTAATTTCTATACACTCGACAATTAGAAGACAATAACAAGATTTAATTTTTAATTCAAGATTAATCAATATAATTCAATACTATCAAGATTCATCATAAAAATCATATTTTTAGTTCCCTTTTAATACTTAGGTCACTCGAAAATTCAATAATTAATAATAGCATATTTTGATAATTCAATTGCCCTAATTTATACAATCTGATTTTTAAATAATTAAATTAAAAACGACCATCTAAAGATCTCTAAAAATCTGGAAATTTTTATGGGAGCTAAATATGGGTTCAAGGATTTACGTGCATAAATTTCGTCTAAAAATAACATCTTTTACTATTTTTAAGTGATTTTATAACTAACCAGTCAGATTAGGCTGAATTCGGTTTCAGAATTTTATGCCATATCAAACGATCTTTAAAAATTACGAAAATTTAACACAAGCTGTAAAACATTATCACTGACTTCCATATAAAAGTTCGTAGCATTCCGAATTGATTAAGTACACTAATAAATTCGTAAACCTATTCTGGACAGTTTTACCGGTTTGAAAGATTAAATTTTTATAAATAATAAACGGACGAATTTTGCCACGAAATAAATCATGGTTAATAATAAAACAGTAAACCAGATACCATGAAAAATTCATCAAGAAATAACAAGATTTGATGGGTAAATAAATTCATACAAGATCATACATAAAATCAAGAAAATACATAAAAATCAATCAAGAAATTCATGCTTCATGCTCGACATGTTCATATGAAAACAATATTAAACTTCCTACAATTTTCATGCTTCAATTCCTAATTAACTATGTGTTTTTCTACCCATAGATTAAAGAGGAGAGCATAGTTACCTGGATTCGCTTAACTAATCCAAGGAAAAACAATGAAGGTTCGACTTTTTGAGGGGATAATAGGAGAGAAAAATGATCTTTAGAGTTTGGAGTTTTAAGTGCTTAAATGCATAATGGCAACACAAGGGACAAGAGTCCTATTTATAGAACAAGATGAAGTGTTGCAAATCCTAAAATAAGGGAAAGTGAGGGCTGGCCATGTGGACTAAGTATAGGGGCCAAGTCATGGGCTTGGTTGAAAAATACTTAAGCCTTCTTAATTGGTAATTAGCATAATTACCCAATTAAACTAGAAATACCCAATAGCCCAAAAAGGAGACTAAAAACCGGCCAAGGGTAGATAAAAGAACAAATTGGGTCCTTGGCCCAATTTGATGAAAAAGAATGGGCTAAAAAGTAAAACAGTCCAAAATTAAATGGGCCTTTTTGGACTTAGAATTAAGACATATCATTAATAACCGCGAAATTTTCTGGCCCAAAATTCCGGGTCGTTACAATCACCCCTCCTTAAATAAATTTCGTCCTCGAAATTTACTTAAAGAAGCTCACGTAAGAAAACAATGGAACAACTAAAACATAAACGATCAGCCGTAAACGGAGACCGTACACGTAGTTACGTCAGCTGCGCGTCCGCCTCTTCTTGATCACGTAGAAGACTCGGTTCTTCGCTTGCACCCGGCTCACCATTGCTGCAGGTTTGTTCTTCGGTCACGCCTAAATCTTGTGCCTTCCTTGACTGCACACGCCTCACGCTATCGTAACCCGTCGCACCACTTTCTGGAATGACGTTCGTTCTGCAAACCGGGATCTCGGGAACGTTGGTTGCTTGCCCGCCCTGCGATTGCGGCTCCTGAAATGGTTCGATTCCTGGTCTCTTCTCGACTGCGGCTGGTTGGCTTTCCCTGGTTCTCTTCTTTGTAGCCTTTTCCTCCTCGAACGATGCTTGAACCTCTAAGGTGGTCTCGTACGCGTTCTGAAACGATGCTGACCTGTTGCCGTAACGTGTACCCTAATGCGAGGACTCGTCATCTTGATATACCGCTTCAGCTTCTCGGCTTCCGATGGAGATATTGCAGCGACAAATCTGGACAGCTTCGCGAACTTGTCGGTAAATGTCTGAACTGGCATGGTCCCCTGAGTGAGCGTCAGGAACTCCTCTGGCTTTTGCCACCTAAGCTCGTCGGAAAAGATACGTTCTCGTAGCTTGGAGGTAAACTCTTCCCGTGTCATGCTCTTCACAGCTCTTCCCTGCGGCGAACCGTTACCAACTAGTCGTCTGCTTCTAGTCGAAGGTAGTAGCTAGCGATCTGAACTCGTTTATCTTCCGGACAACCGATTGCGTCGAACCGTTCTTCCATCTCTCAAATCCAGCTCTTGCGCATCACGGGGTCAGACGTGCCATCATTGGTAGGACGACGATGACGAGAAATCTGATCCTGGACCTGTGGGTTATGGGCCCACCACGCTTCTGCTGCGCCACTCTGATAAAACACCGGTCACGGCTACGAATTGATGGTTCCGGCGTCGAAGTCTGAGGTTTGGCCTTGGGGGCGTCATCCTGTACGTACACACTTAAACATTCCTATTGTTAGTTCACACAAAAGCACATAGTAACGTCGGAGGACGTAAACGAGCAATCCGATCGAACGAAGACGACTGGGAATTCTGGACCCGCACGCTAATCTGTGCCAAAGTAAGAATTGCGTCTTCTAAGTTGCGACGACGACAGCAGGAACTTGAAGGTCGTGGGATCGACATCCCGAAACAACAATCGCGTTAAGAAATACACGACATACGAAACGGCGCCAACGCGAAACGTGAACGATAAATCGTCTTAACCCTGGCTTCTACCCATGGTTCACTCATCTAGGTTTTCCATATTAGGCTAAGGTTCACTCGGGTTCATAAAGCGCTCAACTTTCGAAGTTACTTGTGAAGAAGTAACTTAGGGTCAAACCTATGGCTCGGATACCAACTGTAACGACCGGACTTTTCGACTTGTCGATTTACAAAGGGAAAGCGACATTCGGATCGTTACTAACTTAAATAACAATAAATCAACTTAATTGAATGAATAAATTATCTTATATTAAATTAACTACTGAAAATCCATAATCCAAAAGTCACTAATACATATAAAGTCTGAAAATTCTGTCCCAACATGCTGGGATCATAAGATAAACTAAGTTAATGTCTCAAACCGTTCTGGGAATACTAAATACTCAAAATAAAATACTAATCTACTCAAGCCCATCCAGCGGAGCCCGCTCTACTCTGCTGCATCGTCATCTGAAACTGAGGGGGGGGTCCACCGTCAGTGGCGAGTAACTAGGCTGTCCCATTTAATCGAGGGACCACCAAACACATAATAGCATAGAAATATGCATAAAAACTGTAAAGAAATCTAATACATGTCTTTATAAAAATGTACAAAAATACGTATAACAGTACGTATAAAAATACGTATAAAAGTACGTATGCGAATACGTATAAACACACCTGCAGAAATACGGTTAGAAATACGTATAATCTACGTATAATGTACGTACAATCAACCCTGCAAATACGGTTAGAAATACGTACAAAAATACACTCAACATTCATACATACATGCATCCTTACTCGCATACATACATACCCATAAATACAGAAATACACAGCGGAAGACTTAACATACTAAACTTATACCTTATACTATACATCTTAAATTATCCCAATCCTTAACTTATACTTAACCCTTCTTAAATTATATCATTAATAAATCTTAATCATATCTTATCATAATCTTATCTTAATCATATCATATCATAGTCTTATCTTGATCATATCATATCATAATCTTATCTTAATCGTATCATATCATGTCTTTCTTATCATATTAGATCATAACATATCTTATCATCACATCTTAGAAATCATCTTAAACTTCATCTTATGATTTCATCTTATCAAATCGTATGATCGTAATATAATATCTTTGTTGGACCGGTCACTAATAACTCGTTATGGATCTCGTGTTTCACCATAACTCCCTAGAACATGCCGGGAGGAGCTCGTGTACTCAATCCCATAGCGGATCCCGTGTTTCACCGCTAAGTCTAAGCTATGGCCATAACTTCCTGGTAGCGACTCGCAGATACGGTTACCAGACGACTACATGTTCTAAGGTCAAACTACTCGGGGGAACTCATGTGTTCGTCCCATTGAGTAGTGGTTCTGACTTAACCCACTAATGACTCGTGTATCATACAGGTGGGTGTCCATATTGTATCTTATATCTTCAATTAATTTAATCATATCATATATTAGGATAATACTAGGTGACCGTAATAGGAAATGAAATGTTCGGAGTCCCAGGAAAGAGAGGTGCGGCACGTATATTGGCCACCTTAAATACCAAGTCTTTCCTAGCCAGAGACCGAGACATAACATGTATAGCTATTACTCTGTTTCCTTTCTTATCCCTAATAATATCTTATACTTCTCATATTCTTATAACATATACTATTCCTTAATACATATCATATACTTATAATCCTATCCTTTCGGATACTAACCTTAATATTATATCATATATTATTTGTAACAATATCCAAATATTTATATTAATATTACTAATATTATTTTCGGTCCTCCTAATAATAATACTAATAATATCTTTTTATCCCTTCACTTTACAACTTATCCCTAATAATTATTTTGTCCATAAATTTTATTATTAATTATTTCCTAAATTAATAATAATTCAAAACTAACCAAAATATAATAAAAATCCTATTTTTCCTACTTTCACCACACTCGACATTTTATATCAATAATAGCCAAAATTATTCAATTAATTTATATGAATTCAATCATCAAGAATTAAATAATTTAACTAATTAATAAACATAAAAAATCATATTTTTCGACAACATTCATCAAGATTAACATAAAAATAATATTTTTAACCCTTCTTTTAATTTCTATACACTCGACAATTAGAAGACAATAACAAGATTTAATTTTTAATTCAAGATTAATCAATATAATTCAATACTATCAAGATTCATCATAAAAATCATATTTTTAGTTCCCTTTTAATACTTAGGTCACTCGAAAATTCAATAATTAATAATAGCATATTTTGATAATTCAATTGCCCTAATTTATACAATCTGATTTTTAAATAATTAAATTAAAAACGACCATCTAAAGATCTCTAAAAATCTGGAAATTTTTATGGGAGCTAAATATGGGTTCAAGGATTTACGTGCATAAATTTCGTCTAAAAATAACATCTTTTACTATTTTTAAGTGATTTTATAACTAACCAGTCAGATTAGGCTGAATTCGGTTTCAGAATTTTATGCCATATCAAACGATCTTTAAAAATTACGAAAATTTAACAAAAGCTGTAAAACATTATCACTGACTTCCATATAAAATTTCGTAGCATTCCGAATTGATTAAGTACACTAATAAATTCGTAAACCTATTCTGGACAGTTTTACCGGTTTGAAAGATTAAATTTTTATAAATAATAAACGGACGAATTTTGCCACGAAATAAATCATGGTTAATAATAAAACAGTAAAACAGATACCATGAAAAATTCATCAAGAAATAACAAGATTTGATGGGTAAATAAATTCATACAAGATCATACATAAAATCAAGAAAATACATAAAAATCAATCAAGAAATTCATGCTTCATGCTCGACATGTTCATATGAAAACAATATTAAACTTCCTACAATTTTCATGCTTCAATTCCTAATTAACTATGTGTTTTTCTACCCATAGATTAAAGAGGAGAGCATAGTTACCTGGATTCGCTTAACTAATCCAAGGAAAAACAATGAAGGTTCGACTTTTTGAGGGGATAATAGGAGAGAAAAATGATCTTTAGAGTTTGGAGTTTTAAGTGCTTAAATGCATAATGGCAACACAAGGGACAAGAGTCCTATTTATAGAACAAGATGAAGTGTTGCAAATCCTAAAATAAGGGAAAGTGAGGGCTGGCCATGTGGACTAAGTATAGGGGCCAAGTCATGGGCTTGGTTGAAAAATACTTAAGCCTTCTTAATTGGTAATTAGCATAATTACCCAATTAAACTAGAAATACCCAATAGCCCAAAAAGGAGACTAAAAACCGGCCAAGGGTAGATAAAAGAACAAATTGGGTCCTTGGCCCAATTTGATGAAAAAGAATGGGCTAAAAAGTAAAACAGTCCAAAATTAAATGGGCCTTTTTGGACTTAGAATTAAGACATATCATTAATAACCGCGAAATTTTCTGGCCCAAAATTCCGGGTCGTTACAATGTTGTTATGATTGTTTTCCGCTGCGTACTTGAACGTTATTGTTTATGAATGCTTTCCTAGAGGATTTGATTGACTGTTTGGTTGACGTGTTCTGATTATTATGTTCCTAATTGTGCTCTACTGATTAAATAGAAAAATCTAATTACTCACCACTGACTGTGGACCCCAAAACCCTTTTCAGGTACAGGTGATGATTGATTGAGTTACGCAAGGGCTGGGATTGTGTGCGAGCTAATTTAGCAGTTTATTTTTATTCTAATGTTCACCCCTAGCCTTTGTATTATTTTTAGTGGACTTTTCCTTATTTTGTAGCATTGTTGGACTTTAGAAACGTATTTATTTTGGATTATTTAATGGTTTTAATGAATAATATGAACTAAGTTTAGAGCTTCCGCTGTAATTGATGAATCTGATATTAAAGGTTTATAGAAGTTAATGATCTGTATTGTTGTTTTCCCCGAATACAACGCTGCTAAAATACGGGTCGTTACAGTTATGCTATGCCAAGGATCCTATTACCACTCAATCAAAATGATGAAGGCTAGAAAGATTTGGTAATTTTCTCACATATGAAGGGTAGTGAATTACAAATACTACCTCAATGGCTTCAACTAGCTAGCAAAGCTTTGCCAATCATACTACAACCCAAGATATTAGGTTTCATGAGCTCCAAAGTTCTGAAACCTAGCATGTAGTATTTGAAAATCAAACTCAACATCTCAAACCATGTGGACCACTAACACTTAAGAAGGAATGCATTCAAAGTTCAAGAAATCAAGAACCAAGTCCAAACTACAAAGAAAACAAAAACACACTTTGCCTTGAAAAGAAAATAAAAGAAAAAGAAGAGGAAAAAAGGGAAAATAAAAAATAAACTAAACAAAAGGAAGGAAAACAAAATCAAAGCATGAATGACTCTTAACAAGCAATCAAGTATCAAACAAATAAATAAATCGAGGCCCAACGCCATCGATATCCAAATGTCCTCAAGGGCTTAAAAGCCAAAAATTGAAAGCCAAACATCCTCGAACAATCATTTCCTCCTAAAACAAACCCTACAACTAAGCACACAAGAAAAATAAAAGAAAGCGAGTTTGGAATGATCTCACCAAATCAGGCTGTAAAATAAGCATACAACCTCCATTTTACGCTTTAGCTCCATACATGTCCATGAGAGTTGCTTATTCATTTAACCTGCAAAAAGAAAGAAAAGAAACCAACTCCAAAAACAAAATAAAAAAAAATATAAGAAGAAAAGAAAATAACATAAAAAAAAAGAACATGGGTTGCCTCCCGAGAAGCGCTTGTTTAACATCTTAAGCTTGAAAAGGAGCTGGACACAAGGACTAAGACATAGAAGAAAAACTATGTCAAAGTCATCCAGCGGGACCAACCACCAGGGTTCAGTAAATAGCCCCGTAAAGCTCGTAAGATCTTATCAATTGCACTAGCACTCAACTCACTGAATACCACATAAGCAATGATCAAATAAAGCAAAGGGAACAGTTTGAAAACCGGCATCCAATGCTTATGTGGGAGTGAGTGCTCACATGGAGGAAAATGAAATAAAAACTATTAAGAGAAAAATTAACCAAAATAGGGGAAACACCTCCATACACCTCCCTTGCCTTGGTTTATGGAAGAGAAACATTGGAGTCAAGACAAGAGATTGTGCCCTAGAATGAGGGTGATATGAGCATGGATGGAAGGGGAGTGGGATGTGAATAGACAAGGTCGAATCCTCCTAAAAAGAGAATAACAGAAGGTGGTATCACCACAACCTCCACATCAATAATGACCTTCTCAACTTCACTCAAGTCAACTACGAAGGCCTCATCCAATACGATATCACATAACGAGACGAGAGGGTCACAATTTTCATCATGACATTTCAACGAATCATTAACGTCTATGTGAGTTTGGATGGTTTGTACAACAATGAGAGGAGATGGATCAAAATCATAACTAAAGTCGCAAACAACGGGCTCGATTTGAAAATTATGCGATGAATCCTTGGAATTCACACCACCACCTTGTAAAAACTCATCATGAGCATGCTCTTGCGAGTATTGATGATCAACATCCAAGGTGGGGGTATGAATCGGAAGATAATTAAAGCCATATTCCGCAAACAAGCTCGGCACTAAAGTCATGTATCCTTTGGGTAGTCATATCCCACTCATAGATTTCCTTAGCTAGACGCTCGAATAAAAGCCAAGCTCTATCCACGTCTAAAGTTAAGAAATCCCCATAAGAAAGAAACTCAACCCAGTTTCTCGTTTCATAGTTCAAGCCCTCATACATTACATTACAAATATCCCATTTACCAAAATTATGATTAGGAGGAAGAGAGCTTCCAATCCTATCATAATACATCCCAAAAGGTTCATTTTCATATTGGGGATTGATAAAAGAAGTGGCCATAAGAACCAAATATTAACAAAAATAAATAAAACGAAAGACTTAGAACCATTCTACTCAACCTAAACTAATGGCAGTACCTTCCCTGGCAACGGTGCCAATTTGATAAAGGGATTTTCACCAAATAAAAACCCCCGTCGTAGTAAGAGTGGGGGTGTCAAACACGGGGAAGGTACGTCGCACTAATCTAGTCATGAACAATGAACGAGCTAGGTTATGTGATGGTCGGGAGAGGCGGAGAGAACTACGGGAACTAACTAAAACTACACTATGGAAACAAGAATACAAGGAACTAGGGTAAGAGATCGACAACTCATACCACCATGAATTATGAATCAATCGAAACTTAGACTTATGTCATCGATAAGGGGAGGTCGTTCTAAGATCACAGTACTCTTTCAAGCTAGTGTGACGACCGGGAAGACATACACAAACCTACTTTCGTGGCGGAACATCTAACTAGTCATAAGCATAAATCACGAAGACTGGTAACTTTCCCTTGATCGAAGGCCCAACTTTTGTGGTGGTTCCATCAATCAGGCGAAGGGAGTCATCACCCACATTCACCTTTCGGTCCTTCAGTGGGGATTCTTCTTTGAATCTAATGTAAGCTAGACACGAGACTCAAAGCCAAGCACGCGGCCACGCTAAATGACCATCACCCGCGACAGCCCCCAAAGAAAGCAACGCCCAGGCCATCTCAAGCCCTCACTCACGGCCGCGCCACCTCCAACGTTGTGCCCGCGCCACCCCTGCTGCGCGTCTGCGCCTAAGCTGGGAGCAACAGCTCTGTTATTGGGCCGTGTTTGCTGTTGGCTCGTGCTGTTCTCAGCTTCGACTCATGCCTCTTCTATGCTTAGCCCCCTTGTTTTCCCACTTGTATATATACCTTCTCAGGTCCCTAAACATAAAAACAACACTTTAGACTAGATTTAAGTCCAAAAAAAAAATCAGATTTGCTTAGGGTTTGAGGAGAGAGAAACCCTCTCTTCCTCTTCCCATGGGTAGGGTTTATGCATAGTTTCTTCTTCCATAGTTTTAGGTGTAGTTTTAGCTTTAGATTTCAATAGTTTGTTTAAGATGATGAATGAAAATGAAGGGTTGTTCAAGTGACATGGCCAATCCAACGTTTTGCTCATCAAAATTCAACAAGTTCTCTATTTCTCTTCTTTAGTTGTTCATGTTTTTAATTGCTTTAAATCTTGTTTATTTCATAGTTTGCTTGTAGGTTAATGTTTAAATTATGCAATTTCAAGTTTGCTTGGTTTATTTTGTTGCTTGTTGGTAGATTTAGTGTTTAATTTCATGTTTTTATGCTTGTTTATTAGTGTAATGCTCTTGTTCATGATTTTTGAGTAGTTAATTTCTAGGCTTTGAAGGTGATGGGTTCATGACTTGAAATTGGGGGTTTTCATATAGTTTTTGGTGGAATTGTGTTCATGGTTGGTTAATGTTGGTGTTAATGAGCTTAGAGATTAGCTAAAGGCCATAGTTAATTTCTTGGTATTTTTGAAGTATAATAGGGCTTTGTCTATGAGTTAATTATGCTTTGATTTTCATTGCCCAATGTTGCTAGTGAGACCAATACAACAGGAGTCGGTGGTCGAGCTAGGAATCCACTTTAGGTACGTTGTTAGTGAGACCATTACAGCGGGAGTCGGTAGTCGACTATGAATTTACTTCTAGTGAAACCTTGTTATAATTGTGATCATTGAATGTAATGATAACGTCCATTCGGGAGAAGTCGTTATTGTTATATTCATGCATTAACTCCTAAATCACTCTAGGAGGTTTAGGTACCTTTTTAGAGTTTAATTCCCCTTCCTTGATTTAGTTCGTTCTTTAGAATTTTTGAAGTAATTCACCCGAAATCAACTGAACCCGGATCCGACAACCCTAGAATTTAGTTTATTATTTTTCGCATTTATTTTCTGCAATAGTTTTAGCTTCCTTTTCAACAAAAAAACCAAGATCCTTAATCGACCTAAATCGCACAACACGATTGACGACTTGTTCCCCGTGTTCGACACCCCCACTCATACTACAACAGGGGTTTTATTTGTTTGTTGAAAGAGCCCAAAAACCCCTACATCATAACCCTCATCCAAAAATGCAAGCAATGTTAGATGCATGGGGACATACCGAGGAGGCCCTCACATGAATTGGCAACCATCATGCCCACTCTACCCTTTGACAATTGGGGAATGGATATACTCGGCCCTTTCCCACCAGCTGTAGCCCAGAAGAAGTTCCTGTTGGTAGCCGTGGACTATTTCACCAAGTGGATCGAGGCCGAGGCATTGGCAAGTATCACTGACACGCAGGTCAGACAGTTCTTATGGAAGAAAATCATCACTCGCTTTGGCATCCTTAGAATGCTCATCTCGAATAATGGTCGACAATTTGACAGTGGACCTATTAGGGAGTATTGTTCTCAATTCGGCATTCAGACGAGATTTACATCCGTAGCCAGGCCTTAGACCAGCGGCCAAGCCAAGCTGCCAACAAAATCATGGGTTGATGAGCTACCAGGAGTCCTTTGGTTAGCTCGGACAACTACTAAGGAAGCAACGTGCCACACTCCCTTCTCCTTAGTGTATGGCAGCGAAGCAGTCCTTCTAGTGGAATAGGGATACCCTCACCGAGGATCACATACTATGAGTACAAGTAAAACAAAGAAAAGAGGAAGGTATAGGCCTCGACCTTCTTCCCGAGACAAGAAATGATGCTCTCCTCAGATCATTCACCTACAAGCAAAAGATAACCAAATACTTCAACAAAAGAGTGGCCCCTCGGCCAATTGAGAAAGGTGATTGGGTCCTCAGGAAATTCGAGGCCACTGGAAGAAGACCTACCGAAGGCAAGCTAACCCCTAATTCGGAGGGTCCATATCAAGTAGAAGAGGTGATCAGTGTAACGCCCCAGATTTTGGGCTAGTTTCGTGTTTACTTTCTTGTAATTAGGTTGTTCCGATGCATGGTCTAAAATTTATTTAGACTATTTTAATTGCTTATGTGTAACCATTTTATTTAATGGTTTATTATTTCTTATTTTTATTTTATTTTAATTAATTAGAATTTTATTATTTAATTTTCTAATTAATTAATTAGTTTTGGGCCAAGTGCAAAATTAATCATGATTAGTCATGAATTAGTGCAAATGGCCCAAGTGATCATTTTGGCCCTTGTTTAAGCCCATAACCGGCCCCTCTTAGTGTTGATGGCAAGTTTTGCCACTTGTTTCATGTTCACACCTTAACTAACCTCTATAAATAGAGGAGTTAGTAAGGCATGAGGATTCATTTGCTCATTTGCCATCTTTTGTCATTCCTTTGCCATCAAAGTTCAAACACGATTCTCTCCTTTTTCTCCTTCAAATCTCACGCCATTTTGGGATTGATGAACACCAAAATTCTTCATCATCTTTTCTAAACCAAAACTTAAAGATTCTATATCCTTTGATCTTTAAGTATCAAAACACAACCTATACTTTAATTGGTTCAATCAAGATCGTGTGTTCGGGATGGTTTGGAATTGTGGTTGTGGTCCAAGTAAGGGCTGTATGGGCAGCAACCGTACGTGGGGAGGATGCATCCGGGGTGGTCGTGCTGGCTGGGCAGCGGTGTCAAAGCATGGTGGTCATATGGTACGTCCGTGCAAGGCCGAGATGAAGCCGTGTTGAAACCGAGTGGTACCGTGTGCTTGGGATGTGTGAACACGAATCTGGGCAGCAGGTTTTGGAGGTTATTTTCGTGTTATTCTTGACTAGGTAACATGCTTTCTCAACCTTCTTGGTATACTATGTTTATAGTATAGATTAAATGCATGGTTGGGTTGTTTGATGATGAATATCCATGATTTTATGTATGGTTTATATTCTGATTTTTATGTGTTTATATGATGTTTTGATGAAGGTTTTCATGATTTTATGATTGATTATAAGTTGTTTTATGATCATGAATATTGTGTTAAAGTTTGATGAATTTTGGATAATTGGAATGGTGAATTTCGAATGGAACTTGATGGTTATGCGTGTGGATTGTTTGAGTTTGGATGAGTTCTTGATTGAGTTCTTGAATCTTGATTGAGTTCTTGATTGAAGATCTTGAATCTTGAATGATTTCTTTATGAGTTCTTTATGAGTTCTTTGAGTTCTTTATGAGTTCTTGATGAGTCTTTATGAGTTCTTGGTTGAATCTTGAAAGTTAAAGAAAATGGTTTAAAAGTTAAAGAAAGTTAAAGATTGAGTCTAAATTGATTAAAGAATGGTTAATGAATGATGGATTATGGTTGGTTAGGCTCAAGATCTAGGCGCAAAGGCAATCTTGAGTATAACTTCGATGTTTTAACTAGTTATTTTCAAGAATCAAGGCATAGAGGCAATTCTTGAATTTAATTTAGTTATGTTGAGATAATAAGATGATTAAATGATTAATTAATAAAGTTAGCTTGATTTCATTTCTAGAAGCCTAAAACTTAGAGTAAGATTCTTTGTTTTTGGGTTAAGACGTTGCCCCTATTCCATCCGCGGTATTGGGATAGTTGGAGTCATACTATGTGATCCTTTGAATTTCCAGTAAGATTGGTTTCACGGGACATGGATTTCCAGTAAGATTGGTTTCATGGGGTTTGGGAGTAAGAGTCTCAAATCCGAACATAGTAGAAAGTTCGATCGCGTAAGATGCGTTCGTACGAGCACAGTCCGGTCTAGAATATGAATGATTGCGCCAAAGATAGTTGATTAAGTTGGTTTGAGTCGAGTTCACGTTTTGGGTTGCTCTCGTACTTTGTTTAATGATATTGTTTATTTGATTTATGCTATGTGCATGTGTATTCCCATTAGGGTGAGTCAGTTATGTTACTCGCCACTGATGGTGGACTGTTGTATGTTTTTCAGGTATTTCTGATGATGATACTCTTGCTTAGCTTTGGGTTGGGCGAGCGACGTTTACTGTTTCTGTTATTTGATGTATTTCCTATTTCTGTTGTTTATAGATAGTATTGGCGTATTGTATAGACTTTATACGTTATTGTTGGACTCTTTATACGTTGTTTAGACTCTGACGTGTGGTTGGAGTTACTCGTATTCTAGTATTCCTAATTTGATTTTTGTACTAGTATGTACAAACTTGTGAGTATTTGTACGTTTGTGGTTGATTAATAATAATTTCGAGGAATTAGTTTTAATTTCTTAAGTATTTGAGTTGTAGTTTATAACTATTCGACTCGTCGATTTCTTCCGCGCCGATTTAAGCGAGTCGGGTCGTTACAATCAGGCCAGGCTCATACAGACTACAGGACGAAGAAGGTCGGTCATTACCTCGGCCATGAAACACGGACAATCTGAAAAAGTTCTATGTCTAAGTCCTTTCTGAGTAGTAATTTCAAGTTTTCAACAAAACATGTAATTAGGGGCATAAAATATGTAAGTAATTAGAAATGTAAAGAATACATCTTTTGTTTAAAAGAAATGCCATCTCTAAATTACGAAAGCATATGTACTCAGAAGAAGGCAAAAAGGCAACAAGCAATTACTTGTATTAGTCAACCGAGTTTTACTTTCAAAAAGTTAGCTAAGTCTTAATTACAAAAGATAGCTAAGCTTCTACAAAGACAATGTACAAATTACAAATACTATATGAAAGGAGGATCAGGTTGGGACTCGGCATTAGGATCAGTTGGGGAAGGATCAACTTTCTTCTCGACCGGTGCTCTCTCTCAGGATCTCCCATCTCTCGGTCATCATCCAAGCTGTCCTCACCAAGCTCGGTAGCCAAACGGTCGACCGCAGCAGCATGAACTTCGTCATGACCCTCTAGAAGGTCAACAGCGTTAAACTCCTTCTCAAGCTCTTGCATGAGTTGATCTTTCATTCGGGCTTCATCCTCTTGATGCAAGCGCTCATACTCAGCTTCAATTAGGAGGTTTCTTCTCAGCACATAGATTGCTGAGGGCCTGGAGCATTCTCTCCTCTACCGTCTGACCCTCCACGTCAGCAGAATCCAGACTCATGTCAGCAATGTATTCTGAAGCCTCGTCAGTCCCTTTCTAGCTATCGATAAGGGCATCTCGGCAGGATAACAACTTCATGTCTTGCCACCGCTCATTGTAAAAGTTGTGGGTCATCTCATCCAAAGTCTCAAGGAGGGCAATTGCTCACTCTTTTTCCTCCTTAGCCATCTCTTGGCCATCTGTTAGAGCCTTCTCCAGCTGGTCCCTCTCTTCCCTCAACTTGTCCAGGACTTCATTATGACCAAGCTCGGCCCGGACATCATCTAACTCGGTTTTCACACCCCCTAACTCAGCTTGTGCGGAGGACAATTCAGCACTCAGAGTCGACTCTCTCTTCTCCAAAGTGTTAGTCCTTTCCAACAATGTCTTCTTCTCGACCATTAGGGCATTCAGCTCAGCCGAGAGGGCATCCACATTCACAGAAGTAACATCATAAAAGTGTTTGGACAAGGCATGTAGTCACACCGACATCTACAAAAGAGGATCCGGTCAGATCTACATAAAAGAACTAAGTAAAGAAAAAAGCAAGGTCAGGAATTTACCTCCAGCCAATTCTCGTGAAGGAAGTCAACCTGCTCCGTCCCCAGGCGCCTGAGCTCCTTCTCATTGTCGGACGAGCAGATCAACCTCATATTTTGATTGATCCGACTAGACTTCTCAGCCAAAGATAGTCGAGAGAAAGGAGTAGCATATCCAGCAGGAGCTAGCAACTTCACCTTCGTCTTCTCCTTGTCAGGCCTCGAGGCATTGGCCTCAGCTTTAGCATATCTAGGGCCCTCAGGACCCGCATAGGAGGACACCTCGACATCAATAGGCCTGCTCCCCCCGGCCTTGGTAGCTTCCTCATGGGGAAGATCACCTATTAACTCAGACAGGCACTAGTGGAAAAACCCCCTAGGTTAAAAATATCATTGTTGTCTTGAGTACCGAAGGGATCGCCGACACTTTGGGGAACAACCTCTGAATGGAAGGCCTGCGGTCGGCTTGCTCGATTGGACTTCTAGACAGCCCCCGAGACAGGTATCTTCCTTTTCTTGGACTGGCCAGGATCCTGAATAAAAAGGGAAGGTTAGTCAGGCTAACATATAACTACTTCCCAAGAAGGCGAAGTACTAAAAGGATTACCTCAGGAGCAGGCGGAACTTTCGTCTTCCCTTCCCTCAGAGATTTCCATAACCTTGCAGCCTCTAGAGCATTTGCGGTTATCCTCCTTGACATGACCGAGCCGTGTAATCTCTTGAAGGCCTCTTCTGCAAATGAACAACGAAAACATGAGTAAAAAAGAACTTAGATTATTCAAAAAATATAACGTTAGAGGTATACCCTTCGGATAGTATTGGCTCAGCCCCAGAGCTGAGAGGAAATATTCATCCTCAAAAACCTTCTCATTTGGAACCAATAGTCGGGAAACTGCATAAGTCCCATTCGTTTGAATCTGCCTATAAGCTTGCAAATAACAAGAAGCCACAGCCTCTTCCTGGTTCAACACAGGGACTCCCAAGTTAAGACTAAGTTTCGGCTCAAGCACCGGCTCGACAGAAACCTCCCACTTGACATCTCCTCTAAAAACAAATACAAAATCATGCCTGAAATTTTTATGACTACTCGGCAATTTGGAGTACACTCGGTACAGTTCCCTTGTCCCAAAACGCCAACAGCCTTTCCAGTGGTGTTTGGTATCACTAGCCATCAGCTGGAAAATGTTCCGAAACAATTTCAATGTTAAAGTAACTTCTAAAATCCTACAGATGGCCATCAAATAAGAAATAGCATACACGGTGTTTGGCAGTAACTGGGACAGGGACATATTGTATGCACGAAGAATCATCACCCAGGTCGGAGACAAAGGAAACTTGATCCCAACCTTCAGATGTGCCTCATACACGGCCATAAAACCAATCGGTCGATTGACTATGATACTCTCTACTAAAGGCTTGTAAAATTGGTATGGCGCCTTCAGACCATGTAACACATGGAAGAGTTCAAAGTTCCTCTCCAGCAACTTCCAGAACTTTGCCCTTATGAAGTATGCCCCAGGTCCATATTAAGGAGCCTCTCGGCCACGGGTACCAAGTACCTCAACATTAGTACCAAGATCACTCTCATCATTACTCGGCTCACTATTCTCATTTAGATCTTGTTCTTCACTCAGCCCTTCTTCAATATTGATCTAGTCATCCGTGGCAGCCATCCTCGCTACCCCTGTTTCCAATACGGTCGAAGTAACCACGTTTAGGACCACACATGGCCAGGGAAACCTCCCAAGGAAAAGGAAACCTATCAGAACCATCCTCGGACTCGGCTCCCTCACTTTCCGAGACGTCCGAGGAGGATAGAGGAAAGGCCTCAGCCAGATAAGAACACTCGGGCAGCCATGCATGTGCTTTCACCACTACAAGACCACCCACTCTTATTTCTCTCCCCAAAATAAGGGGAGGAGAGGCGGGAGGAGTACTCTGCTCAGATAAAGAGTCATGCATATCCACGACTCGGACTTATTGCAATGCTGAGCAGACTCACTTATTGTCTTATTACAAAAAGAAAGAAAATAAAAGAAAAAGGAAGAAGAGTACATGAAGAAAAGCTCCGT
This sequence comes from Salicornia ramosissima, assembly GCA_951394345.1. Taxonomy (NCBI): domain Eukaryota; kingdom Viridiplantae; phylum Streptophyta; class Magnoliopsida; order Caryophyllales; family Amaranthaceae; genus Salicornia; species Salicornia ramosissima. Next base: position 31,986,922 of record OX596234.1, on the reverse strand, counting down.
AAAGGTTGATATTGACTTCCAGAATAAGAAAAGGAGATCCTCTACCACTTTCTCGAGAACTTGGCCCACCAGCAATTAAAAATTGTAAATGCCAAATGAAAAAAAAGTCTACCCATTTATAGTAAATGGAAAAATTACGAATCGACATATCCCAGAACGACATGACCATTTAGTAAAAATGAATCGTTTCGCAACAGTCCAGGGTCAGCACTTACTATGAGAGCACCCTCGGCCAAGTAGCCAAGCCAGGCTACACATCCCTCCACTCGGCTAAAAAGGATGTCAACCATCCTAGCCGAGTGTCGAGCGAACGCATCACCATTCAACGCGGTTAAGACCAGGGTCAGCATTCTACCAAGAGAGCACCCTCGGCCAAGTGACCAAGCCAGGCTACACATCCCTCCACTCGGCCAACAAGGATGCCAACCATCCTAGCTGAGTGTTGAGCCAATGCATCACCATTGAACGTGGTTAAGGCTAGGATTAACACTCTACCAAGAGACCACCCTCGGCCAAGTAGCCAAGCCAGGCTACACATCCCTCCACTCGGCCGACAAGGATACCAACCATCCTAGCCGAGTGTCGAGCCAATGCATCACCATTGAATGTGGTTAAGGCCTGGGTCAACACTCTACCAAGAGAGCACCCTCGGCCAAGTAGCCAAGCCAGGCTACAAATCCCTCCACTTGGCCAACAAGGATGCCAACCATCCTAGCTGAGTATCGAGACAATGTATCACCATTGAACGTGGTTAAGGCCAGGGTCAGCACTTTACCAAGGTAGCACCCTTAGATGGTTGGCCAAGCGAGGCCACTAAAACCTCACACTCAGCCAAAAAGGATGCCAACCATCCTAGTCAAGTGTCGAGCGAACTACCCAACACGATGAGGGTCAGGGTCGGCACTCTACCAAAGGAGCACCCTCGACCAGGTAGCCAAGTGAGGCTATATGTCCCTCCACTCGGCCAAAAAGGATATCAACCATCCTAGCCGAGTGTCGAGCGGACCACTTCACATGATGAAAGTCAGGGTCGGCACTCTACGAAGAGAGAACCCTCGGCCAAGTAGCAAGGCCAGGCTACAAATCCCTCCACTCGGCCAAAAAGGATGTTAGCCATCTTCGCCGAATGTCGAGCGAATACATCACCACTCAACACAGAATGGGCCAGGGTCAACACTCTACCAGGGGAGAACCCTCGGCTAAGTAGCCAAATAAGGCTACCCGTCCCTCAACTCGGCCAAAAGGGACGCCTCCCATACTAACCTAGTGTCAAGCAAACAAATCACCATTCAACATCATAAATGTTAGGGTCAGCACCCAGCCAATGAGGACACCCTCGGCTAAAGTAGCTGAGTAGCGTTACGTGCCTTTACACTAGGCTAAAGTGGATAATTCCCCTTGGCCTAGTGGGCAAATAAGGTTGTATGTCTTCTCACTCGGCCGAAGGGATGACCCCCATCCTAGCCGAATAACAACACTAATGAACACCCTTGGGCGAGTGATTGAGTAAGGTCATATGTCTTCACACTTGACCAAGTGATCAAGAAAGGACAATGGCCCCGCACTCGGCCAAATGGTCGATCCTTGTCTCGGCCAAAAGCCAACCATACCCTACCAAAGGAGTACTACAAACCGAGTAGCAGGGACAGGCTCACACTCGGCCACTCATCCACTCAGCCGCATGACAAGCATACGCTCGGCCAAAAACTATCCTCAGCCACATGGAGATACCAACAATTTCAACACGGTTCAGAAACTTCAAATCCGCACAAAGAAGATATGTTCATTCATCCTGCGCCGAGTGTTCAAACTCACCCCCGGGATGAATGGGGACAACACAATATGACAGAGCCGAGTAAGGTGAAAAGTCACATTTAATACGGGAGGGGTAAAAAATGCCTATAAAAGGAAACATATCCTCAAGGCAAAAACAACAACAAAAAATTACCACCAAAAAACACATTACTACAAAAATTCTCCTTTTCCCTTCCTTTTCTCTCTCCCTCTCTATAAAAGTTGCTGAGTGCAACTGACCGACTTCCCGACCAAGGGAGGAAAGCAAACAAAGTCACTCTGTAATTCTCATCCTGTACATCTTGGTCCCGGAGCTTGGCGAGGGTACCGAGTCTCATAAAATAAAATCTAACCGGACCCTCTCCAGCAAAGCCTCCGTGTACGCCGGTGGTTGATAACAGGAGAAACTGTGCAAAAGGACATAGTCTCCTGAGCAGACTACGGTCCCCAAACCTCACCAAATGGTAACCTTTAAAATACCATTGATTTCTCAATTCCAAAGGCATACTTGAGGGAGTAGTGAATCCAGTCTAAAACCACCCGACCCCAGGGGGGACAACGCTGGTGGAATCCATCTAGGTAGTTCCAACCGAATAAACAAAAGGAAACTAATGAGATACTTCCAATCCAGCCACTTAATAACCCCCTAGTCATCGAAATGAGTTCAGCATCAGCAGAGAGTACCCACCAAAGGTACCGAATAAGGTCTCACGAAGGTCGAGCTGAGCCATCCCGATCGAAGAGGGCCCCGAGTTTGTTATGTGAGCACCTCGATGTAAGAAAAGGCTCAAATCCACCTTTTAAATCAACATGGGTCACCACCCTCGCCTAAAACTGGGGCATTACTGTGGAGACAAGTGACTGGGCCCAGATTCATCTACAGTCAGCTGACAGCAACAACGCGCTGAGCCGACAACATACATCATGACATTTAGTAATGCAAAATGTAAATTACTTGTATTTGATATAATTCAATAATAAAAATTATTTTCTACGTTTTCTTTTTACAATACTGTAACAAACGCCCAAGGACGAGGATCGTCCTCCGTCCAAAATACCGAGTGCCAAGGGCTTACCCCTCGGCCAAGGTCGAGGATTATCCTCTGTCCAAAATACCGAGTGTCAGGGGCTTACCCATCGGCGAAGGACGAGGATTATCCTCTGTCCATAATACCGTGTGTCAGGGGCTTAAATACCCCTTGGCTAAGGACGAGGATCATCCTCCGTCCAAAATACCGAGTGTCAGGGGCTTACCCCTCGGCCAAGGACGAGGATCATAACTCTTCTGAGCAATCAGCTACGACCTTAATCTTATGAATGAAGGCACAAGGAACACACTTTAGCCGCCCCGGGCCGAACTGAGGCAGAACATCTTCGCATGACACGCACTCTCCTAGTCGATCCGAGCAACATATCATGCGAGGGGCTAAATGTTTGGGCCCTTAGCCGAATAAAGTCACAATGACCAAAATATCCACGGAATTCCCAACATCTCCTAAAACACCCTTCGGACACGTGTCGCCAACTGAACATCCGAAGACAGGTGTCACAAATCCCCCCATATCAGCTGATTGACAGCCCCCAATTACCTGTCAGTCAGCCCCCAAAACCTCACCTATAAATACCCTACATTTATGGTAGGTGAAAAAAACAACTTTTTCTCATATACACAATTCCCAATACACCAACCCTTTCCTAAAAGGGAAGCTCTCTCTCTCTGTACATTTATACATCACTTTGCTGACTTAAGCATCGAAGGGAAATTCCCGGGTCCCACCCCCGGGTCAGTCACCCTTGTTCATTTTGCAGGACTCACTCAGCCAGGCCCAAGCCCATTTGAGGGAGTCCAGTCAACATCAAGGATCAGCTCATCCACAACTGAGTCATCACTAAGAGATCTAGTCAGCATACATTGAGGCACTCCCCAAATCATCATTTTTTACCTCATTATATCTATGTTACTTTAAGACAGAAACAATACATATATGTAAAAATACAAATGAAAAGTAGCACCCTAGTATCTAACGAAGAACGTCACTAATTTCTTGAATAGTGAAAAGCCCTTCCCTTCTTGCAACATTGATAGCCTCGTCGATATATATATATATATATATATATACACACACACACACACACAGAAGTAGGGTCATGTGAGAAATGTAGTTTTGGTGAGAAGGGTGAGAACCAATCACAACCCTTTGATCACCAAATGAAGGGCTAAGATTAAATTTGATTTTCCTTCCTTACTCCTTTGATAGCTTGGAGTCAATGTATATATGGTATAAAGTCAATGTATTTTACTCAATGTATTTATAGTGTATGGTGAATGTACCTATAGTTGGTGCTCAATGTACCCCTACGTTATAGTTAATGTATTTATCTCTTCTCACATTTCTCGACATAAGAAATTTCTCACCGGAACCCAACCCCCCACACACACATATATATATATAGAACATGAATGTCATACCAATGAATGTCAATGTCCATCCTGCAGAATGTTACGAAATTTGTCCTTTCATTCCTGACATTGATCATTTTATAACTTGTAAAGTAACTTAAATTAGTAACACAAGCTTGCTTATCGCATATAGCTAGAGATGGTAATGGATCCTGGATCCTTCCTGGATCCGCGGATCCAGATCTGTTTTTTAGGATCTGGATCTTCATATTTTTTATCAGCGCGGATCCGTATTGGATACGGATCCTGTGGGAAAATGCGGATCCGGATACAGATCTTGTCTATAGATCCGTATTCAGATCCGCAGATCCGTTTTTTTTTTAAAAATCGGCCCAAATGCAAATCCAAGTAATAATTTAGTAACATCACTACATCAAATAAACATGGGAAAAAAAGTCAGTAACATCTCATTACCAAAACAAAAAGTCAGTAACATCTAATTAATGCATAATTGCAAAAAATACACAAATTCAGTAATATTAATTGTGTATTTGTTGAATTGAAAATTTTAATGCATTAAAAATTTTAATTATCACATTTAGGAGGTATAAATGTATAATACAAGAGAATCCGTTTTAGATCTGGATCTGCATGATCCGTCGGATATGGATCTGGATCCTCATTTTATAGATCCGTCGGATCTGGATCTAAGCTTAAAAAATAGATGTGGATCCATTAGGATCCGGTCCAGATCCGGTCCGCTGCCATCTCTACATATATCAAACCAAATCCACTACAACTCAGATGATAAACTTATATTTTACATGCAATAAACCCACATATGAATAAAAGAAATGGAAGCACTACCATAAACATTGATAACTCACCTTCACATGTCAGATTGATAACTGGATCAACTCCTTGGCAAATTATAAGATCATCAAATGGTAAACTACAATATGGAAGGAAACTTGATAGATGTTGAATGCAAGACAAGATGATAGTTTTTTTTTCCTATGCTGATTGAAATTGCAACCTAAAGATACAATACATAGCATGGTAAAGTTTGCTAGAGTGAAAGAAAATAACATGGAAATGAAAGCTGAAATATTGATGCTAAAGATAACAATGAGTAATAAATTAGACCCTTAAAATCGTTGAGACACACATACTACCATGATCTGCAAAATATATTATCCAAGTAACTACCATGATCTGTAAAAAGAGCTCAGAGTTTGAGTTTCCATCAATAGTTGATCATGAGTGAAGTTATAAAGCTACTTCAAAATAGTCGAGTTTGAGTTTCCATCAATAGAATCCAGTGAAGTTAGAACACTTTGTCATCACCATTTACCAATATAGCTAGTTGACCATTCAATGATAAAAAAAAAAAAAGTATTCCTGAGATCTAACATCTATTTCAAGTGATTAATGAAAAACTGAGGAAAACGGAATAAATCAAAAGGCAGCAAGCACAACAGATTAACAAATCCACACTATTTTTGGAATAAATAATAAATAAATTCCTAGTTCCCCCAAAACATTTCTAAAAGTAGGAAAGTGCCATAAATTGTAGGGAAGATGTGCACCTGTGTTATAATGACACTAAGAGTTACTATATTGTAGTTACACCAAAATTGAATGAGGACTCTGTAGTGCCAGATAACACTACAAGAAAATTCACTTTTAATAACAACTATCTACCAACAGAAACTATTATTGTTGGTAGAAATTAGTATGAACAATAGATGTATTTTCTGTTGGTAAAACTCTTTTTCACCAATAAAATTTACTTATCTGTTGATAAAACCTATTTATCACCGGCAAAACATTTCACCAACACTTATTTGTGTTGGTAAATAATTGTTATGGGCTAAATTAAAGGCTTATTTATCAATTTAGGCCCATAAACCCAACAACGTAAACCTAATTTGGCTTCCTTCCATCTAGCAGACTAGAGCACTTTACATTCCTTCTTCTCTCTTTCTTCGTTCCTACTCCTCATTCCCCATTTCTTCTACTCAATTCTTGGGCTTAAACTTCTGCAGATTAGTTAATTTTTTTAACAAATTCTGCTATTTTTTTTTTTTTTGGTATTTGGTTCGAAAATAGGCTAGATTTTTTTGCAAATTTTTGTTTCATTCGCTATTAGGCTCAAATTTAGATGACTATCGCTTGAACTTTGCGGAATATTGGTTTGAATTGGGGCTCAGATTTATGGGGTTTTCACAAATTCATTATTACGGTTCGATTGGTTGAAATTGGTTGAATTGATTTACTTTACGCCATTTTTGAGGTATGAAAACTTTGTTTATCTTGTTAGTTTTAACTTACTAACCTTATTTGGCCATAAATCGAACCCATTTCCCATGTTCGAACCGTCTTTGTGTGCCAAAGATTACAAGTTTTTAGTGCTAAATTTTTCAATCTTGTTTTGGGTTTCGAGTTATTGTAGATTTAGGATTTCTAGGGTTTTCCTGGGGCTTTCTGACTCATTCTAGAAATGGTTATGATGGTTTTTTTTTTGTGGTTTTAGTTGATTTAAAGTTAATTATTCGTTCATTTAATTTGATTTTTGGGGTTGATTTTATCATTTGTGCAGAGGGTTTGGTTCTCCTTGGGTCTGTATGATAATTGGCCTTGTTTCTAATCGTTTTCTTCTTGTGTCTTCTAATTCTAACAAAGTAAGTGTCTTTGGCTTGATTTCTTTATTGCCACTAAGTGTTATCATTACATGCAATTATCTAATGCTTGATTTTTATTTATTTTTAATTAATTTTTGATGACTCTAATTGCTTTTATGAGAAGTTAAACAGAAATACTTTATACTTATCTTGATTTTGTTTTGTTTGGCAATGCTAGTTTGACAACTGTATGTATGATTATTTTGTCATTACTAAATGATCCTTATGACAGTATGTATGATTACTTTATACTTGTCTTGATTATATGAAAACAGCATGGAACCATATACTTGTGCTAATTATATATGATGTAGGTTGTGTACTATTTGAATGAGCTAGAAGCCTAGAACCTCACCGAAACTTATATATAACGAACGAATAGATTGTTCTGTTTTGTAGCCCAAACTACATCTAACTAATAGTCATTCTTTCTGATTGCTTGGCATACTTGATTGCTTATTCATGTGTTAGTAAATTATGGTCTTGCAGGCGATACTTGATTGCTTATTCATCTAACTAATGGTCATTCTAACTAGAATTTTTTGTTCACATTGAGCAATAATTAAGGTAATGTATATAGTTCACTTCTATATCACTATATGATTTTTGATCCACGTAAATATGATAGTGTATATATATATTATGTTGAGTCGAGGATAAGTTTGAGGTACTAAAGTCTTATTCTTGCTATCTTTTGCAGGCGATCTATTTATATATTTAGACGGTGCAACAGAAGAGAATTGTTTATCAGCGTTGCAAAAGGGTTAGTTGTTGTAGTAAGTTGGTGACTTGTAGGTTATATAGTTATATATGTATGTGGAAGGTGCAAAGAAGAGGTAATTTCTTTTGTCAATGTTGCTGGTAGGCAAGTTCTTGTAGCAAGTTGGTCACTTGGTGGTTACCGCTCATGCTTCATGTGGACTCATGGAGGTAGGAGGTGCTATGGTGGAGTGGAGGGGGTGTGAGGGTGGGGATGGATGGTTGTATGTACATCTTGGTTATTATTATAACATACTTTGTATTGTATGCATGTATATACAACTTATAATAGTTGTTATATCTCTGATTGATCTTTAACTGTGTTGTATTATAGCATAATATATATGATATTTTTGCATTTTATCTATATGTGTCTATCTATGTATTTTGAATATAAAATATATAATTAAAGCAGTTTGTGGTGGAAATGTTGCCAACAAATTATGGGTGGAGAATATTACCAAATAGTTTATGATCTGTTGGTAAAAGTAGAATGGTAGCAACAGAACACCAATTAGTGTTGGTAATATGTTGGTAATATCTGTTGGTAAAATGTGTTACCACTACTACAAAAACACCCTATCGTGTCCCTTGAAAACAGCTTTACGTGTCCCCTATTGGTTGACACTATAGCTGGGGACACTATAAGTGCTACTTTACCTATCGCCTATTGAGGGACACATAAAGTGACTAACATGTCCCTTATAGATTACAGGCGACACGTAAAGTATTTTTATCAATTTTTATTTTTCCAGAACAGCTTGTTTATGTGTCCCTTAATTATTCAGTTAGACACTTAAACATTAATATACGCGTCCCCTCCTTATACATGCGACATATAAAATTCTTTTCGAGTCCCGCGCAAATTATATGCCACACCTATTCTTTACTATATGTGTCGCCTCCTTATAAGATGGGACACGTAAAATGATTTATGAGTCCAACATAAATTGGAAGTGACACTTATACTTTACTATATGTGTCCCTTCTTTATAAGATGGGACACGTAAACATTTTTATGTGCCATACGCAAATTATATGCGACACCTATTCTTTACTATATGTGTCGCCTCCTTATAAGATGGGACACGTAAAATGCTTTATGAGTCTCACACAAATTGGAAGTGACATCTATGCTTTTATATACGTGTCCCCTCTTTATAAGATGGGACACGTAAAATTCTTTATGAGCGAAACGCAAATTATATGCGACACCTATTCTTTACTATACGTGTCGCCTCTTTATAAGATGGGACACGTAAAATACTTTATGAGTCCAACACAAATTGGAAGGGACACCTATGCTTTACTATATGTTTCCTCTCTTTATAAGATGGAACACGTAAAATTCTTTATGTGCCATACGCAAATTATATGCGACACCTATTCTTTACTATATGTGTCGCCTCCTTATAAGATGGGACACGTAAAATGGTTTATGAGTCCAACACAAATTGGGAGGGATACCTATGCTTTACTATACGTGTCCCCTCTTGAGAAGATGGGACACATATTCTATATGTTTTGTTTTAATTATATATACCGGCAACATTTCATTTGCATAATGTGCACATATATTCAATACTATATACCTGATCACCATTATTGCATAAAAAATAAAATGAAAACACAATTTAATGTAAATGCTTTTAGATAGTTCAATACCAAATATTATGTTTACAAACACAAAAAACAAAACAATTAGCATAGCTAGCCATACATCAAAGTTTAATTTCTTTTCTGCCATATTGTACTACCTACAAAAGATATAACATAGGACCTCCCATTACATAGAAAGTATGACAAACTATTAGCCTATCACTTAAATACCCAAGAAAAAAGGAGCTTTTACCTCATTGACTTATAAAAAACAATAATTCGATCATATATACATCATAAACTAGACCGTTCATATAACATCAGGAGACATGCAAACTATAAGCAGCTATCAATAAAAAATCTGCCCCATCGCTCAAGAACAACATCAATCTCGTCTTGAGTATAGGGTTCTTGTGAAAAATGCTACAAATAAACAATTATTAAAATTATAGTTAAACCCAACTAGATAGAAGAATCTCTTAGATACAAAATGATAAACTTGTAAATCAAACATACGTTTTGCAAGTTGTTATCTTCGATTCTTGTGACAAAAGAAGTGATGAGACTAGTTGATCCATATATTTCATGACATAATAGCCACTCTCATATCCCCCGGGTTGTCGAGGACACTAATAAAGAGACAAATAATATAAGATATTAGATGGTTACACAAAAACATTTACATATAAATGAATTTAATGAAGTTCTAGCTTTAAGTAAACAGAATAAAAAAAAAAACTTACAACAATTGCACTCCAATTTAGACTTTTTCGAGATCCATTGTTCAAATTGAGAGTTCTATAAGCCCTAAAGACAACATGAAAATTAAGGAATATTATGAAAGCCTACATCCAAAATGTCAAAGACAAAAATTCCCTATAAAATTTGGCAGTATATCCCCTAAATATTGTCAATCCACTGGTAAACATAATTTCTACAACATACGACAACATCTTCAATAAATGACAACTCCGTAATCCATTGCAAACACAAACTATCCAACTACCCCACCATATATATATCAATGCTCCAAAATAACATCACATACTTCCAATAAAGACTAACCAAACAGTTATTCCAAGGATAAAAATCTTCAAATAATTCATCTTAAAAAATCCAATATAATAAAACTCCAACCATAGTCAAACAAGTACCATCGGTATACGTAGAATTAATAAATATCTCCAAAACCAATTAAATAATCAAAGAATTAAAAAAACCTTACATTGACAATGCACCATTGACTTGCACATTTGTTAATGCTCTATTAATGGAATCGAATAACAATGCTTCACCCTTTTGAAGACAAATCACAACTAGCATCCAATGATGACTTGTCAAAAATAAAAAAGTAAAGCATAAGTGAAATCCATAAGCACTAAGTACACTTACTTTTGATGAAATGGTGCAAGTATATATTGCTTCGTACGTTGCTTGGATATTGAATGAGATAAGTAACTTGTGAGTGCTTGGGGACGAGATTTCACGTATCCAAATATTTGGGGACTGAAAAATCCAACCACCTCTTGGCAATTATGTGATATATTTTTTTTTTCCAAATACCTAATACATGTAAAGGATAAATATTCAATAGTCATGCAGCATATAAAGAACTAGTCATTAGTTATACAAACATATAATTTTACCTTATCCAAATTTGCACACAAGTTACACTGACTCGATCCATCACAAAGAAGTTCTTCAAATCATAATCACTTATGTAAGTAGGAGTCATACTCTCATGATAATGGAAGACATTAGTTCCCTCTCAGCCTCAAGATCTTCTTGAACCAGAATCTCTTCTACAAACCCATTAGTTTCATTTTTGTGATCATCATACATGTCCTTGTGATGTTCATCGTTTTTTTCGTTGACAACACTCTCGACCTTCTCACCATGCCACCATATCCATTGAGTGTAGCTCTTAGTAAACCCGTCGAAGAAAATATGCTCTCTTAGTTCATTAGAGGTAGATACTTCACCCATATTACCACAATTCTTACAAGGGCAAGAAATCTTCTTCCCTTCTTCCTTGTGTGCAAGTGCAAATTGGATAAAAAGTCTCAACCCCTTGGTAAAATTCAGGATTAGTACGCTTACATGAAACCCAACTTTTATCTATATCTATCCAATGCACATGTCATATACAGTAATAACTAGAATTATGATACTAGAAAACTTATGTATTAGCAACTTAAATAATACTAGAATAATTATACAACCTATTATTAATAGTTTAAAAATAACATAGAGCACCCATATCCTCTTACACAATCCAAGCATACATGGTAAAGTTACGGCAAGAAATTAGCAAAAAAATAAATAAAAATACAATTGCATTTTGTCGAACACTTGGTAGGCTAAAAATCATAACACCCAATACCTAAGATCAGGGGTGGATCCAAGAATTTTATAATGGTAGGTCACCAACTTATCTAAGTTGGGCATTGATAAGTCAATTAAAAAACACCATAAACACCACAATATATCTGAAAAAGTATAAAGCAAAATATCATACATTAGTTCAATTTACAACCTAATAATAGTTTAAACTATTACAAATTCACGATTACAATTGTTCTCTATGGGTTTTAATATTTTGGTATCGATTTACAATAGCGTCCATGCTAACATTCAAAAAATCTTTCTGTAAATACGTTTTTAAACAATCGTTTAGCATTTGATCTCCCATTTAATCAAATCAACAAACGTAAATTGTTCATTGTACATATAATCAACATAATTAATGAGCAAATGTAGATAATTAAACAAATAATTGAAATAAACAATAAGTCAGCATCACAGATTTACAACATAGGTAATTATGTATACAATTAAACAAATTAACAAAATCAATTAAACAAATAAGCAAAATCAATTAAACAAATCAATAACTCAACATCATTTCAAATTTACAACAAAAATGTAAAATATAAAATAATTAAATAATCAGTAAATTGTATTAATTGAAACAGTTAAGTTAAGAATTTTAGATTTTAGAATTCAAACCTTATAGTTATTGTGTGGAGTTCAGGACGGCTGGTCACTGAAGAATGGAGAATGGAGAATGGTAGACGGCAGCGCCGCGGCGGGTCTGCGACTCGGCAACAAGGACGAGGGCAATTGGGCTAGCGGTAGATCGACGAAGCTCGAGTGGCTTGCTGGACTTCACAAGACAGCAAGAGCGATGGATCGGTAGGCGAGCCGGCGACACTAGCCACGAGGGACGAATTCCGGTGAACGGACTTCTGACACTTCTGATAGTTTGAGAGATGAGAGAAAGGTGGAGCATAAGGTTTAGGGTTTTTTTTTGTTTTTTGTCTCTCTTTCCTAATTCTCCCTTTCCGTTTCCCTTTACAATTTTTTTTTTTTTTATATGGAATAAATTTCCTTTTATTAAGCTTAGTTTTTGTGTCCAACACAATATTAGATTATTAGGGCACACATAAAGGTCAATAGGTCTCATTATATAGGTCAATAGTTTATGTGTCGCCTAAAATAAAATGTGAGACACATATACTTTAATTTACGTGTCCAACTTATAATATAGGCGACACGTATACTTTACGCGTCCAACTTATAATATAGGAGACACATATACTTTACATGTCCAACTTATAATATAGGCGACACATATACTTTACGTGTCCAACTTATAATATATGAGACACATATACTTTAAGTGTCCAACTTTTTTTTATAGGCGAGACATATAATTTATGTGTCTAACTTATTTTATAAGCGACACATATACTATACGCGTCCAACTTATTTTCTAGGCGACACATATAATATACGTGTTCAACTTATTTTCTAGGCGACACATATTCACTACAAGAAAATTGATTTTTGGCAACAAAAGAATTCGTTGCTAAAAATATCTTTAGCAACAACTTCTTATTTTTGGCAACAATTTAGCTTTGTTATGGGAGATCCCGTTGCTAAAGGTATTTGCAACGAAAATCGCTTGTTGCCAAAAATGTGTTATTTGCAACAAAACTTTTGTTGCGAAAAATAGCTTGTTGCAATAACTCAGTTCAATCCCTGTACCTGAAGCTTATTTTTTGCAACAAAATTTTTCGTTACTAAAAATAAAAAATTTCAGCAACAATACACTTTGTTGTTAAAAAACATCTTCTGCCACAACATATTCGTTGCAAACGACTACACGGATAACATTATGACAAACGTGAGTCATTATTTTTCTGCAACAAAATTGGTTGTTACCGATAATAACTGATTTATAGCAACAACTAATTGCGTTGACAAAAATTAATGTACCATGATTTTTTTTTTTTTTGTTATATATCGTAATACCATATTGTAAATTTGGGATGTTCTAATAATATACAATTAAAAACAAAAATCCATTTGATATAAACACTCATTAAAAAAATAGCCATAATACATTGGCTTGATTCATATATTCATAATGTATCCAAAAGTGTATTACATAGCTTTCTAACAAAATATACCAAGAGATAACATGAACCATTTCTTGTCCAAAAAATTAGGCCATATACCAAATTTTTGCCTCAAGGGTCGTACATTAAATTGCTAGATAAACTTGTTAGCTCCACATGCTATCTTCTTTCCCCAAAAGCATGAACTTCTCTTGATATTATATTCTTCATTGTTCATCATCATCATAACCAAAATTCAACCTAAAGATCAAAAAAAGGAAACATGTTTATAATCATAAAAGCCTTTAAAGACCATCGTCCCCCTTTCTAGGGGTAATAAACAACTATATCCCAGCATCCTAAAAAAATCTACAATCAGAAACTAAAAGTTACTTACATGTATCTCTTTGGAGCGCCCATCATTAACCCACTTCAGCACCCCTTCACCATCTAAATTAGTATGCTTAGCCAGCCAAACAATATCAGGATCAAGCAACACATTACCATTGCTCTCAGTCTACACAAGCATTTCTTTGTATTAGAATAATACGAAATAAAAAAAGGCAGCGAGGAAACTTTACCAGCATATTATTGTAAAAAGAGATAATAATTAGCATGCAAGAACTAGTCAGCGAGGAAACTTTACCAATATATGCTCCACTTCTGCAAAAGATAAGTTTCAGGTGGTGTGTTTAGTCCACTTGTCAGACAATCGATTCTTGCTATTTTTTTTTTTTTTTGCATGTTTTATGCTAAAATGAAGCCAAATATATTATATATACATAAAAGTATCAAATTACATTATAATTCATGTTTTTGAAGTTTATTCATGTCCTACAATATTCATGTAAGAATTTTACATCTTATTTGTATGATTTTGGGCAAAACTATGGCGTTTTGGAACAAAAATGAGCCAAATAGCTCATTTTAGCTTAGTTTTAGGTGTTTTTGCACCCATTTTCGCACCAATCAATCTAATTCATGTTTTTAAAGTTTATTCATGTCCTATAATATTCATTTGAGCATTCTACTTCTAATTTGTATGATTTTGGGCAAAGATAGGGTGTTTTGAAATGAAAACGAGCCAAATAGCTCATTTGGGTTAGTTTTGGGAGTTTTTGCTCTCATGTTCGCACTAATCAATCTAATGAATGTTTTTAAAGTTTATTCATATACTATAATATTCATATAAGCATTCTAAATCTTATTTGTATGATTATGGTCAAGGCTATGACGTTTTAGAACGAAAACGAGCCAAATAGCTCATTTTGGATTACTTTTGCTCCCATCTTCACACTAATCAATATAATTCATGTTTTTAAAGTTTATTCATGTCCTATAATATACATGTAAGCATTCTACATCTTATTTATATGATTTTGGGCAAAGCTAGGGTGTTTTGGAATGAAAATGAGCTAAATAGCTCATTTTGGGTATTTTTGCTCCCATCTTCGCACTAATCAATCTAACGAATTTTTTAAAGTTTATTCATGTACAATAATATTCATGTAAGCATTCTAAATCTTATTTGTATGATTTTGGGCAAAGCTAGGGCGTTTTGGAACGAAAACGAGCCAAATAGCTCATTTTGGGTTAGTTTTGGGTGTTTTTGCTCCCATCTTCGCACCAATCAATCTAATTCAAGTTTTAATGTTTATTCATATCCTATAATATTCATTTAAGCATTCTGCTTCTTATGTGTATGATTTTGGGCAAAGATAGGGCGTTTTGGAATGAAAACGAGCCAAATAACTCATTTTGGGTTAGTTTTGGGAGTCTATGCTCCCATCTACACACTAATCAATCTAATGAATGTTTTTAATGTTTATTCATGTACTATAATATTCATGTAAGAATTCTAAATCTTATTTGTATGATTTTGGGCAAAGTTAGGGAGTTTTGGAATGAAAACTATCCAGTGTCCTCATGTCGGGAACCTCATGCTCCTAACAAAGTAAACATCCTCAAAATATCGTCTCAATCCTATATCTAATCCTAAAAAACTAAGCAAACCAAGAAATAAAAGGGGAGTTGGAAAGAACTCACCAAGGCAAGCCTAGAAGGGATCAATGTTACCATATGAATCCAAGTGATTTTTATGTATATAATGTCATCTAACCAAGTACCTGCAAGAGTTACACTTCCACAAACTCCACAAAATAATTAGCAAACCCAAAAGAAATACAAAAGTCAACCATCGATATAATTATTTTTAGCTCATTAAGTTAAAATTGCTCTCATTTCAAGATTATAAGCTGCAAATACTAAAATTTTTGACAAGTACCTAAATGAAAGCATAACAAATTATGATCAACACAAACCAAACCACTTAATTCATGAAGATTAGAGATAAGCAAAAAACTTAATAAATCCATATTAAACTGAAAATTCATGAAGATTACCTCCTAGTCATTTTATTTCCTATCTTGATGGATGATAAGGCTTGAGATATAGGAGCAGAACATCGTCCAAAGCAGAGGTATAGTGGGTAGATGCAGCAACAAAAGAACATAGCAGCCTAAAAAGCTAGCTCAACCACATTCCATGAAACAAAATCCATATTAAACTGAAAATTGCTGGGTTTTGCACATAAGAACCTAATAGCCATGCTATGCTACAACCAGAATGCAATACCATAGAGCTGCGAAAAAACCCAAGCATCCCATCAGCGAAACAGCCCACAAAACCTATCCCTAAATACCGTAACTACCCAACACCACCCTCTACATTATTTCTTTGTATTTCTAGGCTATAGGATGGAAAAGTATGGGTGATAGGAGTAACTTATAGTGCAGGTGCAGCGAGAAGGAGGCCCAACACCCTTAGAGAGCAAGTGTACTTCGTTGCTCTCAAATCGCCCATAGCAACAAGCCCAAAAGTAGCAAATTCGAGCTCCAAGGTAAACCCTAGCCTCGAGTGCCACCAAATCGCCATTTCTAGCCGTGTCCTATTGCTCAGATGTCCATGAATAGAGCCTAGGGTTTGAAGGAAAACAGAATCACGATTCTCCTAGTTAATTCGTTGTAATTTCACTCAAAATTCGCTGGGTAAACAAACCTGCTGCACCTGGTTTTTTCTGGTTACTGCTCCGGTTCGCCTGGTTGCTGCCGGTGGCCGTCGACCGCCAGTGAACAGAGAGGGAGGGTTTTTTTTGTGGTGTGCGAGTTTTGGCCCTCGACCGCCAGTGAACAGAGAGAAATTAAGTATTGCGCTAGGGTTTTTGCATGGTGCACGAGTCAATGCGCTGGACGTCGCCGCCGGGTCGCCGTCGAATGGCAGTCAACGGTGGTGAGAGAAAGGAATGGTGGTGCGCAGGTAGAATAAGAACTTCAAAGGGTTTTTGGGTAGAATGTCGAGCAAGTGTTTTTGGCTGGTGAGAGAGAGGAAATGTAGAGCAATTGAAATAAGGGTGGGTAGAATTCATTTTTATTTTAGTTTTTAAGTTTTTTTTTTTTGCAACAAAATTTTTTGTTGGTAAAAAAAAAGATTTTAGCTAACAATGTAACCTTGTTATTACAAATAATTCTATATATAGTCACAAAACTTTTGTTGCCAAAGCTATGCCTATTTTTGTATAGGAAAAGTGAAAAGTTATTAATAACAACAAAAGTTTTGTTGCTAACAAAAGTTTTTAGGTAACAATTTAACCTTGTTATGATAAATAATTCTATATATAGTCACAAAACTTTTGTTGCCAAAGCTATGCCTTTGTGGAGGGAAAGTGAAAAGTTATTAATAGCAACAAAATTTTTTAGGTAACAATTTAACCTTGTTATTATAAATAATTCTATATATAGTCATAAAACTTTTGTTGCCACAACTATGCCTATTTTTCAAGAGGAAAAGTGAAAAGTTATTAATAGCAACAAAATTTTTTGCTGCTAAAAAAAAAAAAATTTAGGTAACAATTTAACCTTGTTATGATAAATAATTCTATATATAGTCACAAAACTTTTGTTGCCAAAGCTATGCCTATTATTCAAACATACCCACCCTTGATGAATTTGTGGAGGGAAAGTGAAAAATTATTAATAGCAACAATCTTTTGCAACAACATATTTTTTTTGTTGCGAAAAAGCATTTTTTGTAACGAAATTAAATGTTGTTGCCAAAAATTTGTTGCCAATAATTAATTTTCTTGTAGTGATTATTACACTTTTTTGTGTCGCCTCATTGAAAGAGGCGATACATATAGTTTATGTGTCCAATTTTACATAGAAGGTGACACATAAAGTAATTGAAGATGATATGTAATTTAAAAATAATTATTCTAATTATATGGGTCAAAAGTTTATTTGCCGCTTAAAAGAAAATGTGAGACACATAAACTTTACATGTCCAACTTTATATCATAAGTGACACATATTATTAGACTTTTAGTGTCCCCTCATTGAAAGAAGCAGCACATAAAGTTTAAGTGTCCCACTTTATGTAATAGGCGACATATTAACTTATTTGCACAATCTATCTACCACTTTATGTGTCATCTATTTGTTAAGAAGGGACACTAATAGTTTATGTGTCCCACATTATACAGAGGGGACACTAAAGAGGCGACACAATAGGGCAATTTTGTAGTAGTGTATACTTTCACCAACAGATACACCATTATCTATTGGTAATATGTTTTACCAACAGATAATACTTTCACCAACGCAGTTTGTAGCAACAGTCCATTATCCGTTGATGAAACTTATTTCAACAGATATTTGGCTTTTACCAACAAATATAGTCCTGTTGTTAAAACCCAATTTTCTTGTGTAAAATTTAAGAATAGAAAGTCTTTCTAGTACAAACAAACGTTAAACAACATAAATTGGGATTTGTTGTATGCAACAAATTTCCAAGTGGAAAGTTTCAAATTGTTGGAGTAAAGCTAAGATTAAGATAAAAGGATTGAAGAACAGCAAGATCTCGATAATATATACTCAAATTATCACGTTCCTAAAGGTTTTTTAGGGGATTTTCCTATAAGACATATATGCATGTTCTATATCATTTGGCAGTGTATTCCATGTATCAGAGTTCAAAGCACAAAAGGATCTGCACAGAAACATCAGACCAGCACAACTGTGGCACTTTAAATTTTCTCATCATTTGTAAAATATACTACCAAACAAGCACTAGAATCAACAAATAACAAAAATTCTTTAAGTAAACCAATTGCATGAAACCTTTCACAACTGCAATAAATACAAGAATGGATAAATACAAAAAGGATTCTCCTTGCAAACATTTTCCTCAATATAGCACTTAACACTTTATATCTAAAAGATTAGCAAACACTTTGAATAAATTGTATGGTGATGTTGTATATAAGCAAGAAATTCATAGCATTAGGAAATCCAAGACTTACTACTATGAGCATAACTCATGAAGTGGCAGGTTATTATTGGTAGACTATATTAGGGGTACGCTCTATCCCCGAAATAACATGTACTTCATGAGTTATGCTCATAGCAGACTACATTGGCAGACCTTTTTTTAAGAAAACTATTAGCTGACTTATTAATGTATTTTTTTTATAGTAGAGTTCATGTATTTCTTCTCCGCAGACTATTAGTGTCCCAATATTTTTACTTTAGAAACCTAATTGTGAACAAAGAAGCAACTGCTTTCTAAAAATCATAATCCAAATTCATACCAAATCTCAGAATGAAATTCAAACCCCATTAAAGAACCCAATTCACTTATTCAAATGACAATAGCAACCACGAATTCTCACCAAAAAGAGAAACAAACATATAATTAATCCAAGAAACATTAATAAGAAATTAAGATAATCAAAAGATGAAAAACATGTAAATATTTTAAAAAGAGGAAAATAGCATTAAAGTGGAGTAAACGCAGAAAAAGAGAACATATGTCAAAAGAACAACAAAATTGTAAACTTACAAACATTGAACAATATACAAACCCTAAAGTGAGAAAATTAAATTGCACAAACTAACACATGACAGTTTGTATTTAGGTAATATTTTTCGTAGTTTTTATTAATTTGTTTTCTATTTTTATTTAGTTTTTGTTAGCATTTTTAGGCTTTTTAGTTTAGTTTTGTTTGGTAGTCCACTTCCCCTTTTTCTATGTGATTTCCTCTAATTTTGCTTTGTTTCTGCGTTTTCCTCCCCTTTAGCAGGTCCTGAGTCTATTTCGGAACCCGAAGAAGCGAGCCAGGAACTCGAGGAAACCATAAATCCTCTATGCCATTGCTTGTGAAAAGAAGGCCTCAGCGGGCGTTGGGAATTCGTTAGCGTCCGCTGAGATGTATATGGGCACGAGGCTTTTTTGTGGCAGAAATGTCAGTAGCATTTGAAGTCATTGCAACAGTCACTGATGGATTCCCAGCGGCCGCTGATTTTGAAGCTGCCAGACCCCCCACAAGCTCAAAATGAAGAATAGTGGCCGGTGACCCCAACTCAGCCCCCGCTGTCCCACTCCCCTGTTTTGAGGAAGTGGAGCTCCCAATTGCTTGCAGCGGCCGCTGATTGCTTTTCATCGCCTGTTGACCATTAGTCTTAGTAGTCTGCAGACCTAGTTTAGTAGGTGTCAGCTGGCGCTGTCATCACCTCAGCGCCCACCGTAGCGCCTTTGTTCATTTTTTTTATTAGTTTTCTACTCTTTTGTTTTGGTTTTTTGGGAGCAATATATATATTCTTCTCCCCTCTTTTTACTAGGAGGCTGATGTTAGAGACTCAAAGCCTTAGGTTAGATTAGTTTTCTCTCCTTTTCTCATATAAACTCTTGTGTTCTTCAATTATGTTAGTAGATTAGTTTGTTCTTCTTCTACTTGTTCTCCATCTCAAGGTATTTCATAGCTTTCATTTATTTTCTTTTTATTGTTTTATGCACTTCATTGATTGCCTCTTCTAGTTTGTTGTTATTTACATGTTTAGTTTCTTTTTGATGTTCTTAGTTTTTAGGTTTAATTAATATTATTATCTTTAGTTTTAATTATAATTATTAGTTTAATTATGTTTTAATTATGTGTGAGTAGTTTAGTTTCTAGGGTTTGAGTGAAACTGTAACGACCCGACTCGCTTAAATCGGCGCGGAAGAAACCGACGAGTCGAATAGTTAAAAACTACAACTTAAAATACTTAAGAAATAAAACTAATTCCTCAAATATTATTATTAAACCACAAAAGTACAAATACCCACAAGTTTGTACATAAACTAGTCCAAAAGTCAAACTAGAAATACTAAAAATACGAGTAAACTCCAACTACACGTCAGAGTCTAAAACAACGTATGAAAGAGTCCAACAATAACGTATATAGTCTATATAACTCCATCACTATCTAATACAACAGAAAACAGTAAATACAACAGATAACAGTAATAACAACGTCGCTCGCCCAACCCAAAGCTAAGCAAGAGCATCATCAGAAATACCTGAAAAGTATACAACAGTCCACCATCAGTGGCGAGTAACATAACTGACTCACCCTAATGGGAATACACATGTACATAGCACAAATCAAATAATCAAAGTACGAGAACAACCCAAAACGTGAACTCGACTCAAACCAACCTAATCAACTATCTTTGGCGCAATCAATCATATTCTAGACCGGACTGTGCTCGTACGAACGCATCTTACGCATTCGAACTTTCTACTATGCTCGGATTTGAGAATCTTACTCCCAAACCCCATGAAACCAATCTTAATGGAAATTCACAAAGATCACATAGTATGACTCCAACTATCCCAATACCGCGGATGGAATAGGGGCAACGTCTTAACCCAAGTACAATGAATCTTACTCAAAGTATCAGGCGTCTAAAAATGAAATCAAGCTAATTAATTAATTAAATCTTTAATCATTTTAATCATATTATTCATTTTATATCCCAACATAACTAAATTAAGTTCAAGAATTACCTCTAGCCTTGATTCTCGAAATTAACTAGTTAAATCATGGAAGTTATTCTCAAGAACTGCCTCTAGCCTTAATCTTGAGTCTAACCAATCATAATCCATTATTCATTAACCATTCTTTAATCATATTAGACACAATCTTTAACTTTCTTTAACTTTTAAACCCTTTCTTTAACTTTCAAGATTCAACCAAGAACTCGTAAAGACTCATCAAGAACTCATAAAGAACTCAAAGAACTCATAAAGAACTCATAAAGAACTCATTCAAGATTCAAGATCTTCAACCAAGAACTCATTCAAGATTCAAGAAATTCAACCAAGAACTCATTCAACATGTTCATACTACACGCATAACATCATCATAATTCAATCGAAAATCCAACTTTTACTCATCCAAAATTCATCAAACTTTAACATAATGTTCATGATCATAAAACAAATCATAATATCATGAAAAATCATCATCAAAACACCAAACAAACACATAAAAATCAGATTTAGAAATTATACATGAAATCATGGATATCCATCATCAATCAACCCAAACATGCATTTAATTCATACTATAGACATAGTATACCAAAAAGGTTGAGAAAGTATGTTACCTTATTGAAGATTACACACAAATTCAACACAAATATGCAGTCCGGAACAAGCACTAAACACGGCACCTAGACACGGCACACACACACGAGCACCACGTCTTCTAGCACGGCACCCCGGCACGAGCACCACCACGGACCACCTTGCACGGCCACTGCACCACGCACACACGGCCCACGAACACCACTGCCACGGACCCACTGCACGGCCACGGCCTTCACCACACGGCTGCCACCACACGAACCCCACACACGAACACGATCAAAACCCAACCCGAACCAAAGATCTTGGATAAAATAATTGTGTCTAAATTGTGTTTAGGTTACTTAAAGATCAATAGGGTATGAATCCTTAAGTTTTGGGTTAAGAAAGATGATGAACAATTGATGGCTTCAACTGCTCATAAATGGTGTGAGGCAAGGAGAAAGTGGAGGGAGTTTTGGTGATTGAACTTTGATGGCAAGTGCATTAGATGGCAAATGAGCAAAAATGAGCAAAAGCCTTACTAACTCCTCTATATATAGAGTTAGTTAAGGTGTGAACACAAGGCAAGTGGCAAGCCTTGCCCATGCCTTAGGAAAACCGGCCAACAAGGGGGAAATGGGCCTAAAATGGGCTCTCGTGAACAATTGGGCTAATTTGCAAAAACCGCATGACTAATCATGCAATAATCGATTTGGCCCAAAATATAGATAATTAATTAGAAAATTAAATAATAAAAATTCTAATTAATTAAATAATAAATAACATAAACAATAAAGACTGAAAATAAATATTTCGAATTAAATCGAAATCATTCACATAAAATTAAATAAATAGTTCAAAAATAAATTTGAACTAACACCAAAAATACACATAATCACATATAATTATCGGCAAAAACACCAATAAAATCTGGGTCATTACAACCTCCCCTCCTTAAAGAAATTTCGTCCGGAAATTTCAAGGTGCAGGAGATCGCTCCCCATCGAACAACTCCGGGTACTTCTGCCGCATAGACGCTTCCGTCTCCCAAGTCGCTTCTTCATGGTGTTGATTTCTCCACAACACCTTGACAAGCGGTACCTGCTTACGCCGCAGGGTCCTCACTTCCCGATCCAAGATTTGGACGGGTCGCTCCTCATAAGTCAGATTCGGCTCGATCACGACCGGATCCGCTGTAATCACATGAGTAGGATTATGTACATATTTCCTTAGCTGGGAAACATGGAATACATCATGTACATTAGCCAAACTAGGTGGTAATGCCAATCGATATGCCACCTCCCCAACTCGTTCAAGTATCTCGTAAGGTCCCACATATTTCGGTCGGAGTTTCCCCTTCTGACCGAAGCGTACCACTCCCTTGAATGGAGAAACCTTAAGCAAGACTTTGTCACCTACTTCAAAAGCCAGCGGTCTACGTCGATTATCGGCGTAGGATTTCTGACGACTCTGAGCGGCCTGCATCTTAGACCGGATGACTCGAACCTTCTCGATAGTATCGCGTACCATCTCAGGTCCTAAAGCCACAGTATCGCTAATATCATTCCAACAAATAGGACTCCGACATTTCCTGCCATACAGGGGCTCGTACGGAGCCATCTCAATGCTGGAGTGATAGCTATTGTTATAGGAGAACTCTATCAAGCAGAGCATACGCACCCAAGACTGGTGATACTCCAGGGTACATGCTCGAAGCATATCCTCCAAATTCTGGATGGTCCTCTCAGTCTGACCATCAGTCGCCGCATGAAAAGCGGTGCTCAACTTCAATTTCGTCCCAAAGGCTTCCTGAACTGACTTCCAGAAAGGAGATAGAAACCTCGGATCCCGATCAGAAACAATCTCCCTCGGAACTCCATGAAGTCGGATTATGTCCTGAGTGTACGCCTCCGCTAGACGCTCCATCGACCAGGTCATCTTCATCGGAATGAATCTAGCGACCTTAGTCAACCTATCCACTATGACCCAAATAGCATTCAAGCCATTGCAAGTGGGTAAGCTCACTACGAAGTCCATAGATACCGACTCAAACTTCCAGGTCGGAATAGGTAGTGGCTGCAATAGACCTCCTGGTCTCTGATGCTCAATCTTGACCTTCTGACAGGTCAAACACCGAGCAACAAACTCCGCTACATCCCTCTTCATCTTAGGCCACCAGAACTGGCCCCTAAGATCCTGGTAAATCTTATTACCACCGGGATGAACAGAATAAGGCGAGCTATGTGCCTCGGACATGATCCTGTTCCTAAGATCAGAACAGTCCGGTACACACCATCTCCCTCGAAAGCGCATACCACCATCAGAAGGGATCTCGAAACCTACAGCTTTACCTTGCCGTATAGCCTCTCGAATCCTAGCAAACTGTGGGTCGTTCTGCTGACCCTCGCGCATCTCCTGAAATAAATCAGGCTCGGCACTCATAGATGTCAGACGAAGTCTGACGGAACCACGGCTTCTACTGAAGTTCAAGCGATGCTTGCGCCTCAGCGCATCCGTAACTAAGTTCGCCTTACCCTCGCAATAGTTGAGCGTCAGGTCGTAGTCCTTGATCAACTCAAGCCACTGTCTCTGCCTCATATTGAGGTCTTTCTGAGTAAAGATGTACTTGAGGCTCTTATGATCCGTGAATACTCTACACGAACCGCCATAAAGATAGTGCCTCCAAATCTTGAGCGCGAACACTACAGCCGCTAACTCCAAGTCATGCGTAGGATAGTTACGCTCGTGCACCTTTAGTTGTCTTGATGCGTAAGCAATGACCTTCCCACCCTGCATGAGCACACAGCCTAAGCCACTCTTCGAAGCATCACTGTAGACTTCGAAGCCCTCTTCATCGTTCGGAAGAGTAAGAATCGGAGCAGAGACTAATCTCTGTTTCAACTCCTGAAATGCTTGCTCGCAAGCCTCTGTCCAAACGAATCGGACCTCCTTCTGCAGGAGACTAGACATCGGTCTAGCTATTTTGGAGAAGTCCTGGACGAATCGTCGATAGTATCCGGACAAACCCAGAAAACTACGAACCTCCGCCACATTTCTCGGGCTACTCCAATCTATCACAGCCTTAATCTTAGCTGGGTCTACTTTAATGCCTTCTCTGCTGATCACATGACCTAGGAAGGCTACTTCGCGAAGCCAGAACTCACACTTGGAGAGTTTCGCGAACCACTTATGACTCCGCAATATCTCGAGTACCATCCGGAGATGTTCTGAATGCTCAGACTCATCTCTAGAATAGACCAAGATATCATCTATAAATACTACGACGCACTTGTCGAGTAAGTGGTGAAATGTCCGGTTCATCTGGTCCATGAACACGGCTGGCGCGTTAGTGAGGCCAAAGGGCATCACCTCAAACTCGTAATGGCCGTAACGAGTACGAAAAGCAGTCTTCGGAATGTCTTCTTTCTTGACTGGAATCTGATGATATCCAGACCGTAGATCTATCTTCGAAAACACTCCTGCTCCTCGCAACTGATCGAACAGGTCCTCAATCCTAGGAAATGGGTACTTATTCTTGATAGTTACCCGATTCAACTCTCGGTAGTCTATGCACAGGCGCATACTACCATCTTTCTTCTTCACGAAGAGCACAGGAGCTCCCCACGGAGAAACACTTGGCCTAATGAAGCCCTTATCGATCAAATCCTGGAGTTGTGTCTTTAACTCCAATAACTCAGATGGTGCCATCCGGTACAGTGCCTTCGAGATCGGCGCTGTCCTGGGTACTAAGTTGATATGAAACTCGACGTCGCGCTCAGGTGGAACGCCTGGTAGCTCATCAGGAAATACGTCTCTGAAATCCCTCACTACAGGTATATCGTCCAACAGAGACTCATCAGTCAAGTCTCGTACCTGACAAAGATACACCAAATCGCCCTTCTGGCGATGTTTCCTCATTTTCAAGGCAGAGATTACCTTTACTCCTTTCTTAAGGACAAACCCAGAGTAGGTAACTCGGTTGCCCTGAGATCCTCGGAATGATACTGACTGATCTTGGCAACGAATTATCGCTCGATGCCTTGATAGCCAGTCCATACCTAGTATAACATCAAATTCCATCAGCGGAAACTCCTTCAGATCGGCCGTCGCTTGCTCCCCATCTATCACGATAGGCACTCCTCGGAATTCACGCTGACAAACAAAATCCTCTCCGGAAGGGAGAGTAATAATTGAACTAACAGGAAGGCTGCCTCGAAGATTAGACCTCGAGACAAAACTACTAGCCACAAAGGAAACAGTAGCACCAGAATCAAATAAAACTAATGCTAACACACCAGAGACAAGAAATCTACCTGATACGACGTCAGGCTGAACCTCGGCCTCCGCCTCGGTCATACAGTAGACTCGGTTCTTTACCGGAGTCTTCGTCGGTGCTGGAAGCTGCTTAACCTCAGCATCTGGCTTCCTCTCGGGACAAGTCGACGCCTTATGGCCTACCTTCCCGCAAGTAAAACAAGTGATCGGAGAACCGTCGCATTTCTTCCCTGGATGGAAGTCTCGGCCGCAACCTCTACACTTCGAGCCATCACTACCCTTACGCGAACTAGTGGTCGAAGGGGTACTGCTAGATGTGCCAAACCGGGGCTTCTTAAACGAAGCTGTAGTCGTCGGAACCGGAGCTCTCTTCTTGCTCGATCCTCCTCAGTAATCGATGCCTGTATCTCGAGTGCTACCTCGTAGGCCTGCTGGAACGTCGTCGCTCCACTACTGATAACGTGAACTCGAATCCTCGGATCTAGCTTTTTGATGTAGCGCTTGACCCGATCCTTCTCTGACGGAATCACAGATGTAGCGAACCTCGACAACTCCGTAAATCGGTCGGTGTATGCCTGGACAGACATCTTACCCTGTGCAAGAGTAAGAAACTCCTCCTGTTTCTGCCACCGCAACTCGTCGGGGTAGAAACGCTCCTGGACCTTATCGATAAAGTCGGTCCAAGTCATCGCATGCAACGGCTGGTACGCGTCCTTCGCTAACGTCCACCAGTTATCAGCCTCTCCACGTAAGTAATATGCGGCGATCTGCACCCTCTCGTGATCGGGACAAAACGTCGCGTCGAAGAGCTTCCCCATCTCGCGGATCCAGCTCTCCAAAGTAGTGGGGTCGGCAACCCCGTCGTAAGTCGGAGGTCGATGACGTGCGATACGATCGAACTTCGACTGCGTACTCGGCGGATGACGACTATGATGTGCCAACGTAAGGATCGCCTCCTCGAGTGCCCGCAACCTCTGTCGTCCAGTACTTAACCGGCGAGGTGTAGACATGCTGCCATGCATCACAACAAAAGACATAAAAAAATACAATGTTAGTCATATACCCCACCAAGATCAAGTACACAACATAAGGAAGAAAGAAAATAGAAAGCATCCTATCCCGATCTTTCTACCCAACTCTCCTCCCTTCACTTAATCCTAGAATTTGGTTGATCACTCGGGAATAGTAAAGCTCTCAACTCCCGGGTTTAACTCAAATCCTAAAAACTTCATTTAGAACCTATTCGGCTCTGATACCAACTGTAACGATCCGACTCGCTTAAATCGGCGCGTAAGAAACCGACGAGTCGAATAGTTAAAACCTACAACTTAAAATACTTAAGAAATAAAACTAATTCCTCAAATATTATTATTAAACCACAAAAGTACAAATACCCACAAGTTTGTACATAAACTAGTCCAAAAGTCAAACTAGAAATACTAAAAATACGAGTAAACTCCAACTACACGTCAGAGTCTAAAACAACGTATGAAAGAGTCCAACAATAACGTATATAGTCTATATAACTCCATCACTATCTAATACAACAGAAAACAGTAAATACAACAGATAACAGTAATAACAACGTCGCTCGCCCAACCCAAAGCTAAGAAAGAGCATCATCAGAAATACCTGAAAAGTATACAACAGCCCACCATCAGTGGCGAGTAACATAACTGACTCACCCTAATGGGAATACACATGTACATAACACAAATCAAATAATCAAAGTACGAGAACAACCCAAAACGTGAACTCGACTCAAACCAACC
The DNA here is from genome assembly GCA_951394345.1 of Salicornia ramosissima. Lineage (NCBI taxonomy): Eukaryota > Viridiplantae > Streptophyta > Magnoliopsida > Caryophyllales > Amaranthaceae > Salicornia > Salicornia ramosissima. The sequence continues at coordinate 31,958,789 of OX596234.1, read as the reverse complement.
TAATCAAGACTGTGCTCGTACGAACGCATCTTACGCATTCGAACTTTCTACTATGCTCGGATTTGAGAATCTTACTCCCAAACCCCATGAAACCAATCTTACTGGAAATTCACAAAGATCACATAGTATGACTCCAACTATCCCAATACCGCGGATGGAATAGGGGCAACGTCTTAACCCAAATACAATGAATCTTACTCAAAGTATCAGGCGTCTAAAAATGAAATCAAGCTAATTAATTAATTAAATCTTTAATCATTTTAATCATATTATTCATTTTATATCCCAACATAACTAAATTAAGTTCAAGAATTACCTCTAGCCTTGATTCTCGAAATTAACTAGTTAAATCATGGAAGTTATTCTCAAGAACTGCCTCTAGCCTTAATCTTGAGTCTAACCAATCATAATCCATTATTCATTAACCATTCTTTAATCATATTAGACAAAATCTTTAACTTTCTTTAACTTTTAAACCCTTTCTTTAACTTTCAAGATTCAACCAAGAACTCGTAAAGACTCATCAAGAACTCATAAAGAACTCAAAGAACTCATAAAGAACTCATAAAGAACTCATTCAAGATTCAAGATCTTCAACCAAGAACTCATTCAAGATTCAAGAACTTCAACCAAGAACTCATTCAACATGTTCATACTACACGCATAACATCATCATAATTCAATCGAAAATCCAACTTTTACTCATCCAAAATTCATCAAACTTTAACATAATGTTCATGATCATAAAACAACATATAATCAATCATAATATCATGAAAAATCATCATCAAAACACCAAACAAACACATAAAAATCAGATTTAGAAATTATACATGAAATCATGGATATCCATCATCAATCAACCCAAACATGCATTTAATTCATACTATAGACATAGTATACCAAAAAGGTTGAGAAAGTATGTTACCTTATTGAAGATTACACACAAATTCAACACAAATATGCAGTCCGGAACAAGCACTAAACACGGCACCTAGACACGGCACACACACACGAGCACCACATCTTCTAGCACGACACCCCGGCACGAGCACCACCACGGACCACCTTGCACGGCCACTGCACCACGCACACACGGCCCACGAACACCACTGCCACGGACCCACTGCACGGCCACGGCCTTCACCACACGGCTGCCACCACACGAACCCCACACACGAACACGATCAAAACCCAACCCGAACCAAAGATCTTGGATAAAATAATTGTGTCTAAATTGTGTTTAGGTTACTTAAAGATCAATAGGGTATGAATCCTTAAGTTTTGGGTTAAGAAAGATGATGAACAATTGATGGCTTCAATTGCTCATAAATGGCGTGAGGCAAGGAGAAAGTGGAGGGAGTTTTGGTGATTGAACTTTGATGGCAAGTGCATTAGATGGCAAATGAGCAAAAATGAGCAAAAGCCTTACTAACTCCTCTATATATAGAGTTAGTTAAGGTGTGAACACAAGGCAAGTGGCAAGCCTTGCCATGCCTTAGGAAAACCGGCCAACAAGGGGGAAATGGGCCTAAAATGGGCTCTCGTGAACAATTGGGCTAATTTGCAAAAACCGCATGACTAATCATGCAATAATCGATTTGGCCCAAAATATTAGATAATTAATTAGAAAATTAAATAATAAAAATTCTAATTAATTAAATAATAAATAACATAAACAATAAAGACTGAAAATAAATATTTCGAATTAAATCGAAATCATTCACATAAAATTAAATAAATAGTTCAAAAATAAATTTGAACTAACACCAAAAACACACATAATCACATATAATTATCGGCAAAAACACCAATAAAATCTGGGTCATTACAGAAACTTCTCAAATCCTCCATGTTTGTGGTTTAGTTGTTTCTTGGTTTCGGTTGTGATAATGTTGGTACTAAAGGTTCGATGATGTCGAGTCTCGTGTCTAATTAACATTAGATTCGTAGAAGAATCCTCACCTAAGGACCGCAAGGTGAACGTGGGTGATGACTCCCTTCACCTGATTGATGGAAGCACCAAGAAAGTTGGGCCTTCAATCAACGGAAAGTTATCGGTCTTCATGATTTGTGCTTATGACTAGTTAGATGTTCCGCCACGAAAGTAGGTTAGTGTATGTCTTCTTGGTCGTCACACTAGCTCAAAAGAGTAGTGTGATCTTAGAATGACCTCCCCTTATCCATGACCTATGTCTAAGTTTCGATTGATTCATAAATCAATGTGGTATGAGTCGTGGATCTCTTACCCTAGTCCCTTTTATTCTTGTTTTTATAGTCTAGTTTTATTTAGTTCCCATAGTTCTCTTCGCCTCTTGCGAACATCATTTGACCTAGCTTGTTGGACACGCTCATGCCTAGGCTATTGCGACGTACCTTCCCCGTGTTCGACACCCCCGCTCTTACTACGACGGGGGCTTTTATTTGCTGAGAAAATTCCATTATCAAATTGGCGCCGTTGCTGTGGAAGGAAATTCCATTAGTTTAGGTTGATTAGAATGGTTCTACGTCTTTCATTTTCTTTATTTTTATTTTTTTGAATATTTAGTCCTTATGGCCCCTTCTTTGATTGATCCTCAATATGAGCATGAACCATTTTGGATGTATTACGACAGGATTGAAAGCTCTCTTCCTCCTGATCATAATTTTGGTAAATGGGATATATGTAATGTAATGTATGAGGGTTTGAACTATGAAACGAGAAACTGGGTTGAGTTTCTTTCTTGTGGCAATTTCTTAGCTTTAGACTTGGATAGAGCTTGGCTTTTATTCAAGTGCCTAGCTAAGGAAACCTATGAGTGGAATATGAAACCCAAGGGATACATGACTTTAGTAACGAGCCGAGCTTGTTTGTGGAATATGGCTTTAATCATCTTCCGATTCATACCCCTACCTTGGATGTTGATCATGAATACTCGCAAGAGCATGCTCTTCATGAGTTTTTACAAGGTGGTGGTGTGAATTTCGATGATTCATCAAATAATCTTCAAGTCGAGCCCATTGTTTGCGACTTTAGTTATGATTTTGATCCATCTCCTCTCGTTGTCGTACAAGCCATCCAAACTCACATAGACGTTGATGTTTCATTGCAATGTCATGATCAAAATCATGACCCTCCCGTCTTGTAATGTGATGTTTTATTAGGTGAGGCCTTCTTAGTTGAGTCGAGTGAAGTGGACAAGGTCATTATTAATGTGGAGGATGTGGTTATACCACCTTCTCTTATGAATGTCATAGCAATGAATGTCAATGTCCAACCTGCAGAATGTTACGAAATTTGTCCTTTCACTCCTGACATTGATCATTTTATAACTTGTAAAGTAACTCAAATTAGTGACACAAGCTTGCATATTGCATATAGCTAGAGATAGTAATGGATACTGGATTCTCCCTAGATCCGCGGATCCAGGTATTTTTTTAGGATCTGGATCTTCATACTTTTGATCCGCGTGGATCCGTATCGGATACGGATTTTGTGGGAAAATGCGGATCCGGATACGGTTCTTGTCTATAGATCCTTTTTTTTTGTAAAATACTAAATATAAAGCCTTTTAAGTTATCGGCCCAAATGCAAACCCAAGTAATAATTTAGTAACATCACTACATCAAATAAACATGGGCAAAACTCAGTAACATCTCATTACAAAAAAAAGTCAGTAACATCTAATTAATGCATAATTGCAAAAATACACAAATTCAGTAATATTAATTGTGTATTTGTTGAATTGAAAATTTTAATGCATTAAAAATTTTAATTATCACATTTAGGAGGTATAATACAAGAAAATCCATTTTTATCCGTTTTAGATACGGATCCGCATCATCCGTCGGATATGGATCTGGATCCTTATTTTATAGATCCGTCGGATCTGGAGCGGATCTGGATCTAAGCTTAAAACATGGATTTGGATCCATTAAGATCCGGTCCAGATCCGGTCCGCTGCCATCTCTACATATAGCAAACCAAATCCACTACAACTTACATGATGAACTTATATTTTACATGCAAAAAAATCACATATGAATAGAAGAAATGGAAGCACTACCATAAACATTGATAACTCACCTTCACATGTCAGATTCATAAGTGGATCAACTCCTTGGCAAATTATAAGATCATCAAATGGTAAACTACAATATGGAAGGAAACTTGATAGATGTTGAATGCAAGACAAGATGATAGTTTTTTTTTCCTGTGCTGATTGAAATAACAACCTAAAGATACAATACATAGCATGGTAAAGTTTGCTAGAGTGGAAGACAATAAAATGGAAATGAAAGCTGAAATATTGATGCTAAAGATAACAATGAGTAATAAATTAGACCCTTAAAATAGTTGATACACACATACTACCATGATCTCAAAATATATTATCCATATAACTACCAGGATCTGTAAAAAGAGCATTAGAGTTTGAGTTTCCATAAATAGTTGACTATGAGTGAAGTTATAAAACTACTTCAGAATAACACAATTTGAGTTTCCATTAATAGAATCCAGTGAAGTTAAAACACTTTGTCATCACCATTTACCAATATAGCTAGTTGACCATTCAAGGATAAAAATAAAAATAAAATTCTGAAATCTAACATCTATTTCAAGTGATTAATGAGAAACTAAGGAAAACGGAATAAATCAAAAGGTAGCAAGCACAACAGATTAACAAATCCAGTCTATTTTCGGAATAAATAATAAATAAATTCCTAGTTCCCCCAAAACATTTTTTAAAGGAGGAAAGTGTCATAAATTGTAGGGAAGATGTGCACCTGTGTTATAATGACACTAAGAGTTAATATATTGTAGTTACACCAAAATTGAATGAGGACTCTGTAACTAATTGGGATTAGGAAATCCAAGACTTACTACTATGAGCATAACTCATGAAGTGGTAGGTTATTATTGGTAGACTATATTAGGGGTACGCTCTATGCCCGAAATGACATGTACTTCAAGAGTTATGATTATAAGTTATGCTCATAGCAGACTAAATTGCCAGACCTTTTTTTGGGAAAACTATTAGTAGACTTATTGATGTATTTTTTGTTATAGTAGAGTTCATGTATTTCTTCTTAGCAGACTATTAGTGTCCCAATATTTTTTCTTTAGAAACCTAATTGTAAACAAAAAAGCAATTGCTTTCCAAAAATCAGAATCCAAATTCATACCAAATTTCAGAACCAAATTAAATCCCCATTAAAGAACCCAATTCACTTATTCAAATGACAATAGCAACCATGAATTCTCACCAAATAGGGAAACAAACATATAATTAATCCAATAACCATTAATAAGAAATTCAGAAATTAAGATAATCAAGAGATGAAAAACATGTAAATATTTTAAAAAGAGAAAAATAGCATTAAAGTGGAGAAAAGGCAGAAAAAGAGAACATATGTCAAAAGAACAACAAAATTGTAAACTTATAAAAATTGAATAATATACAAACCCTAAAGTGAGAAAATTAAATTGCACACAATAACACATGATAGTCTGTATTTAGGTAGTATTTTTTGTAGTTTTTATTAATTTGTTTTCTAGTTTATTTTATTTAGTTTTTGTTAACATTTTTAAGCCTTTTAGTTTAGTTTTGTTTTGGTAGTCCCCTTCCCCTTTTTCTATATGATTTCCTCTATTATGCTTTGTTTCTGCGTTTTCTCCCCCTTTTGCAAATCCCCAGTCTATTTCGGAACCCGAGGAAGCGAGCCGGGAACTCGACGAAACCACTAGTCCTCTATACCATTGCTTGTGAAAACAAGGGCTAAGCGGGCGCTGGGAATTCCTCAGCGTCCGCTGAGATGTATTAGGGCCCGAGGTCATTTTTTGGCTTAAATGTCAGTAGCATTTGAAGGCATTGCAACGGCCACTGAAACATCAATCAAAAGCTTATTATTTTATCCTAGTTCTATAAATAGAACAAGGGTCCTAATCATTTAAAAGCTTTCTTTCCAAACTCTAAACCTCAATCAAAATACTCTTTCCTCCTAATTAAATGTCAGTGTGTGTGTGTGTACCGTGTATTTTCGTGTGCATTAGGGATAAATTTTGAATTCTTTCCTCCTAATTCAAGGTAACTAGACTAACCCCCTTGAATTTGGATTAATTTATCATATAATTAGATTAGGACTTTTCTTAATCCATGGACCGGTCGTTATAGCTCGTAAGGATGTCAGTGTACATCCCAACTTTCCTAAAATCCGCCGGGAAGAACCCGTGTATTCTACCCGTAGCTCTCCTTTGCTCTAGCCTAAGCTATGGCCATAACTCCTAAATAGTATCCCGTGTACTACTACTTAGAAGACTACACATCTTAGAATCAAGAACTGCCCAGAGGCCGCAGTAGGGTGGTAGCTTCGACTTAACCTAATTTGGTGACCCGTGTATCACCAAACAGGCGTCCACTTCTTATAACTTATCTTATCTTATCTTATCTAGTCGACATGATCATCGAGAGATCACTAAACAACTCATATTCTTATCATCTTATTCTTAATTAATGTCAATCCTTTTTCCTTATTAATTCAACTTAACTTCTTATTTCTTTTTATTCCTTTAATTATATTAAATCTTTAAATCATGAACTAAAATTATTATAGGCTAAAATTAAATTAAATTGATCATATTATGCTTGGGCCACTCGACATTTTCGAACAAAAAAAATCAATAAATAATTCAATTCTTTTAATAATAACATAAACAATTCAATAGATCAATTAATTTATTAACAATAATATAAGAATTATCAATCATCAATTAAATTGCAAAAAACATGACAAAAATTATCTCTTTTTACTCTATTGTGGTTCGGCCTTCCTAATAAAATAAATAAAATTCATATTTTAATTTATTATTCATAATTACTATAATTTAATTATTAAACCAGTTAAATAAATTCTAAAATCATGATCTAACAATTAATCATAGAATTATAGCTTAACATGGATAAAAAATTATTCCATTTACTACCTAAATGATTCGGCCATCATGATTAAAATCAAAGTCAAGATTAGTTTTCAAGAATTTATTTAAATCATATCTTTAAATTTTTAAATCATCTTTAAACTATTAAACAATTAATAAATGAGGATTAAGGCTTTAATATGAACATAATTTATTAGGAAAAGTTGAAACTTGAATTTATTTTGTTACATGAGTCACTCGACTTTTTCGAATAAAAGGAACAAAAATTATAAATTAAATTCAAGACTTTAATTTATTAAATACTAAATGATAATCATGCTTTAAAATCAAGAAATCATCATGAATTAATCATAAAAATTATCATGCTACTACTCGACATTCATAAGCAAATTCAAGAACATATTCCAAGATTTTCATGCAACCAATTCTAATAAAGACATGTAAATAAAGATACTAAATTATGCATTGAATAATTAAAACAACAAGATTTCATAAAAAACTCATACACACATATCAAGATTAACATAGTAAAATTATAGAAAATGGTTCGAACACCCTATGAACTTCATGACAATATTTCTATCAATTCCTAGTTTAATTCTAAACAATTATATGAAAAAATAAACCAAATTCAAGGGGGTTAGTCTAGTTACCGTGGATTAGGAAGAGAGGAAAACAAACAAAAACTCTTGCTTGGTTCGACACACACACACACGGCACTCTAGTAATATTTTGTGCGTTTAATTTGAGAATATTTGAGAGATAAGTAGAATTATAGTTCCTTATATGTAATTATAAATTAAAGAACAAGGAATGAATTAATTAAATAAAAAGGGAAGGGGGGCCGTGATAAATGAGTAGGTGTAGAGGGAGTTGAGTCAACTTGGAAGACTTGGTAAATGAATAGTTTTTAAAATAGATTTTTTAGCTCAGTTAAATATTCAAAATAAAAATTGAGAATTTTAGATATAGAATGAGCTATTATCTAATAATAATATTAACAAAATAAAAAAATAATCCTTGGCCAAAACAAAAGGAGAGGGTCGGCCAAGGGGTATCACAATTGGGTCATTGGGCCCAATTTTGAGACAAGGGTAGAAAATAAGGAAAAACAGTCCAATTACTGGGCCCTTTTGGACATAGAATTAGGATTACATATTAATTAACCACGAAATTTTCTGGCCCACATTTTCGGGTTATTACAGTCACCCCTCCTTAAATAAATTTCGACCTCGAAATTTACTTAAAGAAGCTCAAGCAACACACACAGAAACAAACACAAGGCACAAAATAAATTAAAAATGTTGCATACCTACTCAGAAAAGTTCGGGGTACTTATCCCTTATTGAAGCTTCCGTCTCCCAAGTAGCATCTTCAAACTTCTCACTACGCCAAAGCACTTTAACCAATGGTACCACCTTACGTCGCAATATTCGATCCTGCCGGTCCAAAATTCGTACTAGCTTCTCTTCAAAGGTCAGATTCAGCTCGATCTCTGACGATTCCACCTGGATAATATGAGAAGGATCATTCACATATTTCCGTAGCTGGGACACGTGAAACACATCATGAACCTTCGATAGATCCGGAGGCAACGCCAAACGATAAGCAACTCTTCCGATCCGATCCAGAATCTCGTATGGCTCTACATACTTGGGTCTGAGCTTACCCTTCTGGCCAAACCGAGTCACTCCTTTCATAGGGGACGCCTTCAATAGCACCTTGTCACCCACTTGAAACTCCAACGACTTCCGTCGACGGTCGGCATACGACTTTTGTCGACTCTGAGCTACCTGCAATCTCGTCCTCATGATCTTGATCTACTCCATCGTCTCCTTAATATGGTCAGGTCCAATCACCAAAGCATCGCTGATGTCGCTCCAACAAGTAGGGCTGCGACATTTACGCCCATATAAAGCTTCATAAGGAGTCATCTTGATACTAGCATGATAGTTGTTGTTGTACGAAAATTCCACCAAACTCAAAGATTTAACCCAACTCAATTGAAATTCTAACGCACAAGACCGTAGCATATCCTCTAGCGTCTGAATGGTTTGTTTTGTCTGGCCATATGTGGTTGCGTGAAAACGCCGTACTCAAATTGAGCTTAGTCCCAAAAGCTTTCTGCAATGACTTCCAGAAACGTGACAAGAATCGGGGATCTCGATCAGACACAATATCCTTAGACACACCATGTAACCGTATGATCTCCCTCGAATAGGCTTCCGCCATCTTCAACATCGACCAAGTTACCTTCATCGGAATGAATCGGGCGACTTTAATCAAACGATCGACGATCACCCAAACCGTATCCAAACCCGTAGATGTCACGGGTAGGCCTACCACGAAATCCATGGATATGGAATCAAACTTCCGTGTGGGTATCGACAATGGTTGCAATAATCCACCCAGTCTTTGATGCTCGATCTTGACTTTCTGACAAGTGATCACCGCGCTACGAAGTCTGCGACTTCCTGCTTCATCCTGGGCCACCAAAAATATTCCTTCAGGTCCTTATAGAGCTTTCCACCGCCTGGATGCACCGAATAGGGAGTATTGTGAGTCTCTTCCATAATCTTGTTTTTCAACCTCGAACTCTGGGGCACACACCACCTGTTGCGGAGCAAGCTTTAGTATCCATTAGGTGAAAACAGTTTAGCTACAAAAAATTTCAACTCCATTACCTGTTGCAGAACTTCATACTGCCGTCTGAAGCAATCGTGAAGTCTTCTTCTTTACCTTGAAGTTTGGCTTCACGAATTTTCTCGAGCTGCGTGTCCTCTTTTTGGTTTTCCTGTAACTCTTGATACAAACTAGGTTCAACACTCATAGCATTGAGATAGATTCGCGTACTACCTGGCATTACCATCTCAATCTCCATTCTGCGAAGTTCAACGCAGATTTCCTTAGGAAAAACCGCCATCCTATTAAATGAAGGGTGATCTTTGCGACTGAGGGCATCTACTACCCGATTTGCCTTCCCTTCACAATAGTCAACTGAGAGGTCATAATCCTCTATCAACTCGAGCTATCGTCACTGCCTCATTTTGAGCTCCTTCCCAGTGAAGATATATTTCAGACTCTTATGATCGGTGAATAGCTTGCAAGTTGCTCCATAGAGATAATGTTGCCAAATTATCAAAGCGAACACTACAACCGCCAACTCTAAGTTATGAGTAGGATACTTCTGCTCGTGAACCTTGAGTTTTCTTGAAGCGTATGCAATCACCTTTCTTTCTTGCATCAGGACACAACCTAAACCCTTCTTGGACGCATCATTGTAAACCTCGTATCCCATACCCTCATTCGGCAAAGCAAGAACTGGTGCAGTAACAAGACTCTGCTTGAGGGTCTGGAACGCTTCTTCGCATTGATCCGCCCACAAGTACTTGCAATCTTTGTGCAATAACTTGGTCATAGGTGCTGCTATCTTGGAGAAATCTTTCACAAATCTCCGATAGTAACCTGATACAGAAACTTCACAGGTAAGTTTATATGCACAATTAGCTATCATAGCTTTCATAAATGCTTAAGGTTACCTGCTAGGCTAAAAAAACTTCGAACTTCGGCCACGTTCTTTGGACTGTGTCATTCCATAATTTCTTTTATCTTAGCTGGGTCTAACTTGACACCGTCCGCATTAATCACATGCCCTAGAAAGGCTACTTCTTGAGCCAATTAAAACTCGCACTTAGACAACTTCGCGAACCACTTCTGAGCTCATAAGACGTCTAGCACCATATGCAGATTTCAAGTGTGGTCTTGTTCGTTCTTCGAATAAATAAGAATGTCATCGATGAACACCACCACACACACATCCAAGAGATGATGGAAAGTCCGGTTCATCTGATCCATAAAAATGCTGGAGCATTAGCCAAACCAAACGGCATTACCTCAAATTCATAGTGCCCGTGTCTGGTGCGAAAAACGGTCTTAAGTATATCCTCCGGCTTCATTGGAATCTGATGATACCCGGACCTGAGATCAATCTTGGAGAACACGTTGGCTCCCTTAAGCTGATCAAACAAATCCTCGATCCTGGGCAACGGATACTTGTTCTCGATCGTCACCTTGTTATGTTCCCGGTAATCTATACATAATCACATACTGCCATCTTTCTTCTTAACAAACAATACTGGAGCACCCTAAGGGAACACACTGGGCCTTACAAAACCCTTGTCGATCAATTCCTACAACTGGGTCTTCAACGCCTTAAGTTCTACAGGGGCCATACGATATGGAGCCTTCGAGATTGGCGCAGTTCCGGGCACCAAATCTATGTTGAACTCCACTTCACGTTTTGGTGGTATTCCTGGCAACTCCTCTGGAAAAACGTCCGAGTAGTCCCGAACAGCTGGAATCGCTTCCAACTGTTCTTCTTTGGTTACGTCCTTGGCCTGACATAGAAACACGACTTCACCCTTGCGCTGCATACTGCGCATCTTCATTGTAGACACCACCTTCACACCTTTGCTTATGGGCTTCCCAACATGGGTTACTCTTTTAGCATTGGGTCTGCGCAAAGTAATGGCTTGATCATGATATCGAAATGCTGCTTGATGCTTCACTAACCAATTCATCCCTAAGATTACATCGAACTCGATCATAGGGAACTCCTCTAAATCTGCGTCGAACTGCTCTCCCGAGATGACGAAGGGAACGTTCGTATATTCCCGATGACAGGAAAAATCCTCTCCCGAAGGAAGAGTTATAAAATATCCACATCACATAAAATAAAGCGCGGGAAAATAAAATAAAATTTCCTATCCCAAGCTTCTACCTAAGGCTTCACTCGCTAAGGTTTTCCATTTTAGGCTAAGTTGCACTCATGAATCATAAAACACTCATCTTACAAGTTACTTATGAAGAAGTAACTTTAGGGTCTTAACCTATGCTCTGGTACCAACTGTAACGACCTGACTTTTGTAAGTTGTCGATTGACGAAGGAAATCGAAAAATGGATCATTACCATTCAAATCATACTAAAACATTATTAAATGGAAATAAACTAAAAAGTAAAGTAAAATTCGGGTTTCTTCTATAAATCTTCTAAAAACACTCAACCCGATCCATACCAAAGCCCACTTATTCATCTGCATCATCACCTGAAATGGGGGGGGGTCCACCGTCAGTGGCGAGTAACTATGATGTCCCACTTAAATGTGAAACCATAAATCATATAATAGCATTGAATCATCAACACATACATGTTATACATGAATAATCAACAATTAATACACAACTTATCAGACATACGCAACGGAAGACTTAACATATCATGTATAAAAATATCATAATCAATACATAAATATCATACCAACCCGATGAATTCTTATCTTTTCGTATTATTACCCAAACCCATCTTTTAATCATCTTTCTTAATTCATGGACCGGTCATTATAGCTCGTAAAGATGCGCGTGAACATCCCAACTTTCCTAAAACGCATCGGGAAGAACCCGTGTATTCTACCCGTAGCTCTCCTTTGCAAGAAGTAAGCCTAAGCTATGGCCATAACTCCTAAATAGTAGCCCGTGTACTACTACTTAGACGACTACACATCTTAAATCAAGAACTGCCCAGAGACCGCAGTAGGACAGTGGCTTCGAATTAACCTAATCTGGTGACTAGTGTATCTTATCTTGTCGACATGAACACCGTGATATCAATAAACAACTCATCTTCTTATCATCTTATTCTTAATTAATGTCAATCCTTTCTCCTTATTAATTCAACTTAACTTCTTATTTCTTTTTATTCCTTTAATTATATTAAATCTTTAAATCATAAAAGAAAATTATTATAGGCTAAAATTAAATTTAATTGATCATATTATGCTTGGGCCACTCGACATTTTCGAACAAACAAAATAACTAAATAATTCAATTCTTTTAATAAATACATAAACAATTCAATAGATCAATTAATTTATTAACAATAATATAAGAATTATCAATCATCAATTAAATTGCACAAAACATGATAAAAATTATCTCTTTTTACTCTATTGTGGTTCGGCCTTCCTAATAAAATAAAAAAAATTCATATTTTAATTTATTATTCATAATTACTATAATTTAATTATTAAAACAGTTACATAAATTCTAAAATCATGATCTAACAATTAATCATAGAATTATAGCTTAACATGGATCAAAAAATATTCTTTTTACTACCTAAATGATTCGGCCATCATGATTAAAATCAAAGTCAAGATTAGTTTTCAAGAATTTATTTAAATAATATCTTTAAATCTTTAAATCATCTGTAAACTATTAAACAATTAATAAATCAAGATTAAGACTTTAATATGAACATAATTTATCAACAAAAGTTGAAACTTTAATTTATTTTGTTACATGAGTCACTCGACTTTTTCGAATAAAAGGAACAAAAATTATCAATTAAATTCAAGACTTTAATTTATTAAATAATAAATCATAATCATGCTTTAAAATCAAGAAATCATCATGAATTAATTATAAGAATTATCATGCTACTACTCGACATTCATACGCAAATTCAAGAACATATTCCAAGATTTTCATGAAACCAATTCTAATCAAGACATGTAAATAAAGATACTAAATTATGCATTGAATAATTAAAACAACAAGATTTCATAAAAGATCATACAAACATATCAAGATTAACAAAGTAAAATTATTGAACATGGTTCGAACACCCTATGAACATCATGACAATATTTCTATCAATTCCTAGTTTAATTCTAAACAATTATATGAAAAATTAAACCAAATTCAAGGGGTTAGTCTAGTTACCTTGAATTAGGAAGAGAGGAAAACAAACAAAAACTCTTGCTTGGTTCGACACACACACACACGGCACACTAGTAATATCTTGTGGGTTTAATTTGAGAATATTTGAGAGATCAGTAGAATAGTTAAGGTTATTGTTCCTTATATGTAATTATAAAGAACAAGGAATGAATTAATTAAATAAAAAGGGAATGGGGGGGGGGGCGTGATAAATGTGCAGGAGTAGGGGGAGTTGAGTCAACTTAGGAGACTTGGTAAGTGATTAGTTAAAAATAGGATTTTTAGCTCAGTTGAATGTTCAAAATAAAAATTGAGAATTTTAGATATAGAATGGGTTATTATCTAATAATAATATTAACAAAATAAAAAAAAATCCTTGGCCAAAAAAAAGAAGAGGGCCGGCCAAGGGAAATCACAATTGGGTCATTGGGCCCAATTTTGAGACAAGGGTAGAAAATAGGGAATAACATTCCAATTACTTGGCCCTTTTGGACTTAGAAATAGGATTACATACTAATTAACCACGAAATTTTCTGGCCCAGATTTTCGGGTTATTACAGTTTTAGTTCTTAGAGTGCTTTTTCGTGCTCCTCTGTCCATTCGAACCCTTTATTATTTCTTAGAACATTGTAGAACATATGACATTTATCTAAAGATTTGGATATAAATATATTCAATACAACTACTCTACCAGTTAGCTTTTGTACTTCCTTTAGGTTAGTTGTATTGAATGTTTAAGATAGCTCTTACCTAGTCGGGGCAAACTTCGATGCCCCGTTGAGTCACTATGTACCCGAGGAATTTTCTCGCTGCTACTGTAAAGGAACATTTGGTTGGATTCAGCTTCATGTCGTGCTTCCTTAGTATTTCAAAGGTCTGAGTTAGATGCTGAATGTGATCTTCGGCTTTCTTGGACTTTACTAACATGTCATCAATATAAACTTCCATCGTATCCCCGAGTTGGTTTTGGAACATCTTGTTTACCAATCTCTAGTAGGTTACACCTGCATTTTTTAAACGAAATGACATTACTTTCTAACAATATATACCTTTATCCGTGAAGAAGGTTGTTTTCTCCTGGTCCTCGACATGCATCAAGATCTGGTTATAACCCGAGTATGCATCTAAAAATGTCAACATCTCATGTCCAGCTGTTGCATCTACCATTGAGTTGATGTGAGGTAGGGGAAATGGTTCTTTTGGGCAAGCTTTGTTGAGATCAGTGAAGTCGATACAGACTCTCCACTAGCCATTCTTCTTCCCCACAACTATCACGTTGGCCAACCACTCCGGATATTTGACTTCTCCGATCTTCCCTACTTTTAGGAGTTTCGTTACTTCTTCGTTTATGATCTTGTTCCTCTCTGTTGTGAATTTCCTCCTTTTCTGCTTAATTTTTTTCATACCCGGATCTACATTCTGCTTGTGTGTGATGATGTTGGGATCGATTCCAACCATGTCTTCATTTGACCATGCGAAACAATTGGCGTTCTTCTTCAAGAAGTTGATGATGACTTCTCTTTGTGGCATGGTTAGAGTTGCTCGAACCATAACTTTACGTTCTGGTTGAGATGGGTCCAGCTCCACTTCGTCTAATAGCATTTCATTTGGCGTTATTAGAGCTGGACCTTGCTGTAATTGCTAGACGAGCTGTTTCTTCGGCTTCAGGCTGTTAACACTCCCTAGCTTCCTTTCTTTCCTCTTTGATTTCCTGGATTCCCCAAGGTGTGGGGAACTTCACTACTTGTTGGAAAGTTGATTGTACCGCTTTCATTTTGATGGACAGTCTATCACGTTGAAGGTATTGGAGATGTTGATTCCTCCTGGCCTGGTTTGCAGGGTCACCTCACCGATTATTTTCTTGGTCTCTCCACTGAACCCTACCCGTGTCTTGGTATTTTACACTGCATCTGCTTCTCCCAATCCTGTGGCTTCCAGTGCTTCTAGGAAAATGAAGTTTGTAGTGATTCCCCCATCTAGCAAGACTCGTTTGGTGAGGAAATTACTAACGTGCAGGGATATGATCAAGCAGTCATGGTGTTCGGATATTTCCAGGTTATCTGTTTCAAAGCTGACTGGCATTTCTAATAATTTCTTTTGTGCTTCGGGTATCGGTCTTCTGGATATATTTGAGACTGACCCTGTCTGTGTTGCTACCCTCTTGGCTACAGAATAAGTTAGTCCACATAAATTTGAACCTCCTATAATGGAATTAGTTACCTTTCCGGATGGTGGTGGTGGTGGTGGTCCTTCTGATTGGTTGATCACAACTTCTTTGGTGTGCAACAAGTAGGAGTGTGCATAATTTAGACTGGATCGGAAACCGGACCTGAACCGGACCGGTTTAGACCGGACCGGACCCGACCCGGTTGGTTCAGGTCCGGTCCCGGTCTCTAAAATTTTGGCATTCCGGGTTCCGGTCCGGTCAAGGTTAAAACCCGGTATATTCCGGTCCAGACCGGAAACCCGATATTTATGTTTTTTTTTGGGCTGAATGGCAGGCAGTTTGGGCCTAAGTAGCAAGGCCCTAAGTCAGAAATCAAAACTCATTTTAGAGTTCATGAAGACACCATTTCATCACTCTTCAACATTTCATCACCCTTCAAAACCCTAAGTCACTAAGTAAGAGTTCTTGAAGACCAAAAGGTAAAAACCCTAAGTAGTAAGGCCACGGACCACGGCTGACGAGTGACGGCGGACGGCGCGACGGTCTCGGTAGACAACAGCAAGCCAGCAAGGCAGTTGACCTTCCCCACGCTCAAACGGTCAGTCAACCTCCTCCGACAGCAAAGGTATGTTCTATTTTTTTTTATGTTCTATTTTTTTTAGTTCAAAATTCTTTTTCTGTTTGAAATTCTACTATTTTTCTGTTCGAAATTCTACTATTTTTCTTTTTGAATTTTTTTTCTTGTTTTATAATGTTTGTTTGTTAATCTTTATTGTTTATTTGTTTAGGAATTAAGATAAGGTTTTGATCTGATTTTCTAATTTTATATATTTATTTTTGAATTAAAATAACTCTACTTTGCCGGCGGCGGCGGTGGTTGTTGCGGTGGTGATGTGACTTTTTTCGGTGACATTTTTGTAGATGCAAAGTGTTGAGGGTGAGAGTGGGGGAGAGAGGGCAGTGGTTTGGATTTACAAATTAGAAGCATTTTTTTTTGTTATTTTTATAGAGGTAGAGTTGTGGACATTCTACTAGTACATTGTAAATTGTAATTAAATCGTAATATTTTTATTGCTTATTAAATTATTATTTTTCTAATTAATAAATATATTTTGTGGATACTTATTAAATTATTTCATTTTTAGGATCAACAACAAGTTAGCAACAACGGATTCTTATTCTTGCAATGTAAGATTCTCCCATATTTTTACCTAAAATGTGTTATATGTTAATAATTATTGTTTAATACTGATTAACTTATATTGTGTTCGTGTTAATCGTGTATAACTATATTCTAGATGAAGAGCTCACAATCCAAAAGGACACTCGCTTATTCTCATCAAGTGTCACAAATACTTTCTGAAATAGAGATGGAAGAATTGCGCGCTACTTTGCCTCCGGATAAGAATTTGAAAGAGGGGCACGAATATCAATTTAAAAGAAAAAGCAAGAGGAAAGTTGTCTACTAGCAAAACTTCATTGAGTATTTTGAGGATGGAAGTTTACGAGCCGAATGTAATTTTTGTGATAAAACTTTTGCTTCTGATGGAAACCTTAATGGTTCAAAAAATGTTAAAAATCATTCTGAATCATGTGTTAGTAATCCCGCTAATAAAGATAAAGGGAAGGGAAAAGAGAAGCAAAGTAAATTGTTTTTTTATCAAGTAAATGATAATGGTGAATTGAAGTGTGGAAGTGTTAACATGAAAGATGTTAGAGATGCTTTGATTTAATTTACATGACTATTATTGATGAGTTACCATTTAAGCATGTAGAGAAGCCTGGTTATAAGTATTTGATGCAAACTGCATGTCCTAGCTTTCACATTCCATCTCGTACTACCAATGCACGTGATTGTATAAAGCTTTACTTTAGTGAAAAAGATAAGTTGAAAGAAATGTTTATATCTTGTCAAAGAATTTCCATAACCACTGATACTTGGACTTCAATACAAAGAATTAACTATATGTGTCTTACGGCTCATTTCATTAAGGATTGGAAATTGCATAAAAGGATAATAAATTTTTGTCCAATTAGTAGAGTTCCAACGAGTGGGAACATCAAAGGACAAAGAAGATTTGCTATCTATGTTTGCTTTTTGCACAAGCTCTTTAATCCTTTGTATTCTTGCAGGAGAATTCTTAACATATTTAACATCATTCCTAACTCTATCAATGCACACACCGTATTCTTTAATACCATCCCACACAATTAAATTGATGATATGAGCAATACATCAAACATGAACATTTTTCCCATCATTAACACTTCCAGTTCTCCTACCCATTCTACTTAAATGTGCACAAGCCAAATCATTCGAAGAAGCATTATCAACAGTGACTATAAAAAGCTTATCCTCAATACCCCAATATTCTAAACATGCCTCAACAACTTTTCCAATAGCCTACACAATGTTGGATACGACGGTGAAATTTCAACGTGTTTTTAGTGGGATATCTCTTCCAAATGGAGAGGGTTTGAATGACAATGAGAGGCCTCCTGATCCCAAAGATTGGAAAAAGGTAGAGAAGTTGGTTTTGTTTTTGAAGGGGTTCTATGTTTTGACTAAACGTATTTCTGATTCACAATATGTGACTAGTAATAAAGGTTTAGGTTATATTGCTACTATGTATGACATGTTGAATAAGTGGGAAAGAAATGCAGATTTGAATTTTAAAGCAATGGCCTTGTCAATGAAAAAAAAGTTTGATAAATATTGGGGTAATGTGGAGAAACTGAACAAATTTATTTATGTTGCTTCTATCCTTGATCCTCATTCGAAATTATTAATTGTTGAATTGACACTAAGTGATATGCATGGAAAAGAAGTGGGTATGAAACTTGCCAATGATGTGAAGGAGTTCACTTATGCTTTGTTTGATGAATATAAAAACATGTATTCTGTTGTTTCTACTCAAGTGTACCACTTGGAGATCCTTTGTTAATAAATGTTGAGGATGATGATGATGACAGTATGGAAGAGGATTATTGGAAAAACTTGAATGATAGAGCAAAAAAAATGAAAGGGAGTGAGTATGAGATAGGTGAGTTAGATAGGTACTTAACTGATCGATTAGGCCCGGAAGAAGAAGAACTAGATGCTTTAACATGGTGGCGTATGCATGGTAATCGTTATCCGATCCTTAATCGCATGGCACATGACATATTAGCCATCCCCTTATCTACCGTTCCATCGGAATCCGCTTTTAGTACGGGAGGTCGTACTCTAGATCCTTTTCGAAGTTCTCTAAATCCTAAGGTAATGTCACTTCATATTTTTTTAATATATAAATTAAGTTAATTTGTATTGTAGATGGATCACACTTTAGTTTGTATTGTAGATGGTCCAAGCTCTACTTTGTGCACAAGATTGGCTTAGGGCTCCAAAAGGAGTGTCTAGCGTTGATGTGGACGAAAATTTGAAAGAAATGGAAGATATTGAGAAAGGTATCACAAACTCCAAATTTTTTTTTTACACTATGCTATATAATTTATTAAAGACTTTTTATATTATGTTATTGTTCATTATCGTAAATTAGTAATCTAATATAATTGATTTTTTTTCTTCTAGAAATGCAAGGTGACAAAGTTGATGATGAAGTTGTTTTTGTGGACTCATTGGTGTAAAATACTCATGGACTCATGGTTGTTTTTGTGGATTTCTAATGGAAGTAGAAGGTTTAAATTCGTAATCTAATATAATTTAGGAATTATGTAATATTTTTGTTGTTTATGATTCATTGTTTTAGACTTTTATATTTTTGTTAATTATAGACTGCATTGACATTGTTCGGACTTCGGAGTACAACGGAGGAATCGACACGACGACACTTGGTTATTAATCTAGAATTAGTGATTTAGTGTTGCTAATTTAATGTTTCAACTTTCAAAATTTAGATTTTTTTAATAAAAAAAATCATGTCCATCAGGTTTATATAGGTCTGAAATTCAAGTCTGGATAAAAAGATATATAAATCAGCAAAAATTTCCACATTCAGGTCCATCAAGTCTAAAACCGGACGGGACTTGTTTTTTCAGGTCTAGACCGGAACCGGACTGGAAAATTCAGGTCCGGTCTCCGGTCCATTAAATAACCTGATTCCGGTTCCGGTCCATTCCGGTTCTGGTCCGGTCCGGTTTTAGACCGGTGCACACTCCTAGCAACAAGTGATCCAGATGTCCCTTCTTGTATAACCAGGCTACTTCGTTCTTGAGTTGGATACAATCTTTGGTTTGTATCCATGATCTTGGTGATAGCTGCACCATTTGGATTTGTCTTTCTCCGTGTCAGGTCTGTTGCTTTTCTTGGGCCACCTTACCTTCCCCCAATCCGTCTTAGTGATACTACTAAGACTTCAGTGTCTGTGTTAAAATGGTACGAGGATAAGCTGGGGTAGTCCACGTTATTCCTAGTTGTATTCAGGATACCTGCAGCAGCCAAAATAGAATGGTCAGATGTTGTTTTATTGGGTATAGCAGAGTTTACCTTGTCATGATCTTTCTTAGGATAGGGATGGTGTCTCCAGGTTCTACTTTGCTGCTTCCTGGGCTCTGGTCCGCCTACTCGTGGTGTTTCATCTTCCTCGAAGCGGATCTCAGCCATAGCTCTTCGTCTTACATCTTCGAAGCATATAGCAGGGTTCCTAAATCTTCACCTTAAAGCAATTCAAGGTTGTGGACTAACAAAGTAGGGGTTAGAAGTAATTTTAGTCCCTTCTTGGTAACTGGACTTGAAAAGCCTTTTCATTTGATTACTAGCCCATTGATTCAATCCAAGTTAAATCCCGAGCCCAAACTGTACACCTTGCCTTGCTACAATAAGGCCAAAGCCAAAAAACCGTTACCATCCTAAGCCCACACGACATTTTCCCTTTTTCCCCTAATTATTTAGTTTTTATTCACTAATTAAAAACTAGATATGATCCTTAATAAAACTCCTACTTTTATTATTTCCTACTAAATTATAGGAGGCATAAAAACAAGAATAATACCCCCTCCTATTTTAGTCACCACACGGGCCTTCACCATAAAGAACACAATCATCTTTCTTTCATTTGTCCTTCCTCAAGAACATTGAATCACAAAATTAAAAAAAGATATTCAACACAATTGCATAATCAAAATAACCTAAGAATCGAAGCAAGAAGCAAAAAAAAATCGAGCCTTTGTTCGAACACAACACTCAGCCAAACCAAACAAGCACTTCAAATCTTTTCTCCTTCAATCCTAGGTAATTAGATGTTTTTCTTAGTTTTAGAACAAGATTAAATTTATAATTGTTAGAACATGTTTAGAATTGCTAAAGATTGTATTTTTGAGGTTTGAATTATTATTATTGATATCAAGCAATTGCATGATTATAAGTGTGTTGATGAGTGTATGAATTTATTTCTTGACCAAATCTTGTTATTTCTTGATAAATTTTTCATGGGAGTTTCTTTACTGGTTTATTATGAATCAAGATTTATTTCATTTCAAAATTCGTTCTTTTTCTTACTTATAACAAAATAATATGTCAAACCGGTAAAAATGCCCAAATTTAATTTACGAATTTATTAAAATAATTATTCAATTCGGATGGCTACGAAAATCTAGGTGAGTGTCCAAATTATTGTTTTACAGCTTTTGATAATTTTTCGTAATTTTTAGAGTTCGTTTGCTATGACAGAAAATTCTGAAACTGATTATAGTCTAATCTAATCGATTAGTTATAAAATCCCTTAAAATTAGTAAATGATGTTATTTTTGGACGAAACTTATGTAAGGTAAACCTTCAACCTGGATTTAGTTTTCGTCAAATTTTCCAGAATGTTAGAGACCTTTAAATGGTTGTTCTTTATATTAAATTGGTGCAAGTATATATTGCTTCGTACGTTGCTTGGATATTGAATGAGATAAGTAACTTGTGAGTGCTTGGGGACGAGATTTCACGTATCCAAATATTTGGGGACTGAAAAATCCAACCATTTTCCAAATACCTAATACATGTAAAGGATAAATATTCAATAGTCATGCAGCATATAAAGAACTAGTCATTAATTATACAAACATATAATTTTACCTTATCCAAATTTGCACACAAGTTACACTGACTCGATCCATGACAAAGAAGCTCTTCAAATCATAACCGCTTATATAAGTAGAAGGAGTTATACTCTCATGATAATGGAAGACATTAGTTCCCTCTCAGCCTCAAGATCTTCTTGAACCAGAATCTCTTCTACAAACCCATTAGTTTCATTTTCGTGATCATCATACATGTCCTAGTGATGTTCATCGTTGTTGTCGTTGACAACACTCTCGACCCTCTCACCATGCCACCATATCCATTGAGTGTAGCTCTTAGTAAACCCATCGAAGAAAATATGCTCTCTTAGATCATTAGAGGTAGATACTTCACCCATATTACCACAATTCTTACAAGGGCAAGAAATCTTCTTCCCTTCTTCCTTGTGTGCAAGTGCAAATTGGATAAAAAGTCTCAACCACTTGGTAAAATTCGGGAGTAGTACGCTTACATGAAACCTAACTTTTATCCATATCTATCCAATGCACATGTCATATACATTAATAACTAGAATTATGATACTAGAAAACTTATGTATTAGCAACTTAAATAATACTAGAATAATTATACAACCTATTATTAATAGTTTAAAAATAACATAGAGCACCCATATCCTCCTACACAATCCAAGCATACATGGTAAAGTTACGGCAGGAAATTAGCAAAAAAATAAATAAAAATACAATTGCATTTTGTCGAACACTTGGTAAGCTAAAAATCATAACACCCAATACCTAAGATCAGGGGTGGATCCAAGAATTTTATAATGGTAGGTCACCGACATATCTAAGTTGGGCATTGATAAGTCAATTAAAAAACACCATAAACACCACAATATATCTGGAAAAGTATAAAGAAAAATATCATACATTAGTTCAATTTACAACCTAATAATAGTTTAAACTATTACAATTCCACCACTTGCACACGGCTTCCACAAGATCACCCCACGAACTTGAACCCAATCGAACAACCCCAAAACTATACCCGAACTAGAAGTCTTGATTGATAAAAATGGAGTTTGTTGTGTTTAAAGTCACTTAAAGATCATTAGTAATTAAATCTTTAAGTTTTGGAATTGATTGGATGATGAACAAAAGATGGTGGATTGAAGCCAAAAATGGCGTGTGAAGTATGGAGAAATGGAGAGTGTTTGGCTTATGTTTGTGGCAAAGGATGATCAAAGTGTTAAGATGGCAAAATGAGCTTCCAAGCCTTACTAACCCTTCTATTTATAGAAGTGGTTTAAGGTGTGAACATGAGGCAAGTGGCAATTAGGCCACTAATTACCAAGGGGCCGGTTTTCATTAGGCTCAAATGGGCTTTTGTGATCAATTGGGCTAATTTACAAATTTGCATGATTAATCATGCTTAAATCGATTTAGCCCAAAAATATTAAATAATTAATTAGAAAATTAAATAATAAAAATCCTAATTAATTAAATAATAATTAAAACAAATAATAATCAATCCAAATAAAATAATTCGAACTTAATCGAAATTATTCACATAAAACAAAATAAATAGTCCAAAATAAATTTTGGACCATACATAAAGTCACATAAACACAATTAAATACACGACAGAAATACCAACAAAATCAGGTTCGTTACAACCTCCCCTCCTTAAAGAAATTTCGTCCCGAAATTTAAGGCAAAGGAGATTGTTCACCCTCAAACAGCTCCGAGTACTTCTGCCTCATGGACGCCTCTGTCTCCCAAGTCGCCTCTTCATGGTGTTGATTTCTCCACAACACCTTGACGAGCTGGACTTGCTTACGCCGAAGGGTCCTCACTTCCCGATCCAAGATCTGGTCGGGTCGCTCCTCAAAAGTCAGATTCGGCTCAAACGTGGCCGACTCCACTGGAATAATGTGGGTAAGATCATGTACATATTTCCTTAGCTGGGAAACATGGAATACATCATGCACATTAGACAAACTAGGTGGTAATGCCAATCGATATGCCACCTCCCCAACTCGTTCCAGTATCTCGTAAGGTCCCACATATTTCGGTCGGAGTTTCCCCTTTTGACCAAAGCGTGCCACTCCTTTGAACGATGAAAACTTAAGCAAGACTTTGTCACCTACCATGAAAGCCAGTGGTCTACGTCGATTATCGACGTAGGATTTCTGACGACTCTGAGCGGAATGCATCTTAGACCGGATGACTCGGACCTTCTCGATAGTATTTCGTACCATCTCAGGTCCTAAAGCCACAGAATCACTAATATCATTCCAACATATCGGTCTCCGACATTTCCTGCCATACAGGGCCTCGTACGGAGCCATCTCGATGCTGCAGTGATAGCTATTATTATAAGAGAACTCTATCAAACAGAGCATACATACCCAAGACTGATGGTACTCCAGAGTACATGCTCGAAGCATATCCTCTAAAGTCTGGATGGTCCTCTTAGTCTGACCATCGGTCGCCGCGTGAAAAGCGGTGCTCAGTTTCAGCTTTATCCCGAAGGCTTCATGAACTGATTTCCAGAAACGAGACAGAAATCTCGGATCTCGATCAGAAACGATCTCCCTCGGAACTCCGTGAAGTCGGATAATATCCTAAGTATATGCCTCTGCTAGACGCTCCATAGACCAGGTGATCTTCATCGGAATGAATCTAGCGACTTTGGTCAACCTATCCACTATTACCCAAATGGCATTCAAACCATTACAGGTAGGTAGACTAACCACAAAGTCAATAGATACCGACTCAAATTTCCAGGTTGGAATCGGTAGTGGCTGCAACAGACCTCCTGGTCTCTGGTGCTCGATTTTAACCTTCTGACAGACTAAACATCGAGCTACGAACTCTGCTACATCCCTCTTCATCTTAGGCCACCAGAATTGGCCCTTAAGGTCCTGGTACAAGTTGTTACCTCCAGGATGAATAGAGTAGGGCGAGTTATGTGCCTCAGACATAATTTTGTTCCTAAGATCAGAACAGTCCGGTACACACCACCTCCCTCGGAATCACAGACTACCATCGGAAGGGATCTCGAATCCTACAGCTTTGCCTTGCTATAAAGCCTCTCGAATCCTAGCTAAATGCGGGTCGTTCTGCGGACCCACGCGCAATTCCTAAAGCAAATTAGGCTCAGCACTCATAGATATCAGAAGAAGTCTGACAGAACCACGACTTCTACTGAAGCTCAAGCAATGCTTACGACTTAGTGCGTCAGCGACTAAGTTCTCCTTGCCCTCACAGTAGTTAAGCGTCAGGTCGTAGTCCTTAATAAGATCAAGCCATTGTCTCTGCCTCATATTGAGGTCTTTCTGAGTAAAGATGTACTTGAGACTCTTGTGATCCATGAATACTCTACACGAACCACCATAGAGATAGTGCCTCCAAAATTTTGAGTGCGAATACCACAACCGCTAGCTCCAAGTCATGCGTGGGATAGTTACGCTCGTGCACCTTTAGTTGTCTCGATGCGTAAGCGATGACCTTCCCGCCTTACATGAGCACGCATCCTAGGCCACTCTTCGAAGCATCACTATAGACCTCGAAGTCCTCCTCATCGTTCGGAAGAGTAAGAATCGGAGCAAAGACTAATCTCTGTTTCAATTGCTGGAATGCTTGCTCGCAAGCCTCCGTCCAAACGACTCGGACCTCCTTCTGCAGGAGACTAGACATCGGCCTAGCAATCTTGGAGAAGTCCTTGACGAATCGTCGATAGTATCCGGCTAATCCCAGAAAACTACGAACCTCCGCCACATTTCTCGGGCTACTCCAATCAACTACAACCTTAACTTTAGCCGGGTCTACCTTAATGCCCTCTTTACTAATTACGTGACCCAGAAAAGCTACTTCGCGAAGCTAGAACTCACACTTGGAGAGTTTCGCGAACCACTTATTACTACGCAATTTCTCAAGTACCAGCCGGAGATGCTCCGCATGCTCAGACTCATCTCTCGAATAGACTAAGATATCGTCTATAAATACTACGACGCACTTATCGAGTAAGTGTTGGAATGTCCGGTTCATCTGGTCCATGAACACGGCTGGCACATTAGTGAGGCCAAAGGGCATCACCTCGAACTCGTAGTGGTCGTATCTAGTACGAAAAGCGGTCTTTGGGATGTCTTCTTTCTTGACTGGAATCTGATGATAACCAGATCGAAGATCTATCTTTGAAAACACCCCCACTCCTCGTAACTGATCGAACAGGTCCTCAATCCTAGGCAATGGGTACTTATTCTTGATAGTTATCCAATTCAACTCTCGGTAGTCTATGCACAGACGCATACTACCGTCTTTCTTCTTCACAAAGAGCACATGTGCTCCCCATGGAGAAACGCTCGGCCTAATGAAGCCCTTATCGATCAAATCCTGGAGTTGCGTTTTTAACTCTTGCAACTCCGATGGTGCCATCCGGTAAGGTGCCTTCGAAATCGGCGTTGTCCCGGGTGCTAAGTCGATATGAAACTCGATGTCGCGCTCGGGTGGAACTCCAGGTAGCTCATCAGGAAATACGTCTCTGAAATCCCTCACTACAGGTATATCATCCAACAGACGCTCCTCAGTCAGGTCCCTTACGTGACATAAGTACACCATATCGCCCTTCTGGCGATGCTTTCTCATCTTCAAGGCTGAGATTACCTTTACTACTTTCTTAAGGACGATCCCAGAGTAGGTAACTCGGTTGCCCTAAAATCCTCGGAATGTCACTGACTGATCTCGGCAACGAATGATCGCTCGATACCTCGACAGCCAGTCCATACCAAGAATCACGTCGAACTCCATTAGCGGGAACTCCTTCAGATCGGCCGTCGCTTGCTCCCCAGCTATCACGATAGGCACTCCTCGGAACTCGCGCTGACAAATAAAATCCTCTCCGGACGGGAAAGTTATAACAGAGCTTACAGGAAAGCTGCCACGAAGATTAGACCTCGAGGCAAAACTACTAGCCACAAAAGAGACAATAGCACCAGAATCAAACAACACTAAAGCTAACACACCAGAAACAAGAAATCTACCTGATACGACGTCAGGCTGAACCTCAGCCTCTGCCTCGGTCATACAATAGACTCGGTTCTTCACCGGAGTCCTAGTCGGTTCCGAAAGCTGCTTAACCTCAGAGTCTGGCTGCAGATAAAACAAGCTATAGGCGAACCGTCACACCGCTTCCCTGGATGGAACTCTCGGCCGCATCCTCTGCATTTCGAGCCATCGGAATCTTTATGTGAACTCGTGGTCGGAGGGGTACTGCTAGGAGCACTAAATCGGGGCTTCTTAAAAGAAGCTGTCGTCGTCGGAACCTGAGCTCTCTTCTTGCTCGCATCCTCCTCTACCATCGATGCCTGAATCTCGAGTGCTACCTCGTAGGCCTGCGGAACTGTCGTCGCTCCACTACTGATCACGTGAACGCGAATCCTCGGATCTAGCTTTTTGATGTAGCGCTTGACCCGCTCTTTCTCCGATGGGACTACAGACGTAGCAAACCTCAATAACTCCGTGAACTTGTCGGTGTACGCCTGAACGGTCATCTTACCCTGAGTAAGAGTAAGGAACTCCTCATGTTTCTGCCACCACAACTCGTCGGGGTAGAAACGCTCCTGGATCTTATCGACGAACTTGATCCACGACATCGAATGCAACGACAAGCACGCGTCCTTAGCTACCGTCCACCAGTTATCGGCCTCTCCACGTAGATAATAAGCGGCGATCTGCACCTTCTCGTGCTCGGGGTAAAACCTTGCGTCGAAGAGCTTCCCCATCTCGTGGATCCAACTCTCCAGGATAGTGGGGTCGGCAACCCCATCGTAAGTCGGAGGTCGATGACGTACGATACGGTCGAACGTCGACTACGTACTCGGCGTATGACGACTATGGTGTGCCAACGTAAGGATCGCCTCCTCGAGCGCTCGCAACCTTTGTCGTCCAGTACTCAACCGGTGAGGCGTAGACATGCTGCAATGCAACAATACAAAAGACATACCAAAATAATATGTCAGTCATACATCCCCACCACAGTCAAGCACACAAAATAAAGAGAGAAAAGAAATAGAAAAATATCTTATCCCGATTTTTCTACCCGAACTCTTCTCCCTTTACTTAATCTTAATTTGGGTTTTATCACTCGAGAAGGATAAAACTCTCAACTCCCGGGTTTAACTTGAATCCTTAAACTTTACTTAAAACATATTCGGCTCTGATACCAACTGTGACGACCCGACTCGCTTAAACCGGCGTGGAAGAAATAGACGAGTCGAATAGTCAGATCTAACAAACTTAAATACTTAAAAATTAAAACAAAACCTCAAAAGTATATATTTACAAAACCAAAAGTACAATACCCACAAGATTGTACATATCTAAACCCAAATGTCATACAACTACTACTATCAATTGTAAACTCCAAATATATGTCAGAGTTAGAAAAATATACAAGTACTAGAACTATAGTCCAAAACTAATCAAAATCGTAAAACAACAACATAAAAACTATATAACAACAACGGCGCTCGCCCAACCCAAAGCTAAGCAAGAACCTCATCATTAGAATTACCTGAAAAGTAAACAACAGTCCACCGTCAGTGGCGAGTAACATAACTGTCCCACCCTAATGGGGATACACATGAACATAGCACAAATCAAACAATCAGAACATGTGAATCATAACAAGTAATCATGCTTGACTCGACCAACTTGACCATTAATTAATACACGGGTCATCAGATCGGGTTAAGTCGAAGCCACTGCCCTACTGCGGTCTCTGGGCAGTTCTGGATCTTAAGATATGTAGTCGTCTAAGTAGTAGTACACGGGCTGCTATTTAGGAGATATGGCCATAACTTAGGCTTAGTTCTGGCAAAGGAGGGCTACGGGTTGAATACACGGGTTCTTCCCGGCATGTTTTAGGAAAGTTGGGATGTACACGGGCATCCTTACGAGGTATAATGACCGGTCTAATAAGATGGTTAAAAGAAGGGTTTTGGGTAAAATATGACAAGATAAGTATTTCACGGGAAGGATTTTGTTATATGTTTATTTATGTATATTTTCGTGTGTACAAGTTGTATTTATGTAATGATAAGTCTTCCGCTGCGTACGTCTGGTAAGTCTATATTTATATGTATCTTTGGTGTACCTTGTACGTGTATTCCATGTATTCTGTACGAGTATCTTTGGCCTGTATTTATATGTGTATCGTATCCGTATTTGTCTGTAATTGGTATGTATTTTTATCCGTATTTTATAAGTATATTGTATGTATTTCTAACCGTATTTTGCAGGTACTTTATACGTATTGTACTCGTATTTTTTACTTGTTTTTATACGTATTTTCCTACGTATTTCATATGTATTTTATACGTATTTCTCTACGTATTTTTCTACGTATTTCGTATGTATGTTATACGTGTTTTTCTACGTATTTCGTATGTATTTTTATACGTATGTTTTCCACGTAATTTTTTACGTATTTTTGTACGTATTTTTTTACGTATTTTTATACGTATTCTCATATGTATTCTTATGTATTTTTGTATGATTTTCCTGGTTGATTCTATGCTGTTATATGGTTAGCGGTCCCTCATTTAAGCGGGACAGCCTAGTTATTCGCCACTGACGGTGGACCCCGCCCATTTCAGGTGATAATGTAGACGCATAAGTGGGCTCCTATATGATTCGGGTTGAGTGTTGATGAGAGCAGTATAGTGAACCCGGAGTCTAGTTTATGCCTTCTTTTATTTATTAAGTAGTATATCGCAGCATGTTGGGATGGAACAGTATTATTATTACGTATTCTATTATTTTTTTTTGGACTTTTAGAATATTATTTATTTTGTTTGGTTAATAAAAGGAGTATTGGATTTTAATTATTAATAATACTATTTAGTTTATGTTGGTAATGATCCATTTGTCGATTTCCTTCGTAAATCGACAGTCTAGAAAAGTCGGGTCGTTACAGTTGGTATCAGAGCTGAATTTTTAGGTTACTTCATCATAAGTAACCCGAGAGAATGTGCGCTTTATGAACCCGAGAGATAACATAGTTAGCTTTACCACAAGAACTTAAGTGAGTGTTGACCTGGGTAGAGCTATGGGATAAGTAATATTTCTTTGGTTGCAATATGTGTGCTTTCTTTTGAAAAATTTCGAGGACGAAATTTTCTTAAGGAGGGGTGACTGTAATACCCCGAAATTTCGGGATATTTTAAATTTTTCATAATTAATTAAATACATAATTAATTGGCTATTTAATTGATTATTACTTAATTAATTATTAATTATATATGTAGCAATCTAATTATTTTACCCTGGCCTGAACTTTAATTTTATCTTCCCAAAACCCGAGCCCTATTATTTCCTTTGCCCCTTGTATCTCACAGCCCACTCCTCCATTTGTCTCTTTAATTAATTTTTTTAATTTCTTTTAACCAATATTATTATTAACCTTTATCTATTTTTGACTAAGCCTATCTTTGTTTCCTACTTTGACTCCTAGATTTTAGAAGGTCAAAACCCTCTATTATTTCCCCTTATACTCGGCCCCCTTTGGATTATTTTCCTTGAATTAATTTATTTGTTTTAACCAATATTATTAATTTTGACTGTATCTTAAAAACCCTATTTTTATTTCAACCCTTCCTATTTTGTTGCTTGATTTTAGGAAGTCAAACCTTTCCTATTATTCTTCATTGTTATATTCGGCCCTCCTCTATAGTTGGCCAAGGATTATTTTCTTTTTCTATTTATTATTAGTTAAATAATTCTATATCTATCTATTTAATTATTATTATCCTAATTAAAAATCTTAATTTTAACCACCTCATACTAAGTCTCCTAACCTCACTCAAATTCCTCTTATTCTCCCTCAATATACACGGCCCCCTCTATTTTATTTCTCTTTAATTAATTAGTTGTTCTTTATAAATCTATAGAGAACAAAACCTATACTTTCTTTTACTAACTTCAAACTCTAAACTCTCAAAATAACTCTCAAAAGAACCCTAAGATAGTCGTGTATTTTCGAACCATAAACAAGAGACTTTTCTTGTTTTTCTTCCTAATTCAAGGTTACTAGACTAACCCCCTTGAATTTGGATTAGTTTTCCATATAGTTAATTAGGATTATACTAGGAAATTGATTGAATTAGTATGATGTTAGGCCTATGTAGTTTGAACCATATGTTGAAGATTGTTTATGTTATTTACTTGATATTTTATGTGATCATTATGAATCTTTTATTAATTTAATTAATTCTATGTATGAAATATTATCTTTAATTGTATGTTTCTATTGAATAATTGCATGATAAATTGTTGAATCTTATTCTTGAATTTTTTGTGTAAATGTCGAGTAGTGTAAAAAGAATTTTAATAATAATTTCGTGATATTTTCTTGAATAAAATTGATAAACTTGATTATTTAATTGTTTAATTAAAGCCTTAAATTAAAGATATTATCTTGTTCATATTATAAAAATTGACGAGTGGAATAAGTAATAAAGGGAATTAAAAATCTAATTTTTATTGTTGAATCTTGACAATTCTTGAATTATTATTGATAATCTTTAATTTAATCTTTAATTTAAGCATGATACTATTAATTCTTGAAATTAATCTTTATATTATTTAAAATCCATGAAGGCCGTGTGATTTATGTATAACAAAGTAATGATTTTGATCTTGTTGTGGTTCAAATTTGATGATTTAATGTTCAAAGCATGATTTTATTTCTTATTATTAGGTTTATATGATTAATAATTGATAAATGTATTTAATCAATTCAAAGTGTCAATTTTGGTTATTCTAGGGAAGAATGTCGAGTGGCTCAAGTATGAAAAAGAGGATTTTTATCTTGTTTTATATAATATTAATTGATGATTGATAATTTATAATTTATATGATTAATTGTTTATTTAATTGATATATTTAATTGTTTATATTATTATTTAATGAATTTATTTTAATTATTATTTTGTTATTAGAAATGTCGAGTGACACTATTATGATTATGATCATTTTAGTTTAATTTTTTGACTTATAATAATATTAGAAGGTAATTTTAGGGATTAATATAATTTAAGGAATTAAAAGAAATTAACAGGGATAAATTGTAATATGGAGGAAAGTAATAATATGACTAAAAGGAAAGGTTATAATATGATAAGAATTAGTGGTCTCACGATGGCCTCTAGATAATATGATTGATAAATAGTGGTCTCACGATGGCCTTTAGAAAAGATAAGATAAGATACGGACGCCCATTTGGTGATACACACGGGTCATAAGATCGGGTTAAGTCGAACCCACTGCCCTACTGCTGTCTCTGGGCAGTTCTGGATCTTAAGATATGTAGTCGTCTAAGTAGTAGTGCACGGGCTGCTATTTAGGAGTTATGGCCATAGCTTAGGCTTAGTTCTTGCAAAGGAGGGCCACGGGTTGAATACACGGGTTCTTCCCGGCATGTTTTAGGAAAGTTGGGATGTACACGGGCATCCTTACGAGCTATAATGACCGGTCCAATAAGATGGTTAAAGGAAGGGTTTTGGGTAAAATATGACAGGATAAGTATTTCACGGGAAGGATTATGTTATATGTGTATTTATGTATATATTCGTGTGTACAAGTTGTATTTATGTAATGATAAATTTTCCGCTGTGTACGTCTGGTAAGTCTGTATTTATATGTATTTTTGGTGTACCTTGTACGTGAATTCCATGTATTCTGTACGAGCATCTTTGGCCTGTATTTATATGTGTATCGTATCTGTATTTGTGTGTAATTGGTATGTACTTTTATCCTTATTTTATACGTATATTGTATGTATTTCTAACCGTATTTTGCAGGTGCTCTATATGTATTGTACTCGTATTTTTTACGTATTTTTATATGTATTTTCCTACGTATTTTTCTACGTATTTCGTATGTATTTTATACGTATTTCTCTACGTATTTCGTATGTATTTTATACGTATTTTTCTATGTATTTTGTATGTATTTTTATACATATTTTTCAACGTATTTTTCTACGTATTTTTATATGCATTTTGATACGTATTTTTCTACGTATTTTTATACGTATTCTCGTATGTATTCTTATGTATTTTTGTATGATTTTCCTGGTTGATTCTATGCTATTATATGGTTAGGTGTCCCTCATTTAAGCGGGACAGCCTAGTTACTCGCCACTGACGGTGGACACCCCCATTTCAAGTGATGATGCAGATGCATAAGTGGGCTCCTATATGATTCGGGTTGAGTGTTGATGAGAGCAGTATAGTGAACCCGGAGTCTATTTTATGCCTTCTTTTATTTATTAAGTAGTATATCCCAGCCTGTTGGGATGGAACAGTATTATTATTACGTATTCTAGTATTTGTTTTTGTACTTTTAGAATATTATTTATTTAGTTTTGTTAATAAAAGGAGTATTGGATTTTAATTATTAATAATGCTATTTAGTTTATGTTGGTAATGATCCATTTGTCGATTTCTTTCGTAAATCGACAGTCTAGAAAAGTCGGGTCGTTACAGGTAATGCCAATCGATATGCTACCTCCCCAACTCGTTCCAGTATCTTGTAAGGTCCCACATATTTCGGTCGGAGTTTCCCCTTTTGACAAAGCGTGCCACTCCTTTGAACGGTGAAACCTTAAGCAAGACTTTGTCACCTACCTCGAAAGCCAGCGGTCTATGTCGATTATCGGCGTAGGATTTCTGACGACTCTGAGCGGCCTGCATCTTAGACCGGATGACTCGGGCCTTCTCGATGGTATCTCGTACCATCTCAGGTCCTAAATCCATAGAATCACTAATATCATTCCAGCATATCGGACTCCGACATTTCCTGCCATACAGGACCTCGTACGGAGCCATCTCGATGCTGGAGTGATAGCTATTATTATAAGAGAACTCTATCAAACAGAGCATACGTACCCAAGACTGATGGTACTCCAGAGTACATGCTCGAAGCATATCCTCTAAAGTCTGGATGGTCCTCTCAGTCTGACCATCGGTCGCCGCGTGAAAAGCGGTGCTCAGCTTCAGCTTCGTGCCGAAGGCTTGCTGAACTGATTTCCAGAAATGAGACAGAAATCTCGGATCTCGATCAGAAACGATCTCCCTCGAAACTCCGTGAAGTCGGATAATATCCTGAGTATATGCCTCTGCTAGACGCTCCATAGACCAGGTCATCTTCATCGGAATGAATCTAGCGACTTTGGTCAACCTATCCACTATTACCCAAATGGCATTCAAACCATTACAGGTAGGTAGACTAACCACGAAGTCCATAGATACCGACTCAAATTTCCAGGTTGGAATCGGTAGTGGCTACAACAGACCTCCTGGTCTCTGGTGCTCGATTTTCACCTTCTGACAGACTAAACATCGAGCTACGAACTCTGCTACATCCCTCTTCATCTTAGGCCACCAGAATTGGCCCTTAAGTTCCTGGTACAACTTGTTACCTCCAGGATGAACAGAGTAGGGCGAGTTATGTGCCTCAGACATAATTTTGTTCCTAAGATCAGAACAGTTCGGTACACACCACCTCCCTCGGAATCGCAGACTACCATCGGAAGGGATCTCGAAACCTACAGCTTTGCCTTGCTATAGAGCCTCTCGAATCCTACCTAACTGCGGGTCGTTCTACTGACCCTCGCGCAATTCCTAAAGCAAATTAGGCTCATCACTCATAGATGTCAGACGAAGTCTGACGGAACCACGGCTTCTACTAAAGCTCAAGCGATGCTTACGACTTAGTGCGTCAGCGACTAAGTTGTCCTTGCCCTCGCAGTAGTTAAGCGTCAGGTCGTAGTCCTTAATAAGATCAAGCCATTGTCTCTGCCTCATATTGAGGTCTTTCTGAGTAAAGATGTACTTGAGACTCTTGTGATCCATGAATACTCTACATGAACCACCATAGAGATAGTGCCTCCAAAATTTTGAGTGTGAATACCACAGCCGCTAGCTCCAAGTCATGCGTGGGATAGTTACGCTCGTGCACCTTTAGTTGTCTCGATGCGTAAGCGATGACCTTCCCGCCTTGCATGAGCACGCATCCTAGGCCACTCTTCGAAGCATCACTATAGACCTCGAAGTCCTCCTCATCGTTCGGAAGAGTAAGAATCGGAGCAGAGACTAATCTCTGTTTCAATTGCTGGAATGCTTGCTCGCCAGCCTCCGTCCAAACGAATCGGACCTCCTTCTGCAGGAGACTAGACATCGGCCTAGCAATCTTGGAGAAGTCCTTGACGAATCGTCGATAGTATCCGGCTAATCCCAGAAAACTATGAACCTCCGCCACATTTCTCGGGCTACTCCAATCAACTACAACCTTAACTTTAGCCGGGTCTACCTTAATGCCCTCTTTACTAATTACGTGACCCAGAAAAGCTACTTCGCGAAGCTAGAACTCACACTTAGAGAGTTTCGCGAACCACTTATTACTACGCAATTTCTCAAGTACCATCCGGAGATGCTCCACATGCTCAGACTCATCTCTCGAATAGACTAAGATATCGTCTATAAATACTACGATGCACTTATCGAGTAAGTGATGGAATGTCTAGTTCATCTGGTCCATGAACACGGCTGGCGCATTAGTGAGGCCAAAGGGCATCACCTCGAACTCGTATTGGCCGTATCTAGTACGAAAAGCGGTCTTTGGGATGTCTTCTTTCTTGACTGGAATCTGATGATAACCAGACCGAAGATCTATCTTCGAAAACACTCCCGCTCCTCGTAACTGATCGAACAGGTCCTCAATCCTAGGCAATGGGTATTCTTGATAGTTACCCGATTCAACTCTCGGTAGTCTATGCACAGACGCATACTAACGTCTTTCTTCTTCAAAAAGAGCACAGGTGCTCCCCATGGAGAAACGCTCGGCCTAATGAAGCCCTTATCGATCAAATCCTGGAGTTGCGTTTTTTCACTCTTGCAACTCCGATGGTGCCATCCGGTAAGGTGCCTTCGAAATCGGCGCTGTCCCGGGTGCTAAGTCGATATGAAACTCGACGTCGCGCTCGGGTGGAACTCCCTGTAGCTCATCAAGAAACACGTCTCTGAAATCCCTCGCTACAGGTATATCATCCAACAGACGCTCCTCAGTCAGGTCCCTTACCTGACATAAGTACACCATATCGCCCTTCTGGCAATGCTTTCTCATCCTCAAGGCTGAGATTATCTTTTACTACTTTCTTAAGGACGAACCCAGAGTAGGTAACTCGGTTGCCCTGAAATCCTCAGAATGTCACTGACTGATCTCGGCAACGAATGATCGCTCGATACCTCGACAGCCAGTCCATACCAAGAATCACGTCGAACTCCATTAGCGGGAACTCCTTCAGATTGGCCGTCGCTTGCTCCCCAACTATCACGATAAGCATTCCTCGGAACTCGCGCAAACAAATAAAATCCTCTCCGGACGGGAGAGTTATAACAGAACTAACAGGAAAGCTGCCACTAAGATTAGACCTCGAGGGAAAACTACTACCCACAAAAGAGACAGTAGCACCAGAATCAAACAACACTAAAGCTAACACACGAGAAATAAGAAATCTACCTGATACGACGTCAAGCTGAACCTCGGCCTCTGCCTCGGTCATACAGTAGACTCGGTTCTTCACCGGAGTCTTATTCGGTTCCGGAAGCTGCTTAACCTCAGAGTCTGGCTTCCTCTCGGGGCAAACTGACGCCTTATGGCCTTCCTTCCTGCAAATAAAACAAGCTATAGGCGAACCGTCACACCGCTTCCCTATATGGAAGTCTCGGCCGCATCCTCTGCATTTCGAGCCATCGAAATCCTTATGCAAACTCGTGGTCAGAGGGGTACTGCTAGGAGCACTAAATCGGGGCTTCTTAAAAGAAGCTGTCGTCGTCGAAACCTGAGCTCTCTTCTTGCTCGCATCCTCCTCTGCCGTCGATGCCTGAATCTCGAGTGCTACCTCGTAGGCATGCTGAAATGTCGTCGCTCCACTACTGATCACGTGAACGCGAATCCTCGGATCTAGCTTTTTGATGTAGCGCTTGACCCGCTCTTTCTCCGATGGGACTACAGACGTAGCGAACCTCGATAACTCCGTGAACTTGTCGGTGTACGCCTGAACGGTCATCTTACCCTGAGTAAGGGTAAGGAACTCCTCATGTTTCTGCCACCGCAACTCGTCGGGGTAGAAACGCTCCTGGATCTTATCGACGAACTCGATCCACGACATCGAATGCAACGGCAAGCACGCGTCCTTAGCTACCGTCCACCAATTATCGGCCTCTCCACGTAGATAATAAGTGGCGATCTGCACCTTCTCGTGCTCGGGGCAAAACGTCGCGTCAAAGAGCTTCCCCATCTCGCGGATCCAACTCTCCAGCATAGTGGGGTCGGCAACCCCATCGTAAGTCGGAGGTCGATGACGTGCGATACGATCGAACGTCGACTGCGTACTCGGCGTATGACGACTAT
This sequence comes from Salicornia ramosissima, assembly GCA_951394345.1. Lineage (NCBI taxonomy): Eukaryota > Viridiplantae > Streptophyta > Magnoliopsida > Caryophyllales > Amaranthaceae > Salicornia > Salicornia ramosissima. The sequence goes on along the minus strand of OX596234.1, from coordinate 31,921,440 downwards.
GGTGCGCCAACGTAAGGATCACCTCCTCGAGCGCTCGCAACCTCTGTCGTCCAGTACTCAACCGGCGAGGCGTAGACATGCTGCAATGCAACAATACAAAAGACATACCAAAATAATAATGTCAGTCATACATCCCCACCACAGTAAAGTACACAAAATAAAGAGAGAAAAGAAATAGAAAAAGATCTTATCCTGATTTTTCTACCCGAACTCTTCTCCCTTTACTTAATCTTAATTTGGGTTTTATCACTCGGGAAGGATACAACTCTCAACTCCCGGGTTTAACTCGAATCCTAAAACTTTAAATAAAACCTATTCGGCTCTGATACCAACTGTGACGACCCGACTCGCTTAAACCGGCGCGCAAGAAACAGACGAGTCGAATAGTCAGATCTAACAAACTTAAATACTTAAAAATTAAAACCAAACCTCAAAAGTATATATTTACTAAACCAAAAGTACAATACCCACAAGATTGTACATATCTAAACCTAAATGTCATACAACTACTACTATCAATTGTAAACTCCAAATATATGTCAGAGTTAGAAAAATATACAAGTACTAGAACTATAGTCCAAAACTAATCAAAATCGTAAAACAACAACATAAAAACTATATAACAACAATGGCGCTCGCCCAACCCAAAGCTAAGCAAGAACCTCATCATCAGAATTACGTGAAAAGTAAATAACAGTCCATCGTCAGTGGCGAGTAACATAACTGTCCCACCCTAACGGGGATACACATGAACATAGCACAAATCAAACAATCAAAACATGCGAATCATAACAAGTAATCATGCTAGACTTTGACCAACTTGACCATTAATTAACAAATCTTAACTTTAGTGCAATCATTCACATACTAGACCGGACTATGCACGTACGAACGCATCTTACGCATTCGAACTTTCTACTATGTCACGATTGAGAATCTTACTCCCAAATCCCATGAAACCAATCTTACTGGAAATCCATATCCGAAGACAACATAGTAAGACCACCAACTATCCCAATACCGCGGATAGGATAGGGGCAACGTCTTAACCCAAAAACATAGAATCTTACTCTAAGTTTTAGGCGTCTAGTAGCGAAATCAAGCTAATCTTTACTTTAAATCGAAGTTTACATTCTTAGTTAATTCTGAAGTTGCATCTTACGCCTTTACTCAAGAAATAACATGTAAACCAACAAACTTAGAACCTTTTATAACTTTCTTTAACTTTCTTTAATTACTACTAACTTTCTTTAAATTTAAAGACTCAACCAAGAACTCATAAAGAACTCATAAAGAACTCAATCAAGATTCAAGATCTTAAACCAAGAACTCATTCAAGATTCAAGAACTCAACTCAAACCCAACATGATACACGCATGAATCAACATGTTCAACAACAAATATCATCAACTTCCTAATATTCAAACTTCATCAATCTTGAACATGAATAACATCAAACATAATACTAACATAATCAATCATGAAATATACATATTTAAGTAAAAATCATCATAAATCCATCCAAAAATTCAAATTATAACATACACATAAACATGGTTATAAAACATCAAAATAATCTAATCTAATCATTTAATCTATACTATGAAACATAGTATATCAATTAGTTGAGAAAGTATGTTACCTTATTAAAGATCACACACAAAATCAACACAATTATGCAGCCCGGAATTCGAACCACACGGATCACCCACACGGTTTGCACACGAGCACGGCTTGGCTCGAACACCACACGACCACGGCTCCAATCACGGCTGCCACCACGCACGGCACGGTTTCAACACGGCTGCCACCACGCACGAGCACCACTCGAACACGTGCACCACCATGAACTCACCTCTTGCACACGGCCTGCTGCACAGCTTCACCACACGCACCACCACTTGCACACGGCTTCCACACGATCACCCTACGAACTTGAACCCAATCGAACAACCCCAAAACTATACCCGAACTAGAAGTCTTGATTGATAAAAATGGAGTTTGTTGTGTTTAAAGTCACTTAAAGATCATTAGTAATTAAATCTTTAAGTTTTGGAATTGATTGGATGATGAACAAAAGATGGTGGATTGAAGCCAAAAATGGCGTGTGAAGTATGGAGAAATGGAGAGTGTTTAGCTTATGTTTGTGGCATAGAATGATCAAAGAGTTAAGATGGCAAAATGAGCTTCCAAGCCTTACTAACCCTTCTATTTATAGAAGTGGTTTCAGGTGTGAACATGAGGCAAGTGGAAATTAGGCCACTAATTACCAAGGGGCCGGTTTTCATTAGGCTCAAATGGGCTTTTGTGATCAATTGGGCTAATTTACAAATTTGCATGATTAATCATGCTTAAATCGATTTAGCCCAAAAATATTAAATAATTAATTAGGAAATTAAATAATAAAAATTCTAATTAATTAAATAATAATTAAAACAAATAATAATCAATCCAAATAAAATAATTTGAACTTAATCGAAATTATTCACATAAAATAAAATAAATAGTCCAAAATAAATTTTGGACCATACATAAAGTTACATAACACAATTAAATACACGACAGAAATACCAACAAAATCAGGGTCGTTACAGTCCCACTTTATGTAATAGGCGACACATTAACTTATTTGCATAATCTATCTACCACTTTATGTGTCATCTATTTGTTAAGAAGGGACACTAATGGCCCGTTTGATTGTTGGTAATAAGGTAATGGGAATAAAATATGGTAATGGCAATGGTAATGAAGGAATGGAAATAAAATCTAGTAATGGAGATATCCTTGTTTGGCATGTGTCACTAATGAATGGTAATAGAAACAATACTACTATTCATTGCATTTGGTATATGGTAATAGGAATGCCAATTTTCCTAATGTTTTTTGTTCATGTCAAAACTTTGTACTGGTATTTTTTTTTTTTTGCACCTATTCACATGTTCGTAGATACCAACATTTTGTTATAATGATTATTTTCTTACATTTAACAAATTTTTTTATAATGATTTTTTAAAAATATTTTTTTAAACAATTTATGGAAATGGGGAATTCAATACTTTTTTTTTAAGAAGGGAATTCAATACTAATTACTAAATATACCATAAAAAAAATGAAAATCCATGATCAATGCCAATTTTTTTAGGAGAAACGGAAAATAACATCCAAAGAAGTGGAGTTCATAGACAAGATATATCCAGTAGCAACAAAGTATAATCAAAGAACAGTATGTATAGTAAATTGGCTCTCCTACTGCCCCTGCAGAATTTCAGATATCATATTCTTAACTATTTAAGTTGACTTTTGACAAAATGAACCTTGAAGTCATCCGGTATGCTAAAAAATAACTCAACCTTTTTATCATCCAATCCAATAGCCGTAATAGCTTCAACCATTTCAGCGGGAGACAACTCTTGAAGTTCGCTCAAAACTTTAAAAAGTTTGGCTCTCTTCTCATAGATCTCTACATCACGCATAAAGGACTATTTTACATCATTCATAACTGAAGTAGATTCCTTCTCAACATCAAGAAGCGAGACAAGTGCTTTAGACAAACCCTCAAGCTCCTCCTCCATTTCCCTCTTTCTTTTACGATCTCCTTTACCAACACTTGTCGGACAAGTTTGGGTTGAAGAATTGGTTGAGTCATCTCCATTCTTTTCACCTTCAACCGTGTCACCCTCAATCTCATCTCCGGGACCCTTCGCCATATTTCCGCTGGCACGATCTTTAGCATATATCTCACACAAATTATCAAAAAGTGGAAAAGGCTTCATGTATAAAGAAGAAGCGCCTTCACGGCTCTGTAGAACATTGTAAATAACAACAATAAGATATAACCCGATAAAAAAAGGACTACAACATAGATCGACCCACCAAACTAGTTTCCATACATGAAGAACGCTAGTAGCTGCTGTTAAATTACTACCACAAAAAAAGGCAGCCTAATAAAAAAACCAACAACATCTAATTCTAATTTTAAGCTAAAAACCCAATAGCATCTAATTCTAATTTTAATCTAAAAAACCAACAGTAGGCCAGCAACAAAAAAAATAAGATAACCTAATTCTAATAATTAATTAAGTATTAAGATAAAAAAAAACCAAAATCTAATTATGTTAAAAATTATAATATAATTTTAAGTATAACTTACTTGAGCCCAACCCATGAAGATTTCTTTTTCACCAGTAATCATTTTCATCTCATCATCCCATCCAAAGCCACTTCCACTAGATTGCTTTTGAATTTCAAGGATGTATCCGAGTTGCCTCCTCAAAATCTTGATTTTTGCATCATAAAATATTTTTTAAAACCATAAAAACAATTTTATAATTCATTCATATTTTTCTATATTTTTTATCATATATTTAGAGCTTTTTATAGATTTTTTAGGATTTTTGCCTGCTGAGGGGCATTTTCGTTATTTTCGAATGTTGAAAATTGTTCCGCAGAGCACATTAGTGTTTTTCATATTTTTCATAATTTTTCTGTAATTTTTTAGAGTTATAGAGGATTCTAGAACATTCAAGAACGTTCTGGGCATTCCGAAACATTCCGAAACATTCTAGAACATTCCGTGACATCCCGGAGCATCCCGAAACCTCCCGGAACCACCGGGAATATAAAATTTTACGGTAATCAATCAATGATTTATGTAATCAAATAATAATCAAGTCAAATCCCAGAAATCACGCCAAAATAATGCAAATCAGCAACGACCCCGGATCAGACCATACATTCGCGTAGACGCAGGTCATGATACTGACTTGCGTCTAGGCGCAGGTCACTGGTTCCTCCGGGTCTTCGTTGCTGCTTCTAGCCTATGAATGCACGTCCTTCCAAGCATTTCAACATATGCCAACACCACTGATCCCTCCCTTGCATTGCATACTTGCATCCCAAAATCTTATACCACATCAAACATCTCTCAAAACATCATTAATCATATTACAAATCATCAACTAAATCAACTCCAAGCAAAACACTTTCATTCATTGTTGTTGATTCTACCTTGGTTGTTTTGATCGAAGGTATTACAAGGTACATTGTTCTGAACTCTCGACTTTGGGGAGACACATTTAGGCGTCTACAGAGGCCCTCAGGCCTCCACTTTGACTGAGTCTGGAGAGTAAGCATAAACTCGCAAGACGAAAGTTAAATTATTCCTGTCGGGACGGAGGATAACTCAAGATGTTCTGCGACCTTGAGTCACCCTTTTTAACGCCGGTACCTGCAAAACAAACGCTAGTTTTACCTGTAACCATGCCCTATGCAGTTTAATCCCTCGTAAATGCCTGGATCCTCAAGATGATGGCATATGAAGTGTCTGGTTCCTCTGGATGTACTTGGATCATTCGGAACTATTCCCTTGGGTAAGCATAAACCCTTGGGACAATGATGAAAAGTCGTATGGGCGGGATCGATCAAGAGTAAGCATAAGCTCTTGAAAAGGTGCGCGCGATTAAGCATAAAATCGCGAGAAAATATGTTTAGGGTGGACATAAACCCTTTGTGTGCCAAGAGTAAGCATAAACTCTTGGTTGAAAATGTGACGAGTCAAGAGTAATTATAAACTCTTGATAAAAAGTGATGTGTGTTTGGGTTAAAATAAACCCGTGAGAATAATAAAGTGCTAAGAGTAGGCATAAATTCTTAGAGGAAGAAACAAGAGTAAGAATAAAATCTTGAGAGATGAGGGTAAGAATAAACCCATGATCAAGGATGATGTGCTAAGAGTAGGCATAAACTCTTAGTAAGTATAAATTGTTGAGAGAAGATATGAGGGTAAGCATAAACCCATAAGCAAAGTGAAGTGCTAAGAGTAAGTATAAACTCTTAGAGAAAGAATCAAGAGTAACTATGAACTCTTGAGAGTTGAGGGTAAGCATAAACCCATAAGTAGAGTGAGTGGATCAAGGGTAGGCATAAACCCTTAGAAGAATTCTTGTAAAGTTAGTGCAAGTATAAACCCTGTGAGAAAAGTAAGTAAATTAACGGTAGGCATAAACCCTTAGAGTGATATTTGAGAGCTTAGGGTAAGCATAAATCCTATGAGAAAAGTACTTGTGAGCGATGCAGTTGAGGCGGGGCCCCCACTTATTAAGGTACACTATTCTGAAGTCTATACATTGGGAAGACATATTTAGGTGTCTACACCCATATATATAGTGCACTAGTTAGTGTCCCACATCGAAAGCTGTGGAGAGACTAAGCTAACTTATAAGTCTAGGAGTTACTCCTATTACCAATTGGTTTTAGGATGCATGAATGGAACCTCCTATGGCTTGTAAATTACCTAATTCTCCTCTTCCATATTGAGTTGCCCAGACCATTTTCTAATATTCAATCAAATTTAACAGAGTATGTTGATTAATCATGTAGATTATGCTAAATGGATTATAATGCATTGCTTGAAAACTATTGTAAAAATTGATTTTGGTCATATATAAGGCAAGTGGCTTTGGATGTTTTAAATATGTTAAAAGTCTAATAAAATATTTGGGTAATTCCCTGCGACTACTGTAGATTGATGGCCATATGTATCAATTCCTTCATATTAATTTTTTTTTTTTACTGCTTTCATGACATATACACTACTATTTTAATTATTTTGGCCATGGTATTCTTTCATGATATTGGATTTTTGATATAATGAGTAAATTAGTGCAATTGAACATTGTTGGGCCCAATTTTCTTGGTGACCATCTCTTTTGTTTTGTTCAACAGGTCCAGCTGGAGTGATCCGTTATTTAAGGGATTGGTTGAGGACCAAACTTAGTCCTAGTTTGTTGTAACAGGTCCTAATTTATAAGGAGGCTTGTTAGCTAGGGTTTTATTGTTGTTTATAAATGTAAGTGTGATGTGGCATAAAAAACACACATTCACTCCAGAAATTGTAATCAGAAACAGAGCAATTATTAATCACAACACTCATCTTCTCTTCAGTTTCGTTCATTCTTTCATTGCTTCTTAGCTCTTCGTATAATCAATTCGACCTTGGTCACTTCAAGCCGATTGCCTTTTCTTTGCCAAGACGACCTCAGGGAAATTTTTCCCAGAACAATTTGGCGCCCACCGTGTGGCATTTGGCTTGAAAACAGTCTAACATCACTCAAAAACACAAACAAAAAACAAAGAACAAATCATAAAAATACAATTTTTTAATCCACTTCTTCTTCTCACTGCAAAAACATGTCATAAACTGGCTCATTTTTTACGGAGGAGATGTGGAAACGACTCAATCGATCTCCTCCAGAAGGAGAACAACCTCCTGAGGGATCAAGTTCAATCTGTAGCTTCGATGGCATCCAGTTCCATAGTGTTGAGCCGCGGAACCAGCGAAGCAATCCCGATACGCTTCGACTTGGAGTCTCAGACACCACCGGTCCAGCGCTCAACTACCTCGAGCACCCTTGCGACAACACCAAACAACATACCTGTATCCCATCCAATCCAAACAACGGGTGCCCTCGTTCTGGGCATGAATTCTACACCAAGACCCAATCAAATCCAAGCACCCGACCTCATCTCAATTGAAGAGGAAACTCATATGTGATATCCTAGCCCGTCGACAGGAGCAACCATCCCTGCCTTCAACCAAATCCCAACTACGACTCCTCCACGGGCGCAACCGAGACCACCTACCTCCCATACATCCAGCCGAATGAGCATACTCGAGGTTCCACCCTTCCAAAACACCGTACCACCTCAGTCTACACCGATCTGACCATCTTCTTCCATGAACAACCAACTTTCTCGTAGGCCATCTGTGGCTCCACCTAGTCAGAATAACGAAATTCCCAAAAACATTAATCAATCTATCCTTACTAATCTAGACTTCCTGCAACCAATTTTTGTGGGAATGAACTAAGCAATAATGGAATAGAAATTCAATATGCTACAAGAAATGATAAAAAAAAATCCCCAGAGTCACACCACCCATAGACGAGGCCAAACCCAACAGTTATGAAGACTCTCCGTATGCTAAGCATATAGAAACCATTGACATAACCAAGAGGTTCGGAGCCCAAAACATCAAATTGTATAACGGAACCTCTGATCCTAGTGAGCATATCAAGCAATATAAGCAAATGATGATGCCAATCCCCATCCCCAGGGATATGCGAGAGGCCTGCTTGTGTATAGGATTTGGGTCCACTTTACCTGAACCCGCTCTAGACTGGCTGACAAATTTGCCCAACGGAAGCATCACCTCATTCGCGGAAATGCAAAACATGTTCAACCAACAATTCGTAAGTAGCAAGAAGGTCCAAAAGCAAAACAAGTGACCTCTATAGGATTGTGCAACGCCATTGGGAAAGTCTCAGGGACTACATCGCCAAATTTAATACCGAGAAGATCTCCATTCCTCAATCCAACATCCCTACAGCTATCGAGGTGTTTAGGCAAGGCCTATTAGGCGACTCAGACCCCTGTGGCAAGTTTGAGGACACCCTGAACAAGGCTTTGTCCCAAGTACGTCTAGAAGAAGACATGGAGAGAAGGAGGGATTCAACAGAGTACGATTAGCCAAACAGAAAGTACACGTGGAACAGGAGGAGGGACTACAGGAACAAGCTATATGATCGGCCCCCTTCCAACCAAGTGGCTACCGTAAATGAATAAACCCCAAAAAATGAAGAAGAGTTTGAACATCCCCCACTTATCGAAGATTATTGCTTCTCTGTGGGAATTAGGGAATAGTTTGATCACCTAGGCAAGATGGGAGAACAAGTCAAGTGGCCACCCAAGTCAACATGACCAAACGATAGAAATGACACCTCTAAGTGGTGCGAGTACCACTCCGACATAGGATACACCACAGAGGACTATATAGCATTGCGTTGAGAGGTGGCCTACCTAGTAAAGAACGGACATCTCAAAGAAACCATGTTCGAGAAGGCCAAGATCACAACCAAAAAAGGATCCATCTTCAAGTGAAAAATAAAAAAATTCTAGCCCTCCTTATCATTCTAAAATTGTACATGTTATTACAGGAGGATTGGATGTTTATGGTTTGACTTACTCTGCAGATAAAAGACACGCCAAGGAATTCTCAACAGATGCAAGACCTAGACATGGACGTGCACACGGATGCAAAGGCTAACAAATCAACTTCGACGACGTGGACTCCATTGACTCCTATACCCCACACCACGATGGATTAGTAATTTCACTAAATATCAGAACTGCTTGCTTAAGAGGGTATTGGTGGACAACAGTAGTTCAGCAAACATTTTGATACTACCAACAATGAAGAAAATAGGCCTCAGCGATAATGACGTGATCAAAAATTCAACCATGCTCGTGGGTTTCAGTGGAGAGTCAGCAAGTACCCTTGGAGAGATCATGCTTGTAGTCATCTTATAATGTTATCCTTGGCAAGCCTTGGATCCACAAAATTGAGGCAGTTCCATCGACTTTCCACCAAGTAATCAAGTTCCCCACTCCTTAGGGAATCCAAGAGATAAAACGGGACCAAAAGGTAGCCAAAGAGTGTTACAAAACGGCTTTAAAGCCTGGTAAGAGAAACGGGGACTTCCTTACAATAAAAGCAGGGAGAATAGTCGATGTGGATGAATTGGATGAGGTAACCCTAGATGACACGTGACTGGATCAAAACTTCTACATGGGAAGCACATGTCAGATGAGGTACGTACTAAACTAATAAATTTTCTTAAAACTAACAAAGACTGCTTTGCTTGGAGCCATAATGATCTGACAGGAATAAGCCCAGAAGTAATCATGCATAAGTTAAGCATCGACCTAGAGTACAAGCCAGTAAAACAGAAGAGGAGGAAATCCGGGCTAGAGAGAAATTACATCATCAATACTGAAGTGCAAAAGCTACTGTATGCAGGAAAAATAAGAGAAGTCGAGTACCCTCATTGGCTTGCAAACGTGGTGGTAGTCAAGAAAAAGAATGACAGTTGGCTTTCTAATGTGTATCGACCTCATGCACCTTAACAAAGTGTGCCCAACAGATCCATTCCCAGTACCATATATTGACACTATGGTGGATGCCACAGGAGGCCACGAAATGTTAACATATATGGACGCATTCAGTGGGTACAATCAGATCTAGATAGATCCAAGCGATCAAGAAAAAACTATATTCATAACAGACAGGGGGATTTATTGTTACATAGTAATGCCATTTGGATTGAAAAACGCTGGAGCAACCTACCAATGGTTAGTGAACAAGATTTTCCATGAGCAGATAGGGAAGAGGATGGAGGTTTACATAGATGACATGTTGGTCAAATCCAAAAAAGCATATGATCACATAGATCATCTACGAGAGACATTCGACATCCTTAGGGCATACAACATGAAATTAAATCAAACAAATGCTCGTTTAGGGTGTCAGCAAGCAAATTCCTCAGATACATGGCTACCCAGAGAGGGATTGAAGCCAGCCCTGAACAAGTGGCAGCGATAAAGAACCTTCAGCGCCCCCATAGCATGAAAGGAGTCCAAAGGCTAACAGGAAGGGAGGTAGCACTCAATCGGTTCATATCAAGGTCATCAAATAGGTGTCATCTCTTCTATAACCTCCTCAGCAAAAATAAAGGGTTTTAGTGGACAAGCAAGCATGATACAACCTTTGACGATTTGAAGAAGTACCTAGCTGAACCGCAGTACTGTCCAAACCTCAGCCAGCGGAGATCTTGCAATTGTATTTAGCAGTCTCAAAAGTAGCCTTCAGTGCAGTACTCGTCAGAACACATGAAGGAAGACAAAAACTAGTGTACTATGTAAGTAAAACAATGGTAGATGCGGAAACCATGTATGCCTATCTCGATAAATTAATTTAAGCTTTAATAACTGCCTCTATTAAATTGCGTCATTACTTCTAATCTCACAAAATCCGAGTTAATACTAGCTATCCCATTAAGACTGTTTGAGAAAACCAGAATTGATAGGAAGGATGGCCAAATGGTCGGTTCAGCTAAGTATTTATGACATCACGTTTGAGCCTCGAAACGCCATTACGTCTCAAGCACTAGTAGACTTCGTGGAAGATTTTACACCAGGTATCCAAGAGGTGGCAGATCAGGAGATAAACGCCTTGGAAACGACATCAAATCAGGTTAGGACATTGTACACAGACGGAGCATCCAACATGCTCGGTACTGGCTTGGGAATATCTCTAAAATCAGCACAAGGCAACAACATTGTTTAAGCAATAAAGTGCCGCTTTGAAATGACTAACAACGAGGCGAAATACGAAGCAGTCATCGTCGGGCTACGAATGGCAAAGGAACTGGGGGAAAACATCTACTAATTATATGTGATTCCCTACTTATAGCTAGCCAATTAAATGGGGAGTATGCGGCCAAAGATTCCAAGATGACAGCATATTTGGATTTCATGTTATCTTTGATGCAAGAGTTCGACAAGTGTGAAATCAAACAGGTTCCAAGGGATCAAAAAACACAAGCCGACGCATTGGCAAGTTTGGGATCCATAGTACAAGACGAACTCAAAGTAGTACCAATCATACATTTGGAAGCACCCGCTATCAGAAAACAAGTGGTTCAGATATCGGAAAACGAACAAGAAGGATGGAAAACAAAGTATATCCAGTGGATACAAAATGGGAGAATACCAGAACATGTCTTGGATAAAAGAGCATTCAGGATCACTACTACAAAAACATCCTATCGTGTCCCCTGAAAACAGCTTTACGTGTCCCCTATTGGTTGACACTATAGTTGGGGACACTATAAGTGCTACTTTATGTGTCACCTATTGAGGGACACATAAAGTGACTTTTACGTGTCCCTTATAGATTACAGGCGACACGTAAAGTATTTTTATCAATTTTTATTTTTCCAGAACAGCTTGTTTACGTGTCCCTTATTTATTAAGTTGGACACTTAAACATTAATATACGTGTCCCTTCCTTTTACATCCGACATTTAAAATTCTTTTCGAGTCCCGCGCAAATTATATGCGACACCTATTCTTTACTATATGTGTCGCCTCCTTATAAGATGGGACACGAAAAATGCTTTATGAGTCCAACACAAGTTAGAAGTGACACCTATACTTTACTATATGTGTCCCCTCTTTATAAGATGGGACACGTAAAATTCTTTATGTGCCATATGCAAATTATATGCGACACCTATTCTTACTATATGTGTCGCCTCCTTATAAGATGGGACACATAAAATGCTTTATGAGTCCCACACAAATTAAAAGTGACACCTATGTTTAACTATATGTGTCCCCTCTTTATAAGATGGGACACGTAAAATTCTTTATGTGCCATATGCAAATTATATGTGACACATATTCTTTACTATATGTGTCACCTCCTTATAAGATTGGACACGTAAATGATTTATGAGTCCAACACAAATTAGAAGTGACACCTATGTTTACTATACGTGTCCCCTCTTGAGAAGATGGGACACGTAAAATTCTTTATGTGCCATACACAAATTATATGCGACACCTATTCTTTACTATATGTGTTGCCTCCTTATAAAATGGGACATGTAAAATGTTTTATGAGTCCAACACAAATTGAAAGGGACACATATGCTTTACTATTCGTGTCGCCTCTTGAGAAGATGGGACACATATTCTATCTGATTTTTTTAATTATATATACTGACACCATTTCATTTGCATAATGTACGTGCACATATATTCATTATTATATACCTGATCACCATTATTGCATAAAAAATAAAATGAAAACAAAAATTAATGTAAATGCTTTTTAGATAATTCAATACCAAATATTATGTTTACAAACACAAAAACAAACTAATTAGCAGCTAGCCATACATCAAAGTTTTATTTCTTTTTTGCCATATTGTACTACCTACAAAAAAAGAGCTATGACCAAGCTAAGGACCTCCAATTACATAGAGAGGATGACAAACTATTAGCCTATCACTTAAATACCCAAGAACAAAGGAGCTCTTACCTCATTGACTTATAAAAAAATAATAATTCGATCATACATCATAGATCGCTCATATACCATCAGGAGACATGCAACCTATAAGCAACTATTAATGAAAAATCTGCCCCATCGCTCACGAACATCATCAATCTCGTCTTGAGTATAGGGTTCTTGTGAAAAATGCTACAAATAAACAATTATTAAAATTATAGTTAAAACACAACTATATAGAAGAATCTCTTAGATACAAAATAATAAACTTGTAAATCAAACATACATTTTGCAAGTTGTTATCTTCTTGTGACAAAGGAAGTGATGAGACTAGTTATCCATATATTTCATGACATAATAACCACTCTCATATCCCCGGGTTGCCGAGGACACTAATAAAGACACAAATAATATAAGATATTAGATGGTTACGCAAAAGCATTTACATATAAATGAATTTAATGAAGTTCTAGCTTTAAGTAAACAAAATAAAAAAAAAAAACTTACAGTAATTGCACTCCAATTCAGATTTTTTCGAGATCCATTGTTCAAATTGAGAGTTCTATAAGCCCTAAAGACAACATGAAAATTAAGGAATATTATGAAAGCCTACATCCAAAATGTCAAAGACAAAATTTCCCTATAAAATTTGGCAGCATATCCCCTAAATATTGTCAATCCACTGGTAAACATAGTTTCTACAACATACGACAACATCTTCAATAAATGACAACTGTGTAATCCATTGCAAACACAAACTATCCAACTACACCACCATGTATATATCAATGCTCCAAAATAACATCACGTACTTCCAATAAAGACTAACCAAACAGTTATTCATCTCAAACAATCCAATATAATAAAACTTCAACCATAGTCAAACAAGTACCATTGGTATACATAGAATTAATAAATATCTCCAAAACCAATTAAATAATCAAAGAATTAATGATTCTCCTTTGCTTCAGAAGACTTTTTACAAACCATCCTAAGAACTAAGTAATATAAGAAGTGGTCAAGGTCAATCAGTGGGTTCGAATGTTGGATTATGGACATGCTTCTGTATGAGTTGCTAATACAGACCCAAATTCAAACCAAAAAAATGGTGAAAATCAGAATGAAAATTCGAACAAAACAGAACAAAAAAACAGAAATGAAAATCAGAAGCCAAATTCGAACAAAAATGGTGAAAATCAGAATGACAATCAGAACGAAAATTCGAACAAAAAGATGGTGAAAATTCAAACCAGAGTAGAACGAAAAACAGAACAAAAGTGAATGAAAATCAGAATAAAATTTGAACAAAAAAATCTCGAATGAAAATCACATCAAATCTAAACGAAAAAAGGATAAAATTCGAAAGAAACCCAACAAAATCATGAACGAAAATGAAAGCTAAAACAGATCAAAATTCAGACCAAGATCCAAACGAAAATCAAAACAAAAATGAGTGAAAAACATACCAAAATTCGAACAAAGGTGAAAAGATCTGCACCGGAGGATGTCGTCGGTCTCCCTATTAGTGCTGGAGGATGTCGATCGTCACTCTCTCTTGTTTGCTGGTTGGTCGTGCTGGTAGCTAGGTTTAGGGAATTGGGTTTTTTTTGGGGGTAATAGCGTGTAGCGAGGGAATTGAATGAATTTGGTTTGCTTTAATTTGGTTTTTTCTTTTTCCTTAGCTTTTTCTTTTGTTAATTTATTAAGCTTAGTTTTTGTGTCCAACACAATATTAGATTATTAGGGGACACATAAAGGTCAATAGATCTAATGATATATATATATAGGTCAATAGTTTATGTGTCGCCTAAAATAAAATGTGAGACACATATGCTTTACGTGTCCAACTTATAATATAGGCGACACGTATATTTTACGTGTCCAACTTATAATATTAGGAGACGCATATACTTTAGATGTCCAACTTATAATTTAAGCGACACATATACTTTACATGTCCAACTTATAATATATGAGACACATATACTTTACGTGTCCAACTTTTTTTTTATAGGCGACACATATAATTTATGGGTCTAACTTATGTTATAAGCGACACATATACTTTACGCGTCCAACTTATTTTCTAGGCGACACATATAATTTACGCGTCCAACTTATTTTCTAGGCGACACATATTATTACACTTTTTTGTGTCACCCCATTGAAACAGGCGACACATATAGTTTATGTGTCCAATTTTACATAAAAGGTGACACATAAAGTAATTGAAAATAATATGTATTTTAAAAATAATTATTCTAATTATATGGGTCAAAAGTATATGTGTCGCTTGAAACAAAATGTGAGACATATAAACTTTACGTGTCCAACTTTATATTATAAGTGACACATATTATTAGACTTTTAGTGTCGCTTCATTGAAAGAAGCGACACATAAAGTTTAAGTGTCCCACTTTATGTAATAGGTGACACATTAATTTATTTGCACAATCTATCTACCACTTTATGTGTCACCTATTTGATAAGAAGAGACACTAATAGTTTATGTGTCCCACATTATACAGAGGAGACACTAAAGGGGCGACACAATAGGGCAATTTTGTAGTAGTGGATGCAAGCCTCTCAGTTCATAGTACTCAATGCGGTCCTCTTCAAAAAGTCAATAGCAGGATCGTACTGAAGATGTTTCAAAAGAATCAAAGCACAAAGAGTATTGGAATAAATACACACCGGAACCGGGGGCAATCACTGTGCAGGAAGGAGTCTATCCACCAAGATCCATCTAATGGGATGCTATTGGCCTACTATAAGGCAAGACGCCAAAGATATATCAAAAAAGTGTGACGCATGGCAACGACACGCCTCAGTACAACGACAACCATCACAACAGTTACACCCTGCACTACCATCATGGCCATTCATGAAGTGGGGCATGGACATAGTTGGAAAGTTACCACAAGCACCTGGTCAAAGAGTCTTCATGTTGTCCATCACAGATTACTTTTCCAAATGGGTGGAAGCAGAAGCCTTCAGGCAGGTAAGAGATAAAGAAGTCATATTTGTTATTAAACGTAACATTTTGTGCAGGTTTGGGGTACAATTAGAAATCATATGTGATAAGGGATCGCAATTTATAAGCAATAAGACAAGAGAATTTCTCCTCAACTGGAACATCCAGTTGCACACGTCTACCCCCTTATATCCTTAGGCTAATGTTCAAGTAATCCAGCAACAAGATAGTGGTGAATCAGTTGAAGAAACGCCTGGAAGCAGCTAAAGGGAGGTGGGCAGAAAAACTACCACTCGTACTGTGGGTAGATAGGACTACCCCAAAAGGAGCAACTGGCCATACCCCATTTGCCATGGTGTATGGCTGTGAAGAAGTGATCCCAGCTGAAATTAGCGTCCCCACAGCAAGGTATGGTTTCGACTTTGAGGATATTAATTTTGGTGCACTAACCCATGATTTAGATACGATTGATGAGGCGAGAGAAAGAGCCAGAATTAGGATGGCTTCCTATCAGCAAGGGGTAGCCAAAAGCTTCAACAAAGAGGTCAAAACAAAGGTATTTAGACAAGAAGATTGGTTCTTAAAGAAAGCCTTCCAAAACACTACGAACCCACCCGATGGCAAGTTAGCAACTACATGGAAAGGCCCTTATATGATCAACAAAGTAGTGGGCAACGGAGCATACGCACTGGAGAAGTCTAGTGGAGAACTTGTTCCTAGAAGTTGGAACGCGGCCCATGTAAAGTTGTACCACTTTTAAACTTTTTAATTTTACTTTGCATTTATTTTTGTTGTTCATTCTTAATTTTTTCTTTCAAAATCATTACTGACTTAGGCATCGAAGGGCTGTTGGCCACACTAATGGCCAACGGTTCCTAACGACGTGTTGATATGCAGAACTCAAGTAATAACCATCCTAGCCTGTATCAGCTTACAGCTGTGACGGATCTCATATAACAAAGTTTCAAAACACAAAGTCAAAAGCCATACCCCCTGAGCAAAAGGGGACATGTGACTAACAAATCAAAAACAACAAAACGCAAATAGAAAGCACAAAGTACCAACAACCATTCACCAAACACCGCAAAATGCATCCAGAGGGACATCCAGTATCAAGGAATGCCACCTCGGGGAACCAAACTAAAGAATTCTAAATCAAGTAAGTTAACTACTATCTTATGTGTTAAACAATATTATATTTTACCATGTGATCAAGTATGGGTTTCAGAAGGATCTTCTAAATTGGTCTTGAGGGTTTATTGCTGCAAAGGAGAAGTCATGTCATCACCTTCTTCAACATTCTCCATATCCCCATAAGCTTCCTGGAACTGGTTGATAGTCTTCTTGGGGTCCCATGAATGATGATCCCCGACCAGGAACTCCTTCATCAGGTCAGCACAAGGAGGTATTCCTTACAAATCTCCATGACGTTTTTTGATTGGACGTATTCCTTGTATGAAGGGAGGAGGAGTTGATTGATCCCTGGCCATATGGAACTTGGTGAAGAGTCTGGAGCACCGAAGTTAGGGGGAAGTACAAGGAGGTTGACGCCTGTAGATCTCCGAGTTGACGCCTTGGAGCTATCATCTATACTAGCACCCTCTGTCTTCTCTTCTGCTTATTTCTTCTGGTTTCTTCAAGGCAGGATTTTGCTGCTTTGTGTCTTGATGTGTGGATCGGAAGTTTCTTTGGTTGTGAAGACGGGGGAAGATCTCCTTCTCTTTTCATCTTGAGGCAGTGTGCCAGTGGTTCTTAAGGGGACTTCTTGGGTGCAGATTTGGTGGAGGTATCTACGGTTTGAGTGTTGATGTCATAATAAAGATTACTTGTGCAAGTAGTTAATACAACAGTTAAAGTGGGGTACTTACTACTAAAAGGTTGGGTACTCATTTGTTGTTCGTATTCACTGATGTGGGTGATGGCTCCTAGAATTTGTAGGGGAAATGTCCTCTTCGAAATGTGGATTGAGAAGATTAATTTTATTTTTGACTTTGCTTCTTTTTTCTCTTCTTTGATGGGGGCAAGATTGAATCTTGCACAAGTATGAAGACGTGAGTAAAATATACATGTTTTTCGACATAAGTTAGGCAAGGTTCCTTGAATGGTAGGAGGCTACCTTCAATTCTCCACTTAGACCTAAATTCTTTGTAAGCTTCTCCCAAACTAGAAATCTCATCAAAAAAAGAACCTACTCATCCACTCTTGGTCATTTACGCTTACATTTTTTATCAAAAGGTTCTCGGTTTCCTCTCAGTATTAGATTCACTTTTCCAAGGCCCCAAGTCTTGAGGTCATAGGTATAAGCAAGGTAGTGCACAGAGAAATCGATTCCTAGGCTTTTGGCCAAAGCATCGTCTACGGAGATCAAGACTCGCCAGGCTAGGGGCATGATTTGACAAGGGGAGATGTCTAGAGTGGTAATGAATTCTTTCACCAGATTGGAGAGAGGGAAAGATAAGCCAATTCTGAAGGGGTATTAGGGGTATTAGTAGAAGCAAGACCATTCGGGTCTGACCTAGTCGGCTCGTTCTTGGGTGTCAGGCAAGGCGATGTTAGCAGAGCTGGGGAGGGGTGCCTTTTCTTTTAAAGCTTGGATTTCTTGGAAGGATATTTTGCATCTTCGGGATTTTAAGGATTCAAAAATGTTTGAGGGTACGAAGTCAAAGCTTCGATCGCTGGAAGAAGTGTGAGAGGCAGAGCATGTGTCTGGTCTGAGTTTATTGGCTATGGATTTCTTACCCATGTTAGCAGGGGGGAGCAACTTAAGGAAGACGAAGGTGTTCTGAAAAAGATGGAGGAAAACAAAGAAAATGTGTTTAAAGAGAAGAAGGAGTTACTTGTGTAGCTTGCTTGGAATGGGGAGGGTAAAGTGATGCTGAGGATTTAATGACTCGGGTTTGGGGCATTAACAGCCAGAGCAAGTAGGAAGTTAAGAGGTTGCATGTCCCATCATTCCCAGACGTGTTTTTGAAATTCAAATTGTGCTTTTTGTATTTTTTGTTATTGTTGTTTGTTGGGCTTAAGTTAATTTTATTTTTTGGACTAAGCTAATTTAGGGTTGGGACAGAAAAATAAAATTAGGGGTAATTGTTGGGCCCCATTTTCCTGGTAACCGTCCCTTTTATTTTGTTCAACAGGTCCAGCTGGAGTAGTCCATTATTTAAGGGATAGGTTGAGGACCAAACTCAATCCTAGTTTGTTGTAACAGGTCCTAGTTTATAGGGAGGCTTGTTAGCTAGGACTTTATTGTTGTGTATAAATGTCCGTCAGTACGTGTGGTGTGACATAAAGAACACACATTTACTCGAGCAATTGTGATAAAAAACAGAGCAATTATTAATAGCAACACTCATCTTCTCATCAGTTTCTTTCATTCTTTCATTCTTTCAATTCATTGCTTCTTAGCTCTTCGTATAATCCATTCGACCTTGGGCTCATCAAGCCGATTGCCTTTTCTTTGCCCAGACGACCTTAGGGAAATTTTGGCAAGAACAAACATATATATTAATATATGTAATAATTGGTAAATTGCATGCGCTTGCCGATTTATTCTGATCTTCATGTTTTTCTTAAGGGTGATTATTAATATTAATGATTGCTTTAGAGGTAAAATCTTTGTTTTTAGATGTTGAAATTGTTCTTTTGTTTTTTGGATTCCTGCATGTACTATACGTGGCAATGGTAAGTGTTTATCAGCTTTAGGATTGGCTAAAAACCAAAAGATGGTTGAAAACTAGACAGAAAATGGTTTTAAGGGGTACATTAGCAGTCGCAGGGGGTACATTAGATGTGTAAAGGGGTACAAATGGTTTTTAGCGAAGGTTACTAATATTTACAAATATTACCATTAGTAATCACACGTGTACCCCTTTAAGTGTCTAATATAGGGGGTTGAAAACGTTTTTAGTTGATCCTCTTCATATATATATACATATAGAAGTAGGCTCATGTGAGAAATGTAGTTTTGGTGAGAAGGGTGAGAAGCAATCTACATTATGTGTAACTCTTTGTTTAGTATTGAACTATTGTTTGCTCCCCACTGACTGTGGAAATTTAAATGTCGCAGACGAACAACCTGCAGAATAGTCTAAATTGGCGGGAACGAGTGAGGAATATTAGGCATCTGTTTTGACCTTCTATTTACTTTAGTATTTCTTATTTAGGTTTCTTAACCACTAGCGTTACAAGAATATAAATATATATTTATACTCCCCCTGTCTTTTTTTAGTTGCTATATTTCATTTTTAGAAGTCAAAGTTCCAAAATCTTGACCAATTTATTCATTATATAGACTTACACATATTTTTTCATAAAATACTAATGTTTAAATACAAACATAAGGACTATACATTACATAATCCAATCATAGTATACACATATTTTTTCATAATATAGTGCCATATATGCTGCGGTTCTTAGAAGAACCGCAGCATAAAACTAATTTTTTTTTTTTTTAAATTTACCTGTATATGATGCGGTTCTTGAGGAACCGCGTCAGATAACTTCTTATCTGCTGCAAGAAACCCCACATCATATGCACATTTTTGTTACTGCTACGCCTGCTTTTGCTGCGGGACAAAACCGCAGCAATAGAGCATAAAAACCCCGCAGCAAAAGGACTTTTTTCTACTAGTGTTATTATTAATCAAAGTGAATGTGCTCCTTCATACTTATAATATAATGTCTTCATTGTCATATAAATAGAGATGGATGATAAGATTAATATACATTTGTTATATATTATCTTTAAAATAAAACATTATGTCGTGCATCACACGTATATTACCTAGTCTATTATTTAAACTAACATCTTTATAGCACTGTCAATATAGGTCAACAGTTCAGTTTTGGTTTTGCCCAATCAGTTTGGGTCGTTTCAATTCAGTTAATTTCAGATTATTTTTTTTCAGTTCAGTTAATTTTGATTTCAATTCAGTTCAGTTTTTGTACGGACATATTTTGGTTCAGTTAATTGTTCAGTTTAACCAATCAGTTAAAAATTCGAACGGATGCAATTCAGTTCAGTTAAAAATGTCGACAGTTCAGTTCAGTTTTGGTTACAGTTTTTTTGGTTCCGTTAGCTTTAGTTCAGGTCATTTGAGATTATAATATTGTAACGATTAATTTCCAGATTAGTTTTTTATTTCAATTTCAGATTTTTTTTTTCCGGATATAACCTTTGGACATATTAATTTAATTTCAGTTTGGTTAGTTTTAATTTTTTTTTTCATATACAAAATTTTAACCGTTATTTTCAATTTCAGTTCAATTATTTAAATAGTTTTTTTAAAACAATTAGTTACGGTTCTATCTCATTTTGGCTAATTTCTATTTCATTTCAGATAATTGCAGATTTGTATTTTTCCAGTATAATGTTGCTAGATATCATTGTCATTGATTCATCAATTATCATATTTTTTTTAAAAGTAATTAATTATTATATATGAAGCAATTACTAAAATGCTTAATTATATAGAATTATTAATCCTCTCTGTCCTTTAAACTTATAATAAATATTTAGAAACAATTAATATATTATATCATAATTAATATATATAGATAATATATAACAATGTAACTTAATTATAAGTAATATTCAAATTAAATTAATTACAAGTGATTTTTAGTTTTAGTTAGATTCAGTTATCATCTTTTTAGTTCAGTTTCAGTTAGCTTTAGTTATCCTCTTTTCAGTTCAGTTCAATTAATTTCAGATATTCGATTTTCAGTTCAGTTTAGTTATTTTCAGATACTTGATTTTCAGTTCTGTTTAGTTATTTTCAGATATTTAGATGTTAACTTCAGATTCAGTTCAGTTCGATACTTTTCATTTGCCTTTTAGTTATCAGTTCAATTCATTTTCAGTTTTAGGTACTTTCAGGTCGACCCAAAACAGTTTAGTTTCAGTTAGTTCAGTTCAGTAAAATCAGTTCTGACCCAATGTGACAGCGATAATGGTTTACATTATTTTATTCAACTTTTTGTTAGAAAACAGTTATAACAAGGGTTATAGAAGAGAACATTAATTGGTGGACCTGCCAACCTACTACTACTAGCTAGAATGCTAGATATGGAGAAGGCTATGTCAAGTTAGAGATCACCTAAGGGGCTTGAATTCTCAGGATTGGTGGCCCACAATTGGTGTAAACTACTCTATAGGGAAAGCTTATAAATTCATCATAACATAGAGCAAGAGAATTTTTTGGAATAGTGTGATTTGGAATAGGCTAGGTTGTTGGAGAACTAAAGATTTTGTTTTTGGAAGATGTAATTTGGCAAACAAATGTTAATTGAATAGAGATGATTAAATATAGTTAGACATATATATTATTGTTTGCCGGTTACCAATGGGCTTTGTCCTTGTTAGTAGCATGCGTTTGGTGGCCGGGAGCCTTCCTAGAAGGGTTGTCACAACCTATGTGTTGTCTGCTTTTAAGTTGAATTTTTTTGGGTGCAATATATTCATTCATTTAAAAAACAGGGTTATAGAAGAATAGTTGTTGAGTCCGATTTTATGTTGGTAAATTTTTTTTGAATTCTGTTCTTGATCTTTTATAAGTGGCAAGGGTAATAATTTAGCTCTTTGTTAAAATCGAGAAAAAATTGCCTTAATATTAAGACATTTATTATATTCTTTTGTCAAATTTGATCCTTTTATAGGAAAATTTCCCCAAAATCATTAATGGAACTATTTTCTTGCAAAAAAAAAAAAAAAATACACACACACAATTCTGTAGGTAAACCAACTTTATAAATACATTATATTAGAGTTTAGATTTGATGGAGTTTAAAATAAACTTTACCATAATGTAGAGTTTGTATAATATCAATAATTATTTAAAATATCACTGGTTTATAATTTAATTTTCTAAAATCTCCCGTAGTTTTTCTTATTGAAATTCACCCTTTAAACTTTCCTTTAAAGTTATATAAGCCTTTGATTCAAAATTATGAGATTGGAATGATACAACTCCATATATATGGTATGGTAGATTTATTCAAAAACCCTAATTGATCTTCCCAAACTAATTGCAATGTCATAATTGCAATGGATCTTCCAGAAAAAGAGGTTATTTTTGCAATTTTACAAAACAGTCACTAATGATAAATGATCAGATAAACCTGAGCTGAGGTTACCAATGATAATTTTCCTAAATATTATTTATATGTGTTTTCTATTACATCCCTACACTATATCAGGCCAAAAAATACATTTTATAGTGTTTTTTTTATAGTGGTTATGAGCAAACTGCTGTAAAAGGTTATTCTTGGCGTAGTGCTAATGAATATTCTACTTCTACGATTTCACTCTACTTATAATTATAATCTAACCCTATTCGTATTATGTCAAAATGACACAACTATTCTGTTCTAAATTTGCCCCGTCTCCCAACCGCCGCCCCAAAATTTTAGCGGCCATGATCTTAAAATATAATAAATCCCTTATATTATTAAATTTTATCAAGTAATATGATCCGAATAAAAAATGAATTAGAAAATATTAATTAGAAAAGTGAAATTTGGGACAATGTTTATGTTGATGTCCTATATAGTTGATTTTGTTTTGTACGTCATTATAGGAACGGACTTGTCTCTCTTCATTATTTCACAACACACCGATCATTAATTAATTATTAAGTTGCTTTAGTTTGCTAAGTTATGAATAAAAGACGGACTTCACATGTAAAACAGTTGACAACAAAAAAATTTACAAAGGAAAACAAACAAAAAAAATTCCTTTACTGTAAAAAAAAAACAAAAAAAATCCTTTGTTAATGGAGTCATTAGACCCCACGTTTCAACTAATAACCCCTTTAATGTCTCTCAAAAGGTGAAAAAAAATCATTACAAAATCCACCACGGTAAACCCCGCATATACATAACCGTTGCTCAACGGATTTCTACCCGGCAATTTCATTTCAAAATTTACTGAAATAGAGAATTTAAAGTTAAAGATAAATAAAAGGCACATCACCTTTTCTCTTTTTAGCCTTTATATAAATATACTTGCACTATCATCCACCATTTGATAACAATAATAAACCTTACAATTGAAATCTCAAAAATCAAAGAATCTTTTTTTCCCTAAATGGGTTCATGCATTAGCAATTGCAATCCCAAGAAAACTTCCAAGAAAAATCAAACAAAAAATGAAGAATGCAATTGCAATTGTATTGAGAAAAATGACACTTCTAAAAATACAATTACTCCCCCTATTGTACAAGACAAACTTGTGATCTCACAAGCACTATCAATTCCTCCTCCTTCTCCTCCCAAAAGCTCTTCATCATCCACCACTTCAAACTACCCTCCCACCAGCACAAGCACGAGCTCGTGCTCCAGCATGAGCACGAGCTCGTGCTCCAATATAAGTACGAGCACCAGCTCGTGCTCATTACCCTCATCGGCCTCCTCCCTGGCCTCTTGTTCCTCGATCCCAAGCCGGAAACTTGAGCAATCTTTTTCAAATGACTATCTTTGGTCTTGTGTTAAAGATAATCCTCAATTTCTCAATGAAGATTATCATCCCCCAATTAAGGTTACTAATAACCCTAGAAGAAACTCTTTACCTACAAAATCTCAAACCAACGTCAAAAAGCACAATAGTCCCAAGGAGTTCCATGGTCCAACCCCACAAAGGATAGCTCTTAGCCACAGATCAGCACCTCAGAAGAGGACCCGATGTAACTCACCGAGTAACTTGACCCGTCAAAAGAGCTTTCGTAGAGAGCCCGAGGTTGAGCCCAATAGGCCCATTTCGAGAAGTGGTAGAGAATCAAGGCCCATGTCACCATTGTCAAGTAGAAGGTTCAATGGAGAAGCATGCAATCATCAAGGTAGAAGTTTGACGTCATCAATGAGAAGGGATAATAGTTATGTTAGGCCTCAAAGTCCAAATAAAAGCAATAATAATAATTCGAGAAAATGTGGTCGGTCCAATAATAATTTGTTGGTGAAAAGGGAAAATGAAAAAGTGATAAAAGAGGTTAGTTCAAAAATTGAGGAATTGGGAATGGGAGATTTGGTTTCTAATAACCAAGATGTGGAGATGATGCCCATTGAAGATGTTAATAATCCTCATATTGCATTGGATTGTTTCATTTTTCTGTAAATATAAATTGTAGTACATGCCTTTTTTTGCTTTATTTATTTATTTATTTATTTCTTTTTAGGAATATTTGATTTTAATTATCCAACCTTTTAGCCATTCGCAAATAATAAACCAATCTTTTGATTATTCATGAATAATTCAACCTTTGTAGTAAATTTCATAGAGTGAATAAAAACCAAATTTTAGGTGTGATATTGGGGCTAATTTAAGTGTTGTTTGTGTCTTTAGGTAAGTGGTCAACAACCCTAGCGTTAAACTACCCAAACACTACTTAAACCAACTCCAAAACGATACCTAAAATTTAGTTTTGGTTGACTCTATGAAATTTGGTACAAAGGTTGGATTATTTAAGAATAATCAAAAGGTTGATTTATTATTTACGAATGGCTAAAAGGTTAGATTATTAAAATCAAATATTCCTTCTTTTTATTATTAATTTTTTTAGTATGTAAACTAACGAATATTGTATTTTTTTTTTTTGGTTTTTATTTTTTGTTTTGTATCATTGTATCATTTTTATATGCCTTTCTTCAAAGGAGTAAATAAATCCTTTGACTAAGCAAGGTTTTTATTTTGTTTGATTTGGGATTTGTGTGGATCGGAGGCTGATTGTTGTTTTGTTGTAATAATTGGTACCTTTTTGTTTTATATATAAAGAAACCAAAAGGGATTTGTATATTGAAGAAACCTCAGAAAAACAAAATACAATTACACTCCTATACCCTCCCTTCAAGCTTGGAAGCTGAAATAATTCCATGCTTGGAACAAATAGAATAATGTTGCAAACTAGCAAGGGGCTTGGTAAGTATATCAGCAAGTTGATGATGACTTGAAACATGCTTAGTGGAGATGAAACCAGAATTGACTTGCTCTCTTATGTAATGGAAATCCCTCCTCAAATGCTTAGTTCTCTGATGAAATTTAGGGTCCTGAGCAAGAATTTCAACTGACATATTATCACAACACAACTTAATAGGTAAAGAGATAGAAATATTTAAATCTTGTAAAAGAGTTTCTAACCAAACTATTTCACTTGCAGTGCTAGACATGCTCCTGTATTCTGCTTTTGCAGAACTTTTACTTACAGTACTTTGCTTTTTAGTCTTCCATGAAACTAAATTATTGCCAAAGAAAATAGCATAAGAAGAGAGAGACCTACTAGTAAATTGACATGATCCCCAATTAGCATCACTATAAACTAATAATAAAGAGGTACTAGGCTGAGAGAAATACATTAAACCAAAATCAAGGGTACCTCTAAGGTATTTAAGAACATGAAGAGCTGCCCTAAGATGAGGCACTCTAGGAATATGCATAAATTGGATTAGATGTTGAATACTATAAGACAAATCAGGCCTAGTCATGCCTAAATACAACAATCTAACAATTAATTTTCTGTAAATTTCAGGGTTAGATGTAGGATCACCTGTATTGATGGACAATTTTAATCCAGAAGGTAAAGGGGCAGCGACAGTAGCACAATCTTGCATATTATAGTCAACAAGAATATCTGAAGCATACTTCTTTTGGGATAGAAACATACCTCCTTTGCATTTGACAATTTCAATACCAAGAAAATAATGAAGCTCCCCCAAATCTTTTATAGTGAAAAAATCATCCAAAGCTTGTTTAATTTGTGAAATTTGAGAATCACAAGTTCCTGTAATCAACATATCATCTACATAGACCAAGATTATAATAAATTGGGAATCTTGAGTTCTTGTAAAAAGAGAATAATCCTGTGTAGATTGGATAAAACCTAAAGAAAAGAGTAATTTCTTTAACTCTTTATTCCATTATCTTGAAGCCTGTTTCAGGCCATAAATGGATTTGTTTAATTTACACACTTGACCATCTAAACATTTGGTATATCTAGGAGGAGGAGTCATGTAAATCTCATCATCTAATATTTCATGTAAGAAAGCATTATTTACATCTAATTTATGTAACATCTAACCATTCATAATATCCAGGGAAATAACAACCCTAACAGTAGCTAATTTGGCCACAGGAGAAAAGGTTTGATTATAGTCAACACCCTCAATTTGTTGATAGCCAATAGAAACTAACCTAGCCTTGTGTCTATCTATAGAACCATCTGGATTTAATTTAGTTTTATAAACCCATTTTGATCCTATAGCTTTCTTTCCACTAGGTAACCAAGTTAAATTCCAAGTTTATTAGCTTCTAAAGCTATCAATTTTTTCACTACAACATTCCGTGTTTCTGCCGTCTTCTTTTTAACGTCCGCCATACGAACGGATGTTAACGTCCGCCTTTTATATTTACGTCCGACATAACAGACGTCTTTCAATTGGTAACGTAAACAATTTAAATTTTAAATTAACGTCCGCCTGCGATAGCGTGACATCCGTCCCAGACGGAGGTTAAAAGAACGGAAAATTAAAATTTAAGTCATGTTTTTAACCTCCGCCTGTGAAGAGTTAATGTTTGGCCTCAGGCTGGCGTTAAAAACACGGAATGAGTATTAATCGTTCCGAAATGCTCTTAACGTGACCTATACCATGCCAATGAGTGTTGATCTATTCACTTATATGTTTTAGAACATGCATGTAGCTTGAAATAATGAAATGAGTTGATTAGAATGAAAATGGGTAATAGAACACTCCAAAACGACCCAAAATGGCCGTTTTGGCTACTTATCGTTCCGAAATGCTCTTAAGGTGTCCTAAACCATGCCAATGAGTGTTGATCTGTTCACTTATATGTTTTAGAACATGCACGTATCTTGAAATCATGAAATTAGTTGATTAGAATGAAAATGGGTAATAAAACACTCCAAAACGACCCAAAATGGTCGTTTTGGCTACTTATCGTTCTGAAATGCTCTTAACATGACCTAAACCATGCCAAAGAGTGTTGATCTATTCACTTATACGTTTTAGAACATGCACGTAGCTTGACATCATGAAATGACTTGATTAGAATGAAAACGGGTAATAAAACACTCCAAAACGACCCAAAATGGCACTTTTGGCTAGTTATCATGACCTAAACCATGCCAACGAGTGTTGATATATTCACTTATATGTTTTAGAACATGCATGTAGCTTGAAATCATGAAATGACTTGTTTACAATGAATGTTTGCACGTATCTTAATGGTTGCAGGAGAGTTATGAAAAAAAAATCTTGCTGAATGTGAAGCAAGTGGTGTCAAAAAGACCTCAAATGAGGTTTTTTTTGACACAGTCGGTGGTGGGAAAAAGGGAAAAGTCGCTGGGTTGGGGACAAGTGTATACATGTACTACAAGAGACAAAGTCGAGCGAACAACCCTTCAAACACTCCTTCCTCAATAGATCAATTGAATAACCGACTTGCAGATATAGAGCGGGAGAGAGATGAGGAAAAACAAAAGGTGGCCGAGATGCAAAAGTTGTTAGAGTTGTACGGCAGTGTCTTAAGCCAATGCAACGGTGCAAACATGTCTCCATTTCGGTGGCCACCGGGCGGCGGCCCAGATGACGGCTTAGGGGCCAGCGGAACATGTGCAACCTAGCTAGGTTTACTTTCTTTATTTTATTAGTATTTGAAAAAATTGTACTAACAACTTTGTATAAATATTAATTGTATTACATTAGATTGGTATTATAATTAGTAAAAACTTTGTATGAAAGATTGTGTATTGATATTTATAATATGCAATGGAACAAGTATTTGTATGAATGAAGCAGATAGATAGTCAACGAATGGAAACACATGTGTATTGCAAGGATAAAACAAATAATTATAAATTGTGAATGTAATAATTATATTTAAATATAATTTTGAATATTATTATTTCATGAATTAATAAAATTAAAAGATTTAGCGTCCATCATTTGATATATTACATCCTTCTTAGAAAGGAATTAGAAAGTCGTGTCAAGGAAATTAACGTTCGCCTTAATTATTTAAAATGGATGTTAATATCAATTTAACGTCCGCTTTATAGGTGGAAGTTATTTAACGTCTGTCTATGGCGGACGTTAAATAACGTCTGCCAGAGACGGACGTAACAGACTTAAGACAGATGTTATCAAATTAACGTCCGCTTGGCGGACGTTAAACACCACATTAACAACCAAAAAAAATACGTCAGAGGTTTAACGTCTGTTGGCGGACGTTAAATATATTAAAGTCCGCTTTCCACTAATTTAACATCCGCTGCTGGCAGACGTTAAAAACACGAAATGTTGTAGTGTAATTTATTCATGGCTTCAACTCATAGATGAGAACCTTTAGCTTGTTTATAAGTCTTTGGTTCTAGAATAAGATTTCTGCTAACAGCAAAAGAATTAGATTAAGAATGATCTTGAGAATCTGTTCTATGAGGTTTATAGGTGCATATAAAATCCTTAAACTTTTTAGGAGTGGTAACATGCCTATTAGGCTTGGGAGAATCAGGAGGGGTTAAGGAAAAAGAAGAAGATTGAGAAGGCTAACATTCTCCTAAGGTTATCATAGTGTGTTGGGTAGAGGAGCCCAGGGTAGAATCAGAATCTGCAATGATTCTATTCTGAGCAGGGGAAGAGGAATGTTCTGTGTTCTGTTCTGAGGCATGATCTGTGTTCTGTTATGAGGCAGAATGAACAATTCTGTCCTGTTCAGATGAGATATGAAAATCAATAGCAATATTGTCTTGTGTAGGAGTATCATAATTGTCACCATAAGTAACCATAGAAGGAACAAACTTATGGTTAGTAGCTAAAGCTTTGTCTTTATAAGGAAAAATATGCTCATAAAAAACAACATCCCTAGAAATTAGAATACAATGATTATGCAAATCATATAACTTGTAAGCCTTTTGACCATAAGGGTAACCAATGAAAATACATTTTTTAGACTTGGGATCCAACTTATCTTTCTTTCTATCAAAATTATAAGCATAGCATAAGCAACCAAAAGTTCTTAATTCATCATACACAAAAGGCCTTTGATTAAGGATTTCATAAGGAGATTTCCATCCTAATATTTTAGTAGGAAGCTTATTAATAACATAAGTAGCAGTCAACAAACAATCCCCCCAAAAAGATTTAGGCAAATTAGCTTGAAGCCTAAAAGCCCTACACTACTACAAAAAATACCTAATACACCCTACCTTACGCATCACCTTAATTAATGTCTGATGAATAAAGCTAATGTGTCACATCTTTCTATAAAGTTAGATGCATTAGAGTTGAGAAAAATTTTGAAACAACCTCTTGTGTCCCTTCTAAAATAAATGGTGACACAAAAAGTTTTTGTATCCACTTATATATTATGTGTGATGCCATAGGGGTGTGATTAATGTGTCACCTATAATATAAGAAGGGATGCATTAGGCTATTGCAGCACCCTTAACATAATAAGTGATGCATAAACTTTTTGGGTCGGCTTTTATTATATGTTTGATGTGGTAGGGTATTCACCGATGCGAAAAGCTATTGCATCATCTTTGACTTAATAGCCGACATATTAGTTGCTATGTTTTTTAAAATTTTAAAAAGAAATAGTTTTTTTTAATAAAAAATAAACCTATTTTTTTTATTTTATTTAAAAAATTGTTTTTTTAATAATAAATTTTTTAATAAATAAAAATATTTTTTAAAAAGTAAAATCGGATACCGGGTAACCCGATTTTATAAAATCTTGACCCGAATCCGACACGGTATTCGGTTTTACAAATCGGGTTCCCGCTTCGGTTATTAAAACTAGATCGGATACCCGCTTTTTCAGATAAAAAAAAACGGATACCGGATCGAAAACCGAATACAAATTTTTTTGCCCGCCCCTACCTCCTAATCTCCTATGCATGATCCAAATAGACTAGTGGTGAAAAATAAAGTGTTAGGATCCTCTCCATTTCTTTGTCTCCATTTCCTATCCTAAGATCATGACACCTCATTGAAAATTAAAATAAAAATTCAAAAAGCCAAACTATTTTCTTCCTTGGTACATCCTTAACCATTGATTGAGGAAATGGACTCTCAAGAAATGGAGAGGATCTTGACTCAAAAATAATAGCTAACTCCCTTGAACACTTCTCATTTCCAGTAAACACACTTTTTTGACAGGCTAATTTCCCTCCACCTATTTTTACCTAAACTTATAAAAAAAACCAGGATTTTTTGCTAATAACGAGCCCCCACTAACTTACGACGTTGTGCAAAAAACCCCCCTCCCCACGAACTTTTTTTAAAAAAAAAATAGCCCCATTAAGTTAGAATTTTTCTTGTTTTCACCTCCAAAGTGTAACTCTGTTAGATTTATTAGTTAATTGAAGTAATTAATTAAATCTTAAACCTAATTAAACTAATTAATTAAACCTTAAACCTATTAACTAATTAATTAAATTTTAAACTTAATTAAAACTTAAACTTAAAATAAATAAATTAAATACCCAAAACCACACACCACCACCTGCAGGCAATACTTGCCAACACACCGATCGACCTCTTCCTACTATCAAAACCCCCACCGCCGACCTCCCCCACCGCCGAAACCCCCAACCCCAACTCACCCCACCCCCGAAACCCCCTCCACGACTCACCGCCGCCACCGATTGCCCCCAACCCCAAAACCCCCACCGCTAATTCTCCTACCCCTTGAAACCCCCACCCTCAAAACCTCTCAACTCAGTCACCCATGAGCACCCTCACCACCTTCGAAAATAACCACCACCTTCGAACCCCCACAAGCTTTGAATTGAACCGCCGCCGTCGAATTCATCAACCTCCACCACCTTCAAATTGAACCTCCACCACTTTCGAACCCCCACCACCTTCGAATTAAACTGAGCCACCCTCGAAACCTTCTCCTCCCACCTGAGCCACCCCCCAACCAGCCCCCCCACCCCATTTCGACCTTGCCACCCTCTTCCCCACCCCTTTTCGACCACCCTTTGCCCTCTGCCCTCGCCCAACCAACCCCGCCCCGTCACCACCCCCACTGCTCCTCTCCTCACCTAAAACAACCGCCCAAAACCCACCTCCTCCTCTTTGAAACCCTTTTTGATTTTTGCCCCCTTTTCCTTATTTTTCCTTTTTTTCTTATTTTTTCCTTTTTTTTTATAATTAGAACTTAAATCATGGGTCCGTTAACGGAATTAACACAAATTTAACGGTGTTAAGGGTTTGGGGGTGAAATCAAGAAAAAGTCTAACTTAACGGGGGTTATTTAAAAAAGAAAAGTTCGTGGGGGATTTTTTGCACAAAGCTGTAACTTGGTGGGGGTTATTAGAAAAAAATCCAAAAAACCACCATCACCTTACTTCTGAAGAACGACGATGTTTGATGGAGCCGCCCCCCCAGCCAGCCCCCCCACCCCATTTCGACCTTGCCACCCTCTTCCCCACCCCTTTTCGACCACCCTTTGCCCTCTGCCCTCGCCCAACCAACTCCGCCCCATCACCACCCTCACTGCTCCTCTCCTCACCTAAAACCACCGCCCAAAACCCACCTCCTCCCTTCTGAAACCCTTTTTTATTTTTGCCCCCTTTTCCTTATTTTCTGAGTTTTTCTTATTTTTTCCTTTTTTTTATAATTAGAACTTAAATTATGGGTCCATTAACGGAATTAACACAAATTTAACGGTGTTAAGGGTTTGGGGGTGAAAACAAGAAAAAGTCTAACTTAACGGGGGTTATTTAAAAAAAATAAGTTCGTGGGGGATTTTTTGCACAAAGCTGTAACTTGGTGGGGGTTATTAGAAAAAAATCCAAAAAACCACCATCACCTTGCTTCTGAAGAACGACGATGTTTGATGGAGCCGCCCCTCGCTGATGCTCTAGGACCAACAGTCGCCCTTCACTAATGCTTCACGACGACCAGATGCCCTTCGCTGCCACTGTTGCTTCGTGACGAACATTTAACTCTCCCACTCGTCATGTTGTCGCCGCCGCTCCCCTGTCTCTGTTGCCGCTGCCGACACTGCATGCGACTGGCTTCACCACTTCAGGTATGCTCTTCTATCTTTTTTACTCTTCTGATTTGTTATTTATTCTTTGAGTACATAAACCCTAAAATTGATTTGGGGTTTTAATTGTTGATTTAGTTGTAGGTTTGTTTTATTGTTCATTTATGGTTAGTTTATTAGAAATTTTATTTTTTATTTTGTTGATTTATGGTTGAATTTATTTGCTATTTATGTTTGTGGGGGGAATATTAGACCCCCTCCCCTTTTTTTTCAGATTATAGTTCAGAATGAATTTGTTCAGTATATTCAAATCAAAATTACTCGTTGCTTATACGCAATTACTATGTTTTGCTAGTGTTTGAAGTTAGAAATTCTAGGGTTTTTCTGCAAGGATTGAATCTTAGGTTGAATAATGGGTTTTTTTTTTTGGAAAAAGGCAAGCAATTTTATAACAATCACAAAGAAGAATACACAGATGCACACTAGTTAAGCCATCTACCATTACTTCTACTCAACTTCCTAGGCAAACAATTTTTAACTCTATTAATAGAATTGAACATGAGTTCAGCCACCACAACAGAACGGAGCTGAACATTCTGAGCCCAGAAAGCTTGGTTCTTCTGCTTCCAAATATTGTAGACAAGCCCAGCTAGGATAGAACCCACCACCCTCCTTCTAAACCGCCCCTGCACTGCCTGGATGCCCTTCAAGCACCCCAACAGCCCCTTCCCTGCACAACAACCAACAACCAGCCTGGGCAGAAGACCAACACAATGGGCAGAAAAACAGCAATAAAAAACAAATGGTCAATTGATTCAAAAGCATTTCCACAAAGCAAGCAGCTCTTATCTCCAATTTGCATGAACCTTGCCAACAAGTCCCTGGTCCTGAGCCTCCCCCACAGAGCCATCCACAAGATGAACCTATGTTTAGGAAGGCAGAATCTATCCCACACCCAAGTAGCCCAAGGAACCTTAGGAATATTAGGGCACAACCATTTGTAGGCACTAGCAACAGTGTATCCTCTAGGATGATGCAACCAATTACTCCCTGCAAAGCCATGTTTAAGAATCTCCTTAACTTTCCATAACTACTTCCAATGCCAAGAGCAGTTTGCAGGGCAATGGACTCTTTTCCATGTCCTCCCCTTGATGTATTGGTGATTGACCTACCTTAACCACATACTATCATTTTTGTTAGCTATGTCCCAAATGTACTTACCTAGGGCAGCCACATTCCAATTAAAACAATCAATAATACCCAAACCCCCTTGACAATATGGCCTGCATACAAACTCCCAAGCAATAGGAGGACTTCTGCTAGTAATAGCTTTCCCATCCCAGAGAAAATTCTTACAGATACAAACCACTTGCTCTAAGACTTTCTTAGGCAAAACAAAAATATTAGCCAATAGGAGTGCATAGCCAACAACACAGAGTTAACAAGCATGGCTCTGACAGCATAAGAGAGAGACTTACAACCCCACAGCCTGATCCTTGCCACTATTTTGTCTACTAAAACCTGATAGTCTCTAACAGAAAGCTTCTTAGAGCTGATTCTTACACCCTAGTAATGAAAGGGCAAGCAGCCCTCAGCAAACCCTGAGCAAGCCAAAATCTCTTCTTTTTCTCTACAAGGGACATTACAAAAATAAATGTTTGATTTCCCCTCATTAGCCACAAGGCCAGAAGCAGCTATGAAGGTAGCTAGGGCCCTTAGAGCCAAATCGACAGAAGCCTTCTCCCCTTTACAACAAACAATCAAGTCAGCAATAAAGAACAAATGAGTGAGCTTAACACCCTTGCATCTAGGGTGATAATAAAAATCCCTATGCAAAGCAGCTTGATCAAGCAGTCATGTCAAATACTCCATACACATTAAAAATAGAAGATGAGACATTGGGTCCCCCTGCCTCAAACCTCTCTTACCCTGAAAGAAACCATGTACCTCACCATTTATCTCCAAGGAATAAGCAGGGGAAGAAACACAAGCCATTACTAGTTTGACAAAGTGCCTAGGGAAATTCAAGGCTACTAGCATTTCCTGCATAAAGCCCCAATCAACAGAATAATAGGGTTTGAAGTTACTTCGCTGCTCATTTTACCTAATCATCTAAACGAACACCATCAGCTCACCATCGTCACCTATTTGTCGCCACCACAAGCAATCATTTTAATTTCCTAAATCTGTTCTTACATTGCCAAAAAAAAAAAAATTGTTCTTAATTTCCCCTATTTAAAAAAATCCTCTTAATTTCATTGTTCAAATTTTCCTAATATCCACCTATCAATTAGAATTTACAATGTAATCTCTCCAGATTTTCAATTTCCTATAAACTCCTGTTAATGAATTTTTGCTCTTTTACTTTTCAAGTGAGATTATGTTTTGGTTCTTTACTTCATGGCTTCCCTGCTTACTACTACCAAATCAAAAAGGAGTGCTCAAAATGCATAGTAAAATTAAAGGTTTGAATGTAAATTAGTTCTTGTTTCTTTAATTTATTTCATCATTAGAGTAAAATATCAGTTAATTGTTTAATTGATAAGTTTTGAAGAGAAAGTCATGTTCTTATCAATATTGTAGAAAAAGCATGCTCTCCATTAGATCTAAAACTCAATCTTATATTGGGTCGATTTTGCTGGTTTTTTGTTTAAGTTTTCAGGTGCTTAGGACGCAAATTATTATATGGTCCCAGGACCACGTAGCTCTACGTGGTTCCTTGCCAAAACGACGTAGTTTTGGAGTTAAAAAAAAAATCTGTTTTAGGTTTTTACGTAAAAACAGTTTCTAAATTCATGGAAAAATTAGTTTTTTTTTTGTAAAATCTCTTATTATAGAATTCCCACTTTCAAGGAATTAAAAGCAGTTTCTTAATTCATAAAAAAAATCAGTTTTTTTTATATGTAAAAATTAATTTAGATTTATGTTACATTCATTAGTTCTTTATTTAGATTTATGAATATTGTTTTAAAAAAAATGAATATTGTATTGGTAGGAAATGAATATTGTGTATTATTTGTTCAACATATTATAATTTTGCATGGGATGAAGATTTTAGTTTCATTGTTATTGAAAAATGATTGTTATGCTTTTGAATATGAAGATATTCTTATATTTTTATGAAGTTTGTTTTGTACTTTGTGAATGGTGTTAATTTTGCGTATAATATGTTACATTCATTAGTTCTTTATTTAGATTTATGAATATTGTTTAAAAAAAATGAATATTGTATTGGTAGTGTTACTGCCAATTTAATTGGTCCAAGGACAAAGGGCCCAAGACTCCAGCCCAAAAAAGAGCCCAAGACTCCAGCGCAAAAGAAGAATCATCAAAGGCCTCAATTACAGGGGTTACGTGGCAGAATACCACCGGTCCACATGGCAGCACCCTATTGGTCCACGTGGCATCACCCTATTGGTCCACGTGGCAGCACCCTATTGGTCCACGTGGCACTTTCCTACGAAGACACGTGGCAGGTTCAGTCTCAGACTTGGGACTTAGGTAAAAAACACCAAAATAGATAGAACCATATGTATGTTTGGTATGCCACATTGGTCACTTACCAAAGGGTAGAAAGAGATTCTTGTATAAATGTAATAAAGTAATGATTATAGCACAGATTCCAAGAATTGGCTGATTTGACAACACATATTTGTAATTGTCGATTAACCCTAATCAATCCTGATTAGCAGCTAATTAAGTTATTATTATTATTTACTTTGCACTTTTCTTACTTTTATTACTTTCACTTTTATGGTTCTGGGTCAAGTTTGTGGCATAAAATTGGTTAGCTCTCCTTAAAACAAAAAACCCCCGAAACATTTGGCGCCGTCTGTGGGGAGGGCACGATTTTATGGCAAACTTAGGAGATAAAACTCCCGAGATACCCAAAACCTCTTTGGTGGCGGTAGAAGACGACCCTGATTATGAGGAGAGAGAGATAGACCAAGACCGACACCCTCGAAGGGAGAAGACTGCACAACGTGCAGATCAGGCCTCGGCCCAATCTTCCGAGGGGGATCAACTAATCTCTCTCTCTCAATTGAAACATGTAATGGTCGATTTGAGAAACTCACTTGTCATGCAGGTGAAGGACATGATAGGGCAAGCCAACAAGGCCGAACCGGGGCCTTCTAAGCCGACCGCAGGGGAAGCCGGGCCTTCGAGGCCGACCAAGGGTCCGGCCGACTCCAAGGGGGACTCAGGGAAGAAAAAGGCTTCAGGAAAGAAGAAGACTTCTAAATCACCGAAGGTTGATTGGAAGAATATTACTCAACGGGTGAAGACAGCCAAAGCTCCTCCGCCCCCTAGGAGGGAGCCCCTGATAAGCGAGTCTAATCAGGCCTTTAGAGATGCCAGAGAGTAACTAAAAGCAAAACGACAACAATCCCAGCAGCAATCCCACATTGACGTTTCCGACACTGCGTCAACTTCCACTTTGAAGGATACCACCTACCGAGACTCTATGCGGACCATGTCTCGTACAACAAATGTGCAAACACCGACTCCAGTTCTGAAGCGCTCGTTCAAGGCCGAGCCACACAGAGAAGATGTGCCTCTAGCTTCTCAGTTCCAACAACCACATCTGTCACATCCCCATGGTGGGATAACATGGAATTCTCCCTTCTCCGTCGCTATCTTGACAGCCCCAAGGGCCTCTAAAGTCAAGGCACTTCATATTGAACCATATGATGGTACAACGGATCCAGATGACCACCTGGCCACGTACAAACATTTGATGTATGCCCAGTCAGTTGATGATGTGACCTGGTGCATGTACTTCCCCGCTACCTTGAAAGGAGTAGCTCAAAAGTGGTTCAGCAGTCTGCCGAATCATTGCATCCAAAACTTCACTGAGCTTAGCATGGTCTTTGCACATCACTTCATGGCAAACAAGCAGGAAAAGAAGACCAGCATGCATCTTGGCAAGATCATACAGGGGCCGAACGAGTCCCTGAGATCATATGTAAAGCGGTTTAATCTGGAGATGTTGCAAATACCCGGCCTTCCAGAAGGTGTAGCTTTTGACAACTTCGTCAAAGGGCTTCACCAGTCAAGATTCAAGTTCGAGATGGTGAGAAAAAAGGTGCAATCTCTGCCAGAAATCCTTACGGAGGCTGAGTCCTATATCCATGCCACTGAGATTTGCTCAGCTACAAAGCCGGAAACAAAGAATGCACAGAAGCAAGGGGAGACAAGTCAGAAGAAAGAAGTGACCCACAAAAGAGAAGTTTGGACGATCGAGGGCACTCATAAGGAGCAAAAGGCTCCCAAGAAAAGCCGCACTTATGAGGCGGCATATGAGTATAACAAAAAGCCCCATGCCATCTTAATGGAAATTAAAGATAACTTCAACTTCGATGCGCCTCAGCCGCTGCGAGGCCCGTCCAAGTATAGAAATGCCAGCAAGTATTGCCAGTACCACAAAGATGTGGGCCATGATACAGATGAATGCTTCAATCTGAAGTGATTGTTGGATAAGCTGGCTGCTAAGGGTATGTTAGAACCCTATATTGTGAAGTCCAAATATAAGTTTCAGCGAAGGACCCCCCAGAAGACTGGGGAAGAAGAAGAAGAAACCGATACCGAGGTGGTGGCTATGATCTCGGGAGGCCTCGCCTCAGGAGGCCCCACCATCAGGGGTGCGAAGGATCACCTTCGTAGCCTTTCTTAGGTTATGACTAAAGAAGAAAAGAAGGACAAATTGCCAGAAATAATGATTGGCGAGAAAGATCGGCCAATCATCCAGACTCCTCACGACGACCCCTTGGTCGTCGAATTCAAGGTAGCCAATCTGAAGGTCAGGAGGATCTTAATAGATATGGGCAGCTCGACAGATATTATAAGCTTTGCTTGCTTGGAGAAGCTAAGGTTCCCCGACAATGCTCTCCAACCCATTAATTACCCTATCATTGGGTTTGGAGGAGGTGTCATTCACCCCGTAGGCATCGTCACCTTGCCCATCCGAATGGGGACAAAAGAGATGCCACGCCATATGTTTGTGAAGTTCCTAGTGGTCAGAGAGCTGACAGCCTACAATATCATTATTGGCCGGCCAACATTGAATGTGTCAAAAGCCATTGTTGTGCCACACCTCATGTTGATGAAATTTATATGTAATGATGGAGGTGTGGGGGCGTTATATGGTGATCAGCAGACTGCACGAGAGTGCTATCTCACCACTATAAAGTCCTCCCCCACATTAGACCAGCAAAACAAGGTCCAACCATCGTCCAAAAAGAGAAAGAAAGAAGTTGAAGGACCGCGCCAAGAAGTTTGCATGATCGGGTCACCCAACCCAGATGAGTGGCGACCCCAGCCTATGGGTGAATTTCGGGAAGTCATACTAGATGCTGATCGCCCTGACCGAATTGTGCAAATAGGCTCCACTCTGGAAGAAGATCAGAGCCAGAGGTTGGAAGCACTCCTTAAGGAGTATCAGGATGTATTCGCCTTCACTGTTCAGGAAATGCCGGGTATTGACCCAAGCATTGTATGTCATGAGCTGAATGTACTGCCGGGCATGAAACTAGTTAGACAGAAGAAAAGAAATCACGGAGAACTACGGGACAAAGCTGCTGCGGAGGAGGTGAAAAAACTTTTGGAGGCTCGGTTTATTCGCCCTTGTTACTACCCCGAGTGGGTGGCCAATGTAGTCTTGGTCCCCAAACCTAACAAGGGATGGAGAATGTGTGTCGACTACACCGACTTGAATCGAGCCTGCCCCAAGGATGGATTTCCCTTACCCAAGATCGACCAATTGGTCGACTCCACAGCAGGGCACGCCCTTATGAGCTTTATGGATGCCAACTCAGGCTTCCATCAAATCCCTATGCACCCGGATGACCAAGAGAAAACGGCCTTCATCATTTCGCAAGGTCTATATTGCTACACTGTGATGCCTTTCGGTTTAAAAAATGCCCCTGCCACCTTTCAAAGGTTGGTAAACATGGTGTTCCATCATCAGTTAGGGCGAAACCTGGAAGCTTACATAGACGACATAATTGTCAAGAGCAAGGAGCCGCTAGATCACCTGGCCGATCTAAAGGAAACATTTGATTCCCTTAGAAAATATAACATGAAGTTGAACCCCAAGAAGTGCGTCTTCGGGGTGGCCTCAGGGAAGTTCCTAGGTTTCATGATTGATCCGCGGGGCATTGAGGCTAATCCCGACAAAGTGAAGGCCGTAAGCGACATGACTTCCCCTAGAACGATCAAGGAGACACAAAGGTTGACCGGATGTTTGGCTGCTCTTGGCCGATTCCTGTCCCGGTCAGGGGATAAATGTCACTTCTTTTTTGACGCTATAAAGAAAAAGTCTAAATTTGAATGGACTGAAGAAGCCGAACTGGCTCTTACCAAACTAAAAGAGCATATGCACACCTTACCTAGGCTGATAAGCCCAATCCCAGGTGAGGTTTTGTATATATACCTTGCTGTTTCGGAATTCTG
Organism: Salicornia ramosissima; assembly: GCA_951394345.1. Classification (NCBI taxonomy): domain Eukaryota; kingdom Viridiplantae; phylum Streptophyta; class Magnoliopsida; order Caryophyllales; family Amaranthaceae; genus Salicornia; species Salicornia ramosissima. The sequence goes on along the minus strand of OX596234.1, from coordinate 31,881,093 downwards.
TTTAAGTGCGGTGCTGGTAACCGTCCGAGAAGGTGTCCAACACCCGGTGTACTTTGTAAGCCACATCTTAAGGAACGCCGAGCTACGATATTCTCTCATAGAGAAGTGTGGGCTCGCACTGTATATGGCCTCCAAAAAACGCCGAGCTACGATATTCTTGGAAAAAGAGAAAGAGGACGGAGCAAAATCTAATTCTGAGCCTGACGAAGATGTTCTTGTAAAAGCTCTTGGAAAGAAGGACTATTGTGGCTTTGTAAAGGGGATTGGCCGATTTGGTGTCGGAGTTGGCCACCGAATGGCTTTTGGGAAGAGCAAAAACTGCAGAGATAATGAGATAGAGTTACTAAGGGCTACCAACAACTCCAACAACAAAGAGATAGAATCCTTAAAGGCTACCATAGCTCGTTTAGAATCGAAATTTGAAGCTTACATATGCGGTGGTTCCTCACAAAACATGATGGTTACTAAGGAAGTAGCCAACTCCCCTACACTTCCTCCTCAAAAACCTCCTACTAAAGTAATAATTGTTTTCAAATATGTTCCTTTATTTATTACATAGTATGTGATATAACCATTTCTTGTTTTACTGTTGTAGGGCCCTTGTAAATGTCATCTGGCTATGAAGGATGACGACGGGAACTTGGTCATTGTTGCCGATGGCACCTATCTCCCTACTTCAACTGGAGTTGTCCATAATAGACAACAATCGTCTGATCATTACAGGGTGAGCATCGACAATCCATATGATGACCACAAAGCGATGATTTTGCCAGTATCGGCGGACGATGGTGTGATGGAGCTTGGAAAAGCTAAAGGGTATTTTGTGAGTTGGCCTATGTCTATGGTGTTATTTGAGGATATGGTTAGTTTCTAATTTCATTTTTTTCTATTGTGGTTAAAATTAACCTTTGATGTATTGATTAAGATTTTTGGTGTCATTTGTTTTTATTGTGCAAATTGAAAAATAAATAGGGTAACGAGAAAAATATAGCAACACGTAGTAAAGAAGGTGTCAGTAGTTGTGACCCCTTCAGAGCACATTTGTCGGAGCATAGCATGGGCCAGCAAATACTCCATGTGGATGATTCAATGTACCCGCCGGAATGTCGCTTGTTGCACGAGCTAATGGTTGAGGAGAGGCACGACACTGTACGTGTTCCAATCAAGCCACCTTTATTCTATTTTGAGAATGAGCAAGAGATCTGGGGTTACAGAAGGCGATGTCTATGAATTGATTAAGTTCTCGTGTCTAAATGTTTCCGTGATACATGTCTACATCCAGTAAACCATTTACTTGAACTGTTTTCATTTTTTAATTACTTTTGCCTAACTTTAGGTATCTAATTAAGCCTACATTTGCCTAATTTCAGGTATCTAAATGATGAATATCTTTCTGTATATGATAAGGAGCACATAACCTTTTTGTGTCCCCAAAGAATTTCTGCTACAGAATGCGTTACGGATGTTGATTGTGTCGTTTCGTATTTAAAACATGCTTTCATTAGGGAAGCAAAGAAGAAAGTTTCTCATTGCACATTTATTTTAGCACCGTACAATGAAAAGTATGAATTTTTTTGTCTTTTTGTTTTTACCCTTGATCTTTTGTAAATGCTTTGTTAATTCATGTGTATTGTTTATGTAGGAACCATTGGTGTCTTTTAGTGATTAATTTACGAATGGGCATGATTTACATCTTCGACCCTTTGGACACAGAACTAAAGAATATTGAATTATGCTTTTGGAATGCGGCCAAATTGTTAGTATTTTAATTACAAGCAATGTTTTGAAAGTACTATTTATTTTAATTCATGTTATATTAACCTTGCCAATCTTCTTTTAGTGCTTATCCAGCTTATAGAGTGAGGGTGAAAGACAAGGGTAATTTGGAGCTGGATTTTTACAAAATGGAGGTATAATGTTTGCTACTTTTTTCTTCTAATTTAACTAAGATACAAATTGAACTAAAATATTTTTTATTAATAATTTTTTAGTGTGCCCCGCAAAATGGAGGTACAGAGTGTGCATACTACGTAATGAAATACATGCTTGAGATTCTCAACAAATTTGCCGACGCTAGTGTTGATTTAAACACAAAACTTGAGGTAAGGATGATTTTCTATTTTATTATATTATTATAATTATTTAATTGCCCAAAATGAGCTACTTAGCTTGTTTTAGTTCTAAAACGCCGTATCTTTGCCCAAAATCATTTGAACAAGTCATAATATGCTTACATGAATGGTATAAGACTTGATCAAACCTTAAAAATATGATTAAGAGTGAGTGGTGCAATAATGGGAGCAAGAACACCTAAAATTAACCCAAAATGAGCTACTTGGCTTATTTTCGTACCAAAACGCCCTATATTTGGCTAAAATCATGCAAATAAGTCATAGGATGCTTACATAAATGGTATAGAACATGTTCAAACTTAAAAAATATGATTTAGAGTGAGTGGTTGAAAAAAGGGAGCTAAACACCCAAAATGAGCAACTTGGCTCGTTTTCGTTCCAAAACGGCCTACATTTGCCTAAAATCATGCAAATAAGTCATAGGATGCTTACATGAATGGTATAGGACATGTTCAAACCTTAAAAATATGATTTAGAGTGAGTGGTGTAAAAATGGGAGCAAGAACACCCAAAATGTGCTACTTGGCTCGTTTTCATTCCAAAACGCTCTATATTTGGCGAAAATCATGCAAATAAGTCATAGGATGCTTAAATGAATGGTATAGGTAATGTTCAAACTTTAAAAATATGATTTAGAGTGAGTGGTGCAAAAATGGGAGCAAGAACACCCAAAATGAACCCAAAATGAGCTACTTGTCTCGTTTTTGTTCCAAAACGACCTATATATGCCTAAAATCAAGCAAATAAGTCATAGGATGCTTACATGAATGGTATATGACATATTCAAACCTTTAAAATATGATTTAGATTGAGTGGTGCGAAAATAGGAGCAAAACACACAAAAGAAACATAAAATGAGCCATTTAGCTCGTTTTAGTTCCAAAACGCTGTATCTTTGCCCAAAATCCTTTGAACAAGTCATAAGATGCTTATATAAATGATATAGGACATGTTCAAACCTTAAAAATATGATTTAGAGTGAGTGGTTGAAAAATGGGAGCAAGAACACCCAAAATGAGCTACTTGGGTCGTTTTCGTTCCAAAACAACCTATATTTGCCTAAAATCATGCAAATAAGTCATAGGATGCTTACATGAATGGTATAGGAAATTTTCAAACCTTAAAAATATGATTTAGAGTGAGAGGATGCTTACATGAATGGGAGCAAGAACACCTAAAATGAACCCAAAATGAGCTACTTGACTCTTTTTCGTTCCAAAACGGCCTATATTTGGCTAAAATCATGCAAATAAGTCATAGGATGCTTACATGAATGGTATAGGACATGTTCAAACCTTGAAAATATGATTTAGAGTGAGTGGTTGAAAAATGGGAACAAGAACACCCAAAATGAGCTACTTGGCTCGTTTTCGTTCCAAAACGACCTATATTTGCCTAAAATCATGCAAATAAGTCATAGGATGCTTACATGAACTGTATAGGATATGTTCAAACCTTAAAAATTCTAATTAGATTGAGTGGTGCGAAAATAGGAGCAAAACACACAAAAGAAACCCAAAATGAGCTATTTAGCTCGTTTTAGTTCCAAAACGTTGTATCTTTGCCCAAAATCATTTGAACAAGTCATAAGATGCTTACATAAATAGTATAGCTCATAATAAAACCTTAAAAACATGAATTAAATTTATTGGCGCGGAGATGGGAGCAATAACACCTAAAACTAATCCAAAATTTTCGCTCGTTTTTATTTTTGTCTTTATACTTTAAAAGTTATGTTCTTACGTTACCATTTTTTTTTGCAGAACATTTTTACCAGACGATCTTCCCCGTATAGCCAAAAGGAATTGGATGAAGTTCGAGAACAATGGGCAGAGTATTTTAGGTTAAATTTTTTATTGTCATAAATTTAATGCATTTGTCATTAAATTATTTAGTTGTAGTTTCTTTTGTGACAATTTTACATGTTTATATGTAAACTAAATCTAAATTAATGAATAGTGCAAAAGCTACGTATTGCCATTATGTGATAGAGGAAATAATATTTTGTATTTTACGATTTTTGTATTTGGTGTATGAAGTTGAATTGGTAGAGATCTATATGTTCATTGATTTTTTTTTTGTTTTTTACAATAATATATACCTAGCAAGGGGCGGAGTTGAGACACCGAGACGAGGGTTACATGAGGCCAGTTTGTAGGGCTGATGTTGGGGGTAGGCCTGAGGCGCAGGCTAATGTACTTGATTATATTTTGGGATTTTTATATAAAAATGTAAAAAAAGTTATTTTTTTTCTAAAAAGGAGGAAAATATTTTTTTATTAAAAACATCTATTTGTACCGGTTTTAAACTAAAACCGGAACAAATAGTTTTCTATTTGTATCGGTTTTAATAGAAAACTGGTACAAATAGAATTTTTTTTAATAAAAAAAAAGAGCTATTTGTACCGGTTTTTTCTAAACCGATACAAATAGCAAACTATTTGTTCCGGTTATTATAACCGGTACAAATAGTACTACTATTTGTACCGCCTCTATTTGTATCCTTCGTGAACCGATACAAATAGGGCAAAAAAACCGGTACAAATAGGTGGTTTTTCCACTAGTGAAACGTGTAACGGTCACATTGAGCAATACACTCGGTTTAAGGGAAATCAAGTATGTGATTGATTGCCCTCCAACTTATTCGGCAAAGCACAATTGCCAAGATAAATTGCCGAGCAATCACTCAGACTTTCTAAACCAATTGCATTGCTCAGGGGCACAATACACTACTAGAAATAAATGAAGTTGCTGAAATAAACTCAAAAGTCGAGAAATGATGAAAAGAAAACTTCGTTTATTAATCTTTGTAACTATTACAAACTATGGCAGACCAGCCGCCTACAGAAACTAAAAACTAAAAAATTAAATTAAATCTAAACTAAAATTATTTCTTCAGGTCTCGACCCCATCGTCGTCATCATCTTGGCCCTCGTTCTCTCCTTCCTCCTCTTCTCCTACTTCGTCTTCAGTATCAGACGGGTAGGGAGGAGGGGAGCGACCGGCCGCCTCGGCCAGGCCTTTCATATCCACCCAGTCTATGGCACGACTGAGATGGCCAAAGGACGAGCCAGCATAGGCCACTTCCCAGGCCTCGGCCACTTTGTTCTTGTAAGCTCGCTCGGCCTCCAAGATTCTCTGCACCAAACCCTTTTTGGAGGAGGAAACTTCTTCCTCCAATTCTTTCTTCTCTGGCTGGAGCTGGGTGACCTTGGCCTCGGCCTCAGTAAGGGCCGCCTTGGTAGAAGAGCTCGCCTTCTTGGCCTGCTTCTCCACCTTCTCCTTCTCCTTCTTCAGCTCATCGCGCTCGGCGATGGGGGCATTGATCTTGGTTAGATGATTGGCACACTCGGCCTTGAGATTGACGATTGTGTCAGCCTGTGATTCCACAGTAACACCGGTTAGTTGGTCTTGTCGAAGTGTAGTGAACATAGCAGCGTCTTTTGTTTCACTAACCTCGACCCTAGACTGTTTAACTTCGTCTACCATGGCGGTGCGCCACTGCCTAGCGCCATCCAGTCTCAGCATGGCCTGAAATAAGAATATTAGCTTCAAGCAAAAGTTAACTTAACGCAAAAAATAATGAAATACTTAAAGCATACCTCGGCGAGGTTGTATAAGATGGGCATGATGTGCCCATCGTGAAAGCCCTTCATATTGTGGGCTACCTCCTTGGGAGCTCCTTTGAGCATCCCTCGGACAATCTCCAGCTTCTCCTTCCCGGAGTAGCCGGGAAGGTAAGAGCCGCCAGGCATGCTCTCGGCCTCCTCTTCAGTAGGCCCTCCTGAAGGGTCAGAAATGGGAAGCACTATTGAGTCTGGATGAGAAGGTGAAGACGAGATAGTTTTACCTGACACAGACCGAAGAGTTCTAACTCGATGAGAGAAGTATTTACCTCCCATCTTATTCGCCAAATCCCTGATGGATGGCGGAATATTCTTAGAAACCATTGAGGGATGTTGGTAAGAGCGTCTGGAGGGGCCATGACACCGGGGGTATCCTTAACCCCTGGTTCGTAGACCGACATTGCAGTAGTCGGTCCCTTCCGCAGAATGGGGGTAAATTTTGTATCGAGCTCCTTGAGCTCGTCAGAAGTCATCTCCTGCTTCTCTTTACCAGTAGGAAGCAGGGGAGCCTTACTCTTTTTCTTGGTGCCTGAAATGCTGGCACCCTTCCTCTTGGTCCCCTTGGATGAGGCACCACTTGCTTGCAAAAATTTGCACACCTTAGCCGAATTCTCTAAGGTAGACAACAGACCAACTTGTCACAAGTAGTGGCCGAGTGAGGCAAAAGTTGGAAGTTATTTACAACACCCCCTCTCGGCCTCCAAAAGAGCCGAGGGGGGATGTTTCAAAAAACATTCCATGTAAGACCCCCTCGTCACAAGTAGTGGCCGAGTGGGGCAAAAGTTTGAAGTTATTTACAACACCCCTTCTCGGCCTCCAAAAGAGCCGAGGGGGGATGTTGCAAACAACATTCCATGTAAGACCCCCTCGTCACCAGTAGTGGCCGAGTGGGGAAAAAGTTTGAAGTTATTCACAACACCCCCTCTCGGCCTCCAAAAGAGCAGAGGGGGGATGTTGCAAACAACATTCCATATAAGACCTCCTCGTCACAAGTAGTGGCCGAGTGGGGCAAAAGTTGGAAGTTATTTACAACACCCCGTCTCAGCCTCCAAAAGAGCCGAGGGGGGATGTTGCAAACAACATTCCAGGTAAGACCCCCTCGTCACAACTAGTGGCCGAGTGGGGCAAAAGTTTGAAGTTATTTACAACACCCCCTGTAACGCCCCAGATTTTGGGCTAATTTCGTGTCGGTTTGCTAGTAATTATTGTTGTTGCGGTGCATGGTCTAAATTTATTTTAGACTATTTTTAATGCTTGAGTGTAACCATTTTATTTAATGGTTTATTATTTCTTAATTTTGTTTTATTTTAATTAATTAGAATTTTATTATTTAATTTTCTAATTAATTAATTAGTTTTGGGCCAAGTGCAAAATTAATCATGATTAGTCATGAATTAGTGCAAATGGCCCAAGTGATCATTTTGGCCATTGTTTAAGCCCATAACCGGCCCTCTTAGTGTTGATGGAAAGTTTTGCCACTTGCTTCATGTTCACACCTTAACTAACCTCTTTAAATAGAGGAGTTAGTAAGGCCTTAGGATCTTTTATTCATTTGCTCATTTAATCACCTTTGCCATCAAAGTTTAAACACAATTCTCTCCTTTTGCTCCAACAAACCTCACGCCATTTTGGCTTGATGAACACCAAAATTGTTCATCATCTTTTCTAAACCCAAACTCAAAGATTCATCATCTTTTTATCTTTGAGTATCCAAACACAAGTTATCCTTCATTGCCGTTGATCAAAGATTGGGTGTTCGGGTTTGGTTGGGGTTTGGTACGTGTTCCAAGAGAGGGACGTGTGTGCAGTGGGCAGCAGCAGGCCGTGTGTGAGCAACTGTGCACCGTGTGCAGTGCTGCAAGCAGCCGTGCAGGGCAGCAGGCAGTGGGCAGGTGGTGGTTGTGTTCGTGGTGTCTCACGTGGTGGTGCAACCGTGGTGCTACCGTGTTGAAGCCGTGTGTGTTGTGTGGCCGTGTAAGGCTCGTTCCGGGCAGCAAGTTCTTGGTACGTTTTGGGGTTAATCGTGATCAAGGTAACATACTTTCTCAACCTTGTTGGTATACTATGATTATAGTATAGATTAAATGCATGTATGGGTTATTTGGTGAAGTTTAATCATGATTTTGTGTATAGTTTCTAATCTGATTTTTATGTGGTTTTCATGGTATTTTGATGATGGTTTTGATGATTTTATGATTGAATATATGTTGTTTTATGATCATGATAGATGTGTTAAAGTTTGATGAGTTTTGGATAAGTTTAAGTGGTAATTTTCGAATGAATGTCTTGATGTTATGCGTGTGGTATAAGTGTTTGGATGAGTTCTTGATTGAAGTTCTTGAATCTTGATTGAGTTCTTGATTGAAGATCTTGAATCTTGAATGAGTTCTTTATGAGTTCTTGATGAGTTCTTGATGAGTTCTTGGTTGAATCTTGAAAGTTAAAGATAGAGTTAATATTGGTTAAAGAATGGATTTAAAATGATGGATTAATGTTGGTTAGACTCAAGATCAAGGCGCAAAGGCAATCTTGAGAATAACTTCGTGTTTAACTGATTATTTTCGAGAATCAAGGCGCAAAGGCAATTCTTGAATATAATTATGTTATGAATGAGTTGATTAAAATGATAAGAGATTTAATTAATGAATAGCTTGATTTCATTACTAGACGCCTAATACATTGAGTAAGATTCATTGTTTTTGGGTTAAGACGTTGCCCCTATTCCATCCGCGGTATTGGGATAGTTGGAGTCTTACTATGTTATCCTTTGAATTTCCAGTAAGATTGGTTTCATGGGACATGGATTTCCAGTAAGATTGGTTTCATGGGGTTTGGGAGTAAATTCTCAATCCTAACATAGCAGAAAGTTCGGATGCGTAAGATGCGTTCGTACGAGCATAGTCCGGTCTAGTATATGAATGATTGCGCCAAAGATAGTTTGGATAGGATGGTTGAGTCGAGTTCATGTTTGGGATGTTCTCGCATGTTTTTGACTGATGATTTGATTATTTGATTTGTGCTATGTTCATGTGTATTCCCATTAGGGTGAGTCAGTTATGTTACTCGCCACTGATGGTGGACTGTTGTTTGTTTTACAGGTAATTCTGATGACGAAGTACTTGCTTAGCTTTGTGTTGGGCGAGCGGCGTTTGTTTATGTTTTGGTTGTACTTTTATATTGTTGTTGTTTTTAGATAGTTATGGATTATTCTATGGACTTTTATACGTTGTTTTTGGACTCTGATGTATGGTTAGAGTTACTCGTATTTTAGTATTTCTAGTTGACATTTAGATTAGTAATGTACAAACTTGTGGGTATTTGTACTTTCGAGGTTCAATAATAATAATTTGAGGAATTAGTTTTAATTCTTAAGTTTTTCGAGTTGTAGTTATAACTATTCGACTCGTCGGTTTCTTCCGCGCCGATTTAAGCGAGTCGGGTCGTTACAGTTGGTATCAGAGCCGAATAGGTTTTAAGTGAAGTTTTAGGATTTGAGTTAAACCCGGGAGTTGAGAGCTTTACTAATCCCGAGTGATTAAACCAAATTCTAGGTTAAGTTAAGGGAGAAGAGTGTCGGGTAGACGGATCCGGGATAAGACTCTTTTTCCTACTTTCTTTTGTGTGTGTATACTTGACTTGAGTGTGGATCGTTGATTCACGTTTTTTTTATTTGTGTTCTTATCGTGTTACGTCTCGACATGTCCACACCTCGTCGGTCAAGTTCGGGACGACACAGGTTACAAGCGCTCGAGGAAGCGATTCTTACGTTAGCGCACCATATACCGAGATCATACCCATCCAGAACCTCCATTATGAATGGGTGGAGTGGGAAACGAAGGCCAAGCTCAAAAACGGCCTCGTACACCGGGAAGGCGCTCTCAGGCAATGACCTCACGGTGGCCTCGGGCTTGGGCACAATAAGCTCAAACCCCTCGCCCTGAATAAAGGTTTTACGCGTCCGAATTAAATCAGATTCATATAAGTCATGGCAGAAATTAAGCATCCCACACATACTTGGGTCATAAAACTTGTCTGCCCTCTTTTTGGAAGATCCGGGAACGTCTGTCCCCTCCTCCACGCCCACTTTGGACTCGGTTATATCGACCTCTGGCCGCTCAGAACCTAAAGGCTCTTGGCCGGTCGCCTCTTCCTCATGACCTTCCTGAGTAGGTGTCCCAACCGAATCCTCTGGAGAAGGGCTGTATCGCATTGTCTGTTTCAACCTCACCATGGTACCCTGCATAGGTACAGAGGGAGGAATATTTAGAGAATGGGTCTTATAGCTCGACCAGGAGAAGATGGGTCCGGATACCCTGGATTCCTTGCTATTTGAGGATTCAGCCATACTATCGGGTTTAGAAGGCCGAACGCAAAAGACAAAATACAAAGAAAAGGAAGAAGGAAGAGATGAATACCTGATTATAAGCTTGACGACTCGGCTTGAGGGGAATAGAAGAAAAACACCTGCAAACAACAACTTCGGATCAAGTCAAAGTTATTCTAGAAAATCAACCAAGTTCTTGCCACAATCCTGTTGTTCAATCCAAATCCACAATGAAGTCCCAAGCTTAGTGTTTTTTGCTCAAAGAGTCGTGTTCTACCTTCTCTCTAGAATCTCAAGTTTTGGAAAATGAATTATGAAAATGATTAGGGGGTATTTATAGATCCCCAATCATTTCAATATTCAAAAACTTTCTTTATTTTCCCCCAAAAACGGATTAAGGGTTTTAATTGGGATAAAACCGTTCAAAAGGGGAAAATTTGGACTCATTTCCTCCTTTTGAGGGGCAAATGTTACTGCCAATTTAATTGGTCCAAGGACAAAGGGGCCCAAGACTCCAGCCTAAAAAAGAGCCCAAGACTCCAGCGCAAAAGCAGAATCATCAAAGGCCTCAATTACAGGGGTACGTGGCAGAATACCACCGGTCCACATGGCAGCACCCTATTGGTCCACATGGCAGCACCCTATTGGTCCACGTGGCAGCACCCTATTGGTCTACGTGGCACTTTCCTACAAAGACACGTGGCAGGTTCAGTCTCAGACTTGAGACTTAGGTAAAAAACACCAAAATAGATAGAACCATATGTATGTTTGGTATCCCACATTGGTCACTTACCAAAGGGTAGAAAGAGATTCTTGTATAAATGTAATAAAGTAATGATTATAGCACAGATTCCAAGAATTGGCTGATTTGATAACACATATTTGTAATTGTCGATTAACCCTAATCAATCCTGATTAGCAGCTAATTAAGTTATTATTATTTACTTTGCACTTTTCTTACTTTTATTACTTTCACTTTTGTGGTTCTGGGTCAAGTTTGTGGCATAAAATTGGTTAGCTCTCCTTAAAACAAAAAACCCCCGAAACAGGTAGGAAATGAATATTGTGTATTATTTGTTCAACATATTATGATTTTGCATGGGATGAAGATTTTGTTGCAAAATGAATATTCAGTTATCGCAAAAGTGAATGTAAATTCAGGTTCTTTGTGGTAAAATGAAAATTTAGTATAACAAAATGAATATTCAGTATTAAAAAATGAATATTAAGTTTAGTTGGTGCAAAGTTGATTGTTGGTTCAGGTTCTTTGAGATCAAATGAATCAACATTAAAAAAATAAATATTCAGTATTAAAAAATGAATATTTGATATGCAATAATTAATATTCATTTTAGTTGTTGCCAACGTGAATGTAAGCATGGATTTTTTGCGGTAAAATGAATATTCAGTATTAGAAAATGAATATTCATTTTAGTTGTTAAAACTGACTCGATGACGCGCGAGACCACAATTGTTCTATGTGCTCCTGGGAGCATTGTATATTGTAGTTTAAAAAAAATGAAGCTTTTAGTTTTTTTTTTTTAAAAAAAATTTGTGGTTAAAAAAAATGAATATTATAGTGTACAAAAATGAAGATTAAAGATTTTAAAAAAAATGAAGATTGTAGAGTAAAAAATGAAGATTCTCAGGACCACAAAAAGCTACGTGGTCCTGGGAGCACCATATAACAATTGTGTTTAGGACCTTAGGTTAAAAAGTTTGGATTTTCTAGGTCAAATTTTATCTTAATTCGTTCAGTTTTTTTTTTGGGTCTGAATTAGTTGGTTATTTTGATATGATATTTACTGAATTAGTTGCTGTTGGAACATTTATGAATAAATGGGCTAAGACATTGGACAATAGTTAAGTAGGCTAGGAAAAAAGAACCCAAGAGGCAAAGAGCATATCGCAGCCCGCGAGGAAGTTTTCGCACCCCGCGAAAAACCTACTGGAAAAATCTGGACATATTTTTGTTCAGTGGTCGCACCCCGCGACTGTGTCTCTGGAAAATTCGAATGGTTGTTCAAATTCTTGGATTCTTTTCCTAGGATTCCTTTACGTATTTAAGTTTGTCTATTGAGCTTCAATACTGATGTAAATGGAGATTAGACCAGATTTAATGAGGAGATTAAGAGGCTTGCATTGTTGATGGAATAATCTTAACTACATTCCTTGATCCAGGCCATACTTAATTTTTGAAATTGAATTGGTTTAATGTGTGAGATTAACTCAGAATTTTCTGAGTTTTTTCTACCTACTTATGTGCCTATAAATAGGCATGGTTTTGTACATTACAAGGTAGAAGAACAAAAGAAATTCTGAAATTCTTATACTCACTACAACTTGTTAGCACTTAGTAATGTCTAGCTAATTTTACTAAGTGTGTTTAAACACAAATAAACACAAGTCCTTTTGTTTCTATACTCTTGAGATCACATAGAGTGTAGGGTTCTTTTCTCCATTGTATCTCACTAATCGTTCGTGGTAACCCAGTGATCTAAGGGGCGAATTCGATTAGAAGAAAAGTGTAATTTCTACGCCTTGGAGGGTTTACATCAACACCATACATCACCAACAAGCTTCTAATCGAATTTTTAAGAAAGATTTCTACCCTCTGAGATTTGATAGGAGGGATTTTCTTACCAAATAAAAAAAACCCCGTCGTAGTATGAGTGGGGGTGTCGAACACGGGGAAGGTACTTCGCACTAGCCTAGGCGTGAGCGTCGAACAAGCTAGGTCAAATAATGGCCGCGAGAGGCAGAGAGAACTAACTAAAACTACACTAAGGAAACAAAAACAAAAGGGACTAGGGTAAGAGATCCACAACTCATACCACCATGAATTATGAATCAATCGAAACTTAGAGTTAGGTCGTGGATAAGGGGAGGTCGTTCTATGATCGTACCTCTCTTTCAAGCTAGTACGATGACCGGAAAGACATATACAACTCACTTTCGTGCAGCGACACATCTAACGAGTCCTAAGCACAAAATCACGAAGACCGGTAACTTTCCCTTGATCGAAGGCCCAACTTTCGTGGTGCTTCCAACAATCGGGCAAAGGAAGTCATCACCCACGTTCACCTTTCGGTCCTTCGGTGGGGATTCTTCAATGAATCCTATGTTAGCTAGACACAAGACTCAACATAACTGAATCCTAAGGTACCGACACTATCACAACCAAAGCCAAGAAACAACTAAGCCACAATTATGGAGGATTTGAGAAGTTTCACTCAAACCCTAGAAATTAACTACTCACACATAATTAATAAAAACATAATTAAACTAATAATCATAATTAAAACTAAAACTAATAACATAAACTAAACCTAAAATCTAAGAGCAACAAACATAAACAACAAGAACTAGCTAAAACTATAAGGAATAAGTACATAAAGCAATAAAAAGCAAGTGAAGGAAAGAAAATAAAAATACCTTGAAGAGATTGAAGAACAAGAAGAAGAGAAACTAAGAAACTTGCATAAATTGAAGAACTAAAAGTAAATTACAAGGAAATTGAAGAAGAAAGCAACAAAATCTAACCTAAAACCCTAAGTGAGCCTCTAACATCAGTTGAGGAAGAAATGGGAAGGGGGGGGGGGGGTATTTATAAAACCCCCCAAAAATTCGAGCAAAAACAGACCAAAAAAACACTAAATAAAACGTGCAGTAGCGCATCAGCGGGCGCTGAAAATGGGCCAGCGCTCGCTGCCATGAATTATTTTGGCTACTGGAAGTTTTTGACAAAAAAAACAAAAGTTTGAAGAACCCCATCAGCGGGCGCTGAAAATGGGCCAGCGTCCGCTGCTATGAAAATTTTGCCACTGGAAGTTTTTAACAAAACTCATCAGCGGCCGCTGAAAATGGGCCAGCGCCCGCTATAATGAAAACAGGGAAGAGGAATAGCGGGCGCTGAGTTATGGTCAGCGGCCGCTGTTCTTCACTTTGTGCTTGTGATGGCCTAGCAGCTTCATGATCAGTAGCCGTTGGGAATCCATCAGCGCCCGCTGAAAGGCCTTAAAATGCTTATGGTCTTCAGCCTAAAAATGCTCATGCCCAAAACTCATCCCAGCGGGCGCTAAGAAATTTCCAGCATCCGCTGAGGTCTTTTTTTTCATTGCTACTGCCTCTCACCATTCATCAGGACTCATCCCAGCGGGCGCTGAGGGATTTCCAGCGTCCGCTGAGGCCTTTTTTTGGCACCAACAAAAGCATAGAGGACTTGTGGTTTCCTCGAGGTTCCCGGTTCGCTTCCTCGGGTTCCGAAATCAACTCGGGACCTGCAAAAAGGGAAGAAAACGCAGAAACAAGGCAAAATAGAGGAAATCACATAGAAAAGGGGAAGGGGACTACAAAAGTAAAACTAAGCTAAAAAGCCTAAAAATGCTAACGGAAGCTAAATAAAATAAAAAAATAAACTAATAAAAACTAAGAAAATAACTACCAAAATACCACTTATCAAGATTCGGCGTTGGAAAAGAAGGTTCACTTTGAAGTTTACAAGATGGAGATTTTCGGTTGCAAGTGGTGTTGCAAGGAATGATCAATATTGTGATGACTTGCAGTACAAAGCTAAGTGTTCAAAGGTGCTTCATGGATGAAAAAATTTCAAGTAAGAATTTTCTTGTTATTTGCTTTGAATTTTTACTTGTTATTTAATAAGTTTTAAAATTCATGTTGAATGATGCATATTGTTTGTTGTTTTTCATAATGGATTTATAATTTGCATGGAATTTGTGAAAGTATATTGCTAAGTGCAATTACGCTTAACTTTCATGGTGGAATATTGGTTATTATATTATTTGGTGGATTAAATTCCTTTGTCCATGCATGTACAAAATTTAATATCAATATATTTAATAATTCCAATGTCACATAATTTGTATATATCCACTTTTGTTAAAGGGGGTATGTTAAACAAGATAGTATTTTTATGATGATTTATTCATATATAAAGATTATCTTGTTTAAGTTCAATTTGGTTGTATAATTGCATATATGTAACAAATTTTGATGACAATATTTACTTGTTTGTCAAAATTTGTATATATGGTCTTTTAAAATTCTTATACATGGAACCAATTTGGGATTATTTTGAAATTATTGAGGACTGTGTCTTTCATGATATCATGTATATACATGGAGGAAGAATTTTTATTCTTTGGAAATTCATGAGGAATATGATAAAGTTTATTGATGGTGAAAGTATGCCAATAAAGATGATTAAGATAATCATGTAAATTAGAATGGTAATAATGCTAATGGATGAACAATTTTTGTTATTCATGAAAATTGGGTGTTGGTTAATTTTGTATGTTATAATTCATTATGGGGAGTCAATAGAAAAATGCATGTGGTTTATTTTGTTTTATTTACATTGTTTATTTATCATCTAATGCTTACTAAGCTAGTATACTTTTTATAAGTATGGCTTTAGTAGAGGTTTTATATGGAGTAATTAACTACTTCGTGGAGGAATAAAGATTATTTCCTTGTTAATGGTTAATGGTAAAATGCATGATAAAGATAATATTTATTTTGTTCTCATTGGTTTAAAGGAGAATGATGTATCATATTTTTATGGAAATTTTGTCAGAAAAGACCTTTTAAAACATTCATTTTGTGAGAAAAGACTTTATAAAAAATTTGTTGTGAGCAGGGACCTAAAGCGAAAAAAAAAGTTGCAAAGAGGGACCTTACCTCTATTTTCCGACGTTGAATGTGAATCTCCGGCGTTGACTCACTATTTCTCTCCAATTTTGCACGAATCCTTTCGTATTTAAGGGGTAAGAGATGAGGAACCCTAAATTCAGAAGAAGAGAATTTTAGATGCTAGAAGAAAGTGTTAATGTAGGGTTTATGTAGATGAATTTAGGAGGGAAAATGGAGGGGCCGGAAGTGGAGGAAAAATGAATTTATAGTGAAAAGAAAAAGAAAGGTTAAATAGAGAAGAAAGGATTCATCGAAACTTGGAGGGAAATAGCGAGTCAACGCCGGAAATTCACAGTCAATGTCGGAAAATAGAGGTAAGGTCCCTCCTTGCAATTTTTTTTTTGTTTTAGGTCCCTGCTCACAACAAATTTTTATAAGGTCTTTTCTTACAAAAAGAATGTTTTATAAGGTCTTTTCTGACAAATTTTCCTATTTTTATTGTGGTGATCAATTTAATGATTGATGGTATTCTATGGTTTAATAGAATTGTGCATTTGTTAAGCATTGTTCATGGGAATATTCCTTGTATTTGATAATCAATGTGTGATTATGTGTACTTATCTCAATAAAGATAGTATGGTTATTGTGATGAATATTTTCACAATGTTAGTTTTGAGTTTTGTTCTCATAATAAATCAAAAGTATAAGTGTTTATATTTCTAATTTTTGTAACATTTGAGTACATGGAAAATTAGTACATATTGTTTTAAAATCTTATATTTGACATTGATTTATGAAATATTTTTCATTATTTTTCAAAAAAATTGTATTATACATAATATTTGTATAATGGAAGATATAGTTTATTATCTTGAACCGGCTTTATAAATTAATAGTATAAGTGCTCATATTGTCAAATTTGGTAACATATGAGAATATGAAAAATTTGTGTATATATGAGAGGAAAATTCTTATACTTAATTTATAAAATAATTTTATATTGTTTTATACTTGATATAAGTATAATGGAAGATAAATGTTTTATCTTTGACTTGCACTATTTATTAGACAGGTATACTCGACAATATTATGTTAGTTTATTATGGAGGAAAA